>OY751126.1:5510546-6872558 GCA_963564075.1 Eupithecia subfuscata | reverse complement strand
CGAGTCTTGCATTTAAAACTGCAATGCTTGCATACGTATCCCCCCGATCGATGGTAGACGTTAATATGCGAGAAAATATCTCGTTTCTTATTAAACAGTCGTCCGCAATCGTGGCAGCCGAATCTGTTCACAGGATGATGCTTATTAACATGACTGACAAGTCGCCTAAACGTTTCCAACTGCTTATCGCATTGAGTACAGATTAAATCCATTAGCCTGTATTCTAAGATTTCGCTGTAAACCTCCTTATCGTAGAAAAGACTATGCTCATTCCTCAAATGCTCTACAATAACTTCAACACTTTTGAACTGTTCCTCGCAAATTTCACACGCGATTTCTGATACGTCTAAGTTAACAGAGATTCCTTTGCCTTTCAGTTCTTTCATCGCAAAGTGTTTGATGCTACATGGTCCGTGCGCTTTCGTATGCTTCCTGAACTCTACGTAATCGTCAATGGGTGCGCTACAGTAGAAGCATACGATCACCCCCCTCCATTTGAAGGGGAGGATGGTCGTATTATCAAGTATCGTTTTCAAGTTTTTTCTTCGTCGCTCAGACGTTATTCGGTCGGCCTTTCCGGGCATCCGATCTGAAAGTAAATATTCTCGCTGTAGTACTCATCGTCACCATTGACCTCTTACGTCTATCTATCTATAACGATGATCAACGTCACCATACGTCTGTTACGTCTATATATAGAGATGATCAACGTCACCATAGGTCTCTTACGTCCATCTATAGAGATGATCAACGTCACTATTGGCCTCTTACGTCTATCTATCTATAGAGATGATCGTCACCATTGCTCTTTTACGTCTATCTATAGAGATGATCATCGTCACCATTGCTTTCTTACGTCTATCTATAGAGATGATCAACGTCACCCACCATTGTTCTCTTACGTCTACCTGTAGAGATGATCATCGTCACCATTGGTCTCTTACGTCTATCTATAGAGATGATCATCGTCACCATGGTTCTCTTACGTCTATCTATAGAGATGATCAACGTCACTATTGGCCTCTTACGTCTATCTATAGAGATGATCAACGTCACCATTGGTGTCCTACGTCTATCTATATAGATATCATGGTCACCATTGAATTCTTACGTCTACCTGTAGAGATGATCATCCTCACCATTGTTCTCTTACGTCTATCTATAGAGATGATCATCCTCACCATTGGTCTCTTACGTCTACCTGTAGAGATGATCATCGTCACCATTGACTTCTTTCGTCTATTTATACAGGTGCTTCAAGCAGCAAACATAAATATTCCTGAATCTGAAGATGAATTTGTGGGTAGACGTCGAAACTGCTGTCAATTCTCGGTTGTAACTCCGAGTAGCGTAGGTATAGCATACTTGTCGTGAACGCGATGGAAACGCTGCTAGGAAATAAATACCTCCTGTCTGAAGCTTAATTTTTCATGTAAACTGCATATCGGTTTTAAATCTTTGGCACACTATACTGGCCGAAAATCGTCGCTGCCATTTCAGTGTGAATTGAGCCTACTCAAATCAAAGATTCTAGTAGGTAGCCTACGTTTTTGGCTCAGGGGACTGAACGGATTTCAATGAAATTTGATATGAGCCGAAGCATTAAAGAAAGGAATGATAAATGGCGGCTTGTACTTGCGTTGACAGATAGTACAGTTAGCAAATAAAATTGCAAGACGAAGATTTTTTTTCAAATTTAATATTAAAAAAACATGACTGTGTCGATTTTATTTTAAACTAATTTGTGCCAGCGGCTTCGCGGGCGTTAAAATTGAAAATTTTAAAGACATTTGGTGCCATCTATTATTAGCGAATACCTCGTAAACACGTGGACCTATTTACATAATTTAAACGAATAAATTGGTTGTAGACCGAGACCTTTCATTAGACATTAATATCGTTAAGATATCTCAACAAAGAAAAAAACACATTTTCAAATGAAAGCAAATCGAGACTATTTTTTTCTGAAAGCGGTACGCGCGAGAGTGAGTATAGACAGCACTAGAGTGCGAGCGAGATAACACGATAAGCACCGCCATTTTAGATCCCTTCTATAATGAACTGAGTTATACCAGGATAGCATTTATCTTGAATTAACACATAGTTTAGTTTTGATCCCGTAAAAATGGTGTTCTCGTGGAATGATCAAATAATTTAATAACAAACATATTTTTACCGCGGGGCGCAGCTAGTTATAGAATAAAAGACCTACTTATGATACCAAAAGTCATCATCATCATCATCATCATCAGCCTATATTAGTCCACTGCTGGACATAGGCCTCCCCTAATGAGCGCCATAGCGCATAGCAAAAGTGCAGGGGCCCAATTCTGCCAAGCCAATCGCATCGCTATGACAAATGGTATCGTCGCAGAATCGCCACGTAGGATCCTTAGATCAAAGAACCACCAGATAGTGCGTGCGATGCTATTTGGAAGAATAGTTCTAGATCTGGTTTCAACCTCGACACTTTTGCGTCCCTCCATCTGTAGTGTTTTTCACCTGAGGTTGAATACCAGAGATGATGCCATTGTCACAGTGAAACGATTAGTTTAGCAGAATGAAATGAAAGAATGCCTCCAGGTTTACTTCCTGCGCAATAAAGTGGTACTTATTTGAAAGGTAATAAAAGAATAAATTATCCATTAAATTTATTTAACGATTAACTAGTCTAATACAGTGATACTGATATTAAAATAAAATAAGGTAATTCGTACCTTTGACAATTACAATGGCGTAAAAAAAACAAACAAAACAACTTGATAGGTAAAAAACATGGATTTAACTTAACTACTAACACATACAATTATAGAAGATTTGTGTTTTGGTAACTTAGTTAATAAATGAATTTAACTTGACAAAAGATGTACATAATTAACAAAATAATTACATTGAGTTTCGCAGATTCCTATAACAACGATCGAAATAAAAATCGCGTTTTACTATCTACAAGTAATTTAGATAGCAGATAACAAATTTTGCGTACATTGTAAGGTATTTGTATGACCCTACGCTAAAACAATCTACGAATCAATTGTCGTTTTGGAATCTTAAGGCGAATAGTAGGGTGGATAGTGGCGCCACTACATATTTAATTTTATAATTACGTTATACAAAGGAATTATCAAAAAATCGGACCGCGCGTAGACGATATCTATCATAAGCTTTTTTTAAATGTATCTTTAATAGTTACTCTCGCTACTCAGACAAAAGATATACCATATTAACAAAATAACAGGCGTGTCCGAAAAAAATCTAATTAGTCTGTCAGTTAGATTATCAGAAGATATTGGACACATATTTTTTCTTTTGTCGATTAAACAAAAAATGATGAAGATTATAGCCAGTTAAAGTTCCGCGTGACGTCACACCTTTTAGCAATGTGTGACGTCACTAGCCCCCACTCCCAAACTTCGACGCGCTTTATTTTTGTAATTTTTTGTTTGATTGAAAAAAGAAAATATATGTGTCTAATATCTTCTGCTAAATCTAACTGACGGACTAAATAGAATTAATATTTTTTTGTTACCCAGGACACTAGCCTATTACATTGGACATCTGTTTCGCAGTGTCCTTTATTAATGTACCTACTAGGTCAACCTTATGTGTATTTTATTACAGCCAATTTAAATACAACTAGGTAGGTCGAATATTAACTCCATTATTTAGCGAAGTACATAAAATGTTTACAAGAAAAACACAAATCGGAAAAATCAACTATACTCATGCGTGAGAAAAAGAAGAGAAAAGAGTTCTTATGCTATCTTTGCTACAAAATGACAAATTCAAAAATGCTGGAGATTCATTCGGGGACATTCATTGGGGGAGGCCGATTTTCCAGCTAGGTCTACGACTAGCAATAGGTCTGATGATTACAAATATAAAACTATAATATTTCTGACGATCTCAGTGGCGCAGCGAGCGAAGTTCCGCCTACGACGTAGGTAGGAGTTTGCGGTTTAAATCTCCGGGACAAATGTTTTACGATCTGTAGATATCTAACACCCGTACCAGAAGCTCTGCTTAGTATGGAGATAGATGATGCTGTGTAGATTATTCAGCATTATTATTTATTCAGGGTTGATTGGTGGGAACCTGACCAACGAACGCGATTCTTGGAAGAGTTTGGAAGGAAACCTTTGCTCAGCCGTGGGACAACATAGGTTAGTAAAAAAACTAATAACAAAATAAGCCAGCAACACAACAGTCCTACTAGGACTAAATATTATTATATCATGCATACCATGCCTAGGAGTCCTAGCCATGGTATTATAATAAGTATATGGTCCTAGCCAACGGAATGTCACATTTGTTCTCCGAGCTCAGACCAAACCAACATCATTCTTCCGATGCAAAGCCATATGTGTCACCAAATTCTTTCTCCTAATAAATGTTTTCCCACAATAATCGCATCTAAACTCTCTACCACCTACATGTTTCACCATATGGGCCTTCAACCTGTTCCCGTCGAAGAACCTCAAATTACAGAGTGGGCATTGGACATTCTTCTCTTTGAGATGGGACCTCCTTACATGGGTAGACATAAAGGAGTATTTAATAAAAACTGAAGCGCAATACGGGCATCTGTGTCCGCCATTGTGGACTTCAACAATATGCTTCATCTTTTGGTACTGGGTCTCAAATTTCTCTGCACATTTATGACATTTTATAACTTTACTGCCGTGCGTTCTCCCCATGTGCGTTTTTAATTCGTGACTGTTATGGAAAACTAGATTGCAGTTGGGGCATTTGTTTTTCGCTATAGAGTGATACCGAGCGATATGCGTATTTAAATTAGAGTAACTGGCAAAAGCTTTACCGCAGTCAGAGCAAATGTATCTATTATCAGTATGGGAGGAATTTAAATGCTTCAAGAGAGTACTGAATGACCGAAAATTTAACTGACAAATCGGGCAAGAAAACTCATCGTGTATTAATTTGAACGGTTGGAGAAGGTTTAAGTTTTTCACATTGGTTTCATGTTTTTGTTCTAAATGGTCTACAGCTGAACCGAAATCGGGGAGTTCTTGCAAGCACATTTTGCAATTCAGAGACGAAGTGTCTATTTTGATTTTGACGCCAGCGGTTCTACCTCGCAGTTTCATAGCACGGAAAGTGGCTTCGCATATTGGATGAGTTTTGGTCGTGTGGTCTTTAAGTTGATCGCACAAGTCAAATTCCTGGGTGCAGTAGAAGCATCTAAATTTATTGCGGAAGAATTTGAAGGGGATTGCATTTGTCAAGTTGATAAAACTAGCTATAACCTTCCTGAGATCTTTTACTGGTTGCTTTTGGTCTATTCTCTGTCTAATAGGGTCATTTTTACTTATTGTAGCTGAATATAAGAGGCTATCTTCAGTAATGTATTGTTCAACGCTTAAATTACTTCCTGCGTCGTCTAAATCGATTTCCTTTTTCATAAGATGTTCCTTTTCGGGTGTGATACCTGAAAAGGAAATGCATCTTTGTACATTTGTCTTTTGAACGAGTGTATTTAACAACTGCGGATGCGGCAAGCTTTAGGCAGGGAGCTATGGCGCTCATTAGGGGAGGCCTGTGTCCAGAGTGGACTAATATAGGCTGATGATGATGATTTAACACCTCTCGGCGATCACCACCTCTGTACGGATCAGTGCTGGGCAATGCACAAAACTGATAAACAGTCGTTACGCGTCAAAATGCGCATGTTGAGGTGGGCAGAAGCGTAACCATGTTAGACAAAATTAGAAACGAGTAAATACAAGGGACATTCAAAGTAGCAGCCATCAGGAAAAGCTGATAGAAAACCGATGGTACGGTCACGTAATGAGTAGATGATGAAAACCATTACATTCGGAACCGAACCCGCCAAACAAGACCAGGCAGACCCACGACCACTTGGATTGGAACTGTCCTAAAGGATATTATAAAGACGATGGGTATAAACCCTGGACTAAAACAAAAGCGCCCGGAGTGACGCATGAGGGCCGACCCCAATAGAAATGGGAAATAAGGCCAGGTCAAAGAGAAGGAAGAAAATACTGCGTTCACCAATCCGTCTGTCCAGTCCAGCGTGGTGATTCTGGTAAAACGCACTTTTGAGAAAACAAATATGTTCAGCAGTACGGAGTTACATGTGCTGATCGGTACTCTAGTATATTCCTTTAGCACATATAAAGTTAGGTCTTTTAGCATGGTCTTCTTAATTTAGTCGGGGTTTAATCAAATCTGAGCCGTGTGGGGCCGGCTTAGAATTTACACCACCCCAATTCTTCCCGCTGTCGTAGGGGGCGACTAAGGTCATCAACCTGGACCGGGCAGCAGCGCCCCCTGCAGAATCATTCTACTACTGAACTGCGATCCCCAAGCGTGGATGGGCATTACCCCCCATGATATAAGTCAATAAGGCGCTTATCAGGGAGAGGCCTGAGTCAAGCAGTGGACCAATATAGGATGTTGAGGTGAGGTTATTAAAATGTATGGTGTTATGGAGGTCTTTAACGCGTTCAAATACAAATCTTTCTAGTTTAATTGACAGTTTACTAAGAACTTATTCGTCAATCATTTATTTATTATTTACATAATTAAGTATCACTATAGATACTGGCTGGGTACACACTATGTATGGATATAAAAGACTACTAATTAATACTTTTCTACGACGACATATTTTACCTATTTGCTCTACATTATTTTGCTTGTACAATATTAGTATGATTTTCTGTATGCTTAAAGGTTATGTAAGTTGTATAATTATAAGTTAAGTCATATATAAGTTACCTAGTATTGTATTTACTTTTTTATTTTTGAAGTGAAAACTTCTTTAGCGGCGCTGAGCACTTTTTTGTATGGGTAAAAACTTTCAAACTCGCGTCAGGGTCACGTGATGCTGATCGAAAAAGCGTAAGATCGTAAGATGTAAGTTTTCACTTCTGCCGGCACTCCCGGAGTGCTACCTTTTATTTACAATCAAGTTTTATTTTATTAAAATATTGTTATATTTTGTGCATACTAATAAACAAAAAAAAACATAATTATAATAATATGTATACTTCGATAAACTAACGAAACTTTTTACAAACAAAGGAAACGGAATAAGATGATATTTTTCCTTGCAATTCAGCGATTTTTATTAACGGCGACGTCTGCTTTGATAAATTATAATTTATCAAATTATTATATAAATAATTTGATGGTTTTGAAAAAACTAAACACCGACTTCAAAGGGAGGGGAAAAGTTGCTAAAATTTATATATTTGGAAAACAAAAAAAAATCCTACAAAAATAATTCTAAAGCGTCAGGTTTCTGTATATTCAAAGATGAATATAACTATATTTTTCTTCATATCTATCTCAAAAACCTGACGCTTTAGGACATTCTGTTTTAGACATTTTTTATTTGTTTTAGTGTATTCTATCCAAAAATATAACTTTAAACATTTACACATTTGCTCCCCTTGGAGTCGAGACCCTAGGTCCGTGGGCTACCGAGGCTCTTCGGATTTTCAAAAAACTATCTGAGCGTCTGGTCGAAGCGACGCGTGACCCGAGAGCTGGTGAATATCTGGCGCAGCGTATCAGCATTGCCATACAGCGTGGCAATGCAGCCAGCGTCTTGGGGACGCTTCCGACTGGTGTTGATATGGATCAGTTGAGCTACCTGTAGACTGTTTGCAACAGTCAGCAGTTAGCTCAATTTTTTCAATTGTAAATACTAGTATAATTTTCTTTGTGAATAAAGATGTAATACCTAAAAAAAAAGCTTTAAACTATAGAAATCTAAATAACAAGTCACTAGAAGTGCCGAGCACCATCCGATCTATCGGGAATGCGTGTCGCCGGCTCGCCCCTTCCACTACCTTACTACTACATACACAGACAAGACAATATGCATTTTTGGATGGGCGTAGCCGTAATTCCGTAGTTAAACAGACAATAACTACGGAATTACGGCTACGCCCATCCAAAAATGCAATGCAAACCAAATTAAGCCGTAAGCGTAGTAGCATACGTTCGCTTACTCACACATTAGTGACGAGTTTGCATTTGTTGTCGTTATGACGTCATTTTAATGTAATCTACACTAGTGCTGGGCACGAATTAACAGGTCACGTACTACTGTTATTCTATGACTAGGACATTGTACTAATAAAATAAAAATATAGTATGTAGGTAGGTACTTCAATATTCATTTATTAAAAATAAAATTAATGATAAATAACTTTCCATTTACTGTCCGGTAAAATGAAGAAACTTATTTAGAAACTGTCTCATTGGGACTATTTTGATGAAGTTTTTTGCGAACCTCATGATTAATGCTGATATCCGTGGACTTTATAATATTAGGTAGGTACTGCATTTATAGTGTGATGTGATTCTGACTAGGCAAAGTTGTTTTACAAATCACAAGTGACAACACTAGCTCGCGACCAGGTTCTGCGGCCGTACCACTAGGAAATCGAGCCCGCGACGTTATCGTTTACTATGCAGTACATTGCTTTGTGTAATGCGGTACCTACCAGATGTTGACAAAAATAACAGGCAATGTACCTATAGCTTAACGTGATAATAAGAACGGTCGACTGTGACATTCGTATTACTTGGAAATATTCTATAATTTTATGCAAAAACGGCATTATTTCAAAAAATAAGTACTTATTGATGAATTGTTATTCCTTTATTAGTATAATTACAACTTGTGGAAGAATTTCCGCAGTGGGAAATGCTGCAATACATCATTTTTACACACGCACGTTTCGAGAGCAACTGAACAGCAACGAACGCACTGGTGGCGTGAGAGTCACCTGAGCGGCGACAAGGTCACGCGCGCTTACGACTTCTAGTGACTTGTTATTTAGATTTCTATGCTTTAAACCCTTTTTCTGATATTTACACAGATTTTTTAAGTTTTGCGGGTTCAATTCCCGCCTTGGCACAAATGTTTGTGCGATCTGTAAATATTTATTTCAGTTGTTCTGAGTATTTTCTAAATATAATAAAAAAATCTATCTATATATTTTATTGTATTAAGTAAATCAGTCATCTAGTACCCATAACACAAGCTCTGCTTAGCTTGGGGCTACATGCTGCTGTGTGGATTGTCCAGCATTATTATTTATATGGGATCATCTCAGGGTCACCACAATAGCAAAAGAACCATTCAAATCTAAAAAAGAATCTAAATCTCTCAACGACGAAAATGCATAATAAAAAACCGCCGAACATAAAACCTCCAGTTTTTTTGGTGTCGTTTAAAAGGCTAGACAGTATGACTACCTACACCTGCAAAATTTACGGTTCCTGCGTAGCTCTACAGCTTCTCAAGAAAATCTCTGGAATTACCTGAGACGCCTACAACAGTCTTCTTTCACGATTTGAAATCTTCTATCTCACGCTTAACCATCTTACGCTTACTCTTTCCTCGCTTTTCATTTAAATGCGCCTTCCGTATATGAATGTTCCTATGCGAGGAACAAGTAAACAACTTCTCGCATAGACTACACGGGTACGATGATGCTGTGTGAGCGATTATCATGTGCTTCCTTCTTCTATATGGAGACTTAAACTCCTCGCGGCATTCAAAGCATTTCAATTTAAACGCGTTGTGGTCTTTATTTATATGGGCCTTGAGTTGCACTTTGCTGTTAAACTCCCTACCGCAATCTTCGCAGTTATACCCCGGACCATGTTCAGATATTTTATGAGACACATACTCTGGTTTCCTTAGAAACCTCTTGTTGCAAATTTTGCAAACTATATCGCCTATTGCGTGATTTTTTCGCATGTGTATGACGAGGATTTTGAAATAACTGAATTCTTCCATACATATATGGCAAGTGTGAGAATCGTTAGTCAGTTTGAAGGTCTCTATTAGGTTATTAGTGACTTTCGTGTCGAAATCAAGACCGTGGTCGGTCTTGAGATGGGTTGTTACTCCGCCTAGCGTTTCAAAGGATTGGAAACAGATTTTGCAGGTCAGATTAACGATGTTTAGTCGCAGAAATGTGTTGTTCTGTCTATATCTCTTTAGTATTGGATCGTTTTCGTCCAAATCGATATTTGCGTGTTTGTTTTGGTAATGATTGTGTAACAAATAGCATTGAGGGTAAGATTTTTCACAAAACAAGCAGTTGAAACCGTTGTTTCTATACCAGAACGGGACGGCGGTGGTGTTATTGAGTATGCACGCTATGTTCTGTCTAATTTTGTCGCCCGAGAGCTTATCAGCCCTTTTTTGATCTTCAACCTCCATCACAGGCATTTTGGCACCTGGAAAGAGAGTTCTTTTATGTATTTTTTGTAAGTAAAATAGGACTTCCTGCCTAAGTACCATGATACCAATTAATAAAGTTAAGACAAAACTCCGTATATATCACTGAGAAATGTTTTGTTATTAAAGAATTATTTTGTTAATCTAAATTTATATTCAATTAAATATTGTACGTCGATAATCAATGGACAGACTGTTGATTTAAGCTAGTTTAATAAGATCTTTTGTACTTTCAACAGTAAATATATTTAATTCTGTTTCTTTTAAAAAAAAATCTTTTTACTTTAAGATTGTTATTGGCAAAGAGTGATCAAGCTCAAAGCCGCTTAGCGAGCTATGGAGAGAGCAATGCTTGGTGTTTCTCTATAGAATCCGAAATACGGATATCCGAAGAACCAAAGTAACCGACATAGCTCTCAGAATTAGTAAGCTGAAGTGGCAGTGGGCAGGTCATATAACTCGCAGAACTGATAACCGATAAAGGTTCTGGAGTGGCGACGCAATGCGACGCAAACAGAGTGTTGGGGAACCATGATGGACCAACGACATTGTAGTTCTCGCAGAGTCGATTGGAGGCGGTTCATAACTGCTATTTGTGGAGTTGTATGTGGAAGGCATATGTCCACCAGTCGACTTTAATGGGCTGATATGATATGATGAAACATTGTGGGATCCCCGAGACATAGGCGTGCCCGATGTCTGTGCCTCATGATTATTAATGCGCGTATGTAAAGCCCGTATTTCTGTTATGTACTCGTATGTTACGTACTTTTATCATATTTAATTTAGGTATTTACATTAAGATGTTATGTAGTTTTTAGTAGCTTACGCCCGATGTAGAATTCGGGTACAGAGGACTTCTTAAATTTACTTTGTCATATACCTACTTAGAGAAATATAGAAAGTTGTAAAGGAAAGAAAAGAATTAAGGAACTGATAGAGTGTCTATGTTATTAAGGTTGATCGTTTCGCGTCGCGCGAGATTATTTTTTTGTGTTTTTTCTGTGTTTTACAAGAAATAAAACTACTTCACAGAAAAGTTTGCCGCAAATCGTAAGCTATTTCCCATAAACCCATCGTATAACCAACTCCGATCCAATTGTATTTTGGGAGAATTTGGGAAAATGTTGATTTTTAGCCCAAAATCTTTTATTTTCGCAAAGACTCCAAAAATACCGGTAAATAGAAGTTAGTTTTTTTCATAAGTTAACACGAAACAATCAACCTTAACGCTTTCAGTGCCCAGCCATAGCGGTAGAACCCGCAGGCGCGCGTCGCAGCTACAACCAGTGATAGAACCACGAAATGTAAATGAATGAATGAAGTTGGAAGACGAATAAAATACCACTCTTAAAATTTTATGTTTATTCGAAACGATTTACGTTCATTTATTTCTTGATATTTATACACCAAAATTGATTATTATTTTATATCTAAAAACTAATACATTATCACTAAAAACCCTAGATATATTGAGATCAATTTATTACGCGATATAAAGCAAAATTGCAAATGACTGCCATTTAGTGAGGAAGACATTGGCCACTTTTTCGATTCGTCGATCATTGTTGATCTAGTTTCACCCGTTTTGTGGATTTCTGTTATTCGGGGGACACCCTGTATATATAATTTAATGTCTATGTATATCCTAGCATGATTTAAGTAATTGATTTCATTGTCAAAACATTTAAAATCCCTGCTGAGAAACAAAATGAGCTTTATACTCCAATATATTTCCCTGTTCTGAGATTCATACTGACTACACAAGCTGGACTTGTTTGTTATGCCTCGCCATATGCGTCCTGAGACTCTTCCTCCAGAAGAATCTCTCTCCACACACATCACAATGGAAGTTCTTCTCTCCGCTATGTTTAACCATATGCCTCCTCAACAAAATATTGTTAAAAAACTTCATACTGCAGATACTACACTCCACATTCTTCTCTTTCAAATGCGTACGGCGTATGTGATCTCTCATGAAAGAGTTTCTTGTAAAGAGCTTCCCGCAGAACGTGCATTTGTGTCCGGAATCGTGAGCTTCGATCAAATGCTTTTGGCGGAGGTATTGGGTCTCGAAAGTTTCGGAGCATTTCGGACATTTTGCAGCTTTGACGCCGTGTTCTTTTGCCATGTGCATGTAGAGTCGTGAGGGTATACCGCAGTCAGTATTGCAGATCGTGCATTTGAATCTACCGTCGCGGTGATGCCTCCATATGTGGACTCGTAGGTTTTGATCGCGTCGAAAAGTCTCGCCGCAATACACGCATATGATGTTATTATTCGTATGTTCTTTGTTCATGTGTTTTAGAAGGGTTCCGAAGAAGCGGAAGACTTCTGTCGGGCAGTTGGGGCAAGCCATGTGGTCTTTGACAAGTCTGTATGGTTGGAGGCATGTTGTTATAGTTTTATCGTAGCTGGCGTTGTGTTTTAGGATCAAATGATCGAGGAGTTTGTCGAAATCGGATAATGTTTCGAAGCAGAGTTTGCAAGCTAGAGTGGATATGTCAATTTTAACGCAAGTGACGGTCTCTCTGCACTTTTTAATGCATTTCTCTGTGATGTTGCAAACAGGATGTTCTACTATAGTGTGTTCTCTCATAGAATCTGAATCGGGGAAGTCTTTGGAGCAATAGAAACAGTTGAATTTGTTCTTGTAGAAGTTGAAAGGAATTGCTGTGGACATGTTGATGACAATTACGATGTTTTCACGGATTTGCTTGACGCTCGGTCCTTTAGGCGGATTATCGTAATTCTGATCAAGATCCATTGTAAGATCTTCCTTTTTGATAGCGAATTCGAAATCTATTTTGCATTTTCTCGCGTGCATTCTAAGTCCTGTTTTTGTGTGGAATTCTTTAGTGCAATTTTCGCATTGCAAGGAGCCGTCATCTGGGTGTTCAACGTCCATATGTTTTTGCTTCAACGCCGCTGAAGGTAACCTCAGCTGACATATGTTGCATCTTGTCAAATGTTTATTACTTCTATGTTTTCTCAAGATATTTAGAGAGTTGAACGTTTGTGGACACACATCGCATGGGTATCCCCCTTCTCTATGATAGTTTTTCATGTGCGAGAAGAGATCTCGTTTCTTATTAAATTTTTGGTTACATTTATCACAGAGGATGCAGTTTTTCGGGTGTTGATTATTCATATGTGAGACTAAGTATCCGAAGTAAGTAAATTTCTGTTCGCAAGACAAACAGCTGAGGTCAGCAAGTTTGTATGCCTCTGTAGCCATGTCTACTTCGTTATCGTAATCTATATCATGCATAGTTTTCAAATGATCTATTACACTATCAACAGAAGCTACATTTACACCGCAATATTCACAACTTATATGTGACACGTCAATTTTAATTTCCATGTTTGTGCCGCCTTTCAAGACTTTCAACGAATGATCAAGGATTGAGCAATCTCCGTGAGATTTTGTATGCTTGCGTAAATCTTCATATTCGGTTAGATGTTTGCTGCAATAGAAGCATAGATACTTCCCTCGCCATTTAAATGGTATAATTGAAGTATTGTTGAATATAATTTGCAGATTTTTTCTTCGGCGCATCGAAGAAGATTCCGTACCCTTGTATTTTCGCGGTTTAACATCTGAAAAGAGAGTTTTATACTTTAAATGTACCCAAATATATTCAACTACAAATTTCTACTGAAAAAACTATACATGCGGTAGAATATAGGGTACATTTAGAGTCTAAAACCACTTTTATTTTCTCTTGGACTAGCGCATCTCATAATAATTAATAAGAGTTGAGGTGTCTTAGCGAAATGATAGAAATTTTTCGATACGATTCATTTATTCTCCTTTCTTGAATATAAATACAGATCTATTTATCTCCTACATAATAAATACTAATTTAAAAATACATTTTATTTACAATCAGAGCTTAATCCAAGAGGAATACGCGAAATCTTGTAGACATTTCCAAATACGTCATCGATCATTTTAGGAAATTGACAAATTCTTCAGGACTTCTTTTTAATCTATACGATTACTTCTTTTTACTAACACAAGTCCTCAGATGTTCTTTCAAGCTACTCGCTTTAGAAAAAGTCTTACAACACAACTCGCACTGACTCCCCCGACCCATTTCATGAATCTTAACATGTTTTGTCAACTGCCAGTTCGAAAAGAAACTCTGATCACACATAGTACAACCAAAATGCTTCTCCTTATAATGTACACCTTTCAAATGATATTCCATACGACTCTTGCAGTGAAACTCTCGGCTACAGACCGGGCAAGCGTGTAGCGATCCTACATTGTGAATTAACTTTAGATGGACTTTTCTTTGCTTGTAGCTAGCGAATTGTTCGGAGCAGAAGCTGCATTTCACGTTAGATTGGTGTGTTTTATTCACGTGATAGTTCTTCATAGACAAAGACCTGAATTTCTCAGGGCAATGCTCGCATTGGACATCGCTAGCGTGGATTAGTGAGTGCAGTCTTCGCCTTGCAGCGCTGAGGAAGGATTTCCCACAAGTCTCGCAAACGTGGTTCCCATAATGGGAGTTCATGTGTTGATTCAACTTGACGAAGTAGTGGAATTTCTCATTGCAAATACCGCAGTCGAAAGAGTCCAGCTCGTGTTTGTATGGTATAACACCTATGTCAGCTTCTTCGAAGACTTTCCCATGTGTTAGCTTTAAGTGGTCCATGCAAGAATGTATGTTTAAGAGTTCGTGATCGCATAATTTGCATTTGAAGGAGGTGATATCGATTTTGACTTTATCGTTTGCGCATAGGAATGTCACAGCTGATTTTATGTTGACAGTTTTATGCTGGCTTGTGTGCTCTTTTACTTCATTAAAGGTGGAAAAGGGTTTATGGCAGTAGAAACAGAGGTAGAACTGTCGATGCCATTTGAAAGGAATTGCCGTACTGTTTTGCAGGATGGTTATCGTGTTATGGTTTCTCATACGGTTGAGTTTTGTGGAAGTCAGTTTCGACTTACGGACTTTTTCTGACAGCTCGGGCACGGGATTGCCAGTATTGCCACCTAAAACGGAAAAATTGTGGCTTAAGTACAGTTGCGAGTGGTGAGACTTGCGGTCTTAGCTCTTTTGGAGAGGTTTTTGCGTCGGAATCGCTCCACTGATATACAAAGGTTTCTGATAAATATTCTGAAGAGCTCAGAGGAAAAATTGGTACAGAGCGCGCCTTGCAAAAGGAGAACCGCCGAGAATCAAAAGACCACCAAACAGTCTTCAATTATACACCGGAGAACAATGTTTGTATGGTTTTGTTCTCGACAATATGTATTGGGAGACTTGAGTCATGGACTCGCTCTATCGCTCTATGGCGCCTATTGATGTTCAAAAAAAATTCCGGGTAACACGTTAACGCCAAGCATTTTTTATCACGCGTATACTTATGCCTGATGGACCATACGTACACGATGGAAGGGACCAGATAGCAAAAGAAATGTTGGCAGACCGTATAGACGGTGGGCTGATGACATAATCCAAATAGCGGGAAGAAGCTGGGTGAGCCAGACAATCGACAGACAGTCGTGGATGAAGATGGAGGAGGCCTTTACTCAAGAAGGGATCCAACTCTCTCAACAAGTAAACACTCATATGGACTCAAGCGCTGTTAGCTCCACCTACAGAGGAAACCTTAGATTTTGAGCAACGCGACACCTCTCGTCAAACTAAGCTTCAATGTTTCCCCTGTAGGTGGAGCTAACGGCTCTTGAGTCCATATTTAACCGAGCGCCACGCCACAAACGTATTCTCGTGTCCTCTACGCCAAGGCACAAAGTGAACAAAAATACCTATGCGCTGAGGCCCCACAAGTGCTGGTCATGTATCATGACTCTAAAAGTACCTGCTAACTTAGTCCTAACATTAAAATATTACCTCCTTTGTACATAATCATTAAGGAGTTTTGAATAAAAGGCTTTATTATTATTATTATATGTTTGCCCGTGGCAATCGCGGTATAAGAATTAACCTCTCTAACCCCGTTCGCGGATCTCGTAAGAGTCGACTAAGAGAACCTACCAGAGGAAAGGCAGGAGCTTTCTTCTGTGTTTGTTTAGTACCTTTACTGTGGTCAGCAATCTACCAGCCAAGAGTGATGATTAGAACCACTCTTGATTGGAAGAACGTTCAACAATGGACGTACATGTGTGCTGAGGATAGGTATACCCGACGCACTTTGCTTTGGTTAGCAGTAACGCGGTCAGCCGTGATCAAAAACATATACCAGAATAGTGCATTTTACACCAAGGCGAGAAAGTGATCAATTCCTACAGAGTGTGTCGTTTTGGGCCCGAGGCGCAGCCGAGGGCCTTAAAACACACGTGGTAGGAATAGCACTTTCTGCCGAGTGATAAATAGTGCTTTATACTACACCTTCGAGGAAAATAAAAAGCAGAATTAATTATTAATTGAAATCGCGCCCAATGATGTTGGTAAAACCTCATTGACCGCGCCAGCCTTTGGGTTCTTTTTTCAAAATATTGTTCGGAAATCGGAGGAGGCCTAATGGACTTGGAGTGAAAACTTTTTGTCGTTTGACCGAACGAAAATAACCATAGCTACCGGCCGATCTTTTAGGAAATTTAAAAAAAAAATACACGTTAGAAATGGATTTCCATACACTTTTTCCTCCCGCTAAAACACGTGAGAAATGAAATTCCATAGAGTTTTTCCTCCCGGTTTCCTATAGGCCTGCAAAGACATACTTTCTATTCTATAAATGGAAAAGGAATAGGCAACTTTCCGAGCAGGTGTAGTATAAAATAGTTTTATTCACACTATCGCGGATATCTGCTCAATGTGTACGTAGTCTTAGTAAAACTCTAGAAAATATTAAGTCAATTACTTAGCGTGAACGCTGTTTAAATGATAGTTCATTTTACTGTTCAAACGGAACGATTTCCCACAAACTGGACAATCGAAGATCGGAGTATCAACGTTATGAGCGTATCGCAAATGCAAGGTCCTGGCACCGTAGTTAGGGAAGGTTTCAGAGCAGTACAGACATTTATGGTCTTTGGAAACATTGTGCGCTGTAGCGTAGTGGTTCTTTCTTTTCGAGTAGGTGCGGAAAATTTCGGAGCAATAGCTGCAAGGGTAACTAGCCTCGTGAGAGAAGGAATGAGTCTTCAAACGGATTGTGTTTAGGAAGCTTTTCCCGCAGATTTCGCAGACATGTTTCCCGAAATGTTGGTTCATGTGTTGGTTTAGTTTTATGTAGTAGTCGAAGGTTTTGCCGCAAATTGCGCATTGGCAGTTGGTAGGGTAATGTTTGTAAGGCATAACACCGTAGCCTAGTTCGTCGTAGAACAGTTTGTTGTGTGTTGTTTTTAAGTGCGAGACGAGGTCGTCTAGGTTTTCCAGTTTCGTATTGCATAGCTTGCAGTTAATAGAAGCTACGTCGATTTTCACGATAGCCCCTTTGTTGATGAAGACAGATTTCTTTGGTGTTTTTTGGTGTTCGGCCTCTATGTGTTTTTTAAGGTTTTGGAAGGTGCTGAGTTGCGAGTTGCAGTAGAAGCAATAGTAAGACTTTCCTTGGAATTTAAAGGGAATAACGGTGGAGTGTTCTAGTATAGTGACAGTGTTAGACTTTAGAAGTCTGTTACGTTGTATTTTCGAAGCCTGGCTGGGGACCTCGAGGGTGTTTCCACCTAAAACGGAAAAACGCATGTTCAAAACGTATTTGAGGCATTTCTAAGAGGATACGGGGAATTTTTTGGAATGTAACGAAACTTTGTGTAACGCATTTGATGTCATCGTCATCTGTTAGTTACGTTTTGCTGAGTTTTTGGTATGATAGCTAGTTGTGGCTTTCTGTGTCGAAGTAAATTTTGCAGGTCTCTCCGGTTATCGTTGCATATCTTGCAAGCTATCTATATAGCATATTTGGTTTTTCTTGCGTGGACTTTGACGTGTAGGCTCATATAATCAGCGAGGTTCGAGCCTACTGCACGTAGAGAAACTTGCGAGCAAGATTAAATAATAAATAAAGTGGCGCATCGCCGGAAAAGGCTTGCCGTTAAAAGTGCTCCTACGTCAGACAAATCAGGTTTTAAACGTGTTTAGGCTTAAGAAGTTGTTAGATTAAGTTTATTTCTGCTTCGTCAGAATATAAAACTGTTTCGAGCAAGAATTCGTAGCTTATCGGATTATTCGAGGCGTAAACTTAACGGTTCTATACGTTATTAAGAGCGACGAAAAACTGCGCCTAAAACGGTGCTTCAATTCAAGGCAGGATACGAAAACCACAATTCGTTGCAAGTTTAATTTTGCGTATTACGTTGCGATTACGCGTCGCATGATACGCTTTGTGTATGATATACCGAAGCTACAAAAGCAGAGCGATAATCTGTAATTTTGGCTTGAACCTTGGGCTGTGCTGATACTCACTTTTGTTATAGATATGTCGTGTAGATAGAGATTGGGTTTGAAAATGCCATGCAGTACCGCTTAGAGCTCATTTACACGGATTCCGTCATTGACAAAAATATGACTTTATTTCCGTGTCAGTGTTTAGTTTTATAATTTGACCTTTTCTAAGTGTACATTTATTTTATTTACGATTCGTCGAAAAACATGACGGATGGACGTTAAACACGGAATCGTGTTTTATCACGATGGATGTGAATACATAAATCTTGTATTGGTATTCGTCTCAAAAAAAAGATGTATGAATAGGTATTAGCCTATTCATACTTCATGAAATATTTTGAAACTTTATGTAATATTTTGAAAAAAAAAAAATTAAAAACTGTTTTGATGTACAAAACAATACCTTTCATTTGATACCCCACATAACCCTGTAGGTATCTTTTAAAATTTCAACATCTCAATTTTGAAAAAATCTTGTATTGGTATCCGTCTCAAAAAAAAGATGTATGAATAGGTATGAAACCTATTCATACTTCATGAAATATTTTGAAACTTTATGTAATATTTTGAGAAAAAAAAACTGTTTTGATGTACAAAACACTACCTTTCATTTGATACCCCACATAACCCTGTAGGTATCTTTTAAAATTTCGACATCTCAATTTGTATGGAAAATGCTCATTTTCTTTTTTTTTTCTTTAAATCTGTACAGGCGCACGAAATGTATTATTATTTTAAATTTCAAGTTGATAGCTGCGGTAGTTGCTGAGTTATTAAGGAGGGAAAAAAGGACAGACAAAGCGAGACCATAAGGGTTTCGAAACCGATCTTCGAAACCCTAAAAAAAGATATACGCGTTGACTTGAGAACCTCCTCGTTTTTTCGTCGGTTGATAAAAAGGATGGCATCATTTTTAGTACTGTCAAATCAGTTTAAGTTTCGTTTTGGGGACATCTGAATTGACCCCAATATCACTTAAGGCGAATAGTAGAGGTGATAGTGGCGCCACTACATATTTAATTTTATAATTACGTTATACAAAGGAATTATCAAGAAATCGGACCGCGCGTAGACGATATCTATCATAAGCTTTTTTTAAATGTATCTTTAATAGTTTTGTACTGTATTATTTAGTTGTTGTTTGTTGTTTGTAGGTCTTGTTTCAAGAGTTTAGTTCCTATTGGTGGCCACCAAGCTCTCCAAACAAGGTTTTTGATTGAATAACACAAAACAAAACTATTACAGATACATTAAATAAAAGCTTGTGATAGGTATCGTCTACCAGCGGTCTGATTTCTTGATAATTCCTTTGTATAACTTAATGATTAAATTAAATATGTAGTGGCGCCACTATCGCCCCTACTCTTCGCCTTAAACAAATTGTTTTATAACATTTCAAAGTTAGAGCGCTCTAATGAAAAACCCTGTACATTCGAATTGAGAACTTCCTTTTTCTGATGTCAGTTAAAATGTAGTATCTTCTGCGGAATTACGTTAGATTTTTTCTAGTTTCAATGTTTTCAGCGTGACATAGTATAAAACCTGAAAAACACAGATTAACTACACTTATAAGCCCGTACTTTCTACTCCATTAAATAATTTATTCGATTTTTTAAGTCTCAATTTCTCCAATACAGCATCAATTGTGCTTCACTAGCGACACCAAACATAAAACTAGTAGAACTGAGTTTACTGGATTAAGGTTGTCGCTCACACGTACAGCCCCACTGACGCACAACACAAATATTGACCTTCAAAATATTAAATTAAGGTTAAGAAACCCGACGAGCCTCGGTACCCCACGGACCGATGGTCTCGACTCCAAGGGGAGCAAATGCGTAGGCTCTGTCGAGACCTGCTTATCTGAGCGTCTATACTGGGTCTAAACTGGTGTTGATATGGATCAGTTGAGCTACCTGTAAACTGTTTGCAACAGTCTGCAGTTAGCTCAATTGTTTCAATTGTAAATACTAGAATAATTTTCTTTGGGAATAAAGGCTATATTAATTAAGGTTAAGAAAAAAAATGGGTATATACTTTTTTCTAGGGTTTTCAATTAATATAGATAGCAGATTAGAAGTTTTTTAACTGCTAGCTTATTAACTGTGAAAGCTGAAATCATAAAAAACCCGATTTTTTTAATAACGTTATTTTTCATCCTAAACTGGATTAGATATATTTTACAAGCTTCAAGCGAGTGATCCGCGAGCTGTCTACTGGTGTATATCGTCACTGTAGAATGTATTTTAATAGTATGCGTTTAATATATCTGAATGCTCATTGTGTTGTGTGATAGCGGTGTTGGACGTGTGAGCGCCAACCTGTACTCAACTCTCTGAAACAAAGCTCGGTGCCAAAAGAAGAACAATATTTACAAAATTAATGAAGATGAAGAGTAATTTCGAGGCTTATAAGTTTAATCAACAATATAATCAAATAGATCTATGAAGCAAAAACTGACTGGTGACTATTTTGAAGCTTGACTTTATTTATAGATATTAATGCTGGACAATTCAAACAGCAACATTTACCCCCCAGGTTAGGCAGAGCTTTTATTATGGGTACTAGTTATCTAATATACTTAGTTAATTATTGAATGACCATTTATTTAAAAAGAAATTATTTAGTTGGCTGAGTGAACGTAATTTTTATGATATTAATGAATTTATTAATTTTAAGCCATAGACATAAGTTTATAATTTGCATGCTATAGAATAGTTAAACATGAGCTCATAACATAACTGTTATTTATCGAACCACCTTTTAAAGCATGTTTTATGCAATAAAATATCATTTCATTTCATTTAGTACAGTCGGCTGCAAAAATATGTATACACTGCCAAGTTTTCAATTTGACTAAATAGTAAGTTAAAAGTAATTGTGATAATTTATGTACCGCATTCTGACGAAGTACGATGACTACTTTGTACGAAAAACGTTTGCATGTCCTTTTATTTAAAAAGTTCCGAGTAAAATAAATGTTAAACCTTGGAAGTGTATACATGTCTGTGCAGCTGACTGTACATACACTACACTAATATATATTTTTTATTGTTATCTGCCTCGTGGGTAGCTTGATCAACCGCTGATTATGAGGTCCTGGTATCGAATCCCGGGTCGGACCAATAGTTAATATCAAGGTTTTTCTAGCAATAAAAATTCACAGTAGCACCCCGGAGTCAGGAAGTTGGTGGTGTTACACCCCCGTGCCTCGGAAAGCACGTCAAGCCGTTGGTCCTGCACCTGACCTCATCCCGGTCGTGTCGATCTGCCGTCCCATCGGATTATGAGAGTGAGGAATATAGAGTGCACCAGTATTTGCGAACACACTTGTGCACTATAATATGACCTGCGCATCTGACTAGTCTTCTATTAGACTGGCCGCCGTGGTGGAAATTCGGCTAGGAGGACATTATATTTTATAATCTACTATATAAAAATAAGTCGGGTTTTCCTTCCTGACGCTATAACTCCAGAACGCACGAACCGATTTCCATGGTTTTGCATTCGTTGGAAAGATCTCGGGCTCCGTGAGGTTTATAGCAAAGAAAATTCAGGAAAAATTTCATTTTTTATCTATTATATAAAAATAAGTCGGGTTTTCCTTCCTGACGCTATAACTGCAGAACGCACGAACCGATTTCCACGGTTTTGCATTCGTTGGAAAGGTCTCGGGCTCCGTGAGGTTTATAGCAAAGAAAATTCAGGAAAAATTTCATTTTTCATAAGTTAATGTCCGCCCGTGCGAAGACGGGACGGGCCGCTAGTTATACATAGAAAAGACCCAGTATAGACCAGTTATCTAGTACACATAACACAAGCTCTGCTTAGCTTGGGGCTAGATGATGCTGTGTGAATTGTCCAGCATTTATTTGTATAAGTTGTTGAATTGTTATGCTTCGTAAATCTATTGGTACATGTAATAGAAAAAAACTTCGAGAGTTATATGATGGAAAATAAAGTTTCTTGACAAATTTAATTGGTTACCTATGGGCAAAGACATATTAGCTACATAGAGTTTAATGTTGGTATGCCTGAGGTTTTGCTGTGTGGTGCCGGCTTAGAATTTGCACCACCCTAACTCTTCCCGCGGGTGTCTAGAGAGGCGACTTTGGTTACCTATGGGCAAAGACATATTAGCTACATAGAGTTTAATGTTGGTATGCCTGAGGTTTTTCTGTGTGGTGCCGGCTTAGAATTTGCAACACCCTAACTCTTCCCGCGGCCGCGGGTGTCTAGAGAGGCGACTGAGGGATATCCACCGGGGGCGGGCAGCAGCGCCTCCTCCAGAAAAATTCTACCACCGAACTGCGATCCCCAACCCGCATGCCCAGCGTGGGAATTATGGGCATAACCCCCCAAGAGATAAAAGCCAATAAGGTGCTTGCCAAGGGTAGACCTGCGTTCAGCAGTGGACCAATATAGGCTATTGAGGAAAGACAGACAGTCTTTTAGGCTTTAAAAAAAATGTAGCCAGCGTAGCGGTGACGCGACGACTGGTATTGATATGGATCAACTGAACTACCTGTAGATTGTTTGCAACAGTCTGCAGTTAGTTCAATTGTTTAAATTAAAAATACTAGTTCTTTTTTATTTCTATTATTTCAGTGAATTATCAGTTATTTTATGTAGGTTTTTAGTTTATTCAAAACAATCAAAACTACGTACTTTTTCAGTGCTAAGATATTTTTTATTTATTTATGTATCTTTATTTCTGCTGCATTCTTACCACCCGTTGTCCTATTACCCGTTTTCCCGTAGGAATGAAGCATTTTCCCGCGGTAAAAAGTTGCCTATGTTCATCAGGAATAATGCGGGCTTCTAATGGAAAACAATTTTTCAAATCGGTCCAGTAGTTTCGGAGCCTAAACAAACAATCAAATCTTTCCTCTTTATAATATTAGAAAAGACGATCAAATTTATAAGTACTTTTTCAGTGCTAAGATATGTTTTATTTATTTATGTACCTTTATTCACCATCAATATAACTCCCAAAGGTACAACTTATACTGACTCCTACCTTTAGCGATCTTGGCTTTGGTCTTGAGTTTAGGTTTTTTCTCCGGAGGCTCGACGTCCGCTTTCCGAGGCCTGCCTCGCTTTGACGCTGATGTTGAGGATGATGGAGTCGGTTCTGGGCTTTCTGCTTTTACTGCCTCATCTGAAATATACATTTTTTAAATTTGAGACACCATAAACAAAGAAGTCGAAAGAAGAATGAGGATCCGTAAGGTTATAGCAATTTCAATAGAACTAGTATCCAAGTTATTCTTTATGACATTAGAATGATATCTCTTTTTAAATTATCCAAATCAGACCATTACGTACGAAGTTATGACTAAATGACTAGCGAAGTTCACTAAGTGACCGACGCGGGTGCGTGTGACGTCACTGAGTCGGTCGCCGCCCTTTAACCGTAGGCAGATATCAGTTTTTAGTGTATTACTCCGAAAGTATAAGTTTGGGAAAAAAAATTATAGAACTAAATAGACTCAGTTTTGAGAGACCCATCAAATAATAAAAAATAAATAAAAAAAATCCATTCGATGGGTCTCTCAAAACTGAGTCTATTTGGTTGTGTCATTTTTTTCACAAACTTATAGTTTCAGAGTAAATCACTAAAAACTGATGTTTGCCTACGCTTAACGGGCGACGAGCGACCCAGTGACGTCACACGCGCCCGCGGCGGTCACTCAGTGAACCTCGCTAGTAATTTGGTCATAACTTCGTCAATTTTTGTCGTAGAACAATAATTTTTGCACTGTGTGTTATGGATTTCTTAGTTCTATAAATCTGCATTCTCATCTAAAAACGTTACGGATCCTCATTGCCACAAAAATGGGAGGTTACGTTCATTTACCGGTGACTATCAAACTTTTATTGACGCGCCGGTGAATCACTCGCGTTTTTGATCGGATAAATCTTTAAAATAAAATGGGCTGTTACTCTATCCGTAACTGTAAGTGTGAAGGGCGGTAAAATAAGGTTCTATAAATTCCCGTAAAGAGAGTCTGTGGCTGAAAAATGTTCCTGCGATTAGATAAATTTCATTTCAAGGGAAAAATTGATTTATCCATGTGCAGAGCTCATTTTAGCGTTGCTCAAATTATGGAAACTAAGTTTGAAAAATTTCATGGAAAACCTAAAACCTAGATCTAGATCTCAAATCTCCCAATAGTAAAAAGTTTGAGAACCACCGTAGCGGATATGACGTACACTTGGGAAAACCCACGTGACCGCTGTTTCTCGGAGTAGCATACCTTGTTTATTTGTACCATGCGCTTGACGTGAGCTCTCTGCTCCGCGCACCCCTCTCACCCACCCGGTAACATCTCCCCCCGCTCCCTTCTTACAGGAGATACGCCATTTAAGTTAATAACCCACCTTCATCAATATTTGATCACCCACCTTCGTCAATATTATTTTATAACCCACCTTCATCAATATTTAATAACCCACCTTCATTAATATTTGATCACCCACCTTCGTTAATATTATTTTATAACCCACCTTCATCAATATTTAATAACCCACCTTCATTAATATTTGATCACCCACCTTCGTCAATATTATTTTATAACCCACCTTCATCAATATAGTCAACATCCTCCAAGTATTCAATATGAGAGTCTTCAAAGTCATCATCCATATTCACCTCCTCCATAGATTCTGCTTTCATTGGAACTGCGCTGGTGTAGATAGGTAGCATTACTGGAATTAATTCACACTAATATTATATATGCGAAAGTTTGGATGGATGGATGTATGTTTGTTACTTCTTCAGGCCTAAACTACTTCTTCAGGTCTAGACCGACCTGGAGGCCAATTCTGTGTATCACTCAATGCTTTATTGAGTGATACGCAATATCGCGGGATAAAATGTCATGTGATGATAAATATCACAAATATATCGAGTCTCCTGCTCTTCTTCTTATCGAAGAAAAGCGCTCAATAAATATTGAATTGCAGATTTAGAAAATACACTTGTTTGCTCGAACCAGTCACTTGATATTTTGACAGTTCTTGCCTTATTTATCGCACGTTGTTGCATAGGGCCTGTGTTATGGGTACCAGTAGCCCTAGGACGAGGTTAGCTGTCTAGGGTAGAATAGAGTAGAATGACATCGCATTGTCATACATTGCGTAAATTATTGAAGTTGAAGGAATGAGTTTTAAACATATTAATACATATTACGCATTCGATGACGATGTGACGTAATTTTTCTCTATTCTACCCTAGACAACAATCCCCGTGCTAGGCCTACAGATGACTGATAAAAATAACACATATTTATTTATTTGCTGTGTGAATTGCCTAGCGTTTTTTATTTCATTGTTAGCCTGATTCATCCCACGGCTGGGAAAGGTCAAATCTTTGGAAAATAAATAATAATAAGGCCTTTGGCCTTTTGTCCAGCATAATTTCCTCAACAGCCTATATTGGTCCACTGCTGGAAGCAGGCCATTCTAAGCCGGCACCACATGGCTGAGTAATTTATAACCGCATCCACTGCCCAGTCTTCGGCCAGCCGCCGCGACACGGGGGAGTAGATTGGCATCTGCGTCTTGAGCCATGATAGTGTTAACGACAAAACCCACCTAGTTTGGGGATGGTAGGTTCATAAGTGGACATGTATGAGAAGGGTTAATTATGAACAACTTACCCGATTGCTTCTCCATCATCCGAAACTCCCCTCGTCCGAGCATGTCGATGAACTTTTTCTCCGAGTCGACGACTTGCTTCTTGAAGTTGCACGCGTCTCGGAGACGGGTGATGCAAACCTCACAGATGAGGCGCTTCGGGCCGTTGGGGCCATCATTGTGTTGGGTGATCTGGTGATGTGATGACATTGTATTGATATTGTTGAGAATTGATTGTGTATATTAGACGTTTTGACGACCTCTGTGGCGCAGCGGGCGAAGGTCTACCTGCGACGCAGGAGGTTGCAGGTTCGATTCCTGCCTTGGGACAAATGTTTGTACGATCTGCAGACATTTGTTTAGGGCGTTCTGGATGTTTTCTATGTATAATTAAAAATATCTATCTATGTAGTGTATTGTATTGTATTAAGTATATCAGTTATCTAGTACCCATAACACAAGCTTAGGTTGGGGCTAGATAATGCTGTGTGAATTGTCCAGCATTATTTTTTAATTTTTTGCAACAGTGTGCAGATAGCAGATTTTGTTATTTATTTTGGTTTTTTACTGTAAAATTATGAGGTTTTCTGATGGCTCATCATCATCATCAGCCTTTTCATAGATGCAGACCCAGCCTAGTGTGGAAGTCAACAAAAATCACTGTTGAAATTAACACAACAAATTATGTAAAAAATTACCCTTTATGTGTAAAGTTTATCTGTTCTTTTTTGTATTATTTGCTGCAATAAATATTTTTTTACTTTTTGACCTACTGCTGGACATAGGCCTCTCCATGCTTATGCCATTCACCTCAGTCCTGCGCTAGTCTGGACCAGCTGGGCTATTCAGACTCTCCGCTACAGAGACATTTAATGTAGCTTTTGGTAATATGTTGATTTTTAGTAACAAAGCTCTTTTATTTATTAATATTTCCAAAAGTAGCTTATTTGAAATTTGTTAAAACATAGACATGAAATGTTTTATTATTTATGGAAAACTACTAATCTGGTAGTTCAATTCCTCGTAGAACGCTGAAAATAATGAAAACCGCTAAAAGATTTGAATTTCGTGCGAATTTGTGTCAGATTCCAAGTCGATGACTCGGTGGCGGACAGTCTGAATAGCCCAGCTGGTGTAGTCCACCATCCGTCAGACGTCATCGACCCATCACATCTGCAGACATTCTGTTCTCCTACAGCTGTCTCTAGGCCACCACTCATAGACACACACTCATTTAAAAGTAGTTATGATAAGCGAAAGTAAGGTAAAATACATTTACTTTATATACATAGCACAGACAAAAGACAAAGGTAACAATTACGGTAACAAAAATGGCCAACACTCAGATGCTATGGCAGGATGTATCATGCCTTAGTGCTGGATACCAAACCATAACTAGAGGTTTTGAGACTATGATAATGTTTGAATTTGGAAGTTCCTGGATCTTATCAAGAAGTATGTGTAATGAATGAATGATGGAGCAAAGTGTGGGTAGTAAAAACTTTTTATTGCTGGAATAAGTGTGGATACACTTATAGCTAACCTGAAGGTAAGCAGAGCTTGTGTTATGGGTACTATGATAGTTATAGGAAGGACTGCGCCTTGTCTCTCAATTGCCTGTTTTTGTCTTTGTATCGATCGATGAGATGGCTGGCTGGCATCGGACTTGCATTTATGATGGCCTCTAAAACTTTAGGTTCTAATGTTACAATATTTATGAGTCGAATGCCGGGTTGAGGCAACCTATTAGAATAAATATCAACTTACGCCAATATCAAAGCAGTCGAGCAGCATATCAGCGTAGACTTCGGTGTCATTCATCCAAGAATATTCAGAGCCGAGATCCTTGTAGCAGCCTTCCGAAAGACAACACCGGCAGAGGCCGGGGCTCTCTTTCACAGCCACTTCGTACTCCATTTTAGCACAATTTACGCATACATAATGTTTATGAGTGAGCTTTCTCTCACAATATTAGAAAATTACGTTCGTCCGCTGTAAACCAAAAGCAAGATTTACGCCATTTTGTTTTTTGAGACGCCGCGCCGCCGATGTTTCCAACATTTCTAATAAAACTACGTTGATCTATCTATAAGATAGTAGAAAAAAACATATACAATGTGTCTGGTTACCGGTGTCGGAGACTTTGGGGGGCAGGCGCGGTCCCAGGGGGGGGGTCACGGGGGTCATGACCCCCCCCAAAATCTTAGTTTAGGTACTTAAAAAATTGCAACCCACAGCTTGATGATTATATTGTCCTGTTTACTTCCGTTACATTGATTATGGTTACCAACTGCAGCAATAAAAAAAATCGCGGCTCGCTCCGCTCGCCGGTATTACTTTTATTTGTGCTCTGTGTTTTGATTAGCACAGAGGCAACGTTCCCAATATTATTGGTCTGGCTGGTCCGCTATAGTAATTTTGTATCAATCCAACCACCACAATAAAAAGCACAAAATATAACAAATAATCTGCGAGGTCACTTTGTCAACCAGTAGAAAAAATTAGCAGACAACAAAATTTTCGCGTTTTGGTCTGGTCGCTGATAACATTTGTTCCTTCTGACTATGATCCAAAGCTCAAAACCCGGCCCGCTTTAATGTCACTTTGCCAAATTTTCTAAAAAGTTGCCCAAAATCTAACATAAACCAAAAATTGTCGCAGCTCGCCCAACTTGCCGGCAACTTTACACTGTCTGCCTCTGGTCATGGGCTCATCCCTCGTTTGAGGTCAGTTTTCCAAACACTCCAAAAATCTAACGAAGTCACTAAATTATCGCAGCACGCTCTGCTTGCCTCTGATAACATTCTGCTGTTTTGATAAGCTTCTGGCTTGCTCTAGTTCAGGACTCCTTCTCCGTTTCAGGCGAGTTTGCAACTGCAAAATATCTAATACCAAACAACTCACACGCACAGCCAGATCATAAAAATTTTCGCGGCTCGCTTCGCTCGCCGTTGATTCCATATGGTGTCTAGTCTGTTGTCCGCATGTTTGGTTGTTATTCATGAAACTTTAAAATTGTTCTTCACACTAATATTATAAATGCGAAAGTTTGTATGGAAAAATGGATGAATGGATGTTTGTTACGTCTTCACACCAAAACTACTGAACAGATTGAGCTAAAATTTTGCATCGGTGTAGCTCTAAGCCTGGAATCAAACATAGGCTACTATTTATCCAATAAATCAGTTCCCATGGGATAGAAATTAACTTTGAACGTTTCCATAGAAAGAAGCGTGCGAAGCCGCGGGCAGAAGCTAGTAGCTCATAATTTAGTTTCCTTGTCTTGCATGGACGCTACTTCACCAATTTCAAAAAAGGCTGCGGCTCATTCTGAGCTCGCTCCACTCGCTGTTATTTATTTTCTGAACCAGTTTGTGACAACCCGAAAGAGGGAACAAAAATTTCGGCGGCTCGCTCCGCTCGCCGCTACATCTTTTTCGATTTCTTTTTTGTATTTCTAATTTTTTGTTAATCTCCTTTGCTCCGCTCGCCCCGATTTATATTCATAGCTTTATATCTACAACCGCAAACTATTTAAAATTTTCGGGGCAGGTTTCGCTCACTTTATTTTGTCATAGGCTCTGGCTTATTTTTTCCCCAAACATCAGAAAAAATCTCCAACATTTTTGAGGCTCGTTTCGCTCGCCATTATTTATACTTCCTAATCTTCCTATTGTTGGGTTGGGAGTTGGGGGAAGGGATGTCATGTTTGCGGCCAATATGCAAAACACTGCATTTCGCGGCTCGCTCCGCTCGCCGATATTATTTTGTCGTTCTCTGTATTTGGTCCAGTGCTGGACACTTGTTTAACATCATTTTGCTCGGGTAGTTACCCGAAAAAGTAACAAAAATTTCAGCGGCTCGCTCCGCTCGCCGTTACATTTTTTCCATGTCTTTTTTGTATTTTCAATTTTTTGTTGATGCCCTTGCTCCGCTCGCCCCTATTTATATTCATAGCTTTATATCTACTACCGCAAGTCTCTAAGATTTTCGGGGCTTGCTAAGCTCGCTATCATTTATTTTTTTATAGATACCTATCAACAACAAAATAAATGATGCGGGCGAGAGTAAGCAAGTAGACCTACTCTTACGCTTACTTTTGCCCAAATTTCAGAAAACATCTCAAAAATTTCGAGGCTCGCTTCGCTCGCTATAACTTATACCAACTATTGTAGGGAGTTGAGTATAAATTTTCCGCGGCTCGCTCCGCTCGCCGATAAAGTTTAGTGGTTTTCGGTGGGGTCTGCAACCGCCTACAAGTACATTTGGTGCTACGGCCCGCACCAAGTGTGACCCCCCCCAAAGTCTTGGGCTGCGACCGCGCCTGTTGGGGGGGTGAAGTACGGTAAATTTTATCGACAAATCACTATCCCTATTTTTTTTTCTCACTTCCTGATAAAATGGCAGCCATTTTGTTTTCTTTTGCCTCGAAGCACGGGTGCTCGTATTGTATAAGCTATAGCTACCCATGCAGAGGTTCTAGGAGGACGATAGAGGACTCATTTGATTGCCAATAATGTAGGCAATAAAGCAATGATAACATTGTTGCATACGTTCGTTAGGTGCTCTTCTTATACCCTTTTCGGCGAGGTTGAGGTGTAGTCGTATGAATGTGCGAGCATTCGGGGTTGGTTTATTGGGAAATCTTCTCGCATACTCTCTTACAGCAGCATTAGCGTTCCCGTTGCACAATCCATAGACGAAATGGATGTTGGCCACGTCCTGGCTGCATGGAAATCTTCCATTTCTGTTAACTTTCGTCAGCGAAAAATACAAAACTTAACAAAAATTAATCTGACAGCGCGCCCTTTTTTTTCAGTTTCAGCACGTCCTTATCTACAACAAAGCACAGAATTGTCTATGGACACGCAATTCCTCGAAACCGTGAGTCCAGTTGCTTATTAGCGGGATATATAAACTTTTAAGGGTCAGATTCAAATCGTCATAATTTCTAAACTATCTTACTCAGGGCTAAGATGCATGACTTTTTTTGAAGCACACATTCTGTACTATCGTTCAAAAACAAAAAACATGTAGCTTGACGGTTTCAATTTTATGAAAAAGCTAAAAATTTTAAAAAAAATGTTGAAAAAATAACTTTTTTTTGTTTTATGAATTCTCTTTTCTTCTATTATAAAATAGAAAATGCAACAATGTTATCATTGCTTTATTGCCTACATTATTGGCAATCAAATGAGTCCTCTATCGTCCTCCTAGAACCTCTGCATGGGTAGCTATAGCTTAAACAATACAAGCACCCGTGCTTCGAGGCAAAAGAAAACAAAATGGCCGCCATTTTATCAGGGAGCGAGAAAAAAAAATAGGGATAGTGATTTGTCGATAAAATTTACCGTACTTCACCCCCCCAAAGTCACCGACACCGGTAACCAGACACATTGTATACATTATGAATAGTAGATATTTATTATAATTTTTACCTAAGCACCTGCATTTTAATGTTAAAGTTGTATTTATGTTTGTTAGTATTTATTGTTCTAAATTTTTGACGTGACAACGTCTTATAATTCGATAGAGCCGGCTGCACGCACGAAAAAACATGACGTCATGCGGCGTTACCTCAACATGACGTCATGCGGCGTTACCTCGCTCTGAGGCGTTCCATGTAAGGCTTGAAGTGCAAGCGATTGCGCTCGACATCCGTCTCTCTCCTACTTGAGTGAGCGATGCGTCTGCGTTGTCACGTTCAACTATCGTCAGTAAACCGACTTTACAGACAACCAATTTTTTTGTGTTCCTATTTTTATGTGTCAAATGTTTGTTTGTACCATAGAATATGCTGTTTGAAGTAAAAATATATTCATTCATTCATTCTTATTAATGAACAGTTAAGTACCTATTTTGATAGATAGTGCCATATAAAGTACATTGAGTTAGTTAAAAAATTAATACTTACATCATACTAAAAAAAAATTACTTCATTTAAAAAGGCAAACATTCACATAATCCTTTCACTTCCACTTGGGGAAATACATGAAGCTGGCAAGCATATTTGACAAACACGACCTCCTTGATTTACCTATGCGTTTTATACGCCATCTAGTGATAATGTAATTAATCTAAATGTGTAATTCATATTTCCTTCATTTTATTTATTTTGTTTTGTAAGTAGCTGCACAGATATTATAATATTATACTGTAGCTGCAACACTTCCGCTTTTTGAGAAATATTAATTAATTTGTAATTCCTCGGTCCCATAGGCCCCAGCAGAAAACCAGCGCAGGTTTTTAACGCCTGCATAAGCTGAGTTGGGACCATTTTGTAGCTAAAACTTAGTTTAATAGTATTAAGTATAATAAATTGACATTTTGTATTTTTTATTAGTTATGTAACGGTTTTTAATTTATGTCTTAGCTGCAAATAAACGTTTTGATTTGATTTGATTTTGATACAGAAACCAACGTTCTACGTAAACGTAAAAGTACTGCTACTCGACACAAGAGGGTGCTCTAAACAATAAAATTTTATTCGGACCCTAAATCAAATTCATTTATGCATCACGACATGTACATGTAGGTTTCATAAATAAACATGAAAGTATACATGTTTCGTACCAACTTCATCAAGTTTGTTGATTATTTCTGTTAAAAAAAAATAAGAAAAACTATGTTCGTAAACATTGTCAGCGAAGCCGTAGCCGTGGGCAAACTGTTTGCCTCACATCAGATAATAAGTTTTCTGAATAAAGCATTATGTATCTTTCTATCACCTTTTTTTTTGGGTCTGGGAAGACCAGAATTATGTGGGACACGACGACGCCCTGAAAAGGACGTAATACCCACTAAAACCTCTCCGGTGTCCCTCTCTCGCCATTTTCGCCGAACTACGGGAACATTCAAACATCCGCGACCCGACTGGCGTCACCTCTTCCTCCTATACATGGCCGGCGAGCCCACCGATCCACACACTCGCCGACCCCATTCTTCCGTCACCTTTCCTCCCCCGATTAGGACACAGATAGGACAGACACAGTTGGAACCGCGAATGTCCACCTCTGTGCCCAGATGGGCATTGTCGCCCCATACTACTCCCAGGTGTGGGTCTCGCATTTACACACACAAACACTCACACTCTCACTCAAACCATTATCTTTCTATCACCTACGATAAGTTATTATTTCATTAGGATTGAATAGAATAGAAAATATTCAAGAGATTCTTTAATAAGGATGGGATACATTATCGAAAGTTCAGTTAAAAGTTTGTCGAACAGGGTCCGAGGGCCCCCTGGGCCCCCTGAGCCTTGTGCACCGCACCACCTTGCCTTGCTAGGGCACTAGATCTGGGGGCATCCATTCTACGACCATGTCTATCGGGCAGCAAAGCTCGTAGTAGTGCTCACATGGCGGCGTTATCGGGTGCCTGGAAATTATTATTTATTATTAACACAAGAGACTTTAGAGTGCTTTAGAGATGGCCGAAGTGGCGCGGTGGGCGAAGGTCCGCCTGCGGCGCGGGAGGTTGCGGGTTCGATTCCCGCTTTGGGAGAAATGTTTGTACGCTCTACAAACAAATATTTGTTCCGGGTGTTCTGGGTATTTTCGTATAATAAAAAAAATTGGTTGTCTGTAAAGTCGGTTTACTGACGATAGTTGAACGTGACAACGCATCGCTCACTCAAGTAGGAGAGAGACGGATGTCGAGCGCTCTCGCTTGCACTTCAAGGCTTACATGGAACGCCTCAGAGCGAGGTAACGCCGCAAGACGAGGTAACGCCGCATGACGAGGTAACGCCGCATGACGTCATGTTTTTTCGGGCGTGCAGCCGGCTCTATCGAATTATAAGACGTTGTCACGTCAAAAGATTTCGATCTGTGTAATGTAATTCTATCAGTTATTTATGGTAGGTATTTCATTTACATTATGGGTAGGTACATACTGTACCTTATTCACAAAGAGATTTACAATCAAATAATAGGAATAAACTAGAACTAGTATTTACAATTGAAACAATTGAGCTAACTGCCGACTGTTGCAAACAGTCTACAGATAGCTCAACTGATCCATATCAACACCAGTCGGAAGCGTCCCCAAGACGCTGGCTGCATAGCCACGCTGTATGGCAATGCTGATACGCTGTGCCAGATATTCACTAGCTCTCGGGTCACGCGTCGCTTCGACCAGATGCTCAGATAGTTTTTTGAAAACCCGAAGAGCCTCGACAATTAAGCTGACTGCAGACTGTTGTTATCTAAGTACTCATAACATAGCAAAAGCTCTGCTCAGTTTGGGGCAAGTTGATGCTGTGTTCATTGTCCAGCATTAATTATATTTATATTTAATAAACACTCATTTTACTCTTTAATCTCGTCTACAAAATACATTTTTGACGTGACAACGTCTATAATTCGATAGAGCCGGCTGCACGCACGAAAAACATGACATCACGCGGCGTTACCTCGCTCTGAGGCGTTCCATGTACTTAAGGCTTGAAGTGCAAGCGAGAGCGCTCGACATCCGCCTCTCTCCTACTTGAGTGAGCGATGCGTCTGCGTGGACAGCTGCTATACTATAGTACATTTACATGTTTTGATCGAGTATCAAATGCTACCATTCCATCAGTATTTTCTTAAGACGTTGTCACGTTCAACTATCGTCAGTAAACCGACTTTACAGACAACCAATTTTTTACTATAGAAAATAAAATATTATAAAACTATTCTACAGTAAGAAATATATCAAAAGTTTATGTTAGAGGTATATTTTATTATTATTTATGTTAAAAAAACTAAAAACCGCCTTCAAATTCCTTGCATACTACCCTACAAAGTTATTCTTAGTGGGGGATTTTGACTTCTGTTTTTCACCTATGATTTTGATGTTTCGAAAGAAACACACATAACTACTTCTATCAAAAATTTTAAAAATTTACAGTGAAGTTTTATAAATATTTATTTTCTTCTATCGAGATGTCTCACCTTATTTGTACGCCAGGTTTGCAGAGGAAGGTAGGCACACAGCGGCCCTCCCCGCGACTGTCAACACAGGCGTGTTTTGATGACTCTGGAAAGGGTTAAGTAATTCATTTAAATTAGTTTATTTAAGGGCCCATACTACCTCGTTATTGTGTGAAGAGGATAGGCATAGGATTTTGCGTTCACAGGAGCGGGACAGAGCAAAGCGGCGTAAGCCCAAAAATCAAGTTTTTAGTAGTTATTTGCTCCCCACAAACATTAGAATAGTTAATTGAAAAAAAGGCAACATATAAAATGTTCTCTATGCTTAGTTAAATTACCATGCTTAATCTCAAGATCGTATCATCTGTATTTATTGAGAAATTAGGGTTTTAGTAAAAAATTAGAGGTAACTTTGGGATTTTTTCTATCGAGAAAATTTTATGGAATCGTGTTTCCGAAACATATGATCGATAGAATGAGTCCTGAACTTTACTATATATAAATTTCAAAGTTAAATATTCAGTAGTTTGGAAGATATGGAGGTCCGATGGAGTTGAAAATAAGCAATTTGAGAGTAGTTTATTTAGTAACGAATTACATGGTTGTGGTAACTATTGGAATTCGATGATGCCCGCAGTTGTTTTTAGTAAAACTGTGTCGGACATCATCGCCCTCCTCACAGAAAGGGTGTTCTATTACATAATTTTTAAAACTATTAGATAGGTATCTATGATTATTGATTAATGAATAAAGTTTATCTTTAATGTTAATAAAATCTATGTTTATAAATATTCAAAGGTAGGTACGAAAATATATGCTTGTATTTATTTTTCAGTGTGTATGTGAGTGAAATAGGGGGTGCGTGTGTGTGAATAGAATAGAATAGAATAGATTTATTTATTCAGGTGAAAAACAACATTACATTTCGGTTAGAAGTGCCTTAAAGCCTATTTTAGGTTTAACTAGACACAGAGTTCTCACCTGGTTGAATATGAGGTATTAGTAGGTATATTATTCGAAATACTTTAGTTATCTACAATCTTTCAAGTTATGTACCTATTTTTAGAGCGATTACAATAAGAAACTAAGACAATCCGATAAATATCGGGTGCCTGTTGTGGAATATAACTTTTAATAAAGCTTATCTTACAATGCTTGATACTAGATATAGGTATTCATACATCAATTTATAAGACAACCGTAGATATGCATGATTGATAACGCACACAACAAACAAGCATTTCGCTGCGGTCCGAATCCGGTGTGTATGTGGTGCTCCTGAGGACACCTGCACCGGGCAACAGAAGCTACCAGCTACCAGTGTTCATGTGTATTTATGTGTCCCTCAAGTTAGCAGCCCTGACATAGAATTTGGTGATTTTAAGTCTGCCAATGAATACGCATAGGTAAATAGCGCATTCCGGTGCCCTAAGTAAAATAAATAGTGCTCCGGTACTTAAGGAGATATTTAGGTCTTGCTGTGGCTGCTATCCACAGAACAATATTTCCTAAATTATCAATCAATAATAATCAATAATCATTTATATCTTTCTAGAACTATACGTCACTGGACACAAAAGGACTGCTCTTATTAAATAACTATTAAATTACACTAGTATTTACAATTGAAACAATTGAGCTAACTGCTGACTGTTGCAAACAGTCTACAGATAGCTCAACTGATCCATATTAAATTACTACTTTGGTGCATGGAAAATTTCAGCGTCCTCTGACGTCAAAAGGGTTTGAAAATTTGGCCATAACATCGATCACCATTAGGTTTTTTTTAAATCGCCGCTCACAATAACGGTTAGGTAGGTATCTACCTATTTATTTGAATATAATACATTAAAACAAATAAAAAATGTTCTCTAGCTCTAGGTTTTTGCGTTATTCACATAGAAGAAAAATTAAATATACCTACCTAGTTGTTTTCATCCGTAAATATCTCTGAAACCTAACGCTGACATTTTGTAATCATTTTTATTTGTTTTAGCATTTCTATGTAAATAAATAACTTTAATTCATCATTGTCTTCCTATAATTAGGCAAGCTGACGACAGGGCGCTACGGCGCTCATTAGGGGAGGCCTATGTCCAGCAGTAGACTAATATAGGTTGATGATGATGATCCTATATTAGTCCACAGCTGGACATTATGCCACCCCTACCTAATGAGAGCTGGAGACAGGGCGCTATACTCTGTCTTCACAGAATGGGCAAGAAGTATGTAAGTATATAGTATATAAGAAGTATAATAGGAATGGGCGTGTTAGGCTGAGCGCAGACTTGAGTCACGACAGTTTTAAGACAGACTTTCCTCACATAGAAAGTCTGCCTTAAAAGGGAAACAAAACTGTTTTGTCTTGCATCTTCATACATTTTGTAAAGCAATAGTCTGTCTTTAGTCTGTCTTAAAACTGTCGTGACTCAAGTCTGTGCTCAGCCTTACGATTAGTTGAGTTGCCTTGTTTTTTGCGCATGTTGTGGCTACCTGTAATTTATTAGAGTGCACTAGTTTTTAAGTTTTGTCGTATTAATTCTGTGATCTCTTGTGTTACTTCTAGTTGGTTGCCCTTAATAAATAAGTAAATAAATAAAGTAAGTCTTCTAAGTATGTAGGTACTTACTGATGACAGATGCTGGATGCGGCAAGCTGAAGACAGGGCGCTATAGCGCTCGGTAGGGAAGGTATCTCCAGTAGTAAACTCACCTCAGCAGCCTAGGTATATTGGTCCACTGCTGAACGCAGGCCTCCGCCTGATAACGATAAGCGCTTTATTAGCTGTTATCCCTAGGGGGTTAATGCCCGCTATCCCCACGCTGGGCATGCGGGTTGGGGATCGCAGTTCGGTGGTAGAATTGTTCAGCAGGATCGCTGCTGCCCGCCCCCGGTGGATATCCCTTAGCTGCCTCTTACGACACCCGCGGAAAGAGTTGGGGTGGTGCAAATTCTAAGCCGGCACCACACAGCGGGAAGGAAACTAGATGATAGTGATGAAGTACTTACTGATGCCTTCAGAGGCTTCAGGCGAGGGGAGAGCGAGACAGGCCGCTGATAGGACTCCCAGGATGATAAGGACTTTGTAAGCCTGGAATGTTTCGTGATTTAATAAATACAAATCCTACAATACAAGTTATTGTATACTACTATAGTGTACTTTAATAAGTATTCTTATTTTGTCTTTAAAAATTTGTGTTAGTTTTGTTATTGGGTTGTTTGGCTTAAAATGTTATTTATGTAAGGTAGGTACCTAACATAATGTTGTTTTTTGACGTGACAACGTCTTATAATTCGATAGAGCCGGCTGCACGCACGAAAAACATGACGTCATGCGGCGTTCCATGTAAGGCTTGAAGTGCAAGCGAGAGCGCTCGACATCCGTCTCTCTCCTACTTGAGTGAGCGATGCGTCTGCGTGGACAGCTGCTATACTATAGTACATTTAGATGTTTTGATCGAGTATCAAATGCTACCATTCCATCAGTATTTTCTTAAGACGTTGTCACGTTCAACTATCGTCAGTAAACCGACTTTACAGACAACCAATGTTTTTATCTATTGTTTTAGTAGGCTAGGCACCAAACCAACTTCCTTGCATACTACCTACAGAGTTGAAATGGTTAGGCATTCATATTATAGCACTCATCAAATTAGGCGCAACGCCATTCATTAATACTGCTAAAAATTTTCAGTTAAGTACTTACCTAGTTGTTACTTCCAATAGACACTTTTATTATTATTATTATTATTTTTATTATTAGCCAAATTTATCCCACTGCTGGGCAAAGGCCTCCCCCCACTCTCTCCAGACATCACGATCACTGGCCAGCTCCGTCCAGTCGACCCGGAATTTGTTCAATTCGTCCTGCCATCTCCGTCTAGGTCTACCGCGTCGCCTTCTCGCCTGTTCAGGTTGCCAATCGGTGGCTACCTTAGTCCATAGCTCTCCTGGCATGCGGCAGACGTGACCAGCCCAATCCCATTTTAGCTTTGCGGCTTTTAGAGCTACGTCAGCGATTTGCGTCCGAGAGCGCAGTTCGGTGTTGCGGACTCTGTCCGTTAGTCGGACACCCAAAATGATAATAGACACCTAAAGATAATATAATCATAAGTGGAAACTGTAGGCTTAAGTTATCTAATAATAATAAGTTTAACGTTAAGGTTTAATAAGCTGTTAGTTTTCCTAAAACGGACGCAATGTCCCAATTGACACTTTTGATTTTAATATTGTAATTACTGTCGATTCGGACACTATTAAAAATAGCTGCATTGTATAGTCAATTAAAAAACAGATTTTTAGCAAGATGACGAAATAGATGCATAACAAGGTCACACTCTCTCAATCTCCTTATTTTATACCTATCTCTATTTCGCTTTATTTTGCACCCAGGTAAAAAAACAATTCGTTATGAATGTAAGCGGGCTACGAACCTATTATAAGGGATGAAACGTGGATCTCAATCTCAAATCGACAAATAATGTGAATTGCATTTTTTGCAAGACGCGGCCACAGAGTGAATTTTAGGTTAAATAAGGGCGGTTTGTTTATTAAACTTTCGACATCGATTTTGGCTCGTGTACAATTCGTGTGTACAGTCAGCTGCACAGACATGTATACACTTCCAAGGTTTAACTTTTATTTTACTCGGAACTTTTCAAATAAAAGGACATGCACACGTCTTTTGTACAAAGTAGTCATCGTACTTCGTCAGAATGCGGTACATAAATTATCACAATTACTATACACTTACTATTTAGTCAAATTGAAAACTTGGGAGTGTATACATATTTCTGCAGCCGACTGTATCTTACCTACTTATTGTTTGTACATACTTACACTAGGTATAGAAATTATATTTTGACAAATTCGAAATCGTTCATACCTCGGTAGGTACACTGTTAGGTATTATGTTGAGTAGCAAACTTAAATGTCTTTGTTTAGTAGGTACCAAAATATCTTGGATTCTAAAATCAAGTACTCTAGGGTACCTACAGATAGATAGATAGATAGCTATCTATCTATCTATATAGAAAATTCTTTATTGCACACTTATAGATAGAAACAATACCTACAACAAAACAGTTTAAAAAGAATCTCAGAAGAAAATCAGAAATACTTGATTAGGTACCTACTACTTTTTTTGGAAGGTACTAGGTAGGTACTACGGCTACCTACCAACCAAAAAGTAAATATTAACACAACTAACATACCTAACTAATACACTAATCAATCACACTCTATGTAAAATGTTTGTAGTGTAGGTATAGGTAGGTACTTGCGATCATAAACTTTGCACTTACCATTTTGAGCATTGCCTTGATCTTACGAAACCGGTTCCAATTAAAAGTATTTTCCTTATAGATAGATGAAACAAGTCCTATACGTTTCGATCTCACGGAGAATGCAGAGGTTTTGAACTTCGAAGATATTTATAGTGGGAGTAGGTAATAGACCCAACAGGTACCCAGCATACACGTCTAAGAGCCTCTCCACACGCGCGCGCGAAGCCACGAACCATTCGCGAACAATGAGTGTGGATCCCATTCGCATATTCGCCGCGGCGTCGCTCACGTTCGCGCCTCGTTCCCGTTTGCTGTCGGTTTTTCGGTCCTGCGACAAAGGATTCGCGGGACGCGAACACGACAAGGTTCCTCATTCGCGGGTGGCAGTTCACTTTTAGCAAGTTACGCGGATGGTTGTGTTTTTATTTCGGACTAGACGATCGCCTCGACGTTCCCGTGCGAATTCCGGGGTAAAAGCCTATGTCACTTCCTGAAAAGTAAGCTTCTAACGGTAAAAGAATTTTTAAAATCGGTCCAGTAGTTTCGGAGCCTATTCAATACCAACAAACAAACAATCAAACAGTCAAATCTTTCCTCTTTATTATATTAAGTACCTAGATTTTACGCGCTAACTCGGTGCAAAATGAAAAAAAATTGTTTGATTGCTTTTGTATTTTTTATATAAGCGTAATTGTAAAAATTGCCAGAGTGCTAAGTAGCCCCGCAAAAGCAGTTTCGACGTACGTACGGGCATAGATTAGATAACGGTACGGGTAAAGCCTCAGACCAATCTGAGGGGTAAAGCGCCCGAGCTATAATGAGAATTAGGCGTGAACTTTGCGAGTGTGGAACTGTGGCAGTTCTGCCATAGTTCGCGCCGCGATCTACGCGCGAGTGTGGAGAGGCTTTAATGAAAAACAGACTAGAGAGCTTCAGCATGACTCATGGTAATAAAGTCAAGTTTTTACGTCTTTTGCTTGTCGCAAAGCTAACTTGGAGCATTCACATTAACGCACTTACAAAGGGCTGTGCTCGGCAACCCACGCCATAGGGAAAATTACAGCGCTAAAGGGAAAAAAAGCAGCATACGTGGTCTATTTCGCATATTTCCACTCGGTTATGACCTACGGCATACTATTTTGGGAAAGAGCAGTCGATGCAACTAGAGGTTTTGTGTTACAGAAGCGCACAATTTTATTGGTTGAGTTGATTTGTTCTTAAAAAAGTTTTTATTCAAAAAAATGATCGTGTTCAATAGAACAAATAAATTAATGTTCCTATTGCTTGCTCATTTTATGCAACTTCTTATTTAATAGATAATTTCAACTCGTACGTGTTTAATAAATAAAACTTTCACTCAAATATAACTTTTGTTTTCTCTGTAATAAAAGAAAACTATGCGCGGAAAATAAAAAAAAACCTCTTCCCTTTAATCTGTGGCCGATCGCAATGCGCGCGCATAGGAAAACTGATTATTTTTTTTCTACTCAATAAAATGCGTTTTTATTGATATTGTTATTCACAAGTGTGTTGAAAAACGTCGTATGATACACGTGTGTATTGATGATTACCGTCCTCGGCTCTCTTAAGACCCTCGCCTACTGCTCGGGTCTCAATGGCGCCTCGGCGGTAATCACCAATGTTACACACTAGTACCATAATAATGTACCTACTATTATGTTGTTATTATTTTATGATTGAATGTTTTGTGATTTTGAAATTTAATTAATTTGACTAAGTTTTCCTAGTAAGCCCATGGTTTTAATATATAAATTGAATTGAATTGATGTATTATTACCTGTTTATAATTTGCTTAGCGCCCCTGGCGAGCATACCAGGTATGAATCCCGCAAAAAGACAATATACCTATTTTACTTTTTTCAACAAAATATTATTTAATTTATTAAGTAGGTAGTCATTAATTATCATTAGGTACAATAACGGTGTCAGAGTCCGTAGAGTTTTTCGACTCCTATGTCACATTGATATTGTTGTGGAGTTGATTTGCACATTTCCGTACTGAGGGAAGGATGCGGGTTCTAGTCCCGTCGAAGTAGAAAAGTTTTAGGGATATTTTGAGACATTAATTAATTTCGTAAGACATTAGTTATTTTGTCTTTTTGAGCTTGTGTCTTAAACAGAGGAACCAAAATTTTAAGTAGGTACCTACCACCAAGGTATTACCAAAGATAATTACACCTAAAAGATAAAATAAACAATTGAAAAATTATCAGTACATAAATTCAAACAGATTGTCAACACCGTCCTGTGCAAAAAGGATTAGGCTTAATATAGAATATCAGATTATCTAGCCTCTAGAGGATAAAGAGCTTGGGACAGGTTTTACTCCAACTCGAAAAATAACAACTAACAGGCTAAAGGTTTATTCGTCGCTTCTTTACTTTAGTCTACATAACTACCTAAGCGACAGAAATCCAAAAAATCACATTATTTCCTTGTCTGTGTTTAATTTTATAATTTGACATTTTCTAAGTATAAGTAACCTATAAGTAGGTACCTACATTTATTGTATTTATGGAAATATAGAGTTTTTGATTTGACTTGATAACCAGAAGTAAGGCGAGCGGAGCGAACCGCGAATTTTTTGAGACTTTAACGTTTGTTAAAAAAAAATATGTTTGGTAAAAATGTACCAAAGCAAGAGTGTGACAAAAAAAATCACAGAGCGCCCTTTCGCAATTTTGGAACGAAGTTCCTTATCGCGCGTTGTGAAAGGGGGGCTAGACGGAAAAAATTCATACGAAAAGTTGTAACGACACTTTTTGACGAATAATAAATAAATAATAAATAGTGAGCGGGATATATCAGTTTTCTGCGGCCTCACTGAAGATGACGCGAGGACGCGAGATTAATCGAAAGGAACTTCGTTCCATCCGGGTTTCCCTTGACACCTCTCTAGTTTTTGTTTCTAAATATATCGGGTCACCTTACCTCGGAAAACACATGCGAAGCTGCGGGCAGATGCTAGTCATTATTATACCTATGTACCTACCTATGTACATACGCCCACGATAGTCTATAAGACCCATCGGTCCATAAAACCTCGCCATTCAGCAAGAGATCGAATCGTGAAGGACTTGTTTTTATTTACAAGGAAATTAAATACCTCTATTTATATCACACCGGTTTTGGAGGAGCAAGGCAAAGATCAAGATGGTAAGTCATAGATCTATGTTCGAGATGTTCAAGATGGTAAGTCATAGAATCTGTAGATAGGGTAAGTTGTGGTACGTAAGTAATTATAATAATATTTGCCCTGGTTATTTTTATATCAATCTTCTTCTACTATATAAAAATAAGTCGGGTTTTCCTTCCTGACGCTATAACTCCAGAACGCACGAACCGATTTCCACGGTTTTGCATTCGTTGGAAAGGTCTAGGGCTCCGTGAGGTTTATAGCAAAGAAAAAATTAAGAAAGTGGGAAACATAAATTTCCACGCGAACGAAGCCGCGGGGCGCAGCTAGTATATTAATATATATTATGATAAGAGGTGTTGATTGTACTTAGAGAATAACACTTAGAATAAGTATAATATTTTATTTTGCTAAGAGTGTAATTGTTTGTTGTCCTGAATAAATGAAAAAAAAAAAACTTCCAGCGCTTACTCAACAACTGGCCTGTGATACAATTACAGCTACACGCAAACACTCGCTCACAGTTACATTTCCAACCTTGTACAAGCATTAAAATGAACAAACTAGAGGGCACTGCTGCAGTTTTGACGTGACAACGTCTTATAATTCGATAGGCTGCACGCACGAAAAAACATGACGTCATGCGTCGTTACCTCGCTATGACGTCATGCGGCGTTACCTCGGTCTGAGGCGTTCCATGTAAGGCTTGAAGTGCAAGCGAGAGCGCTCGACATCCGTCTCTCTCCTACTTGAGTGAGCGATGCGTCTGCGTGGACAGCTGCTATACTATAGTACATTTACATGTTTTGATCGAGTATCAAATGCTACCATTCCATCAGTATTTTCTTAAGACGTTGTCACGTTTAACTATCGTCAGTAAACCGACTTTACAGACAACCAATTTCTTTTTAGTCAATAAATCACACTAAAGTATTAGCAAGCACGCGTACCGTACCTTTTCCGTCATGTCTTTTTTTACCTTTTTACCTTTAGGTGTTTATAGTGAAGTATGTAGGTACCTATGTGTGTTATTGATAAAATAGTACTTAAACATAGAATGTAACGACATCAAGTGTAACATCAAGTGTGCCTACGATAAAATAAAATAAATACAAATACAATACCTAACACGAACGCTGCCGCCGCGCCGGTCTGACTATAACTGAGGTGGACCTAATTGCACCTAATTTGAGCCTTTCGAGAAGCTAGTAGGTACAGGTACCTCATCTCCCCATTTTTACTCAGATCGATGTGGTCATGGTATAATAATACAAGGTATGCTACTCCAAGAAACAACGGTCACGTGGGTTTTCCCAAGCCTACGTCATATCCGCTACGGTGGCTCTCAAACTTTTTAGTTTTGGGAGATTCGAGATCTAGATCTAGGTTTTAGGTTTTCCATTAAATTCTTCAAACTTAGTTTCCATAATTTGAGCAACGCTAATGAGCTCTGCACATGGATAAATCAATTTTTCCCTTGAAATGAAATTTATCTAATTGCAAGAACATTTTCCAGCCACAGATTCTCTTTTCGGGAATTTAAAGAACCTTTTTTTACCGCCCTTCACACTTACAGTTACGGATAGAGTAACCGCCCATATTATTTTAAAGATTTATCCGATCAAAAACGCGAGTGATTCACCGGCGTCAATAAAAGTTTGATAGTCACCGGCAAATGAACGTAACCTCCCATTTTTGTGGCAAGTGGACAGTGACGTGGGCTTGGGAATTCGGAGTAAATCTCGGAGTAGCATACCTTGTATTATTTTACCATGGATGTGGTAAGTGACAAGTTTTCTAACCGACGACGACGACGTCGAAAAGACGAGGCTTGGCTATGTTCAGCTGTATGTATGATCTGATCACCCATTTCTCCATCGATAAGAAACCCTTATATATCTTAGAACTGATAGATGGCGTGAATTTTTGACGGAGAGGAGCTAGGTTATGTATGGGATGTCCAAATAAGCACGGTCTGTGCCACTTTGCGGTGCCGTGTGGCCGGCTTAGAATTTGCACCACCCCAACTCTTCTCGCGGGTGTCTAGTCTAGAGAGGCAACTAAGGGATATCCACCGGGGCGGGCAGCAGCGCCCCCTGCGGAACAATTCTACCAACGAACTGCGATCCCCAGCCCGCGTGAGGATTATGGGCATTACCCCCCATGAGATAAAAGTTTATATATTCAAAAAAAAGATCGTGTTCAATAGAACAAATAAATTAATGTTCCTTTTGCTTGCTCATTTCATGCAACTTCTTATATAAATAGATAATTTTAACTCGTATGTGTTTAATAAATAAAACTTTCACTCAAATATAACTTTTGTTTTCTCTGTAATAAAAGAAAACTTTAAATTCCCCATTTTGTACAATTTGTACATTGCAGAATAGGCGCAAACCCTATGCGCGGAAAATAAAAAAAAGCCTCATCCCTTTAGTCTGTGGCCTATCGCAATGCGCGCGCATAGGAAAACTGATTAATTTTTGTCTACTAAATGAGTTTTTATTGTTATTTTATTCACAAGTGTGTTGAAAAACGTCGTATGATGCACGTGTCTATTGATGATTACCGTCCTCGGCTCTCTCAATGGCGCCTCGGCGGTAATCACCAATGTTACACACTATTAGCTTAATGTACCTACTACTATACATAACATAAATGCTGTTTACCTTTAAAAGTACTAGGTAGGTACTATATAAGTTCACGAACACCACCCCTTTCTTTTGTAACTTGTGGATAAACGGGGTCTGGTCATACTTTTAGTAGGTATCTATTTAGTTTACATAAGATAATCTGTTAATATTTAAGTATGATTGTTTGTTATCCAGACGTAAAAATAAATAAATAAATAGATAAAAATTATTTGGGTTTTGAGCTTTCCATTTTGTAAATGACTTTAAATCGATAACATTTCAGATTGTGAAAGTCCTCCTCACTTTGGGAGTTCTCTCAGCGGCCTGTCTCGCGCGCCCTGATGATGCTGAAGGTACCGGTAAGTAAGATTTCTATTAGGATATAAACGGCGAAAATACGCTAACCTTGACCGAGGTTACCTATTTGAGCCGTTTGGGGTTGAAACTCCAGGAACCTTGGGGTCCCAATTTATAAAGATCTTAAGAGTCCGGCGAACCTCGATCGCAACTTCAATTCGAGGCGCTGCTACCCCGACCCAAATCAGCGCCACCACCTATTTTATTTAATTATTATATGTTAAACGAAGCAATTTAAAAAAATCGATTGGCCAGTTTGTGATTCCTATCACAAGCTTTTTTTAAATGCCTCTATATATGTTTTAGTTTGTATAGTGTAGGAAGAGATGCGAAGTTGCTCTTTTTGCCACCATGGTGGGCAAAATGAGCAACTTCGCATCTCTGCTTAAAGTATACAAAATAAAACTTTTACAGGGGCATTAAAAAACCTTATGATAGGTATTGTATGCCTTATCACAAACTGGCCAATCGATTTTTTTAAATTCCTTCGGTAGCGCCATAACAAACTTGTTATAGAGTCCACAGGTGATCGGAATGCTGGCTTCTATTTCGGTTAACGAATCAGTATTGCCATTTAACGTGGCAATGCTGCCAGTATTCTGGGCACTCTGGGTTTCTCTCTGGTGACAGCTTAGATTTTTAAGAAATAATAATAATAACCATTTATTGTTCTCTTCACACAATGAGCTCACCTTTAAAACTAGTATAGTTAGTATAACTATAAAGCAACATTGCGTGAGACTGGTGCCTGCGTTAGGTTTGTAAAAAAACTGCGTTAGGTTTGTAAAAAAAAATTACGGGTCACCAGGCTCCCACTCCACTCGGTTAAGTACTATGTATATTTTTTTATTTAATAAGGGCATCCTACGTGAAAATCACACTATGCCTTAAGAGGCCAGCGGAAGGCGACTTGTCCATACAAACGTAATACCAAAATTATTTCTAATTCAAGCATATTTCCACTATATTATTGTATTATTTGTATTCAAATAGTATTTATCTAGGTTCCTGGATAGTTTTTTTTTCAAAATACTTACCGAAAATTAAATGAAAGCCAATCGCATTTTGCAATTTTTAAGACAAAATTGGCCAGTTTTCTTCCTATTTGTTTCGTATTAAAAACAACAATATCTTATGTGTTATTTGTTTGGGAACATAGCTAACATTGTCTAGTTACAGAATAACAATACTTTGTGAAGAATACAAAAAGTTTTCAGTCATCATTTTTGGTATTACAGAACACAGCGAAATTCATACCAAATTTTAAACGGCAATATTGCTATCGCGCACGCACGGGGCGGGGTGCAGGGCCGGGGGACGGGACACTTCGGTTGTGTGATCGTGATCGCTCGGACAGACACACTAATGCAACGTGTATTTACACGGGGCGCCGCCACCGCTCGGGGACTTTCGGAGGTCGTCGTAGGGGTAGGAGAACATAGATAGGTTCTTTTAGTATGGTAGGAGAGGCTAGGTATTATTAGTAAGTATACTATTTTCTAAATCAGTGTGTCTGACAAGTAACGGTGCTGTGCATGCGTAGGTATTTGTTTGTTCACTATTCTATAGACCTGTGCCACTGACTTGGATTGAGATTTGCCTTATTGTTTGGAAACAATAACCTACCTCCTTAGGTACATTACATACCTAGAGGTACCTACCTACTACGACTTTGGCGTGCTTTGGCTTTGTTTACGGACTTTGATATTTTTCACTTACGGTTTGGTTAATGACATTATGGAATCGGAACGTTGGGTTGGGATGTAGGTAGGTAGGTATCTCACAGTAAGTAGGTAGGTACTTACTTACCCACCTACCTACCTAATATTATTAGCTAGTTGTTTTCTTATTTTAAAGTAAATACCTACATACCTACCTAATACTTACCTACCTAGGTAGGTAGGTACCTAACATGTTGTTTAGATATATGTGCCTATCATAAGATAGGTACCTACAATGTATGTGAAGTAAGGAAGTACTAGGTAGGTATCCAGGCGCGGTCGCAGCCCAAAACTTTGGGGGGGGGGTCACACACAGTGTCACACTTGGTGCGGGTCGTAGCACCAAATGTACTTGTAGGCGGTTGCAGACCCCACTGAAAACCACTTAACTTTATCGGCGAGCGGAGCGAGCCGCGGAAAATTTATACTCAACTCCCAACAATAGTAGGTATAAGTTATAGCGAGCGAAGCGAGCCTCGAAATTTTTGAGATGTTTTCTGAAGTTTGGGCAAAAGTAAGCAAGAGTAGGTCTACTTGCTTACTCTCGCCCGCATCATTTATTTTGTTGTTGATAGGTATCTATAAAAAATAAATGATAGCGATCGTAGCAAGCCCCGAAAATCTTAGAGACTTGCGGTAGTAGATATAAAGCTATGAATATAAATAGGGCGAGCGGAGCAAGGGCATCAACAAAAAATTGAAAATACAAAAAAGATATGGAAAAAAATGTAGCGGCGAGCGGAGCGAGCCGCCGAAATTTTTGTTACTTTTTCGGGTAACTACCCGAGCAAAATGATGTTAAACACACTGGACCAAATACAGAGAAGGACAAAATACTATCGGCGAGCGGAGCGAGCCGCAAAATGCAGTGTTTTGCATATTGGCCGCAAACATGACATCCCTTCCCCCAACTCCCAACCCAACAATAGGAAGTATAAGTAATGGCGAGCGAAACGAGCCTCAAAAATGTTGGAGATTTTTTCTGATGTTTGGGGAAAAGTAAGCCAGAGCCTATGACAAAATAAAGTGAGCGAAACCTGCCCCGAAAATTTTAAAAAGTTTGCGGTGGTAGATATAAAGCTATGAATATAAATCGGGGCGAGCGGAGCAAAGGAGATTAACAAAAAATTAGAAATCCAAAAAACATATCGAAAAAATGTAGCGGCGAGCGGAGCGAGCCGAATTTTTTTTTCCCTTTTTCGGGTTGTCACAAACTGGTTCAGAAAATAAATAACAGCGAGTGGAGCGAGCTCTGAATGAGCTGCAGCCTTTTTTGAAATTGGTGAGGTAGCGTCCATGCAAGACCCTTATGCTAGAAGCATGAAGCTAAATTATGAGCTACTAGCTTCTGCCCGCGGCTTCGCACGCTTCTTTCTATGGAAACGTTCAAAGGTAATTTCTATCCCATGGGAACTCATTTATGGGATAAATAGTAGCCTATGTTTGATTCCAGGCTTAGAGCTACACCAATGCAAAATTTTAGCTCAATCTGTTCAGTAGTTTTGGTGTGAAGACGTAACAAACATCCATCCATCCATCTATCCATACAAACTTTCGCATTTATAATATTAGTGTGGAGAACAATTTTAAAGTTTCACGAATAACAACCAAATATCGTCGCCGTAGAGCGAAAAGTCACTAACTCGCTATTTGGGCCAAATCGAGTTAGATGTGCCATCAAAATCCCCGATTTTTTCTGCATTTTTCAGTCTGACAACCGTATCCCTAGCTATCACGGTTTTCATTTTAGGTTGTGCAAAAAATTCACTAACTCTACATTTGGCTTACAGCATTTTAGTCGAAAACCAACTAAGTAGGCTTAGATACTTTTTTCCTACTTGAAAGAATTGCAAAATATAAACCTAAGTCGGGTTGGTTACTTTCTTTTCTAAAATGATAACTTGTTGCTAGGACCCAGTCTAGTCGAGAAATAACTAAATATACTTGATTAGTTATGTGGTAGCAGGTTTGATACACAACTTGAAAGCGAAAACTAACCAAGTCGACGTAGTGTCTTCTAGATCGCTATTTGCGATAATTGTACTTCATAATTTTAAAGCAAGAAATCATTTAACATGTTAAGTTAGTTTTCGCCCCAAAATTTTGACTACAAAGTTTGGTTTTGAATGATAGCTAAAGTGTTTTGTTGATTTATTAAAGCCAAACTTTCGTACGTCTGTGTTAGGATAGACAATTAGACGTGCAATTTAGTTACTTTTACGCTCTTGATTTTGCTTACTCGGTGGCTAGTGACTTATATAAGGCCCTAGCCACCTGTCCAAAACGTCTTCGCTGGTTCATCAACATCGTTAGTCTACTGCTGGACATAGGCCTTCCCTTAATGAGCGCCATAGCACCGTGTCTTCAGTTTGCCGCGTCCGACATCTGACTGCAGTCTTTGGCAGGCCGTCTCTACCTGGGTGTAGGGCGTCCTACACTATGTTTGCCGAGTCCCGGTCTCCTCTCAAGAACACGGTTGTTGGTTTTTGCGAGACATGGCCGGCACGCTACCACTTTAGCATGCTTATTCTAAGAGCTATGTCGATAACTTTGATTCTCTGTCGGATGTATTCGTTACGAGTCCTATCCCTTAGAACAGCTCCGAGCATTACTCTTTTCATAGCTCGTTGAGCGACTTTGAACTGGTGGATCAGCCCTAAGGTGAGTGTCCACGTCTCAGCTCTGTAGGTCATGACGGGTAAGACGCACTGATTGAAAACATTCGTTTTCAAGCATTGCAGTATGGATGAATCTTTTTTCTTTATTTATTTTAAAGGAGTTTTGTCAACATTACTCAGCGTAGTTCGCTGTGTGGTGCCGGCTTAGAATTTGCACCACCCCAACTCTTCCCGCGGGTGTCGTAAGAGGCGACTAAGGGATATCCACCGGGGGCGGGCAGCAGCGCCCCCGCAGAACAATTCTTCCACCGAACTGCGATCCCCAACCCGCATGCCCAGAATGGGGATTATGGACATAACCCTCCATGTGATAAAAACCAATAAGGCGCTTATCAGGGGGAGGCCTGCGTCCAGTAGTGGACCACTACAGGCTGTTGTTGCCTTCTCAAGTAGTCCAGCAGTTTAAATAATATAAAGGAATGTTTCCTTTCAGTAAAACTTGAATATTTCGGGTAACTGCCCTCCGTCCAGGTAATGTTCGTTTGTACCACACTGAAATGTATTTCAGAGGCTAAGAAAAAAAAAACCCGTTGATATGCGTTCGTCGTCTGAACTGGACCATTCCCCGTTATCTTCATTCATTGTACGAGTACTCTCTACTTTACAGTTACACACAAAGATGTTGCAGAAAAGCTGCTGGTGCCCGATGCCACTATAAGGCCGTATTGTGAAAGCTTACTCAGTCATCGGTCTATGTTTGAGAAGCGATTATGCCATGGAAAAGCGATAATCATGATCAAGAAATACGACATTCACAATGTTAAGACTCACTGGACCAGAATGCTATCATTAATCATTTAATAGGATTTCAATATTTAAAATCTTAACAATACGTCGAAAACATTAATTTACTTATAACTTGATGTGAATGCGTTTTTTTTTGTATTTTTCAAGGAAGTATGACAACTGCATTTGATTATTTATCATTTTCTTATTGATTACCTGATTCGAGAAATAGAAATTATATAAAATTAAGCAGATAAGAGCGTTAGAAAAATTACTTAAACACTAAATAAACTTATCCAAACACGGGTGAAAAGTCAGTTGGTGACTTTTAACAAATCATTGTCTCACAAAGTTAGTACAAGATTTGAGGACGAAAAGTAACTAAGTCAGTTTTTTTTTCATTTTCCCTGAAAATATCAGTCATTCATTGACTGTAGTGAATTGACCTTAAGAGCTTTTATATTTCCTAATATATGAGACCATAAATTTAGAAATATCCCATACCGAAAGAAAGTTATGATTTTATTTTGTTTTTCAAAACTTTAAACCTTCATAACTCAAAACACCAAATGACCTACTTAGTGACTTTTCGCTCTACGGCGACGATATGCGAACAACAGACCTGACACCATATAGAATCAACAAATTTTTTATGATCTGGCTGTGCGTGTGAGTTGTTTGGTATTAGATATTTTGCAGTTGCAAACTCGCCTGACACGGAGAAGGAGTCCTGAACTAGAGCAAGCCAGAAGCTTATCAAAACAGCAGAATGTTATCAGAGGCAAGCAGAGCGTGCTGCGATAATTATTGGTTTTTGTTAGATTTTGGGCAACTTTTTAGAAAATTTGGCAAAGTGACCTAAAGCGGGCCGGGTTTTGAGCTTTGGATCATAGTCACAAGGAACAAATGTTATCAGCGACCAGACCAAAACGCGAAAATTTTGTTGTCTACAAATTTTTTGCACTGGTTGACAAAGTGACCTCGCAGATTATTTGTTATATCTATACTAATATTATAAAGAGGAAAGGTTTGATTTTTTGTTTGTTTGTTTGTTTGTATGAATTGAATAGGCTCCGAAACTACTGGACCGATTTGAAAAATTCTTTCACCGTTAGGAAGCTTACTTTTCAGGGAGTGACATAGGCTATATTTTATCCCGGAATTCCCACGGGAACGGGAACTACGCGGGTGAAACCGCGAGGCGATCGTCTAGTATAATATTATAAAGAGGAAAGGTTTAATTTTTTGTTTGTTTGTTTGTTTGTATGAATTGAATAGGCTCCGAAACTACTGGACCGATTTGAAAAATTCTTTCACCGTTAGGAAGCTTACTTTTCAGGGAGTGACATAGGCTATATTTTATCCCGGAATTCCCACGGGAACGGGAACTACGCGGGTGAAACCGCGAGGCGATCGTCTAGTTTGTTATATTTTGTGCTTTTTATTGTGGTGGTTGGATTGATACAAACTGACAATAGCGGACCAGCCAGACCAATAAAATTGGGAACGTTGCCTCTGTGCTAATCAAAATACAGAGCACAAATAACAGTAATATCGGCGAGCGGAGCGAGCCGTGATTTTTTTTATTGCTGCAGTTGGTAACCATAATCAATGTAACGGAAGTAAACAGGAAAAAATTAGACGTTTTTTCATCGTTTTTTACGTGTATTCTTAGGTATACAAAACGTACCTACAAATAAATTATAAATATTCGAAATTTAAAAAATCGTTATTCACAAGTTGAATCTCTCGGATTCCAGAATTATCCCTTTTCGGTTTAATAAACCCTTTCCGTGGCATCCTGTGTATATTTTATCACACTCATATTTTGAGTTGTAGGTAGATGATTTTAAAGTTTGGATATAGATGTTTAGAAGTTTTCGCGTAAAGAAGTACCTAATAAACACATACCAATCCATCAATCCATACTTGTTTTATAAGTATCTTTCACACTACCTAGGTATATTTTTGACTAGCTAGGTACCTACCTAGCTACCATACCATAACAAATTTCGTACCTAGTGTTTAGCCGATATGGTTACCCCACAAGGCTTTACCAAAATCGTAAATTGATTTGTTTTTTTGATAAGTAAATAAATGTGTCAAGTCAAAATCAAATGTTTTTTTAAAATAAATGAAAGTGTCAATATCAATGAACAAAAAAGTGTTTACGTTTATATCCTTTCCTTTTATTTTCTTGTCAGAAATTCACTATACCTACTCGTGTATTTAATCCTAAATTTAGGTATATCCTAGGTACCTATTGCAGAAGCAGAACCGTATGACGAACCTACCTACACTCCATCCAAATTCGGTTAGTTTACAAAAATGTCACACCGAATTTGGCTGGAGTATACGTAGGTGCTTACATACTACCTAAGTACGTATTTCCTGATCGATCAGTTTAGTTAGGTTCTAGGTACACTTAGATTTTTTTTAAATACACTTGCATTGCACTTCCCAAAATGTAAGAACCAAGGTACCTATGTAGGTATGAAACGCAAATAGTATGCCTAAAGAAATAGGTAGGCAAATTTAGTACCTAACCTACCTAGTCTAGTATCTAACCTACCTGCCGCTTTCGATAGCAGAGGCACAGTAGATAAATGTATATACCTATATATTTATCTATTGTGGCAGAGGTGTATACCTACTCACGCACACGCACAAGCACGGCACTATGGATGGTTGTGTTCACGTATGTAGTACACCTACCGCGTCCCGCGCGCGCCTGCATCAACTAAACAGAGATAGCGATATTCGGGGCGATTTTTGCACGCGCCTCGAATTGAAGTTGCGATCGAGGTCCGCCGGACTCTTAATAGTACACTACATAAATCAACCTACATGTATATCGATAGGTAAATATAAATGTAACTTATAATGTAACTATTATCTAGTACCCACAACACAAACTCTGCTTAGCTTAGGGCTAGATTACGCTGTGTGAATGATCCGGCATTATTTATTTAGGTTTAAAGAACTTTATTTTTTCTCATAAAAACATTACAGTTCACTTAAAATGAGATAAATTTAAACAGTAAATGTGTACTAAAACTAAATTTAAGTAGGTAAATAACTCCTGGGCGTTGAGGTTTAACTTAAATTACTAATCATAAATAATTATATTATCTAATAGTGTTACATTATATTTATGAAGTTATATTATTCTATTGAGTAGACATGTGCTTTCAACATATTTTTGTACTTAATAATGCTATCACATTCTTTTATGGTATTTGGTAAATTATTAAATATACGTATATTTATGGGTTCATAGTCTACGATGAAGGGAAACCTTCCTCTGACACTGAAGCGCAAACTCATCGATATGTGCATACTGCCCATCCTAACCTACGGTGCACAGACATGGTCGCTGACTGAGCTTCAAAAGTCCAGGCTCAAGATATGCCAGAGGGCAATGGAGCGTAGCATCCTGGGTCTCCGGCGAATCGATCGCGTTAGGAACACGATGCTACGCTCCCTGACTGGTATTGCCGACGTGGGAGTTAAGATCGCCACTCTTAAATGGCAATGGGCGGGCCACGTTGGCCGAATGCACCCCGAGAGGTGGGCTCATATCACTACACCCTGGGTCCCGGAAGGAAGCCGCGGTCGAGGTCGGCCACGAAAACGTTGGCGGGACGACCTTAACGCCTTCCTAAATGAGTGGTGGGAAATCGCGCAAGATCGCACGGAGTGGAAACATTTGGGGGAGGCCTTTGCCCAGCAGTGGGACGGAATAGGCTGAATAAAAAAAAAAAAAAGTCTACGATTTGTGGAAAACTAGTTTTCTGGTAGTTTCAGAATGCAGAAAATATTAAAAATCTGTGTCAGATTCCGTATCGACGACTCGGTAGCAGAGAGTCTTGCTGGACCGCTATTCGTAGTGTTATCGTTTGCTGGAGGCCTATATCCAACATTGGACGTATACTGATGTTGATGAGAAGACTGCTTTTGGGGTAAAATTCAATATTCTACACATTTGCTCCCCTTGGAGTCCCGAGGCTCTTCGGGTTTAAAAAAAATTAAAGCGACGCTTGACCCGAGAGTCGGTGAGTATCTGGCACAGCGCATCAGCATTGCCATACAGCGGGGCAATGCAGCCAGCGTAGCGGGGACGCGACGACTGGTATTGATATGGATCAGTTGAGCTACCTGTAGACTGTTTACAACAGTCTGCAGTTACCTCAATTGTTTCAATTGTAAATACTAGTATAATTTTCTTTGTGAATAAAGGCTATTGCCGTATTCCAGAAGATAATTTTAATTCTCCCTTCCAGTGGCCACAAACGGCTCCTGTGCTGCCAGCGGTGGCGTCGATGGCCGCTGTGTGCCCTACTATCTCTGCAATGAAGCCCATGTCACCAGCGATATTATTGACATAAAGTAAGACATCAAAGAATTAGCTAATTAACATTTACTCCCCTTGGAGTCGAGACCCTAGGTCCGTGGGGTACCGAAGCTCCTCGGGTTTTAAAAAAAAGTCGCGTTTTTTAAATAATAGTTATCCAACATTTTTAAGATCGACGGGACTTGAACCTGCATCCTTCCCTCAGTACGGGAATGTACTAACCAACTAACCACGAGGTCAAGTGACGTATGAGTCGAAATTTTTGGGATGTTATTTGATTGCCGCATCCAGCATCTGCCTGCTGTCTTTCGCAGTTCGTCAGCTCACATGGCCGGAGGACGCTCTACACTACGTTTGCCAAGTCGCGGTTTCCACTCAAGGAAACGTTTACTTATGTTTCTTAAAATAATTTTCAGGTTTCCGACGCCGGTTTGTGCCGAATACTTTGATATTTGCTGCCAGAAAGAACTGGTCATGGAAAAGAAATACTAGAAGATGTGCTACTCAAGCTTTTTCAACAAATATAAAATATTTAAGCGATAACTGCTAGTTTTAATGCTATGGCCACACTATCACGATAACGCGAACATTTGCGCTGTCGCGACAAGTCTCGTCAACCAATTTATCGCGAATCCCATGTTAATCCATGATAATCAATTTATTGCACGAAAAATGGTAAGTATTATAAAGGTCTTAGGCTTAAAATTAGTTCACATAATTCACCGGTTAATTCGGCATGCAAAATAGACACAAAATATAAATTTAATTTGATCCCATGGATATAATGGAATAAAAATCCCTTCGCGCCGCCTGTCGGTAAAGGTACGAGTTGTCAGCGGGCGACATGAGGCAGCAGCAGGCGACGTGTCGTGTCATGTCACCACGACACGTCGTTACGTCCTGTCGCTGCAGTCGTGATTTCGAACCCGACTACAGACGGCAGCAGATGGAATCCAGTTGATAATTGAATCGCTCGACGTGTCGTTGCTCCGGCGTCAGCGGCACTACTGATCCGCGGTCGGGCGACACTAGCCTCTGCCGCTTAGGCATGGAAGTTATAGCTACTTTTATTTCACTATCACGTCGCGAAGTTATTTTTTTCTGTCACGGTTATATCACGGGTGATAAATCACGGTCGTTATATTTCATTAGTGATGATTATTATCACAGTGGGTGCATTTTTTCCGCCTGTTACATGTTGCAGTGATAGTGATATGATTCAGAACTTATCGCTTAGCTAATCGGCGATGTTTTTTTTTGACAATAAAACGTGTTTTCTTCAATGAACTTTCCCTCATACTTCGACAGGCTTGGGACTGTCAATGTTTAAGTACTTAGTAAGTATTACAAAACACTAGGACGACAACTTTATTTCTGTATTAACAGACAATCTCAGGTGAGCTTAGTTTAAAATAACACGCGACTCAAAACGCGGCATGCACGTGCAGCAGCAACAAGTAAAGATTACAAGTGAGTGAAATGAAGTGAAACTCTCACAACGTGATATCACTGATATTATAAATTTCAAGTACCTACATGTACCTACATTAAATGAGCACCTTAACGTCTTTAAAATAAGACTCATTTTCATATGAAGTTTTTGTAACGGAGCGTTATTTATCTAAGCAGTAAGCAAGTTTTAAAAATACTCCAGATAAATTAAAGCCTAATGGTGTTGAGAATAAGATGCAATTTCACTTAAACGAATTCTCTCTTCTCGCTAGTGGCACGGTGTCGCTACAGTCGCATGCTATAGCTTTGTCTCTCTCGCACGATAGAATTCTGCGAATTGTAATGTAGCTTAGCCCGCGTGAAAAATCACGCTCGCGTTATAAGTAACTCACGGTTTCGATGCATGTAACTGGTGTGGCACGTGATTTATGTTGTCACTAGTGATATAACCAGTGATGCGTGAAATCTTCCATGCCTACTGCCGCTCGACGACGCGTCGCTAGCTTCGTGTCGCTAACTACGGAGGGAATTTCATAGAAATATATAAAAATTAGTAGTGTCGCTGCGACACGTCGTCTGCTGCCAACTCGTACCATAAGAGTGGTTTTACAATTGAAGTGCGTTATCTATGTACCTATCTGGGTTGGACGTCTTGAACAGTTTGCATAGTGTAGAAAGATATGCCCTATATTTCAACGCAGAAAGACCGCAGTTAGACAAATAGAGGAATACAGACCAAAATACACTTTATTGCGTTGCGGTTATAATCTCAAAAGTGATTTTTTGGGACCCAGATGGATAGGTACCTAGGCCATTAAACGTAATATTTAAAATGCGGCCTTAAATTGCCGCACATCAAAGGGTTCTATCGCGACAAAGTTCATGCAGTTGGCTACACTTTGTGCGCTTTGTTGACAGCGAGACGCCGAGCGGTATTCATTTATTCTGTCCAAGATAGATCGATAGATAATACTTTAATTTTTCACCTTATGATGCATAATTAATACTACCAATATTCAAGAGTATGGTAAAGGAACACTATTTGCCCTGCTGTCACTGACCACACCCTTGTTTCCCTTTATAAAATATAGATATTTATGTTGTCACTGAACGTATACCTGAGTCCCTATGTTTAAAAGTAGTTTATGTAAGTATGTGTAGGTATATTATATAATGTTATGTATGTAGTATGTTTTAAGCGTAGTATTATATTAAAAGTATTTATTTATAAAACCTTCAAGAGCACACAGAACCCCTAATACTATCCAATGATCCTATCCATCCACGGTTGTCTGGTAGAGATCGCTCCTGAGCGATAAAACCACCACTTGTCACTTAGTTTTTAAGCTGTTTTGCTGTATTGTTTCTATCTATAAGTGTGCAATAAAGAATTTTCTATCTATCTATCTATTAATACATTTTACATAATTAAACATATAGAGAGCAGCAATTAAATTGGCGGCCTGATCGCTTAAAGCGATTTCTTCCAGGAAACACAAAATTCAAATAGCAAAGATGCAGTAAATAATTAGTTACTGACGTACATATAACAATATGCACTATATTGTTTTATATGGCGCTCATTAGGGGAGGCCTATGTCCAGCAGTGGACTAATATAGGCTGATGATGATGATGATGATGATGATATAACAATAGCGCTACCGCCTCTTCCATTTTAGGTGAAAATGATTTATTCGCGCGACGTTGCGAAGTTTTTTTTCCAATATGGCCAAACACTTCGTCGTACATCCAACACGACGACAATACGTTTTAAATGCAACAAGGCGAACGCGAATCTTCGCCTCGTAGTGTGGCCGTGGCATAACAAAAGTTGTGCGGAATCGCAATGTACACACTGTGTACATTCCGATTCCGCACAACGCACTTACAATGTCATGGCCGAAAGGCATCCTACACTACGTTTGCCGAGTTACGGTTTCAACTCATTTTTTATTCAGGTTTTTTTTTTAAAATTTTCAGGGATGTGACGTCGCCTTGTGCCAACCTCGTTGATATTTGCTGCCAGAAAGAGCAGATCATGGAAGAGAACTCTTAGAAGCTGTGCCACTCTAGCTTTTTAAAGAAATCCATCATTATTATTATAAATTCGAAAGTAACTCTTGTCTGTCTGTTTTTTTTCACGCCTAAATGGCTGAACGGATAATAATGAAACTTAGCAGGGAGGTAGATGGTATCCCAGGGAAGGACATAGGCTGCTTGAAAAAAGCGTGCGAAGCCGCGGATAGCGGCTAGTATTTAATATTTATCTGCTAGCCGCTAGTTGTAACTAAAGTTGTGAGTATCGGAATCGGAAACGTATAGTAATAACGATAAAATCTGAAAACCGTAAATTTGTAGTTTATGTCAATAAATTTATTCACAAAGAAAATTATACTAGTATTTGCAATTGAAACAATTGAGCTAACTGCCGACTGTTGCAAACAGTCTACAGATAGCTCAACTGATCCATGTCAACAGTAGTTTATTAGCTAAAATATATAAGTTTTGATTCTCTCCCTCGACCAAAATAGTACTTCATGTTGGCCTAGAATCATAATATTTGGCAAGAAACAAGGTCTTACAATTTTTTTAAACTTTCGCGATTTGTTAACATAGTTAATGATTATATCGGGTATTTATCGCGTACCTTTTGTTTTATTTCCCCTACGTTTCTACCGCGTTACAGCGATCGTGGTCACGGGGCGACTACTGTGTCGCCCCGTGACCACGATCGCTAGGTACGCGATAAATACCCGATATAATCATTAACTATGTCTTACAATTTAACGGAACCCTTAGTGTGCGAGTTCGACTCGCACTTGAAGTTTTCTTTTTATTAAACATAGAAAACACCGAGACCAACGGAACAAATTTCTGCAGATCGTACACAAATTTGTTCCGAGGCGGGAATCGAACCCGCAACCTCTTGCGTCGCAGGCGGACTCTTGCCCGCTGCGCCACTGAGGTCGTCAAATCAGTTATAAATCAGTTCCCATGGGATAGAAATTACCTTTGAACGTTTCGAAGGCGTGCGAAGCCGAGGGCAGAAGCTAGTCACACTAATATTATAAATGCGAAAGTTTGGATGGATGTATGGATGGATGGATGTTTGTTACCTCTTCACGCCAAAACTACTGAACGGATCGGGCTGAAATTTTGCACACAGGTAATTCTAATCCTGGAATCAAACATAGGCTACTTTATATTCCATAAATCAGTTCCCATGGGATAGAAATCACCTTAAACGATTAGTATAGAAACAACGCGTGCGAAGCCGCGGGCATAAACTAGTTTACAATAATGCCGTTAGAATGCGCCACAGCAACTGCTTTAGGATTTTGTATCGTAAGATACCTATGTCTCAGATTGTTTGACATTCTCGTCTCATTTTTAACCCCCGACGTAAAAAGAGAGGGGTGTTATAAGTTTGACGTGTCTGTCTGTGAATCTGTGGATCTGTCTGTGGTATCGTAGCTCCCAAACGGATGAACCGATTTTCGTTTAGTTTGCATGATTCTAGATCTACGGGAGTACCCTATAGGTTTTGGGTGCATGTGATTCCCTTGGACATTTCCAAATTTTCGGACATAAACGGCTGTAACTTTAATAATTTATATCACGACTTCAAGAGGTTACGGACTTGAGTATTTGATGTTAATTTCAACTAGATACCTCCATGCATTCCTGAGAAAAGAGGGTGGACAGATGGACAGACAGACAGACAGACAGACGGACAACAAACTGACTCTATAAGGGTTCCTTTTTTCCTTTTGAGGTACGGAACCCTAAAAATAAGGTAGTTGACTGACTCTCTTTAAGAGTAAGTCTTATAAATTATTAATTAGTGTCCGATTAGAAGGGTAGGTATTTAAATGAAGTTTATCTTATCTTATCTTATTTTCCAACATAAATAAAACAGGAATAGACATACCTATTCATTTATTGAGAGTTTTGAGAAGCAATGTTTATTTCATTCTTGCATTATGCTTGAGTAGTACAGCTTTCTATGGCTTCTTTTCCATTATCTGCGCTTTCTGACAGCAAATGTCAATGTAGTTGGCACACGGTGACGGTGACTCGGGCTCCCTGAAAAAAAAATTGGTTGTCTGTAAAGTCGGTTTACTGACGATAGTTGAACGTGACAACGTCTTAAGAAAATACTGATGGAATGGTAGCGTTTGATACTCGATCAAAACATGTAAATGTACTATAGTATAGCAGCTGTCCACGCAGACGCATCGCTCACTCAAGTAGGAGAGAGACGGATGTCGAGCGCTCTCGCTTGCACTTCAAGCCTTACATGGAACGCCTCAGAGCGAGGTAACGCCGCATGACGTCATGCGTGCAGCCGGCTCTATCGAAATAAAAGACGTTGTCACGTCAAAAAATTGCATCATTTTATCTGATTTAAGTAAAATACTCTCTCCCGGAGAACTGGGAGAGAGTATTTTACTGCACTACAGCGCAGCGCTAACTCAACAAATGATCTGTTGTAAAACTTTTTAAACTTTCGCGATTTGTTAACATAGTTAATGATTTTATCGGGTACTTATCGCGTACTTTTTGTCGAAAATTTTTGCGATATTATTTGATTTCTTAGACGGAGAGGTACCTACTTTCGAATCACACGAATATTATAAATGCGAACGTTTGGATGGATGGATGTTTGTTGTTCACGCCAAAACTACGGAACGGATCGGGCTGAAATTTTGCATACAGGTAAGTCGAACTCTGAAATTAAACATAGGCTACTTTTTATCCCATAAATCAGTTCCCATGCGATAGAAATAACCTCAAAACGTTTCCATAGAAACAACGCGTGCGAAGCCGCGGGCAGAAGCTAGTTTATAATATTAGTATTCATTGGTTTTTCCGACGTTTCGGGAGAGTTATGGCACAACATACCTGGGGTCGAGATCAGCGCTCGGGTCTGTGATGATGAGATTTCCCTTGCAGAGATAGTAAGGGACGCAGCGACCATCACCGCCGCTCACGAAGCAGTACCCGTTGGTTGCCACTGGAAGGAAATAAATAATTATAATAAATAAATAAATAATGCTAGACAATTCACACAGCATTATCTAGCCGAAAGCTAAGCAGAGCTTGTGTTATAGGTACTAGATAACTGATATACTTATACAATACACTACTGTAGTATTGTGTACTGTAGGGGTGATAGTGGCGCCACTACATATTTAATTTAATCATTAAGTTATACAAAGGAATTATCAATAAATCGGACCGCTGGTAGACGATACCTATCACAAGCTTTTATTTAATGTATCTGTAATAGTTTTGTTTTGTGTTATTCAATCAAAAACCTTGTTTGGAGAGCTTGGTGGCCACCATTATGAACTAAACTCTTGAAACAAGTATCTGCCTAAATAATACAGTACAAAACTATTAAAGATACATTTAAAAAAAGCTTATGATAGATAGCGTCTACGCGCGGTCCGATTTTTTGATAATTCCTTTGTATAACGTAATTATAAAATTAAATATGTAGTGGCAAATCTCAAACGTTAAGGCGAATTGTAGGGGTGATAGTGGCACTTACCAGAGCTAGAATCTGGGCGAGCATGGCAGGTCGCTGATAGGATTCCCAACACGAAGAGGACTTTGACAATCTGGAATATTATTGTTTTTATGGTTACGTACCTCAAAAGGAAATAAAACGTCACGTGCGAGTCGCACTCGCGCGCCAAGGGTTCCGTAAGACCTTGTGTCTTGCCATATTATCATGATTCTAGGTCAACGGGAAGTAGGTACCTACCCTATAGGTTTTGGTGCGTGGCGAGAATAAAAAAAAAATTGGTTGTCTGTAAAGTCGGTTTACTGACGATAGTTGAACGTGACAACGTCTTAAGAAAATACTGATGGAATGGTAGCATTTGATACTCGATCAAAACATGTAAATGTACTATAGTATAGCAGCTGTCCACGCAGACGCATCGCTCACTCAAGTAGGAGAGATACGGATATCGAGCGCTCTCGCTTGCACTTCAAGCCTTACATGGAACGCCTCAGAGCGAGGTAACGCCGCATGACGTCAAAGCGAGGTAACGCCGCATGACGTCATGTTTTTTCGTGCGTGCAGCCGGCTCTATCGAATTATAAGAAGTTGTCACGTCAAAATGTATTTTTTGTATATAAACTACAAATTCACCGTTTTTGATTTTTTTCTTTACTTGTGCTTTAAGGCCTTGTTGTTTGCCAAATTCTATGACTCTACGTCAACGGGAAGTAGGTACCCTATAGGTTTTGGTCCATGGCGAGCATTAAAAGTATTTTTTTTTGTTTTTAAAAGTATTACAAATTTATAGTTTTGGGATTTTCCCTTTACTTGTGCTATAAGACCTTGCTGCTCACCAATTTTCATGATTCTAGGTCTACGGGATAGTACCGTGCGATCTTTTGGCTCTGAGGTAGAATGCAAATTGCTAAATTTACTTTATTACTGTACTAGACGATCGCCTCGCGGTTTCACCCATGTAGTTCCAGTTTCCGTGGGAATTCCGGGATAAAATATAGCCTATGTCTCTCCCTGAAAAGTAAGCTTCCTAAATCGGTTGAGTAGTTTCGGAGCCTATTCAATACAAGCAAACAAACAATCAAATCTCCCTTCAGACTGCATATACCATACTAGCTGCATGCTAATTTCGCATGCGTGTGTGCGTGCGAAATGCAAATTACGTCACACTTCAGATAAATGCTCATATAATAATAACTAGATATTCTATCTAAGTTCTGTAAACGGTATTAGGGTCTCAAATAATTTATCTTCGTGTATTTATTTTCTATGCAAGCTAATTTCTACAAACAACTACACGAAAACGAAATAAATATGGCTAGTACCAATTAGAAAAACACGAACAAAATGTATGGGGACAGTACGCGCTAAAATTTTGACTGATTCAAAAGACAAATGTCATCTTCTTCTTGGTTATTGGCCAGCCTTTTAGTGTTGCAATAGGTAGAATAATAACTATCCTTTGACCCTGTCAAAAGTTGTTCAAACAAACATAGTCTCTAACACGATGAAAAATCGGTTTACAATCGTCCGGGCGAGCCGGCCCGCCGGCGGGCTCGCGCAAGTTTACGACTTTTCCGTTACATACCTATCGAACCCGCCGGCGGGCTCCTGCAAGTTTAGAGGATAATATTATTATAGATAGATTGACATTTTGTGTCGTACATTTTCGAATAGTTGGTTTTTCATTGATATTTTTATTTACACTTCTATTTTATTTTTAGTTATTGTTTCCTTATTTTTTACATAGTAAAAACACATGTGTGGCATATGTGTAAAACTTTAAAAGGAGAATCCCTGGATCCTGAAATATAGGCTTATTTTGGATTCTATGGATTCAATATTATACTGAAGCATTGTAATTTGGGTCCAATAAATGATTTTTATGTTTTTTGTTTGTTTTTAAATTTGAATGATGTATACCCCAGAACTACCATCTTATTCTGAATTATATTGAGAACAATATAATTTTATGTGCGAAACTGCGCGCAGAGCAAAATTTATTATACTGGAGAAGATAGTTAGGTACGAAAATAAAAACTAAATATTACTTATTTTATCACTCTTATGCAGTGGGGTTATAGATATAATAAGTAAAAACTTGGAAACCTAAAACTTACCTAATTAAAGATTTTATCGGGTATTTATCGCGTACCTTTTGTTATCGATATGATATACGATACGGGTCACATTGACGACCTCTGTGGCGCGGTGGGCGAAGGTCCGCCTGCGACGCAGGAGGTTGCGGGTTCGATTCCCGCCTCGGGACAAATATTTGTACGATCTGCAGATATTTGTTCAGGGTGTTCTGGTCGTTTTCTATGTATAATAAAAAATATCTATCTATGTACTCGTATATTATTATGTATATCAGTTATCTAGTACCCATAACACAAGCTCTGCTTACCTTGGGGCTAGATAATGCTGTGTAAATTGTCCAGCATTATTTATTATTTATTTATTATTATTTATTTTCAGTACATCTAGTCGCCCCGTGACCACGATCGCTGTAACGCGGTAGAAACGTAGGGGAAATAATAACAAAAGACACGCGATAAATACCCGATAAAATCATTAAAATTACGTTAACAAATCGTGAAAGTTTAAAAAGATTTAAAACTTACCATTTTGAGCTTTGCCATGATCTTCCAAAACGGGTTTGAATTAAAAATATCTGCTCGTTTTCCTCGTTGCTAGAGCAAGTCCTATAGGTTTCGATTACTCGCAGAATGCCGGTGTATTTATGGACCGAAGGTTCTTATAACTTGTTCAGGAATCGTATAATACATAAAGGTAAGTAGGTAAGTACTTACTTTACCTATAGGATGCACCAAGTGCCTACTAGAGATCTAGAGATCGTGACGTTTCCTTTCGTACGGGATTTACATAGTTCCCTATTCGCACGATAGAGGCGCTGTACTTTAAGCAGGTCTCGACAGAGCCTACACATTTGCTCCCCTTGGAATCGAGACCCTAGGTCCGTGGGGTACCGAGGCTCTTCGGGTTTTTAAAAAATTATCTGAGCGTCTGATCGAAGCGACGCGTGACCCGAGAGCTGGTGAGTATCTGTCGCAGCGCATCAGCATTGCCATACAGCGCACAGTGGTTCCGGTAATAGGTCATAGGGCTCAGAAAGCAATGATTGAGCTAAGCCATGATACCTGGCTCAGTTACCCACTAATTGTCATACTATCTGAGGGTATAAAAAGTTTTGCAATCTATTGTTCGCAACATTGCTTTTTCGGCATCGAAAGTGAACACATCTAATTAGTCGTCAACCGTGTTATCACCAAGTGCTAATTAGCCCAAGACGCGACGCGTGTGTTCGAGTTCCTGTTGTTTGTGACCTGTTATCTCGCAATGGAAATTCAAGTTAAGGGTATGTTCTATAAATTTGTTTTACTTTTTTGCATTTTCAATCAACCATTTTTTTTTTAATGGAGTGCTACGCCACTCCATTTCTTACGTATTAATTTCTGTATTTTATTTAAGATGAAACTTTTACTTATGTTCCCATCTACTCCTAACATTGAGTTTGGTATAAAAATGTCACTTGGAATTTCTACTACTAGGTTTTAAAAAAATTATCTGCTTCTACCTGCATTTTTAAAGTGCAGCCAGGGTCTACGCGGCGCGGCCAGGCGCGTAGCACGTGCTACGAAATATTTATTGTATTTTGATACGCATATAACTGTTTGTTGTTTTGTTTTAGGTACTAGTATTGAGTGTTCTTTCAAAAGAATGTTCGTACTAGATACTTGGCTGTCTATTAAGGACAGCAAATCCGAACTAGAGCGAAAGCCCCGCTGCAGCGGGGCAATGCAGCCAGCGTAGCGACGACGCGACGACTGGTGTTGATATGGATCAGTTGAGCTACCTGTAGACTGTCCCCTCACCTCAACCGCACCTCAACAGCCTTTATTGGTCCACTGCTGGACGCAGGCCTTCCCCTGAAAAGCGCCTTGTTGGCCTTTATCTCATGGAGGTAATGCCCATAATCTCCACGCTGGGCATGCGGGTTGGGGATCGCAGTTCTGTGGTAGAATTGTTCTGCAGGGCGCGCTGCTGCCCGCCCCCGGTGGATATCCCTGAGTCGCCTCTTACGACACCCGCGGGAAGAGTTTGGGTGGTGCAGATTCTAAGCCGCCGGCACCACACAGCTGTACATCCCATATCCAATAATTTATTACCTACTAGCTGCATTCTTACTACCCGTTATCCTATTCGCCACATCGGTCGTTAATCACCCCCTTTCGGCTTAGTACACTATTTCCGTGGCACCCTGTATTATATTGCGTATGTTCCTTGGATAAACGAAGATTTTGGTGTCCAAGCCTGGTAATATTATAAAGGCGAAAGTTTATCCTGTTGTGAAGATGTTTGGTCGCGAAGACAACGCCTAAACTACTGAATGGATCGGGTTGAAATTTTTCACATTTATAGATCTGGACCTCGAATAACTTGGCAAACTTATATTCCAAAAAACTCTTACGAAGCCGCGGGTAGAAGCTAGTTAACAAATAAAAGAGAGCCAACAAGTGTTTTAAAAACTTTTATTTTATGAGAAACAATTAAATTCAATAAAATTGATAAAAAAAGGTAGCACTCCGGGAGTGCCGGCAGAAGTGAAAACTTACATCTTACGATCTTACGCTTTTTCGATCAGCATCACGTGACCCTGACGCGAGTTTGAAAGTTTTTACCCATACAAAAAAAGTGCTCAGCGCCGCTAAAGAAGTTTTCACTTCAAAAAACTGTGTGAAGTTCGATGACCTTATTATGTTTCGAATAAATGGCTACGAATTAAACCGCGGAACATTATTGATTGTAATAACAACAAAGTAACTGTCAAAACAAAAAAAAAGCAACACCAGAAGTTATCAACGAAAATTTAATTATATTTAGGTACTACAAAATCACAAAACGACTAGACAGCAAAATATAGGAAACTTTATTTGAGATAATAGTTTATTGAGACGGATTACAATTTATAATTTCTAAGAAAGTACCTACATAATAATTTTATATACCCCAAAAAAATTTTGACGGAATTTTGGGATAATATTCAATGTTTTGAAAATTAAATCAAATCTTTATTCACAACGAAAATTACAATCAGCTAATAGAAATAAATTACAACTAGTATTTACAATTGAAACAATTGAGCTGACTGCAGACTGTTGCAAACCATCTACAGGTAGCTCACCTGATCCATCCACCAGCCGCCTAGTCGTCGCGTCCCCGCTGCGCTGGCTGCATTGCCACGCTGTATGGCAATGCTGATGCGCTGCGCCAGATACTCACCAGCTCTCGGGTCACGCGTCGCTTCGACCAGACGCTCAGATAATTTTTTAAAACCCGAAGAGCCTCGGTACCCCACGGACCTAGGGTCTCGACTCCAAGGGGAGCAAATGTGTAGGCTCTGTCAAGACCTGCATATTAACGCCTCTTGAGATCCTCGGATTCTTTAGAAATTAGCCTGAATGTGAGGGCTAACGTACTATAAAGCTCTGCGCTGATTAATCCAATACCGCTACCACACGGCACAAAAACGAGCATTAAAATCTGGCCTTAAACTCGTTATCTTAAGACACATTTTACAGTGGCAAAATGTCTTACTACAAGTTTCAAACGAGTGGTCCGCGAGCTGTATGTTATCTGATACCGTCAATATGAAATGCGTCTAAATGTTACGAGTTTAAGCCCATTTTTTAATGCACATTTTTGTTCTGTGCTGCAGCGGTGGTTTCCGTTTACGACCATCCAAATAACAAAAACCTTAGGACTGTAATTACCGGATAAGGATTATGAGGCCCGGTGCGGGCCGAAACATTTTTTATATCGTCAGGTATTACGAGTACCCTAAATACGAAATAAAAATGATTCATTGACAGTCAAAAAGGGGTGCTCGTGCCACCCCTAATCCTTGAGGGATGAAAGCTATTTTAAGGCTTGGTAGGCCAGCAGAGGCCGCACTTTTGCGATTTTTAAAATCATCTAAGACTTACATAGGATTTAAAAGTCTGAACAAAAGGTATTACTTAAGGATCTAGTCTAGTCAAAGTCGCATTCAGTTACAAGATCTAATCAACTTCACTAGATAGAAAAAAATCTCAAAGATACCCCTTTTTCTAATGTTTTTTCAATATTATGACTAGCGAACTACTGATATGTTACTTTTTTTTGTACTTAACTAAAGACACTTAGTATTTCTAAAAAAAATTCGCAGATTTTGACTTGATAAAATGATTTTCTTAATCACCATGTTTAAATAACTACGAAAAACACGAGCGCGGCGGCTTGGCAGGCGCGTTTTCCCTTACGCCTCCTAGGTACTGAGAATCCCTGATAGGTTAATTGAAATGCGGCGGTGCTGGCGGCGCGGCGGCGCCGCCGCCGCCCTGCCATGCTGGAGGTGCCCAACTGTAGGACCAACCTACTTAAGGCGAATAGTAGGGGTGATAGTGGCGCCACTACATATTTAATTTAATCATTAAGTTATACAAAGGAATTATAAAAAAATCGGACCTCTGGTAGACGATACCTATCACAAGCTTTTATTTAATGTCTCTGTAATAGTTTTGTTTTGTGTTATTCAATTGAAAACCTTGTTTGGAGAGCCTGGTGGCCACCAATAGGAACTAAACACTTGAAACAAGTATCTGCCTAAATAATACAGTACAAAACTATTAAAGATACATTTAAAAAAATCTTATGATAGATATCGTCTACGTGCGGTCCGATTTTTTGATAATTCCTTTGTATAACGTAGTTATAAAATTAAATATGTAGTGGCGCCACTGTCCACCCTACTATTCACCTTAAGTTTTGCTCCCATGTCACTCGCTATCCTATTTACTCAATATTCTGTATGAAAACAGCGTAGTTAAATTTTACCAAAACATGCCGCCAGCCATGGAAACGGCCCAGATTGTTATTGAGACAAAATGTTTAGATTAGTATTTAGTAGATATTAGTATTTTTAATTAGTGTGTATTGCTTGTATGTACCTAGTTATAACATCGCCTTAGGGCTTAAAAAAAAACCTGTAATGATGTTATTCTGTCACTTAAAATTACGATTACGTCTTAAAATTTTAACTGTTGATTAAATCCTTTTCTAATCTGTAGTGGTAGAAGTAGGATCCACGTGCTCCTCCCTCGCAGCTAGCAGAGATCTCAGCGATAAGACCTCCTGGCGCAGTGCTGCGACGTGCGCGCGTAGAGTCGAATTTTCTTGTTCTAGCAGGCACGCTCGCCAGGCTATCTGTGAAGAAAGTTCTGTAATAAAGCTGACGAAGAACAAAAGGTTATCAATCCAGCTGTAAGTTTTTGCCCATTTCATAAAAGCAGGAGGTTGTAAATTCGGTTGTGTGTTTTTTTATGACGTGATTGTTTATAGACGTATAGGGAACCGTTCGATATCTCCGCCATGATTTTGAAAAGTATAGTAATCTACAATAATATTATAAAAAAATTGGTTGTCTGTAAAGTCGGTTTACTGACGATAGTTGAACGTGACAACGTCTTAAGAAAATACTGATGGAATGGTAGCATTTGATACTCGATCAAAACATGTAAATGTACTATAGTATAGCAGCTGTCCACGCAGACGCATCGCTCACTCAAGTAGGAGAAAGACGGATGTCGAGCGCTCTCGCTTGCACTTCAAGCCTTACATGGAACGCCTCAGAGCGAGGTAACGCCGTCATGTTTTTTCGTGCGTGCAGCCGGCTCTATCGAATTATAAGACGTTGTCACGTCAAAAGAAAAAACGAAACACGAACGTCGGCGGCGCCGCCGGTGTCATGTATGATGTTTGACTGAGCTTATGCCCGCGGCTTATTATCAAAGTTAGGCTTTGTTCTAAACGTACGGCAAAGTTCATCTTGATCTATTGGCTTTTATCACATGGGGGTAATTCCCATAATCCCCACGCTGGAAATGCGGGTTGGGGATCGCCGTTCGGTGGTAGAATTGTTCTGCAGGGGCGCTGCTGCCCGCCCCCGGTGGATATCCCTTAGTCGCCTCTCTAGACACGAGAAGAGGTGGGGTGGTGCAAATTCTAAGCCGGTACCACACACAGGTGCCATATAAATAAATAAATAATGCAGGACAATTCACAAAGCATTATCTAGCCCCAAGCTAAGCAGAGCTTGTGTTATGGGTACTAGATAACTGATATACTTAATACAAATACACTACATCGATAGATATATTTTATTATAGGTACATAGAAAACATCCAGAACGCCCTGGAAAAATGTCTGTCAGATCGTACAAACATTTGTCCCGAGGCGGGAATCGAACCCGCAACCTCCTGCGTCGCAGGCAGACCTTCGCCCGCTGCGCCACAGAGGTCGTCTAAACTAGGATACTATATGAATACTATTAACTACCTACCTGATCTTCTCTTATCCGCCTTGCGTCTCTCGACTTCTTAGCAGCCTGGTTGTTCCTCCGTCTGCGTTCGAAGTACTTGTCGTCCTTCAACTCCTGGGGTATTGGCCGCTTCTCGCCGCGTCGACGCACGTCGGCGTCACAGGGGGGTGGAGTCAACACTGTGGGAAAAATAATAAGTGACCGGCATGAGTCGTGAGCACAACTGACACCTGCGCAGTAGTTAATTTTTGAAGCCATGGGGGCGGGGCGGGGTGTCATTCTGCTACTGTACACTTTCGTGCAATTTTATAGACTTAAGTTTTGGATGTTAAAATAGTAGCTTAATTTTGTTATTTCGTATTTGTTAAGTGTTTTTGTTTTAATATAGTTTTCAACACACTTAAAGTGGCTCTATGGTCACCGCAATTAGGCACAGAATGACACTCATAATCAAACTGTGACTTTTTCATTGCCGTGAGTTATAACACCCAGACCTCAATCCCATTGAAATGGCATGGGCTGCAATAAAAGGCTATGTCGGCAGTAAGAATGTGACCGTTGAATGAACGAACGTTAGCCACTTAACGGTCTTGTTAAGGAAAAAATTAATTTAATGGCAGCTAATGAATGGACAAAATTCTGTCAAAAAGTGAAGGAAAATGAGAAGGAGTATATAAAAAAACGATCACATAGTGGATGCAATGACAGAATAATTTATAATTCACGTTGGTAACGATGACTCCGAGACCAATTCGGAGGATGAGGACAGTGACGATGTTGAGGAGATTAATGAGCCAGTGGCCTCTACCAGCATCAACTCAGCTCTAGTTTTATGGAAGGCATATTACCTATTCCTCCAGATTGAGGCGAATTTAAATAATTTGAAAAATAAAGAAAAACAGTTATAAGTACTCAGATAATATTGTTTTATTGAGATTATTATATTTTATTCGAAGGCGTAGGCCTTAGGTAGTAGTAATGTTGTAGAACATTACTCTATCAAAGTAAAATTTCAAGTACCACTAATATTTTAATTAGTTTGTATAGGTACCTATCAATCATTCATCAATCATTTTGGTAAAAAACGGTACTGAATAAATTCGGCCAAAAGTGTACATGCGCGAGCTTATGTCATCTGTGCTCACGACTCGTGCCGGTCACTATACCTTTAGTACATACCTACTTGTTGACAAACGTTCGAAACCCTCGGCGCGCGAGTAACACTCGCACTTGACGGGTCTTGTTTTGATAAGAAGGTACTTACATCTTTATTCACAAATAAAATTATACTAGTATTTACAATAAATATAAATTATATTAAAAAATAAAAATAACTAAACCAAATAATCTAAGGTTTTTGTTATAAATTATAGTGCATAACGCACTCTGGCTAATTTCTAATTTATAAGAAATCAAATATTATTGCAAAAATTTTGCACATTCCCATATTGAGGGAAGGATGCGGGTTTAAGTCCCGTCGAAGTCGAAAAATTTTGCCATATTATTCGATTTCTTAGAAATTAAAAACCAAATAATGTTTTATTTGTTAAATAATCTTTACATAAATGCTGTTTACCTTTAAAAGTACTACTATATAAGTTCAGTAACACCACGCCTTTCTTTCCTTTGTAACTTGTGGATAACGAGACTCGTCATTCTTTTAGGTACCTATGTATTTAGGTATTTAATTTACTTATGATAATCTGTTAATATTTAAGTATAATTGTTTGTTATCCCTAAGACGTTACAATAAATAAATAAATAAATAAAAATGATTTGGGTTTTGAGCTTTCCATTTTGTAAATGACTTCAAATCGATAACATTTCAGATTGTGAAAGTCCTCCTCACTTTGGGAGTTCTCTCAGCGGCCTGTCTCGCGCGCCCTGATGATGCTGAGGGTACCGGTAAGTAAGATTTCTATTAGGATATAAACGGCGAAAATGCGCTAACCTTGACCGAGGTTACCTATTTGAGCCGTTTGGGGTTGAAACTCTTTGTCCTTGGGGTCCTGGGACACACGCAATTTATAAAGATCTTAAGGCGCTACCCCGACCCAAATCAGCGCCACTACCTATTTTATTTAATTATTATGTTTAACGAAGCAATTAAAAAAAAACGATTGGCCAGTTTGTGATTCCTATCACAAGCTTTTTTTAAATGCCTCTATATATGTTTTAGTTTGCATAGTGTAGGAAGAGATGCGAAGTTGCTCTTTTTTGCCACCATGGTGGGCAAAATGAGCAACTTCGCATCTCTGCTAAATAAAACGTTTACAGCGGCATTAAAAAACCTTATGATAGGTATTGTATGCCTTATCACAAACTGGCCAATCGATTTTTTTAAATTCCTTCGGTAGCGCCATAACAAACTTGTTATAGAGTCCACAGGTGATCGGAATGATGGCTTCTATTTCGGTTAACGAATCAGTATTGCCATTTAACGTGGCAATGCTGCCAGTATTCTGGGCACTCTGGGATTCTCTCTGGTGACAGCTTAGATTTTTAAGAAATAATAATAATAACCATTTATTGTTCTCTTCACACAATGAGCTCACCTTTAAAACTAGAATAGTTAGTATAACCACAGCCTACCTATATGCATACAGTCGTTCGACGAAGGCGTTTTGACAGGGCTACCGTGCGGGGGGCAAGGGACGAGACGGGGGAAGGGCTCACCCGAGTAGACTATAGCGTGTACCTCTCTACTCGGGTGCTATTTTTCAGGGCTGACGCATAATTTTATTGCTTTTATTGTTATTTTTAAAAATGGTTCATACAAGTTGTGCCGTGAGAGATTGCACATCGTCATCATAATATCAACAAAGATTTACGTTTTCACCAATTTCCACACGCAGAACAAAGGTAAATTAATCAGCAAAAGTCCGCCTGCGACGCAAGAGGTTGCGGGTTCGATTCCCGCCTCGGGACAAATGTTTGTAAGATCTGCAGATAGTTCAGGGCGTTCTGGAAGTGTATTTTATTAAGTATATCAGTTATCTAGTAACCATAACACAAGCTCTGCTTAGCTTGGGGCTAGCTAAGGCTGTGTGAATGGTCCAGCATTATTTATTTATTTATTAATTTGATAGAACAATGGGTATCGTTTAACTTGAGGCCGTCAAAATACGGCTATGGGATTATTTTTCAAATCCAAAATGGCGGATACCTATTAATTTCGTATTTTACTCATGGGTATCGTTTTCGACTAACTTGAGGGTGCCAATTGCGAATATGGGGCTATTTTTCAAATCCAAAATGGCGGATATTTATTGATTTCTGATTTTACTCATGGGTATCGTTTTCGACTAACTTGAGGGCGTCAATTACGAATATGGGGTTATTTTTCAAATCCAAGATGGTGGATACTTATTTATTTCATATTTTACTCATGGGTATCGTTATCGACTAATTTGAGGGTGCCAATTAAGAATATGGGATTTTTTATGAAATCCAAGATGGCCGATGTTTTTTTCTTAAGTTTACTAATGAGTATCGTCTGACCAAAATAGGGGAAATTTTAAAGTTTGTAGGCGAGATTCATACTTCTAGGATGAATGTAGATCCTGCGAGCTGCTTGAACATTACACTGTATGCTGCATGCGAAAAACGTTTTTATAATTTCCAGATGCAAATTTTGTATTGTAGCTTGTAAAAGACCTGATTTAGTTGGAAGAACTTGCAAAAGCCTAAAAAAATCATAAATTTGAAGTTTGCATTTTGAAAAAGGAAAAGTACCTACGAGAAGAAATTATCGAAGAAAACATTAACAACATTGATCATCAGCCTATATCAGTCCACGGCTGGACATAGGCCTCCCCTAATGAGAACCATAGCGCCCTGTCTTCAGCTTGCCGCATCCAGCATCTGCCTGCAGTCTATCGCAGATCGTCATCCCACCTGACCGGAGGGCGTCAGCGGTTGTCGATTCTTCGCGAGATATGACCGGCCCACTGCCAGTTCGGCTTGCTAATTCTTTGACAACATTAATAACATATTATTATGCACTTACATTACATAAGTACCTAGCTACATAAAACATGCCCTTTTTTTCTAAAAGCTATTTTTGCTATTAATAATTAATTTTAATTTATATTTTTTATATTTATTAATAATTAATTTAATAGGTCATACATAATATTGTTCATTAACGTTAGTTGATGATGATGTTGATCTCAAATAAATAATTAAGTGAATAGATATTCTATACTTGTGACAACCCTGGCCCTAATACGCTGTCGTGTGATTTGTCGGGATTTACCGCAAGATCAAAGGCGTCAGCCTACTGTATGTTTTACTTATACTGTGGTATAACTATAAAGCAACATTGCGTGAGACTGGTGCCTGCGTTAGGTTTGTAAAAAAACTGCGTTAGGTTTGTAAAAAAAAATTACGGGTCACCAGGCTCCCACTCCACTCGATTAAGTACTATGTATATTTTTTTATTTAATAAGGGCATCCTACGTGAAAATCACACTATGCCTTAATAGTACACTACATAAATCAACCTACATGTATATCGATACGTAAATATAAATGTAACTTATAATGTAACTATTATCTAGTACCCACAACACAAGCTCTGCTTAGCTTGGGGCTAGATTTCGCTGTGTGGACGGTCCAGCATTATTTACTTATTTATTCGTTCATAGTCTACGATTTGTGGAAAACTAGTTTTCTGGTAGTTTCAGAACGCAGAAAATATTAAAATCTGTGTCAGATTCCGTATCAACGATTCGGTAGCAGAGAGTCTTGCTGGACCGCTAATCGTAGTGTTATCGTTCGCTGGAGGCCTATATCCAACATTGGACGTATACTGATGTTGATGAGAAGACTGCTTTTGGGGTAAAATTCAATATTCTACACATTTCCTCCCCTTGGAGTCGAGACCCTAGGTCCGTGGGGTACCGAGGCTCTTCGGGTTTAAAAAAAATTATCTGAGCGTCTGGTCGAAGCGACGCGTGACCCGAGAGCTGGTGAGTATCTGGCACAGCGCATCAGTATTGCCATACAGCGTGGCAATGCAGCCAGCGCCAGGTATTGATATGGATCAGTTGAGCTACCTGTAGACTGTTTACAACAGTCTGCCGTTACCTCAATTGTTTCAATTGTAAATACTAGTATATTTTCTTTGTGAATAAAGGCTATTGCCATATTCCAGAAGATAATTTTAATTCTCCCTTCCAGTGGCCACAAACGGCTCCTGTGTTGCCAGCGGTGGCGTCGATGGCCGCTGTGTGCCCTACTATCTCTGCAATGAAGCCCATGTTACCAGCGATATTATTGACATAAAGTAAGACCGACATCAAAGAATTAGCTAATTAACATTAACTGTATTGTTTCCTGTATTTGTGTGGTATAATAAAGTGTTTTCTATCTATCTATCTATCTAACATTTACTCCCCTTGGAGTCGAGACCCTAGGTCCGTGGGGTACCGAAGCTCCTCGGGTGTTTAAAAAAGTCGCATTTTTTAAATAATAGTTATCCAACATTTTTGAGCTCGACGGGACTTGAACCTGCATCCTTCCCTCAGTACGGGAATGTACTAACCAACTAACCACGAGGTCAAGTGACGTATGAGTCGAAATTTTTAGGATGTTATTTGATTGCCGCATCCTGCATCTGCCTGCTGTCTTTCGCAGTTCGTCAGCTCACATGGCCGGAGGACGTTCTACACTACGTTTGCCAAGTCGCGGTTTCCATTCAAGGAAACGTTTACTTATGTTTCTTATAATAATTTTCAGGTTTCCGACGCCGGTTTGTGCCGAATACTTTGATATTTGCTGCCAGAAAGAACTGGTCATGGAAAAGAAACCCTAAAAGATGTGCTACTCAAGCTTTTTCAACAAATATAAAATACTAGCTGCGCCCCGCGGCTTCGCCCCCGTGGAAATTTATGTTTCCAACTTTCTTAATTTTTTCTTTCATAAGAACCTTCTCCTGACAATAACAAACACAACAAAGAAAGAATTAGCGAAATCGGTCCAGCCGTTCACGCGTGATGCCGTGACAACGCGAAACGGGTTTCATTTTTATATATAAGATTTAAGTGATAACTGTTAGTTTTAATGCTATGGCCACACTATCACGAATATAAAGGTCTTAGGCTTAAAATTAGTTCACATAATTCACCGGTTAATTCGGCATGCAAAATAGACACAAAATATAAATTTAATTTGATCCCATGGATATAATGGAATAAAAATCCCTTCGCGCCGCCTGTCGGTAAAGGTACGAGTTGTCAGCGGGCGACATGAGGCAGCAGCAGGCGACGTGTCGCGTCATGTCACCACGACACGTCGTCGTTACGTCCTGTCGCTGCAGTCATGATTTCGAACCCGACTACAGACGACAGCAGATGGAATCCAGTTGATATTTGAATCGCTCGACGTGTCGTTGCTCCGGCGTCAGCGGCACTACTAATCCGCGGTCGGGCCGGTCGGGCGACACTGGCGTCTGCCGCTCGACGACGCGTCGCTAGCTTCGTGTCGCTAACTACGGAGGGAATTTGCCAACTCGTACCATAATTGAGTGGTTTTACAATTGAAGTGCGTTATCTATGTATCTGGGTTGGACATCTTACACAATAAAATTGTTACTCTTGCATGTATTAGTATGTATTTAATGTATTTAAGCAACATTGTAACTTAATTTTTCAATGATAATATCTTTGTATCGTTTTTTAGTAATAAGTGCTTTTAATTTTCAATGTTTGGATTTTTTGTGGTTTAAGAGAAATAAACAAATTTCATTTCATTTCATTTCATTTCATCTTGAACAGTTTGCATAGTGTAGAAAGATATGCCCTATATTTCAACGCAGAAAGACCGCAGATTTTTTTTTAGACAAATAGAGGAATACAGACAGAAATACACTTTATTGCGTTGCGGTTATAATCTAAAATGTGATTTTTTGGGACCCAGATGGATAGGTACCTAGGCCATTAAACGTAATATATAAAAAAAATTGCCACACATCGAAGGGTTCTATCGCGACAAAGTTCATGCAGTTGGCTACACTTTGTGAGCTTTGTTGACAGCGAGACGCCGAGCGAGCGTTCGGCGTCTCGCTGTCAACTATCGATCTATCTTGAACAGAATAAATTAATACTCATTTATTCTGTTCAAGAAAGATCGATAGATAATACTTTTATTGTTCACCTTATAATGCATAATTAATTTACATAATTAAAAATAGAGAGAACAGCTATGAAACTGGCAGCCTGATCGTTTAAAGCGATATCTTCCAAGAAACACAAAATTCAAATAGCAAAGATGCAGTAAATAATTATTTACTGACGTACATATAACAATATGTACTCTATTGTTATATATGGCGCTCATTAGGGGAGGCCTATGTCCAGCAGTGGACTAATATAGGCTGATGATGATGGTGATGATATAACAATAGCGCTACCGCCTCTTCCATTTTAGGTGAAAATGATTTATCTTTTCTAAGTGTACATTTATTGTATTTGTGGAAATAAAGAGTTTTTGATTTTGATATCGCATCGTTCTCTAGATTATCGCGACGTTGCGAAGTTTTTTTCCAATATGGCCAAACACTTCGTCGTACATCCAACACGACAACACGTTTTAAATGCGACAGCAGCGCGAACGCGAATCTTCGCCTCGTAGTGTGGTCGTGGCATAACAAAAGTTGTGCGGAATCGGAATATACACACTGTGTACAATCCGATTCCGCACAACGCACGCGGCGCCGGTACTTACAATGTCATGGCCGGAAGGCATCCTACACTACGTTTGCCGAGTTACGGTTTCAACTCATTTTTTATTCAGGTTTTTTTTTTTATAATTTTCAGGGATGTGACGTCGCCTTGTGCCAACCTCGTTGATATTTGCTGCCAGAAAGAGCAGATCATGGAAGAGAACTCTTAGAAGCTGTGCCACTCTAGCTTTTTAAAGAAATCCATCATTATTATTATAGATTCGAAAGTAACTCTTGTCTGTCTGTTTTTTTTTCACGCCTAAATGGCTGAACGGATAATAATGAAACTTAGCAGGGAGGTAGATGGTATCCCAGGGCTGGCTGGCTGAACATAGGCTGCTTGATAAAAGCGTGCGAAGCCGCGGATAGCGGCTAGTATTAAATATTTATCTGCTAGCCGCTAGTTGTAACTAAAGTTGTGAGTATCGGAATCGGAAACGTAGTAATAACGATAAAATCTGAAAACCGTAAATTTGTAGTTTATTAGTTAAAATATATGTTTTGATTCTCTCCCTCGACCAAAATAGTACTTCATGTTGGCCTAGAATCATAATATTTGGCAAAAAACAAGGTCTTACAATTTTTTAAAACTTTCGCGATTTGTTGATTATAATCGGGTATTTATGGCGTCCCTTTTGTTTTATTTCCCCTACGTTTCTACCGCGTTACAGCGCTCGTGGTCACGGGGCGACTGGATCGCTGTAACGCGGTAGAAACGTAGGGGAAATAAAACAAAAGGTACGCGATAAATACCCGATATAATCATTAACTATGTCTTACAATTTAACGGAACCCTTATTACCCTTAATGTGCGAGTTTGACTCGTACTTGAAGTTTTATTTTTATTAAACATAGACAACACCCAGACTAACGGAACAAATTTCTGCAGATCGTACACAAATTTGTTCCGAGGCGGGAATCGAACCCGCAATCTCTTGCGTCGCAGGCGGACTCTCGCCCGCTGCGCCACTGAGGTCGTCAAATCAGTTATAAATCAGTTCCCATGGGATAGAAATTACCTTTGAACGTTTCGAACGCGTGCGAAGCCGCGGGCAGAAGCTAGTCACACTAATATTATAAATGCGAAAGTTTGGATGGATGTATGGATGGATGGATGTTTGTTACCTCTTCACGCCAAAACTACTGAACGGATCGAGCTGAAATTTTGCATACAGGTAATTCTAATCCTGGAATCAAACATAGGCTACTTTATATTCCATAAATCAGTTCCCATGGGATAGAAATCACCTTAAACGATTAGTATAGAAACAACGCGTGCGAAGCCGCGGGCATAAACTAGTTTACAATAATGCCGTTAGAATGCGCACAGCAACTGCTTTAGGATTTTGTATCGTAAGATACCTATGTCTCAGATGGTTTGACATTCTCGTCTCATTTTTAACCCCCGACGTAAAAAGAGAGGGGTGTTTACCTATAAAAACTAGTGCTCTAGGATGGACAGTTCCCGAGATTAATGATTTGAGGACAGCTGTCTTCCGAAATGTAGTTCTCGACGAGTACTACTATTTACCATTAGGGTCAGTTCACACCGAGACGCGACGCGGCGCGACGCTGCGCGCACATTTTTCATAGAGCGACTCAGAATATACTTTATTCACTACACGAAAAGATACACATTACATTGTGAGAATTCAGATTACGTTGCACCACGCAGCACTGCGCCTCGAGGTGCCTCGCGGCGTAGCGCGACGTATCGTGACGCAGCGGTGCATCGCCGGTACGCGCGGCGTGCAAGAGCGGTGCTGCGTCTCACGGTGCCGCGCGACGCCGCGAGGCGCAGCCTGAGGCCGCTGTGGCGACTTCTCTACTATTTCCGTTCAAACTTCGTTTAGAATTGATGCAGTTCGGTCGAGTGCTCGATTGAAAATATAATGATAGACTGGGATCTTGTTATAATCGGACTTCTTGCAGAAGATGAAGAGGAAGAAGTTTACAAAAATAAAATTAAAAAGAAGACATCACACCGCCGCGCGGCGCCCGCGGCTAGTAGATACGTTCCGCTGCGCCTCGCGGCATCTCGCTGCGCAGCGAGGCGTCGTCCTGCTACGATTTTAAGATGCGCCTCGCGACGTTGCGATGCGTCTCGCGACGACGCGCGGCGTAGCGCGAAATCATTGGCCTCTTTGAGTATCGTCGCGTCGCGTCGCGTCTCGGTGTGAATTGACCCTTAGAAACCTGGCAGCATTTGTGCTGGATGTGTATTTAAAACATTTCGATACAGAACCATTGAAAAGAAAAAAAAGAGATTCGGACGAGATGTACCCCTACTCAAAATTGAAGTGGACATCTCGTCCGTGGATCAGTTTGAGATTCGGCCCAGATGTACCCTAACCCGTTATAATATAAGTTTGACGTGTCTGTCTGTGTATCTGTGTATCTGTCTGTGGTATCGTAGCTCCCAAACGGATGAACCGATATTTGTTTAGTTTATTTGAGTCATAGATAATTGTTTTGGTCCATGGCGAGATTAAAAAGTATTTTTTTTGTGAATAAACTACAAATTTACTGATTTTGGTTTTTTTCCTTTATTTGTCCTATAAGGCTTTGCTTCTTGCTTTTCATAATTTCTTTAGTGCATAAATTACAAATTTATATTTTTCGGACTTTTCGCTTTACTTGTGCTATACAACCTTGCTGCTCAACAAATTTCATGATTCTAGATCTACGGGAAGTACCCTATAGGTTTTGGGTACATGTGTTTTCATGGAAATTTCAAAATTTCGGACATAAACGGCTGTAACTTTTGATTGCGTTGACTTAGAAGTTTAATTTATATTACGGCTTCAAGAAGTTACGGACTTGAGTATTTGATGTTAATTTCAACTCGATACCTTCATGCATTCCTGAGAAAAGAGGGTGGACAGACGGACAGACAGACAGACAGACAGACGGACAACAAAGTGACTCTATAAGGGTTCCTTTTTTCCGTTTGAGGTACGGAACCTTAAAAATAAGGTAGTTGACCGACTCTCTTTTAGAGTAAGTCTTATAAATTATTAATTAGTGTCCGATTAGAGGGGCATTTAAATGAAGTTTATCTTATCTTATTTTCCAACATAAATAAAACAGGAATAGACATATTCATTTATTGTTAGAGTTTTGAGAAGCAATGTTTTTAAATCATTCTTGCATTATGCTTGAGTAGTACAGCTTTTTAAGGCTTCTTTTCCATGATCTGCGCTTTCTGACAGCAAATGTCAATGTAGTTTGCACACGGGGACGGTGACTCGGGCTCCCTGAAAAAAAAATTGCATCATTTTATCTGATTTAAGTAAAATACTCTCTCCCAGTTCTCCCAGCGCAACTCAACAAATGATCTGTTGTAAAACTTTTTAAACTTTCGCGATTTGTTAACATAGCTAATGATTATATCGGGTATTTATCGCGTACCTTTTGTTTTATTTCCCCTACGTTTCTACCGTGGTAGACGTGATAGAAACTTAGGGGAAATAAAACAAAAGGTACGCGATAAATACCTTCGTCAATTTTTGTCGTGGAACAATATTTTTTGCACTGTGTGTTATGGATTTCTTAGTTCTACAAATCTGCATTCTCAACTAAAAACGTTACGGATCCTCATTAGAACCTAGCTCATGCAATGCGAAGCGGAGAGTGAGAATGGACCGACGACATAGTAGCTGTCGCAGGGAGTCGATGGATTAAGGAATCTCAGCAGATCCTCATTCAGAAACTCCATTACCTAGTCATTGACACGGAATCTGACACAGAATTTACAATACAATACAATACAATTAATACACTTTATTGCACACCAAGAAAATACAAAAATAAAATAAAGGAAAAGAGAGATATAGAGTTGTATAATGGGCGGCCTTATCGCTAAGAGCGATCTCTTCCAGACCACCTTGGGATGGACACGATGCAGTTGTGCTTGGAAAGACGGTGGCGTATTACTTAAATATACAATACATACATATAATACATAATATAAAATAAACTAATATTAATATACTATAATAATGATACCATATTTTATAAAAAAACTAGACGATCGCCTCGCGGTTTCACCCGCGTAGTTCCCGTTCCCGTGGGAATTCCGGGATAAAATATAGCCTATGTCACTCCCTGAAAAGTAAGCTTCCTAACGGTGAAAGAATTTTTCAAATCGGTCCAGTAGTTTCGGAGCCTATTCAATTCATACAAACAAACAAACAAACAAAAAATCAAACCTTTCCTCTTTATAATATTAGTATAGAAATAAAAAAGAAATGCAAAATAAAAGACTAACAATTTATAACTGAAGAGAGATAGTGTTTATAGACCATACGACGCATGAAAAGCAAACCTTACTAAGCGACAGTATGGGGTCAATTGAGTTTTATATATCAATCGAATCGCCAAAAATATCCGCGTCGATTGGTCTGGGTCTCATAGCGCTGCGATGACTTATTCGTCAACTCGCTTGAATTGAACACGTGCGTTCGCGCGAGTTGGCACCTTCCGATTTTACCTATTTTTCTTGTCGTCAACTCGCTCGAACATGATAAAAGCGGTTTTGTACAGTCAGATGCATTAACTTAAACTGCCAAGACGACTATATTGTAGCAGAGTTCGTTCCTTATCCAAAGTACGGTCATCAGATATATAACGGAGGTGCGCAAGTGCTTTCTACCGAAGATAAATTTACCTACTTACATCAAATACCTCTGGAGTACCAGGAGAGCAGAAGTGTATTGGAAATAAGCATGTAGGTAAGCAAGTGAAATGCATCTACATAGATTTCGATTTTGAGGTGCGTAATGAGGCAAGGGGCCGCAACGCAACCGGTGACGCATGATTACCTGCTATCTCTTAAAAGGACGTTGCTTGCGCGCAAACCCTATATATATATACATTATATATTACAGATACATTCCCTGAAACGAGTATTAGCGGGTGTTTCTTCCATTTCTCACTCACAAAACTTGTGGCGGAAAGCTGACAAAATAGGAATTACTAAATCTGTACTGTTTAAGAAACATTTAAAGAGGTGTATTGTATTGCCACATTTGCCCAAAGAAGCTATTGAGAATGGTTGGTTGTACGTTATGTCTCAATGTCCGAAAGATGAAAAAATTTACAAATTTAATGATTATTTCGTAGGGACTTGGTTGAATGAGACTTCGTTTTTTGCCGACAAATGGTCTTGCTATAACATGCATCACCGCACCACAAACATGGTCGAAAGTTGGCATTCTACTGTAAACAAAAAATCTAACAGTAAACCCATAAGTATTGCACATTTTTTGACCATCTTGCAGGAAGAAGACAGCTATTATCAATCTTTATACTTAACTGATATAACAGCAAAATTAAAGGAAACCTGCGCTATTGATGAACACGTTATCTGCACTATTAACCAATTTATCCACGGAGCTATAAGTATCGATTTATGTATCGAACTTCTAATCTATTGATTTTTTAACCAAAGCATTGTGATTTTTATTATCCTAAGACTGATTTTATTAGGAAGTAATAATTAGGCGATAGTTTTAAGTGTTGATTTATGTGAAGAACTTTTAGTCCAGCCGTTCACGCGTGATGCCGTGACCAAGGAAAACGGGTTTCATTTTTATATTTATTTATTTATTTGTGATACACAGGCAGCTGTTAAGCTGATACGTATATATCTGAGTCTTTGTCAATGCACTTTAAATATTTGTCCAGTCTATTTTTGAAAGAGTTCACTGAAGGGGCACTGATCACTGATTCTGGTAACCGGTTCCAAGTTTTCACTATGCGATTCGGCAGTATGTGCTCTCTGGGTTTGCTGGTACTTGGCCCGCATTGCAGCTTCAGAGAGTGTCCTCTCAGGTTTGTGTTTTTGTTCATAGTATACAGTGTCTTTGATAAATTTGGTATACTATATCTGTCGGTGAGGATTTTGAAGGTCTCTATAAGGTCTCCGCATATATAGGTATATATATAGATATTTAGCATTGTTTTTAAAAGTAACGTTTGTAAAATCTTTTACAACAAACTCTGTGATTTTATAGTATCTAAGACTGATTAATTTTATTAGTTGTGATTTTTATATTTATATTTTTAAGCATAGATTTTAATAGTAACGTTTGTTAAGAAAAATCATATACAACAAACCTTCTGTGATTTTATAGTTCCTAAGACTGATATATTTTATAAGTAAGTAAATGATTAACCAAATGTATACTTGTTGATTACTATTTTTATTACATTAAGATGATAATGAGCAATTTTGCTGCCCACAAATAATGTTGATTTTTTGTTTATTTGCTTAGTTTTAGATGGTTTACATAATAGTAAATAAACCAAATTCTTGAGTGATATTAGTGATTGGTGATGTTGTTAATAATTATTAGGAAAATAAGCAATTTAATATTTTTGTCATGTTGTTTTATATTATATGTATCTATATCAAAAACGATGTTGTCTTTTATTTTAAAGTCAAATCGTAACTAACGTGTTTAACACATTTAAAGAAGGTATCTTCATCACATTTTTATTAAAACGTTTTTGTAGCAGACTGTACATAAATCGTTAGATTTTTAGAATCAAGCGAGTTGACGACACAAAAAGTAGGTAAAATTAGAAGGTGCCAACTCGCGCGAACTCGCGTGATTCTTTCAAGCGAGTTGACGAATGAGTCGCTGCGATGAGTTTCTCTTAAGAAGTACGTGAATTCTTAGTATTCTGAAATATTCGGCCCACTAAGCGACACAAAAATAGGCATTTTACTTTATTCGGTTGGTTGAACAAGTTGACTTAATATTTTTTGCGGATAGTAATTTGTTCATCATTCGAATTTATTTTATCCATTGACTTAAATAATTTTTCTTGAATAAAAATCATGAGTACGAAGCAGTAAGGTATTTTTACCTGAATTACGCTTTTCCGTCAAAGTCGCTTCGCAAATTTTATACGAATACAAACAAGATCCAAGTGTTTCCTTAGGCACTTGTTACTGTTATTGTGTTTAGCTCTATTTGTACTTAAATACTATTGCTTGTTATGAAATTGGCATAAAAATCAACTTGGACAATTTTACATTAAAATAAAATATTAACTTGGTGTCGCTTAGACAATTTTACCTGACAAATTCGTTCGAAACTGAATGTCGGTTAGATATTTTTACCGGCGTGAATATTGTATGAATAATGTCCCATAAATTATTTTACGTGAATTGTAAAACGAGTGAAGATGGCGGTTAGGAAGCGCAGTTTTGTGTCAAATGTCGGTTAAAAACATCGCAAGGCGTGCAACAAATGAATCCGCAGGCATTCGTTCGACCGCGGCGCGTCGGTTAGAGAGGACGCTGCGCGGTGCGCTCGCCGCTTTTCCTTCGATTTTAGCGCGTAGTAAATAAGAAAACTGTAAGTAAAATTCTTATTCACTTATATAAAACTATTCAAGCTCTAAAGAAATACTTGCCAAGTATTTAATTAAATTAGGTATAATTGCGTAGATATCTAACTACTTTATTTTTATTTATTTAGGTACGGTTTTACATCATCATCATGCACAAAAGACACCGCTCATCTAGAATCATCGACATAGCTCTCGCTTCTGCTGGAATAGGAGCATCGCCCAAGTCACGGTAATATAGGATAATATTACCTTGCCCAAGTGTCGACAAAAATTAAACTTCGATGTAAGTATAAATTGAACAGGTACCTACCGATACTCGTGACTACACTCACATTGTATACCTAGGTACTACAACTACCTACTTGCTTCAATCTAAATTATCTACCTATTTGTCCAAATTTATTACAACCCATGTACTTACTTGTTTTCATTTCTAGACACTAGATGCACTAAGTATTGTCAAGGCACTCGAAACTACACAAACACACGTTGTATACTTACCCACCTACTCCAATATTCCATCTTCTTCTGTTTATATTTCCTGCTTAAAACTATTATGAGACCTGGGTACTTACATCCTACCTATCTACATAGATACACTGTCTACGACAGTACAAAGTTGTTATTGCATGCATACACTGATGACTGACTTGTATAGGTCTACTGCACGTGCTGTCGGTCATCAATTCATTTCAGCGTCCTATCTATGTCACTTTTAGAGGAAGAACTTGAAGACTTTTCTAATTTTTACGGAGTTATTGATGATTCAAATGACTGGTCGAAAGGACAAAGAGAAAGCGACCAGGAAACCGATGACCAGGACTCAGCAGGTAAAAAGAATAAGAGCTTTAGAAGACGAAGAACTAAAACAAATGAATCTGCAGATCAGCAAGAAACTGTTGGTGACTCTGGAATCAGGATTAGAAAAGTTAGCGAAAGAAAAGAAAGGGCTAAAAAGAAGAAATCTGAAGAAGAATATACGACTAAGAAGGGTGCCATTGTACCAGCTAAGAAGATTCTCCCGAATCCATGCCAGGAAAAAAAATGTGACAATGACTGTGGATCTATTCCAGAAGAAAGAAGGGAAAATATATTCAGTTCGCCGTCGAGATTGGCTGGTTTCTTTATCGCAAAGAGTAGGCGTAAAGCGCAAGCGCAGTGAGTCCGAAAAACGAAACTGCACTATAAAATATTTTATAAATGAAGGTTAGGGCAAGAGAAACGTGTGCCTGCAATTCTTAGCGGCCACTATACATATTTCTGACAGAACGATTTACAGTAATATTAAAAATGCTGAGTGGGATGTGCCAAGGAAGATATGAGAGGAAAGTCGGAGCCATCTGATAAAACAAAGCAAACTACTATAGATGCTGTTATAGACTTCATAAAGTGCTTGCCTGCAGTGCCTTCACATGATTGCCGCCAAGATTCCAGTAAAGTATATTTGCTAGAGGAATTTAAGAATATTTCAAATCTATATAAAATTTATAAAAGGCATTTCGTGGATCAGGGATTTAATGTGGTGAGTTAGAGGCACTGTTAAATTAATATTGAGACGAATGGTGACGATGGTAAGAGGCCCGACGGTATGACACTAGTCCCATGGGAGTTGGGGAGGCCCATTGTGTGGGACGCTACATGCGTCGACACACTTGCGCCTTCCCATCTTCCGAGGACCTCCGTGAGGGCGGGTGCGGCGGCAGATTTGGCCGAAGATCTCAAGAGGCGCAAATATGCAGGTCTCGACAGAGCCTACTCATTTGCTCCCCTTGGAGTCGAGACCCTAGGTCCGTGGGGTACCGAGGCTCTTCGGGTTTTCAAAAAACTATCTGAGCGTCGTCTGGTCGAAGCGACGCGTGACCCGAGAGCTGGTGAATATCTGGCACAGCGTATCAGCATTGCCATACAGGTTTTAATTTACAAGTAAAAAACAGAAAAACTTATACTTGAAAAATCCCAAATAACCTAATTAAGTAGTTCTACTGTTAAAAAAGTACTTGACACACAATGAGATCACATTTAATAATCAGTCTCAATATTAAGGAACCAAAAAAAAAAATGTTAGTTAATATGAAAATTATACTAGTATTTATAATTGAAACAATTGAGCTAACTGCCGACTGTTGCAAACAGTCTACAGATAGCTCAACTGATCCATATCAACACCAGTCGGAAGCGTCCCCAAGACGCTGGCTGCATGCCAGCGTCATTGTGTCAAATACTTTTTTAAAAGTAGATACTACTTAATTAGGTTATTTGGGATTTTTCAAGTATAAGTTTTTCTGTTTTTTACTTGTAATTTAAAACCTGAAAAAAGGAACCTATGTTTGTTAAACTTATTAACTTTCTATACATGCCATTTCTAATTAAAATTCTTGCAATAAATACACTATGAATACAAAAAATTGTTTTCATTATTAAAGCTCATACAAAATGTCGGTTAGTTTTGCAAATATTTCAGTATAATTATTATTTGGGTTTATTTTCTTGACAATTCTCACTGAAGTTAAATCATTAAAACAATTTTCTCAGTTTAGAAAATAAATATTTTTATGACTGATACATTTTTACCTATTCTCATAAACATTCGCTTATGTAACATAAAGAAATACACCTGTTGGTGACTGAGAAGATTCTGGCGTAAAGATAGTTTTACCTGAAATTTTTTTCGGGTTAATTATTATCTAACCGACTAAAAAGTATGAATTTAAATGTTACGGTAATAATTTATTTGTGAGGTTATGGCCTACAATATTAGAATGCCTAGGCTGTAACAATTATTTCTTTATGACAAAAACTCAAAATTTTATAAGCCTTTTTTTGAAATAAAAAACTTTTATCAGTCCTCCTATACATTCAAATCCATGTCGGTTAGTAAACTTTGCCTTTCAAGCGTCGATATTCTTAAATACAGGGAGAGACTTTGCGTGTCTTATAGTAGTAGGTAGAGCATTCCACAGCTTTGTGGCACGCACGGAGAAGGAAGAGCTGTGGGTGTGACGGGAGCGGGTTTTCAGTGAGAGGGTTTCGGTGGAACGAAGTGAACGGGAATGAGTTTGATGGACGTACTCAAATCGTTCCTTAAGGTAACGCGGAGTATTAATTTAGATATTTTAGCGGGTTTAAATATTTTCTGCGTTCTGCGAGGAATTATTGGGAACTCTCAAATAACTATCAAGGAACTATCAGAAAAGTAGTTTCAAGTTTCAAGTTTCAAGTGTTTTATTGCTTTCATATTGTAGTTTAGCAATTACCATAGAATTCAAGTTTCTATGTATGAATCAATGTAGTCTGAAAGGTTACGTAGGTACGTGATAACGCCACTGAACATCGATGTAAATAAAATGCAGCGTTCCACTACGGAGAAGCTGGTAGAGCTTCTCCGTAGTGGAACGCTCGGTCTAGGTACAGTAGGTACCTACGTCTTTCCATCTTTTTCAACCCCGGACGCAAAAAGAGAGGGGTGTTATAAGTTTGACGTGTCTGTCTGTGTATCTGTCTGTGGTATCGTAGCTCCCAAACGGATGAACCGATTTTCTTTTAGTTTTTTTTGTGTCATACATAGGTAATTTTATTCCAAGTGTTCTTAGCCATGTTTCATGAAAATCGGTTCGGCGGGTTCTTAAATTTTTTAATTTTGTACTGTTGTTATTATAGTGCGTAACCCCACACTCAGAGCACTCTTTTGTCTAAAATTTTTGCGATATTATTTGATATCTTAGACGGAGAGGTACTTTCGAATCACACGAATATTATAAATGCGAAAGTTTGGATGGATGGATGTTCGTTACCTCTTCACGCCAAAACTACTGAACGGATCAGGCTGAAATTTTGCATACAGGTAAGTCGAACCCTGGAATTAAACATAGGCTTTTTATCCCATAAATCAGTTCCCATGCGATAGAAATAACCTCAAAACGTTTCCATAGAAACAACGCGTGCGAAGCCGCGGACAGAAGCTAGTTTATAATATTAGTATTCATTGGTTTTTCCGACGTTTCGGGAGAGTTACGGCACAACATACCTGGGGTCGAGATCAGCGCTCGGGTCTGTGATGATGAGATTTCCCTTGCAGAGATAGTAAGGAACGCAGCGACCATCACCGCCGCTCACGAAGCAGTACCCGTTGGTTGCCACTGGAAGGAAATAAATAAATACAATAAATAAATAAATAATGCTGGACAATTCACACAACATTATCTAGCCGAAAGCTAAGCAGAGCTTGTGTTATAGGTACTAGATAACTGATATACTTAATAGAATACACGACATAGATAGATTTTTTTTTATTAAACTTAGGTACATAGAAAACATCCAGAACACCTTGAACAAATATCTGCAGATCGTACAAACATTTGTCCCGAGGCGGGAATCGAAACCGCAACCTCCTGCGTTGAGGTGATGTAATAGTCACTAAGACGCTGTTTATGTACTTTTTCGAACTATAGTAGTTATCGTGGTTCCTTCACATCACATTCGTGTCGTGTTGTTTCATTTGTTTCATTTTTTTAAGAGACAAAGGAGATAGCAACATAACATAAAATATTGACAACTCGTGGAAAGTAATTTTTATATCATCCTTAAACCTAACTAAGTGCTTGATGTGGGTGGGTATCCAGTGTTTTTTTCTACGAACTCAATTTTATTGATAATCCTGGGTGGGTTTAGTAAAAGAGTTTTAAAGCTCCCATCGAATAATTGATTTTTTATTGTTTTAATTAGGAAATTAAAACACCCTGTCCTATAAGTTACCACTACAGAACAAAGAGTGAAGTCGTGGCGACTATAGGCGCTCTATAGTACCCTTGTCAAAATAACATCAGCGCCATTGTAGAGAAAGAACCCGTAATATCACCAATTTGTTATATTGTGGAGCTTTCGTAGCCACTAAATCATTCACTACTATAAGCAGCCACACGAAATCTTTATTATCACACAAGCGCTCTATAGGCAAATTTCTAGCACCATTACAGAGCAGTGCATGTAGCAGAGATTTAAGAACCATAATTGCTCAATCAGATACAAAAGAACATCATTTAACACATCTACAGAGTAAAATAACTCTATATAAGTTTTTGTCAACTCTGGTTATAGTACTTGATGATAAAGGTTGTATAATAAGGTGATGTAAACACTTACATCACTGTTCTATGGGATATTTTTGATGTATAAGCTTATAGAGCAAAATTATCCTGTTTAACTCTTTTATACAATAAACGGTCACCAATAACTTAAATACCACTTTTACTGGATGTTTTGAGTTACAAGATTGGTATAGGACAATTTTGCTAGTTGGGACGAGACGGATTTTAGCGGCGTAGCATATCATAATCATGCTCGCTACGGTACATTATGCGCTGGAACACTGGTCGGTAGCCAGTTTAAGGCGAATAGTAGGGGTGATGGTGGCGCCACTACATATTTAATTTAATCATTAAGTTATACAAAGGAATTATCAAAAAATCGGACCGCTGATAGACAATACCTATCACAAGCTTTTATTTAATGTATCTGTAATAGTTTTGTTTTGTGTTATTCAATCAAAAACCTTGATTGGAGAGCTTGGTGGCCACCAATAGGAACTAAACCACAGTAGATAAATATATTTGTCTATTGTGACTAAACTCTTGAAACAAGTATCTGCCTAAATAATACAGTACAAAACGATTAAAGATACATTTAAAAAAAGCTTATGATATCGTCTACGCGCGGTCCGATTTTTTGATAATTCCTTTGTATAACGTAATCATCGATCAAGTATGCGGCCTTGCGGCCTCCCCCGTAGGCTAGAACCTTACAAGAATGACACTCAAAAGTGTCCACGTTTTGTTTTGACGCAGACAGTTTGCGCAGAGCCTGTCAAGTTTTTTGCATGCGGAACAAGAGATTAGTGGAGTCGAATTTATTTTATTCTATTTTGTAAGTAGGTAGGAAGGTAGGTACCTAAAAATAATTTATACACTGTTTATTTTTATAAGGAATAAAAAATCAACAGAATTCCGGTAAAAATAACGAATCATTTATTGATACAACTATAAATTAGCGACGCGAAATAAAATTGAGGGCGGGTCAGCTAGTTATTTTATAAACCTCAACCAGTTATTTTAAATGTCTTTTCATGAAAAAAAAAATTGGTTGCCTGTAAAGTCGGTATACGGGCGAAAGTTTTACGTGACAACGACTTTGAGTTCCTTTCACTTTTTATGTCTGTCTCTCTCGCTCTTAGGCGGGCTAACCATGCCCGAGTGGAAGGGACGCGTGCCTCTCACTCGCTCTCATTGTGAGCGCATAACGTGAGCGGAGCGTAACGCAGTTTCTTGAAGTGTCACCCGGCAAACCAATTTATAAGACGTTGTCACGTCAAAATTGTCACTTACAACTTACCACAAATAAATAAAAAAAAAATTAGAAACAATAGTCGCTCCATTCATCAACTTAGAACAAAATAAATATTTTTACATAGGCAAACCCAACAACAATATTTAATGCTGATTTCTCAAGTATATATGGCTCAATTGGCTCATATCACAATACACAGGTAAAAATTACATTTAAACTTACTGAAAATAAGAAATTCCATCCTTTCTCTGTTGCGTGGTCGGTCGATTATTGCATTTTTTATACGAGCACTTGACCATGCTTTCGGTCCGAGAGCTAAAATGTCACTAGTTGAGAAGGTATCCCAAAATGCCAAATGGGATACCTTTTGATACTGACGTTTTCAGGGCGCGCATTGTGCATCTAAGGGGAGCCGGCCGGAAATTTTTGATCGATGAACGTAATTATAAAATTAAATATGTAGTGGCGCCACTATCACCCCTACTATTCGCCTTAACGTTTGAGTTTTGTCTTAACTTACCAGAGCTAGAATCTGGGCGAGCATGGCAGGTCGCTGATAGGATTCCCAACACGAAGAGGACTTTGACAATCTGGAATATTATTGTTTTTATGGTTACGTACCTCAAAGGGAAATAAAACGTCAAGTGCGAGTCGCACTCGCGCCAAGGGTTCCGTAAGACCTTGTGTCTTGCCAAATTATCATGATTCTAGGTCAACGGGAAGTAGGTACCCTATAGGTTTTGGTGCGTGGCGAGAATAAAAAAAAAATTGGTTGTCTGTAAAGTCGGTTTACTGACGATAGTTGAACGTGACAACGTCTTAAGAAAATACTGATGGAATGGTAGCATTTGATACTCGATCAAAACATGTAAATGTACTATAGTATAGCAGCTGTCCACGCAGACGCATCGCTCACTCAAGTAGGAGAGAGACGGATGTCGAGCGCTCTCGCTTGCACTTCAAGCCTTACATGGAACGCATCAGAGCGAGGTAACGCCGCATGACGTCATAGCGAGGTAACGCCGCATGACGTCATGTTTTTTCGTGCGTGCAGCCGGCTTTATCGAATTATAAGACGTTGTCACGTCAAAATGTATTTTTTGTACATAAACTACAAATTCACCGTTATCGAATTTTTTTCTTTACTTGTGCTTTAAGGCCTTGTTGCTTTGCTTGCCAATTTCTATGACTCTACGTCAACGGGAAGTAGGTACCCTATAGGTTTTGGTCCATGGCGAGCATTAAAAGTATTTTTTTTTTGTGAATAAATTACAAATTTATAGTTTTGGGATTTTCCCTTTACTTGTGCTATAAGACCTTGCTGCTCACCAATTTTCATGATTCTAGGTCTACGGGATAGTACCGTGCGATCTTTTGGCTCTGAGGTAGAATGCAATTTGCTAAATTTACTTTATTACTGTACTAGACGATCGCCTCGCGGTTTCACCCACGTAGTTCCCGTTCCCGTGGGAATTCCGGGATAAAATATAGCCTATGTCTCTCCCTGAAAAGTAAGCTTCCTAAATCGGTCGAGTAGTTTCGGAGCCTATTCAATACAAGCAAACAAACAATCAAATCTTTCCTCTTTATTATATTAGTATAGATAGATTGACATTTTGTTTCGTACATTTTCGAATAGTAGGTTTTTCATTTGTATTTTTATTCACACTTCTATTTTATTTTTAGTTATTGTTTCCTTATTTTTTACATCGTAAAAACACATGTGTGACACATGTGTAAAACTTTAAAAGGAAAAGCCCTGGATCCTGAAATATAGTCAAGGCATATTTTGGATTCTACGGATTCAATATTATACTGAAGCATTGTAATTTGGGTCCAATAAATGATTTTTATGTTTTATGTTTGTTTTTAAATTTGAATGATGTACCTACCCCAGAACTACAATCTCATTCTGAATTATTTTGAGAACAATATAATTTTATGTGCGCAATTGCGGGCAGAACAAAATTTATTATACTGGAGAAGATAGTTAGGTACGAAAATAAAAACTAAATATTACTTATTTTATCACTCTTATGCAGTGGGGTTATAGGTAGATATAATAAGTAAAAACTTGGAAACCTAAAACTTACCTAATTAAAGATTTTATCGGGTATTTATCGCGTACCTTTTGTTATTTTCAGTACATCTAGTCGCCCCGTGACCACGATCGCTGTAACGCGGTAGAAACGTAGGGGAAATAATAACAAAAGACACGCGATAAATACCCCATAAAATCATTAAAATTACGTTAACAAATCGCGAAAATTTATAAAGATTTAAAACTTACCATTTTGAGCTTTGCCACGATCTTCCAAAACGGGTTTGAATTAAAAATATCTGCTCGTTTTCCTCGTTGCTAGAGCAAGTCCTCTAGGTTTCGATTACTCGCAGAATGCCGGTGTATTTATGGACCGAAGGTTCTTATAACTTGTTCAGGAATCGTATAATACATAAAGGTAAGTAGGTAAGTACTTACTTTACCTATAGGTATGCACCAAGTGCCTACTAGAGATCTAGAGATCGTGACGTTTCCTTTCGTACGGGATTTACATAGTTCCCTATTCGCACGATAGAGGCGCTGTACTTTAAGCAGGTCTCGACAGAGCCTACACATTTGCTCCCCTTGGAGTCGAGACCCTAGGTCCGTGGGGTACCGAGGCTCTTCGGGTTTTCAAAAAACTATCTGAGCGTCTGGTCGAAGCGACGCGTGACCCGAGAGCTGGTGAGTATCTGCATCAGCATTGCCATACAGCGGGGCAATGCAGCCAGCGTAGCGACGACTGGTGTTGATATATGGATCAGTTGAGCTACCTGTAGACTGTCCCCTCACCTCAACCCAACCGCACCTCAACAGCCTGTATTGGTCCACTGCTGGACGCAGGCCTCCCCCTGAAAAGCGCCTTGTTGGCTTTTATCTCATGGAGGTAATGCCCATAATCTCCACGCTGGGCATGCGGGTTGGGGATCGCAGTTCTGTGGTAGAATTGTTCTGAAGGGGCGCTGCTGCCCGCCCCCGGTGGATATCCCTGAGTCGCCTCTTACGACACCCGCGGGAAGGGTTGGGGTGGTGCAAATTCTAAGCCGCCGGCACCACACAGCTGTACATCCCATATCCAATAATTTATTAACTACTAGCTGCATTCTTACTACCCGTTATCCTATTCGCCACATCGGTCGTCAATCACCCCTTTTCGACTTAGTACACTATTTCCATGGCACCCTGTTTTATATTGCGTATGTTCCTTGGATAAACGAAGATTTTGGTGTCCAATCCTGGTAATATTATATAGGCGAAAGTTTATCCTGTTGTGAAGATGTTTGGTCGCGAAGACAACGCCTAAACTACTGAATGGATCGAGTTGAAATTTTTCACATTTATAGATCTGGATCTCGAATAACTGGGCAAACTTATATTCCAAAAAACTCGTACGAAGATAAGATAAAGATAAAGATAAAATATTTTATTTGCCAGAAAACTTATTTCGACCATACAGTTGCTGGTGGTCCCCGCACGAGGCAAGCCTGTGTCGCGGGAGGCCTGTTTAGAATAATATGTTTAGAATAATATGTTTAGAATAATATGTTTAGAATAATATATATAATAATATGAAGCCGCGGGTAGAAGCTAGTTAACAAATAAAAGAGAGCCAACAAGTGTTTTAAAAACTTTTATTTTATGAGAAACAATTAAATTCAATAAAATTGATAAAATAAACTGTGTGAAGTTCGATGACACTTATAAAGCGCTTCACACACAGCAGCTATAATGTATATTAATGTACATTACATCCCGGGATGTATAGCTTTAAATTATCTTAATGTATCACACACACAACAGGTAATGTAATGTATCTTTCCCTTCATTTCATTGGCATACGTCCCGATTGACACACTCTCCAGCTGCTAAAGTGTTATAAAGGGTGTTCTTATTTTTAATGTTATAATATTATGGACCCGTCGAGTTACTTACTATTAGATCTACTAGATAGTTCATCAGAAGATGTTTCGGATTGTGATTTTGACGCGCGTATTGCCACATGTGCCAAAAACAGAACGATGTGGATTGAAGATCACATAAGGTATAAGGAAATTTCCGGAGAGTTCAACAGACTGATTGACTGAGTGACTGAAACAGACTGTACTGTGTGTGTCTCTGTCTATCACAGAAACTTATTGAACATCCTTTTCAAAGAGAGATATACGGAAATGTATTGAGATGTATTGAGATGTATTAAGATGTATCGAAATATAAATGTATATTTTCGTATCGCTCTGTATTTTAAGATTCGAAGATGTAAAAATATACATTATAGCTGTCGTGTGTGGTCTCCTGACGATTTCTATGGAAAGATGTAATGGGATGTATCGTGCTAGGTATAATGTACATCTTTACATTATAGCTGCTGTGTGTGAAGCCCTTTATGTTTCGAATAAATGGCTACGAATTAAACAGCGGAACATTATTGATTGTAATAACAACAAAGTAACTGTCAAAACAAAAAAAAGGCAACACCAGAAGTTATCAACGAAAATTTAATTATATTTAGGTACTACAATATCACAAAACGACTAGACAGCAAAATATAGGAAACTTTATTTGAGATGATAGTTTATTGAGACGGATTACAATTTATAATTTCTAAGAAAGTACCTACATAATAATTTTATATACGTACCCCAAAAAAATTTAGACGGAATTTTGGGATAATATTCAATGTTTTGAAAATTAAATCAAATCTTTATTCACAACGAAAATTACAATCAGCTAATAGAAATAAATTACAACTAGTATTTACAATTGAAACAATTGAGCTGACTGCAGACTGTTGCAAACCATCTACAGGTAGCTCAACTGATCCATCCACCAGCCGCCTAGCCGCCCGCCGTCGCGTCCCCGCTACGCTGGCTGCATTGCCGCGCTGTATGGCAATGCTGATGCGCTGCGCCAGATGAGTATCTGGCGCAAGCGACGCGTGACCCGAGAGCTGGTGAGTACCAGCTCTCGGGTCACGCGTCGCTTCGACCAGACGCTCAGATAATTTTTTAAAAACCCGAAGAGCCTCGGTACCCCACGGACCTAGGGTCTCGACTTCAAGGGAAGCAAATGTGTAGGCTCTGTCGAGACCTGCATATTTACGCCTTTTGAGATCCTCGGATTCTTTAGAAATTAGCCTGAATGTGAGGGCTTACGTAGGTTTTTTAAAGCTCTGCGCTGATTAATCCAATACCGCTACCACACGACACAAAAACGAGCATTAAAATCTGGCCTTAAACTCGTTATCTTTAGATAAATTTTACAGTGACAAAATGTCTTACTACAAGCTTCAAACGAGTGGTCCGCGAGCTGTATGTTATCTGATACCGTCAATAAGAAATGCATCTAAATGTTACGAGTTAAAGACTATTTTTAAATGCACATTTTTGTTCTGTGCTGCAGCGGTGGTTTCCGTGTGCGACCAGCCAAATAACAAAAACCTTAGGACTGTAATTACCGGTTAAGGATTATGAGGCCCGGTGCGGGCCGAAACATTTTTTATATCGTCAGGTATTGTATTACGAGTACGATAAATCTATCTATAATATAAAAATGAATCGCAAAATGTGTTGGTAAGCGCATAACTCAACAACGCCTGGACCGATTTCGCTAATTCTTTCTTTGTTGTGTTTGTTATTGTCAGGAGAAGGTTCTTATGAAAGAAAAAATTAAGAAAGTTGGAAACATAAATTTCCACGGGGGCGAAGCCGCGGGGCGCAGCTAGTCTATAATATAAAAATGAATCGCAAAATGTGTTGGTAAGCGCATAACTCAACAACGCCTGGACCGATTTCGCTAATTCTTTCTTTGTTGTGTTTGTTATTGTCAGGAGAAGGTTCTTATGAAAGAAAAAATTAAGAAAGTTGGAAACATAAATTTCCACGGGGGCGAAGCCGCGGGGCGCAGCTAGTATAATATAAAAATGAAACCCGTTTTCCTTGGTCAAGGCATCACGCGTGAACGGCTGGACCGATTTTGCTAATTCTTTCTTTGTTGTGTTTGTTATTGTAAGGAGAAGGTTCTTATGAAAGAAAAAAATAAGAAAGTTGGAAACATAAATTTCCACGGGGGCGAAGCCGCGGGGCGCAGCTAGTACGAAATAAAAATGATGCATTGACAGTCAAAAAGGGATACGTGCGCCACCCCTAATCCTTGAGGGATGGAAACTATTTTAAGGCTTGGTAGGCCAGCAGAGGCCGCACTTTTGTGATTTTTAAAATCATCTGAGACTTCATAGGATTTTAAAAGTCTGAACAAAAGGTAATACTTAAGGATCTAGTCTAGTCAAAGTCGCATTTAGTTACAAGATCTAAAGAACTTCACTAGATAGAAAAAAATCCCAAAGATACCCCTTTTTCTAATGTTTTTTCAATATGACTAGCGAACTACTGATATGTTACTTTTTTTGTACTTAACTAAAGACACTTAGTATTTCTAAACAAATTCACAGATTTTGACTTGATAAAATGATTTTCTTAATCAGCATGTTTAAATAACTACGAAAAACACGAGCGCGGCGGCTTGGCAGGCGCGCGTTTTCCCTTACGCCTCCTAGGTACTGAGAATCCCTGATAGCCCTGATAGGTTAATTGAAGTGCGGCGGCGCCGCCGCCGCCCTGCCATGCTGGAGGTGCCCAACTGTAGGACCAACCTACTTAAGGCGAATAGTAGGGGTGATAGTGGCGCCACTACATATTTAATTTAATCATTAAGTTATACAAAGGAATTATAAAAAAATCGGACCGCTGGTAGACGATACCTATCACAAGCTTTTATTTAATGTCTCTGTAATAGTTATGTTTCGTGTTATTCAATCAAAAACCTTGTTTGGAGAGCTTGGTGGCCACCAATAGGAACTAAACACTTGAAACAAGTATCTGCCTAAATAATACAGTACAAAACTATTAAAGATACATTTAAAAAAAACTTATGATAGGTATCGTCTACGCGCGGTCCGATTTTTTGATAATTCCTTTGTATAACGTAATTATAAAATTAAATATGTAGTGGCGCCACTATCCACGCCTTAAGTTTTGTTCCCATGTCACTCGCTATCAATCGCTCGAAAACAGCGTAGTTAAATTTTACCAAAACATGCCGCCAGCCATGGAAACGGCCCAGATTGTTATTGAGACAAAATGTTTAGATTAGTATTTAGTAGATATTAGTATTTTTTATTAGTGTGTATTGCTTGTATGTACCTAGTTATAACATCGCCTTAGGGCTTAAAATAAAAACCTGTAATGATGTTATTCTGTCACTTAAAATTACGATTACGATTACGTCTTAAAATTTTAACTGTTGATTAAATCCTTTTCTAATCTGTAGTGGTAGAAGTAGGATCCACGTGCTCCTCCCTCGCAGCTAGCAGAGATCTCAGCGATAACACCTCCTGGCGCAGTGCTGCGACGTGCGCGCGTAGAGTCGAATTTTCTTGTTCTAGCAGGCATGCTCGCCAGGCTATCTGTGAAGAAAGTTCTGTAATAAAGCTGACGAAGAACAAAAGGTTATCAATCCAGCTGTAAGTTTTTGCCCATTTCATAAAAGCAGGAGGTTGTAAATTCGGTTGTGTGTTTTTTGATGACGTGTTTGTTTATAGACGTATAGGGAACCGTTCGATATCTCCGCCATGATTTTGAAAAGTATAGTAATCTACAATAATATTATAAAAAAATTGGTTGTCTGTAAAGTCGGTTTACTGACGATAGTTGAACGTGACAACGTCTTAAGAAAATACTGATGGAATGGTAGCATTTGATACTCGATCAAAACATGTAATTGTACTATAGTATAGCAGCTGTCCACGCAGACGCATCGCTCACTCAAGTAGGAGAGAGACGGATGTCGAGCGCTCTCGCTTGCACTTCAAGCCTTACATGAAACGCCTCAGAGCGAGGTAACGCCGCATGACGTCATGTTTTTTCGTGCGTGCAGCCGGCTCTATCGAATTATAAGACGTTGTCACGTCAAAAGAAAAAACGAAACACGAACGTCGGCGGCGCCGCCGGTGTCATGTATGATGTTTGACTGAGCTTCTGCCCGCGGCTTCGCACGCGTATTTTTGGTATAATAAGTAGCCTATTATCAAAGTTAGGCTTTGTTCTAAACGTACGGCAAAGTTCATCTTGATCTGTTCAGTAGTTTTGGAGATCCTAGGCAACAAAAATTCAGATTTCACAAACTTTCGGCTTTAAAATATTATTAGGATACTAATATTTTAAAGTATAATCAGCTCTCAACTCAATCTCAACAGCCTGTATTGGTCCACTACTGGACGCAGGCCTCCCTCTAATAAGCGCCTTATTGGCTTTTATCACATGGGGGTAATTCCCATAATCCCCACGCTGGAAATGCGGGTTGGGGATCGCCGTTCGGTGGTAGAATTGTTCTGCAGGGGCGCTGCTGCCCGCCCCCGGTGGATATCCCTTAGCCGCCTCTCTAGACACCCGCGGGAAGAGGTGGGGTGGTGCAAATTCTAAGCTGGCACCACACACAGGTGCCATATAAATTAATAAATAATGCAGAACAATTCACACAGCATTATCTAGTCCCAAGCTAAGCAGAGCTTGTGTTATGGGTACTAGATAACTGATATACATAATACAATACACTACATAGATAGATATTTTTTATTATACATAGAAAACATCCAGAAAGGCCTGGACAAATGTCTGCTGATCGTACAAACATTTGTCCCGAGGCGGGAATCGAAACCGCAACCTCCTGCGTCGCAGGCCGACCTTCGCCCGCTGCGCCACAGAGGTGGTCTAAATTAAGATACTATAGGAATACTATAAACTACCTACCTGATCTTCTCTTATCCGCCTTGCGTCTCTCGACTTCTTAGCAGCCTGGTTGTTCCTCCGTCTGCGTTCGAAGTACTTGTCGTCCTTCAACTCCTGGGGTATTGGCCGCTTCTCGCCGCGTCGACGCACGTCGGCGTCACAGGGGGGTGGAGTCAACACTGTGGGAAAAATAAAAATAAATAATGCTAGACCCCATGGTCTTACTAAAAAGTTTGAGAACCACCGTAGCGGATATGACGGAGCCTTGGGAAAACCGATGTGACCGTTGTTTCTCGGAGTAGCATACCTTGTAGATTATTATACGGTTTAAGAGATACAGCCTTGAAAAACGTCGGGCAGAAATAGCTAAAAAAATCACGTTTTTTTGTATGGGAGCCTTTAAATTTTAATAAAATACAATACAAATAGGTTCTGTATATTGCACACGAAGACATAAAAACGGTTGCACAATGAGCGGCCTTATCGCTAAAAGTCATTTCTTCCAGGCAACCTTTGGATGGACACGTAGCTATTATTGTTGTTAAAACGTCAAAAGAAATACACTCTGTGAGAAATTTTCAACTGTCTATCTCTTATGGTTTTGAGATTCAACCCGGTGACAGACGGACGGACGGTATAGATAGTTTGAAACCTCACCACGTATCTCCAGGGAGAGGAGGGAATAAAACATTAATGAACGACCCCTAAGATATCGCTAAATTGACAAAATAAATAAATAATGCTGGACAATTCACACAGCATTATCTAGCCCCAAGCTAAGCAGAGCTTGTGTTATGGGTACTAGATAACTGATATACTTAATACAATACACTACATAGATAGATATTTTTTATTATACATAGATAACATTCAGAACGCCCTGAACAAATGTCTGCAGATCGTACAAACATTGGTCCCGAGCGGGAATTGAACCCGCAACCTCCTGCGTCGCAGGCGGACCTTCGCCCGCTGCGCCACAGAGATCGTAAATGGAAGTCAATCTCCGCCAACTCAAGAAGCAAGCCGCGTTGGGTGTACTTATTATAAATAGCCGCTGTAATGTAGCATAATATATATGACGACATATGACGACCTCTGTGGCGCGGTGGGCGAAGGTCCGCCTGCGACGCAGGAGGTTGCGGGTTCGATTCCCGCCTCGGGACAAATATTTGTAAGATCTGCAGATATTTGTTCAGGGTGTTCTGGTCGTTTTCTATGTTTAATAAAAAATATCTATCTATGTACTCGTATATTATTATGTATATCAGTTATCTAGTACCCATAACACAAGCTCTGCTTACCTTGGGGCTAGATAATGCTGTGTGAATTGTTCAGCATTATTTATTATTATTATAATGGAACGTAAGGCTGGCAAGAACGGAACGTCCGGAGGGACCACAGACAAGAGACACTTTTGCCTATGGCCGCTCCAGGGAAGCCGATGGAAAAGCAACCTGTAATAAATAATAAGATTATAAGAAATAAACGTGTTTGACTAAAACTACAATTGTGTTCAACTATTTAACAACACATGGCGCAGCCGGTAGGATTTAACTATTTAACAATACAGCCGCCTCCATCCATCGACAACATCGATCCATCGCACTCTTCTTGTACTTACGAGGCGCACTCCTCGGCAGGTGGTGGCAGAACTGAGCAGGCGCGGGCAGACACGAAGAGGGCAGCGTGGCCAGCAGTGGACTCACTAGGCTGTGGACGTCTGTGGACCAGAGGAAACCGGTTTGTTATTGTTTTCTGCTGAAGCTTCATTGTGGTCAGAATCTGAATAATTGTTTTGGAAACGTTTTGTACAATTTGGTGTGAAATAATACAATACAATACAATACAAAATGCTTTATTGTACACCATAAAAATAACATTACAAGGTAATAATGGTAGGTCCTTATTAATTTCTCTTTCTGTTATATAATTTTTTTTTTAGTTTTAGTTGTCGCAATGCATGTAATAGACAGATAATTGCACGCCCTTAAAGGGTAAATTACATTGCTACACTATTATTTCACTGTACCATCTATTTAACATGTAATTATGCAATAAATATACTTTTACTTGTTTTTACTTTTTTACAAGTTTCACAGGTTTCCAGCTGTCCAAAAATAATTTAAATAAAAAATATGATTCAAAGAATATCAATTCAATATAGATTTTTGAGTAAGTAGGTAGCTAAGCTAAGAAACTAACAAACAAAGTCACTATCTTTCCCAATATAGAGTATTTTGTAGATGTGTGTAGATTATAAGAATCATTTTAACATTTAGCCATACCTATACTAAGATTATTAACCTATACTGAGATTATTCTTAAACAGCTTGTGTCTCTTAGCGGTTTCAATTGTAAATACTAGTACAACAATCATGAAGTTAGTTTAGATTGAAATTCAACAAATTATTCGTAAAAGTCAATACGACAGTTTTGATTCAAAAGCCCAGGACACGAACATTATTATATTTAATATTATTATTAGAGCCTACACATTTGCTCGCCTTGGAGTCGAGACCCTAGGTCCGTGGGGTACCGAGGCTCTTCGGGTTTTCAAAAAACTATCTGAGCGTCTGGTCGAAGCGACGCGTGACCCGAGAGCTGGTGAATATCTGGCACAGCCACAGAAATCTTAATAACAAGGCACTTCAGATTTCTGTGGGCACAGCGTATCAGTATTGCCATACAGCGTGGCAATGCAGCCAGCGTCTTGGGGACGCTTCCGACTGGTGTTGATATGGATCAGTTGAGCTACCTGTAGACTGTTTGCAACAGTAAGCAGTTAGCTCAATTGTTTCAATTGTAAATACTAGTATAATTTTCTTTGTGAATAAAGATGTATAAATTATTAGAATAATGTTCACAATAATTCCGTCACTGAAATTTTCATCCCTAATTTAGAGATGTCGTTTTTCAAAATAACCCTTTCCTATCAAAAACAAATAAAAATATTCCTGTACACTCGTAGACGGGCAGCAAATGATTTTGATCGTTTGATCGCTAATTATTTGAGCCATTACAAACACGTGGCCCTTTCACACGTGTACCCTATTCAAGTTCTGTGTAATCGTCCCTTGTAATCAAGCGGCAGGTGCAAAGCGTAAGTGGTTTGTCGGTGAGGTCATCAGGTTGTTTGTTTTGTTCGTCTTTTCCGGGTTTATTTGGTGACGGTCTGAACGACGGCTGGTGAATCTGGCGCAGCGCATCAGCATTGCCATACAGCGGGGCAATGCAGCCAGCGTAGCGGGGACGCGACGACTGGTATTGATATGGATCAGTTATTCCTGTAAATTGCTTGAAACAGTCTGCAGTTAGCGCAATAATTTCTATTGTAAATACTTCTACTACTCTAGTGTAAAAACTTTATCTTCTCTTGTATATAAAAATAAGTCGAGTTTTCCTTCCTGACGCTATAACTCCAGAACGCACGAACCGATTTCCACGGTTTTGCATTCGTTGGAAATGTCTCGTGCTCCGTGAGGTTTATAGCAAAGAAAAAATTAAGAAAGTGGGAAAATTAAATTTCCACACGAGCGAAGCCGCGGGGCGCAGCTAGTTTCTCATAAAAACTATACAGTTCATTTACAATGAGATATTTATACTTATAAAATTAAATGTGTTGAACCTCTGAGATTTACGGTAAATAACAAAAAATACCAATGAAAAACTTATCTATACTAATATTATATAGAGGAAAGATTTGATTGTTTGTTTGTTTGTATTGAATAGGCTCCGAAACTACTGGACCGATTTGAAAAATTCTTTCACCGTTAGGAAGCTTACTTTTCAGGGAGTGACATAGGCTATATTTTATCCCGGAATTCTCACGGGAACGGGAACTACGCGGGTGAAACCGCGAGGCGATCGTCTAGTTTACCATAATTATATCTATTTCTTAAGAATCTAAGCCGTCACCAGAAGGCAGAGTGCCTAGGATGCTGGCAGCATTGCCACGTTGAATGGCTTACTAACTCGTTGACAGAGATAGAAGCCTCTATGGAAAATAAATAAATAATAAATATGTATTTCTTTTATTTGTACAATGTTGTGAATATATCCGGCATAATTATGTATTAATTTATAATTTTGATGAGGCCAACAGAAACCTACCCTCAACAAATTTCTAAACAATATTTATTCATGATTCTATTAACACTATTTCTGAGAAATGTTTTTGAAATAACATTATTGTAACTCATAATGTATGTTAAGGAAGAGCGTTACCTTACCTCCTAATTCAGGTATTTTTATACTTAAAAGGAGGTCTCGAACACTGAAGAATGTTTAAAGTAATTTAAGAGAACGATAATAAACATTTTGTATTTGTATTTTGTATTTGTATTTGATGCATCACCCAGAAATTAGTAGGAATCGTTTAAATTATAGAGTTTAATCTATGTTCTAAGTGATAATTGCGTTGTGTTACTCCACGGCTTCGAACCCGCGACCCCGGGTCGACACGCGAACATAATTGCACTTAATTATATCACCCCTACGTTTGGTGTTGCCGATAACTGGCGGTAAATATTAGTTTTATATTATGCGGTCAAAGGATGGGTTATGTTATGAAGACACCCCAAATACACAAACGAAATAAATTTAAATGCAAACAAACTAAATTCGAAAACATACTTGTACTGTGGGACACCACAAACCTTTCGCTGTAAAAGCCACTCGGCTGCTTCCAGGAAGAAGAGACTGTGGAACATGTAGTGGTTCACTGCACGGCCACAGAGGAGGCCAGACGGGTAACGGGACGACTCTCATAGAGGGCTCTAACCCGTCCTCACCCACAGAAAAGCTGAAACGAAGCTGTCAATCGCCAAAAGTCCTGCTCCGGTACTCCAAGGAGCTGGGCTGGTTAGGGCCTGGTTAGGCAGGGGGACAATGTACAATACACTCCTAAGCGAGATGTCAGTGCAGATCCCAGTTCCCCCACTCAGAATTAGAATTAGAATTAGAAGCCACTCGGCTATGGAACAGTCTTCCCATCGAATATCGCGAGGCAACCTCAATAAATGTCTTCAGATCTAGGGTCTATATCCACTTTCTTTCGCTAGAATAATTCGGTACGTAAAATATATATGTGTTATTATAGTATATGTATTAAGTAAGTATTAGTGTGACTAGTATTTATATTTTACTAGACGATCGCCTCGCGGTTTCACCCGCGTAGGAAAGGATTTTTGAAAAATTATCTGAGCGTCTCATCGAAGCGACGCGTGCCCCGAGAGCTGGTGAGTATCTGTCGCAGCGCATCAGCATTGCCATACAGCGGGGCAATGCAGCCAGCGTAGCGGGGACGCGACGACTGGTATTGATATGGATCGTTATTGAGATTGATATGAGTGGCTAATTAGTAAAAATTATGAGGAAATAGAAAATTTAGTAGGTACAAAGGATGAGAATATAGATGAATATTTTATATAACTTATATTATGTTTTTAATTCAAGTATTACTCCAGTTTGTAGTTTGAGGAAATACCTTGTCTTTGTATCTTTAAAATTTATTTGTTTGTCACTGACAAGAGCGGAGCACAAGCAAATGTTTGCTTAAATGGAGGCTCCCAAATACATTTAAGTTTGTGTTTAAAACATTAAGTTAAGTATAATGTTTAGTATTTAGGTACATTGAATAGGTATTGATTATGTTATAGCAATTTATTTTATCATAGCCTAGTCCACAAATGACAATGCACTCATAGCAGCTATACTCTACCTAGGTAAAGTAACTGCATACTACACTGTGCTACCCATTTAATATTTATTTTGAATTATCATTATCAGACAATGCCATTATACAGCAGCACCATGAATTTATAATTAAGTATCTATTATTATTTTGTTTACATGACTCTAACGATGCCCATTTACAGCTGATACATTTATCAATTTATCTATTTTCGTATGTAATATATATTCCAAAATTAGGTGCAAAATATTGAACTTTCATAAAAAAAATCGTACTTAATATTTTTTTCGCAATCGTGTTTTCCAATTAAGGAACGGAAGAAAAAAATGTAGACTTTTATGTAATTCTAGTTTTATACCATGGCCTAGTTTGACAAGCAACCCCGCTAGGTTCGCCCTTAAACGTTTTCTATATTTCTTTAATATCTTCGGTTTAATGATAGTTTCAAAAGTTTTAACCCTAAAAAGCAGTCGGTTAAGTAAACAATTAGAGACATCACCACACCAGGGGCAAAGGGCGAGGGACGGGGGGCAGGTGGTAGCTCCCACGACAGCAGGTGATGGTGGTTTTGGTCGTTGATGATAAATAATAGATTCAGGCGTTACGTTGCGGAAATCCATTGCACAATAGATAGATAGATAAAAGATTTATTTGACACCGAGGCTCTTCGGGTTTTCAAAAAACTATCTGAGCGTCTGGTCGAAGCGACGCGTGACCCGAGAGCTGGTGAATATCTGGCACAGCGTATCAGCATTGCCATACAGCGTGGCAATGCAGCCAGCGTCTTGGGGACGCTTCCGACTGGTGTTGATATGGATCAGTTGAGCTATCTGTAGACTGTTTGCAACAGTCGGCAGTTAGCTCAATTGTTTCAATTGTAAATACTAGTATAATTTTCTTTGTGAATAAATGTCATTTGACACTGCAGCACATAATACAAAACGATTACAATAATTAAGGCACATCTTAACATAACACAGAAAATATTAGTTTTTTGATGGTACAAAACTTGAGAATAATAAATAATAGTAAATAATTTAAGAAGTAGGTACATTTTTTTAGAAATTGTGTGTGTGCTGCAGCCTGTCAAAAAGGCAATAGCTCAGCGAAAAGCTTTGCTCGAAGAGCAAAACACTGATTTTCAGTATTACCCTTAGAGGCGACCAGAAGAACGAAACACTAATAAAACATAATGTGTGATTGCATGCATTATTATGTATTTAAGTCATGTTGGATCTTGACTGATGCAGTGTTTAAGCACATGAGAATAAATAAGGGTTTGGTGTTTTTGAGGCGGTACAATTTGTCCTAGGTACCTATACTGTACTTTGGCTGGAATTAGGAACCATTAAATAAGTAGAAGTAGCAGCCCCAGTGTTACCCAGTGCCCCACTGGGTAACACTGGGGCTGCTACTTCTACTTATTCTCATGTGCTTAAACACTGCATCAGTCAAGATCCAACATCACTTAAATACATAATAATGCATGCAATCACACATTATGTTTTATTCGTGTTTCGTTCTTCTGGTCGCCAATACTAGGATAAATACTAGGATAAAACGATATTTAGTACAGTTGTTCTATCTCACGAAGTCCGTTGGGCTATGTATAGTGAATGCATGTACACATTGTTTTAGTGTGCGTAAGCTCAGAAGCAATCAGTCTCGCCCGAGACGCGGTCCGGGTCACTAGTGCTCATTGTATTCAGGTCAGATTTTGGTAGCGAGTACCGTCAGCATGACAACTAAGCGCAAAGTCACTACTACAACTAGGGCTAAACGGACTTCGTGAGATAGAACAACTATAAAAATTCCGCGCAAAACCTCCTGTGATAAGATCCAATAAAATACAATTAGGGTGCACCGTCCGCCCGCCCACAAATTGGCATCCTCTCAATCAGAGAAGGTAAAAAGCAGACTTACGCAATATTTCAGATTTATTTATTGCATACATATACGTTATTACAGTTCTTGCTTAGGTGGTAATAAGCTTAACACTCTCATTGCCCAAGACGCAGACGAGCCTCTCGACCCTCGTGTGGCTGGGCAGTGAATGCGATACATTAAATGTAAGTACATGTACCCTGTAAGGGCGCAGCAAATGATGTAAAGATTTTTGTAATACAGGTAGTTACACAATCTATTTCTTGCTAGGAACATAGTCGTGAAATATAAACATTGTCAGCTACAAGAATCAAAAAATTGTACTTAGTAATAACTGGGTAGGTAGGTATGTCAATTTATTACGCAAGCAGTCAAATAATTATGGGTTAGATAAACAAGAAAAAACTAATCAGGTAACTGGGACTGCGGTCCCAGTTTTGTAGTGGGCGCAGTCGCCTGTATCCTCGATTTATCATTTAAAAATTCGTCAACGGAGTAATAACATTTAGAAATAAGGTATTCTTTGAGTCTGTTACGAAAAGCCGAATCTTTTTTAAGATCTTTGATTGAGCTCGGTATTTTATTATAGATTATTTACTAATCGTGAGCAAGGTCCTTTGCTAAATTGTGTAAGGGTAGTCGAAGGTAGAATTAGTTTATTTTCGTTTCATCTGTTAAGTACAGTACAATCTCACTAATCCGGCACTATTAAAAACCGGAGGATGCCGGATTATTGGAATGTTCGGATTACTGGATTATACTGAAAAAGTCATAGGTAATAAATAAAATGAAGCATTTCATAGAGAGAATAAACTTATATAATGTATTAAAATTTGTAAGTTTTGAAATAATCTTTAATTGAGGTCTGCTTTTGTGCAACTTGTAGTCCTTGCTTAAAAACCTTTTCTCGCATGTTGCGAAGAATTACGTGGTCTACTATCTTTTGCCTTTTCTTCTTAAGATCGTGTATAGTAGCACGCCCAACACCATATTCTTTTGCCAATTTGCACATGTTTTGTACACTATCTAACTTACTTAAAATCTCCATTATTCAAATCTAGTCTCTTGTGTTTGCGTTTATTTGACATTTTTAACTATAAACTATTCTTACTTGAAAAAACAAATACGTTAGCACGTGCACGTGATAAGTTTTGAGGTTAGACTGCTAGTCGACGACGCAGCGACCAAGCGCACAGGTATAGAGGGAGGCGTGGGCGGAGGGTGCCGGATTATTGGACGTGCCGATCTATCGAAGTGCCGGATTAGTGAGATTGTACTAATGTTCAGATTTTGATTTAAAAAAATGTCGATATTTTTTTACGAATAAGGTCATTTGCATTATGTAGTATATACAGGGCAAGGTTAATATTTTTAGAGTTTTAAAGTGCAGCCTACAGCTTTGTCTTTGTTTTATGTTGGCATATATTCTAATCAGTTTTTTTTGTTTGATAACACTGTTTCCCCACAGAACAATTGAGTAATTATAAAATTGCTAAGTAAGATAAGACGATAAGACCGCCACTTGTCACTTAGATTTTAAGCTGTTTTGATGTATTGTTTCTATCGAGTGCAATAAAGAATTTTATATTAATTTGGACGTAGTTACGCTGAAAGGACTCAATCCACAAAATGTTACTTTGGAGATATGGCATTGTAATGTTTAGACGTTGATTCAACAATGATATTAAATTCGGAAAATTTTGAAATTATTGTGTCAGTTGACTAAAAATACTATTGTTTTTATGTGCCTTATTTTATTACACAGACTATTGTATTTTTTTAGTTAATGATAAAAATATGGGGTTGAGTCGTTTCTACTAAATTGGTTTTTACATCACGGAGTACTTATCTATTTTTTTGACGTGACAACGTCTTATAAATTGGTTTGCCGGGTGACACTTCAAGAAACTGCGTTACGCTCCGCTCACGTTATGCGCTCACAATGAGAGCGAGTGAGAGGCACGCGTCCCGTCCACTCGGGCATGGTTAGCCCGCCTAAGAGCGAGAGAGACAGACATAAAAAGTGAAAGGCACGAATTAATTAATTCACATTAAAATTATTTTACCACTCAAAGTCGTTGTCACGTAAAACTTTCGCCCGTATACCGACTTTACAGGCAACCAATTTTTTAATTACTCTAAAAGGACCTAAGCGACAAAAATTAGCAATAATAGTCATATTTAATATTTAAAGAGTTTTATTATTGCCAAAAATATCATTTACTAGCTGCGCCCCGCGGCTTCGCCCCCGTGGAAATTTATGTTTTCAACTTTCTTAATTTTTTCTTTCATAATAACCTTCTCCTGACAATAACAAACACAACAAAGAAAGAATTAGCGACATCGGTCCAGCCGTTCACGCGTGATGCCGTGACCAAGGAAAACGGGTTTCATTTTTATATATCTTTATATATATAATTCTTCTGTGAGTGTGTATGTCACTGAACTTCTCTCAAACGACTGGACCGATTTTGATGAAATTTTTTGTGTGTGTTCAAGGGGATCTGGGAATGGTTTAGATTCACAATTTTTTTATATATATATAAAAATGAATTGCTGTTCGTTTGTCTCGCTAAAACTCGAGAACGGCTGAACCGATTTCGCCAATTTTGGTCTTGAAATGTTTGTGTAAGTTAAGGGAAGGTTTAAAAGGTGAGAGCGGTACGAAGTTCGCCAGGTCAGCTAGTATAGATAGATAAAAGGATGTTCTTAGATGTCATCTTCAAAGTCCTCACCCTGATCCACTGTAAAATCTAGCTGTGTGTGACCCGATATCGTCTACGTCCTCTACAAAATGCATCCCTTTCAAACTCTTATAAATACCCAAAATTAATCGAAACGATTAATTTAGTGCAAAGTGGCCCCAGACTGATAGCATATAGCACTGAGCTTAATATAGCAATGTGCAGGATTTTGCGGGTAGTGTCAAAAATGTTTTGGATATCTTACTAAATCTAGGAATTCTTTGTGATTTTCTTTGATTAGGTAGGTACTTAATTTTAATACTTTTGTTCAACTACACATACTTTTATATTAACATGTATTTATATTACTTACTTACTTAGTAGGTAGGTACCAAAATTGTTTGACTGCTCGAAGTTTTATTTAATGTATACTTAACTTTAAAGGCTTGGCCAAACCAACGCGTTCAGCTCGCGTCCGCGGTGGCGTGCGCGGTGGCGGTCAGTTGTTGTGCACGAACTTGTAGCGACGTGTTCACATCGATGCGTCCTGTGATTGGTCGCGGCGTCCAGTGCAGCGTCTGCACGCGGCGGTGGCGATCAGATCGGGCTTGTTACGTTAGGACGCTGCACGCAGCTATTTATTTGTTGAGAAGAACTATGTTATTTAGTTTTAGTAGTAGTCAATGACGTGACTCCAGCCTGGTGAACGCAAGAACAAACGCGACGGTGTATACAACTTTTGCACGCGCAGTATCGCCACCGCGCACGCCACCGCGGACGCGAGCTGAACGCGTTGGTTTGGCCAAGCCTTAAGATGTTTTTCTCAGATAAGTGAAATGTATTTTTTTTGAGAAAATAAATATTCTTTAAACCTATTTTAATATGACTACAAATTTTAAAAAAGTCCGCTCCAAGTCAGGTCGTCTGAGAACGCAATAAACTCAAAAACTACAGATCGGATTTTCATAAGATTTTCACCATCGGATTGATTCATTGGGAAGTTGTTTTGTGTGAATTGGCTGAAATATGATGATGATTGGTTGAAGATGTCGACAGAAAATATTGCCGACGGAGAGCTATGCTAGGGGGGGCGCCGCGTTTACCAAAATAAGTATGAAAAGTAATTATAAAAATTCCTCAAATATCTAGTAACAAGTTTATCAAATAGTAGATTGTTTTACTAGGGGTCAAACCACTGCATTATACAGGGTGTATCGTAAAAAGTGGTCAAGCCTCTATCTACGGGTAGGGGCATCAGTACTGTGCAGAAAATCAAAAATTGTACCCAGTAAAAGTGTCACGCTATTCGAGTTGGATATTTTTTAAATTTATAACTTTTATACTACACCTGCTCGGAAAGTTGCCTATTCCTTTTCCATTTATAGAATAGAAAGTATGTCTTTGCAGGCCTATAGGAAACCGGGAGGAAAAACTCTATGGAATTTCATTTCTCACGTGTTTTAGCGGGAGGAAAAAGTGTATGGAAATCCATTTCTAACGTGTTATTTTTTTTTAATTTCCTAAAAGATCGGCTGATAGCTATGGTTATTTTCGTTCGGTCAAACAAAAAGTTTTTACTCCAAGTCCATTAGGCCTCTTCCGATTTCCGAACAATATATTGAAAAAAAAAACCCAAAGGCTGGCGCGGTCAATGAGGTTTTACCAACATCGACACACTCGGTAGGAATTGATCACTTTCTCGCCTTGATGTAAAATACACTATTTTAACCCTTGTCCATTCTTTTCGATGCCTTACAACAAATCAAGGAATTTGAATAGTATTCTTGGATAACTGTGCTATCACATGCTAACTGAAATTCCTGAGCGCAGCGAGGTAGATTTATAGTGCGTGGTTTTGGCTCGAGTTAAACACTTTTCACTTCGATTGCGAGAAATAAAACAGTCAAAACTTACTTCAGGAAAATAACGCGTTTTTTACTTCTCTACTTCACGAATTTATTGTAAGTATTTAAATATAATTTGAAGTGATTTCGACCGCAACAGATTCATATCAATTATTTATTTGCAATATGCTACTAAACATGTCTTTATTCACAAAGAAAATTATACTAGTATTTACAATTGAAACAATTGAGCTAACTGCTGACTGTTGCAAACAGTGTACAGGTAGCTCAACTGATCCATATCAATACCAGTCAGAAGCGTCCCCAAGACGCTGGCTGCATTGCCACGCTGTATGGCAATGCTACTCGCCAGCTCTTGGATCACGCGTCGCTTCGACCAGACGCTCAGATAGTTTTTTGAAAACCCGAAGTGCCTCGGTACCCCACGGACCTAGGGTCTCGACTCCAAGGGGAGCAAATGTGTAGGCTCTGTCGAGACCTGCATATTTGCGCCTCTTGAGATCTTCGGCCAAATCTGCCGCCGCACCCGCCCTCACGGATGTCCTCGGAAGATGGGAAGGCGCAAGTGTGTCGACGCATATAGCGGAGCTGGGATACAGCGTGGCAATGCAGCCAGCGTAGCGGGGACGGGACGACTGGTATTAATATGGATCAGTGGAGCTACCTGTAGATTGTTTGCAACAGTCTGTAGTTAGCTCAATTTTTTCAATTGTAAATACTACTTAGTTCTAATTTTTTTCTATTATTTGATTGATATTTTTTTTGTAAATAGAGTATCTTTTTACCATCTAAGAGTGTCAGAATTGTTAAATATTCATGTACAGTTGCGGTCATAATTGATGACGATACTACGATATTTAATAGTAAGTTTCATTTCAAATTCTAAATTTCAGCCCAACATTAGTACTGTACGCTACACAGTAGGTATTTACAAGCGAATTTTTATAGAATTATATAAATAGAATATATTTATTGAATACTCATGATTAATGTTATGACAAAATGTTTTAACATAATGATAATTTTAATTGGTGTTAAAATAAATTGTGTTATTCATTTTTGCTGTTCAATTTCCTAATGGCAATGCAGCCAGCGTCTTGGTAACGCTTCCGACTGGTGTTGATATGGATCAGTTGAGCTACCTGCCGACTTTTTGCAACAGTCTGCAGTTAGCTCAATTGTTTCAATTGTAAATACTAGTATAATTTTCTTTGTGAATAAAGGTCATTGCTATTTCATAATGAAATACTTAGATAATATAATATATTAATCGAGCAAAGCACCAAAATTACCCTTTAGGGTATTTTTTTTTTTTAAATGACTTTGTGGTTGAACCTAGGACCCAAATGATAATAAATTTTAAAAAGGTCGTAAGCTGCAAGACAATGTCTTCTGACCGCCACAGTACCTACCTATAATTATTGGTGAAATAAATAAAATATGAAATAAGATGAAATACAATGGAGGAAGAATCACTCTTTTCTAGCATCAACTTCTTGTCTGAAAGAAACATCCTACAATCAACAAGAAGGCGCTTTGCGTTCCAAATAAAATGTAGGTTTTTATTGTTGATCACCAAAAAGCCGATTATTATGTAAGAGAACGAATGTCTTGTACTGGGCCAATGATTTCAGACAACAATTTAATAGAACAACTTAGCTCAGAAAGTTGCTTATTCCTTTTACAAACATAAGATAGAAAGTACGTCATTGCAGGCTACTAAAATGCGGGACGGTAAATTCGATAGGATTTGGGCACTTTCTCGGATGTAGGTACCTACAATGTACTTTTTGTAGTAAAATTTGACTTTAAGCCCTAGAGCCTAGGGCTAAAAGTCAAATTTTACTTTTGCTAAGCTACGCTATAGCTGTGTGGTGCCGGCTTAGAATTTGCACCACCCCAACTCTTCCCGCGGGTGTCGTAAGAGGCGACTATGGGATATCCACCGGGGGCGGGCAGCAGCGACTACTGCAGAACAATTCTACCGCCGATCTGCGATCCCCAACCCGCATGCACATCGTGGGGATTATGGGCTCGCATGAGATAAAAGCCAACAAGGCGCTTAACAGGGGGAGGCGTCCAGCAGTGGACCAACACAGGCTGTTGAGGTTGAGCTTGAGGTAAACTACGCAATAATGACTTACTTTTTGAGCACACAATCCTCACACAATCCTGCAGGTTCTGTGAGGAGGCGGAGGAAACGCCTCTCCATCTTCTAGGAGAGTGCGGAGCATTGATGCAAAAACGTAGCATCCATCTGGGCAAGCACCTGCTTAGTCCAGACGAGCTAAAAGACTCCACCCCGAAGAAAATCCTACAGTTCCTAGCAGCTGCAAGGGTTAGCGGCGAACTGTGAACGCCGCTGCTTCGAGGCTGAACACACAAAGTGGCGATCACAATAGGCCTATCTTGGCCGCAGTGATACGAAAGCCACCAAAAGCAAATAAAAAAAAAATACTTTTTGAGCAAGAGAAGTGAAAAAAATCATAGATACCTGGCGGCACTAAGAAGTGGTTGTAAGTTCTCAGTAGACGCAGAGCCGTAAGGTGTTGGTTGCAACTATCCATATCACAGAGGGCGTTCTGTTCCATGTCTTCTATCTTCACTTTTATTGGCTTCTTTGATCATAGACAAGATCTAATCCTTTATAAATCTCGGATCTCGTAGATTAAGTATGTTTTTTTAACCGAGTGTAAAAGCATTATGTCACTGTTTTGTAGAGTTCGAACTTGAGAGTTCTCATTTTTTTGCAAATGAAAAAATTAAAGCTAAAAACAAGATCGCACTTAATAAGAGTGTATTATTATGACTGCATTCACAACTCTTTATTTTTTTATTTGCAAAAAAAAATGAGAACTCTCAAGTTCGAACTCTACAAAACAGTGACATAATGCTTTTACATTTATCTTTTTCGATTTATATTTAGTCCCGTTAATATTCTGTTAGGATAATGTATGAAATAAACGTAGTCTAGCGTATTTATAGTAGGTCCGAAGATTCCTTGCCTAGTTTTAAATGTTCAATTTTCGATTATACACTCAAGTTCTTAAAGTTAGTACCTATAGCAGATTTATTCAACATTTTGAAGCCTAGGTACAAGATTTTAATTTTAGCTAATAATAATTTATTTATATTTCAACTTTAAAACCCAACACCGTAACTTAACCTAACAAATCAAACTTTCTCACTAAACTAAAATACCTTCACTTATACAAAAGGCAATGCTTCGTCACTTATGTTATTTTCCCGCCCAGCCCCCATTGGCTCAATTTATAATTACTCGAATTTTCCACTCACACGATTGGCTGGCGCGTTCTCGCTCCGCCCTTTCGTTTTCCGTTACCTTATGACACAGTAGTGTAACTATCGAAGTTCGAAGTTTGAATAAATAATGAAGTGTCATTAGTGTCATGTGTCAGGTTTTAGGTGCTTTATGGAGGGTAGGTCAATATTTTTTGTTTGCTTAGGAAAGGTAAAAAAGATTTTAAAATTAAGAACACTTTATTTCCTTTACAATACATGTAGGTAGCTGTGTGGTGCCGGTTTAGAATTTGCACCACCCCAACTCTTCCCGTGGGTGTCGTAAGAGGCGACTAAGCTACTTGCACTGTAATAATTTATAAATTATATAACTGATGATGTCTCGTGGAGAGACGAAACTACACTTGCGAGCTTTAAAATGGAATCGCTTTCATCGCGAGTTGATCAAAACAATTTTTTTACAATTTATGTACAATGAAATGATTGTGGTATATCATTTGAAAAATAATTTTGTTACCTTTCAAGTGATATCAAGAAGATTTAGATTAATTAAATTGGCTACCTAAATTTTGGGAATTATTGCAATAGGTCGAAGTTGCATCTATCGGCGCCGGAGCTGGATGAGCTGGATTTCTCCCTTGTATCCGCTGTTTTAGCTCGTCCCACATATGCCAGATTGGGTTCAAGTCAGGAATAAGGGCTGGCCAGTCTAGTGTGGGAATGCCGACATGGAAGACGTCTGTCGGTACTGTCTAGTCACTGCTGCGGTGTGGCAGCGGACATTATCATGTCTCAGTATCGTGCATTAAATCAAAATTTATCTTCGCCAATAAATCCTGCGTAAGGGAAAACATAACTTAACTCATAGTTCACTGCAAAGAAATTGTAAAAATTAGTCTTGAACAACCCTTAAAGCGATTCCAGTTTAAAGCTCGCAAGTGTAGTCGACGACTTATTTTTTTCAGAGTTTTTTAATTTTGTAATTGATGTGGTCTTTTCTTATACAAATTAGTTTTACTTAGTTTTATTAGTTTTATAAGTTTTACTTAGGCAAATTTATATTACTTAAGTCTATTGTTTACCTTCTCTAATTGTAAGTAGGATTTAACTTTGTGGGAGGGCGGGCGGTAAACACGAATTACATTTTGTAGGATCTTATCAGAAAAGGTTTTGCGCGGAATTGGTACTAAATATTGTTTTATCCTAATACCAGTTTATGCCCGCGGCTTCGCACGCGTTGTTTCTATGTTTAACGTTTAAAGGTGATTTCTATCCCATGGGAACTGATTTATGGGATAAAAAGTAGCCTATGTTTGATTCCGGGATTAGAATTACCTGTATGTAAAATTTCAGCCCGATTCGTTCAGTAGTTTTGGCGTGAAGAGGTAACAAACATCCATCCATCCAAACATCCATCCAAACTTTCGCATTTATAATATTAGTGTGATTATAACCAGTGATTATAGTCCATGTGCCATGTTTTCGAATTTTGCAGCTGTTTATTAAATTTATTTACTGTTTTCAGCCACTTTTCCTGAAAAGCCCCCTATAAAGAACCTCCTGAACCAACATGGCGGCGATGGCGTTATAATTGCCGCCTATTGCGAGGTCGGAACGTTATGGTCGAGAAGTAGGTAACTGGCACAGAAGAACTGTGGAGACTCGCTTAACACTATAGATAATTTTTGACGTGACAACGTCTTATAATTCGACAGAGCCGGCTGCACGCACGAAAAAACATGACGTCATGCGGCGTTACCTCGCTCTGAGGCGTTCCATGTAAGGCTTGAAGTGCAAGCGAGAGCGCTCGACATCCGTCTCTCTCCTACTTGAGTGAGCGATGCGTCTGCGTGGACAGCTGCTATACTATAGTACATTTACATGTTTTGATCGAGTATCAAAATGCTACCATTCCATCAGTATTTTCTTAAGACGTTGTCACGTTCAACTATCGTCAGTAAACCGACTTTACAGACAACCAATTTTTTTATAATCTAGCGCGATTCCTTTTTGTTTTTTCCTATTCGGAGGTGATTGTGTCGTCAGCATCGACGTCAACTTCAACTTCTTGTTTGATGGCTTCTGCGCAATGCCGTCTTTACCATAAGGGCACACGGGGCACGGGCCCAGGGCCCCCATCGTCAGGGGGCCCCCAAAAGACCGACAACTGAGCGATTTTCTGGCAACCCTGAGCAGTGAGAATCCAATGCACACAAGCTACACACACCACACACAAGCTCTGCTTAGCTTAGGGCTAGCTTATGATATTATGTGAATTGTTTAGCATTACTATTAATAGTGATATTGTAGAGCTTCACAGAAAACGTGGCATTGCCACTTCCCAGGCAGGGAATATGTATATGTATAGTTCCTTGTTTCGCCGCCATTCCACCAAGCACCAGGGGGTGAAAACGACTACTCGCTCACACAGCCAGAGAATACTTAAAGAAGAATCACTCCACAAAAACATACCTCCACTATATCCGACAATTAGTATTTGAGTTTTGTGGCCTTTATGTGAAACCCTAGAGTAGAGCGTGTGGAGCGGTCACTCGTGTGTGTGAATGCCAGGTGGCAGGGGGCGCTAAATAGAATTTACCGATCTACTCTTGAGATAGCTCGCCACCCCCGCCGCACCTATTGTCACAAAAAATTCGTGGCTCGCTTAGCTCACCGTTCTTTCTATTAGTAGGTACTCGTATGTTGTGCTCCTATTTAACCCCCCGTGTGCGCGTCGGCTCGCACTTGGCTGGTTTTATTATACGTTCAAACAGGGCCCCAAATTGTTGTGTGGCCCGGGGCCCCGGCATGGCCTAAGACGGCCCTGCTTCTGCGTCAGGTTTGACACAATTTTGCCAAGCATGGACGTCAGCATGGTATGAAAAAACAAGACACGCCGCCGCCGCAGGTAGGAAACAATACAGTGCGCCGAGCTACGTTCTACCCTCTATTATGGTTCGAGATTTTTTTTTTTTTTAACATAATAACTTACGCTCGCATTCTATACCTACTTAATTATATAATTAAAGATTATTAAATTTGTATGTCGCCTTAGGGATAATTAATCTTAATATTGTAATAATATGGCTTGGGCGCTAGCCATAAAGAAACTAGAAATAAGTAACCTTAAGTAATCTCATTATATGTAAACTGTGTAAGTTTTTTAATGAGAATAAATTCTTTAAACCGAAGATGATATTCACGACAATCGCGACAGCTTTTAAAGATTTAATTTACCTGTAATTACTAGTAATTCTCAAAGTGAACAGAACATCATCGGATTATCGAAGAGGCAACATCACTGGCTCACTGGCAGCAACAACGATAGAGTCCTGCGAGTGGCAGGACTCTGTCGTTGTTGCTCGGCGCTCTCAGTGACAAAGTCGAGTATTGTGACGAAACTAGTTGACAACTTACTTTGATAAATTTTGAACAACATCGGATCATCGGAGAGGCAAGATCACTGGCTCACTGGCAGCAACAACGATAGACTCCTGCGAGTGGCAGACTCTGTCGTTGTTGCTTGGCGCTCTCAGTAACAAAGTCGAGTATTGTGACGAAACTAGTTGACGACTTACTTTGATAAATTTTGAACAACATAGGATCATCGGAGAGGCAACATCACTAGCTCATTGGCAGCAACAACGATAGAGTCCTGCAAGTGGCAGGACTCTGTCGTTGTTGCTTGGCGCTCTCAGTAACAAAGTCGAGTATTGTGACGAAACTAGTTGACGACTTACTTTGATAAATTTTGAACAACATAGGATCATCGGAGAGGCAACATCACTAGCTCATTGGCAGCAACAACGATAGAGTCCTGCGAGTGGCAGGACTCTGTCGTTGTTACTTGGCGCTCTCAGTGACAAAGTCGAGTATTGTGACGAAACTAGTTGACTTACTTTGATAAATTTTTAACAACATCGGATCATCGGAGAGGCAACGTTACTGGCAGGATTATGTCGTTGTTGCTTTGCTCTTATGCTACGGCCACACCATCGCGATAACGCGAAGTTTTGTGCTGTCGCGACAAGTCTGTCCAAGAAGTTCGTCTTATCTTTTATGATGTTTGTTTGTTTGTTTTATACAGTCTCTATTGTTGTGTTTAGTATTACTTTTTCTGTTTTGTTTTTACTTTCCCTCGGTGTTTTGTGTGCTAAATAAATCTATATTCTATTCTGTTCTATCGCGAATCATCAACGCGACAACAAATGCTCTACGTGACGACGTGACGTGGCGAATTCTTTTTCCCATGTGGCCAAACACTTCGTCGTAGAACGAACACGAAGTTTTATCACGACAACGCGAAGACGAATCTTCGCCTTGTAATGTGGCCGTAGCATCAGTGACAAAGTCGAGTATTAACATAACAATGTTAATACCAGAATATAACATAATTTAAGATTTAAACATAACATAATTTTAATACCAGAAATAAAGATAAACTCGCTGTACCCACAACTAGGCTACACACAATAAATAAATAAATAATGCTGGACAATTCACACACAGTATTATCTAGCCCCAAAGTAAGCAGAGCTTGTGTTATGGGTACTAGATAACTGATATACTTAATACAATACACTACATAGATAGATATTTTTTATTATACATAGAAAACATCCAGAACGCCCTGGACAAATGTCTGTAGATCGCACAAACATTTGTCTCGAGGCGGGAATCGAACCCGCAACCTCCTGCGTCGCAAAAAATCTATCTTTTTTTGGAAATGTATCTTTTAAAGGGCAATGTATACACTTCTACAACAAAACTCCTAGTGAGTTGCAAAAATTATCATTAAATAAATTAAAAAAAATTGTCAAAACCTTGCTGTGCAAAAAGGCTTACTATAAAATATCAGATTATCTAGAGGATAAAAAAGTTTGGGACGGGTTTTGCTCCAACTTGAAAAATAACAAATAACAAGCTAAAGGTTTCTTAGTCGCTTCTTTACTTTAGTCTACATATCGAAGCGACAGAAATCAAAAATATCACTTTATTTCCGTGTCAGTGTTTAGTTTTATATTTTGACAGTGTACATTTATTGTATTTATGGAAATAAATATTGTGGTATATGATGTCTCGTGGCGGCTACATAGTTGACGACCAGTGGCGTATTTGTTTTTTTTTTATTGCATAGGTTTGTTTTACCTTCCCTGATTGCATGGCATGTCAATTTGTGGGCCCGCGAGATGCATTTTGTTGGATCCTATCAGACATGGTTTTGCGCGGAATTGTTACTAAATATTTTATATCCTATTATATTGCAATGGATTTCCGCAAAATAAAGTCTGAATCTATGATTTATAGCTTCTGCCCGCGGCTTCGCACGCGTTGTTTCTATGGACGCGTTTTGAGGTGATTTCTATCCCATGGGAACTGATTTATGGGATAAAAAGTAGCCTATGTTTTATTCCAGGCCTAGAATTATCTGTATACAAAATTTCAGCCCGATCTGGCAGAGCGATTACGGTATTCTCAATGGATCCATGGATGGGAGACTGGGTAATAAACATTCCGATTCCATGGATGGGACAAATTGAATTAGGGGAAGCAGGGTAACGGTGGTTAACGGGGAGCAGAGGTTAATCGTAAACAACTCTGTCTGTGTTTAACACACACACACACGCGAAATTGACAGAAGAGTGCCGCGCGATATACGGTTCGGTCAATCCAGTCCGCTCGCCGCTGTAACAGGAGGTGGTCACGTCATTGCGGTCTGAGCCAAAATTGAGTACCTCAGTAAATATTTACGAGTTTTTGATATATGTTTTTAGACTGTATTTGCTTGTTATTTAGAATTAAATACTGATAAATAGGAATCGGCAACTATCGTATATTGTATGTAGCATATCCGTTCTGATAAATATGTGCTAGAATTCCATATTTTTCTTTATAGGTACCTAAATTAACGGCCGATGGGGAAGGGTGATTAATGCCTAAATTTGTGATTTAAGAATAATAGTACTCATAGAAAAGTGCATATCATGTTTGTTATGTACTTAGTAGATTATAATAAGGCAACTCAAACCTATTTAATAAAAAAAACCATAATAAAAAAATACATTTAATTTGTCATGTTTTCACCTACCCCATATATTCACCCTACCCCGGCCTATGATCCAAGTTACCCCGGGCCTGTGGAACAGTGAATCATTTCTCATTTTTTTTAAAAAAGCCTATAAATCCTTAAATAAAATAGTTAGAGTAAAAATCACTTAGGAAAATTATTAGCCAGATAATGTAGCTGTTGGATAAAACAATAAACAACCGGCTAGGTAAGATACAACCAGAGATATGAGGCCTACAAACATTTGTGATCCACTGTTACCCTGCTTCCCCTACACATATATTTATGGCTGGATGGACAATGTGAGTGAACATGGAATGAACAAAGCGGATTCCCCATACTACGTTTCGTTTACGATTTTGCCTATTATATTGTCTTAAGACTGATAATTCAACAAATTTTAGAAAAACATTCGAAAGTTCGTTCAAAATTTGATTATTTGGGTACATAATAAATATTTTGGCTAACTGAAACATATAACATTTGGGTTGTGTAAGAAATGAGGCTGCGTTATATAAAATTTCATGAAGATAACATTACAGTATTTTCAATCAAATTGTGAAAATGAAACGTAATTGATAACTTGGCGTCGAAACTGTCATTGTCATGGTAGACATTTTCAGTGCAATATTGCCACTTTAGCCTAGAAGGCTATTTCTGGCCATTTTTCTTTTTGTTTATTTAGTCTATTGAATTAGCATCTAGCCCTAGATTCTTACCGTCCTCCGTCCAACCATATACATAATCCATAAAACTAAAATAAAATTAATACAACAACAACTCGGAAAAGCCCACCCTATGTACCTCAGTGAAATAACGTTTAAATAAATGAATAAAACAGTAGGACAACTAAAACAACAAAAAAATACTTTTCTATTCTATTGAATATTTTGTTTCTTAAAATATAGACATTTGGACGCCTGAGTTCTTTGAGTAGGTGAGTCTATAAAATATTACAAAATATGATTATAAATAACAAAATCGATTACAACTTCGTCATAAACGTTGTGTGAACTCATGTTGGATGCCCTTTTAATAAATAAATAAACAAAGTCTTTTTTTTTTTTTCATTGACTTTAGTAATGGAAATTGATCTCAAATAAACACTTATTATCATAATTTTAATTTTAGATTGTCATAAAAAATCGAACCGGGAAAGCATTAGGACATGATATGACATTGGCTGACGCTGATTGTGAATCATTTTATAGGGCAGATTTTCTTTGATTTATTGATTTTTAAGGCCTCTACTCCACAGCCGCGATTTTGAAACTTTTGAGATATTTGTTTGCAGTACATTTGGTAACAAGACGCATGCGATCTGACACACTGCTGCGATTTATCAACGCGATAGAAGTTAGACAACACGTTTCCGCGTACTGCGATTTTGCTATAATTGTTCACGGAACATTGGAACACAAGAGCACAAACACAGGCATCTTGTGATTTTTGCGGGCGAGCGGCGCCGCCGGGGCGTGCGGCGTATAGAAATCGCCTCCCAAAAACGCAGCTGTGTGTAAGGGCGCCATTCCTACAAAATTACGCTTCAAAATTGCGGCTGTAGATAGGTAGCTTTACTCGACTTTTTACTTATTTTATCAAATTTGATCTGGCAACACTCTGCTGTTTTGTGTTTTGTTTTGCGCGGCGCAGTGAACCTACAGTGTTTGAATGTGTCTTTGCCGAGAAAAGTTACTTATTTTATGTATTATAGTTACCAGAAAAATGACGAGGTACGTTTATTGTTAGTTGCAAGTGAAATTTTGCATTATTCTATTGCTGAGAGTATAAGTGGATTTACTAACGCACTAGTTACTTATTTTAGAAATGCCGGCGCCTCGACAACTCGCCCGGCGCCAAATGGACATTTTAATAGAATTTATGGAAGCCAATAGAGACATTGCGGTGGGGCGCATATCAAACACCGCTCCTCTGGGGAAGCAGGCGGTTCAGCAGAAATGGGAAGAGCTGACAGCCATGCTAAACAGCGTTGCAGTTGGTCCTAGTAAGACGGCTGCGCGCTGGCGCGAGGTAAGTTGGTTTGCTGCCTATGTTTGAAGTTTTTATCTAATACATTGCTATCTACTAATTAATTGTCCAGGTGCAATGACGTTCATTGTTAGGTAAGTTGGAAGTCAATTATTTTAGATTGTGAACTTATTTTCTTTTAGTACTGGAATGAGCTGCGATATGCTGCAAGGAAGAAGGCTTCAGAACAGCGGAGACAAGCAGAAATTACTGGTGGCGGGCCTGCAAAACTAATAACCACGACTGAGTTTGAAGATAGGATTCTCGGGGTCATTGGAATGGAGGCAGTTTATGGAAATCCATCGGTCCGCCTGCCTTTCAATGTAAGCATATTCATATTCTTCAAGCTAGTGAGAGCCTTTTAACAGTGCTTGTTGCCAGTTATATTTATATTGTTCTGTTAACCTAGGACCCTCCAGTCACCCCACCAGTGGCACTACCTGTGCCAGAACCTGTGCCAGAGCCTCAGATGGAGGTTGAAATAGAGCAACTAAATGAAGAGCCAGCAAATGGTAAGTTAATTTTTTTTATGCAATCCATAGTTCTTTCTTGGTACCTACTTCTATTACTTGAACGGGCAGAAACTAGTTTAATAACTAAAACCTTCTTTTTCTAGAGCAACCAGTTATCATCCATCCCTCCACACCACACTCGAGGGAAAGAAGCAGGGAAGGCCCACGGTCAACTTTTTGTATCCTATCACTCAAATAAGATGCAAGATCCAAAGAGGTGTTCCTTATTCCATAGTGATGTAGTTTCCTGATTAATGTTTCATGGTGTATGCAATCGAATGCTTTTGACAAGTCGCAAAAAACGCCTAAGCGTCTTGCGACTTCTTCCAAGCATCAAATATATGCGATATTAACTCTACACCGGCATCAGTAGTTGACCTGCCGCGAGTAAACCCAAATTGCTTACAATGCAGCAGGTCATTGCCATTGAAATGCCTAAGCAATTGATGTAAAATAAGTTTTACAAATACTTTGCTGAATGTAGGCACTACTGATATTGGTCTAAAGTTAGTGGGGTCAGACCTACTACCTGATTTATACATTATCAATAGATTCATTAAATATAAAAGCTAGATCTGTTGCAACGGTATCTATATATTGCGGCTTCTCCACAACCTGTCTATGACAGCTTGTCGACCTCTATCATCATCTGCAAAAGCAACAGCGTGAGGCTCCTCAATTTCATGAGCACGATCGGCTAACACGTCCGGCAGGTCATTCACAAGGCGGCCGTCATTAACTAGGTTGTGTAGAACAGCACATGCATTTACTATTTTTCCAGCTTTTATTGGAGCGTAGTGGAGAACTCTATGAACTAGAAGGCAACGCCATCTTGCTTTCAGCACCCCTATGCAGCGCTCAACCACATTGCGTGCTCTGCAGTGCTTCTTTGTGTAATGATCTTCGGCTGAACCAAGTGGAGCATTCAGCACCGGGGTCATGAGCCAAGGCCGCTGTGCATAACCTGAATCACCTGTGTATCAAAAAATATTAATTAGGCACCTACTATTAAAGTTATTGGAAGAAAATAAATACATGGGTACCTTATAGTATTTAAATCTTTTACTCTAATTTCATCTAGTTACAGTTGGACTTTATATACCTAGGTAGCTAACATGTCAATTTTTAGCTATAAATCTAAGATAGATCTATTTTATTTTGTTCTGTATAAAAATACTAGAGATATAACATACCAAGAAGCCAACATATCTCTCCTTGTTCATGTAAGCCCTCCAAATAGGACCTTACTGGGCATTGGTTCCAAATGTGGGAATCATGGCTGGCCCCACCAAAAGAGGCATCCAAATGCAGTATCTGCAAATTGTCATCACAAATCTGCAATACAATAGGAAAAGGTTTTATTAGTAGGTTTGTATAAAAATATTTATGCTCTACTAGACCACCAAAAGATACCTAGGTAGGTACTTAATATATTTATTTGAAAGAAGTTTTAATTCAACTTACTATTAAAACATTAAGGGAATGGTACATTTTCCGATTAAAATAGACCTCCTCGTGGTCTTTTGGTCTTACAATGGCCACATGGGTGCCGTCAATAACCCCAACTACACCGGGAAAGCCATGCCTTGTCATAAATCTAAAACAGAAAAAAATGGTTCAGATAAGTACATAGGTATAAGTAAGTTGGATACATACCTACCTTGACAAACATGTTCTAAAAATCAGTTTGATACTTACTTCCTCATGTTTAACTCCCTATGAGCCTGAGTCATGGGAAATTGTATATATTTTCGCAAAACTTCCGGTGTGTTGAGGGCATTTGTGACCTCTTCGATGCATTTGTGCACAGAAGATTGGGACAAACCCAGATGGTAATAGGCCCCAACATTCTTTTGGTAGCAGCCATTGGCATAAAATGAAATGGCTGCTAAAATCTGAAATTATAAAATCCTTTAGATACATAGTTTCTTGTTTTATTATAAAAATGTAAAGGTAAGTGTGGGTAGTGTCTTACAAGTTTTAGGTGCCACAAGTTTATAAAGGTAGGTAGGTAGTCTTACTTTGAGCTCGGGGCGAATCGCGTCGCTTCTCTTGCTAACGTGTAGCAGCGGCTCCAGGGTTGCACACAAACCGGAAAATTGATCCTTCGAGAGCCTGAAATTGGCTCGAAAGTTGCTCTCCGGCAAGCTGATGGGATCGCTCCGCTGTCGTAACACTTTGCGTTCGAGGACAAGTTTTTTTTTTAGCCTCTCCTCTTCGGCTAACACCATTAATGGAAGGGCCATGGTAACAAACATCCATCCATCCATACATTCATCCAAACTTTCGCATTTATAATATTAGTGTGATTTGGTAGCGCTACTCTGCATATTTTTGTTCTGAATGAACTACCTACTTCAAATTGCTACCTAATAATTGTGGAATCCAGGGCTATAACGCGACGCGACTTATAATAATGGATTGTGAGGAAAATATAACAGTAAAATAATGGATAATTTCATTTTAATTATAAATAAATACTACATTATTATAATACCATTCCATAGTATAAACGTATTCACATACAGGCAGTATGTTGGTCTGCGGTCAGTTTGTTCAACCGCTGATTATGAGGTCCTGGGTTCAAATCCCGGGTCGGGACATTAGTTGCTATTGGGGTTTTTTGGTAGTAGCTGTGTGGTGCCGGCTTAGAATTTGCACCACCCCAACTCTTCCCGCGGGTGTCGTAAGAGGCGACTAAGGGATATCCACCGGGGGCGGGCAGCAGCGCCCCCTGCAGAACATTCTACCACCGAACTGCGATCCCCAACCCGCATGCCCAGCGTGGGGATTATGGGCATTACCCCCCATAAGATAAAAGCCAATAAGGCGCTTATCAGGGGGAGGCCTGTGTCCAGCAGTGGACCAACACAGGCTGTTAAGGTAAGGGGTTTTTCTAGCAAGTAAATTTTTCTCCATTCGTTCTATAATGTGACCAGTCCACTCCTATTTGGTTAAGCTGTATCCTATTCCATGAAATTATTTTCTTTTTGGTACTTAGTTTGACTGACAACACTTTATAATCATGTCCTAATGTTTCGCCGATTAGATTTTTTATGACAATCGATTTTGTGTATGAAGAACCCCTTTTCAATCCCCTTAACCCCGGTGACTACCTACCCGAGGGGAGTAGATTTAAAATCAGCGCTGCATGTTTCTTACATTCAGCACAAAGCTGAATCTACTCCCTTTGCCTATGATTAGTTATTTAATTTTTGTGTATAATTCTAGTTTAGGATAAGTAATTTATAGGCAATAAATGATTTATTATTATTATTATCAAGAAGTGGTAAACGATTTTGTTCTAAGCAGACTTTGCTCAAGCGTCTACATAACTTTATTTTTGGAATCAGAATATTCATTAGAATAATCAGTATTATTTTTGTTTTCAGGGTTCCGTACCTCAAAAGAAAAAAAGGAACCCTTATAGGATCACTTTGTTGTCCGTCTGTCTGTCCGTCTATCAACCCTCTTTCCTCCGGAACGCGTGGAGGTATCGAGTTCAAATTAACAATAAATACTCAAGTCAAACCCCTTGAAGCCGTGATATAAATTAAACTTCTAAGTCAACGCAATCAAAAGTTATAGCCGTTTATGTCCGAAAATTTAGAAATTTCCAAGGGAATCACATTCACCCAAAACCACTTTTAATGCTCGCCATGAACCAAAACCTATAGGGTACTTCCTGTAGACCTAGAATTATGAAATTTGGGAAGAAGCAAGGCCTTACAGCACGAATAAAAGAAAAAATTCTAAAACCGTAAAGTTGTAGTTTATTCACCAAAAAAATACTTTTAATTCTTGCTATAGACCAAAACCTATAGGGTACTTACTTCTCGTTTACCTAGAATCATAAAATTTGGTAAGAAGCAAGGTCATATAGCACAAATAACGAGAAAAATCTGAAAACCGTAAATTTGTAGTTCATTACCTAAAAAAATAAGTTTTAGTTCTCTCCCTCGACCAAAATATAAAGGGTACCTACCTACTTCATGCTGACCTAGAATCATAATATTTGTCAAGAAACAAGGTCTTACAATTAAACGGAACCCTTAGTGCGCGAGTACGACTCGCACTTGACGTTTTATTTTATTTGCTACTTGCTTCTGCCCGTGGCATTACACGCGTTATTCCGTGATAAAAAGTAAGACAGATTTAGTTACTGTGGTAAATTTAGAAATATATTATGTAAAGTTAAGAAATGTAATATAATAATTTTATAAATAGCCGTTTTCAGTATTTTTTCATGGATAAAATCACGGATAAAATCATCTAGAATAATCTGCGTTACACAGGTAGGTAAGGTAGGTAAGTACTATGTCGGCTCTATAAAAATTGAAACTTCCGGAATATGGGGAGTTACGAGTGGACATATTCGCATCTGTCAAAAGTTACTGTGTCTATGAAATACTTCATTCTGTCATTCAGTCTTCATTCACTCACCTGTCTACAATTAGGGAACTTCATAGTCGTGCATTATACTCGTATGTACCAAACCGAAAATAAATTCATGGACGGGGTTTAGTTATAATTATAACACAAGCTCTGCTTAGCTTGGGGCTAGATAATGCTTTGTGAATTGTTCAGCATTATTTATTTATATTAGTTATCATAAAAATCTATGTGGATGAAGTAGACTACAATTTGTTCTTTAGTTTATATCGCGAGTGATAAAAAAAATTGTATTAAAAAAAGGCTTAAAATTTGTATTAAAATAAAGGCTTTTGCAGATAGATAAAAACCAAAGTGTCAACCCTAAACAGTCACACCACACAATAATCGTGAGAACCTCCAGTTGTAACGACAATTAACCCTTAACCCCTTGCCCGGTTTACATAAACCAGTGGCAATGCATGGCTTATAATCACACTCATTAGGGGTTTTTTACTTACTACTTTAGAAGTGTATAGCATAAAAAAAAATTCTTCAAATTCTAAGGATTTTGTAATAAAAGTAATCCATCACACTCAGAATTTGAAGAATCAGATAAATTACTTATCTGATTCTTCAAATTCTTATATATTTACACGTCTCTTAAGTCATAAGGGAGAAGTAGACATCCCTCGGGAATAAATCACAATCAAAACATGTACCGAGGGTATCAAACTTTTGTCTATTAAATAAATAATGCTGGAGAATCCACACTATAGCATTTAGCTCCAATCTAAGCAGATGGATCGGCGCTTTAGTAAATTGAGGCCGCTCGGACTCATCACAACGGGATCATTCGACATAAGCATATTTTGAATTAGGAAACTGATCCCACTGATAGATTTTATGATTTGTATAGATGTCGTGGCCATATCCTAGAATTGATCACTTCATGATGTGACCGACCATTTCATGAAATGGTAGAATTTCATGACATGGCCAGCTAAAACTGACTATATCGTTTAAGGGGGTATAGTACCTCAAATTGCTTATTTTCAACTCCGTCGGACCTCCATATCTTCCAAACTACTGAATATTTAACTTTGAAATTTATATATGGTAAAGTTCAGGACTTATTCTATCGATCATATGTTTCGAAAACACGATGCCATAAAATTTTCTCGATAGAAAAAAATCGCAAAGTTACCTCTAATTTTTTACTAAAACCCTAATTTCTCAATAAATACAGATGATACGATCTTGAGATTAAGCATAGTAATTGAACTAAGTATAAAGAACATTTTATATGTTGCCTTTTTTTCAATTAACTATTCTAATGTTTGTGGGGAGCAAATAACTACTAAAAACTTGATTTTTGGGCTTACGCCGCTTTGCTCTGTCCCGCTCCTGTGAACGCGAAATCCTATGCCTATCCTCTTCACACAATAACGAGGTAGGGTACCGCCTTAAGGATCAACGTTTAATGATATTTCCATCAACATTTGGCCATATCATTTATGTAAGGTTTCCATGACATCAAAAGGTTTAAGGCTATGGCGCTTATTACGGGAGGCCTATGTCCAGCAGTAGACTAATATAGGCTGATGATGATGATGAAAAGGTTTAATGAAAAATTCGAATTAGGAAGGAACTTTATATTTAAAAATTGCTTCATGCTTTCAGGCTTTCCGTTTAGACGTTATGCTCGTTTTTCGAGTGACTTTTATAAAATTCCTGTAGTTTTTTATCGTAACAGCTCTTTACTTCATTTTTGTCTTCTATTTGCACATTATTATTCGCTTTTTTTACTAAATAACTGTCCGCCGACATGATGCATCACAGAACAGAAACAAACAAACACTCAAAAATCACAGATGTCAAAAACAAAACAAAACAATATCAGCGCCTCTAATGGAGGCCATACACGTTAGGGTTTGCATGCTGGTTTTAGCCTTGCATGCATAACCGACAGGCATAACCGAGTTTCATATAACACATACACGTTTGGGTTTGCATGCACAGTTTTGCCATTAACTCTCAGTTGAGCTACGTGACGGTGTGTGTACGACGCCTAGGTACTGTGTACGGTATATACCAACCAAACTACAATGGACGACGACGATGTGATACCTGTACTTGGCTTAGCACTTGTTTTGCAGAACAGAAAAAGAAAAAGAGATCGCACTGAATGGTCTAAACGCTGGTTATTGAAAAGAAAGCAGTTCTCCCACGTAAATTTGATAAATGAATTGAGATTTTCACCTACAGATTACGAAAACTATTAGCGACTTTCCGCCGTCACAGTCAATTTAATACTGAGAACTGTGGCAGGCATGCTCGCCGGACGCCACACACGCTCGGTTATGCTCGCGCGCAAACATAACCGAGCGGCATAAAATATCAATTTTGATATTTGCTCGGTTGCATGTACATGCACCGATAACTGTACAGTTTTATCACATACACGCTAGGGTTTACCTGTTGGTTATGCATGCAAGGCTAAAACCAGCATGCAAACCCTAACGTGTATGGCCTCCATAACGGTGGATAATGTAACTATTTTATGATATTGTTTGACCTTATCATGAAGTAGCCGTGCGTTTAGCTTTTCATATCGTTAAACGCTGATTATTCATTGATCGCCTGACTACATCATGAAATGGCCAGCGCGTTTTTGCCATTTCATGAAATTCTACCATTTCTTGAAATGGTCGGTCACATCATGAAGTGATCAATTCTAGGATATAGTCACGACATAGACACAATCAAGAGTGTTTGAAATTAGTTTGAAATTAGATTAACGAAAACAACAACGCAACCCCTAACTCGAGGTAATAATAAACATCTAAAGGACGTTCCGTACCTCTATGCTCAGAGCTGACGACCTCTTTGTTATAACTTTTTATAAGTACTTTTGGTCCTCTATGCCTCCATCCTTTTTGTTGTCAAAAAGTTTGTCGGATAGATACTGTCAGATTGACTTTTAACTTATCTAGCGGACCTCTTTTTTAATTGTTGAGTCCTAGCATGAATTTGGCTGTGTAAATCAAACATACAAATTATTTTATATTTATTAAGAATTTTTAGTTATTATCATGTTCAAATCACGTGTTTTGTTTACAATCATGCGAAGATTTTCCAATATTCCTGTCTGTAGAACTAAATCTTGTAAGTTACCACATCAAATCTCACTTCAAGAGACTGCATTGGTCCATTGCTGGACGCAGGCCTTCCCCTGATAAGCGCCTTATTGGCTTTTGATCTCATAGGGGGTTATGCCCATAATCCTCGGCTGGGCATGCGGGTTGGCCATCGCAGTTCGGTGGTAGAATTGTTCTGCAGGGGGTGCTGCTGCCCGCCCCCGATTGAGATCCCTTCGCCTCTTACAACACCCGCGGGAAGAGTAGTGGTGGGGTGCTGCAAATTCTAAGCCTGCACCACGCAGCTTCAGTATAATGCACTTATTTGAACAAGACCCTGTATTATTGTTATCCACAGATGTGCAACCTCTTTGCTTGGAAACATCACGTATTCTCACGTCGAGCCATAGCACAAAATGTTATCCCCCTCCTAAATGCCCTGGGGGGAAGAAAGGGGATGGCGTCAAGCTTAATCCACTCCAGAGGAGGTCTCAAGGTAAAGGTACTCTTTCTTCCGCTCTCTCTCTCTCTCTCTCTCACTCTCTCACTATTTATCGGCTAACTCGGTGCTAGAATCCAAGACATTCATAAAAAATCCGAAAACCGGAAATTCGTAACTAATTCACAAAAAAAATGGTTCTCGCCATGGACCAAACCAAAACCTATAGGGTACCTAATCCCCGCCTGTTGACCTGGAATCATAAAATTTGACAGCAAGGTCTGCGGTATGCGAGTCCAACTCGCGCTTGATGTTTTATTTGTAATCAAAGAAATTTATGTGACTAAGCTTAAAAAAAAAACAGATAGCAATAACAGCCTTAAACAATGTATGTACGAACAAAAACTTCAACGCAAAACAACGCATAATACACTGTACAAGCTATCGGATAAGCTTGTCGTACATGCAGTAGGTACATTTTAACCAGAACATTTCATGTAGATTTTAGCTTGCATTGACCTCGATTATCAACTAATGTGGAAACAATAAAGCAGTGTTCAATATTCATCACTCAACGGGTTCGGTTATTTTAATATTTTCGGAGTTTTTACCACCCTTAGAATTCGAAAACCGACGAGAGGCATACTAAAGTACATGCAAAAGCTGACAAAATCTAATTTTATTGCGAAATCATGCGATTTGCTCCTTGCTACTGAAGAATTGCATTTGAAATATGGATGTATAATAGGTTCTTATAGTAGTTTTTTCAAATATTATTGTATTTTTCCGTCAAAGTCATAGCAGCAAGTGTCCCTTCATTGTGACATAATACAGTTACTGTTATGTCAACACATAGTGTCATCAACACCAGCAAGTACCTTGCTGATGCTGTCCGTACATAATATCCGTGCCGTAAAATTTCCAGCAATTTATTCTTTGCGTTTCTCTCTCTTCCAAGCTAGTTAATCTATAGTGGGTGGTGGGGTCAGCTTTCTTGATTTCCTCCAACGTCCACGATGCCAAATTCTGCGCTTCTTCTGTGAATGAGTCCTAAACCAAGCAGAACAGAAAGGGGCTTAATATCGAGCCTTGGTGAAGGCCTTCCGTGACAGCTATCTTGCTTATAATATGTCGGCGATGATTTGTGATTCTTTGCGTTTGCTTACAAAAAATCTTGGATACTAGGAATGAGTTTAGAATTGAAATCTCCTTGATTGTATTTATAGAAAACTAGCTACTGCTCGCGGCTTCGCACGCGTATTTTCGGTAAATTAAGTAGCCTATTATCTAAGTTAGGCTATGTTTGAAACGTACGCCAAATTTTAACTTGATCTGTTCAGTAGTTTTGGAGATCCAAGGTAACAAAAATTTCACATTTCACAAACTTTCGGCTTTATAATATTAGTATGTATGATTCTAATTTTAGTAAGATTATAATATTAGTAAGATTTAATTTACTAGCTTTTGCCCGCGGCTTCGCACGCGTTGTTTCTATGAAAACGTTTCGAGGCTATTTATATCCCATGGGAACTGATTTATGGGATAAAAAGTCGCCTATGTTTGATTCCAGGGTTAGACTTACCTGTATGCAAAATTTCAGCCTGATCCGTTCAGTAGTAGTTTTGGCGTGAAGAGGTAACAAACATTCATCCATCCATCCATCCAAATCGCATTTATAATATTAGTGTGATAGTGTGATTTTTTATAACTAGCTTTCACCAAAGTGCTTGGGGAGAAAAATCTAACGAGCCCAAACGTGATGAGGTTACATTCTGTTTATAATATGCTGGCTAATGACCTCATGAAGAAAGACACAACATGCAAACGGCTAAAGATATAGAAACAACGCGTGCGAAGCCGCGGGCAGAAGCCAGTATATTTATATTATTTTAATATTTGTTGCAGCTAAGGACAGAAAATGGAAGAAAGGTCCTTCTATCAAACTGACTCCATTGGAGAGACGGGCAGGTATTTTACCATTTTTTATTGATTTCTAAAAAGGATGAGCTTTTATGTATGTTTTTCATGTAAATATGAAGTTTCCCTCGTCAATTCGGCGTTTTTAGGGTTCCGTACCTCAAAAGGAAAACGGAAGCCTTATAGGATCACTTTTTTGTCCGTTTGAATTGATAAAACAGCAATTTAGTTAGGTACAATCGTACCTATCTAGTCATTTATAAAGTGTTACGAATATGGTTACAGTTGCAAAACACCAACTTTACAGGAGACGGTTTTTTCTTATAATTCCGAAAATTTTCCATTAACCTCTCACGTGGCACGTTTTTTGTGTTTTGTGTAATAATTTGATGGTAAATCTCTAAAATAAAACTCAAACTGGACATAAAAACGGTGGAGTGTTTTTTTTATGATTTTTTTAAATATTATTAAAATTTTACCATTTTTCCGCAATTATAATTTAATTTTAATCAACCTCATTAATTACGTTATACAACATCAGAATGTTTCCACGCTGTTTTGTAGGAAATTTCATGGAGAATTCAAATATATATAGATGTTACGAGGTGTTAGTAGATAATAATCAAGAAATAAGCGAAATAATGCATTATGATGCATTTCCGCGGATTTTGCGGAAGTACCTGCCACACAACGGAGATAGCGGGGCGCGGGGCGTGCCACATGAGAGGTTAAACGAGTAAGTTTTTTTTCTAAAACGTTTTATCATGATTTTAGCTAAATAATCATGTAGGTTTGAGAGAATGGCAATGGCAGCCCCTGACGGATTTTTTGTCGTTGTAATATAATAAGTAGAAAAAATTATAAACGTTATTAATTCAATTATACAGGGTTAGACTACATTGTTTAGACGGGGCAGTGGGGAGGTAGCATATCAGTGGAGCGACAGGAAATCTACATAGGAATCCTTAATGAATTAATTAATTTTATTTCTTTTTCAATAAGTATCCGTTGTGCGTTTATAATTTTTTATTTTTTTATTTTATTGTTAGAATAGCTGCGCTCCTTGCTGTGCCTGTGTGGAAATCAGACAAATTTCAGATTTATTGCACGCTAGGGGTAGTTTATAAAAAATATGTGCATTATTTGCTTTAAGTTTATTGACGTGACAACGTCTTATAATCCGATAGAGCCGGCTGCACGCACGAAAAAAACATGACGTGATGCGGCGTTACCTCGCTATGACGTCATGCGGCGTTACCTCGCTCTGAGGCGTTCCATGTAAGGCTTGAAGTGCAAGCGAGAGCACTCGACATCCGTCTCTCTCCTACTTGAGTGAGCGATGCGTCTGTGTGGACAGCTGCTACACCTACTATAGTACATTCCGCATTGTAGAGAAATGACCGCTGGTTGCTCTCTCGGCGTGAGTTCTGATCGCTGAGCGAGTATCGCTGAGGCATTATCTTTCCTAGCTCTTGTCGCTCAGCGACAAACTAGTGAAGCGAGTTCTCGCCGGCAGTGTGAACAGTCAGCGATCAACTATTTGTATATGCATCTCTTTTGTTTACACGGAATGTATATCTATTGTACGTTTCCTGAGCGAGAAAATAGCCGATAGTTAGTCGTTTTCTCGATGGCGGTGGGACAACTGCCTTATAGGATTACTTAGTTGTTTGTCTGTGCGTTTGTCAGTCCTCTTTTCTCAGGAACTCGTAAAGGTATCGAGTTGAAATTAATACTCAAGTCAGTATCCTCTTGGAGCCGTAGTATTAATCAAACTTCTTAGTCAACGCAATGAAAAGTTACAGCCGTTTACCGAAAATTTTGAAATTTCCAAGATAATGACACGCACATAAAACCTATAGGGTACTTCTCGTTGACCTCGATTCATGAAATTTGGTAAGAAGCAAGGTCTTACCTATAGCACAAGTAAAGGAGAAAATCCAAAAATCGGTAATTTGTAATTTATACATAGAAGTATATTAATTGGTAATTATTTATCCTACGAATATTATAAAGCCGAAAGTTTGTGAAAACTGAATTTTTGTTACCTAGTATCTCCAAAACTACTGAACAGATCAAGATGAAACTTAGATAATAGGCTACTTATTATACCGAAAATACGCGTGCGAAGCCGCGGGCAGCGTTTAAATTTAAGTGAGTTTTCATTATCGCTATGGACCAAAACTTACAGGGTATTTCTTGTTGAGCTAGAATCATATATTTGGCAAGAAGCAAGGTCCTTTAACTATAAGTAACCCTTGATGCCAGATTCCGACTGGCACTTGACGTTTATTTTTTGCCACAATGCTATTTTACAGTGCTATTTTATTACCACAATGCTATTTTTATTCATTTAAATATTTTTTTCTTGATAAAGCCGACAGCGGGTCCAGTGATTGCGGCCACAGTAAGGGACCAAGTGTCAAACTACATCCGCTAAAAAGAAAAGGTACAAAAAATATTAAGTAACTATTCTGACCGATTTCCAAAAAAGAGGAAGTTGTATCATCTGCTGTATGTATGTTTTTTTTAATATTTTATGTAAGTACATTTACGAGTACATTTATGGGTAATTCACTGGCACTCTAATAATTAATACCTAGTCAATAAGGTACCTGAGGTAATTAAAGCCCGCGGCATAATAAAGCCCAGATCAATCATAAATGCTACCAAAATATTTTTGGGCCATTATAATTCCAATGGTATAAGGCCCAATAACTGGTTTTTTGATTAGAATATAATAATCCACTGCTGGACATAGGCCTCCCCTAACTCCCGCCATAGCGCCCTGTCTTCAGCTTGCCGCATCCAGCATCTACCTGCAGTCTTTCGCAGATCGTCATCCCACCTGACCGGAGGGCGTCCTACACTACGTTTGTTTTTCGTGGTCTCCACTCAAGAACACGTTTACTCCAGCGGTTGTCGGTTCTTCGCGAGATATGGCCGGCCCACTGCCACTTCAGCTTGCTAATTCTTTGAGCTATGTCGATAACTTTGGTTACCATTAAACGTTTTCATAGAAACAACGCGTGCGAAGCCAGGCAGAAACTAGTTTATAATAATATTAGTGTGATTATTTTATAAAGTTACTCTTTTTCAAATTAAAATTTAAAATTAATGTATCTTTTAAAGGGCTATGTATACGCTTCTACAACAAAACTCCTAGTGAGTTGCAAAAATTATCAGTAAAGAAATTCAAACAAATTGTCAAAACCTTGCTGTGCAAAAAGGCTTACTATAAAATATCAGATTATCTAGAGGACAAAAAAGCTTGGGACGGGTTTTGCTCCAACTCGAAAAATAACACCTAACAGGCTAAAGGTTTCTTCGTCGCTTCTTTACTTTAGTCTACATACCGAAGCGACAGAAATCAAAAAATATCACTTTATTTCCGTGTCAGTGTTTAGTTTTATATTTTGACCTTTTCTAAGTGTACATTTATTGTATTTATGGAAATAAAGAGTTTTTGATTTTGATTTTTTCTTCCTTCAGAAACTGCTCCTATAACCCGTTCTGGACCCAAAATATCTCTAAAAACTCTGGAAAGAAAAGGGGGCCGAGAAACTTGCAAGTTCGGCGTATATGAAATTCCTGGTAAGATTTATTCTGCAGTCGCGAGAAATTATCTGAGCGTCTAGTCGAAGCGACGCGTGACCCGAGAGCTGGTGAGTATCTGGCGCAGCGCATCAGCATTGCCATACAGCGTGGCAATGCAGCCAGCGTCTTGGAGACGCGACGGTGGACTGATGTCGTTTAGTTGAGCTACCGTAGATTCTTTATCAGCAGTTAGCTCAATGTTTTCAATTTTAGATACTACACTTGCGAGCTTTAAAATGGAATCGCTTCATCGCGCGAGTTGATCAAAACAATTTTTTTACAATTTATGTACAATGAACTATAGATTGTGGTATATCATTTGAAAGGTAATTTTGTTACCTTTCAAGTGATATCAAGAAGAATTAAATTTTAAATCTAAATTTTGGGAATTATTGCAATAGGTCGAAGTTGCATCTATCGGCTTCTATCGGCGCCGGAGCTGGATTAGCTGGATTTCTCCCTCGTATCCGCTGTTTTAGCTCGTCCCACATATGCCAGATTGGGTTCAAGTCAGGAATAAGGGCTGGCCAGTCTAGTGTGGGAATGCCGACATGGAAGACGTCTGTCGGTACTGTCTAGTCACTGCTGCGGTGTGGCAGCGGACACTGTCGTGCATTAAATCAAAATTTATCGTCGCCAATAAATCCTGCGTAAGGGAAAACATAACTTAACTCATAGTTCACTGCAAAGAAATTGTAAAAATTAGTCTTGAACAACCCTTGAAGCGATTCCAGTTTAAAGCTCGCAAGTGTAGTTCTATTATGTTGCTATTATAATAAGCGGCACGAATCGTGAGCACAGATGGGCAGTAGTGGGGGTAACTCGCGCATGTACGAATGACATGAATGTAGCCGAATGACACGCGAGCCTCCAATAACGAATGCTTATAGCCTCCAATAGACGATGTGCATTGACTGAGGATTCCTCAGTCAATGCACATCGTCTTTGAGGTGAGGACCTCAGCGAGGAACCAATCGCGTGCAGTTCGGCACCCCGCCCCGCCCCCATGGCGCCAAAAATTAACTACCGCGTAGGTGTCAGTTTGTGCTCACAACTCATGCCGGTCACTATATTTGATTGTAATTTTCTTTGTCAATAATGATTATGATAATAAATGTTCTAATGTTTTACTCCTTCAGAATATTCAGAGAAGGAGAATGAAGTGATATTTTGCAATGTCACGTTCAGCATACCAGAAGATAAAGCAATGTTCGAGTATGGGAAATCGTCGGAGGACCAAGAGCACAAGCCAATGGAGACGGCAGGTACCTCACCTCACCTCAACAGCTTATATTGGTCCAATGCTGGACGCATTTCTACCTCTGATAAACGCCTTATTGGCTTTTATCTCATGGGGGGTAGCATCCATAATACCCACGCTGGGCATGCGGGTTGGGAGTCGCACTTTGGTGGTATAAATTTGCACTGCAGAATGCTTTGCTGCTCGTCCAGGGTGGATATCCTTTAGTCCTGGATTGATTGTACTCAATTTGAGCGTTCCACTCTCAATAAGGAAGCACCCCATCTCCCGTTTTTTACTTACATTACCAATTTTACTTACAACTATCATCGATGATGATAGTTATCAAAGTTTTACATGCACTGAGTAATAATTAATTCAATATTAATTTAATTTAGTTTTATATCTCGCCACGCCAGCCTTAACGACATCATCCGGCTGACCTTTTTCACCACTAACGTGCCAGCTATTGCGAGATGTAAGTTGGTAAGAAACCGGACGGTATGACACTAGTCCCATGGGAGTTGGGGAGGCCCATTGTGTGGGACGCTACGTGCGTTGACATACTTGCGTATTCCCATCTTCCGAGGACATCCGTGAGGGCGGGTGCGGTGGCAGATTTGACCGAGGATTTCAAGAGGCGTAAATATGCAGGTCTCGACAGAGCCTACACATTTGCTCCCCTTGGAGTCGAGACCCTAGGTCAGTGGAGTGCCGAGCCTCTTTGGGTTTTATAAAAATTATCTGAGCGTCTGGTCGAAGCGATGCGTGACCCGAGAGCTGGTGAGTATCTGGCACAGCGCATCAGCATTGCCATACAGCGGGGCAATGCAGCCAGCGTCTTGGGGACGCTTCCAACTGGTATTCATATGGATCAGTTGAGCTACCTGTAGATTGCTTGTAACAGTCTGCAGCTAGTTAAATTGTTTTAATTGTATATAATAAACTAGGTCCATTATGTTTATTATTTGTATTGATATTTTCTTTGTGATTATAGATTAATTTCTTATTATATTTCAGATGATAAAAAAACCAGTCACAATATAAAACCCGTGGCATGGACGATGAAGTCAGCTTCATCTGTTACTGGAAATGCCTGTACCGAGGGCATTCCTAGTACGAGATTCGAGCCATTATCTTCGAGGATCAAGACATCTCATAAGGAGTACAGACTTCTGTCGATGCCCTATACACCTGTGCGAGTAAGTCTGATGCTATTAGCTTTAATTATTTATATCTCTAGTAGAGCTGTAACCGTATGAATTCGGTACTGAGTAACGGGTGCGCCATCGTGCCGAGTAACGAAACGTTACACACGAATGCATTTCGTTACCCGCATCTTTCGTACTTTGGGTACCTACACTGTTTCACCGTTGGTACCGTTTATGCGTGTATTGAAATATTTGCTGATAGTATGTTTTACGCATGCGCGCGCTTATTCGGTGATTTTAAAAACGTACGTTACATAGAACGATGTAAGAAAATAATTTTTCAAGTACCAAGACACGATGTACCTATGTTAAACGAATCATATGAAATAATCGAAAAACAAAACACGGGGCATAGACAACTAGTCTTGTGGCTCACAGAATATAATATTTTATACTACACCTGCTCGGAAAGTTGCCTATTCCTTTTCCATTTATAGAATAGAAAGTATGTCTTTGCAGGCCTATAGGAAACCGGGAGGAAAAACTCTATGGAATTTCATTTCTCACGTGTTTTAGCGGGAGGAAAAAGTGTATGGAAATCCATTTCTAACGTGTTATTTTTTTTTAATTTCCTAAAAGATCGGCCGGTAGCTATGGTTATTTTCGTTCGGTCAAACGACAAAAAGTTTTTACTCCAAGTCCATTAGGCCTCCTCCGATTTCCGAACAATATTTTGAAAAAAGAACCCAAAGGCTGGCGCAGTCAATGAGGTTTTACCAACATCATTGGGCGCGATTTCAATAAATAATTCATTCTGCTTTTTATTTTCCTCGAAGGTGTAGTATAAATCACTATTTATCACTCGGCAGAAAGTGCGATTCCTACCTCGTGTGTTTTAAGGCCCTCGGCTGCGCCTCGGGCCCAAAACGACACACTCGGTAGGAATTGATCACTTTCTCGCCTTGGTGTAAAATGCACTATAATTTTTCGATTCAACACAAAGGCGCATTGAGAAATTGCGTTTGTGTTTAAGACACAATGTGACGTCATGAGAAACATGGCCCTGTACGCGTACGCAATACGACTCGATTCGATGCTCTAACATGTGAGGTATCAGATGTAACGATACGATAGTAACTAGTACTAATTGAGAAAGTAACGAATAGCTTTTTTCGTTACTTTTACACCTCTAATCTCTAGACAGACTGTTAAATAATAATATTAATAAATAATAATGCTGGACCATTCACACACAGCATTATTTAGCCCCAAAGTAAGCAGAGCTTGTGTTATGGGTACTAGATAACTGATATACTTAATACACTACATAGATAGATATTTTTTATTATACATAGAAAACATCCAGAACGCCCTCGAGCTCAGCTAGTTCAACCGCTGATAATGAGGTTCTGGGTTCAAATCCCGGGTCGGGCCAATAGTTGTTATTGGGGTTTTTCCGGCAAGGAAATTTCACAGTAGCAGCCCCGAGTCGGGAAGTTGGCGGCCCTCGTACTTCGGAAAGCACGTTAAGCCGTTGTTCCTGCACTTGAACTCTCCCCGGTCGTTTCGGTCTGCGATCCCTTCAGATTATGAGAGTGAGGGAATAGAGAGTCAACCTGTGTTTGCGAACACACTTGTGCACTATAATATGTCCTGCGCATCTGGCTAAGCTCCGATGAGACTGGCTGCCGTGGTCGGAATTCGGCTAAGACGACATTGTTATGGTATGGTAAAAGTACATCCTATTATTACCGCATTTGGACTCGTACCTAGTTCATCCACTGCGTTTCGTTAGCTAGCATAGCCAGCTAACTCTCTTTAAAGACCGGTGTCCTCAGGAGCGCCAAAGACATTATCATAACTCTACTTCATTAACACAATACTCTAGTACCACAGAAATCTAAATAACAAGTCACGTTATTCAGATTTCTGTGTCTAGTACCAACCACGGTAAACTGTTCGCTCCTGATTTTCTCAAGTGATTAAGCACTATAACGCACTATCAATAATGGTAAACCTCCACTTATCTGATACGTCAGCATACGACATTTCTTGAATTCAGGTACCTTGTAGAGATTCAAGAAATGTCGAATGCTGCCAACAACCTTACCTAAATCACACGTATTAAGTTGTTTTTATCTAGTTTTTAAGATTTTCCTTAGCTTTTTCCTATATTTTTATCGTGTAATCTGAACCTATAGTATTTTTATTGTATAACTTTAATATTTTACCACTTCATTCCTATTGTTTTGACCTTTGTCTTTGTATTATAATATTTGTTGTTCAGTCGACCTCATAATTTGCTCACGCTGTGGCACCCTTTATTTAGAAAAACACTAGACTTAAAACTACTTTATTTATATTATTCTATTTGTGATGTGATTTTTCTGTTGGGAGTCCATAAATAAATAAACTAACTCCGTCCAGAAGCGCAGAATCTTCCTGGGTCTTCAAAGGCTTTGCGGAGTGACAAGTTGAGGATTTCTGTTCGTTGTGCTGTTACTCCCTCGCATTCCAGGATTACGTGGGCAGCTGATTTGTCGTCGCTGAAGCACCCTCTGCAGAGAGGGCTGTCCGTCACTCCGATGGTGAATACGTGTTTGTTCAGTGGGCAGTGTCCTGTCAGTGTTAACCAGGATACGCAGGTCGCTCCGTGTGCGAGTATATTACTCGCACTTGGCCGGTTTATTTATGGTTGTTTTGCAGTTCGACACTCTATCTAGACATATCAATAATTAAAGGCTTTGAGTTTGATTTTAAGGTACCTCAGCCGTTTCTGTTGCGTCAGCGTAATTTTCTATGTATTTATATTGTATTTTGTTTTATGTTTTCAGTTTTATTCATTGGCCCCAGCTCTCCTGACAAAGGAGAAAGCTAAGAAGCTTGTAGCCTTTTTCTCAAAGGCCCCGCCAAAGGCTCCAGCCCCGTCAAAGACTGCGCCCCCGAAGGCGAAGCCCCGGACTAAAAAGAAACCGGTGAAGGCTTCTGGGAAGTCTCCGGCTGCTCAAAAAATTGGGAATAAGCCTACTGGGAGGATTATAGCTGGTAAGTATTATAATAATAATAATATACTTAATAAAAATGTTCATTTTCTCTCACAAAGGTATCTTATCTATATCAAGTTTACATCTATATTAATAATTTCGGACCGGTCTACGGTAGACTCGAACGAAATGCACATCAAATTGAAGAGCGTAAAAAATTAGTCGATTCGAGTCGACAACTTATAGGCGGAAAATTCGGATTATCGACTAGTTTCAATATGAAAATGACTAAATTGCTAAAAAAATTGTAACGGCGTTGCAAAGTAAACATGTCAATTAAGTATAAACATGTCTATGGTTCGGTCTTGGTACCGTGGACGGAAGAAATCGCTCCCCAGGGTATATAAATACTCCTTGATCGTAGCTTGGTACTTATATAGTGATCTGTGGTTCGATCTAATTTCTTTGAATGAAAACTCTTTGCTCTTTGATTGAGAAATCATAATATTATGTATAATAATAGTAATATTAGTATTTTATTGCACCCGTGCGAAGCCGGGGCGGGTCGCTAGTATATCTATAATTCAGGCTTAGATTAGGTAGTGTTAAAACTATTGGAGAGTAGATACATAAGTACTAAGTGTGCATAACCACCTGTGTTGTGAGAGACTGGTGCCTGTTAAATGTTTATGAAAAACCTGTAGCACAGGTCACCAGTGTACTCATTCCGTGGGAGGTAAACATAAGTAAATTACTCAGAGTAGGTATGTAAACTGTAAAGTAGCAAGATGAGTTACAGAGTAGGCTTAACATAGAAGTAATTTAATAAGAATACAAGAATAGTGCGTTTTACACCAAGGCGAGAAAGTGATCAATTCCTACCGAGTATGTCGTTTTGGAACACGCCTTAAAACACACGAGGTAGGAATCGCACTTTCTGCCGAGTGATAAATAGTGCTTTATACTACACCTTCGAGGAAAATAAAAAGCAGAATTAATTATTAATTGAAATTTAGAAGAACTTACCGCGCCCAATGATGTTGGTAAAACCTCATTGACCGCGCCTGCCTTTGGGTTCTTTTTTCAAAATATTGTTCGGAAATAAGAGGAGGCCTAATGGACTTAGAGTAAAAACTTTTTGTCGTTTGACCGAACGAAAATAAGCATAGCTACCGACCGATCTTTTAGTAAATTAAAAAAAAATAACACGTTAGAAATGGATTTCCATACACTTTTTCCTCCCGCTAAAACACGTGAGAAATGAAATTCCATAGAGTTTTTCCTCCCGGTTTCCTATAGGCCTGCAAAGACATACTTTCTATTCTATAAATGGAAAAGGAATAGGCAACTTTCCGAGCAGGTGTAGTATAAAGATCTTTATAATAAAAATAAAGGTAAGCCTATAATAACTTAATACGAAAGGGATCTGATAGCATCCAGCATTGGAGCTGCTCTCCCGAGGCACCAGTCTCATGAGAGTCTGGGCAACAGGAGAACAGTGTGTTGTAGTAGTATTGAATTACTAATGTGGGCTGGTGATGATGGTGATGAAACAAACATCACCATCATCACCAGCCCACATTAGTCTACTGCTGGACATAGGCCTCCCCTAATGAGCGCCATAGCGCCCTGTCTTCAGCTTATTTATAATTTGTTTTGGGTATAATAAAATAAAACTCATTTTTACAACTTGTTTTTCAGTAATCGGAGCCGTAGTTGATGTTCAATTCGACTCCAGTTTGCCGTTGATTCTGAACGCTCTGGAAGTTCCCGGGAGGAGTAAGTAAAACAATATTTTTTTTTCTAATGATACTTACCTATAAAGCTAATTGTTTTGTTATTTATTTCTTCTTCTCTATTGTCTATGATATTTGACGACCTCTGTGGCGCAGCGGGCGAAGGTTCGCCTGCGACGCAGGAGGTTGCGGGTTCGATTCCCGCCTCGGGACAAATGTTTGTACGATCTGCAGTTATTTGTTCAGGGGTTCTGGATGTTTTTCTATGTATAATAAAAAATATCTATATTATGTAGTGTATTGTATTATGTATATCAGTCATCTAGTACCCATAACACAAGCTCTGCTTACCTTGGGGCTAGATAATGCTGTGTGAATTGTCCATCATTATTTATTTATTTGATTTTATTTATTTTATGAACTAACATGCCTGTCTACGCCTAAATCTACTGAGCTAATGTAGTGTTTCGCCTCGCCACCACGCTCCGGCCCGCTGATAGGTACGTTTCCCTTCCACCGGTGGAAATGGGGTTGGTGTAGCTTCTATCTTGACAAGGCACAGCTTTGCAAATATCACATAGTTAGTTCGTGGTCAGTCTTGGGTTTACACGGTTTGAGAGTCACAATTATCCAGTCCAATTACACAGTCCATCCCAAGGTTGCCTGGAACAGATCGCTTTCAGCTATAAAGCCGCCCTTTATACTTCCTTTTTTTTCTAAGCATTTTCTCTGTATTGTTTCCTGTATTTGTGTGGTATAATAAAGTGTTTTCTATCTATTTATCTATCTAATTATGCACAATCACACTAATATTATAAATGCGAAAGTTTGGATGGATGGTTGGATAGATGGATGGATGGATGTTTGTTACCTCTTCACGCCAAAACTACTGAACTAATCGGGCTGAAATTTTGCATACAGGTAAGTCTAACCCTGGAATCACACATAGGCGACTTCATATCCCATAAATCAGTTCCCATGGGATAGAAATAACCTCAAAACGTTTCCATAGAAGCAACGCGTGCGAAGCCGAGGGCAGAAGCTAGTGCTCTATATAGATGAAAATTGGCCCCGTCATCCATTTTGTCGCGAAATGGAAGTAAGTTTTACCCACAGAGGTCGCTGGCGTTGCTTGTTATCCGTGAGATACGATCTCTCACTGCGCGCGAAAATATGGAAACAGGGTTGCTGTTTCGATCTAGACGAAACTATTAACTATTTATCTGTGTTGTGCATGTTGCCACAAATATCAGAACAAAAATAGAACGTAAAGAAATCCTATTATCGTAAAAACAATGCCCTAGTTAATATTGTTTTGATCTGGCCGTGTGTGATGATCAGTGCTGTGCCTGCGCTATCAAAAAAAATTGGTTGTCTGTAAAGTTGGTTTACTGACGATAGTTGAACGTGACAACACTTCAAGCCTTACATGGAACGCCTCAGAGCGAGGTAACGCCGCATGAGTCATGTTTTTTCGTGCGTGCAGCCGGTTCTATCGAATTATAAGACGTTGTCACGTCAAAAGTTGCATGCTCAGCTGAGTAATCTCTCAACGCTGATTTTCAGGATATACCATAGTGTTGATGTAGCATTACGCTGTTCGGAGATGGCCTCTTTTTAGTAAATTTCTTGGGACTATTGAGACGGTTTTGCTTGCAGAGCCACGTTTGATCCTCGAGGTGGCGCAGCATCTCGGCGAGAACACCTGTCGCACCATCGCTATGGACGGTACCGAGGGTCTGGTGCGGGGACAACCAGTCGCGGACACGGGAGCACCCATCACCATACCAGTCGGAGAACCCACGCTCGGTAGGATCATGAATGTCATCGGCGAGCCCATAGGTTGGTTTGACTCATTCATTATCTACGGATCATGAGTCGTATTAATGATTATTAAGCGGGACTATACCCGATAAATACTTAAGTCATTTACAACAGGGTGTTTACTATGATTTGAGTTTTGAGCTATCCAATTATGGTAAATATTCCGTTGTAAATGACTTGAGTTAATAACCATGATGGATTTAAAAGATTTACCCGATAAATAATCATTGATATGATAACGAATCGCGAAAGCGTAAAAAGTATCATGCATGAGTCATATGTCATTATTGAGTCATGAGTCGCGGAAAAGGTGTCACGGCTCATTACGTACAATGACGCTTGATTTAATCATGACATACATTGACACTTGACTCATGACTCAGTAAGGACATATGTATGACTCATGATACTTTGATAGCCATGATCCCTGCCTCATGTCGTCATGTTACCTGTTGAACAGAGACTTAAACCGCTTGATAATCGACTCATTATGAATGACTTAAGAAGCGATTTTATTACGTCAGACTTAGGTCTGAGCTAAGTCAAAGTATGCTACATACGCACATAACATTTAGATTAATTTCACCACATTGAGCCCTCCTACTCGGACATTGGATGTCGTAAAATCCGACTAAGAGAATCTTCCAGAGGAAGGCAGATTGCGATCACCAATCTGCCTGCCAAGTGTGGTGATTACGGCAAAACCCCCCAAGTTAGGAAGGAGAAATCAGTTCAGCAATCGACGTGTGTGTGTTGTGTTGTGGCTATGACAGGAACCGACGGATCTTCCTCGCTTGAGCGACTGTCAGCTTGTCAGCTTCTGACAGCTCGTCCATTCCTAGGATGGCGATGATTTCATGGCAGGATTTCATCAAAACATGATGCAGAGCCACAGAAGAAGATGAGATTAAGATGATATCCTGCGGAGACTTGGGATCATAAAACACAGCAAATAACATAACGCATGACTTGAAGTTTTGACTCATTATGACTTTCGACTCATGGCATTCGAATCATTATTTCTTTTGAGTTGCTATGATGACTTTTGATTCATTATAATGTTGTTCTCCAGATGAACGTGGTCCCATAGATACTGATGCATTCGCGCCTATCCACGCCGACGCGCCGCCATTCGTAGAGATGTCGGTGGATCAGGAGATTCTGGTGACTGGCATCAAGGTGGTAGACCTCCTTGCTCCTTACGTGAAGGGTAAATTACGTTTTTTTTACTATACCTGACCTTACGCACCATAATTACCAGGCAATAGAAGGAAATAAATAAATTACATTAATATTATAAATGCGAAAGATGTTTATACATCTAACCATCCAAAGAGTTTTGAAGATTTTGGCTCGTAACATCGGTCAACACATTGTTTTTAGGGTTCCGTACCTGAAAAGGAAAAAAAGGACCCTTATAGAATCACTTTGTTGTCCGTCTGTCTGTCTGTCCGTCTGTCAACCCTCTTTTTTCAGGAACGCGTAGACGTATCGAGTTGAAATTAACGTCAAATACTCAAGTCCGTAACCTCTTGAAGCCGTGATATAAATAAAACTTCTAAGTTAACGCATTCAAAAGTTACAGCCGTTTAAGTCCGAATATTTTGAGATTTCCAAGGGAATCATACACACACAAGACCTACTGGGTACTTCCCGTAGACCTAGAATCATGAAATTTGGTGAGCGGCAAGGTCTTATAGCACAAGTATAGGGAAAAATCCGAAAAACGTAAATTTGTAATTAATTCACTAAAGAAATTACTTTTGATTCTCGCCATGAACCAAAACTTATAGGGTACTTCCCGTTTACATAGAATCATACAATTTGGTAAGAAGAAAGGTCATATAGCACAAATAACGATAAAAATCAGAAAACCATAAATATTTAGTTTATTAACAAAAAAATAATAAGTTTTGATTCTCTCTCGACCAAAATATACAGAGTACCTTCTTCATGTTGACCTAGAATCATAAATTTTGGCAAGAAACAAGGTCTTACAATTAAACGGAACCCTTAGTGCGCGACTCGCACTTGACGTTTTATTTTTTCAATATGCACGCAATGAAAATTAAATATTTGAACAAAAAATCACATAACATAATGTCATAGAGGTTCAGGTTCCTGAGATATTCACGTATGAAAAAAATCATTAGAGCAATAGTTATTTTCATCTGCGTATTTCTCAGAGAGGTAACATTTTTGTATACTGAGCGCCGTGATTTATAGAAAAACAAAGTGGTGGCCGATGTCAGAGTCACACTCCATAAAAAAAATCTTCAAACCCCGTTCGCATTTATGTACCTAACACGTAACAAACATCAGTTACCACTTCACGCTGATGAGACTAGGTACCTACTGAACGGATCGTGCTAAAATTTGGCGTAAATGTAGCTCGTGACCTGGATAAACAAATAGGCTACTTTTATCCAGGATAAACGCGTACCAAGCCGCTCGCAAAAGCTAGTAAATATTATAAAAAGAACATCTCGAGCTGTGGCTAATATGTTTTCGAGATGTTATTCATCGGACAATCTCGACAAGTTAACTTCAAGGTTGTAAAGTACTTTCGTTTCTCGCAATGTTTTGGAACTATACCGGCCAATTACAAAATTCAAAGATTTATTTGCGTCAAACATGGTATACTTAATAATGGTAATCAAATGTTAAACAAACTTACCTTAAATGAAGTTTGACCTTACACGAGTCGCTGCATTCGAAGAGATTTTCTGATGTGATCAATTAAAATGGTTCGTATTTGTAGGCGGAAAGATTGGACTCTTCGGAGGAGCAGGCGTTGGGAAGACTGTGCTCATCATGGAGCTGATTAACAACGTAGCCAAGGCCCATGGAGGTTTCTCGGTAAGTCAAATTCTAACTCCTTGCATACTTACTGTCATGGCGCAGTTTGCGGGCTCACGCACTATATTAACAAAAAATTTACCTGTAGATTGCTTGCAACAGTTTGCAGTTAGCTCAACTGTTTTTAATTCGTATTAACAAATAAAATTACAATCAAATAAAGGAAACAGGACTAGTATTTACAATTGAAACAATTGCGCTAAGTGCAGGCTGTTGCAAACAGTCTACAGGTAGCTCAACTGATCCATATCAATACCAGTCGTCGCGTCCCCGAGACGCTGGCTGCATTGCCCCGCTGTATGGCAATGCTGATGCGCTGCCCCAGATGCTCACCAGCTCTGAGTTCAAAGTTGATTTTATACTTTAATAGTAATTATTTTCTTTAAATAATTTTTTTACAATTATGTAATTGTTTCAAATTGCCAAGGTGTTTGCCGGTGTCGGCGAGCGAACGCGAGAAGGCAATGATTTATACAACGAGATGAAAGTTGGTGGAGTTATCAAAGAAGATTACAAGACCTCGAAGGTACATTTGCAAAGACAATAATTTTCAGAAATCAGAAGATGTATTTATTAAAAAGAAGAAAACAAGATCCGTCAAGTGCGAGTGTAACTCGCACGCCGAGGGTTTCGAATGTTTGTCAACAAGTAGGCATGTACTAAAGGTACCTCTTAGAGACTTGGCAATTCAATGAATACCTAAGTATAGTAGGTAGGTACTTACCTACATTTCAGATGAATCTCTCTGCATGTTTCGGTGATAGCGGGTAACGTTAAATTTTTCGATTTTTTTCAAATATTAAAAAAGTATGTAAGTTATAGAAATTTTAAAAACTGTTTTGAAATGTACAAGATGATACCCTTCTGAAAATTATCCCCCCCATTTTTGAGCATTTTCAAAAAGTTTTCTTTCGGCTTCGCATGCGTATTTTCGGTATAATCATTAGCCTATTATCTTAGTTAGGCTATGTTCTAAATGTACGCCAGGTGGCTTTGAAATGATAAAACTGAATAATATTATTCCTTTCTTTATACATATTATTATTTTTACTCACAGTTATTTAAAAAAGTCTCGAAATTCAATCAAATATGCCTAATTTAGGAACAATTTAACATGATCAACGAAATAAATCATCATTTCCGGCATGTGTGAGAATAGCTCAAAAAAAACTTTGATCACTATCCTTTCATTCGATACTGACTCGATCCTTTCATTCGAACTTGGTGATCCAAATCCAAACCCATCTGGCACGTCATTCACATCATCGACAACATCATTGACACCTAGTTACGGGAACATCCGTGATTTTGTCGACGCGGCTTATCTAGGAGCGCGGGGGTCCAAGTGTAATAATTAATGAATTGGGCTAAAACAAGCGAGTGCGTTCAACTATAGTAAATTTTTATGTTGAAAATTGCGTCACACTTCGGATAAATGCTCATAAAAAAATAACTAGATACTCTATCTAAGTTCTGTAAACGGTATTAGGTTTCAAAATAATTTATCTTCTTGTATTTATTATTTATGCAAGCTAATTTCTACAAACAACAACACAAAAACTAAATAAATATGAATAATACCAATTGGAAAAACACAAAGAAAATGTATGCGCACAGTACGCGCTAAAATTTAGGACTGATTCAAAGACAAATTTCATCTTCTTCTCATTTATTGGCCAGCCTTTTAGTGTTACAATAGGTAGAATAATATCCTTTGACACTGTCACAAGTTGTTCAAACAAACGTAGACTCTAACACGATAAAAAAAGAGTTTACGATCGTCCGGGTGAGCCGAGCCGCCGCCGGCGGCTCGGCGCAAGCGAGGGCATTTTCCGTTCAATGTCTAGCCGAGCCGCCGGCGGCTCGGCGTAAGTTTAGAGGTCTGCATGCATGCAAGCTCTATAAAAACCTAATTCCCTAGGTGGCGCTGGTGTACGGACAAATGAACGAACCACCCGGCGCGCGGGCGCGTGTCGCTCTGACCGGCCTCACTGTGGCGGAACATTTCCGGGACAAGGAAGGACAGGATGTGCTGCTCTTTATCGACAATATCTTCAGGTTCACACAGGCTGGGTCAGAGGTAATATGACTGTTGACTCTTGCACGACTCATGACTTATGACAAAAGTGCTCATGGACAGATCACATTTCCGGTACAAGGAGGGACAGGATGTGCTGCTGTTCATTGGCGTTATATATATATTTGGTTTTGAGCACAACATTTTGTTGTATTTTTGAATAAAAATAACATTATTTAATAATTTCTGGAAAATTACTTAAAGCAGCATCTAGTCCTATGCTAAGCAGAGCTTGTGTTATGGGTACTAGACGACTAATAACCATACTCCATACCATGTACTAGTTTTATTTATCTATGTAAATATTTAATATTATAAATTAAAAAGAAATCCTATCTCTGTTACCTTTCACGATGAACTAAACAGATCTCACTAAAATCACTTACAACGGGATATTTACCATGATTTGAGTTTTGAGTTTTTCAATATTTCGGCACAGTTACATGCGCCATGATCACGGAATAACCGAATTCCCAGCAGTTATTCCGTGATCATGGCGCATGTACATATGTAACTGTGCCGAAATATTGAAAAACTCAAAACTCAAATTATGGTAAATATCCCGTTGTAAATGATTTTAATGTTAATAACCATGATGGATTTAAAAGTTTTAAACAGATCTCAATGAAATTTGCCAGGGATATAAATAAATAAATAAAATAAATATTGCTGGACAATTCACACAGCATTATCTAGCCCCAAGCTAAGCAGATTAAAAGTAGCCTATGTCCTTCTCCGAGATATTATCCATCTGAATAAAAAATATCTATCTCTGTAGTGTATTGTATTAAGTAAATCAGTTATCTAGTACCCATAACACAAGCTCTGCTTAGCTTGGGGCTAGATAATGCTGTGTGAATTGTCCAGCATTATTTATTTTATTTATTTATTTATCTCCCTGGCAAATTTCATTGAGATCTGTTTAAAACTTATGGGTACTAGATAACTGATTTACTTAGGTAATACAATACACAACAGAGATAGATATTTTTTATTCAGATAGATAATATCTCGGAGAAGGACATAGGCTACTTTTAATCCAGAAAAAGTACGTGCAAAGCCGCGGGCACAACCTGAACCTCAACCTCAACAGCCTGTATTGGTCCACTGCTGGACGCAATCCTCCCCTGATAAGCGCCTTGTTGGCTTTTATCTCGCGGGCACCAACTAGTACTCAATTCATAAACACATTTAATTTTCTAGGTATCTGCTCTCCTGGGTCGTATTCCCTCTGCTGTCGGCTACCAACCAACCTTGGCCACAGACATGGGTACCATGCAGGAGAGAATTACGACCACGACCACTGGATCTATTACTAGCGTGCAGGTAACTCATTACTCAAAAATAATGTCAAAAGTGACTCTTATGACTCATGGAGATAAAGAGTGACATTAGAAATGAAAGCGAGACAGCATGCTGTAGTGTTAAGGTCATATTTGACCAATTTTCAGACCCATTCTTTATCGACATGACTTTACATCATAAGTAATTCGAATGTTATAAAAAAACATTAAAAAGATCCGTATTTATACTCTTTTTTAAGATTTTTGGGACAAATTCTGATTCCTTGGGAATAACATTTTTATGAGACCACCTTGGGATTATTTTCCATACAATAGCGAAAGAAATTTCCAAGTCGATCCAAAATTGACGGACAAATCGACGAATATACATTTTTAATCATCTACATACTTACCTACATACCGCCGAACATAGAACCTACTCCTTTTTTCGAAGTCGGTTAATGAGCTCATCGTGACGGTATTTTTAAAGTTTTTTTATTGAAAATCTATTCTTATAACACGTTTATTATCTAAATCGTTTTAGATAAAGTTTTAGGTACCAATTTTAAACTTCTCAAGCGTCTCTTGCGTCTATAATGCCTCACGTATTAATCAAGCAAAATATATTTTACGACCATGACTCATAGTCAGAAATATTATGAGTCATGAGTCATAAGTCAAATTGTTCTTCAGGCAGTGTATGTACCAGCCGATGACCTGACTGACCCCGCTCCAGCCACTACCTTCGCCCATTTAGACGCTACTACGGTGTTGTCTAGGTTAGTCTAAACTTTATTTGACCGTCACAAGTATAACATACGTAGTTTTTGAGTGGAGACCATTTCACGGCAAATGAGGTGTAGGATGCCCTCCGGCTAGCTGGGATGATGATCTGCGTAAGAAAGAAAGAACGAAGAAAATAAAAGTATAACCACAATCATACATGCTGCTTACCTTGGGGCTAGATAATGCTGTGTGAATTGTCCAACATTATTTATTATTTATTTATTTATACATATACAGATAATAAGCAGTCACTTAAAATTTATTGTAATAAACTGATTATAATAATGAATTAGGAAATGGCTCAGAATGATTGCCGCATGTGCTGGTAAACCGAACACTCGCAGCGCTGACCTTTCGCCGTTTCCTATAGACAGTATAGACAGTAGGACAAAGACTGCAGGCAGATGCTGGATGCGGCAAGCTGAAGACAGGGCGCTATGGCGCTCATTTGGGGAGGCCTATGTCCAGCAGTGGACTAACATAAATGAAGTAGAACATACTACTCTGTCAAGAAAGTACCGGGAAAAGATCAATAATACTCAAAATGTTTGTTATTCATCCAAATTTATTTTATCACCTTCAAAGTATGCTCCTTCAGAAACGATACACTTACGCCAACGAATAATCCAATCATCAAAACATTTTTTAAACGCTGTTTCCGGAATTGAGTTCAGTTCTCGCCGCGAATTTTCCTTTATGTCTTCTATCGATTGAAAACGGGTGCCACGGAGTTGTAATTTGAGTTTAGGAAAAAGAAAGAAGTCGGCTGGAGGCATATTTGCTCGATGGTATTTGTTGAGTGTTTGGTCAAAAATTCGGTCACAATGATGGCCTTGTGTGAAATATGAATTTTCTAGTAACAACGCAGTATTCTTGCCCATAGCTAAAACAGATAAGAACTGAGATCGCCGCGTTTGACGCTCATAGATGACTACAAAATAGACACACGTCTCGTAGAATGTTGGTCGCAATATCTATCGTCGCGTCTCGCTAAGTTGCGTCCGGTCGCAACAATTAGCGACGTATCGCGTCCCGTCTCTCACTTAGGACAACGGGTTAGAAGTAAGTTGTGTAAAGCAAATCCCTACTACTTTAAATTAACTTGATACTACCTTCTGTCATAGGCCAAGAGAGTCCAAAACGATTAACTGTAACCTCGCCACACAGGCTCTTTAGAGACCTAGTGCGAGGGACAGAGCTCTGCTAACTTACAGCTACATACTAGAAAGCCGAAATATATTTATAGATTATGTTACTAAGTTAAGTCTAGTTAAGTTGTTTGTACCTGACTTTTTGATTTTTTATTTGTTATATAAATTTTTTTCTTTTCTTTTTTTTAAGGGCTATCGCAGAGCTGGGCGTATACCCTGCCGTGGATCCTCTGGACTCCACCTCAAGAGTCATGGACCCAAACATCATCGGAGCTGATCATTACAACGTCGCCAGAGGTGTGCAGAAGATACTACAGGTAATTTTTACGTCTTTCTTAAACAAGAAAATTACAATCAAAGGAAACAAATCAGAAGTAGTATTTACAATGAACCGACATCTGGGGTAAACGTATTCTTGAGTGAAGACTGTGACTCGGGAAATGTAGTGCAAAACGCCCTCCAGCCAGGTGGGCGGGAATCGAACCCGTAACCTCCTGCGTCGCAGGCGGACCTTCACCCACTGCGCCACAGAGGTCGTCAAGTCATACCCAATGAGTTGAAAGTCATACCTAGTGAGTCGAAAGTCATACCTAGTCAGTCGAAAGTCATACATAATGAGTCGAAAGTCATACCTAGTAAGTCGAAAGGCATACCTAATAAGTCGAAACTCATACCTAGTGAGTCGAAAGTAATATCTCTAGAAATGAATCGAAACTGCGAGTCATGCGTTATGTTATTTGCTGTGTTTCAGGATTACAAGTCTCTGCAGGACATCATCGCCATCCTAGGAATGGACGAGCTGTCAGAAGATGACAAGCTGACAGTCTCTCGAGCGAGGAAGATCCAGCGGTTCCTGTCACAGCCTTTCCAGGTATTCATATATTTCTCACCAGTACACATTCGTCTATGGTGAATATGCCTAGCCCAAACGGGGAATGGCCCTTTCAAATACAAATTCAAATTTATTTGATCATAAAGATTTCAGGTATACATTGTCAGGTCTTATCGCTAAGTAGGTATTATATTCACTGCTTATTACCCTAGGGGCGTACGAATATGTCAAAATCAAAAATTCTTTATTTCCATATATACAACAAATGTATACTTAGAAAAGGTCAAACTATAAAACTAAACACTGACACGGAAATAAAGTGTTAATTTTGATTTCTGTCGCTTCGATATGTAGACTAAAGTAAAGAAGCGATGAAGAAACCTTTAGCCTGTTAGTTGTTATTTCTCGAGTTGGAGCAAAACCCGTCCCAAGCTTTTTTATCCTCTAGGTAATCTGATATTTTATACTAAGCCTTTTTGCACAGCATGGTTTTGACAATTTGTTTCAATTTATTTACTGATAATTTTTGCAACTAACTAGGAATTTTGTTGTAGAAATGATGTCTAGGTTTGAGCGACCTTCTACTAATTTAGCTAGATATTTATAATCAAAGAAATTATTATGATTTTATTTCCATAGTCATCAAAAAAAAAAATTCTATTTCCTTTATATTTTCACAAATGAAATGTGATAGGTATAACTCGCGTATTCACTAGTCTCACACAACTAAACGAACCGATCGTTGAGATCGTTTCGTGGCGACTCTGTGACTGAAAGGGTGTGTTTATAATATGTATAATTGCACCCAGAGCCATATTTTGAAACAAAATTATTCGTTGTTAAAACGAGTTGTTGTAGTCAAATTTTCCGCAAAGCAAGCGATCAGTGCGGTACTGTGCAAACATCCCCAATGTAATGCAGATTCGGGGTAGTTGCAGCATTATCGGAAAGATCTTATTATATTGGATTCGTTGGGTGTCCATCGATTTTTTGGTATGCTGGACGTGAAAAAACTCTGACTCTCTTTAAAGACTTACACATAAAATAATAAGTATTATGAATTGCCGAGGGACTTCTTTCGTGAAAAGCAGTCCAACCAACATTCACACGGGTTCTCTGTCTTTTTCAGGTGGCTGAAGTATTTACCGGACATCCAGGAAAACTGGTGAAGCTAGAACATACCATCCTAGGGTTCCAGAAGGTTGGTTTTTTCAGTTTTCGTAAGATACTTGCTTGCCCGACGCTGCGCTCATGTGGTACCTACCTAATGAGGTAGATAGATAGATAAAATCTTTATTTGCATCTTCTTCAGACACACACATACAGTCTACAGCAATTGTATAGTACACTAATACAAATAAACAGTTTATATAAAACAAACAATAGCATTAGGTATTAACATGAGGTAAGTACCTACTTATTTTGTAAAAAATAAAGAACCCAATTGGCTTTTTTCTGTTATTATTGTGTGTTGCATGTTATTATTATCTATTTATTAAGGAAAAGTTATATATTTATTTCCGAATTTAGGAAAACTTACCGCTAGAAAATTACAAAATATTATATTAATATAATATGAAAATTACATGGACTTAACTGAGGGCTATTTATGAAGTTTCCACTGGTAATAAATAAATAATAATAAATTATGTTGGGCAATTCACGGCATCATCTAGCCCCATGCTAAGCAGAGCTTGTGTTGTGTATACTAGATACATATAATTCTACATAATTCTACAAAAGTAAATACTTATTATTTTACATATAACCCGCATGCCCAGCGCGGGGATTATGGGCATTACCCTCCACGGGATAAAAGCCAATAAGGCGCTTATCAGGGGGAGGCTTGCGTCCAGCGGTGGACCAACACAGGCTGTTGAGGTTGAGGACGTTGAGGTTGAGGTAAACATAATATTCAATTATGACAAGCACAAGATTTTTTAGAGGAAAGGAAACACCATAAGGGATAGTAGATTTGAGTAGATTTGACGACCTCTGTGGCGCAGAGGGCGAAGGTCCGCCTGCGACGCAGGAGGTTGCGGGTTCGATTCCCGCCTCGGGACAGATGTTTGTACGATCTGCAGATATTTGTTCAGGGGTTCTGAATGTTTTTCTATGTATGATAAAAAATATCTATCTATGTAGTGTATTGTATTAAGTATATCAGTTATCTAGTACCCTTATCACAAGCTCTGCTTAGCTTGGGGCTAGATAATGCTGTGTGAATTGTCCATCATTATTTATTTATTTATTTATAGTAAGCAGAACAATAGCGAAGAAAAAAAGAACAGACAGACAGTGTTTCCTATCTAAACACATAATAATAAATCGCCTGCGTAGTTCCCGTTCCTGTGGGAATTCCGAGATAAAATATAGCCTATGTCACTCCCTGAAAAGTAAGCTTCCCAACGGTGAAAGAATTTTTCAAATCGGTCTAGTAGTTTCGAAGCCTATTCAATACAAACAAACAAACAATCAAATCTTTCCTCTTTATAATTATAATATTAGGTAGTATAGATTGAAGGAATACGCTGAGATTTTTAATATTATAATACTTTAATATCATTAAAAATTTATTTCTAAATACCTATGTACCTAATTGTAATTACTACGTTTTAATTCAGATTTTGAAAGGCGAGTTGGACCACATACCCGAGGCTGCTTTCTACATGGTTGGCACCATCGAAGACGTCGTGGCCAAAGCACAAGAACTCGCCAAGAATATATAAACCTGGTGTGCCGTTTGTGACAACGTCCAAAAATTTCTGTACCGTTCTGTAAAATTTTACTGTTGACCACGATTTTGGCTATACAAAATGACAGCTCAAAAAATGTCGCCATTTTAAGGCCGCGGTCCCACCGCGGCGCACGTTGTGCACGGCCACGCGGTGCATTTTAGCTGCGTGGGTTCGTTTGTGTGACAGCGTGGGTCTACGTCTCTACTGCAGCACACACCTATCACTATGTACAACTGTAGCGCACCCGTCCTACTTCCCGCACTCAAGCTACGCACGCGTTGTGCACGCGGTAGCACAGCGTTGACAGCGTTGAGCTGTGTGGGTGCCGAATTTGTGTAATTTTTGATGAATTTAATTTTTGTAGTTTGAGCAATGACTAAGAAATCAAATAATATCGCAAAAACTTTCGACTTCGACCGGACGAAAAAAAACCTCAGAATTAAGCAACGCGACACCTCTCTTTGAACAGGATTGGATAAACTTCAATGTTTCCCCTGTAGGTGGAGCTAACAGCGCTAGAGACCGTAGGAAGTCGCAAAGATTTTCGACTCCCACGTCACTTGACCTCGTGGTGTAGTTGGTTAGCACATTCCTGTACTGAAGGAAGGATGCGGGTTTAAGTCCCGTCGAAGTCGAAAACTTTTGCGATATTATTTAATTCCTTAGAAATTACCCTGAGTGTGGAGTTACGCACTTTATTAACAAAATACCTTTGAGCAATGACATCATTAATCTCGTATTCGTGGGTAGCGTGTTCGTGGGTTGCAGTGGACGTTATCACATACACATTCAATTGCAAAGAGAAGCTAGACACACGTGCGTAGCCTCTCTGTGCGCAGCGGTGGGGCAGCGGCTTAGTGGTCATTTAAAAGGGCTTCCAACGTGAAAATAACTTAAATGCTGAATAGTAGGTGATCTTATAAACAATGTTTCAAACTCTTATGGAACGCGATGTTTCCAACTATAGACAGATAAGATATGGCCACATCTAGCTCAAATCAACCAATCGCTGGAGTTTGCTACCCACAACATCAAATTCGATAAATGTGAAAAGTCATAAATCAAAACATGCATAAAAATCGTGGTCGTTTAAAAACCTAATCAAACGTGTAGGTCATGCTTTTACTATCTTTTTTATATATGTATTTTGCTAATATTTTGGATTTTTTTTTACTTTTATAAACCACTAAGCAAGAAATATTCATACGAGTATAAATTTCAATTTAAGTATTTTAAAATGACTTTGTACAGGTCGCAGTCCATTTGGTACAAGTTGTTCTATCTCACGACACCCGTTTAGCCCTGGTTGTAGTAGTGGCTTTGCGCTTAGTTGTCATGCTGACGGTACTCGCTACCAAAATCTGACGTGAATACAATGAGCACTAGTGACCCGGACCGCGTCTCGGGCGAGACTGATTGCTTCTGAGCTTACGCACACTAAAACAATGTGGACATGCATTCACTATGGCATAGATAGCCCAACGGACTTAGTGAGATAGAACAACTGTACCTATAAGGCTATAACATATGGTTTAGATTTGCCTAAGCTTAAGGTTATATAAAGTAATAGCAGTGTCCTCTATTAACAAACAAAATTACAATCAAATAGAATCAAATTAGAACTAGTATTTACAATTGAAACAATTGAGCTAACTACAGACTGTTTCAAGCAATCTACAGGTTAGATTATGGATTGTCCAGCATTATTTATTTATTAATTTGTCCAGCATTATTTAACTTTGATGTCTTATACCCCGTCCACTCTCTCATTTGCTGTTTGGCACATGCACGACTATGAAGTTTCCTAATTATTGACCGGTGAGTGAATGAAGACTGAATTACTATTTCACAGACACGGTTATTTTTGACAGATAGAGATGCAAATAATGTCCACTCGAAAAATATGGGGAGTTACGAAAGTTTAGATTTTTATCGATGTAACTAATAGTATGTAACGAACACAACGTAACGTCACATAGGTACATAACATAGCACTTCTGTGATTATTAATATCTAGCTAAATTACTAGAACCTCGCTCAAACCTAGACATATTCAAAGAGTCTGTGCAAAAAGAGAAGCGCTTTAGGAATTGAGATTGCGCATGTGCCAATTATTTAACACAAAAACAAGATGAACAATTCTTCTTCTTCTTTTATTTTTGGCTCTGCGTCATAGTTTGACACAATTCTGCCAATGTCAGTTTTAGAACGAATAAGATTAAAATTTAAGGAGGTTGAGTTTGTAATAATAATAATCAATATAAAACGAGTAAAATTTAATCTCAATTAAGTTCATTACGTACAAAAGCAAACATTAACAACCAAAATAAATAGTAAGAAGCTATTCTAAAAGCACTAAAATAAACTATCATTCTGAGTATGAAAAAAGATGAACAATAATTTATCGAGTGGGAATTGACACTTGACAGTTGTGTGACTGGGGCTGAAATATAAAAATATTAATGTTATTTCACCGTCACGCCATACGGTTCTCTTTTTGCACAAACTCTACGCCCCTAGAGTAAGATGCATTGAATCTAATACCTACCTACTTAGCAATAAGACCTGACATTGTACCGATACCTGACATCTTTATGAATAAATAAATTTAAATTTGAAGATACATAGGTGAATTTTGCATGAAATAGTATTGAAAATTGTTTATCAATTATAGTTGACCACGGTTACTTAATCTGTCTTACTTTTTATGACGGAAAAAAGCGAATATTGCCGCGAGTAGAAACAAGTAGCAAAAAACAACAACAAAAATGATACTATTTTATTCTATTGAATCTTCTGATTCCAAAAATAAAGTCATTTAGACGTCTGAGTAAAGTCCATAATACAAAATGTTGAGCAACATTATCAAAATCAATTACAACTTCTTCATTATATAAGTTCATAAACGAAATAACTTGGCATGGTAAATAATATAATTATACCTAGCTATAAAGGTACCTATTTAAAACTTACTGTAAATCTATTAAAGAACAGCTATTGAAACTACACTATTTTATACCTAAGATCTTTATGTACAACAGATAACAATAAATTATATTTCTGATTCTGATTCTTCGTAAACAAAATCGATTGTCATAAAAATGGAATGGAAACCAATCAGCAAATAAAAGAGTGGAATATCTATAGGTGATGTTGGGTACCTAAATCCGTGGTATAATAACATACTTTTCGCCAGGTATAGCATCCCAAGATATCACGATCACGTGGGTGACACTTTTTGCGTCATCTACGGATATGGCGGTTCTATAACTTTTTAGTTTGGGGAGTAGATCTAATATTCGTTACAGAAAATCGATGTAGAATGTTTGTAAACCAACCACGACACAAATAATTTTCAAATTCAAATTAAAATTTTTTATTGCGACCATATTGTACATAAGTTATTAAAATTAATCAGTCTCAAATATGGACCCGGCTAGGGCACAGCAAGATAAGTAGGTACTAGGTACTAAGTAATAATGCTAGGTTCTATGGATGAAGTTTGGCTTTGTAAGCCAACTACAAAAACTTAAAGATTTTTTGACAATCATCATAAACTTAGTAGGTAAATGAATAGGTAAATTAAATAGTAATCATTAGGTATCATATAAAATAAATAAATAATATGAACTCACTTGATTGACATAGAGTTTCTTCTTTCCTTCAATAAATATTGCTTTCAATAATATCTGAAATATAATTAAAAGCAATATTTATTGAAGGGGGATCTGGAATCGACAAGTTATGTAAATTGCGTAGGTATATAAAGACGCAGAAACAGAGTTTTGAGGTTGTGTCGGTTTCTTTACCAACAAATATTCTACATTGAGTTTGGCTAATCTACTTTTTCCCCAAAAGAAAAAGTTTGAGAACCGCCATATCCGCCGATGACGTAGAATTTGTGTCGCTCTCGGAGTGACACAAATTCTACACAAATTCGACACAAATTCTCGAGACCTTCTGTTCATGGGCCATGCCTACATCAAAACTGAAATGTTAGATAAACAGCGCATCATTTCAAAACGGCTGGACCGACTTGATTACTTTTTAAATACTATTTTAAATCTTTATATACAGGGTTACAGGAAAAATCGTGCTAGATCAATAATGATAGATCAATAATCTGGTTTTAAAATAAATAAATTTAAAGTCGAATATCTCGAAAAGGTTTAAGTAGGTAGCATGTTTCATAGTGAAATAAGTCGGTATGATGGGTACTCCACGCCCACGGATCTAGCACGATCTTTCCTGTAACCTACACCATAGTCATTGAAAAATTGTTTTTTTTTATAAACAATTTGATGCCTGGCACCTGACATTTTTTTAAGTCGTCGAAAATGTAAACCCCTAAATAAAAATTATGAAGTTTTTACCCTTCTTTATATCTTCTATAATGTGTCTCACAATGTTGTTAACTTTCCTATTTTGTGCTTGCAGTTTTAAATTATAATAAATGGCTGTAAAAGTATGTGCAATTTGTCTGATTAATTTTTATACGACTGGTTTTAGAAAAAACTCATCTATTCACCATAATCCCCAGAAGTATAAAAAAATTACCTACTTTATTTAGTTTGATGGGTTTAGGCTAGGTTTAGTCTTTTTCTGGCTTAATTTTAATGTCTCTGTTTATTTTTAATGCCCCTGTAAAAGGTTTATTTTAAGCGTAGGCAGAGATCCGAAGTTGCTCTTTTTGGCCACGATGGTGAGAACGCACATAAGCTTAAGAAGTATCACAAACTGCTAAACCGATTTTTTAAAAATTCTTTCGTTTAACGTAATATAAATCAGGGGGTGGCGCAATACTTGATGGTATCGCGTTGCAAGAGAAGTGAAAAAAAAACATGCCATATCTTTCCGCCGATGATGATGAATTTCTGCCGATCATTGGACGAATCAATGGGCGAAACGGTTTGTTTCCAAAAAGACAGATTCTCAAAGGCAGATGTACAGGTGCACTCATGCTACGCCGCCGTTTAGGATTCCTAGCAGGCATGAGGCTGCTGCTTAAGGCTCTACCTCCCCGAACACTAGCGCCGCCACATATTTTATCTTATTATTACGTCGAAGAAAGGAAATTCCAAAACTTACGTTGGGCAATTTGTGATACCTATGATGAGCATTTTTTAACGCCTCTGTAATAGTTTTATTTTGTATATCTTAGGCAGAGATACGATGTTGGCCTTGGTGGCCACCAAACTCTATTTTCGCATCTCTGTTTAAAACTATACAAAATAAAACTATTACAGAGGCGTTAAAAAAATGCTTTGATAGGTATCACAAATTGCCCAACGTAATTTTTGGAATTTCCTTTCTTCGACGTAATAATAAGATAAAATATGTGGCGGCGCTAGTGTTCGGGGAGGTAGAGCCTTAAAGACTTCAGCCCACAGCCGCGATTTTGAAGCACGTCTTGTGTCGCACGATTTACTGCGGTATTTGTTTACAGTACCTACATTTTCAACGAAGACGCATACGATCTTACACACTGCTGCGATTTCTATTTGGCGCACGGCGTTTAGAAATCGCGCCTACAAAAACGCATCGGAATCGCGTTACAAAAATCGCGCGACACAAGACGCAGCTTCAAAATCGCGGCTGCAGGGTGGAGACGGGTGGAGACTTCAGTAGCCTACGTTAAGGTTCCAAAGTTCTGAGCTGGTGTGTGTCATCCTGAGGAGGTGATCCCTTAGGCTGACTGTACACTGAAGAGGAGAGGTTGTGGCAATATTAACCAATGGAATTGGATAAAATCTCCGCTTCGCTTCACTGGAAAGGAAATTGCGAGCTATGAAATTCTTACACCCGGTTGAGTAAGAATTTGATGCACCCTTCAGCCGGCTTTCCACTGCGAAAAGGATGGGGAAATGGTAGTCAGGACGGACTCCTTTTAGTAAAATGTTTACATTTCCATCAACAAAGAGTTTTTGTCTGTTGTTTCCCACCGCAAGAGGAAAATGAGAGATGAGTGAGCGTGATTTCAACAACGCTTTCTGCTCAATCAGTCCGTTCCGCTCGACTATGGTGGAAATAGAAGTATGTAGGTATGTTTACTCTTGCTGCGATGATTGCCAGTAAGTGAGCAAGTCTAAGAGGGTGCGCCGGCAGCCGAGCACGATTTTGTAGGTATTTAGGTGTTTTGAAAAATATTTGTATGGCATATAAAAATATTTTCTAGTGATGCACTGCGTAATAACGTTTGTAATGTTTTGGTATACATTTTGTGTCATTTTATTCATTTTTCTATTCACACTGATAATTCAAAGTTTCATTTAGAGGTAACTTTGTATTTTTTTTCTATCGGGTGAAATATCACCAATCGTGTTTTTGTCTAATGATGAACTAGGAAATATCCTCAGCTATATGTATAAATTTCAAAACTATAGGCCTTATAGCTATTGAGGTCCGGACAGTTAAAAATTCCGAAATCCAGGACTCCTCGCCTTAATGAGTCCGCTCCGCTCGCGGTGGTAACCGGGCTTTCCGCAGCTTGCTGCATTCAACATCTGCGTTCTGTCGTTTGCAGGTCGTCATATCAAACCTGGCCGGAGGGCGTCCTACACTACGTTTGCCAGTCGCAGTCTCCACTCAAGAACACGTTTACCCCAGCTAATTCTATGAGCCATGTTGATAGCTTTGGTTCTCTGTCGGATTTATTCGCCACTCTCCACAAATGAATAGACACAACACAATTGGTACAATACAATACTCTTTACTGAACCAAATAGACCTTCACAAAAGTTGCAAGTAAATTAATAAAAAATAACAGACAATATACAAACGATATGACAACAAAAGACGATGAAATAAGCAAAGCTAAAACAAACACATTTTTGCATTTCCGAGAATTGAGATATCGAGATACCCATTGTAGTTAATAAAATGGAAAATCATTAGATACGTTCACCACTGTGTATTTTACACATTTTATGTTTTTTTTCTATTCTATTTTTATTATCTTCTATTTAAGGGCAAAATCTAGGTTATGTACCCACTATTGATTTTGCACTACTCTTCTCCTTTCTTTTTCATGCATGGATTGGAGTGCTTCTGCTTATAACATGGTTTTGCTATATGTTCAAGTATTATTTCATCTACTTTATTAATAGGTAACTTGAGGCAGCGTCTCGCTATGTCATCAAATTTTTTGTTTATTTCTATTTCATTCAGAAATGATTTAGTTTTCCTCTTAGGGATCCGGGGTTTTCCGTATCTACTTGAGATTCCCATAAGCGGGTTGATGTTTTCAGATATTTTTCTATTATTAGGTACATTTGGTAGGGCTGCTCGGTTTCGTTGATTTTTACTCGTGAGTTTGATATTATTTATGACAGGCACGGCCTCTGTCCGATGATTTTTATTTGAGTAAAGAAACCTCTTCGCTAATTCATATGTATTTGTTTCTGCCGGAAGTTTATCATTCATAGTTATTTTACTATGTTTATGAAGAATTGGTTGCACCGCTCGGCTATTTATATCTTTAGTGTAATTGTTACTATATACAGGACCAGTCGGTTTCTGAGCAAAGTTATTTGACGAATTGAGATATAACTTCGCCAGATCATTGTAGGTTTTATTTTTTCCTGTCGGTGGTTTCTCAATTTTGTCATAAGATATGTTTTTCATTGATGGCGCCACAGTATCAGGTGTTTCTTTTTCATTTTGAAGTAAGCGTTGGGCATATGGGCTATATCCATCTATTAACGTTTGTTTGTACATAATCTTCGGATCATTCTTTTTCCCATCTGGATAGTCATTGAAAAAATCTTCTTCCTGATCAATATCTGGTGTTGTTACGTCTAAATTTTTAAAGGAATCATTTATTTGCTCTTCTTCAACTCGACTGGTACCAGAGCTTTTGGTATCAATAGGTTTCCTATCTAGATTGTCATTGATGTAGTATTTTGCTATATCTTCTTTATGTGATATATTTTTCTGCATTGTTACGTCTACAATTTTATAGGGATATTTTCTTTGCGCTTCTTCAATTCGAATGGTACCAGACCTTTTGGGATCAGTAGGTTTTCCATCAAGATTGTCATTAAAGTAGTTTCTTGCTATATCTTCTTTATCTGACACAGTATTCTTTATTGTTAGATCTAAAATTTTATAGGGATATTTTCTTTGCGCTTCTTCAATTCGACTGGTACCAGAGCTTTTGGTGTCAGTAGGTTTTACATCAAGATTGTTATTAAAGTAGTCTTTTGCTATATCTTCTTTATCTGACACAGTATTCTTTATTGTTAGATCTAAAATTTTATAGGGATATTTTCTTTGCGCTTCTTCAATTCGATTGGTGCCAGAGCTTTTGGTGTCAGTAGGTTTTACATCAAGATTGTTATTAAAGTAGTCTTTTGCTATATCTTCTTTATGTGACAAAGTATTCTTTATTGTTACATCTAAAATTTTATAGGGATATTTTCTTTGCGCTTGTTCAATTCGAATGGTACCAGAGCTTTTGGTATCAGTAGGTTTTCCACGAAGATTTTCATTAAAGTAGTCTTTTACTATATCTTCTTTATGTGACACATTTTTCTTTATTAGTACATCAATATTTTTTTCTGCTTCAGAATAGACTCTCACTTCTTCCCCCTGTATTTCCTTGCTTTCGAAAACTCCTTTACTATGAAGAGGTACAGGTTGCATAGATCTTACTGATTTGGACTCAGGTTCTGTTGTTTGAACTGCTCCGTTTTGTTTAGAAGCTTTCTGATCCAGTAAACTACTATTACCCCTTTCCTTTATGTTGACAAGAGCTGGAAATTAAAGAAAAAGCCATGTTGAAGCTGAGCTGGTGATTTGTGTGAGATCACAGGAAGTCACTCAATGAAATGTATTGTATTATGTATATCAGTCGTCGATTCCCCTTATCACAAGCTCTGCTTAGCTTGGGGATGATTCTGTGTGGATTGTCCAACATTGTTTATTTTATTTATTATTACAGCTTCTACCTACGTCTTCACACGTGTTTTACCAGGATAACAAGTACCTAATTCGATAGGTAATATAATAACCATAAAAAGCCGAATCGCTCGCCGCATTTTTACTTTTTTGCAAAATAAGATGGCAAAGTCTACAAATGTAGCTAACATCACTACTAGAATTTAGACGAGTTTTGTTACCTCATTCACCAACATCGCTATAGCCGTTTTGATGCTTTGAGGTTATTTTCTAAAGAATGTGAAACCGCATCTATGCGGTTTCACATTCTTGCATTGCATTGCTTGCTGATTCCAGGTAGAGCTACATCTATGCAAAATTTCAGACCGATCGGTTCAGTCGTTAGGCGTGGAGAAGTACCAAATATCCATGCAATACATCTAAATATCCAAACTTTCGCGTTTATAATATTAGTATGTTAATTATTAAAGACCTAAACCTCAACAGCCTGTATTGGTCCACTACTGGACACAGGCCTTCCCCTGATAAGCGCCTTATTGGCTTTTATCTCATGGGGGGTAGTGCCCATAATCTCCACGCTTGGCATGCGGGCCTGGGATCGCAGTTCGGTGGTAGAATTGTTCTGTAGGGGGCGCTGCTCCCCGTCTCCGGTGGATATCCCTTAGTCGCCTCTTACGACACCCGCGGGAAGAGTTGGGGTGGTGCTAATTCTAAGCCGGCACCACACGGCAATTATTAACATAACTCACATTTATTATTATAGTTCTTTTTCGCTTTAACTACAAAAGCTCGTGGTATAGGCAGAGTGGAAATATATGGTCCTGCCAGACCTGTCAAGAGCACAGTTTTTATCATAGTTTTTGAACACAATGGTTTTGAGCTTGATACCTACACATGTATGTATCAAGGTAAAAAACTACGAGGAATTTATGTCCCAAAACAAAGCTGGGTAGAAACTAAGCAAAGTAAGATTTGTATTTATATCAGAAAAAAAAACAACCAAACGAATTTTATCAAAAACGTTTTGGAATTTTAGAACTGTTCCACGGCGGCACACAAATTTTGAAATTAGCTATCAAAATTTTGCACTAATTCTAATCGCAACGAAAATAAATATAAGTTTTTGTTTACGATTACATGTCTAATTTCGTGATTCTATAGTCTGAGCGATGAATCTATTTGACGTAACGAACGAGACGTGATCGTCACGTTTAGTTTTGACGTGACAACGTCTTATAATTCGATAGAGCCGGCTGCACGCACGAAAAACATGACGTCATGCGGCGTTACCTCGCTCTGAGGCGTTCCATGTAAGGCTTGAAGTGCAAACGAGAGCGGTGAGCGAAGCGGGAACTGCGTGTTTGTGACACCACACATACTTATATGGGTATCGTTTTCGACTAACTCGAACTCGTAGATTACGAAACAGATGTCCATTTCAAAATCCAAGATGGTTGACATTTTTGACGTGACAACGTCTTATAATTCGATAGAGCCGGCTGCACGCACGAAAAAACATGACGTCATGCGGCGTTACCTCATGCGGCGTTACCTCGCTCTGAGACGTTGTCACGTTCAACTATCGTCAGTAAACCGACTTTACAGACAACCAATTTTTTCCTTACAATTTCACCTTACAAAAATTGCTGCGTTCCTTATATTAAAATAATCGATTTCAGCGCTAACAGCGCTCAAAGTCGTTCCGATTTCTTTGAGCGCGATATCGACAGATATCGAGATATGTTCAACGGAACGGCTATAGACGCGCTGACATCGCTCACGTAAACATAACCTCAAATTTATGGTGATTTTGACAATTTCTTATGTCAATTTGTATAATCATTTGACAATTTGACAGATCGTTCACAGCGACCATGCTCGGTAGCGTGAGCGTTGTGAGTGCAAAGATGGCGCCGGTTATGACGTCATCTATGACGTTTCGTTAACAAGTATAGACGCGATATCTGTTATACGGACCGCTTTGTGATCTCGATTTTGTCTATGAACGGAACACAGCAGAGGAGACGTCGCGATCATGCTTCGTTACTAACGTTAAATATACTCGCCCCTCAGTTTAAAGTAGAATATTGTGTGTTTTTGTCTTTGGTTTAAGAATAAATAATCACTCATAGACGAAAAGAGCATCCAAAAAGTCCAAGGCAAGGTATGTGCTCGATGGTCTGTGACCGCGCCTTGCTCACGAGTTTGGCCAGTGTATTAACTACATCGAGCACATACCCAATGGTATATGTGCTCGATGTTTTTACCAAAAACAAAATTATCTGATAAACGGACCGCTTTGTGAGCACTCAAATCGATTTTGTCTATCAACGGAACACAGCAGAGGAGACGTCGCGATCATGCTTCGTTACTAACGTTAAATATACTCGCCCCTCAGTTTAAAGTAGAATATTGTGTGTTTTTGTCTTTGGTTTAAAAATAAATAATCACTCATATACGAAAAGAGCATCCAAAGAGTCCAAGGCAAGGTATGTGCTCGATGGTCTGTGACCGCGCCTTGCTTAGCTCACGAGTTTGGCCAGTGTATTATCTACATCGAGCACATACCCAATGGTATATGTGCTCGATGTTTTTACGAAAAACAAAAGAACGAAGCCTCTACCCCACATCAGCTGCGATTTTGAAGTGCGTCTTGTGCCGGGCGATTTGTTGCAATATTTGTTTGCAGTAAATTATGTACTAAGACTCATACGATCTTACACACTCCTGCGATTTTATCGACGTGATAGAAGTTGGACGACGCGTTTCCGCGTCCTGCGATTTTGCGATAATTGTTCACAGAACATTTTGTATTAGGACACATGCCATCTTACACACAGCTGCGTCTTGCGTTTTGGGGGGCGGCGGCGGCGCGCGGCGTTTATAAATTGCGCTTACAAAAACGCAGCTGTATGGAGGAATCGCGCTACAAAATCGCAAAAAATCGCGCGACAAGACGCGTTTCAAAATCGCGGCTGTAGCACGGTAATAGGATAATATTACCTTGGCTGTAGGGTAGAGGCTTATAACTGTCAAACAATCTAAAACGTCACACTTATCGGAGAGATAAAACCTTATCTGGCCCTTAGAGTAGCAAATAACTTTATTCCTCAGTTAGGAGCTTTATTCGACAGTTAACAACTATCTGACCATTGGAAAACCAAAAATATCGCTATTCATCGAATAAAAGCTATCTGGTTGTTTATCTGAGAATTGAAAAATCGCCCCTTACTGAAATGTCACTTTGTCATTGTTTGTTTTTGACTTGCCAATACACGTCCGATTTTTTTGTCTGATTGTCGGATCAGATAATCTATGGATAGTCCTACACAAATAAATAGATCCATCCGATCACAATCTTTTATTCTGCTTTCTAAGCAGAAATTGACAGCTGATATTTTTAATTTACCTACGTAAAATATAAGTTAGTAAGGTAATTTAATAGATCAGCCGTCAATTGGAATGGATGTAGGGATGTACACAAATATTAATTGTATACATTCCTAAGTTCTTTAATTGTATGTAAGTACATATTTGTTTGTCTGTTTTATGGTTTTATGATAATATTATATTAAGCGTACCTAAAACGCATCTTTTTATTCCAGGCCTAAAATTATCTGTATGCAAATTTTAGCCCGATCCGGGGTAATTCTAATCCTGGAATCAGACATAGGGTACTTTTTATCCCATAAATCAGTTCCCATGGGATAGAAATAGCCTTTAAACGTTTATAGAAACAACGCGTGTGAAGCTGCGGGCATAAAATAGTTTATATGTACGAACCGTACAGACTTAGCTAGCTACAAAGAGTTCTGTATAAATTAGTAACACGTATTATACGTGATCATGTCTTTTACCTAGCTCTAGCCTAAGAACGGTTAAAACACTTTCTTACAAGAAGTCAACAAGCTTGGTTGTATTATTCTCTCTGGAGATCAACCACCCATCAGCTCGAAGTTAGGGGAAGCAACCCTTAACTTAACCTCTAGCAAACATCAACGTACTCAGCTTAAACATACTATACACGGCCCTAAAATCAGAGGCGATATCGGGGAAGTGGTGGGGAGCGCCCTAGATCGTTCCCTAAATCGTATCGTGTGTAGGCTAATCGCAACCAAAACATGGTTGCGATTAGCCTGAGCAAACTGCTCTAACATTATAATAGTGTGATACCGACGCGTGTACGCGTACGCTGTGTAGGTACATACGCGTACGCTCCGATGCAGCAAACTGACAACTTAACTCTATGGGTTGGCGAAAGTAAAAAGAAAATGACACATTTGTGACATTTCAGAAAGAGTACCTAATGGCGGAAATAATTTAATTATAACTGCTAGTTGATTGGTTGTGCTGATTTTGAGATTGGTGTAGTATAATATTCTCTTTGATTGGTGTTCTGAAAACCTAGAATTTAATTTATTTCGAAAAATGCGAAGATTTTCTTGTTTATCTGCCCGGCTGAGTAAAACTAGACCATGTAAGCAAGACAATATATTAATCACTAATAGGTCGCGGCTTCTCTACGCGTTTTTGGGACTAACTCTAGGATAAGCTGTTGTATTCCTGTGTTCCTTCCACTCGTAACTAGTGTATTCCCAGTAGTGGGAGACAGCCATTCCGTGTGGTGCCGGCTTAGAATTTGCACCAGTCAACTCTTCCAGTGGGTCTCTTCAAGGAATTTCAACCGGGGGAGCGGGCAGCAGCGCCTCCTGCAGAACAATTCTACCACCGAACAATGATACCCAACCCGCATGCCCAGCGTGGGGTTATGTGGTTAACCCACCATGAGATAAAAGTCGTCCAGCGTCTAATACCTATATACCTACTGTTACGGTGAGGCTAAGGGAGGCGTACCGAGAGCTGGTGAGAATCTAGCACAGCGCATCAGCATTGCCATACAGCGGAGCAATGCAGCCAGCGTAGCGGGGACGCGACGACTGGTATTGATATGGTTCAGTTGAGCTACCTGTAGATGGCTTGCAACAGTCTGCAGTTAGCTCAGTTGTTTCAATTCTAAATACTAGTGTAATTTTCTTTGTGAATAAAGGCTTCTAACATAAAAAAGGTGTACCTGAAGCTTCTTGAAATACGAACGCAGCTGGATTGAGACCGTAAGCACGATTATTCCCACTAGTGGGGTATCCAGCGGTTTTCCTCTACCTTTATCATTCTTACCGCTAAGTTTAGAACTCACTCACTGCTTCTGTTTTTCCGGCAATATAAAACGAGTTTCAGCCGTCTTCAGGAGTCTTCAAATCCAGGGTAAATAAGTTCCTTCTGGGGAAGCTTACTTTAAGTGAATTAGTGGCTAAACGCTTGACCATTATCAAAAAAGAAATAGGTATATGAAATATGCATGCACGATCTACTCAGAACCCGCGTAGCACACAAAAGACTTAAACGTGCACTCGCATTCTAAATTCCCTTTATCTTCTACACTTGCGAGCTTTAAAATGGAATCGCTTTCATCGCGAGTTGATCAAAACAATTTTTTTACAATTTATGTACAACTAGACGATCGCCTCGCGGTTTCACCCGCGTAGTTCCCGTTCCCGTGGGAATTCCGGGATAAAATATAGCCTATGTCACTCCCTGAAAAGTAAGCTTCCTAACGGTGAAAGAATTTTTCAAATCGGTCCAGTAGTTTCGGAGCCTATTCAATTCATACAAACAAACAAACAAACAAAAAATCAAACCTTTCCTCTTTATAATATTAATAGTATAGAAGTATAGATGAACTATAGATTGTGGTATATCATTTGAAAGGTAATTTTGTTACTTTTCAAGTGATATCAAGAAGATTTAAAATTAATTAAATTGGCTACCTAAATTAGGAATTATTGCAATAGGTCGAAATTGCATCTATCGGCTTCTATCGGCGCCGGAGCTGGATGAGCTGGATTTCTCCCTCGTATCCGCTGTTTTAGCTCGTCCCAGATATGCCAGATTGGGTTCAAGTCAGGAATAAGGGCTGGCCAGTCTAGTGTGGGAATGCCGACATGGAAGACGTCTGTCGGTACTGTCTAGTCACTGCTGCGGTGTGGCAGCGGACATTATCGTGCATTAAATCAAAATTTATCGTCGCCAATAAATCCTGCGTAAGGGAAAACATAACTTAACTCATAGTTCACTGCAAAGAAATTGTAAAAATTAGTCTTGAACAACCCTTGAAGCGATTCCAGTTTAAAGCTCGCAAGTGTAGTTAAAGACGTAAAGAGTAGTGGTTTTTGTCTATAATATAGTTTAGTTTCTATGCCTCTGAAATCATCAAGAAATCCCTAATTTTCGCCATGTTAGTCTGTCCTTCGGCGGTTTCAATCACAATCACAAAACCAAGGTTTAAGGGTTGTTTAAAATACCAAGCGTCAAAGATATGAAACACACCACCATTGAGAATAAAAATTAGTTCATTACCATATAAAAGAAAATGAAATATTATACTAATAGCTTCTGCCCGCGGCTTCGCACGCGTTGTTACTCTGGAAACGTTTGAGGTTATTTCTATCCCATGGGAACTGATTTATGGGATAAAAAGTCCTAGAATTATCTGCATGCAAAATTTCAGCGCGATCCGCTCAGTAGTTTTGGCGTGAAGAAGTAACAAACATCTATCCATCTATACATCCATCCAAGCTTTCGCATTTATAATATTAGTGTGATTATAAACAGGAAAGATTTGATTGTTTGTTTGTATTAAATAGGCTCCGAAACTACTGGACCGATTTGAAAAATATTTCACCGTTAGGAAGCTTACTTTTCAGGGAGTGACATAGGCCGTGACATATTTACCCTGGAATTCCCACGGGAACGGGAACTACGCGGGTGAAACCGCGAGGTGATCGTCTAGTTACAAATAACCCTGTTTAACATAATTTTTACACCATATGGGGGGTGAGGGAGCGCTTTTATGATGTAGTATGTTTGTTTGACCCACAGATGCCCGAAGACTTCCGGAGCTGTCACATTTGACAGTTAGCTACAGCTCTAAGTCGGAAGAACCTGTGGATCCCCCGCCTACCATCAAGCTCAAACCGCTTACGAGGAGAGGTAAAAATAAATTTTGGATTAAATACAGCCAAGATCTAAGTAAAATTCGGTAGATATGGTACGTTTTCTCAACGCTAACTCAACCTGGTTTGTGTTGTGCCAAGATGGCCTGTTTTGTGTTACAACTAATCGGAAAGACACGCTATTTCTAATCTTTTGCAATAAACGACTACAATACATACAATACAAAATAGGTACTTTATTTTACACCAAGAAAAATACAATACACGAGACTTTACATAAGACACAAGTACAATGAGTACCTACCTAATGAACAACAAAGATAGAAAGACGTTCCCAAACCTGAAGTGCAACCGAGAGAACAATACGCACGCGAAACAAGAACGCAGACGGTGCCGGTCCTACTATGACTGAGGTGGATGGACCTAATTGCACCTAATTTGAGCCTTCTACTTTCGAGAAGCTAGGACTCAATCTCCCGAATTTTACTTAGGTCTATGAATACAGTCCAGGTTTTGACGGAGTCAAGGGCCTTCTCATAGTCCACAAAGGCCAGACACCTGTGTCTGATCTTTGTTTCATACTCTTCGGACTTCTGTATAATCTGCCTCACTGTGTGTATGTGGTCTATGGTGCCATAACCTCCGCGGAACCCGGCCTGTTCCGGTGGTTGAAACTCGTTGAGTCTCCTGACGAAACGATTCGTGACCACTCGCGAGGACAGCATAAAGTCGTGCCTCAATAGTGAGATGGGTTTTTAGTTTTTAAAGAAGGTTTAATCTCTAAGAAATCAAATACGTGTAGTTGGTTAGCACATTCCCGTACTGAGGAAAGGATGCGGGTTCAAGTCCCGTCGAAGTCGAAAATTTTTGCGATATTATTTGATTTCTTAGAAATTACCCAGAGTGTGAGGGCTTATGCCCTATAAAAACAAAAACCTTAGGTTTAACCTCCCTACTTGAAAAAGAGCACCACCAATCTCCCGCTCCACGCCTTTGGAGTTCTCCCACTGTGAAGAGGTTATATAGCTCCTGTATTATGGGGGCTTCTTCCGGCCTTCAGAAGCTCTGAAGTAATTCCGACCTCACCGGGGACTATTCATTTTTTGGCTGCCTTAGAGCTTACACGATCATCTTGACTGATGTCTGGCAGTTCGTTAGTATAATGGCTTGTCAGGGTGGCTCTGGAAACGTCGTCGTCGGGAATAGGGGTCATGTGCAGCGTACAAACGGCCATAGAAATCCTCTATCTCAGCAGAGATGTCCGTCTTCGACGATACGGTCCTCCCGCCATACGTTTTGTATTTGTATTTTTATTTATTTACCACTAGCTTCTGCCCGCGGCTTCGCACGCGTTGTTTCTATGGAAACGCTTAAAGGTGATGTCTATCCCATAGGAACTGATTTATGGGATAAAAAGTAGCCTATGTTTTATTCCAGGCCTAGAATTATCTGTATACAAAGTGAAGAAGCGTGAAGAGGTAACAAACATCCATCCATCTATACATCCATCCAAGCTTTCGCATTTATAATATTAGTGTGATTTATAACATAGGTCGTTATACTTTTGAGCTTCGTCAGGTCGCTCCTGCCAAGCTGCTGAGTGAATACTTTGGACCCTCGGTTTCTCTCTATCGTCACAATCTTTTTGCTTGGTATTATTAATGTGATTATTAATTTATTCATCTGTTCATCTACTTTTTTATACCTCCAAGGCGGCAAACAGCCTGGTGGAAAGCGCAGCCTATGGACGCCTGCGACTCAACTCAACATCATCATCATCAACCTATATATTTAGTCCACAGCTAGACATAGGCCTCCTCCAATGAGCGCCATAGCGTCTTATCTTCAGCTTGCCGCATCCAGCATCTGCCTGCAGTCTTTGCAGGTCGTCATCCTACCTGGCTTGAAGGCATCCTACACTACTCCTATTTCCCGAGATGCACCCCCACTTAAAAACACGTTTACCTCAACACTGATCGGTTCTTCGTAAGATATGGCCGGCCCACTGCCACTTCAGCTTAGTAATTCTTTAAAACTTAACACAATGTTATGTATTAATTTCAGAGGATATAAATCCGGACACAGACGGTGAGCAGCAGCCTGATGCTAAGGAAAAAGACCCCGAGCCTACCCTCGACGATAAGGGGAGCAAGCCATTGGCTACAGGTGTTAGAACGACAGCTAAAGGCATCAAACTCGGTGCTTGCGTGCATCTGACAGCGCAGTATGCTCATGTAAGTATGACGACTCAATATATACTCTTACTCGGTAACAGAATTCAAGATATTGACGTGATAACGTCTTATAATTCGATAGAACCGGCTGCACGCACGAAAAAACATGACGTCGTGCGGCGTTACCTCGCTCTGAGGCGTTCCATGTAAGGCTTGAAGTGCAAGCGAGAGCGCTCGACATCCGTCTCTCTCCTACTTGAGTGAGCGATGCGTCTGCGTGGACAGCTGCTATACTATAGTACATTTACGTCACGTTTTGATCGAGTATCAAATGCTACCATTCCATCAGTATTTTCTTAAGACGTTGTCACGTTCAACTATCGTCAGTAAACCGACTTTACAGACAACCAATTTTTTTTTAAACAACTTTATAAGGAAGGAGCTTCTCGATTCGTCTGTATGTTTTTTTAATGTATGTTACTCGATATTTCTGCCTGTGGTTAACCGATTTGACTGATTATTACACCATTGTATACAGAATGATTCCGAATCGGCCCCATCAAAAGGTATCCATAAAACGAAGGTTGACCGATCCGTTCGTTTTTGATTTTTGGTTTTAAAAGGTCTGGTGTCATTTGGAGTCACGTCTGAAGCAACGCAAGTTGCTAACGTGCGTTGCGTCGGACGTGACATTCAGTAGTAAGGTTGTTCGTTTGTTGCGATCCGTCTACCGAAACTTCGTATTTCGTGTTTCAATGTACAGTCGACTGCAAAAATATGTATACACTCCCAAGTTTTCAATTTGACTAAATAGTAAGTGTATAATAATTGTGATAATTTATGTACCGTATTCTGACGAAGTAAGATGACTGCTTTGTACGAAAAACGTGTGCATGTCCTTTTATTTGAAAAGTTCCGAGTAAAATAAAAGTAAAACTTTGGAAGTGTATAGATGTCTGTGCAGCTGACTGTACATAGGCCTTCTTTCATTAGTCGTTTCTGTTTATTTATTCGTCTCTTCGTTGGCGGAGCCTGGGACGTTCCAGAAAAGAAAGACTACAATCGGAGACCATTGTTTTATTGCAAGCTTGTCTATTACACATGAACGCAGTGCGGGCGTGTCAGTGACAGGTAACAATCATGTTTGACAATGACAGCTTAGACACTAAGACCATAGACTACAACAGTTCCATCCATGTGTTATCAAAAAAAGTTAGACTCGAAATTTAACTACACTTGCGAGCTTTAAAATGGTATCGCTTCATCGCGAGTTGATCAAAACAATTTTTTTACAATTTATGTACAATGAACTATAGATTGTGGTATATCATTTGAAAGGTAATTTTGTTACCTTTCAAGTGATATCAAGAAGATTTAAAATTAATTAAATTGGCTAACTAAATTTTGGGAATTATTGCAATAGGTCGAAGTTGCATCTATCGGCTTCTATCGGCGCCGGAGCTGGATGAGCTGGATTTCTCCCTCGTATCCGCTGTTTTAGCTCGTCCCACATATGCCAGATTGGGTTCAATTCAGGAATAAGGGCTGGCCAGTCTAGTGTGAGAATGCCGACATGGAAGACGTCTGTCGGTACTGTCTAGTCACTGCTGCGGTGTGGCAGCGGACATTATCGTGCATTAAATCAAAATTTATCGTCGCCAATAAATCCTGCGTAAGGGAAAACATAACTTAACTCATAGTTCACTGCAAAGAAATTGTAAAAATTAGTCTTGTACAACCCTTGAAGCGATTCCAGTTTAAAGCTCGCAAGTGTAGATGTCACGTAGTAAAATTTAAAGTCGGTTTATAGTTTTTTAAAACATGCCAAATTATTGTACATACATACATAAAAGCAAAGAAGTATTGGTGGAAAATATTTAACGACACGCGACATGAGTTTAATAAGACGAAAGTCTTTGACCAGTGTGTGTTGTCAGTGCTAAAATATGACACTGAAACGGACTCCTTCACTATGGGCCTTGTCAGAAAGCTCAAGGTCGCTCAGAGAGCAATGGAGAAGGCTATGCTAGGAGTCTCTCTGCAGCGGGGCAATGCAGCCAGCGTCTTGGGGACGCTTCCGACTGGTATTGATATGGATCAATTGAGCTACCTGTAGATTGTTTGCCACAGTGTGCTCTAGCTCAATTGTTTTAATTATTAGTTCTAATTTCTTTCTATTAAATAATAGAAACAAATTAGGACTAGTATTTAGATAAGATAATATAGATTATAAGAAAATTACTATCAAATGAAACATAGTAATTTTCGTTGTCATCCAAGTAATTAAAAAGAAGAAGAGATCTTTGGTGTCTTTCTTTTTCTTGTGCTCTATTTCATATGTATATAGATATTAAAGTTAATATTTTTATGATTTTAAAATTCAATCTGCAGCTTTCGTGGAACCTAGAAAACATAGCTATGGTTATAGGAATAATGAAGCTATTTATTAGTAAAAGAGTTTTCAAATCCATTTTATCGTCTCGGACATTTTTCTGCAAAAAGGCTTAGGTACTACAAAATATCAAGTTATCTAGAGGGTAAAATAGCTTAGGACCGGTTTTGCTCCAGCTTGAAAAATAACAACAAGCATGCTAAAGGTTTCTTCGTCGCTTCTTTCGTCGCGTCTACATGCTAAAGCGACAGAAATCAAAAATATCATCTTATTTCCGTCTTTTTTTAATTTACGAGTTGAATGAACCTTTTCCAAGTGTGCACTACAATTATTGCATTTACGTAAAAAAACTGATTTTGAATGTAAAATTTGAATTTCAACTTCAACTTCTTATTTAATGGCACCGAAAATTTGAATTTTTGGATAAGTTTTATTCTAGTCCCAAAATAAGCAGAGCTTGATTGAATGTAAGCGGGTTAACTACGAACCTAGCTTGTGTTGGAAGAACACCAACGTTTCATCTCTTAACGAGAGACTTCATCAGGGTGAGTGTGGTTCGCGTCACGCCTGTTCTGCGTCATTACGTACGAAAGTATTTACAGTAAAATAAGCAGAGCTAAAATATATAGGACAAACAAATTTATTCACAAAGAAAATTATACTAGTATTTACAATTGAAACAATTGAGCTAACTGCCGACTGTTGCAAACAGTCTACAGATAGCTCAACTGATCCATATCAACACCAGTCGGAAGCGTCCCCGCTACGCTGGCTGCATTGCCACGCTGTATGGCAATGCTGATACGCTGTGCCAGATATTCACCAGCTCTTATATTATATATATACAGCAGAGCTTATATTTGGATCTTCTTTCCAGTTTTCGCAAGCTTGCTTGGGGAAGCCTATCGAAATAGCCGACAAGTACGAAGCATCGTTGATGGAACGTCAGTCAACACCAGACGCCAGGCTCACTGGGGAGATCACAGCAGGTACCTACTTCATTTTATTTACGCAGGGTAGTATAAATGTGAAAGTGCACATGATGGGATGAGATAAAGAAGACGGCAGGGCCGCACTGGTTTTAGGAACCCAAAAGAAGGAAAAATGGACGCCTTTAGAGGAGGTCTTCATCTGCAAGGGGTTCTTGCAAAATTAAATACAAGGAAAAACTGTAAATCTATACTAATTATAAAGAGGAAAGATTTGATTGTTTGTTTGTATTGAATAGGCTCCGAAACTACTGGACCGATTTGAAAAATTCTTTCACTGTTAGGAAGATTACTTTTCAGGGAGTGACATGTTATGCTATATTTTATCCCGGAATTCCCATGGGAACGGGAACTACGCGGGTGAAACCGCGAGGCGATCGTCTAGTAACTAATAAAAGCTTTACCTACTATGAAACTTCCCATTTTTTTTTAATTCGTCTATATAAGGTTATTGTGTGCAAGAAATAAAAGGCTTTTTATTATATTTTATTATTTAATTCAATTCAATTCAATACGTTTATTTCAGCTTGGATACATGCATATATATTTCAGCCATAGATTAATTAATTAAATAAAATCATCTTAAATTAACGGAACACACTATGTGTGCGCGGCGCTTGAGTCCGTAGAAAGTCGCAAAGATTTTTGACTCCTACGTCACTTGACCTCGTGGTGTAGTTGTTTAGCACATTCCCGTACTGAAGGAAGGATGCGGGTTCAAGTCCCGTCGAAGTCGAAAACTTTTGCGATATTATTAGATTTTTTAGTTATATTTAATATTTTCGTGATTTTGCAGTGATTGGAGCCGTGGTGGACGTACATTTCGAATCCGGTGTGCCGAGGATCCTGAACGCACTGGAAGTTCCCGGGAGAAGTAAGTTAAGAGTCTTCGTCTTCAGCACAGAATATGAGATTCATACTGTACCTACTACACCTGCTCAGAAATTTGCTTATTCCTTTTCCAAACAAAGGGTAGAAAGTACGTCATTGCAGGCGTAGGTACTAAGATGCGGGACGGAAAACTCTATGGAATTTCATTTCTCACGCGTTTAGTGGGAGAGAAAAGTGTATGAAAATCCATTTATAGCGTGTTATTTTTTTGTTTTCTTAAATATCAGCCGGTAGCCATGGTCTTAGCATTATAATAGGTCAAACGACAAAAGTTTTTACTCCGAACAATAATTAAAAAAAAAGAACCACGTGAAAATCGCACGCGCGCGTATTTATTGCTACATTTGAGTTTACAATTTGAATTTACTCTAGTGATTTGAATATCCTAAAACGATGATTTTCCTCGAAGTTGTAGTATAAAGCACTACCACGGTAATATTATCCAACAGTATTTGGACTCGGCCGTATCTTTGAAATAAATGCCTACAGCCGCGCGGTAGGTAAACATGCGATAGGGCTGCCCGCCTCCACCATTTTAATTACATTTGCCTACTTTGTGTTTCCATTTAGTTTTGTGATTGTAAATATAGGAAGGTACTTTTTTTATATTAACAAATAAAATACTTTGTGAATTGAATGGGAAGTGTTCAATAAAAATGCGTGTTGTTTTTTGATTGGTAGATTTAATTAAAAAACCTGTTTATGTTTGAATAACAAATCGGTCTTATAAATTTGCGACCGAAAAATATTTGCGCCTCGACTGAGACGTACCTACAAAATGCTTTATTATTAAATTTTAGAAGATTTTTTTGGAGAAAAAGGAATATCTTTTACTTGGTTATAGATACCTGCAGCTACTTTATTAAATATGTACCTGAACTTATTTTTAGAGAAAAAATCGCGCGGTTATTATTAAAAAAACATCACACCATCCGTTCGTCACTGCGGCACAGCCGCGACTGTCTGCATGCTGAGCGCATGCCGAGATCGAGGCGCGTAGGTATAGCTCGCGTTTCGCCCGTTTGTATGAAGTCGGATTACTTATAGGATAATATTACCTTGGCACTACGTATCACTCGGGAGAAAGTGCGATTCCTACCTCGTGTGTTTTAAGGCCCATGACATAGGTACTCTATAGGAATCAGGCATTTTCTCGCCTAGATGTATAATGTACTATTATTTAAGGGTTGCTTTAGAAACAACCCGATAACGGCCACGAAACGGCTTCTCGAAGCTGCAAGATTTATCTTGACAGATTTGTGGACAATTACTTTTCTGGTAGTTTAATTCCTTGCAAAACGCAGAAAATATAAAAATCCACTAACATTTTTGAATTTCGCGCGAATCTTTGTCAGATTCCGTGACGATGACTCTGTAACGAAGAGGGGTCTACTCAGAAAATTACCTTAAATCGAATTTTCTTTTTCGTTGTCGTGCAAAATAAACTCTTATGTCGCTTGCATAAGATTAGCGTTTGCGCCAAAACGAATAAGAAACTTCTATTTGGTTTCTAGGACTACGGGCCCTGAATGGCCCTGCTCCCATGTTTCAGTTCAGTCGACGGCACGAAGTTTTTGTGCCTAGGTCTATCTCAACTTCGTCGATCCTAGGAGAGTAATACATCCAATAAAAAATAAATCAAAAGACGAAATCATTTATTTCAGACCGTGCTCGATTTAAGGCACAGTTACAAAATTTTAATACTTACACAATTTTAACATAGCTTGTTACACATAGTTTAGAAAAATTAAGAATATGACCAATTTAAAATACTTTGTTGACAAGGTGTGCACTCAGTGCCAGGTGTAGGTTGCAAGTACAGAATGCACCCCTTGGAACACGTTACAGCAGTAATCGGCCGTTCAGGTCTTCGACCATCGCTGCCAGGAGGTTGTTTGCAGCTGGCGCGCGGCACAGCGAGCTCGTATCACACCTTTTTTTTTTTTTTATCCCGAGGGAAATGCGCACGCATATCGTACTGCCACGGGGAAACAGTACGATGATGTGGGACTCTAACACCACTAAAACCCTCAGGGTGCTTCCGCCTCTGCCGCTTGTGGTAGGAACGTCGGGACGCTTACACTCATCCACGAACCCACCGCGGCTGCCCGATATCGGGCCCCTCACTGGGGGTGTGCAGCACCCCCTCTTCGCGACGCGCCAGAAACACATGACGCGCCGCGATTATCACACCTGGGAAATGCTTAATTTTTTTTCTTCTCGAAACATTTTCTAAGAACTCCTTCTGCCCCCAGCTCCTCGCCTAATCCTCGAGGTCGCGCAGCATCTCGGCGAGAACACCTGTCGCACCATCGCTATGGACGGTACCGAGGGGCTGGTGCGGGGTCAGCCGGTAACGGACACGGGAGCACCCATCACCATACCAGTCGGAGAACCCACGCTTGGAAGGATCATGAATGTCATTGGCGAGCCCATAGGTTGGTTTGGCCACGAGTCCTGTGTCACGAAGTTCATGAGTCAAGTGTCATGAACTACAGTTAATGACATATGCAAGAATACAAAAATTTATTAATAAAATCATATTTTACACGTCAAATTGTTTCGTAATTAACCAATATTACAATTAATATTTCAATTTATGACTCATCAAATGTTATATTTCGTAACACATGACAATACCCACATGGTATGATAAAATATGTGTGACCTCCGCTTGACCATGATTCATGGTTGATTGATGCGTAAATCATGACGATTAGTGACATTTGGTTAATAATTTACTGATACGTGATCGTTGGTGTTCTTCCAAAACAAATAGGGTTCGTAGATCACCCACTTACATCCGTAGGTAACGAAGTTACTCACTATTTATGCCTTCAAACAAGTGATTCTTATTGCTGGATAAGTGACTCATATGACTCACATTGATGTAGAGCTACGACGTAGAGTACAGCTGTTAATTTTACTCTATAACCAATCTGAGGTTTCGTTGATTGCACTTTGTATCGCCACATTGAAAAATTATACAAATTGTCCAGATGAACGTGGCCCCATAGAAACTGACACATTCGCGTCCATCCATGCCGACGCGCCGCCATTCATAGAGATGTCGGTCGACCAGGAGATTCTGGTGACTGGCATTAAAGTGGTGGACCTCCTTGCGCCTTACGTGAAAGGTAGATAACCTTTTTATTTTGTAAAGAAGACTCGCTCAGTTACTTACACCGTCCACGCGTTCATTTTCTTTGACTTAATGAAAGAATGCAATATTTCATACACACGTATCTGCCAGCTCGATGAATATCGAAGCTCTCGTTAGCTATTTTTCGAAGCGACAAATTCGCGTTACTATTTTTAAAGAAACGGTGACTAGTCACGGATAACGGTCCAATTTTTTAATCCAAATGTGTTATCAATTCATAGTACACACAACACAACAACACAAAACACACATCAACGAATAGAGTCACAGGTAGCGTAAAACATTTGAAAATTTAAAAGAAATAGTTTTTTGTATTTTTAGGTGGTAAGATTGGTCTCTTCGGAGGTGCAGGAGTCGGAAAGACTGTGTTGATCATGGAACTTATTAACAACATTGCGAAGGCCCATGGAGGGTTCTCAGTGAGTCAAATGTCAATTATTTAAAAAAACACCTTTATCCGCTTTTGTCAACCGAAAATGTGACACAGACAACAAAAAGTCGAAAAAGAGAATCTTATAGAAGAGAAAAACAATTAACACGTTATTTCCTATTTTATGATAATTTAAATTTAAAACTTTGACTTATCTTCTGTAATCCTAGAAATAAGTTATTGATTTCTGATAGTTTATTCTTGTTGTACGGTCACTTGTCTCTGAGTAGTATTTTGTATAGGGTGTTTTAAAATAAGGTTTTATCCACCCAGGTGTTTGCTGGTGTCGGTGAGCGAACGCGCGAAGGATCAGATTTGTACAACGAGATGAAAGTTGGTGGTGTAATCACAGATGATTTCAAAGATTCCAAGGTAGAATAAGATATGTTTTTTACTCGTTTTTGGACGTGGCTTACGTGATTGAGCCTCGACATAACCCAAAACACTTAGGGATATTGTTAGCTACCCATCTATTATAAAACGTTTTGATCCTATTTGCTGAGTAAGGGAGCAACTCTTTAATTAAAAAATTTGCTAGGTCAAAAATATCCCCATACAAAGAAAGAGGTAGTGTTTCTTACGATAGCTTCCAGTTGCTCTCTCCACTGGTAGGAATTTCGTCACAATGTCACTAATGCACAGCATATTGATAGGACATTAGAACCACCTGGCACCCAACCCGCCTCACCTCGTGCGGTTAGTAGTAATTATATGAATATGCACTCTTTAAATCACGGATCGCCTTGCTCGCAAGTGGTCCACGCGCGAACGGGGTAAGTGACACCGCCGCCATCGCCCGCCGTTAACAGCGCATGGACCACTCGGTGATAACTCGCTGCTCGTATGCTTGCCTTGCGTTAACAGCGCATTGCAAACGTTCACAATAACGAGGTTTACTGGTTAACCACGTGGCGTCCACCCATGACCCACGCACTGGGATGCACTGGTTGATGCCGCAGCGTTTGCACGAGGCACGGCGGTACGGTACGGGTGCTGGATGGGTCCAATAAGCTAAACCTAAATCTTTCTTCCCTCTAGGTGGCGCTAGTATACGGACAAATGAACGAACCACCCGGCGCGCGGGCGCGTGTCGCTCTGACCGGCCTCACTGTGGCAGAGTTTTTCAGAGACCAGAAGGGACAGGATGTTCTGCTGTTTATTGACAACATCTTTAGATTCACTCAGGCTGGTTCAGAGGTACGATGACTCGTGAAAAGACAAGTCATACGATATTTGGCAATAAACTCATTTCTCAGTCATTGACATTTTGATATTGCTGATAATTAACTTACCTACTCATAAATGGCGTCATCGAATGACTTTTGACTCATCACATAACACTAAACATTCTTTATTTTTGAGACATTAGATGTGATTATTAAAATTCTTGTACTTATTTGAAATAATAGTTCTGCAGTTATTTGATATTTGAAATACAGGGTTACTGGTAATTCCCTGACACTGCGTGAACTGCAGGTTCTGCCAATCATCACGAACTCGTACGTGAGCTCCTTGCATGTGCCACCTATTATCAGGAGTCATGTGTAGGTATACACTCACTGGCATGCCAGTATCTGGCAACTCTGGCAAGCAAGTAGATCGCAAGCAATTGATTTAATGGCATACAATATGAGGAAGGTGGGTCTCCGGGAGCTGCAAAACCGACACGCGACAGCTACAGGCAGGCCGGCTGCCAGGCTTCAGCCAAATCTGCCGTCTTCTTTTTTCTCCCGTTAATTTAGCCACACATTCCATTGATAGTAGCAACACGACATAATTTACCTAGAATGCTATACTGTTTCTAATTTACTTTGAATGTTTTCCATTATCTACAAGAAAGCGTAAAACTGATACGTGAACGAATGCAAGTCTGCAAGCTACTATCATGAAAATTTGTATGGATACTTCTTGGAACTATAGTTCCAAGAACATAATACATATGTATACATAATACTTCTTGGAACTGTAGTTCCACGAAGTTTCCATACACATTGTCATTTTCATCCTTTGCAAATTTATTCACAGTCTGCTTTAACGCGTTCAATGCCACCACGATTTTCATAATGTATTGCCGGATGCCGGGAACATTTCACGGTGGACGCGCTAGGGGAGTCACCGGCACTGGAATACGAATTACGTGAACACGCGAGGGGAGTCAGTGGCACTGGACGTGTTAACACGCTAACTAGTAGGCACGCTACTGTTTCGTTTTATAGGCATGTGTATTCTCGACTTTAGGTTTATTTTCTGTCCTTCTGTTCCGGCAAAATAATTATTTTTTTCTTATTGTTTTACTACACTAATTTCATTTATCATTTAAGGTTTCCGCCCTCTTGGGTCGCGTCCCCTCTGCCGTCGGCTACCAACCCACGCTGGCCACTGAAATGGGTTCTATGCAAGAGAGGATTACTACCACCACCACTGGTTCTATTACAAGCGTCCAGGTAAATTAGGTTAAAACCATCGACGCAAGTAAAATTCTGGAGATTGGAGTCTAGCTTCTCGAAAGTGGAACACTCAAATTAGGTCCACCCACCTCAGTCATAGTCGGTCTGATGCCACCGGCGTTCGTGTTTTGCGTGGGTATTGTTGTCTCGGTTGCACTATGGTTTAGGTACATCTTTCCATCTTTATTTTTCATTAGGTAATTGCAAAAGATTGGAAATGAAAGCGTGTCTTTGTGTTTAGGTTGTAACACATCACAGGCTATTTGTTGAGTAGCGCTGGGAGAACGTAAGTACCATAGCTATTTTGGGGGTAAAGGTGGATTTCCCCCAAATAGGAACAGAGGGAGATCTCCTCTGAACTCTGAACTAGGAATGGTCACTTTTTGCATCTTTCTTAACGACATCTAGCGGTCACTCATTGAAGCGCTTAGTTAGGTTTTTTACTAACTTCAGTTTTATCGGTGATAGCGCCTCTATTGACACGTTAGCCTTGTAGTTCGGCCGTTGTCGCCTAGAGGTCGCCTACAGCTATCTACAGAGTTTAACTTACATCTATGGCTTAAACTATTAAACCGTAAACATAAAGTAAACAATTTTCTATTTACTAATGAAAAACTAACCACGATTCACTGGTACTTTTTGAGCATTTAGGAAAATAAGAAGTATTGGGCTATAAATATATTTAAGTGTTCCTGCAAATGCTAAAACGAAGTTAGTTTTATCACGGGTTCATAGAAAATGGTTTACGATTTACGGCAAATTAATTTTCCTTGTACAATGCAGAAAAATTTAGAAAAAAAAAAAAAAAAAAATCTTGCGCCTACACATAACGATCTTGTCCTTCCACTCTAACCAACTAAACTGACCAACTGAAACATCAAATCAACCTCAAAGCCATTGATGCGGCTCATGAGTCATGATGTCACATGAGTCATGTGTCATGTTATTCCTCAGGCTGTGTATGTCCCAGCTGATGATCTGACCGACCCTGCTCCATCCGCTACCTTCGCCCATTTGGATGCTACGACAGTGCTGTCTAGGTAAATATCTAAAATTAACAAAAAAAAATATTTGGGTTGAGTTAACCTTTTACGGCGAGAAAACGTGTGTACAGGAGCCCTTACGGAGTTCGTTCAGTTACCAGAAACCATAGATTAGATTTAACCTCTCCCGTGGCAAGAGGCCATAATATAGCCTGTCAAATGAAACCGTTGTGTGGCAAGCGACCATATTATGGCCGATTTTCCGATCTATTTTCTCTCAAATGAATGCGATCTGCGAAACAGGATTTTACTTCTGCAAGTCGCATCGTAGCCGATTTTAGTTATTTCCCCCTCGATATTATGTTCGTGAACAAAGACTTACCTTATCATAATAACATAAAATGTTATCATAAATGAATGATATTATCGGGTAGGTACTTACGCGTACCTTTTGTTATTATTTCCCCTACGTTTCTACAGCTTTACAGCGATCGTGGTCACGGGTCGACTAGATGTACTCGGAGTTACAGCCGAGAATTGACGGCAGCATCCACGACTACCCTCAATTCGTCTTCAGACTCAGGAATGTCCAAGTTGAAATTACACTACAATAACCGTGCCCGATTCAACATCATCCTGACTCTACAGCCGCGGGTGGGCCTTGGTCTGGTCTAGTAAATTTCGCCATTCAATCCTATTCTTGGCTTTTTCTGCCAGCTGGTCACTCCATTTGCTTTTAGGTTTTGTTGGACCGTCGAGCCATCTGAGTTTCAACCGTGCCAGATTGTAGGGGAAATCATAACAAAAGGTACGCGATAAATACCCGATAAAATCATTAATTATGTTAACAAATCGCGAAAGTTTAAAACGTTTTATAAAATGTTTTGTTTAAGTCATCTCTGAAATTAATTTTTCGACCTCTGTAGCGCAGCGGGCGAAGGTCTGCCTGCGACGCAGGAGGTTGCGGGTTCGATTCCCGCCTCGGGACAAATGTTTGTACGATCTGCAGTTATTTGTTCAGGGGTTCTGGGTGTTTTTCTATGTATAATAAAAAATATCTATCTATGTAGTGTATTGTATTAAGTATAAAGATAAAGATAAAGATGATTTATTTGCATAAACATGTGTAGTGCATTTAAGATTTTACAAAGAAGTATATAGTCTCAACATGTTTTACCGATTACGGTGTACAAATTGTGAGCGGCATGCAACCGCTCACAATTTGTACACCGTACAACCGTACCGTTTGTATATCAGTTATCTAGTACCCATAACACAAGCTCTGCTTACCTTGGGGCTAGATAATGCTGTGTGAATTGTCCAGCATTATTATTATTATCATTAATTACTCAACAGGGCCATAGCCGCTTACGGGGTGTATCCTGCCGTGGACCCGTTAGACTCGACCTCGCGAGTGATGGATCCCAACATCATAGGACATGAACACTACAACGTTGCCAGAGGAGTGCAGAAGCTACTACAGGTACCTCAACCTCAGCAGCCTGTATTGGTCTACTGCTGCAGGCCTCCCCCTGATAAGCGCCTTATTGGCTTTTATTTCATGGGAGGTAATGCGCTTAATCCCCACGCTAGTCATGCGGATTGAGGATCGCAGTTTGGTGGTAGAATTGTTCTGTAGGAGGCGCTGCTGCCCGTCTCCGGTGGATATCCCTTAGTCGCCTCTTACGACACCCGCGGGAAGAGTTGGAGTGGTGCAAATTCTAAGCCGGCACGACATAGCTGCGACTACAGGTACAGCTCTAGCTATTATACAGGGTAATTAATGGATAAGCCCGCAGGTACTTGTACACCACAGCTACTCAGGAAAAAGTATTAAAAATGATCTATCTGCAGCAGTCTACGATTTTTTAATTTTTTTTAATGTACAAAATATGGCACCTTTGTTAACATTATTGGGCACTACGGCTACAAATTCAATAATAATAAATTGATTTTCTCTGGGAATAACCGTGAAATGGCCTTGCTACCGCGCATTATAAAATATTTCTAGCTGCAACTGTTTGTTTTCTACCAATTTTTAAAATAGATTTCGGTTTTTTAATGATAAAGTTTAAGCACCTCATGAATCAAAAACTCATATCGAGAGCTGGGTGGCCCGCAGCTTAAAAAACATGCCTACTTTATGAAGTTTCATAAACTGTCAAACAAAAATTTAAACTCAATTTTTTTTGTCAAAATACCGAGTTATGCTACCTTTGTTTCTCTAGCCTTATTTTTATTAGAACAAAAAAGTTATAAATGACTTTTTTTGGAAATCTGTGGAAGTGTATTATGGGGTGGTTTGGGTGTAATTAATAATTAAATCGACAATTTCAAACTCGGCGAAGGACACGTAAACACACCGGGGGCGGGCAGCAGCGCCCCCTGCAGAATAATTGTAACACCAAACTGCGATCATCAACCCGCATGCCCAGCGAGGGGATTATGGGCATTACCTCCCATGAGATAAAAGCTAATGCGGCGCTTATCAGGGGGAGGCCTACGTCCAGCAGTGGACCAATATAGCATGTTGAGGTTCATGCAAAAGGCACCACAGTCGGGCAAAATTATAATTAAAACATAATAAAATATCTAAATTAGCCTTCGTTTAATGACTTTCTAATAATAACTTTCCATTAGTCAATTCCATGGCTTATAATTATACTCTTGTGTGTTTAAGGGGGCTCCACGGTAAATTGCACAATGCTCTCCGTTTTAAAGATTTCTCTAAAACTTATCTAATTACAAATCACAAAATATGACCAACTAGACGATCGCCTCGCGGTTTCATCCACGTAGTTCCCGTTCCCGTGGGAATTCCGGGATAAAATATAACCTATGTCACTCCCTGAAAAGTAAGCTTCCTAACGGTGAAAGAATTTTTCAAATCGGTCCAGTAGTTTCGGAGCCTATCCAAAACAAACAAACAAACAATCAAATCTTTCCTCTTTATAATATTAGTATAGGTACCTGATCTACACGATAAAAATATTTATATTGTAAAATATTATTTTGTATAGTGTTCTAATAAATTACTGTATAAATTACAAAAAAAAATGCGCTTCTTTTTTAACCCTCGCAGTAAATAGAAAATACCAAACGAAAAATAAAACCTTAAAACTACTACTTCAATTATATGTCTTTCCTTTAATTATACAGATTTTCGTTGTTATTAATAGATTCAATACAATAAAAATAAAACCCCAAAAAAACTTTTTGTAAAGCACCTTGCGGAAAAATTGGAGCAAACTGAAACCATAGGGTCATTATTATTGCTCTGTTATTGGTTATACTTCGTGATTTTAATAATAATAATAATAATAATAATAAATCATTTATTGCCTATAAATTACTTATCCTAAACTAGAATTATACACAAAAATTAAATAACTAATCATAGGCAAAGGGAGTAGATTCAGCTTTGTGCTGAATGTAAGAAACATGCAGCGCTGATTTTAAATCTACTCCCCTCGGATTTGATTTGATTTGTTTCATTACTTTGAATTGAATAATTTTAGAGAAATATTTGAATCGGTGAGGACCGTATTGGGTAATTTACCGCGGAGGCGGCTTTAAACTTCATTCAAAATGTGCATACAAGTAGCAACGTATTTGACCTAAAGCGTGAGCCATAAAGTCAAGCATGAGTCGTAAAGTCATTCATAACATAACTCATACACGACGATGGTTGGAGCGTCATGCATGCGTGTGTATTCAAGTATCAAGGATTTAACACTTGAGACTAGATGATCTTGTGTGGATTGTCCAGAATTATTTATTTATTTATTATTTCGTTTCCAGGATTACAAGTCTCTACAGGACATCATCGCCATCCTAGGAATGGACGAGCTGTCAGAAGATGACAAGCTGACAGTCTCTCGAGCGAGGAAGATCCAGCGGTTCCTGTCACAGCCTTTCCAGGTATCTTAGCAAGATCATCATCAGCATATAATTATTGCACAGCTGGACATAGGCCTCCTGTAATGAGCGCCATAGCGAGTTGCAATAGCAACAACAGAATTGACACCACGGTAAGCAATACATATACTATGAAAATTACAATCAAATAATAGAAATAAATTAGAACTACTATTTACAATGAAAATCATTTATTCACAAAGAAAATTATACTAATATTTACAATTGAAACAATTGAGCTAACTGCCGACTGTGTATACATAATACTTAATATATGTTTGAATTTAGTATAGCATTTAGTAAGCCCATTTGTTAATTATATAATAATTAATTATACATTAAATAGTATCTTCAAAGCCATTTGTTAATGATTATATATAATAAAATCGCGGCGCACAATGATAGTTATACCTATATTTGGAAATAATAGACAAGAAGACACCTATTCAAATAAATAATGTCCTTTCTGAGATATTCTTAAATGAAAAAATTCAATTGAGAGAATACTTAACTAGTTTATTTTCATCTGTAAATTTATATCTTAGAAACTTGACGCTTTAGGACATTATATGTTATGGGACATTTTTTATTTGTGTAAGTGTCATCTATCCGAATACCTACATAACTTTCATTGTCTGCCGCAATCTTGTAAAAAAAACAGTGTGGTAGCCGATGTACCCTCCATACAAAAATCTTCAAACTTTACCAGTCATTAGATAAAATGTTCTTTTTAGGGTTCCCCGTACCTCAAAAGGAAAAAAGGAACCCTTATACAGACAGACAGACGGACAACAAAGTGATCCATTGATTGTTGTCCGTCTGTCAACGCCTTTTTCTCAGGAACGCGTGGAGGTATCGAGTTGAAATTAACAATAAATAGGTACTCAAATCTGTAACCTCTTGGAGCCGTGATATAAATAAAACATCCAAGACAACGCAATCCGCGGCTTAAGTCCTAATATTTGGAAATTTCCAAGGGAATCACATGCACACAAAACCTATAGGGTACGTCCCGTAGACCTAGAATCATGAAATTTGGCTAGAAGCAACGTCTCATAGCACAAGTAAAGGAAAAAATCAAAAAATTGTAAATTTGTAGTTTATTCACTAAAAAAATACTTTTGATTCTCGCCATGGACCAAAACCTAAAAGGTACTTCCCGTAGACCTAGAATCATAAAATTTGGCAATAAGCAAGGTCTTACAATTATTCGGACTGAGCCCTTGGAGCGCGACTCACACTTGACGTTTTATTTTATGTTCTTTTTTCTTAATTTATTCCAGGTGGCGGAGGCGTTTACCGGATACCCCGGGAAGCTGGTGAAGCTTGAAGATACCATTGCTGGATTTCAGAAGGTAAGGTTTTTTCTCCTTAAAGTTTACTCCTCATCTCAGCTTGGACAAAAAAACACTTTTCGAAATTATTTATACCTAGAAATCAGCCAAAAAATTGGTTCTATCGAATTAATTTTTTGTATTTTTAATAGGTACGTTTTTTTTCCTAACCGCCCCAAAGATGACGCAAAATTTAGCTCGTTTTCCTCACCGTTGTTATTGTTATGGCATCCTTCACTTCCTCAATTTTTGTCCACGAGTGTTAAAAGTCTCAAACATTATCGTGTCTCGCTCCACTCGCCAGTGCCGTCGTCATTTCTCCCTTTTCTTTTACAAATTCCTCGATCGTCGCGTCACTAGTTAAAAATGCCTTAAAAATGTAACGTGAGTGTTAAAAGTCTCAAAAATTATCGTGTCTCGCTCCACTCGCCAGCGCCGTCGTCATTTTTCCCTTTTCTTTTACAAATGCCTCGATCGTCGCGTCACTAGTTAAAAATGCCTTAAAAATGTAACTCCCTCCGCTCGCCGTTTTTTCTATGCTATTGTTTTTTCTATACTATTGCATGTCTCTGGCCTTTGCCTAACCCTATTATGATTATAGAATAATAAATAAAATAAATAAATAAATAATGCTGGACAATTCACACAGCATTATCTAGCCCCAAGCTAGTAGAATATACTCAAACTTTTTTTTTTCATGTCGTAGTCATTGAATATTATTTTAGAGCTCTGCCAAATATTTCGATTTGCGGCGAAAGAGTTCCGTCGCTAAAAAGTTTGAGAGCCGCTGCTGTAGTGTCCTTTTAAAGCGTCCGCCATCTGTGCATCCACATTGTGATGACGTCACGGACCCGTCCCAGACACGAGTCGTCGAGTATAAAAAGAGCAGTTCTCATCTATGTAGTACACCCATAACACAAGCACTACTTAGTTTGGGGCTAGATTATGTTGTATGGATTTTCTAACACTACCTATTTATTTATTTTATCATCTTCTGATGACATCCGTGAGGGCGGGTGCGGTGGCAGATTAGGTAGAAGATCTCATAAAGCTGTGCCATAAAGCTGTGGAATGCCCTACCAACTTCAATTCGACAAGCTAAGTCTCTCCCTATTTTCAAACATATGGTCTATGAACATATCCTTACCTCTAATTCAAACTGTTAATATCAAATTAGTATTATTATAAACACCTTATATATTTATTTTATGTATATTATATTTCATTTTATGTATATTATACTTATTTTATGTATATGATATTTAATTTATGTATATTATATTTATTTTATGTATATCATATATTTATTTTATGTATATTATTTATTTATTATTATTATTGTATGTATCTGTCATATTAATTGTATTTATAGCTACTAGTATTTGCTTACGTATGTTTAATCCAAATATTATACCCGCTGTAGAACACGCCACCGTCTATACATGTTCTTCCATTTCCTGTCCATCCAAAGGTTGCCTGGAAGAGATCGCTCATAGCGATAAGGCCGCCCATTGTGCATTGCTATGTGTTTGTCTTTTCCTGTCCTGTGTTTCTGTTTTATTTGGTGTGCAATAAAGAGTACTTGTATTGTATTGTATTGTATCTCAAGAGGCGCAAATATGCAGGTCTCCACAGAGCCTAGACACACATTTGCTCCCCTTGGAGTCTAGTCTAAGCCCTAGGTCCGTGGGGTACACCGAGGCTCTTCGGGTTTTAAAAAATTATCTGAGCGTCTGGTCGAAGCGACGCGTGACCCGAGAGCTGGTGAGTAGGTATCGCAGCGCATCAGCATTGCCATACAGCGGGGCAATGCAGCCAGCGTAGCGAGGACGCGACGACTGGTATTGATATGGATCAGTTGAGCTACCTGTATATTGTTTGCAACAGTCTGCAGTTAGCTCAGTTGTTTCAATTGTAAATACTAGTTGTAATTTATTTCTATTAGTTGAATTTCATTAAATAAATTATTGTTTTTTATTTTTTCAGATAATAGACGGTGAATTGGACCACATACCCGAGGCAGCGTTTTATATGGTCGGCAAAATTGATGAAGTCATAGAAAAGGCTCAAGAACTGGTCGACAGAGAAGCCAGTGCTTACGAAATGGAACTTTGTTGAATGTTGAATTAAAGTTTAGTTTTGGTTATATTTAGTTTTTTTTAATCTTTATTATCAATGAAATAATATATTGAAATATGGCGTGACGATTTCGACGCATTCCGGGTAGATTGGTGGGACCTGGCCAACGAACGCGATTCCTGGAAGAGTTTGGGGGAGACCTTTGCCCAGCAGTGGGACAAAATAGGTTAGCTAAAAAAAAAACAGAAGTAGGTATCTTCGGAAAACTACTTTTCTGGTAGTTTAATTCCTTGTAGAAAGCAGAAAATATTAAAAAACCGCAAAAATATTTGAATTTCGCGCGAATCTGTTTCATTCCGTATCGATGACTCTGTAGGTCTTAATAGCCCAGCAGTAAACCTTAGAATGAAGAGGAAAATTATAGTAGGCACATCTACTTAGATTAATAGGTAATTTTGTGTTCTAGCGAATAAGGTATTTCCAGTTGATTTAAAGCAATTTCCTACTTGACCTCATTTGAGGAAAGTTCGTAAGCAGCATAAAGCAGACCGCAAGGTAGGTAGATACCTAGGTACATATATGTGGACAGGAAAACCAACAGAAAGGTAAGTAAAGCAAAATAGTAAAATTACCAGAAGGGTACAGTCAGCATTTGAAAGATATAAAGTTATGGAAATCTGAAAACGAAATCTGAAATACATTGAAGTGAAGATAAGATTAATTTCAACTTTATCGAAACTTTCGATAAAGTTGAAATTAATTTCCTTTCCTGTCCACATTATATGTACCTAGGTATCAGCACCACTAGTAGCCAGCAGAGGTTATTACGAACTTATTTACTTTTATGCTCGAGCTATGTGTGGGATTTCTGGAAATCCCACACATAGCTGCAACGTGGAGGACGGCCTCGGGTGATTTTCCGACTAGCGGATGCACAAAAAATTACCACCCGTACCTGGTCGACATACCAGAGTACAGAACCAAAAAATTCTGCTCTACTTTCAAAATAAGCACAGCCAAAAAGTGGAATGAGCTTCCTGCAGAGTACAATCTTGGAGTCTTCACTTTGTTAAGCCTTTGTTGGCAAAAAATATCTAGGAGAATCGAACCTCGTAGAAGAACGTCTCAAGATGCCATTTTTTAAATGATTTTTCTTACATAGGCACATCTTAATGCTGGCGACTGTACCTACCTAAACATGTTTCTGTGTGGGTACGCTCGACGTCAAAGTCATATTAAGTGTATTAAAAATCAAAAATAATAAAAAAAAATCTAAACGGCTAAAATCAAAGCGTTTTTGGTGAGGAAAGATGAAAATGAAAAAATGAAAATGTTTATTTCTTATTGTTTATTTGCTTAGTAACTAACACGATTTTCAAAAACCAATTACACTAGTTACATAGGGTAAAAAAGCATCATTTATCTAGTCTAAATTAAAATTATTATAAAAATTGTAAAACATTTAAAAAAAAATCTCAAACCATCAAAAAAGAACAAAGTTCTGGGCAGGTTTGTTTTCTGTTTTAATTATAGAAACTGTGATATAGGAGGCAGCGTCATTCCCATTGCAGGGTACACAGTTTGTAGTCTTAGAAAAAAAACGAAAAACAAATCGATTCTTCATAGAATGAACACCAAGTCTAATAAATTAATTGGTTTGAAAAACTAATTAATTAACTGTCTTGAAAAAACTAAAACCTAGGTTCGAATCCCTAAATTTTAATTTTGCGGCACAAATAGGTAGATACTAATCTTGAATAAAATTGATATAAAACCACCTCGGGATAGTTTTTTACACAATAGCGAAAGAATTTTCAAAATCAGTCAATAATTCACGGAGAAATCAACGAACATATACATAAAAATACACATAAGGCTGAACATAAAACCTCCTCCTTTCTTCGAAGTCGATTAATAACTCATCATAACTTTTAAACACAGCCATGTGTTTAAAGGTCTTCGCCACTCATTTCGCGCAAAAAATGGGAATTTTGTTTTTATATTTTATAAATTACCTTTCTTATAAAACCCATAATCATGGTTTACCTTATAACGTGGGTTATTAATTTTATTATATAAATATCGCTCCGACTGTATGCGTATAACTGGAATTTTAATAATAAGATATAACAGTCTTGTTCCGAGCTCCATCGAATCTAGACCTTGAAGTAGCTACGAGGTGAATTTATTTATCTCGAAGACAACTGGTTTCAACTGAATATGGTGAGTTTTTAAAATATCAACTCTTTTAATTTTTTTAAGGATAGAACTTCGACTTGAATTCGTTGATTTCAATATTTTAACTGGCTTCGTAAAACGAGGAGGCTACTATTGTTATTAACAAATTTATTCTCAGATTTAGAATCCATAAACACGTACTTATCTACCCTACAAATTAAAATGTAACAAACATTATCATATCCTGTAGAATCACTTATACAATTTGAATAACAAGACAAAATTAGAATCACATAAACAATTGAATAACAACACAATTAAAAATTTTAAAAACAGAAGTTTTTGGGCAGAACCTGCAGTTTACGCAGTGTCAGCGAATTACCAAAAACCCTGTATATAATAGTTTTAAAGCGAGAAACCTTTTAAAAAACAATTTCCGAAGGCTCCAAGCCTTGACGACCTCTGTGGCGCAGCGGGAGAAGGTCTGCCTGCGACGCAGGAGGTTGCGGGTTCGATTCCCGCCTCGGGACAAATGTTTGTACGATCTGCAGACATTTGTTCAGGGCGTTCTGGATGTTTTTTATGTATAATAAAAAATATCTATCTATGTATTGTATTAAGTAGATATATCAGTTATCTAGTACCCATAACACAAGCTCTGCTTAGCTTGGGGCTAGATGATGCTGTGTGACTTGTCCAGCATTATTTATTTCTTTATTCAAACATTTAATACCTTTGCACTGGAAAAAAATAACAAAGAAACCTACTTTAAAATGACGATTTGTGGGAAGGACCTAGGAAAAATCATGTTTTGCAAAAAACTAAGTTAGTTTATTAAGAACATCTTTTATAATGATATTTAAATTTCATGTAAAATTTCACATTAGAATAATGCTTGAAACATTTATATTTTTCAAAATTGCAATAAAGGTCGGGAGAACACGGGATAAACACCTAAGACAAAAAAATTAAATGGATACCTATTATAGTGTGATGGTTTTGTGTTTTTTAAGATGATGATGAAACTCACAACCCTGCTCCTCCTTCTCTGCTTGATCAGCCTGTGCTCTTCGCAAGACGAAGCACCGATCGAGGACAATGGAGGCGACTTAGACGCGATCATGGCGCACTTCGTAGAGCAGAATCTTATGCCTGACGTTGTTGGTGATGTGACACAAGGTAAACAGGCCTGCAGTATTTTGATTCGATATATATATTTATATTATAGCAGCACGTACATATGTTTATGTTGCAATCAAGTTTTGATCTAGCTATAGGTAACCTCATAATATGAAAGTGATTGTGATGTGTTTTGTACGATAAATAAATAAATAAATAAATTCGTCGGAAAGATCAGATTCGGTATCGGAAACGTTTTTCTTCGTAAAAAGCTTCCGATATAGAAACCGACGGCCTTTCCGACGAATCAAAATAGCCTTGCTGAAGGCTAATTCTCTAAAATACACATTAGATAATGTTGCGGTGGCTTGTTTGGGGTTGGTATTCGTTGGGAATGTGAAACGCAAAGTAAAATAAAAAAATTGTTCTTCAGAGCACAGCACAATAATAATAATAATAATAATAATAATGCAGGACAATTCACACAGCATTATCTAGCCCCAATGTACCTACACTCTCGAGAGTAAATCGAAAGTTCTTTCTTTAAGCGGAAACGGAAACCAAAATGTTTCCATAGAGTAATTACAAAGTTCACAGATAATAAATTCGATGTCATTGACAATTTTGTTGGTATTTCCAACATATACTGTCCATATCCAACATATTTATCGCGTTTATTTCGGATAATCTATATAATAAAAATGAAACCCGTTTTCCTTGGTCACGGCATCACGCGTGAACGGCTGGACCAATTTCGCTAATTCTTTCGTTGTTGTGTTTGTTATTGTCAGGAGAAGGTTCTTATGAAAGAAAAAAATAAGAAAGTTGGAAACATAAATTTCCACGGGGGCGAAGCTGCGGGGCGCAGCTAGTAGGGGAGACCGAGGAGAGTTGTGACAGAGGAGAGTTGTGACAAGAACGATTTCTTGGAACTTATGACCGTTAGCGATCTGGCAATGCTGCGCAATTGTTTCTTTAGAGACGCGCTACTTGAAGCAGTACGTGCCTCAGGCACACGGCAAGTGGTTGCGTAGGTACGACGTCTGCATGGATAAAAAACCGAAAAGTAAGTTTTTTATCAAAATTTTGATTGTAACTATATCGTGACATATTATATTTACGTGGTTATGTTATTTTTTTGTAAACTGTGTGGCTTTTGAAGTTTCAAAGTGTGGCATTGTCTTGTTGTGTTTGCATCTTGTTTTGAAATTACGAATTATTATTCTGACCAGGTCGCAATTTTTGGCACCTAGGAGATTTGTGACACGCTGTCACAACTCTCCTATTTAAGTTTGTTTGTAACTTGCACGCATTTTGCTGTGATTTCTAGTGTTTTTTTGTGTTTATTATGTATTTTTGTTTAACTTAGTTCATTCTTCAACCTAAGTTTGACATAAGAGTACCTATTCGACTAAAGATGTAATAGCTGCTATAGAAGCCTGTAGAAAGTAAAAAAATGTGAAAAACCATGTTTAAAACGAAGAAAATAAGAAACCTCAAAAAGCAAGAAGAAGACTAACAAGAAAAGTACAGGTGATGTCGAAGAAGATGCTGATAATGATTGTTTTGGCCTGTGTTACCTTGAATCCTATGAGTGTAGTAGATCCAATGCGAAGTGGGTTCAGTGCCTGGAATGTAAAGGCTAGTCTCGCGAAGATTGCACTGGGGGCGAGCTGCAATACGTCTGTTATAAATGTTTATCAGATTACATTAAAAATTTTGACTGATTTTATAACGACTGATCTCGTAATTCAGCCATAATTACTTATAAAAGATTTATTGCTCATTTCATTAAGTTAATGTTTGTAGTTCCAACAATTATGACAAAATGATAATTAAAGTATTTTTATGCAAAAAAGGTGGTTTTTGTTTATAATTAATATAAAAGTATTTTATTTATCAAATATGAAGGGTACAGGGAAAGAACATGCGATGTCATTTTTTTCTTTTTTTGAGATTTTGATGCCAATTTGTTCAGTTTGTGATGAAGTAGGTATGGTATGGTTTTGAGATAGGGGGAAAAAACGTGCTAAATCAGGCGTTATTTGTATCTAAAAATAATATGGACAGGTTAAAAACCTGCCATATCAACTGGTTCCAATAAAGAAACGTGCAATGTTTTCCCAAACAGGAAATAAACATGCAATGTCACTTTGAACCAAAGACAAAATGATGCTATTTTTTAGTCTGGCAATTTTCGAACTGTCATCATATCAAACAGTCATTGTTATAAGGTTTGGCGGTTTCTGAATCTTTATTTCTGTTTGTTTTGCATGTGCTTTTCTGATGATCCCACTTAAAAAAGAGAAATATGAAGACCTGCAGGCTTTAAAGAAGTTTTGCTCGCAACCTGCACAAGAATACTATACTAACTTGCCGAAAATGTAAATTATTTTAATAAATAATAATCATTAAAAAACCTTTTATTACAGAACTTTACAATACTTTCACACAGGTAGGTATTCTATGTACTAAACTAGGCTTATGATCGTTTAGTATAAACTAGGTGTAGGTTTCCTCGCTGTATTGTGTGATAACGCAGGTTTTTATACGTGATTAATATGACAACGCATGTTTTTTCCGTGTTCAAAAGGGTCTTATGTTACAGATTATAAAAAAATACCTCCTAATAGCAATATTATAACCATTTTAATGACAAATATCTATAAACAGATATTTTTTGGTTTTGTTCCAACTATTTGATTGATGATACAGTAATATTAGAAAGTTATACGAAGTTTTGAACTTAAAAAAAGTGATTGTGAAAATCTTTCTAAATTGACATTGCACGTTATTTCCATGTACCCTTCATATAGTCTAGATATACAGCTGTCACAACTTACCCTGGTACCTGTCACAACTTACCTCGGTGTTAGGAGAGTTGTGACAAAGGGAGTAGTTTTAATTTTCGTGGATTTTCTCAGAAACTTTATAACTTTCATTAACTCTCATGACTGTTTTTAATGTAGAAAGGATTGGGGTTTATTAAGGCATAGATTTCATAATTGTGGTACGTTTCTTTATTGAGATATGCTCTTCTAAGTAAAAATTGTCACAACCCTCCTCGGTCTCCCCTAGGTACATAAATAAACGCGATAAATAACCCGTTACATTAATATTACTTATCCTACTAATATTATAAAGCCGAAAGTTTGTGTAATCTGAATTTTTGTTACTTAAGAAAACTACTTAAAACTACAAGATCAAGATGAAATTTGGCGTAGGTTTAGAGCAAAGCCTAACTTAGATAATAGGCTACTTATTATATTAAAAATACGCGTGCGAAGCCGCGGGCAGAAGATAGTACTTAATAATACGCAATCAATCGTTTCGTTTGTTAATCAATCAACTTTTTCGGTTTTTTCGTGCACCTACAAACTTTTTTCCAGAGGCGGAAATCGAACCCGCGTTAATAACCTTTTATTCTTTCTTCCGCAGCTCCTGAACAAGAAACGAACGCACCAGCCATACCTGAAAATACTACATAGTGATGAAAACTATACTTAATCAGAAATTTTATATATTATTCTGTAATTTACGTTATCAGTTTCTATATTCATGTAATTTTAATTTTTTTATTTTAATTTATATAGACTTTTTACACTATTGCATTAGGGGCCCCTGTAAAAATAGTGTAAGTATTTTTAATAAACAAATAAATAAATAATAAATAAAATTAGAATAGGTACTTAGTCAGTGTCATAGTTTTAGATAGGTATACTACCTATACTATAGGTACCTACCTACATTTTACGGTTAGGTTAGGTCCTTTTAAAATTGCGTCACACTTCAGATAAATGCTCATAAAAAAATAACTCGATATTCCATCTAAGTTCTATAAACGGTATTAGGTTTAAAATAATTTATCTTCTTGTATTTATTATTTATACAAGCTAATTTCTACTAACAACTACACAAAAACGAAATAAATATGATAGGTACCAATTGGAAAAACACAAAGAAAATGTATGCGCACAGTACGCGCTAAAATTTTGCACTGATTCAATCAAAGACAAATTTCATCTTCTTCTTGTTTATTGGCCAGCCTTTTAGTGTTGCAATAGGTAATTAATAATTATTGACACTGTTACAAGTTGTACAAGCGTAGACTCTAACAGAATAAAAAAACGGTTTACAATCGTCCGGGTGAGCCGAACCGCCCCGCCGCCGGCGGCGGCGGCTCGGCTTTTAACACATTCATGGTCCAAGACTCGTCCCCGGATAACGGCTGGGCAGTGAATGCGTTAAATTTAGGGCGTCAAATCGAGTTCTTCCGCCATGACCCTGTGCCGATATAGGAGTTGACTCAGCATGTGCAGAGCGGTTGCCGCTCAGCGCTGTTGTTCAGCCAAAAACCTTGTGTTGGCGTTACGGACGTCTAGTCGGTGACAAGCATCATCTTAACGGCCATAGAGAAAAATCTCGCTACAGTCTGATATCATTCATTTTTCACCCCCGACGCAAAAAGAGAGGGGTTTTATAAGTTTGTAGGCGACCTCTAGGCGACAACGGCCGAACTACAAGGCTAACGTGTCAATAGAGGCGCTATCACCGATAAAACTGAAGTTAGTAAAAAACCTAACTAAGCGCTTCAATGAGTGACCGCTAGATGTCGTTAAGTAAGATGCAAAAAGTGACCATTCCTAGACCGCGCAAACGCTGGATTCAGTTACAACTGACCACATAGGAGTTTCCGACATCAACTGTCGGTCGAAAGACCACCGGGCTCCGTGGACCAGATGGGTCAGGCCCGGTTCAGAGGAGATCTCCCTCTGTTCCTATTTGGGGGAAATCCACCTTTACCCCCAAAAGTTTTATGTGTCTGTAGTATCGTAGCTCCCAAACGGATGACCCGATTTTCGTTTAGTTTTTTTTTTGTGTCATAGATAATTTTATCCCGTGTGTTCTTTGCCATGTTTCATGAAAATCTGTTCAGCCAATAAAATGTCGGCGGGTTTTAGAACTTTTAATTTTGTCTTGTTCCATAATATTACCTACTTAGGTTAGTACCTAGAGATAGTTCTCTTGCGCGTTTTTTTGGTAGGTATAATAAAATTTCATGAATTCACTGCATAATAGTTTTATTTTATTACATTTCTAAGCATTCTTAACTACCATAAACAGAGGAAGGTAAACCTACTTATTTCTTAGTTTAACTTAAGGCGAAGAGTAGGGGCGATAGTGGCGCCACTACATATTTAATTTTATAATTACGTTATACAAAGGAATTATAAAAAAATCGGACCGCGCGTAGACGATATCAATCATAAGCTTTTTTTAAATGTATCTTTAATAGTTTTGTACTGTATTATTTAGGCAGATACTTGTTTCAAGAGTTTAGTTCCTATTGGTGGCCACCAAGCTCTCCAAACAAGGTTTTTGATTGAATAACACAAACCAAAACTATTACAGATACATTAAATAAAAGCTTGTGATAGGTATCGTCTACCAGCGGTCCGATTTTTCTGATAATTCCTTTGTATAACTTAATGATTAAATTAAGTATGTAGTGGCGCCACTATCGCCCCTACTCTTCGCCTTAATAACATCTCATACAAAAACATTTACTGGACATCCTCTAGCATATTTACCTATTCATTAATTTGAATTTCTTATTTGGCGTATTTTATTTTGCTACTGTGTGGCTGAGAATTTGCACCACCTAACTCTTCCCGCGGGTGTCGTATAAAGGCGACTAAGGTATATCCGCCGGGGGCGGGCAGTAGCGCCCCCTTCAGAACAATTCTACCACCGAACTGCGATCACCAACCCGCATACCCAGCGTGGGGATAACGGGCATTACCCCTCAAGCGATAACAGCTAATAAGGCGCTTATCAGGGGGAGGCCTGCTTTCAGCAGTGGACCAATATAGGCTGTTGAGGTGAGGAGGTGAGGTGAGGTACGTACCTATTCAGTATTTTTATTGCAAAACAATAATATTACAACAGTTTGCAACAGTCTGCAGTTAACTCAGTTGTGTCAATTGTAAATACTAGTGTAATTTTCTTTGAGAATGAAGGCTTCTGCCATTTAAAAAAATAATAATCTATACTAATATTATAAACAGGAAAGATTTGATTGTTTGGTTGTATTGTATAGGCTCCGAAACTACTGGACCGATTTGAAAAATTCTTTCACCGTTAGGAAGCTTACTTTTCAGGGAGTGACATAGGATATATTTTATCCCGGAATTCCCACGGGAACGGGAACTACGCGGGTGAAACCGCGAGGCAATCGTGTAGTACCTACTTAATAATATTACAAAGTTTTGTAAGAATTCATGTCTGTCAGGTAGGGTATAGCAATATATCAGGACTTAAGATAAAGACTAAATTAAGTAAAGTTAATGATTATATCGGGTATTTATCGCGTACCTTTTGTTTTATTTCCCCTACGTTTAAACGTATAAATACCCGATATAATCATTAACTATGTTAACAAATCGCGAAAGTTTAAAAAGTTTTAAATTAAGTATTTTTTATTTTACATGAATGAAGCTTGGTGATACTGGCAACACATTTGGATGTATGATGTGGCCATTATGACCAGTGATGTACAATTTTATTGATTTCGCAGTAAAATATTAGGCTTAATAATTTGCTGACCTTATAATTCGATATTTTATTCAGTTTAGTTAGCTAGTGAGTGTCCAGTAACTGTTTGTATGGGAGAAGATCCGCCTTAATTGTCTAGTTTTATATAAGGTGTTAATCAAATTAGTGCTCCATGCTGTAGGTCATTCACCTGCGACCACAGATTAATAACAGTGAACAAATCAAGCTTTTTTTGCAGAATTTAGTTTTTTTTTTACAAATATTGTCAGATTATGGCGGCGCGGTCATTGACTGCGGTCGGTTTGTGTCGCCGTCAGGTGGGGCGAGAAAGGGAGGCGCGCATCCAAGATGTCGCCAAGTTTAGGATGGCTTAAAACACGAATAAGGCATTAATAGTAAGGAAATTAAAAAAATCGGCATAAAAATACAATCATTTGGGACTTGAATTGTTCACTGAATATTAATCTGTGGTAGCGGGTGAATGACCTCATTTATTCGTTAATTTTTTTCAAAAACAGTTATAAGATTGTGTCGGAAACGCGGGCGCGTTTCCTTCAGTATCGTGCACTAATTTTTCTAACACTCTGTACACATACAAAAAATTATAATATGATTTACTTCATTCAGACAATAACAAAGTCCGTAATACAATTAAACATTACTGGTATAGGAATTTCATGATAAAATTAAAGTTTTTGTCAGAGCACCTATGTGCTTCATATTAAATAATATATAATGTTGGACAATCCACACAGCATTATCTAGCCCCAAGCTAAGCAGAGCTTGTGTTATGGGTACTAGAGGGTGGGGCGAGAAAGGGAGGCGCGCATCCAAGATGTCGCCAAGTTTAGGATGGCTTAAAACACGAATAAGGCATTAATAGTAAGGAAATTAAAAAAATCGGCATAAAAATACAATCATTTGGGACTTGAATTATTCACTGAATATTAATCTGTGGTAGCGGGTGAATGACCTCATTTATTCGTTAATTTTTTTCAAAAACAGTTATAAGATTGTGTCGGAAACGCGGGCGCGTTTCCTTCAGTATCGTGCACTAATTTTTCTAACACTCTGTACACATACAAAAAATTATAATATGATTTACTTCATTCAGACAATAACAAAGTCCGTAATACAATTAAACATTACTGGTATAGGAATTTCATGATAAAATTAAAGTTTTTGTCAGAGCACCTATGTGCTTCATATTAAATAATATATAATGTTGGACAATCCACACAGCATTATCTAGCCCCAAGCTAAGCAGAGCTTGTGTTATGGGTACTAGATAAATGATATAGCTAGTAGTTACAATATTTATTATACGTAGAAAACAGCCAGAACACCGGGAACAAATATCTGCACCGTACAAACATTTGTCCCGAGGCGGGAATCGAACCCGCAACCTCCTGCGTCGCAGGCGGACATTTGCCCACCGCACCACAGAAGTCGTCAAATAGACTGAATATTGGAATATTCCTATTCATCCCTATTTTTTTACTCATTTAAAATATGTCCATCTATCTAAAATATATATCTACATCTTTTTTTACAGGACGTGCTATCATTTTACAAATCGCACCAGCGTACCAGCTATTCTCGAACCGAATGGTCTGTTGCGTGACGATGGTAAGAGGCCCGACGGTATGACACTAGTCCCATGGGAGTTGGGGAGGCCCATTGTGTGGGACGCTACATGCGTCGACACACTTGCGCCTTCCCATCTTCCGAGGACATCCGTGAGGGCGGGTGCGGCGGCAGATTTGGCCGAAGATCTCAAGAGGCGCAAATATGCACGTCTCGACAGAGCCTACACATTTGCTCCCCTAGAGCCGAGACCCTAGGTCCGTGGGGTACCGAGGCTCTTCGGATTTTTAAAAAAATATCTGAGCGTCTGCTCTGTTTGCAACAGTCTGCAGTTAGCTCAATTGTTTCAATTGTAAATACTAGTATAATTTTCTTTGTGAATAAAGCCTATTTTACAAATCTATGATTACTGACATACAAGTTGCGTAAATTGGGATTGGAAATGAAGCTTCGCTGATGCTGTACCGCTTGGGTCGTACTTGATCAATTAAAAGCCAAGCTTTTACAATCCCGATCTTTATACAGGATGCCACGGAAAGGGTGTACCAAGCCGAAAGGGGGTGGTTATGCACCCTGAGGGGAATAACTTGTGAAGACCGATTTTTTTGCTTTTACACGCACTCTCGCATTATAGAACATTAAAAAATATTTCACAAATGTTTTCGCTTGTTTTTTTCAGCAAAATCAATGTTTTGTTAGGAATATATTACTAAAACATGATGTAAATCTTTTGTAATTTCATAAAATAATAATAATGTAAGAATACAAGTACCTAAAAGAAGACGAGTATGAAAAAAAAAAACGTCTGCAATATTTTGCAAAATAAATAAAAAATGTTCGAAATTCAAAAAATCGTAGAACAAACGTTGGCCCCCTCGATGTCCAAAATCCCCCCATTTCGGCTTAATACACTTTTTCTGTGGCACGGTTAAGCTACTATTATTTGATTACCGACTTAACTGGCTGAGGAAGGCAGCTTTTTTTTCACTAAAAGTGATCTAACTATGGCTGTAAAAATTACTTACCTACATAATAATAATATATAATAATAATCAATGTACAGGTAGGTCTCGACAGAGCCTACGCATTTGCTCCCCTTGGAGTCGAGACCCTAGGTCCTTGGGGTACCGAGGCTCTTCGGGTTTTAAGTATTATCTGAGCGTCTGGTCGAAGCGACGCGTGACCCGAGAGCTGGTGAGTATCTGGCGCAGCGCATCAGCATTGCCATACAGCGTGGCAATGCAGCCAGCGTAGCGGGGACGCGACGATAGGTATTGAGGCAGATATACTAAATTAGCTCAATTGTTACAATCGTAAATACTATTTGTTTTTAATATTTGATTGTAATTTGTTTTGTCAAGGAATAAAAAAAGTAATTTTGATAAATTCTGTACCTAAACGGTCGGTTTTTACAATTTTTACAATATTTACATTTACTTCATTTATATAATTTTATTTGTAATCTATATTATTTGTAATTTCAATAAAATTCTAAACTACATACGAAAATTAAAGTTAATTGGTTTTAGCCATAAATAGAAAAGTGAATATAGCAATTGAATAGTAAAATTTGGAAGTTTGCCAACATGATTTGTACCTAATTAAGTAAGTGTAAACTCTGCAATTACTTACTGATTTAATTAAAATAACTTTCAGTGCGAAAGTAAAAAAGATGGCCCGAATATAAGTAAAATTCGATAAACATCATACGTTCTCTCAGCGCTAACTTAACAAATGGCCTCTGTTGTGTTACAACTAAACGCAGCCACGCCATTTCCAATCTTTTGCAATATACCTACCTAATGAACAACAAAGATGGGAAGACGTACCTAGACCGAAGTGCGACCGAGACAACAATACGCACGCGAAACACGAACGCAGCACGATCCGTTCAGCTGTGGCGTGAAAAGATAATAGACAGACAGAATAACTTACGCTTTTATAACGTTAGTATGGATAGTGAAAATGCAGTCAAAAAATCAACAACTCTAAAGTGAATTTTAGATAAAAAATGAGAGCTACAAACATTTTGTCTTAATTTTAGCCGGAGTATAGAAAACCAGTAACATAAAAAAAAAAAAAAAAAATGCTGGACAATTCACACAGCATTAACTAGCCCCAAGGTAAGCTTGTGTTATGGGTACTAGATAATTGATATACATAATAATATACGAGTACATAGATAGATATTTTTTATTATACATAGAAAACGACCAGAACACCCTGAACAAATATCTGCAGATCGTACAAATATTTGTCCCGAGGCAGGAATCGAACCCGCAACCTCCTGCGTCGCAGGCGGACCTTCGCCCACCGCGCCACAGAGGTCGTCAACAACATAGTACCTAGAGTACGCGCAAAACTTTATGAGCTCTGTGAACTTAGGCTCGGAAGCAAATTTGCGCAAATACAATCCAACAGAAAAACTAAGAAAGTGGTGATGTTAAGTCTGTGGTCATGTAGTTTTGAGTAATGCATAGTTGCTATGAGAATTAGAAATACTTAATTAATTGAAAATTTTTGTAGTTTTTTTATATATAAAAACTATGCTTTGTTTTCATCCAGATTACATGACATACTGCAACACAAAGATTATACTTTTGTATTAATATTTGATTTTATTAGTCTATAATGTATACTTAATTGTTATATTTTTAACAGTTTCGAACAAAATAGGTTTTCATTGTTTTCTCCATCATTTATGGACTGATTTGGATGATTCTTTTGTTCCCCCTGAAAATTGATTGAGTCCCGAGGGATTAGTAAGTATTTATTTCGTATAAGTAAAAAACAGTTCCAAACTAAGAGATTCGAAAACGGATTTTTAGTTTTAAAAAAAATTCTGATTTTTATGTATCTGAAGACAAAGAAATACTGTATCATCTATCTATATAAACTCCTATAGCATCCAACGAGGCCCCCTGACTTGATAATGCCCGTTCATTTCATAAGCTGCTCTGGCCATCGAATGAGACGACAACTGAGGCAAAGTTTCTGCTATAACCGAACCGGATGGCATTAACCGGTTTGGTTCCCCCAGATTGGTTTGGTTCGCGTCACCCATTCCGGTTTGGTTCTGGTTCAGTTTGGGTTGACCAGTGTTTAGATGACGGTTTGACTCGGCCACCATGTTTTGTATACGACGGTTGGTCTCTACGATTTTCTCTGTAATCGAACAGAGGTTTTCATCTTCGAACGATGAGTTTGGTGGTTCAGTGAATATAGAGTAAACCGAACTATGTTTTATCGGTTCGGGGATGATCGAATTTGGTTCCGAGTTTATTTTTAAATGCTGTGGAGTTGACCGGTTAGGTTCTAAGGAGTTAAGTTCCAATTCTGTTCGAATATCAGAATCTGTATGAGTTTTTATATGTTTTAGCAAGCTACCTTTTTGGGAGAAAGTTTTAGGGCATCTGTCGCAGGCGTGAGGTCTCTCTCCAGTGTGACTTCTTGCATGTTGTAATAAATTACTGCTGGTCGTAAACGTTTTTTTACATATATAACACATATGTGGTTTTTCCCCAGTATGAGTTCTCATATGCTGTAACAAATTACTACTCGTAGTAAATGTTTTGACACACTCTGTGCAAGAAAATGGCTTCTCACCGGTGTGAACTTTAGTGTGTTGTAGCAAATTACTACTAGTCGTAAACGCCTTGTTACAAGCGTAACAAGCGTGAGGTTTCTCACCTGTGTGTATCTTATTATGCTGTAACAAATTACTGCTGGTTGTGAATGCCTTAGGGCATAAACTACATGAGAACGGTTTTTCACCCGTGTGGATCCTTATATGTTGTACTAAGTTGCTACTAGAAGCAAAGCTTTTACTGCATTCGTAGCAAGTGTACGGCTTCTCTCCGCTATGAACCTTCATATGCTGGACTAAATTGCTGGTCGATGTGAATGACTTTTGACATTCATGGCATGTATATGGCTTTTCACCGCTATGAACTCGCATATGTCCTTGCAGATAGCACTTTCGCATAAACTTTTTATCGCATTGCGGACAGTCAAAAGGTTTTTCTCCGGAGTGGCTTTTTTCATGCCGTTGCAGATTAACTTTCTGTGTGAATGTCTTACTGCATAACTTGCAAGAGTATATAGGAGCTTCTCCGGTATGTGATTTCATATGACGTAGTAGATTATCTCTCTGTGTGTATGATCTAGGACATTGTGTACATGAATAGGGTTTCCCTCTATGTACATGCATTATATGCCGGACGAGTTTGTTCCTTGTATCAAATTGTTTTTCGCAGACATCACAACAGTAGAAGTCAGTTGTATGGTCTATGATGGGTGTGACTTCAAAATGTTCAGCTTCATCATCATCCATTTCCTCCTCGCTTAAGGGATCTCTTTCGATTTTGACTATAACAGTTTCTTGTCTGTATTCTGTATCAAGTCTTTCATCTTCATCATTCTGGCTGTCATCGTCCTCACTTTTAGGTCTTCCATCGTCACTTTCAAGTCTTTCATCTTCACTTTTAAGACCTTCGTCCTCACTTTTAAGTCTTTCATCTTCACTTTTAAGTTCTTCGTCGTCACTTTTAACTCTTTCTGCTTCATTCTCAAGCTCTTCGTCCTCACTTTTAAGTTTTTCCTCTTGCATGTTCTGTCTCTTCTTTTCTCTATATTCTTCATCTGGACTCCGTTGTCTCTTCTTCTTGGGAAGGGCATTGACAGGGAGGTTATGAATTGCCCCCAGTTTGAGAACTAGCGATTCGCGGGAGGCCTGAAATTGATGAAAATTACTTGTTTATAGACATATGAGACTAGCCTCATATTCTTAAAAAGTGGAAACACTAAAGTGTTTGCCATTTTTAAGATACACCAAAAGAAACCCACGAGTGTATCCCATTTAACAACAATAATAAATAAATAAATAATAAATAAATAATGTTGGACAATTCACACAGCATTATCTAGCCCCAAGCTAAGCAGAGCTTGTGTTATGGGTACTAGATAACTGATATACTTAATACAATACACTACATAGATAGATATTTTTTATTATACATAGAAAACATCCAGAACGCCCTGGACAAATGTCTGCAGATTGTACAAACATTTGTCCCGAGGCGGGAATCGAACCCGCAACCTCCTGCGTCGCAGGCAGACCTTCGCCCGCTGCGCCACAGAGGTCGTCAACAATAAACATATAAACTTAATAAATAATGCTGGACAATTCACCCAGCATCATCTAACCCCCAAAATAAGCCGAGCTTGTGTTATGGGTACTAAATAACTGATATACTTTACATTAGGTACTTGCATATAGATAATATTAATTATAATAATAATGCTGGACAATCTACACAGCATCATCTAGCCCCAAGCTAAGAAGAGCTTGTGTTATGGGTACTAGACGACTGATATACTACATAAATACATTACATCTTTAATATAAAAATGAATCGCAAAATGTGTTGGTAAGCGCATAACTCAACAACGCCTGGACCGATTTCGCTAATTCTTTCTTTGTTGTGTTTGTTATTGTCAGGAGAAGGTTCTTATGAAAGAAAAAATTAAGAAAGTTGGAAACATAAATTTCCACGGGGGCGAAGCCGCGGGGCGCAGCTAGTAGATAGATATATTTTTTATTATACATAGAAAACACCCAGAACATCCTGAACAAATATCTGCAGATCGTACAACCATTTGTCCCGAGGCGGGAATTGAGTCCGCAACCTCCTGCGTAGCTGGCACCTTCGCCCGCCACGCCACAGAGGTCATCAAAATCTCGTGTTATCATTGTAGATCACTCAAAAAATGGATTATACACAATTCACCGATGTAAACAATTCATTCATTACGGATGTAAGCGGCTAAAAGTAACACAAATAAGGCACAATATTGGCAAACCTAGGACGCCCTCCGGCCAGGTGGGACCTACGAAAGACTGTACGTTAGAGGTGTGTAGGCCGTTGGTCTCGGTCCATCGAGTCAAATGAATGTAACAGCGAGCGATTGGAGCTGTGTGGATCTGGGCTTCGATTCGGGTTCGGACTTGTTCGATCGACAGATCCGTATCCATTTGAGAGTAACTACTACAGTCAAATTATACTATATTATAATTTGCTAATAGGAATGAAGAGGAAGGTGTTCGAGCGGTGTGTGCTGCCGGTCTTTACTTACGGTGCGGAAACCATGACCCTTACAGAAAGATCTGCAGAGAAGATAAGGGTGGCGCAGAGGGCAATGGAAAGAGCGATGCTTGGAATTTCCTTGCGAGACCGTAAACCCAATGAGTGGATCAGGGCCAAAACGAAAGTGAAAGACGTGGTGGAACTGATTGGGGCGCGAAAGTGGAGATGGGCAGGGCATATTGCTCGAATGGATAGGGAACGATGGACGCGAAGACTGCTCGAGTGGAGACCACGACAGCACACCAGACCGCGGGGAAGACCACCAAAAAGATGGGTTGACGACATCCGACAACACGCAGGCCATGATTGGATGTCGAGGGCTCAAGACCGTCTAGAGTGGAAGCGTTTGGAGGAGGCCTACATCCAGAAATGGATCCATGACAGGCCGCGATGATGATGATGATAATTTGCTAAACAAATCGAAATATACCCACATATTTGTACTTTTGTACCAATAAAGAAGTAATTATATAGGTACCTTAAAAAACCTATGCTACTATTTGTCACAGATTAGATCTAATTATCAAACAAAAATGTCATCCCCTAAAGGAAAAGCATTGCTACGTTTTTATTAATCATTGATTCGTTAGATCCACCGAAACAAACGTGTCCTACAAACAGACAGATCCAATGGACATTGTATGGTTTCACCATACATAAACAAAATCGCGCACGCGTCATTTTGCACGCGCTGCATTTTACTTTGATTGTTATAATTTTAAATACAAACCTTCTTCAGTACGTGACCTACTATTACGCAGGAAACACCTATCAAGGGAAGATTTGCCACCTTAACCTTGTATAACTTAACTTCCTAAATAAACTAGGTGGTACCTACTCATTTTAACTGGCATAACTTTAACTACATACTTATTACCCTATCAGTGAACTCAGTGATAGATACATAGTGCGGTGCCATACAACTTGGATTACCTATCTACAACATCATCTTTCATGTAAGGTCATCATCATCCAGACCCTACAGACATGTAGGAACTGTTAATAAAAGGACACGTAGGAAGTGAAACTGCAGGCGGATCCAAACGGATCCTGGGACACGACTCCTGGACACGTGTCCGCACCCAACGGAATAGGACCAGATCCGGTCCAGTCGTGGACACGTTTAGCGCATGCCTGCCTACTGTAGGTAGATGCTGGGTGCGGCAAGCTGAAGACAGGGCGCTATGGCGCTCATTAGGGGAGGCTTATCTGTGGGCTAATATAGGCTGATGATGATGACAAATTAGATTCGTAATTAACCCGCTTACATCTGCAATGAATTCTTCAAACTACGATAGTTTGGAAAATACTTTAATTTAGAAGTTCGAAACAATTTTTGGTTTTGACAGCTTTCATCATTTAATTCATCAAACACCATAAACTTTACTTGATAACGATACTATAAATACAAAAAATTACGTAAAGTGGTTACGTAAAGTTTGGGACTTACAATAACTAGATACACGTATTTTTTTAACGCATAATGTGACGAATTTACTTTCAATGTATGGAGTTTATTGTGTCGAATTTACTTTGTGGCAAATGGACAACAACCTTCTTGACCATTTTTCAACTAGACTCGCACCTTTTCGATGTTGAACCTTGTTTTTAGGGTTCTATACCTCAAAAGGAAAAAAGGAACCCTAATAGGATCACTTTGTTGTCCGTCTTTCTGTCTGTCTGTCCGTCTGTCAACCCCTCTTTCCCTCCCCTTTCCCAGGAACGCGTGGACGTATCGAATTGAAATTAACGTCAAATACTCAAGTCCGTAACCTCTTGAAGCTGCAATATAAATAAAACTTCTAAATCAAAGCACTACAGCCGTTTATGTCCGAATATTTTAAAATTTCCGAGGGAATCACATGCACACAAAACCTATAGGGCATTTCCCGTAGACCTAGAATCATGAAATTTAGTGAGCAGCAAGGTCTTATAGCACAAGTAAAAGGAACGATTCGAAAACCCTAAACTTGTAATTTATTCACCTTTCAAGGCTTACGAGGCCCGGAGCGGGCCAGACATTATTTTATACCGTCAAGTATTACGAGGCCCGCTCCGGGCCCGACGCCTCAGACCAATTGAAACCTTATTTCTAAATTATATGGGACACTTTGGCTTGAAGTCTATGTCTCATTCGATTTGGAATGAAAATACTTTTGATTCTCGCCATGGACCAAAACCTACAGGGTACCTACTTCCCGTTGACCTAGAATCATGAGAATTTGAGAAGACACAAGGTCTTCAAGGGTTCCGCCTTAGGGCGCGAGTCCAACTCGCACCTGACGTTTTATTTTTACTCTTATTGTTATCAGTTACCATATAATAATAATAAGCCTTTATTCGGACAAGACACTTTCACTTTGTGGTTCATATATATCTCTTTTCCTACATCTCTGTGTGTCCGTTTGCCAGGTGGCAAAGGCCTCCTCCAATCTTCTCCATTCTGGCCTTTCTATGGCCACTCTACCCTAAGATACCCTAAGATAAGCTTTATTAAAAGTTATATTCCACAACAGGCACCCGATATTTATCGGATTGTCTTGGTTTCTTATTGTAATCGCTCTAAAAATAGGTACTTAGCTTGAAAGATTGTACATAACTAAAGTATTTCGAATAATATACCTATTAATACCTCATATTCAACCAGGTGAGAACTCTGTGTCTAGTTAAACCTAACATAGGCTTTAAGGCACTTCTAACCGAAATGTAATGTTGTTTTTTACCTGAATAAATAATTCTATTCTATTCTATTCCACCCCATGTAGTTCCTGCAACTTGTTTGATATCGTCATCCCATCTTCTCTGTGGTCTGTCTCTCTTTCTTTTCCCATCCCTTGGGTACCATTGTGTGGTTATTATCAGTTACCATAAGTTTTCATATATAAATGTCTGTGTTTATAAAAAAATATTGTGTATTCTAGAACAGAGTAGAGTTACATGATGTCTGCTGTGGCGCAACGGGCGAAGATCCGCCTGAGACGCAGGAGGTTGCGGGATCGATTCTCGTCTCAGGACAAATGTTTGTACGATCTGCAGATATTTGTTGGCTGATTTGATTATACATAATTATTAATAGTAAAATACAACATACCTATTATTCATGTAAAGTTATTGTTTCAAGTTTAACGGTTACTGTTATCTAGTACCCATAACACAAGCTCTGCTTAGCAGGGCTGGTTTAGATGCTGTGTGAATTGTCCAGGAATTATTATTTCATTTGCTTTCTACAATCGAAGGTATATACAGTAAGGGCCATTACCTCCATTTTCTTAATTTTCCAAGATCTATGCGCCATTTTCAGAATCTGCTGATATTTTGTCCATCAATCAGTATTCTGGATTCTGCTGTATGTTTCTGTTAGATCTGCAACAAACAAAATCTTTTTCAATCTTTTTACTGTGATAAAAAGTCCAGATCTAGGACTATACACGGTGTATCATAATATGTGTACTATGCCGAAGGGGACCCCAATGGTGATCAGTTGTGGGGGGGAGATAATTAAAAATTCCTATTTTCAGTTTCCCATACAAAAAGTTTTAATTTCCTAGTGCCTAAATAAAGTAACAACCCTATCCGGGTAACCTATACCTACCTATACCTCTGCAGGTATTTAAGTGGGCGTGGGGGTGTGGTTTGATAGATGCCGACAGCCAATTAGCAAAAGAGGGTTGTTCTCAAAGGTATAATTTGTTCTATGATTGGCGATTGACAACCATTTGGCAAAGTCCGACCGCCAATCAAATTTAGGCGCCTGCCTCTGAGGACCATACTGAGGTCATTGTCCCAAGTGCAAGAAACAGCTGACTTGAGGGTTGTCACTTCGTAAAAAATCAGCTGTTCATGTTGAAACTTTGTCGCAGTTTTTTTCAGAGATAGCAATCGAAATTCGAAAAGTCGTTGAACAAAAGTTGTTCCCCGGTGGGGTGGAATTTCCCCCCTTTCGGATAGTACACATGCTTTGATACACATTGTATATATGCAAAATTTCAGTCCAATCTGCTTAATGGTTTTGGGATCAAAAAATAGATAGATACATGGTGTCCCACGGGTATGCCATATGGGGGAAAGTATCTTAAATATTGTAGATAGAAAATTTTACTGAAAGAATTCATTTTTAATTTAAAAACAATTTAAACTGCATTGAAAGATTTTTTTATAATAGCCTGTCTGAAACGGGAATTTAACTCACCAAGTTGTTAAAAAATATATTGTTTACTGTCAAAAAGACTAGGTACATGTTTTTGGTTAATAATGGCTTAAATCCTAAGTTAGGTTTACCTAGATACTAGGTTTTCTAAAACTAGCAATAAGTACAGATAAGTTGGAAACTCGGTAGGCAGTTAAAGCAAAAGGTAATAGATACTATTTAATATTGTTTTTGTTTGTTTTAAAAGCTTGTCACCGCGACTAGTCCGTAACGCCAACACAAAGGTTTTTGGCTGAAAAACAGCGCTGAGCGGCGATCGCTCAGCACATGCTGAGCCAAAGCCTATTTCGGCACAGGGTCATAGGGGCAAAGCTGGATTTGATGGTCAAAATTTGTTTTTTAATTTAGCTCCTTATTATTTGTTTGGTTTTGTTTGATTTATATTATGTGTGTCGAAATAAATGCTTTTCTATTCTATTCTATTTGAACTTTCGTAGGTCACAATCACACTAATATTAAAAGTGTGAAAGTTTAGAATATTTGTTACCTCACAATGCCAAAATGGTCAATTGATTTGGTCAAAATTGTGCATAGATGTTTGTGTTAGAAGTTATTGCCTTGGAATAACACTTTTTACAATGGAAAAACACGTGTGGAACCGTAGACGGATGCTAGTTTAAAATAATAGTGTGAAGCAATAGGTAGGTAGGTAGTTCTTGGACTAGGTAGGTACCTACCCAAACGTTTTCACGAAGTTTTTTTATCTTTCTACACGATTACATCGTAGGTATCAAAATAGTACACAAACCTGTGATTAACCAGGGCTGATAGCTAGTCTATAGGAATGTTAAGATCATTATAACTTGCGATACACCAAGATGGTTACTGAAGTCTCGCAAGCTCGTGCAAACACCCACTGCAGCCCCACTTTTCCAAGAGATTATAGTAAATGTTTACACCCTGAGCATGTTAATACAATTAATTTACACAAAAAATCATAAATCGCAATTTAAAGACGATCTGTGCACTGTATTTACATATTTTTACGTAAAACTTCGCGAAAGTAAACGGAATCATGAACTGCTTTGTTGCGAGTGCTGCCAACTCTGTTGGTGCTGGATTGTCAAATAAAATACTGAAAAATAGTTTAAACAACAACGCAACTTCAATTTTCTCTTTTCGCAGTGTTGAAAAAAATTACGCTGACTCAATTTTAATAAATAAACGTTCTGATATATGTATTATTAGGCATGTGTAGTGTTTTGAGATTTTATCAAACACAGTAATGTTACACAAATGAGGATGGACTTGCGCTGTTTCTATCAATAATTCAATAATGGTAGCGAGTTGGAAACAGTTTTGATTTGACAGCTGACAGAATCCGTCTTTCTGTTCGGAAATGTCTGAAGTACCGTCGTATCAGTATGTCGGAAAATTACCGGTTTTCATTCTGGTGCAAGCTTCGCAAGAGAACATTGACAGAAATTCCGTTTCCAACTCAACGATATATCTGACACAGATGCGCGCGATATTCAAATATTTGTGCCTTTTAATATTTTCTGCGTTCATGGTCTTAACTTAACGCATTCACTGCCCCAGCCTCGGCGGTGGAAACCGCGCGCACCACTGAGCCACAAGAGGACATCTGCGTGCCCATGAAAGTGTTAATAGAACTACATACATACATGCACCTTATTTAAATGCCAAGGGACCTAGTTAGGTACCTTTTTTTATTATCCTGAGGGTCATACGCACGCATATCGTACTGCCACCGGGAGACAGTACGATGATGTGGGACTCTAACACCACTAAAACCCTAAGGGTGTTTCCGCCTCTGCCGCTTGTGGCTTGTGGTAGGAACGTGGGGACGCTTACACTCATCCACGAACCCACCGCGGCTGCCCGATATCAGGCCCCTCACTGGAGGTGTGGAGCACTCTCCCCCTCCCCCCCTTCGAGACGCGCCAGAAACTAATGACGCACCGCGACCACCTTGGGGACCTTACCCGCCAATTGGGCGCCGGACGACCCCGTGTCCGAACGCCCTAGGTCCCCCCCCCCCCCCCCCCTGCGACGGGTCAGTTGAGTGGCCCCGCCGCCTGCCTCACGATCGCAGAGGAGAGCCGTCGCCATGCCGACAGACCTCCTCCCCTGCGACCCCACCGCGTCCGCCATCAAACGGTGGCGACCCCGCTAAGGCCGCGGAAGGCAGGGAGAGCGGCGTACCTCAATACCGGCACTCCTCTCCCGCCGCGGCCTCCACCTCTCTGCGGCCATGGTGCGCATACAGCACAGCCGCCCGCCTCAGTTGCGGTGCCTCCCATACGACACCGCAACCTACTACCGCTCCGAATAGGCTTGAGCGCAAAACCCAGAGGAGCGGTCCGTCCTGGGGCCAGTCGTGTCGCCCGTCTGCGTTGGCATTGGCACGGCCCCTTGAGTTCCTCCGGGCGACATGGCCGGATTAGTAAGCCCCCCGCCCCGGCAAGACGGGAACCCCTCGGGGGGACCTACCTAGGTACCTACTTATGAGTATTCCCGAACTATACAAATGTTACAAGTGTTACAATCTCACGACCAGTAGGTATAAAAAAATATGTATCATACTATACTACCGGATATTGTGCTACTAATGAAAATTCAACTGACCCGTTTATTCCCATTTGTTCCTTTGACAGTTCCTTTAAAGGGACAAATGAGACCTTTTCTTCCCATTAGTTCCTTCAAAATTATTAAAGGAACTAATGGGAAGAAAAAGTCTCATTAGTCCCTTTAAAGGAACTGTCAAAGGAACAAATGGGAATAAACGAATGATTCCATATTATGAAATTTCAAAAAAAGGAGATCTATGTTCAGCTGTTCAACTCTACTTAGGTACTTACCTGTTTTTTAATGGATGTTTGCCGATTACTTGGAACATTATTTTGCTATTGTAATCAGGGACTGATTTGGTTACCCGTTGAAGGGGTTTTCGATAAGGTTTTTTGAAGAGGTTGTTTTAAAACCCTATCCTTAGGGGTTACACTTTTAATGAATAACCCGCTCTTAGGGGTAACCCCTTCAAAACCCAGTCGAATGGGTTTCCCTTTGAAAGGGTTTCGAGTACTCGATAGTTTTGATGACCCGGTCGTTTGGGATTACCTTTTCAAACACTGTAACACGGTAACTCTTTGCATTTTAGAATATTGCAATTATAATCTCTATTAAAGACATTTATTCACAAAGAAAATTATACTAGTATTTACAATTGAAACAATTGAGCTAACTGCCGACTGTTGCAAACAGTCTACAGATAGCTCAACTGATCCATATCAACACCAGTCGGAAGCGTCCCCAAGACGCTGGCTGCATTGCCACGCTGTATGGCAATGCTGATACGCTGTGCCAGATATTCACCAGCTCTCGGGTCACGCGTCGCTTCGACCAGACGCTCAGATAGTTTTTTGAAAACCCGAAGAGCCTCGGTACCCCACGGACCTAGGGTCTCGACTCCAAGGGGAGCAAATGTGTAGGCTCTGTCGAGACCTGCATATTTGCGCCTCTTGAGATCTTCGGCCAAATCTGCCGCCGCACCCGCCCTCACGGATGTCCTCGGAAGATGGGAAGGCGCAAGTGTGTCGACGCATGTAGCGTCCCACACAATGGGCCTCCCCAACTCCCATGGGACTAGTGTCATACCGTCGGGCCTCTTACCATCGTCACGCAACAGACCATTCGGTTCGAGAATAGCTGGTACGTTAACGGTGACAAAGGCCCGCCGGATGACGATCTCTATTTGATTTGCGTAAGGTTGAAAATAAGGGTTTTAACTCAACTAATCCAAAAGGATGTATAAGTTGAGCTGCCTCTAGATTGTGTGCTCAACTTATCTATAAATGGATTACTTGAGCTGCCTCTAGATTGTTTGCTCAACTTATCCATAAATGAATTAGTTGAGCTGCCTCTACATTGTTCAGTTGAGCTGCATTTAGATTGTTTGCTCAACTTATCTATAAATGGATTAGTTGAGCTGCCTCTAGATTGTTTAGTTGAGCTGCCTCTAGATTGTTTAGTTGAGCTGCCTCTAGATTGTTTGCTCAACTTATCTATTAATGGATTAGTTGAGCTGCCTCTAGATTGTTTAGTTGAGCTGCCTCTAGATTGTTTGCTCATCTTATCTATAAATGGATTAGTTGAGCTGCCTCTAGATTGTTTGCTCAACCTATCTATAAATGGATTAGTTGAGCTGCCTCTAGATTGTTTGCTCAACTTATCTATAAATGGATTAGTTGAGCTGCCTCTAGATTGTTTGCTCAACTTATCTATAAATGGATTAGTTGAGCTGCCTCTAGATTGTTTAGTTGAGCTGCCTCTAGATTGTTTGCTCAACTTATCTATAAATGGCTTAGTTGAGCTGCCTCTAGATTGTTTGCTCAACCTATCTATAAATGGATTAGTTGAGCTGCCTCTAGATTGTTTGCTCAACTTATCTATAAATGGATTAGTTGAGCTGCCTCTAGATTGTTTAGTTGAGCTGCCTCTAGATTGTTTGCTCAACCTATCTATAAATGGATTAGTTGAGCTGCCTCTAGATTGTTTGCTCAACTTATCTATAAATGGATTAGTTGAGCTGCCTCTAGATTGTTCAGTTGAGCTGCCTTTAGATTGTTTGCTCAACTTATCTATAAATGGATTAGTTGAGCTGCCTCTAGATTGTTCAGTTGAGCTGCCTTTAGATTGTTTGCTCAACTTATCTATAAATGGCTTAGTTGAGCTGCCTCTAGATTGTTTGCTCAACCTATCTATAATGGATTAGTTGAGCTGCCTCTAGATTGTTTGCTCAACTTATCTATAAATGGATTAGTTGAGCTGCCTCTAGATTGTTTAGTTGAGCTGCCTCTAGATTGTTTGCTCAACCTATCTATAAATGGATTAGTTGAGCTGCCTCTAGATTGTTTGCTCAACTTATCTATAAATGGATTAGTTGAGCTGCCTCTAGATTGTTCAGTTGAGCTGCCTTTAGATTGTTTGCTCAACTTATCTATAAATGGATTAGTTGAGCTGCCTCTAGATTGTTTAGTTGAGCTGCCTCTAGATTGTTTGCTCAACTTATCTATAAATGGCTTAGTTGAGCTGCCTCTAGATTGTTTGCTCAACCTATCTATAAATGGATTAGTTGAGCTGCCTCTAGATTGTTTGCTCAACTTATCTATAAATGGATTAGTTGAGCTGCCTCTAGATTGTTTAGTTGAGCTGCCTCTAGATTGTTTGCTCAACCTATCTATAAATGGATTAGTTGAGCTGCCTCTAGATTGTTTGCTCAACTTATCTATAAATGGATTAGTTGAGCTGCCTCTAGATTGTTCAGTTGAGCTGCCTTTAGATTGTTTGCTCAACTTATCTATAAATGGATTAGTTGAGCTGCCTCTAGATTGTTTAGTTGAGCTGCCTCTAGATTGTTTGCTCAACTTATCTATAAATGGCTTAGTTGAGCTGCCTCTAGATTATTTGCTCAACCTATCTATAAATGGATTAGTTGAGCTGCCTCTAGATTGTTTGCTCAACTTATCTATAAATGGATTAGTTGAGCTGCCTCTAGATTGTTTAGTTGAGCTGCCTCTAGATTGTTTGCTCAACCTATCTATAAATGGATTAGTTGAGCTGCCTCTAGATTGTTCAGTTGAGCTGCCTTTAGATTGTTTGCTCAACTTATCTATAAATGGATTAGTTGAGCTGCCTCTAGATTGTTCAGTTGAGCTGCCTTTAGATTGTTTGCTCAACTTATCTATAAATGGATTAGTTGAGCTGCCTCTAGATTGTTTAGTTGAGCTGCCTCTAGATTGTTTGCTCAACTAATCAATAAGGATGGATAAGTTAAGCTGCCTATAGATTGTTCACACTGAAAACCAGAACACTTGTATACAGACTGAGTGATCGCGCGATCGAAACTAATTGTTCAACATCTAGTATTTATTTTCAAAAAGTGCAATTGAAATGGAAACCATAGTGTTACACCAAAAAACCCATAAAAAGAGGTAACCCCTTCAATCGGATAGCGCCACGAAAGGGTAAAACTATCGTTGCTAAAACCCAATGAAAGGGTTACCCTTTCACTAGGGTTTTGTACAGGGTAACCCGAATAAGGGGTAACCCATTCGTAATGCGCAGACGATGATAGTGTTACCCATTCGAAGGGGTTAACCCAAACTCGGGGTTGTACGGTCCCTGATTGTAATAAATAATATTCCGAGATGGTCCCGTAAAACTGAAAAGCAGTGAAATTTGAATCAGATTTTTAGTTTTATTCAGAATATTGTGTAGTATCATTGATGGGCAAAACGATACTATTAATCTAGGGAAAAAAAAGAAAAAAATAATCTATAAAAAAATAAGAAACTCAATCAAAAGCATTTAATTCCATTTTATCATTAGCTATCTTGCTAAGGTATCAATTAGCTAAGAACCATCATTAAACATATTAGGTACTTTAAAGTTTCTGGGAAAAGTAAATTCTGAAAAATTTAAATCTTTCTAAATGGGTTAAAAATAATAGAAGCAAAATTGCAATCACTGTTTTAATACTCGGAAACAAAAATAACATTAGAAAAAAATACTAATAACAGAAAGAAAAACAAGTTATGAAATAAACTAATACAAAAATGATTAATTCTTAAAACTAAATGCTTGATTTCAAAGTTTTAACATTTTAACTGCCCACAAATCACATGCACATCTCTAATAAATAAAGTTGTAAGATATATATTTTATTTATTGAAGGACACTCAAATACATGTTTTTTGAAACTTATTGGCACTAAAATGGAGGGATTTATTGGAATATTTCTCAGTACATCGATGCTTTTCAAGCTCTTTAAGTCGTTGTAGTTATAATTCAGACTTGTGTATTACAAAGCAGTTTCCCTTTTTATTTATTTATCATATTTTTATTTTTAATTTCATTTAACAGTGAACAAATATTATAAAGCATTTAATAGTTTAAGAAGCTATTCTTCTATAAGCCTTAGGTATACAGTTAAGGTACTGTAGAGGCACAAGTTTTAGAATAACAACTACATTTTTATCATAATAAATACATCTATTTTGCTGGCCATACTTAGAATACACAGTTAAACGTTTTTAGGCAGATTTTTAGCATAAATTTCCAAGCAATGCCCTATAATACTATCATAAATCTAGATATAATTATTCCAGAATGTGTAACAGAGATCTGTTACACATGCTGGAATAATTAACGCGAAAAAGAGACAGCCGAAAAAAATCCTATAAAATATTAGGCTTATATTTTGTAAGGCCATTTGTTAGGCACCATTTAGTTATCTACTATACTTTTACGGAAATGTTATATCTAGAGTATATAATATATATAATATATTACGAGATAGTAATATATAATATTAGTATTTTAATAATATTACATTTAAATTATTTGAGCTTGCCTTGTACCCAACAGTGAATTTATGCATCTATCTATTAATTTATGACATTTTATAACTTTGTGTAAGTGATTAAATTTTATAGCTTAGTTAATAAGTTACTCTTACACTTTATTCAATAATAACTAATAGCATATTTCCTTGATTTTACGTTCATAATTAACTTCTCTATAGCTTTATGCATTATAACATCTGGCAGTAAGAGCCGGTTTCTCGAACTGATTAGTTAACGAATGATTTAACAAGTCTTACTAGAAAAATGCACTAACGATTGCTATGCCTCGATTTAAATAAGTCAAGGCATAGCAATCGCTGAAGCTGGCACCACACCGCAGTTTGAAAAGTATTTACATTTCCCGTGGCAGTAAGAACCTAAAAGTGGCAGAAAGGACTCAGCCCCTGGATGTAAGAGAGACTTTAAGAACCTACCAGATGAGCACCAGCTTCTTTCTGAATTTCTAACACCACTGCACTGCGATGACCAATCTGTCTGCCAGGCATGGTGATTATAACAAAGCCCCTCTTCTTTCGAAGAGGAATGTTCATCAATGGACGCATGTGACTTCATTATCAATAATTGTTCAAACTGTGCTGTGAGGTGCCGGCTTAGAATTTTACTACCCAACTCTTCCAACGGGTGTCGTAAGAGGCGACTAAGGGATATCCACCGGGGGCGGGCAGCAGCGCCTTAGAACAATTTTACCACCGAACTGCGATCCCCATCACGCATGCGTGGGGATAGTGGGCATTACCCCCCCATGAGATAAAAGACAATAACTTATCAGGGGCAGGCCTGCGTCCAGCAGTGGACCAATAAAGGTTCTTGAGGTTGAGAGTTCAAAATTAACCCAACAAGACAAGGCCCTTGGTAAGAAGTTTGACCATTTATTTCAATCCATCGTGGCGACTTTGAGACTGAAAGGGTGTGTATATGTATAATTGCACCCAGAGCCATAATGTTAACACAAAAAAGTTGAAAATATTTATGAATGGACTATTTTATGACCTTTTCTAAATGTATATTTATTGTATTTATGGAAATAAAGAGTTTTTGATTTTGATTTTTTATGAGTGGACATTTTTAGACTATTTCCCATTTTTCATAATAGGACATTAGTCATGCAAGTGACTCGCATGCGAGATGTCAATGCAGATCTCAGTTCCTCCACTTAGGATTAGAAGAAGCTGATGTTCTTTATCTAGGTTCCCTTAATCGCCTCTTAAGAAATTCACCAGCTGAAGAGTGGCTTCTTAACTGCCTTCTAACATCAAGTAACCGATAAAAAGTTAATTAGAACTAAGCTACTCCATTTCACTCTTACTCCTGGGCTATAATGTTAATAGTTTTTCCTTTAGGATCATCAAATCTGTCCATAGTCCTTATATCCATCATCATCATGATCCCGTAGAAGGTTATAGCAAGGAGGATGAATACCACGAACAGACCGGCCCAGATTGGTGCTGAGAAGAAACCGACGCAGTGGAAAGGGTCTCCGAAGACTAGAGGGGTTGATTCGTTGGTGTGTTCGAATTGGGCTTGAATCTGAAATGAAAATAAAGTAAGGAAAATACATGTAAATAAGGTAGATAAATGGTGTATGGTAAAAAATGATTTTGACATTTATTTCTACCGTTGTTGCGACGTGCAAATGTTTTATCTAGGTATATGTTAAAAAGTTATTTGTTCAACATGAGAGCAAATCGATTTTTTTGTTAATCATCGGTAGTAAGCCTCGAATGCTATCTTCGTTATGCTAAATGATTTCAGCTTGCGTATTTTCTTTTGCGAAGACTTCAGATTATTTAGTCATTATTTTCAACATGTGGAACAAAGTGTTTGCTCATTGTTTTAGAGGGAGAAAGGTGAAAAGAGGAAACACGCCGTCAGCCTAGAAGAATGGTCATCACAAGTTGTCAAGGGCACGATAACAGACGGCACCACCTTTAGTGAAGTTTTTTGATTGGTGGTAGATTTTAATTTTTGGCCATAAACCATAGATTATTATTAAATAATTATACCATCAAAATGTAGTATGCATTCAAATTACTCTTTACAGCATGTTGAATTTTTTTTTTTTTTATTTATGTTTATTAGGTACACAAAACACATAACAAGCAACAATAATATAACACAAAAAATTCAATGAGAATACGAACTGGCTTGAGACGTAACCTATGTGTACACAGCATATAATTAGACATTTTAATGAATGATGAATGATGTCCTTTATTCATCATGTGAGCAAAATATGCTGTTAGCCTAGCTAGAAGAATCGTCTTCACAAGTTGTCAAGGACACAATAACAGATGGCATTATCTGATTTTTTGATTGGTGGTTGATTTTTCTTTTTGGTAGTCACCATAGATAAATAATAAATGATTAGACCATCAATAAATATATGCATTCTGAACTCAAATTACTCTTCACAACATGTTGAATGATGTCTTTTATTCCACATGTGAGCAAAAACCGACATTGCCCTGTTTTTTTTTAACCAGCAAATTCTCTAATTTCTAAGAAATCGAATTATATCGCAAAAATTTTCGACTTCGACTGGACTTGAACCCGCGTTCTCCCCTCAGTACGGGGATGTGATAACCAACTGCACCACGTAGTCAAGTGACGTGGGAGTCGAAAATCTTTGCGACTTTCTACGGACTCAAGCGCCGTTAGCTCCACCTCTGTTCTCTGTTTTTGCGCGAGAGTGGTGAAAAGTATGTTACCTTGAAGTCTTCAAAGTGCACAGACGTAGTCTCGCTAGAGTTGCCGAAACTGAAGGTAACATTCTGTGCGCAGCGGTAGGAGAATCCATCCAGGGCGTAGATTTCAATGTCAGGGTTCAGGTCTATGGCGTCAGGCGTGCCCGGGTTCACTGTTACAGTTTCTGGAAAATATTGAATACAAAATTAATAATATTAAATACAAAATTTATAATATTAAATACGAAATTAATAATATTAAATACAAAATTAATTATATTAAATACAAAATTAATTATATTAAATACAAAATTAATTATATTAAATACAAAATTAATTTATCTTTAAAAATTACTGGTGCATTTATCTTTAAAAATTACTGGTGATTGATGATAATAAAATTTATATTATTCTTAATTATTTATTGCACTAAATAAAACATACATATTAAACATAAAACTAGAGAAGGAATGGCGAAGGCGAGTTTAACCCTAAAAAGAGTTCTCTTTCAGCAAACCTTATTGGGAGAGAGATAGAGAGAGACAACGTTCGAGTACGTGTGCATAATTTCTTAGAGAAAAAGATGGCCTACTTATGCGCATGTATGACTCAAACTAGGGCCGCTGCCTTTTCTTTCTTAAAATTACGAAAATCAAAAGAATTTTTAGAAGTCTATTGTACAGTTTATGATACTTATGCTTTATTTTAATCCATCTGAAATAGTTTAGTTTCGTATAATTTAGACAGAGAAGCGAAAACAGAGTTGGTGGCCACCAAGAGCAACTTCCCTATTCTGCATAACCCCCTGGGCTTTGCTGATTTGTGGTGTGTAAGCAGATGAAAACAATGTATTACAGAATTATTCCTCTTAAAAAGATCTATTATACTGCTCTGTTACGCGTACGAAATTACAAGCACAACCTATATCCGGCCATACTCAGATACAATGTTTTATTTATTGCCTCTTAGACTGAAAATCACTTTATTTTTGTTTTTTTGACAGAACACTAATAGTCTTTCCTTCTGCGTAATGCTGACAGCTGTTTTCAAACTAGATTCCAAAAAGAGAATTGTCAATTTTTGTGCTATACAGCACATTGTTGTTAGTTGTTTACACATATTGTAACTTTCAAGCTACAATGTCTTCTAGAGGATTTGTGAGGAAAAATAATAAATTACCAAAGAACCAGTATCCTGCTGTTCCTCTGAAGTTCAGAACGATGCTCCTATCGTTGAAGTTGAGGGTAGTCTTCGTGGTCAGTGTGGTCGAGTTGATCTCTGAGGTGGAGCTGCTCAGGCCTTCAAGTACTACGGAGCTGCCTCCTGTTACCAGCCTGAAGAAAAGATGTACTCGTAATATGGAATTATATAAAAACCTTAAAAATAATACCTTTATTGATGTTGGAGTCGTTCAACACAATATTGATTTAAGTAAAAAATCTCTTAATGTCAATAGACTCGACTACAATTGATTCAAAGTTTCTTTTAGCAAAGATTTATAGCACATGGCATAAGACGTGCACACAACTACTTATCTGTTACCTATCTAAATTTGTGTAGAACCTAGAAAATAGTAAAAACGTTTTTTTCTCGAGATTCTCTAAGCACCACACATACATTAGTAATCTTTTCCCATAATATAAGCTCTGCTTAGCTTGGGGCTATATGCTGCTGTGGGGATTGTCCAGCATTTTTTTTTTTTTATTTGAATAGAATTCAATTAGAACTCGTATTCTCCCACTGTAGCCTTCACTGTGCCATTCTATGTTATTTTATTAAGTACTATACCAGTTAAATAAACTTGATGTTTAATAAGGTATTTAATTCTTTTTTATGACTCCTCACCTCAACAGCCTGTATTTTGGTCCACTGCTGGACGCAGGCCTCCCCCTGATAAGCACTTTTTATGACTGTGTAACTCAAAACGTATAATTAGATATCTACTGCTGACTTTATGGAACCTATTTCGCATTGCCCTAGATGAAGGCAAAACATGTCTGGTAATATTATAAATGCAAAAGATATGAATGGATGTTTGTTACTATGACCGATCGGGCTGAAATTTTGCATACATGTAGCTCTAAACCTGGAATCACACATAGGCTACTTTTATACCACACAAAACAGTTCCCAAGGGATAGAAATAACGTTTAAACATTTTCATAGAAACAATGCGTACGAAGCTACGGGCAGAAACTAATCTATTATAATCAGTGATCGGAATTAGGTGGGCTAAAATACCTAAAGTTCAAAGAACAGAGGCAAAAAAAAAATGGAGACTTCCTTACTACTATAATTTTACTGGACCCAATTGGGACGAAAATGGAATAATTGTCGCAGTTAGCATGTATATTTATTATTAATGTTTTAATAATATTACGAACTAATTCAAATCATTTTTAACCATCCAACCGGTTGGGTTTCCCATCTTTAACGGTTAACCATCTTTTTAACCAACTGCAAGAAGTTTAATATTTTATAACTTACATTTCTAATTGTTATTAGCTCAGGTAAAAAACTGATTCACCTCATTGTTTTCTTTTCCCAGAATAGCCGAAGCTTGTTGTCTATTTCTAGATTTTGCTATCTTTTGTTTGTCACTGGTTTGCAGTGTAAGTACCTATTCAATAAACAATGCCAAAAAGGTTGATGGGTAGGGTTGAGGGCGTGTTTCGCATTCCTAGAGTCGTCATGCGTGCTTCACCTGTAGCTACCCCCGTTGTGTACGCATCTCTGACTCGTGAACTTTTATTTGACCAGTGTTTGTTTTATCGTTTATTGGATCTGCTTCACATGACTACCTTGGCTTTTTTTTTTGATGGCAACTTCTTTCCTCTTTTGGGTTTGAGGAAACTTTTGCCAACTTCACGTACTAGTTCACGGATCAAGAATTTACGGACTTCGATTTACTGCTACTGCAACTACATCACAGCCTTCACTGATACCTACTTGCTTTGGCAATCAAACTACTTGGTAAGTCTTTGATTTTAACTCAAATTTTAATACATTCTAACGATTAAACTATTTTCGATACATTAACCAAATTCAAACAATTTTATTCAACAACTGATGGATCATATTTTAAACAATTGCTTTATGTTTTAGTCCGTGCACAAATTTTATACCTACTTACTCGCAATTGTACCTATCATTAAACCATTTTTTTACGCTAAGAAGACACTCCGGGATAAAGGTAGCAGTACGATATATTGTTCTAAATGTGAGAATACTATTCTATGCAAGAAAAGTAATATCAAGAGGCATATATTGACGGGCCGAAACACCAAGGTACTGCTGGCCGCCGAAATCAATTATTTTATCTTGATCTACTACAGTTTCTTATATTGTGTAACATACCCTGGTCACGAGTAAATCGACCAGAGTTTAAAACTTTTTTACTTAAATATATATGTGTTGTAAATGTACAAAAGTTAAAACGATTCCCGATGAATCGTTATTGAGAAAAGTTTATTTGGATATTGTTTTTTTTTTTTAAATTGCTTCAATGACGATGTTCATAATCAAAAACTTTGGATTACTCTAGATGAAACTACCGATTATTTAGGTCGTTATATTGTAAATTTTCTAGTAAAACCTTTAAATGTGGTAACAAACAAACCCTTTTTAATAGCTTGCAAAATGTTAGAAAAGGTGAATTGAGAGATAGTAGAATTTGTGATTGGATGTTTAGAAAATATGTGGGGAGACTCCTATGAAGCCAAAGTAGGAGATGTTTTAGCATTATGTTCTGATAGCGTAGCATATATGTTAAAAGCAGGAAGAATTAAAAAAACTATTTGCCGAATATGATGCATGTAACCTGTTTAGCACACGCTCTTAATCTCGTTACAGAACAGATAAGGGCAGAATATGTGGATGTTGATAGGTTAATTTCAAATGTAAAAAAGATATTTTTAAAGGCTCCCAATAGAGTAAAAATATTAATGGAAAGGTTTCCGAACATGCCATTACCACCAGAACCTGTCATAACAAGGTGGGGTACATGGCTAGAAGCAGTCTCGTATTTTGCCAAATATTACAAACAAAATAAAACGATTGTAAGACTTCTTAGAAGCTCTGAAGCTTTATCCACCAGGCACGCTAAAGCTGTGCTAGAAAAAGAAATTTTAAAAACCGATTTAGATTATATTGACGAATATTTTAAAATCATTCAAATTTCATTAAAACAATTACAAAAGTCTAATTTATTGTTAACAGATTCTTTCCAGATATTTGACGAAACCAGAATAATTTAAAGCTGGTGTTCATCTGAAAGAGTCAAAATAAAACTAGAAAACGTTATGGCCAGAAATCCCGATCTAGATGCATTAAGAGATATTTGTGAGAATTTAGAAAAAGAATCGGAGAGTGGAGAATGAAAATGAATCTTTGTCATACTATAAATATGTACCTATAACTTCAGTTGATGTTGAAACTTTGAAAGGTCCTTCTCAACCTATAAATGGATCTTAAGTACAAAAAGAAATCGTTTAAAGATTGAAAATATGTATAGAAAAACTCATGATAATTTACTTTAATACTTCAGACGAAAATACATCTGATCATGACAAAGAAAACTCCATTCCTGATGGTGATGAAGCATTTAGCTATTCAGATTAACTGACTAATTTCTACATCAACTGAAATAATAATTCTCCTGTGTCTCTTAACATTTGGTTACTTTCATAATTTTTACGTTGATTCCAATGATTGTACAACATGAATAAATGGTGTGAAAACTATAAAATTGTTTTTTTAACCTTTACGTACTTTGTTAGTCACACTAATATTATAAATGTGAAAGTTTGGATGGATGTTTGTTACTTCTGTGACGAAAAAAGAAATGGACGAAAAATTGGGACGAAAAAATATTTAGTCCTAAGGCGTCTCCATTTGGTCTCTGTTATTTTTCGAACTTTAGGTATTTTAGCCCGCCTAATTCTGATCACTGATTATAATAATACATTTTTGTGACCCATGTTTTCAAATAAATGATTTGATTTGATAAATAGTTGACTTAGATTTAAGAGAATGCAAGATGAGTAGCACGATGTGTACTGTCCAGATTGGCTCATAAAGCGAAACGAACAAGGAAATACAAAAAACGTTTTTTTTTTTCGTGTTATTTTGAGTTTTGAAGTCCTTGCCTTTCAGTAGTGGGAAAATACGGGGTTGAATAGGATGATCAATAAGCTTCCTAGTATTTATAAAATGTTAGTTGGTTGGTAGCATTCTTATTTCTATCCCATGGGAACTGATTTATGGGATAAAAATAGCTTTTGTTTTATTCCCATGTTTGAGCATCATCTGAGGCGTTATAGGCACTCTGACTCTTATCCCAACTAGAAGAAATAACGAATAACATACCTGATGGTCTTCGCATACAGACGGACACCATCCAACTGCAGATCATTGCCTGGCTGAGCTTGAGTTAGAAGTTGACGCCGTACCCTGGAGTGACCCGATATGCGGCCGGTGTACAAACCTACAACTCTCTCGTGCTCTTTCTGCAGCTTGGCAATAGTTTCCTGCATGTAGTTATCGTGGCGAAGAAGCAACTCCGCTCTTGATTCCCCAATTTTCTCATCATCAAGGTTGACAAACAAGAAATTCGGTGAAGAGCTTGTGGTGATCTCCAAGTTCAAATCATTTTGCAGCAAACGGTCCACGTTTTCAGCCTCTTCTAGAAGGTAGAAGGCCTCAGTGGGGTTTTCCACCGACGGCAGGTAGATGGATTTAGACACGCTCTTGTGGAGATTCGGGTAGCAAGATAGGCCATTGCTTTTGAGAGAGAGATCTTCGTTAGATAACTTGTTCTCGATGAAAACGACTGTGAATTGGCCATTAGCTAGCTCCTCGGATAGGATTTGACTGAATGCAGGGGTTGTGGTTAGAGTTAGGGGGTTGGCTTTCAAGGTCGGCGAGACCAAATCACCCCATAGGAAAACTGGAACGGAAGCCCTACACGCCACACATAACAGTAAAACACTGAACACAGAACGGCTGAACGCCATTTTCAAAAGGTTTGATACGGACTAAAATCAAAGTTTGAGCCCCGAGTCGGTGGAAACTGAAGAAATAAAAACTGGAATACGATTACGAGACCATTTGGCTTTGATCATGTGAAAAAAGTGATCATATGATAAGTGCTGCCAACTTACTCTGAGCTGAATTTGTAATAATTTACTCTAAAATTGGTCACATCAATCCATGTGTGAACTGAAGTTTTTAAGATATAAATTGAACAGCTAATAAATTTAGTTAAAATTATTTATGAAAGTATCAAATGACTTATTTGTTCATTTGATTTATACGATTTTGTTAGCGAAAAGGTTACCCTATGTTTTTAAAGTCGTCTCTTTTAGAGCAGAGAAATAGCTTGTTTATTCTTTTATACAGTAGAGCTGGTAGCACTTCTTATTTGACAATTGTCTATGGTAAGAAAAGAAACAAAAAGTGTCTATGGTTACGTGAAAACTTGGTACAGCAGCGACATCTTTGAGGGAGTAGCAAACAACATTTCTCTAGAAAAGTCCTGATTATTGTTAACATTACTACATTTACTACGACTACGACACAAAAAACGCCATCTCACGTTGAGTAGAAAAAGGTGAATGGCGTGGCGCTCTTTATTTGCTCTATGGTCGGTGGCAGTGATGTTCCGGCTACGGCAATTGCCGTATTATACGGTTTTCGGGCGGGTAAATCGTCAAGAATACGGCATACGGCAGACATTTCAAAGCCGTATAATATTTATATGAAATTATACGGCCGGTATAGGAAGCGCTGACAAAACTGAATTTCTTCGTGTAACGGAACGCACTAGCGACTGGCTTCTTTCTGGCTAAGGGTTTCCCGCTGTAGACATAAAATAACCTGATAAAATGAGACGGCACGTATGGACCTTACTAGTGTTTGCACACCTAGCGACTTTTTAATTCAGTCACTTAGTTATGAATGTTGTATTGTTCTAGTGTGTGTAATGTAAGTTTTGTTTCTAGTTACAACACTTACGTCGGCCCATTCATATGTATGTAGACTTTGAACACAAATTCCCGCAATTATTGCTACAGTTTTCAGTTATATTAGTTTAAAGTTAACGTTGCTGAACTGAATTGTTACAATGAGTAACAAATATTACAATGTAATCCTGACGAAGACGTTCAATCAACACCAAAAAAAAGATCAAAACTAAGCACACCACACAGAAGTATAGGAAACAGTGGGAGAGAGACGATTAAATTTAATAAGTACCTACTGTATATTTTATTTTTTAATACTGTACGAGTATGTTTTATTTGTAAGCGTTTATTATAAAAAATTTGAATATACGGCCCGTTTTTTTCATTTTCCCCAAAGCAATTTTTAGGTTGAGATACGGCAATACAAAAATTCTCTTGGAACAACACTGGTCGGTGGTGTTCCAAAAAAAAAAAAAAAAAAAAAAAAAAAAAAAAAAAAAAAAAAAAATTCAAAAAAGCCTCAGATTTCTTTATTGGCCACACAGGCAGGAATTGTGATAGTGTTTGCTAATGATTGTGTTGTGTTGTGACCACAGAACAATTCTACTATTCTACTCTACGAGATCGCAAATCAAATAAACAGCAGGGATAACAGCAACGGCAGGGTGGCGTCAGCCGGTTCCCCTCCTACTTTTACGTAAAAATGTTATCAAAAACTGCGTTACTTTGCTTAGAAAGCAACATGGTTCTTCGTTGGGAGTTATTATTCCACCGCAGCTCAGTTACCAACACTCCACAAGAGCGAAAACAGAACAGCGAATACTACAGACTTCGTACGCACTTGAGGACTAATCCTAAAGAATTCTTTGAGTACTTCAACATGAGCCTGGATGTTTACGAATATATTTTGGAGCAGGTGACTGATAGATTGGACGCGTCTGTGATCACGATAAAGACTTTGTCGTCTGAAGAGAAGCTGTTTATAACCTTGAGGTAAATATAGGCACTAGTGGATAAACACTTGTATTGTAGTCTGTTAAATAGATGAATCTGTCTAAGAATAAGAATAAGATTAAGAAACATTTATTGTATAAACTGTGTACATAGTTGGTCTTATGAACTAGTAATTGTCCAACAGTTTGTCCTTTCGGACATACAATAATATAATTATATAATTATTATTAATGTCTGCTCTGCTTCTGCTAATTTATCTGCCTCGTTCAGTTTGCATAGTGTAAAAAGAGAATGAATGAACACTTTATTGTCTAAAATAAATAAAATAACATCTAAAAAACGTACAATAGGCGGCCTTAATGCTTAAAGCAATTTCTTGCAGGCAACCATATTACTACCAAAAGAAAGAGATGATGAAGTACAAGCTGAAATCAACTTTATTGCGTTATAATTAGAATCTAAAATGTATTTTTCCCAGGCCCAGATAAATAGGCCAAAAAAGTACTTAATGTACTATCAGCCTGATTCTTGTAAATTTCTCATCTGAGGGTTAAAATACCACCAAATGAAACAATGCCGGACAAAAAAAGCACAAATTTAAAAAAAACAAAAAAGTCTCAAGCCTTATTATAATACTAATCTGTAGTATAGTACCGTATTTAATTTAATTAATTTATAGGCCACTAACCTCTGACCTCTATTACCTTATACGTACCCAGACAGACGTGGGTGAAATCTGACTGCAAAAGGTGCTGACTAATATTAATAAATAATAATAAATTACGCTGGACAATCCTCACAGCATCATTTTACCCTAAGCTATGCAGAGCTTGTGTTATGAGTACTAGATGACTGTTAAACTAAATACAATACATTACTTAGATAGATATTTTTTATTATGCAAAGAAAACATCCAGAACACCCGGAACATACATATCTGCAGATTGTACAAACATTTGTCCCAAGGCGGGAATCGAACCCGCAATCTTCTGCGTCGCAGGCGAATCTTCGCCCGCTGCGCACATCTTAATAATACCATTCAATGTTTGTAGGTAGGTATGAGGCGGAATCTTTGTAAAACTTTTTATTTCTGTAATATTAGGTTACTATCTCACTGATCTGTAATTTTCTTCTTCTCTAACTTCCAGATACTTAGCCAAAGGCCTGACCCTAAAGGAGCTCTCCCATAGCTTCCTGATAGGCTGCAGCACTGCCTCTAAGACCATCAACGACACGCTGGCTGTCCTCTGGGACACCTTCAACCTCACACACATGGCGTTGCCTCAACTGCAGCACATGAGGAGATTGGCTGACGAGTATTATTATAGGTACGAGTACTACCAGAGATCGGGAATATAAAATAAGTGAATTAATGATTGCATTGTCTCATGCTTTCATTCATTCAAGGCTGAAAAGAAAAGAATAAATGAGAAATATAGGAACGAATGTGTAAATAAATAAATAAATAATGCTGGACAATTCACACAGCATTCCGCTATCGCATCTAGCCCGAAGGTAAGCAGAGCTTGTGTTAAGGGTACTAGATAACTGATATACATAATAATATACGAGTACATAGATAGATATTTTTTATTAAACATAGAAAACGACCAGAACACCCTGAACAAATATCTGCAGATCGTACAAATATTTGTCCCGAGGCGGGAATCGAACCCGCAACCTCCTGCGTCGAAGGCGAACCTTCGCCCACCGCGCCACAGAGGTCGTCTGTGTGAACGAATGAATGAAGCACTATAGGAAAGAATGAACAGAAGAACGGTTGTCGCTGGATTTGCATGACAGGGCGCTATGACACTTTCATACCCATAAGCACCAGGCAGTAAATGAAATGAAAATGAAATGAAAATATATTTATTCTGACAGTGCAGGTATAAGAAAATATACAGGTAAGGTTATCAAGCTAGAACAACAGACACGACACACAAATTATAAAATACTAGACGATCGCCTCGCGGTTTCACCCGCGTAGTTCCCGTTCCCGTGGGAATTCCGGGATAAAATATAGCCTATGTCACTCCCTGAAAAGTAAGCTTCCTAACGGTGAAAGAATTTTTCAAATCGGTCCAGTAGTTTCGGAGCCTATTCAATTCATACAAACAAACAAACAAACAAAAAATCAAACCTTTCCTCTTTATAATATTAGTATAGATATATATATATATATATATAAATTGCTTAAAACTAACATGCCTAAGTAAATAAATATTGTTTTGGTCTGGCCGTGTGTGCCGATCAGTGCTGTGCGCCTGCGCTATCAGAAGAGGTACCTCTGCTTGTCTTACTGCTGAAGTTTGTCAGTGACCGCTTTTAAAGGCATGTCGCAGTAAAGTAGGGCTGACCATTATATGCCAGATGCCTGGCCAAATGTTCACGCCTTCGCGTAGGAATCTGCCCACCTGAAGCAGCACTGCCTCCAAGAGCATCAACGACACGCTCGCTGTCCTCTGAGACCCCTTCCACCGCAGCACATGAGGAGACTGGCTGAAGAGGAAGAGTAATAATATAGGTACGAGAACTACCAGCGATCGAGAAGATAAAACAAGTGAATGAATGATCAGATCACATTGTCTCATGCTTTCATTCATTCAAGGCTGACGTCCGCGAAGAAAAGAATGAACGAGAAATATAGGAACGAATGAATAGAAGAACGCAAGAACGATTGGGCCTAGATGGCGCTATGACACTCTCAGTCCCATGTAGCGGTGGGTTGCACGCGAATTCCTGGCGAGGATTGTGCGAGGCGCTCATTCGCTCAAAGAGTCGGCACACTGTGCTAGCACGATTGTGTTGTGTGGCCGCCGGCGCCGCCACCGTTGGGAACACACTTGACTGTGCTACCTGTGTCCTGCTCGCACGCGCGGAGAGCGACGCGAGTGAGCGAGACGCCTTTGGCACACTGTGCTGTTCTCGGCAAACAGCACAATGCATTGTGCCATTTTTATCCCGCTCACTCCAGTGGCGCGCTGCGCGATTGAGCGGGACGCAGATAGCACGATGACGTTTCACCTCGACATGCACCAGGCAGTAGCGACAAAATTAAAATTGTGAGAGAATGATTGAGAAATATACCTAAGAATGAGTGAATGGTATGGGGTTGGATTTGCACGTTTGTTGATGCACTTCTACTGCTTATTGTGCCTTACCCTGCTGCGATCCCCAGCCCGCATGCCCAGCGTGGGGACAGTGGCCATTACCCATTAAGAGTCTTATCAGGGGGAGGCCTGCGTCCAGCTGTGGACCAATATAGGCTGTTGAGGTGAGGTTAGGAAGAAAGATACTTTGGCACTTTAAACGGTGCATTAAAACAGTCCAGATAACTAGTCAAAGGCATTTGACGAGGTATCTGAACTCTTGAATCTCTCTCTGATTACTTATAAGACAGAGCAGACCAAAGTAGAGGTTATTGATATGTGTAATCTAATCACTAATTAAACATTTCAAAAACCTCTTATTACCAAAACTATAGTACTAAAATTATAGTTAGCTAATAGTTCGCAAAGATCCTTGTCCACTAGACACGAATCTATACATATACATCTATATATATTGTGTGGAGTTGGGGAGGCCCATTGTGTGGGACGCTACATGCGTCGACACACTTGCGCCTTCCCATCTTCCGAGGACATCCGTGAGGGCGGGTGCGGCGGCAGATTTGGCCGAAGATCTCAAGAGGCGCAAATATGCAGGTCTCGACAGAGCCTACACATTTGCTCCCCTTGGAGTCGAGACCCTAGGTCCGTGGGGTACCGAGGCTCTTCGGGTTTTCAAAAAACTATCTGAGCGACTGGTCGAAGCGACGCGTGACCCGAGAGCTGGTGAATATCTGGCACAGCGTATCAGCATTGCCATACAGCGTGGCAATGCAGCCAGCGTCTTGGGGACGCTTCCGACTGGTGTTGATATGGATCAGTTGAGCTATCTGTAGACTGTTTGCAACAGTCGGCAGTTAGCTCAATTGTTTCAATTGTAAATACTAGTATAATTTTCTTTGTGAATAAATGTCTCTTTTTTTACTCTGTACATATACATAATTACTAATAAATACTAGGTATATGTCGCAGCGCATCAGCATTGCCATACAGCGGGGCAATGCAACCAGCGTCGCGGCACAGATTAGATAACGTTACTTCGGTAGCGACGACGCGACGACTGGTATTGATATGGATCACTTGATCTACCAGTAGATTGCTTGCGACAGTCTGACTTGTTTCTGGACTGGTTTCCGCAACTAGGCCACAGGTGGGCCCTTTTTGCGTGTCGGGTGGGGGGGACTGTTAATCTAACCACCCGATGTCCTCCAGGAAGGCCAGCAGCTCGCTGACGCCGGTGCATGCCTCCCTAGGTGTCCTCGGTGTCCCAAGGTGTTGTAATTTGCGACAGTCTGCAGTTAGCTCAATTATTTCAGTTGTAAATACTAGTTCTAATTTATTTCTATAATTATTAAGTGTTTTTCCCTATTTCTTTCCAGATGGAGATTCCCAAACTGCGTCGGCGCTATCGGCGGCAAATACATAGCAAAGCATAAATACAAGTACTGGAAGAGTCGATTCAAGTCTTCACTGCTCATCCACGCGGTTGTCGACGCAGAATTCAGATTCCAGGCAGTATCTGTGAACTCAGTCAAAGACAACGTAGACTATTCCTTCGGTGGAGTCTTCTCGCAATTGGGCTCGGCTGTCGCCCCCGATTCAGACATGAACTTACCCCTTGTTATCATAGGAAACAAGGCTTTCCCACTTAAAAAACATCTTCTCCGTCCGTTTCCTCCTAGAGCATCAGTTATTTGCCATCGGAAATCCAACTTCAACAGACGACTCGAACTAGCTCGAGTCACGGTAGACTGTGCGTTTGAAATTTTATCAGAAAAGTGGGAGATATTAAAAAGACCGATGGAAGTGCACTTTAATTTTGCGGTCTTAACTGTCAAAGTAGCTTGTCTCTTAAATAATATTATAAAGGATGTTGATGGTATGAAAGACCGCCATTTCTGTAAGTTCGGTCAAAGTGACCATGGCGCTATTTATCTGGATTTGCTCACGAGACAGTCCAGAAAGAATAACAGAGCTTCGACTGTAGCGGTGCAGGCTAGAGAACAGTTTGAAAAGTATCTTCTAACTCACGAATAAAGTCATTTACAGCGGGATATTTACCATGATTTGGGTTTTGGGCTTTCCAATATACTGACAGAGTTATTCCGTGATCATGGCGTTTACCTATAACTCTTCCGAAATATTGGAAAGCTCAAAACTCGAAACTCAAATCATGGTAAATATCCAGTTGTAAATGACTTTAGTGTTAATAACCATTATGTATTTATAAGTCTAAAGAATAAAGTCTGATTTTAAATTAACTCTTTTTTTCCGCATTCTGTACGTCATCAATATGGTGTTTACATAAATTCTAGGCGACTAAAACGTTCGAGCTATTTCTTTTGGATTCTTTTCGAACTATGTTCCGATGCATAGGCTATCAGAAAAATTGAAACACTACATGAATTTTTAAAACATTTTTATTGAAAATGCTTATACTATAATGACGTTTACAAATAAATTTTGATCTATCAGAGATCAAAAAATAGGAATTAATTATAATTAAACTACTCACTATGCCCCCGCGGGATTAAATCATTCACTCAGTAAAAATAAACAATCACATCCGGTCCTCACTTAGCCCTATTCTATAAAGGTCATGGCTTCTACCATAGGCTTCACGCTCTAAAAATACAAACGAGTTTGTATTATCATCATATACAGGGTGGAATTTTGTAATGCCACCTGGAGGGAAAGTACCTACTCTTAATACTGTAGATAGAAAATTTTACTCAAAGAAAACATTCCTTTAATTTTGAAAAGAAAGAAAACTGCATTCAAAGATTTTCGAAAATTCATTTGCCACACCCGGGAATCGAACCGACTAAAATCTGTAAAAATTACACCCTATATTTTTATTGCATAGATCGGTCGGGTCAATTATAAGGATGAAATCTCTCTAACAAACTTAATAAATTAAATGAAAGGAAAACCATGAAATCTTAAATTATTTTAATCATTTACAATAAAAGTCAACTAACCACTAAAATGACTTTATTCCTGTATATTAATTTTGATGGCGAACCGTAACATTGCCAAAGAAAAGGGTAAATTTCTGGAATTTAATTAATTAATTTTAATTAGTTCCTCAAAATGGTAGAGGTGTGTAGATCCGGAGCCAAACGGTTCCTGGAGTCGTGTCCGCTCCTGGAGCCGTGTGGTTCCGCTCCGGATTGACGTTCGTGACGTGTCCGCGGACACGTTGGCCGCTCGGCACAGTCCATCGAGTCGAATGCAGCGAGCGATTGGAGCTGTGTGGATCTGAGCTTCGATTCGGGTTCGGACGTGTTCGACAGATCCAGATCCATTTACGAGTAAATGAGTAACTACTTCAGTCAAATTTATACTCTCGTTATTGGCCGTAAGTGTTGTGTATGTAACATATTTGTATTTATTAAGGGCTGTGATTTTGTTTAACCAATAAATACCAAATTATAATTTGCTAAAGAAATCGAAATATACCCACTTATTTAATTAGGTAGGTACTACTGTACTAGTATAGTCTTATGAACATAGATGTACGGAAACTTTTGTACCTACCTACGCACTAAACTAGAACAATGATTGTAAAATTGACTGTAGATTAGATAGGTACCTTTGCATCCGCAATAGCTCGCGCATTCGTTTAACGTCGCACGAATGCGCGAGCGAATGCGCCGTGCTATTATCTACTTTGCTAAGCCTGTAATAAAGTATGAAGGTAAATCAGCTGTTGTCTCTAAAAAAAATTAGTAATATTATACCATAAAAAACTTAAGCTAGTATTTGTCACAGATTAGATCCTACTAACAAACATGCCATCCCTTAAAGAAAGTATTGTTATGCTATATTTTTATTAGTCATTGATTCGTTAGATCCATCGAAACAAACGTGTCCTACAAACACACAGATCCAATGGACATGTAGGATCTGTTAATAAAAGCGGATCCTAACCGATCCGCAAGATCCACTGAAACAAACTGATCCAATGGACCCGTAGGAAGCGAAACTCCAGGCAGATCCAAACGACTCCGCGGACACGACTCCTGGACACGTGTCCGGACCCAACTGGAATCGGACCAGATCCGTTCCAGTCGAGGACACGTTAAGCGCATGCCTACAAAATGGGCTCCATTTTCTTGGATACACAAATTTATTCTTCTTATGTATTCATTTCTAGTAACTTTTAATAACGTGTTGTGGTGTATATTATTAAATCGTATTCTGAACTTCAGCTCTCAACTCGTTTACATTCGCATAAGATTTCATGTAAATTAGATTTTTTACATATCCCCACAAAAAAAATCTAGGGGTGAGATCTGGTGATCTCGCAGGCCATCTAATTGTGCCGTTGGTAACAATCCAGGTATTAAAATGGTTATTAATGTAGGCAGTAGTGATTCTGCTGTTATGGCTGGAGCACCATCTTGCTGTAGAATTATTTGGTTTCGCTCCGCCTCGGGGAAACCATTTAACTCATTTCTTAGGAGATCCAGTATTTTAAGATAGAAGAGTCTGCATTAGGTACAAACACGTGCAAATTTCAATCGTCTTATCTAAATATCAATTCGTCATTTTAATGGATAAATGACGTCAATGATAATTATTAATTACTGACACAAGTAAACAGATGGATCTTTAAGTTAAAGTGCTTAACTTGACCCATTCAATTTATAATTTAAGATTTCATGGTTTTCCTTTCATTTAAATTATTATGTTTGTTAGAGAGATTTCATCCTTATTATTGACCCTAACGATCTATGCAATAAAAGTACAGGGTGTAATGTTTACAGATTTCAGTCGGTTCGATTCGCGGGTGTGGCAAGCGAATTTTCGAAAATCTTTGAATGCAGTTTTCTTTCTTTTCAAAATTAAAGGAATGTTTTCTTTGAGTATAATTTTCTATCTACAGTATTAAGAGTACTTTCCCTCCAGGTGGCATTACAAAATTCCACCCTGTATATAAATCACGAGTCACGCGGTTGTTTGTCCGCGATGGACTCCCTAAACTATTTAACCGATTTTAAAATAAATTTGCACTCCGTGTCCAATTTGATCCAACTTGAAAGATAGGATAGCTTATTCAGGGAAGGTTTAAAAGGTTGGAGCGGTACGAAGTTCGCCGAGTCAGCTAGTTTTATTATAAATAACACAACATAAAGCAAAAGGTCATTCTTTTAAAGGAATGAACTGAATGAACCTTTCTAACTTTCTCAAAGTCAATTTGAATATTAGTGGTGTTAAAATATTACCTATTTATTCGTGTAAAGCTTATTGCTAGAACATAACTCAGCATATCACTTCACTTATTAATTCAACAAATAAATATTGACTCACTTTTCTTCCCCTGGAGAAGTAATCACTTCCTTCCCGTGAGGATCATCAAATCTATCGTTGCTTGCACAATTGAACAGCATCACAATTGCATAACTCAGCACGCCTAGGCAAGTATAAACTACGAAAAGCCCTGTCAAAATACTAATACTGAAATAAGGACCACAGTTAACAGTTTCGCCGAATGTCTCGTCCCGCCTGTAGTTACTGTGATAGTTATTGGTATGTTGGTTCTTGTTCACTCTATATGGCACTCTGAAATCTCTTATCGATGAGGGGTTTGAGGTGACTTCCTCGTTTCCGTAGAGGGTCAGGCTGCGACGTTGTATGTTTGGGTAGATTGGTTGGATCTGAAATGTAACGTTTTGGTTAAAAATAAGTAATGCTTGACAATTTATACAACATCCAGCCCTAACCTAATCAAAGCTGATGGCATAAGCTTTGATACCCATCAGGGTACGAGATGACTGATATACTTAAAACAATACATTACATAGATATTTTGTAGTATACAAAGAAAATACCCAGAACACCCGGAACAAATATTTGCAGACCGTGCAAAAATTTGTCCCAAGGCGGGAATGGAACCCGCAACCTCCTTGACGACACTGTCGCCCCTGTCGATGACGATACAGAAAGGCTCCCCGAAGGTGTATGACCAGTTCCTAAAACTACGGTATCTAAGCGTTCATTCATTCACTCTCACCTGGTAGGTAGGTACCGAGACACTGACGACACTGCCGCCGTCCCTGTCATTGACGATACAGAAAGGCTCCCCGAAGGTGTATGACCAGTTCCTAAAACTACGGTATCTGACAAAGCGTTCATTCATTCATTCCTTAATATAATAATAATTATTATTTATTTATTTTTCAGATTACATAGATCCATAAATTAGTAAAACAAAAATCTTAGCCTAGGTATGTTAGTTATAATTTGTAATTTCATTATTATGTTCTAACATAGTTTTTTAAAATAGAAATGCTTGTACACAACTCCATCCAGTTTATCGGCTATTGCTGCCAGGAAAATCGCAGGACCCCAACAGCACCCCGAAAGAATTGTTATACTGGACGCGAAGAATATTGACGGATTTCTTCGTACTTATATGTGAACCACATGCTGCTTGGATAAAAGGGTTTGAAAAAAGTTATTTTAACTTCTGTGGAACAACGAGCCAACCTGCGGACCAGCATATTCGCCTTCAACGTCAACGCCCTCCGCTCCCTCTCCATGTCCTCTTCATCTCTCAAGTTATCTGTAACCAGCTGTGCGATTACCCATCTTAAATTGACATTTGAAAGCCCTTTGAATGGCTTTTGTAATTTACTATTGTATAGAAATGATCATTGAAATGGCTTTCAAAACCATTCGAAGGGCTTTCAAATGGCAATTTTAGGATGAGTAATTTTTGCACAGCAGATGTCCCATATACCTAGATTGGAAACTCTAGAAAGTACCTTCCCCTAACAAAAGAGGAGGCACTGATACCGATCTACCTCACCTGGTATTGCGACACTGTGACGAGACTGCCGTCCCTTTCATTGACGATGCACAGAGGCTCCCCGCAGGTGTAGGACCAGTTCCACGGTGCGCCCACCTGCATCACCCGTCTGCCCACCTCCTCACCACCTTCCAGTAAAACTACGGTATCTAGAAAAAAACACAAATTTTACTATTCTCGCATATCTACTTTTGCAAAAGAGGCTCTTCGGGTTTTCAAAAAACTATCTGAGCGTCTGGTCGAAGCGACGCGTGACCCGAGAGCTGGTGAATATCTGGCACAGCGTATCAGCATTGCCATACAGCGTGGCAATGCAGCCAGCGTCTTGGGGACGCTTCCGACTGGTGTTGATATGGATCAGTTGAGCTATCTGTAGACTTTTGCATGATCACAAACTATTATAATTAAAATTATAAAGAGGAAAGATTTGGTTGTTTGTTTGTATTGAATAGGCTCCGAAACTACTGGACCGATTTGAAAAATTCTTTCACCGTTAGGAAGCTTACTTTTAAGGGAGTGACATAGGCTATATTTTATCCCGGAATTCCCGCGGGAACGGGAACTATGCGGGTGAAACCGCGAGGTGATCGTCTAGTCTATTATAATTAAAATAAGAATGCTGATGCGTCGCTTAAACAAAGATGCCAAATAAGCGCGAGAAATTTATGAACTTTAAGAAGCTACCGTGTTCTGTACGACTGAACCTTATTTTGTTGAAACAAAGTTATTTCTTGACGGCAAAGCCTGGAGCGTAGCTCGGACTTTATTTAGACTCAATAAGCAGTAATAAGAATTCGTAACGAATACATCCGACAGAGAACCAAAGTTATCGACATAGCTCAAAGAATTAGCAAGCTGAAGTGGCAGTGGGCCGGCCATATCCCGCGAAGAACCGACAACCGGTGGGGTAAACGTGTTCTTGAGTGGAAACCACGACTCGGCAAACGTAGTGTAGGACGCCCTCCGGCCAGGTGGGATGACGATCTGCGAAAGACTGCAGGCAGATGCTGGATGCGGCAAGCTGAAGACAGGGCGCTATGGCGCTCATTAGGGGAGGCCTATGTCCAGCTGTGTACTAATATAGGCTGATGATGATGATGATGAATAAGCATTAAGCTTCGATTTAGTCTCCGATAAGGATCGAGCTTTATCGAAGTCCGTGCTTGCGCTCTTGGTTTGTATTTCGTTCTTTTATTACATGAGTCAGTGCCGGATTAGCCTATAAGCAGGGCATCACGTGTTGGGGGGCACGGTGCCCCCCAACACGTGATGCCCTGCTTATGCTCCACAATTTTTTTTTAATTAGGTATTGAAAAAAAAATTATGGCACACCAGAGGAAGGTTAAGCTGTTTGAAAATCCGCGCGTTTTAAATCGACCACTAGAGTAAACCTTTTGGACTGAGAAATATTTGACCGGGCCCCTAAATTAACTTATGTTAGTAAAAGTTTTACCTAACCGTTAAAAAATTTTGTCGCCACTCCGGTGCGTTTTAATATTGTGCATTATTTTTATTACCTATAGTTTGACAATGCCCTGATACAGCAGCATACTTTGACATACCCTTAAGTAATTAATTATTTTTTATTCATTTCATTTAATTTTCAGTCAAATCTGCCTGTTTTTTTACCGTTGTACCTTATGGTGTTTCCTATAACGAAATACCTATACATGTTATTATTAAAATCGTACATAATTACAGAATGTAACGACATCAAGTGTAATATCAAGTGTAGGTACCTACGATGGAATAAATAAATACAAATACGCCAGACAGAAAAGGTAATTATGGTGCCCCTCCGCGGCGTCTTCCGCACTGCCTCGCTCAAATTATGGATAGGGGGCGCCCCAGGCGTGGATTCCTTAGGGCATCAAGTAGTCTTAATCCAGCACTGGCCTGGGTCGATGCCAATTCGTCACAAGTTAATATGTGTCGCGCAACAGCGCTTAGAGTGGAAGATATCTGACTTACCTAGCATCCACGTCGACTCTCCAAAGCCAAAGTTGAACTGCAGGTCAAATTCGGCGTACGTCATCGTGGTAGAAAGCTTGCGACGTGAGAACGTCTCCGAGGAGACTTTCGGAAACAGATTGAAGTTCGAACGGCGCTTCGAGGTCGATGCGTGTACCCCTGAGAATGACAGTGACAGTTTATTGAACGAATGAATGAACCAATTTTGTTGCCATAATAAAATAAAGCGCATATCAATATTGCCCGTGTTAAGGTGGTTAGTAAGGATCGAAAAAAATACGAGTTTTTACTATTTTCTAGGTTCTACGAGTAATATAGATAGCAGATAGAAAGTTTTGCACATTATGCCATTTCCAATGAATCTTTGCTAAAAGAGACTGAATCAATTGTGGTTTTGGAGTCTAGGTACCGAGATATTGCTGATTTTAGTAGAAAATCTCATAATGTCAATGGACTCCAAAAAGACAATTGATTCGTAGATTGTTTTAGCCTGGGTTCATAGCAAATGACTTACAATTCCAATGTGCGTAAAACATCTTTTCTGCTAGGTACCTAGGTTAGGTACCTATTTAAATTACTTTTAGAAAATAGTAACACGATTTTTTTTTTCAATTGAGTTCGCGCCAACATATATTCAGATTCCTATATTGTCATAAGTACATCATACAAATAAAAAATGTACAAAAATTATTGTTTCTTAAATCAAATGATGAGGCTATGACTCGTCCAGAGTAGGTACACTAAATACAATTTTGCTGTAGAGGGGCAATAGTTAAGGTACAAGTACATCTTATGCTTAAATCTAAGTTAATCTACACTTGCGAGCTTTAAACTGGAATCGCTTCAAGGGTTGTTCAAGACTAATTTTTACAATTTCTTTGCAGTGAACTATGAGTTAAGTTATGTTTTCCCTTACGCAGGATTTATTGGCGACGATAAATTTTGATTTAATGCACGATAATGTCCGCTGCCACACCGCAGCAGTGACTAGACAGTACCGACAGACGTCTTCCATGTCGGCATTCCCACACTAGACTGGCCAGCCCTTATTCCTGACTTGAACCCAATCTGGCATTATGTGGGACGAGCTAAAGCAGCGGATACGAGGGAGATATCCAGCTAATCCAGCTCCGGCGCCGATAGAAGCCGATACATGCAACTTCGACCTATTGCAATAATTCCCAAAATTTAGGTAGCCAATTTAATTAATTTTAAATCTTCTTGATATCACTTTTCAAATTATATACCACAATCTATAGTTCATTGTACATAAATTGTAAAAAAATTGTTTTGATCAACTCGCGCGATGAAGCGATTCCATTTTAAAGCTCGCAAGTGTAAATCTATCACTTTGAGTTACCTTGGTGATTCAACGAAGATGTCAGGTAACATTTTCCAAAAACTCTTTGATGCTATACATTTCATATATAGTGTTTTGTCAAGTAGAAGATTTCGTAATTCATTGTTAAACCTATTTTCATTTGTAATTAATTTCAACTTTAGGGAGCTTATTGTAAAGTTTTTGGCCCATTATTTTATATAGGGAGCTGTTTTACCATAAGTATTAAGTCGGTGCTGGATCGGCTCCATCATCTTTTTATTTCGCGCGGTGCGTTTATTACCTACTACCCCATCTTACAGTAAACTAGCTTCTTCCCGCGGCTTCGCAAGCGTATTTTCGGTAAAATATAAAATAAATAATAAATAATGCTGGACAATTCACACAGCATTATCTAGCCCCAAGCTAAGCAGAGCTTGTGTTATGGGTACTAGATAACTGATATACTTATTACAATACACTACATAGATACCTAGATATTTTTTTTATTATACATAGAAAACATCCAGAACGCCCTGAACAAATGTCTGCAGATCGTACAAACATTTGTCCCGAGGCGGGAATCGAACCCGCAACCTCCTGCGTCGCAGGCAGACCTTCGCCCGCTGCGCCACAGAGGTCGTCGAAATAAGTAGCCTATTGTTTAAGTTAGGCTACGTTCTAAGTGTATGCCAAATTTCATTTTGATCTGTTCAGTAGGAGATCCTAGGTAACAAAAATTTCACATTTCACAAACTTTCGCATTTATAATATTAATAGGATTTATCAAAATGTAGTCTGACATACTTTATGATCTCCATCATGTAGACTGCTACTGATGTTAATATGCGAAGTTTTTTAATATTTTCGCGACTTTTTACAATCACAATGAATTTTGTGACCGTGATTCAATATCCTCAACAGCCTATATTGGTCCACTGCTGGACGCAGGCCTCCCCCTGATAAGCGCCTTATTGGCTTTGATCTCATGGGGGGTAATGCCCATAATCCCCATTTGCTGGCATGCGGATTGGGGATCGCAGTTAGGTGGTAGAATTGTTATGCAGGGGGCGCTGCTGCCTTGCAACTCTTACCGTTGGTATCGTAAGAGGCGACTGTGAGATATTCACGGGGGCGGGCAGCAGCGCCCCCTGCAGAAAGATGAAATTCTACCACAGAACTGCAATCCCCAACCCGCATGTCTAGCTGGACAATGGCCGTTTCTCCCATGGGATAAAATATATATGTATTATTGTGTATGTATCTATTAAGTAAGTATAAATGTGACTAGTATTTATATTTTATTATGTTTGTATGTGTATTTTTTAGTGTTAGTGGTAAAGACACGAATTATTAATTGTACCTACATATTATTATTATTTTCTTGTTTGTCTGTAAATTTTTAATCAAGCACTACCTACTAAATTGTTGTTCACACTACCCAAAGGTTATCAGGTAGAGAATGGTATTTAGCATTATGCTCGCCCATGTACAACTTTTGTGCAATAAAGTATATTCTATTAAAACTTGCTAGTCGGAGATCGAGAAGCCGAGCTAGTGGTAGAATTAGCTGGAGCTAACTCTTCCTCTAGCTCGGCTGAAGTACCAGGATACCATAACTATGACAGAAGTTTCAACTACACTTGCGAGCTTTAAACTGGAATCGCTTCAAGGGTTGTTCAAAACTAATTTTTACAATTTCTTTGCAGTGAACTATGAGTTATGTTTTCCCTTACGCAGGATTTATTGGCGACGATAAATTTTTATTTAATGCACGATAATGTCCGCTGCCACACCGCAGCAGTGACTAGACAGTACCGACAGACGTCTTCCATGTCGGCATTCCCACACTAGACTGGCCAGCCCTTATTCCTGACTTGAACCCAATCTGGCATATGTGGGACGAGCAAAAACAGCGGATACGAGGGAGAAATCCAGCTAATCCAGCTCCGGCGCCGATAGAAGCCGATAGATGCAACTTCGACCTATTGCAATAATTCCCAAAATTTAGGTAGCCAATTTAATTATTTTAAATCTTCTTGATATTACTTGAAAGGTAACAAAATTACCTTTCAAATGATATACCACAATCTATAGTTCATTGTACATAAATTGTAAAAAAATTGTTTTGATCAACTCGCGATGAAAGCGATTCCATTTTAAAGCTCGCAAGTGTAGTCTAAATATTTCGTTAAAATACTGTGTTAGTAAGCACCACCTGACGAATGTCTGCGATGATTATTACAGGTTTTGACCAACATTGGATTTGACGAATGCATTTCATTGCAATATTTGCTTGTCCATCCTCCCATCTTAGAAAGAAACCACTCTGGTATCATATGCTATCCTGGTACTCGAAATCCACACGATGTTCATAGGGAGGGTCGTTTATTCTCGTTTTAATGTAACGAGTAAAATAGTTGGTTTAAAAAGTGGAAATTTTGGGAAATGATAATTATAGGCAGTAGTGATTGTAAATAATGGGCAACTAATGAGTAGGTATTTTGGTAAGTGGGAATTTTGGGAATTGTGAATAATAGTAATTAGGACTCATGTACCGAAAGGTACATAGACAAGACTTACCAGAGAATCTAAACAGCGCTCCTTCCGAAGCTACAAAGACGCTCTTTGTTTCTGACCCTTGCATCGGAGTGGAAGGAACATAATGCAGTTTCTCCACAACAATGGGATTCACTCTACCCGTGTAAATAGCAATAACCCTTTTCGTCTCTTTGGCTGTTGAATAGATCTCTTTCATCATCATGTCGTGATTCCTAAGCGACTCTGTTCGGGTTTCGTTCGGTTTTATATCCCTGAAGATAACGTATATATATTTGAGATATTCGTTTTTGAGTTTTAGTTGTCCACCAGGATTCAGGTGGAATACATTGAATGGCATTGGTCTGAAGAACTGTGTAAGGGTTTTATAGGGATGTTCGACTGCAGGGAGATATTTTACATTCTTTTTCAGCAGTTCTAGCTGCATGTTTGTGTATGGGGATCCTTTTTTGTCTCTAGTTGTTATGTCTTCGGTGCTAAGATGTTCTTCTATGAAGATAATCACGCATTGTGCTTTTGTCTTTGCCTCTCTGGCTATGGATGAGAAAGTTTTGGTTGGAATCTTCTTCAGAGGATCTGGTTCAATGGATTTATAGGACATTGCGTTCCCGTGATCCATGATGAACACAGGGACTGTGTCTTTGGCTATGCACGCTTTGATTATTAAAAATAGTAGCAGTAGTTTCATATTTTCTGAAGTAATTCCAATTTAATTCAATTTCATGCAAGAAAAGCGTTTAAATTGACGTGAATTTGAATTTTTTTGGATTTTTTGGTTATGCCTGGTCAGAAGCAACTTTTGAAAAGAATGTCATATAAGGTTAAAAGAGTTTCGTTCAAGTAGGTTTCTCCTCATAGTTAAGCCATAGCCCCACTGCTGCGCACAGAGAGGCTACGCACGCTTCGCTTTTGTTGTAAAATATGGTTTTACTACTATTGTAATGCACTATGCAAAGTATGCACTCAGTAGAGTTGGTAGCCATTGCAACAAGTTGTATTACTTTAACGTGTGTCATCTTGTGTTTTACTTGTCTAGAAGATATTTTAAGTTAACATGATTTATTTATTTTAATATACCACCACTGTATACTATAATATATTTCATTGAAGAATGCCCACCTTCCAATAGCTTTGCAAGAAAATGTAGGTGATAACGTCCATTGCAACCCAAGAACACGCTACGCACGAAAACGAGTTTAATGACGTCATTGCTACACGGATGGCTTGCTCGAATGCACGCGCTACACGCGTGCGCAGCTTTACTTTGGGAAGTGGGACGTCAAAACTGTGCTACCATACCAGTTGTACATAGTCGTGGGTTAATTTTTATGCATAGTGTATGCTGCAGTGGAAATGTAGACTCACGCTGTCAAACAAACGAACCCACGCGCCACGTAGCTAAAATACACGGCCGTGCACATCGTACTCTGCAGTGGGCTAGCGGCTTTATTATAGTACATGCCAGTTTCTCCTGACAGAACTTTCCACCAAAAAGGATAGTAGCGTAGGAACATTCTACAAGGTGCCCCCACGGAATTAAAGTAAGGGGAAATGGTAAGTGGGCGTGGCACGCGTGCTACAAGTACGCGCTGGTATGCTTACTCGACCCCAGTCGGGTTCTAACATCGCGTGGAGTTGCTAGTCTCGCAACCAATTCATTTTTTCCGTAATCATGCCGTATTGTTCGATTTTAGAGTGTAAAAATGATAGTAGGAGAAAAAATCTTCAAAATGGAGGTGTCTCGTACCTTCGGGGAGAACGGTTTTTATTGTTTTGTAATAAAATCTTATTTTATTTCAATTTGTCAATAATTTAATAGAAGGGTTAGTCAAAATCAACCTTATGCAATTAAGATAAAGTTGATTTTGGATTGATTCTATTCTTCGCTACTCAATTAGTGATGTAGTCAAGTCGGATGTTGATTTTGTCGATTGATATCGATACAAGAAATTCAATTTTAATTTCTAATTTTAATGTTAATGTTAAATAAGTGATTAGTATTATTATGTAAATTAATTATTTATTTAGTATTTAGATTACAAGTCACTAAATTGACATCATTAGGTCCTCTAACCTTTATCTTAAATATTTGTAGGTTTCCCAAAGATACAAACGTCAAAGAGAAATGGATAGATGCAACGGGTAGAGTTAATTGGATGCCAACCAAATCAAGCACGATATGCTCTGAACACTTTTTGGAAGTCGATTTCAAAATATCAAATAAAAGATAATATAGATATACAATTACGAAACATACAGCGCTTGTATCACTGAAAATCGTTAAGTTTAAATATATAAATGTTCACATACACCATTTACTAAAATTAAACATAAAACTTTCCAAACACCAGTTTCCTAATAAATACGTTTTATTTCAGGGGCATAAACAACATACATTTATTTTTACCTGCCTGTCTGTGTCTATTTATAAATGGTTTAAAATATACAGCTCTTTGTGTGCCAAGTAAGTAAATAAACTACCAACAAGTTCATTTTTTTGCGAATTGAACAAAAAATCGGGTATCTATCGATATCGATAATGTACTTCAATGTGCTACCTGGTGCAGCTCTAATCGAGTAGCAGTCGATGGTCGACCTATCACGCGAATGTCAATCTTAAGTCTGAGGAAATTAAGATTATAATTGCGACCACTGAAAATACCGCCATCTATGGTCAAGTAGCGGAATTAACTTGTCAATCGAATGTTTGGTTACTATAGACCGTAAATACGTTCTGATGCTAAAGTAAAATAAATCTTATCTGTACAAGTCAAGGTTTATTTCCAAATCAGTGACGTTGGCTAGTTTTGACTAAACTTAAACTACCAATCAAACGAATTGTTTCTTTGTAATGCATTATATGATTACTGGTTTATTTGTGTGAGTTTGGCGACACCGGTGCCCTTAGTAATTTTGTTGCATTGTCCTTCCACTCTAACTTCCATTTCCGTGGGTGCCCCGAATTTGTGTACCTTACCTAAATGTTCGTAGGCACCTTGGCTGGCGATTTAATGAATGATCGCAAGCCCCGCAAGTTGATATTACGATGGAACCTTGTCACAATAACAGCTGCGTGACGTCATCCGTCGCAAAAAAGTACACATAGCAAAAAAATGTAATAAAAAGTAAATAAGCTAGGGTTATGGGATATTTGTATTTAAACCAGGCCACACGTTCCGTGACTTTGGTAGAATTTTGCAAAATATTCAAAATGTCTATTACTAGTTGCTTCGACATTAAAATGTCCTCAGAAGTGTTCGAAGCACTTTTTAAGGCACAGTTTATATTTTGGATAACTAACTTAGTCTTCTTTCTCTTTTAAAAAACAATTGTCCACTTTAATTATTATTTCACGAGCACGACTGTTAATTAATTTCTTACTCATTTTAACGGGTAACAGGTAACAAAACTAAACAACAAAACTCAAAAATAACAATAAAACAGGATAACAAAAACAAAAAGCTATAACAAGTACTCGATGCGCGTAAGCACGTAAGCGCGGGCTGACCTTGCGATCGGTACTGACGGTGCGATGTCGACTACGTCACCAAGATGGCCGCCAATCGCAATATCAAATTGCGGGGCTTATAACTCTGAAGACTTTGTGAGACAGCGAGCGATGGTAGAAAGCTTAGTGGAGTAGGCAATAGATATACTGTGGTACTGAATAACACAAATCAAATTATTAGCTCATTTTATTCCATAATAACAATTGCGGTCTAGTTATCAGCTCGGAGACACCTGTCCGAGCACCGCTTGAGGCAGTCGGGGTCATTCCGACAGTGGGCGCGGCACGATGCCTGGCAACGCGTCACTGTACGCACGTTGGTACGGCCCAGTTTTTCGTCGAACATCACACTGGAATAAGATTTATAAATTACTATTAAATTACAATTAAATTACTATTAAATTACTTTTAAATTACTATTAAATTACTATAAATTACTATTAATTACTATTAAATTACTATTAAGTTACTATTAAGTTACTATTAAATTACTAATAAATTTGAATCAGAATCAATCGCTTGTTTGCAGAATACAATAATTACATGCCAAGATCTTAAAGCTATGTGATGACAATGTATTCGACCCGCAAGCAGGTGGGCAAATATTAAATATGTCAGTATTGTTATTAGGTATAAAATATCATTAATTAATGCTTTTAAAATTTAAATTTTAAGTATTCGTTTACACTATAAAAACGATTTGAAAGCAACCAAACATCTAACTTTTTCATAAATAAGTTTCCATTCAAATCCTTCAATTTCGTGGGAGGTCACATCTGGGGGGTCACAGCACGAAATATTATATACTAAGATTATAAATAAATTTATATATTAATTAGTTTCTGCCTGCAGCTTCGCAACAATATCTATCTATTTAGTGTATTGTGTTAAGTATATCAGTTATCTAGTACCCATAACACAAGCTCTGCTTAGCTTGGGGCTAGATAATGCTGTGTGAATGGTCCAGAATTATTTATTTATTTATTATATTTACCTATACTATAATCTATACTTCTATATTATAAAGAGGAAAGATTTGATTGGTTGTTTGTTTGTTTGTATTGAATAGGCTCCGAAACTACTGGACCGATTTGAAAAACTCTTTCACCGTTAGGAAGCTTACTTTTCAGGGAGTGACATAGGCTATATTTTATCCGGGAATTCCCACGGGAACGGGAACTACTCGGGTGAAACCGCGAGGCGATCGTCTAGTACATTATATATTTATAAATATTTTTTTCTACAAGAACCCCTTGCAGGTCCTCCTCCAAAGCCGTTCTTTTGGCTTCACCTCAACGGCATATATTGGTCCACTGCTGGACGCAGGCCTCCCATGTCTCCCCCTAATAAGCGCCTTATTGGCTATTATCTCTTGGGGGGTAATGCCTATAATCTCCCACACTTGGCATGCGGGTTGGGGATCGCAGTTACCTGGTAGAATTGTTCAGCAAGCGCTGCTGCCCGCCCCCGGTGGATATCCCTTAGTCGCCTCTTACGTCGTCGCCCGGGGGAAGAGTTGGGGTGGTGCAAATTCTAAGATTTCAACAATGAACGAAAAGAAAGAAAAATCTCACCTGTCAATAAACGGCACAGAGGTGCAAGTAGCAGCGTCGCAATGCAACACAGGGGGCGCCACTGCCGCCATCAGAGAGCCATCCTCGCCGATAACGTACGGAATGTGGTCTATGTACACGTTGTCGAATAGGCACATACGTTTCATGTACTCCTCGGAGTGGGTAAACATTGTTGGAGGAATTCCTGAAATAACAAAATTGAGCTAGCTTGCGGAACAACTCTACCACCCTGTACCACTCTTCAGAGTGCGTCTATATCAAAATCAAAATCAAAAACTCTTTATTTCCATAAATACAATAAATGTACACTTAGAAAAGGTCAAAATATAAAACTAATCACTGACACGGAAATAAAGTGATATTTTTTGATTTCTGTCGCTTCGGTATGTAGACTAAAGTAAAGAAGCGACGAAGAAACCTTTAGCCTGTTAGTTGTTATTTTTCGAGTTGGAGCAAAACCCGTCCCAAGCATTTTTGTCCTCTAGATAATCTGATATTTTATAGTAAGCCTTTTTGCACAGCAAGGTTTTGACAATTTGTTTGAATTTATTTACTGATAATTTTTGCAACTCACTAGGAGTTTTGTTGTAGAAGCGTATACATTGCCCTTTAAAAGATACATTTATTTTGTGTAGCCTAGTTGTGGGCACAGCGAGTTTATGTTTATTTCTGGTACTAAAATTATGTTTATCGCTATTTTTAGGAAACCGATTTATATTTTTATGAGTGTACAATAAGTTTTCATAGATATATTGACATGGTACTGTCATTATGTTTATTTCTTTGAATTTATCACGTAGAGATTCTCTAGGACCCATGTTATAGATAGCCCGAACAGCCCTCTTCTGCAGCACAAATACGGTGTTAATATCTGCAGCGTTCCCCCACAGCAGTATACCATAAGACATAATACTATGGAAGTAGCTGAAATAAACAAGTCTAGATGTATCCACGTCTGTAAGATGACGGATTTTTTTGACTGCATACGCTGCAGAACTGAGTCTCTTCGATAGCTTATCTATGTGTGGGCCCCATTGAAGTTTATTATCTAAGGTGATTCCTAAGAATACGGTACTTTCTACTATTTCTAAAGTTTCTCCTTTAACGTTTACATCAACCTTCACTTGTTTAACATTAGGTAGAATAAATCTAATTCATTTTGTTTTGGTTTCGTTTAGCAAAAGATTATTGACACTAGACCCATGAACTACTTTTGAGATTGTATTATTACTCCTAAACTTGCAGGAGCCCGCCGGCGGGCTCGATAGGTATGTAACGGAAAAGTCGTAAACTTGCGCGAGCCCGCCGGCGGGCCGGCTCGCCCGGACGATTGTAAACCGATTTTTCATCGTGTTAGAGACTATGTTTGTTTGAACAACTTTTGACAGGGTCAAAGGATAGTTATTATTCTACCTATTGCAACACTAAAAGGCTGGCCAATAACCAAGAAGAAGATGACATTTGTCTTTTGAATCAGTCAAAATTTTAGCGCGTACTGTCCCCATACATTTTGTTCGTGTTTTTCTAATTGGTACTAGCCATATTTATTTCGTTTTCGTGTAGTTGTTTGTAGAAATTAGCTTGCATAGAAAATAAATACACGAAGATGTGATGTAGTTTCCTGATTAATGTTTCATGGTGTACGCAATCGAACGCTTTTGACAAGTCGCAAAAAACGCCTAAAGCGTCTTGCGACTTCTCCCAAGCATCAAAAATATGCGATACTAACTCTACACCGGCATCAGTAGTTGACCTGCCGCGAGTAAACCCGAATTGCTTACAATGCAGCAGTCATTGCCATTGAAATGCCTAAGCAATTGATGTAAAATAAATTTTTCAAAAACTTTGCTGAATGTAGGCAGTACTGATATTGGTCTGAAGTTAGTGGGGTCAGACCTACTACCCGATTTAAAGAGTGGGATTATTTTACTACATTTCATTAGATCAGGAAATACGCCACAGTCAATAGAATCATTAAATATAAAAGCTAGATCTGTTGCAATGGTGTCAATCAATGGTTTAATAATGGTAACGGAAATGCCCCAGAGATCTGCAGTTTTCTTTATATTTAAAAGTTTAAAGGCTTTTTTAATATCTTTTTCATCAACATGGATTAAATTAAATTTATTTTTGCATTCAGATAAATTTTTTATCAGTACTGACTCGGCAATTACTTGAGAAGAGTTTAAACACTTTGTAGTAGAGATTGGAATTTCAGTAAAAAAGTTTTCAAATGCTTGGGCTACTTCGACATCGTTTTTGATTGAGCAATCATTAATTTTTAAATTGTAATCATTAATGTATATGTACTGACCTTTCCAGTCTCACTTTTTATTATTTTCCAAGTTGATTTTATTACATTTTCACTATTTCTAATTTTCGAGCTAATATAATTTGATTTTGCTATATGACAAACTTTTCTAAATATTTTTGAGTAACTTTTTACTTTTTCTTTGAACTCCTGGCTAAAATTGTATTTCTTTCCATTATACAGTTCATACAACTTTTGTCTACTTTTATGTATACCCACTGTTGCCCATTCACTAAAGCTAAGTTTGTCTGAGACCATAATCGATTTGGGTGTGAATATTGAATTGAACGCATTGGTGAATTTGTTAAAAAAACTGCAATATGACTCATTTGGGTTGTTATGTGAGTGATTCGTTGATGGTTTAGAATCCCAGTCCAATTTCAACCGTTCAAATCGACATATCTGTCGTAGCAGTCTCTACGGAGGGTCTACGACTGGCGTAGAACTCGGTACAATTGTCTACGTCCGTCGTAGCAGTCTTTACATTATGCTTACGCCTCCGTCTGGTCACTCACTACAGTGCGTCTACGAATAGCGTAGCACTTGCTACAATACCTCTACGACTGGCGTAGCACTCGGTACAATTGTCTACGTGCGTCGTAGCAGTCTTTACACTATGCCTACGCCTACGTCTGGTCACTCTCTACAGTGCGTCTACGAATAGCGTAGCACTTGCTACAATACCTCTACGACTGGCGTAACACCTACAGAGCGTCAACGTTAGTGGCAGATTATTGTCTCATTATTATAATTATGGACTAAACTACCATTATGATAAAGATAAAGATAGTTTATTTGCTTGAACACAATGTGGGTAAAAACAGATGTTAATAATATTTTAGTTTTAATTATGTTCTACTAAGATTAGCATGCAAATGTTACAGTAAATTCGGATTAATACTCGATACATTGTAATTTTATAAAATGTCAAAAAATTCACAATTAATAATAGTAACAGGCGCAATAGTAAAATAAGGTGATGTCAAAATGTATCTGTCATAAAATCGTTAATATTATAATAGCATTTCTTTATTATTAATTGTTTCAATTTCGTCCTAAATATATTGTCATCAAGATCTTTCAATGATTTGGGTATTTTATTATAGATTTTACGTGACATACAGACTACACTTTTTTGTAGGAAGGCTGTTTTACTGTTAGGCATTTGGAGTTTACTACTATCACGTCTATTTTTTAATACAAAGTCAGACTTGCGTGGAAAAAGATGGGGATGTTTTCTAACAAATAGTGCCATTTCAAATATATATAACGACGGAAGCGTTAGAATCTTGTACTCAATGAACAAAGGTCTGCAACTGTCGGTAACGTGCAGGTTAAACATTGATCTAATACATCTTTTTTGTCATTTAAATATGAAGTCTTTATTATTAGAGTTAGCCCAGAAAATTATACCGAACCTTAGGATAGACTCTACTGTTCCATAAGAAGCTGTAAGTAGTGTTTCTGTATTAACAATGGAGGATAGTTTATAGAGCGCGTAGGTAGAGCTACTTACTCGCTTACTTAAAAGTTCAATATGGGTTTTCCAATTTAAATTACAGTCAATTTGAATACCTAGAAATCTTGTTGATTCTACCACGTCTACTTTACTACCATTAAACTGTAGGTCTATTTTAGGATAATTTTTAATTATCTGACTAAAATGCATTATGTTTGTTTTATTTATATTTATTTTTAGATTATTGTTGTCAAGCCATTTAATTATTGAATTTATTGAGATATTAATGTCAGAATTATAAGTATTTAGGTCATTACATTTTAATGTTATTGTACTATAGTCAGCATATAAGGTCATTGGTTGATTAACTGATCTAGGTAGATCGTTTATATAAATGATAAATAGCAATGGTCCCAGGACACTCCCCTGCGGAACGCCATACTGGATTACACGTTCTAAAGAACGTGTCAGTCGCAAAAATGAACGAATTTAAAGAATGACTGACTGACCGACAGCGAAGTATCTCATATTACAAGCATGCTCTTGTATGAGCTGGAGTATAGTGTAGAGTGATTGATTGGACGTAACTAGCGAGTGAGTGAATGAATGAATGAATGAATGAAATTCCTGATATAGACATTTTCAATGATAACCTTAATAAATTCAAGTTTAAATTGTTGGAACATTTATAGCACGAGCATGAACCTAGCGATTCTTAGATTCTTCCCTATTTTGTATTTGGTATTTTAAGTTTAAAGAAATATAAAGTTTTTATTTTTGTTATTTATTGTAAGTATAATGTTTCATAAGTTATCCATATTTTCGAATACCTACTGTTTAATTTGATCTCATTTGTTTAATTTAGCATAGTAGAATATTTATAGTTTTAAAGAATGTTGTGTCCGCCTATTACTAGCGTAAGTATATATTAGCACCTGCTTAAATAATTTAAATATAAGAATGATTTATGTATACGCTGTTGGCGTTCTTATTTAATAAATAAATAAATGAATTTTAAGTATGACCGAATGAATGAACGACTCACCAACAGCAAAGTATCTCGTATTACAAGTATGCTCCTGTATCAGCTCGCTCCGGTTGTTGAACCAGCCCACCAGCCACTTCAGATCCTCAAACTTGGTGATTTCATCGCTGATTACTTTGCGGGTCAGTCGCAAGTATTCTACGTCGGCTTCTATCACTGACTCATCCTTGTCTTCGCTGTAACTGTTAACGAATTTAAATTGAAATGGTTGATTTATATGAAATATCCGACTATCCATCTTCATCATCATTATATCAGCCGATGGACGTCCATTGGACATGGCCTCCCCTAAAGATTTCCACAATACTATCCATACTTACTAATATTATAGAATACAATACAATACAAAACGCTTTATTGTACACCATAAAAAACATTACAAGGAGACATCACTTAAGACAAGTATAATGGGCGGCCTTATCGCTTAGAAGCGATCTCTTCCAGGCAACTTTTGGATGGAAATAATTATTTGAATTTAAGAAATGGAAAGAATTATTCGAATTATAAATTCGAGAGTAACTCTGTTTGTCTATCTGTCGGTATTTCTGTATGTCTGTCTGTTTGTATGTCTGTCTGTTTGTATGTCTGTCTGTCTTGTCTGTCAGTCTATAAGATACCTTTTCATGCCTAAACGGCTGAACGCATCTCAATGAGATTTGGCAGGGAGATATATCGTATCCCCGGGACGGACAAGGGCTACTTAAAAAGCGTTTGCGAAGCCGCGGGCCTCAGTTAGTGTTACTATAAATGCTAAACAGTTATAAGGACATATTTTTAACCCCGAACGCAAAAAGAGGGGTGTTATAAGTTTGACGTGTCTGTCTGTGTATTTGTGTATCTGTCTGTGGTATCGTAGCTCCCAGACGGATGAACCGATTTTCTTTTAGTTTTTTTTTAAATAACTAACTTAAATATGTAAGTATAGATGTTTCAAGGAATTCCTATTATATGATTGCCATTCAACGTGGCAATGCTGCTAGCATTCTGGGCACTCTGCCTTCTGGTGACGGCTTAGATTTTTAAGAAATAGATGTGGTGAATTCACATATTTATTTATATTTTACAACATTATATATTTATATTATTTACAGAATAAATACTTACGCACCTACTTAAATAGATAAACATATATAATATACATAATAGTACACACAAATAAAACAAACATACATTATTTACAAACCTATTTAAAATCTAAACCTTCCTTCATACAAATATTACAGTAAAAACATAACACTCCTTTTATTGCATCGGGTAAAAATATTATAGGTAGGTTCGGTCGAGGGACCCCGCTCGCCGCTGTCTGAAAACTGGTTTTGCCCACGCGCTGGAGCTCCATTGCGCCGCGCCCGACCGATAGACAAAAGCAGTCCCAGCCTTGCACTTGTCGCGTATGCACGTACCGCTCGCCGCCGTAAAAACACTGCGCGATCTCTGTATTTTGTTCTTCCACTGGTTGCTATTAAAATCTGTGAACTTTTCTTTTATCTACTGCTTTCATACTTTTCTCCGTCTGACTCCCAAACCATCGTTCGCACTCCTAAACTGGTGACCCCGTGAAGAATACGATAGACAATGGATCAACCAACAACTAAGCCAACAGATGAATCAACAGTGAAGAACTCCAGTGGATCGGACACGGAGGATTCGCAAGCTGGCGTGAACATGCGTCAGCGCCGTAAGCATAATAAAATGGCCACCCCCGTGAAAACAGAGATGTCGCCGACGCCGCCACAACCTATGCACGTGAGAATTCCACCGTTTTGGCCAGAAAAACCGGCTATATGGTTCGCGCAAGTGGAGGGCCAATTTGCAATCATGCGAGTGACTGATGAGACGTTTCGGCCTTCGGCCGGGGTTTCGGGTTGTAAGTTTTTTTCAACTATTGACCTCGTAAAGGCTTACAACCAGATACCGGTTTTTGACGAAGACATCCCGAAGTGCGCCATCACGACGCCCTTCGGACTATATGAGTTCCCATATATGAATTTTGGCTTACGCAATGCCGGCCAGACGTTCCAGAGGTTCGTTGATGAGATGACCCGCGGCCTAGATTTTTGCTACCCATATCTCGATGACTTTTTAGTATTTAGCAAGAGTGAGTCTGAGCATGAAGAACACCTCCGGCAGCTCTTCAGCAGGATGAAAGACTACGGCATGCTCATCAACACCGCTAAATGCGTACTAGGTAAGTCCGAGGTAACATTTCTAGGCTACCACATCTCTCAACACGGAACGAAACCTCTGGAAAGTAAAGTCCAGGCCATCAAAGACTTCACAGTCCCCAAGACGGCGAAGCAGCTTAGAAGGTTCTTGGGCATGATAAACTTCTACCGCAGGTTTATCCCCCAAGCAGCCAGTATTCAAGCTCCTCTGAACGCTTTACTGACCGGCTCCATCAAAGCGTCGCAGCCTGTCGATGTAAGTGGAGACGCATTGAAGGCATTTGAAGCCTGCAAAGATAGTCTTTGCGAGGCAGCAATGCTGGCCCATCCCGATTGTACATCAAAATTAGGTCTTGTGACCGATGCGTCTGACTTTGCCATGGGTGGAGTCTTGCAGCAGTTTCACGATGGAAATTGGCAACCTCTAGCCTTCTTTTCACGCAAGTTGAGCCCGACACAGCAGAAATACTCGCCCTATGATCGAGAGCTCCTTGCGATCTACGAGAGCATTAAATATTTCCGCCTTTGGCTAGAGGCTACCACGTTCACCATCTATACTGACCACAAGCCACTGTGTTTTGCATTCCATAACCGGAAAGACCACTGTAGCCCACGTCAGTATAGACATCTAGATTTTATTTCACAGTTCTCGACAAATATACAGCACATCGCCGGGAAAGATAACGTCGTTGCTGACACACTCTCCCGAGTCGAAGAACTGCAAGCTCCAGTTGATCTAGAGGTGATCGCCAAAGCACAAGACTCCGACGCCGAATTAGCAGAATTCATGAAGCGTGAAAGCAGTTTGCACATCAAAAGGTTGAGTATACCTGGAAGTCGTAACCAATTGTACTGCGATGTCAGCACCACGACTCCCAGGCCTTTGGTACCCAAGATTTTGCGCAAACAAGTTTTCGATAGCTTGCATTCGTTGAGCCATCCCGGCGCTAACGCGAGTGCGAAACTAGTCGCAGAACGTTTTGTCTGGCCACTGATGAGGAAAGACTGTCGCGAGTGGTCTAGGGCGTGTTTGGCGTGCCAGCGCACAAAGGTAAATCGACACGTTACGGCGCCGTTAGGCACCCACGATTTACCAAAAGCGCGATTCAAATACGTCCACCTAGATCTCATCGGACCATTACCCCCGTCAGGTGATTTTAGGTACTGTTTGACAGCCATCGATCGCTTCACGCGATGGACCGAAGCTGTCCCTATTACCAATATCACCGCGGAATCAGTGGCCAAGGCGTTCCTATCGGGCTGGATAGCGCGGTTCGGTTGTCCTACTGACATAGTTACTGATCGCGGTAGACAATTCGAATCCGCGCTATTCGAGCAGCTATCAAAATTTATAAGCTTCAAGCATCGGAAGACTACTAGCTACCACCCACAGTGCAATGGTCTCATCGAGAGGTTCCATCGGCAGCTAAAAGCGGCAATAATGTGCCATGCGGATAGTAGCTGGACCGAAGCATTACCCCTGGTACTACTCGGCATAAGAACTTCCTTCAAAGAAGATTTACAATCATCTTCTGCCGAGCTAGTATACGGTGAACCGTTGAGACTGCCGGGAGAATTTTTTGGCCATAAAGTTGACGGATATACGACTGATATAACCGAGTTCTCAGCTCGTATCAGATCATTCGCCAACAAGTTACAGCCAGTACCTACATCACACCACTCAGACAGCAAAATCTTTATCTATAAAGATTTAGAAACTTGCTCTCATGTATTTTTGAGAGATGATGCTGTGAGAGCAGCCTTACAACCAGCGTACACTGGCCCTTACTTAGTGGTCGAGAGAAGCGCTAAAACATTCAAAATTAACGCGAAGGGAAAAGTTGTGACAGTATCCGTAGACCGATTAAAGCCAGCCTACATACTTGCGCAACCTAACGACCTTCCTCCAGTAAATCCTCAACCACCGCTACCTGTTTCTCCTTCAGAGAATACTGAGAAGACTACTCGTTCCGGGCGCGTAGTCCGCTTCCCGGATTACTATCGCCCGTGTACCACGGTCTCTCGGGGGGAGTGATGTGGTGAATTCACATATTTATTTATATTTTACAACATTATATATTTATATTATTTACAGAATAAATACTTACGCACCTACTTAAATAGATAAACATATATAATATACATAATAGTACACACAAATAAAACAAACATACATTATTTACAAACCTATTTAAAATCTAAACCTTCCTTCATACAAATATTACAGTAAAAACATAACACTCCTTTTATTGCATCGGGTAAAAATATTATAGGTAGGTTCGGTCGAGGGACCCCGCTCGCCGCTGTCTGAAAACTGGTTTTGCCCACGCGCTGGAGCTCCATTGCGCCGCGCCCGACCGATAGACAAAAGCAGTCCCAGCCTTGCACTTGTCGCGTATGCACGTACCGCTCGCCGCCGTAAAAACACTGCGCGATCTCTGTATTTTGTTCTTCCACTGGTTGCTATTAAAATCTGTGAACTTTTCTTTTATCTACTGCTTTCATACTTTTCTCCTTCTGACTCCCAAACCATCGTTCGCACTCCTAAATAGATATAAGTACTTACTTGTATATACATACTAGTTGTTATTGTTTTATTCTGTTAATGTATTGTTCTATGTGCTACATAAATGTTCATTTATTATAATATGATCAAGAAATCTGCGAAATATGCATCATCAAACCCACACACGCGCGGCGCGACCGTCAGAAGAAACGGGGCACCCCGTTTCTTGTACGTGGGGACCGCCAGTTGCGAAGTTAAAATCTGGTTCCACTTGGCTTCCTTCGTACGGAAATCTAAAATTATTTTATTGGGATAGATAGTTACGTGCGGTATTGCATCTTCAGTACAGCTTCTGACAAGTGAATTCTGAATATAACGCCTGGACGAAGGTGGGCCTGGTACAGATCTTTGGGCATTTCTACAAACGCCGTCTCGTACTCCTGAGAAAACAAACATTCGAAGTATGTTTTTTTATAAATAAATAAATAAGGCTGCGTTCCGTTTCTCACTTAAAGCGCTCAGGCACTTCACGAACACGAGAGTGCGTTTCGTTTCGTCTGAGCGCACTGGTGCGCACGTTCATAGAAACGGAGCGCCAAAAATTTTATCCTGAAATAATGTCAGAGTTTACTCCAGATTTAGCCGCAGGTAATCAGTGAATTTGACTCGACGAGTTTACGCTGGAAAACAATGGCGCCCCAGTTTCGAAAAAACTAAACAAACAACACATCCACTTTTTAAATTTCGCGCCCAAATGACGTCAGCCATAGGAACGCACGAGCTGCCTTGTCTCGAAAGGTGAGGTAGTTCATGCGCTCCCGTGTGCGCGGGGGGCGGGGCATGGCGAAATGGGCGCTCCCGTGTGTTCTCGCAGCGCTTGAAGTAGAAAAGGAACGACTTCATGGGCGCATGAGCGCTTTAAGGCGAGGATTCCCGAGATGCGATGATTGCGAGTAAGTGAGCAAGACGGTGCGCAGGCAGCCGAGCACGATTTTGTAGGCATTTAGGTGTTTTGAAAAATATTTGTATGGCATATAAAAATATTTTCTAGTGATGTACTGCGTAATAACGTTTGCAATATTTTGTTATACATTTTGTGTAATTTTATTCGTTTTTCTATTCACACTGATCATTCAAAGTTTCATTTAGAGGTAACTTTGTAATTTTTTTCTATCGAGTGAAATATCACCAATCGTGTTTTTGTCTAGTGATGCACTAGAAAATATCCTCAACTATAATATGTATGAATTTCAAAACTATAGGCCTTATAGTTATTGAGGTACGGACAGTTAAAAATCCCGAAATCCGGGAATCCTCGCCTTAAGCGAGGAACGGAACGCAGCCTTAGATTATAGAAAATGGTTTGCGATTTGAGGCAAATTAGTTTTCTGCTAGTTTTATTCAATAAAGAACGTAGAAATAACTAAGAACCAACAAAATTAATTGTATCTCGAGCGTTAACCATGTTTGTTGTAACTGTTGTTGATTAATTGTTTCTTATTTATATTGTTTAAATTGAGCAAGAAAATAAACAAATTTTTACATTTTACTTTACAAAGTACCGATCAAGTATTACAGGTAAAATTACTTTAGTAAGTAAGTGAATGAACGACGCTAACGTAAGAACAAAAGAATGAACGACGGTAACTCGAATGAATGAATGTCCGATTAAACACGTGTCTATTAATTAAATTAAATGATTATATATGGAGACCAAGACTATGGAAGAGTACCTAAAAATGAAGACTGGACTCTCTATGCGCGTCAAGAAGCTGGACTGTCGCCATAATGTCAGTTTTAATTCATTGGTGAGAATTCCAACTCAACATCTCTCGACCACTTAAGCGCAGAGTGTCAAGTTCCGAAGGTTCACTGGCCGCCTGCAAGGGGACACCCTGATTGCGTCATTTACATGTCGTCACCGTAATCACAAACAATGTGTTATTATTTACGTTTTTAAGAAATGAGCTAAAGATATATTTGAAACCAAGTTGATATACATTCACTCAGTTGAAAGGATACAAATCTTTTTATCTTTCACTCATCATGAGCTACCCAAGTCTTCCTCCTTCAGTATTATGCTCTAATTTGATTAACACCCTATAATAGGGTCCTGTTGGTACACCCTGGCGTTTTGACACTGCAAAGCAAAGATCCTATGACTACGTTCCAAAGTGATACGAACCTTAGCTGGTGGGTCATAGGTTTCAAAGTCCTTCCTGTTAGACTTCTTAACCTGCGCTTGCTGTGAATCCCAGTGCTCGTTGGCTCGCCTCGCTGCTTGTGGCAACGGGTGCTCCGTGGATGATTTGTTCCTGGTCTGAGTGAATGAATGAATGTTATTGAGATCTCATCGATCGTGACCCCCCCCCCCCCCCACCCCACACTCACACACACAGAAGCTAAAATGTGACAGTGTTATAACTTGTCATATATTGCATTTTTTTTGTGTTTTTTGGTCTGTAAGCCGCACGCACCTTAGATCCTGCCAGAAAACCAGCAATGCTCAACTTCATGTTGCTCAACTTTATCTTGAGCAACATAAAGCTGAGGAAGTACCTGTTTGGTTCACACAGAATTAATATTTTTTTATATTTTAAGGATTTACAAAAAATATTATTGTGTATTTTATGTGCGAGACAATAAATTGATTTTCTTCCTTTCATTTTTTCTTTGACAGTAGGTTTGATTTAATGTGTAGTTAGTAACAAGTATCGAATCTAAACGCTACGCAATGATTAAAATTGTCTATACTTAGGGCTAGCGCTTACATACAACTTTTAGTTGAACAACTATTTTGTTGTGTATCATATGTTTAAAAGAATATATTAAAGCGCACATACTGTCAACTCGATAGTTGCTCGACAAAAAAGTCAAAAAGCTTTATCGATTTGCTTTTGATTTAAAAGTTGGACAACTATCGATCAAGCGCTCAATTTGTATTGCATTGTATTCGATGTGCGCAGACCATCGACTAAACAGTCGATCCGCGACTGACCGCGACTGCCAGTCTCGTATAAGCATTTGAAGCGGCGGCACGTCTCTTGTTGCCATGGCGGGAACTATTACGGACGACACGGAGGAGTTCATTAATAGCGTCGAAAAAAGGCCTGCGCTTTACTTAGAGAGTACTCAGACATCAATCTGTACACAGTATCTTCTTTTTTTATCTCTCTTAAAATTTCTTTATAGCAAAGCACAAACTAAAACTTTGTTGTTAATTGACATGGTTTGTAAACACCTTGACTCGAGCGTTGCTGAATAAAGACTGGTCGATTTGAGAAGATATAAAATCGATAGTATACGCACTTCCATCAACTAAACTGTTCAGTTGAGTAGAAATCACGAAAAGTACACAACTCGACGAAACAGTTTAGTCGATGCAACAGTTGTATGTAAGCGCTAGCCATTATACAAGAAAAAAATCGCTCAAGACTTATTACACTTACTGATTATATTAAACAACTAGCTAGTACTTACATCCTTAACCTCAACCTCAACAGCCTGTATTGGTCCACAGCTGGACGCAGGCCTCTCCCTGATAAGCGCTTTGTTGGCTTTTATCTGATGGGTAATGCCCATAATCCCCACGCTGGGCATGCGGGTTGGGGATCGCAGTTCGGTGGTAGAATTGTTCTGCAGGGGGCGCTGCTGCCCGCCCCCGGTGTATATCCCTTAGTCGCCTCTTACGACACCCGCGGGAAGAGTTGGGGTGGTGCTAATTCTAAGCCGGCACCACACAGCTAGTACATACCTAACTCAAATAACTACGTTTTTTTAAGGCGGAATTAATTTTCAGTCGTTTAAATACTACCCAAATATTAATAAACTAAAGGGTAAAACATACCTCGTCCGACTCCTTGCGCTGTTTGTTACGCCTTCTGAGGTTTCGACGTCTCTGTGGTCAAATATAAACAATACAGGTAGTTAGAAAAACATTTCACAGGTACCTACTAGTTTCTTCCACATTTTTCCGAGACAGAGTCTACTCTAGGGACAATAAGTCAAGTCTAGTTAAGTTGTTTGTATTTGTACCTGACTTTATGATTTTTGATTTGTTGAATAAATTTATTTTCTTTCCTTTCTTTTTTCAATACACACTTGCGCCTTCCCATCTTCCGAGGACATCCGTGAGGGCGGGTGCGGCGGCAGATTCGGCAGAAGACCTCAAGAGGCGCAAATATGCAGGTCTCGACAGAGCCTACATATTTGCTCCCCTTGGAGTCGAGACCGTAGGTCCGTGGGGTACCGAGGATCTTCAGGTTCTTAAAAAATTATCTGAGCGTCTGGTCGAAGCGACGCGTGACCCGAGAGCTGGTGAGTATCTGGCACAGCGCATCAGCATTGCCATACAGCGGGGCAATGCAGCCAGCGTAGCGGGAACTGGTATTGATATGGATCAGTTGAGCTACCGTAGATTGTTCGCAGTTAGCTCAATTGTTTCAATTGTAAATACTACTAGGTCTAATTTACTTCTATTATTTGATTGTAGTTTTCTTTGAGAATAAAGATATATCAAAATTTTATGCTGTTTTAATGGAAGGCTTGGAGATAATAAAAATTATTATTTATATTTGATTGAACAATCGGATTTTTTTAATAAGAACCTTAATTCTGACGCTATTGGCGTCAGATATAATTAATTTATACCTACTATCATTATTAAAACAGAATGTACCCTACCACCACAACATTACATGAAAATACAAAACGGTAGGTCAGACAGACGATTTGTTAGCGGTTCGTCCAAAATGCGTATAATTTTGACGCGTTTCGTCCAACACGCGTTTAATCCAACAAGCGTTTCCCAATAAGCGGTTCGTGAAGAATCCATACGCAGTTCGTCCAATTCTTGCTAATTACTTTTACTTTAGAATATTAAATAGTTTACGTTTCATATTTATTGGCTCTTCGTCCAATCATTCATCAATCAATCATTAAATACATTTGCTGTTGTTTATCATTGTCAAAATAAAAAAAAAATATTTCGATAAGTACAATAATAATAATGTATTATCAACACCGAAATAACAGTTGCAAGAAGGTATCAGTCATCCGGTTCAATTAAGCAACCGGACTATTGATACATCGAGCGACACAGTAGTCCGATTCAATTAAATGTAACCGGACTACTGAGACTACGCCAAATCAACCACTATTATGGCGATTATTATTTAAATCAGGTCTCCAACTACATCAATGCATAATTTCAGCTCGATAGGTTCAGCAGACTTGGCGTGAAGAGGTTACAAAACAACATAAAAATCTTCACAAACTTCCGTCTTTTCTCCGATAGGATAGGACTCACCTCAACAGCCTATATTAGTCCACTGCTGGACTCAGGCCTCCCCCTGATAAGCGCCTTATCAATAAAATAAATAAAATAAAAATAGCCTTTATTCCCTAAAATACAATTTTCAATTACAGTTTATAAATAATTTTGTACTTATAAACCAATGTATTCATTCTTATGATTAATTAATAAATTATTATATTTAATTACAAATAATGAATAGGTATAATAGATACTAAAATATAGTGTTATTCATTAAATTTTTGCAGGGTTTATCCATTTCTGGATAAAGGCCTCCTCCATCTCTTGCCAGTTTGCTCTATTTTGAGCCGCTCTAATCCACTCTTTTCCTGCTACCAATATTATATCGTCCTTCCAACGGCGCACCGGTTTTCCCGCGTCTCTCTTTCCATCTCGTGGCCACCAATGTAGAACTCTTTCGCTCCATCTGTTGTTACTGGTTCTCGCAATGTGGCCCGCCCATTGGCTTTTATCTCATGGGGGGGTAGTGCCCATAACCCCCACGCTAGGCTTGCGTCTAAGCTTGAATTTTATCTTAGCTTCATCAGTGATAGATTTCCCGCCTTTTTAAACGAAACAACGGTTCTTGCAATCGAGCCACCATTCACCAAAGGCCATGCGTTCTCGTCGGCGCGATTTAGAGCTGGTTCTCTTTTACTAGCGACATCTAGTTGTGCATCGGAACTAGGCGCCACAGATTATTATGTAGTTGTTAGGCTCACTCAGCTGACGTTCTCTTCATACAATGTTTCGTTACGAATATAAGATTATACAAAATTTCAGTAATATTTGTCAGTGTTTTTGTATTTTCAGTTATAAATAATATTTTGAATAGGTATAAGAATCTGTTTCTGTGTGGGATGTAGGTGAGTTTTTGTATATTTTACGTATACATACGTTACCTACGTATGTATACGTAGAAGTCGTGGATTCGTGGAGCAGCGAAAATCAGAGAATATGATTGATATTGCCTGGATGATATTTCCTACTTTAAAACCTGTGATGAAAGGTCCTTGTAACTGGACAAAAGCCTTCCACTAATATTCAATTATTCCATTAAAAAAATTCACTTTACAATTACTTACCTATTACACAATTACTTACACACAATTACTTACCTATTTCACGTCGAGTTGCTCTGGAAGGGAGGTAGGTACCTACTACCTTTTGTGTCTTAGCAAAAGTTCCTGAGTGCTATGAGATTTATTCAGGCACCAAGTTTGCGAATTCGTAAGCAGATGTTCCTACTTTCTTAATAAACGAATCTTGAAAGTTACAGAGGTCGGACACGCGTGAAAAAAAAACGAGTTTTTAGTATCTTCTAGATTCTACAAGTAATGTAGTTGGCAGATTAAAAGTTTTGCGCCCATTGTAAGCCATTTTGTAAATCTAATCTTTGCTCAAACAAACTTTGAATCAATTGTAGTTTTTGGATTGCAAGGATATAATGGTGATTTTAATAATAGATTTCTTAAATAATGTCAAAAGTCTCTTTGATTCGCAGTTTGTTTTAGCGTGGTTTCATAGCAAGTGGCTTACAATGTTATTACAAATTTGTTTATTACAAGTTTATAAATTTTTTTTGTTGCATTAATCTTAAGTAGAGAAACCATTCTAAAAATGAACGCCGATTGTATGACGCTTAGTGGAATCGGCGTTCATTTTTATAATGGTTTATCTCTACCTAGATATAATTTACGTTCTACCGCCCCAACGGGATTCATGTTAAGATCTCAACCAAGATAAAAACTTGCAATGTACACAAGAAACAACTGAATAAATAAATACATAGAAATCAAATAATATCGCAAAAATTTTCGACTTCGACGGGACTTGAACCCGCATCCTTCCATCAGTACAGGAATGTGCTAACCAACTACACCACGAGGTCAAGTGACGTGGGAGTCGAAAATATAACACGTCACAAAAGGTTCAAGTTCCGTCAAAGTCGAAAATTTTTGCGATATTATTTGATTTCTTAGAATTTACCCTTAGTGTGGGGTTACGCACTATAATAACAAACAAACCTTAAATAAATACATATATCACAAAATGTGAAACTTCGTGGTAAAACGTAGAGAATAGTAAAAACCCATTTTTTTTGTTCACGCAAAAATCAAAATCAAAATCAAAAACTCTTTATTTCCATAAATACAATAAATGTACACTTAGAAAAGCGTGCCTTACCACCAAATAGGTCCTAACAATGATTAAAAGAAAACAATATTTCATCAGCGAAATTCATTTATTCCTCAGTATCCTTCGGCTCAGTGATAGAATCAACGAAAACCACAGAATTGCATTCCGACGCATCGCATTGCAACATCGGCGGTACCTCTACCGGCGTCACCGTATATTCATCGCCGATCACATACGGGTTCCCATCAATCCACAACGCATCAAAAAGACAGTATATATGAACTTTTATAGTCATATAACTTATAAACTTATATATCCTCCCACCGCATTCTCCTAAATGTTCCTTTATACTTTTGTCTGTTTTATACATCAGCAATAGATTGTGGAACTTTGTTATTTCATCCATAACAACCTTCTTGATCAAGTTGGTATAGATTATATCCGCTTCTATATGCCGTTCTGGGTCTTCGTACATTCTCTGCTTGATGCGGAGTATAGCATCTGACATACGAACACGGAATATGACTCCAGGATTCATCATGTCGGGTAGGATGCCAGGTTTGCGAGTGGAGGTGGTGAATTCCATGGCTGTGTCTTTGATCGGTTGAGGGTAGACGTAGTGGTGAGGTCTCTCTCGGATCTTCGGGCCAGAGAGGGTGTTGAATCTTCTTGAATTCTGTGGCAGAAAAGGTTCTTTTGATTCTTCTGGGCTTGCACTATCACACTCACATATAGGTTGGAAAGAACTCGAAAGAAAGACGCGATGGAGCTTTGTGAATAATTTTAACATTTTGAAAGTTGGTACCTACAGGGCGCAATGGCGCTCATTAGGGGAGGCCTATGTCCAGCGGTGGACTAATAAAGACTGATGATGTAATGATGATGATGATAGGTTGGTTTATAGGAACTTTTCTGTGGTACCGAATGCGGTATCCCAGCAAAAGTAGCCAGAATGTAACGTATGAAATATTCCACTAGATAATCCTATCACTGAGTACAGGATGTACCTACACAGTATCTTCTTTTTTTATCTCTCTGAAAATTTCTATAAAGCAAAGCACAAACTAGAACTTTCTTGTTAATTGACATTGTTTGTAAACACCTTGACTCGAGCGTTGCTGAATAAAGACTGGTCGATTTGAGGAGATAAAAAATCGATTGTATGCGCACTTCCATCAACTAAACTGTTTAGTTGAGTAGAAATCACGAAAAGTACAAAACTCGACGAAACAGTTTAGTCGATGCAACAGTTGTATGTATGCGCTAGCCCTAAGGCGTTGTCTAATTGGCAGATCGCGCGATGCCAGATTTCAGCTGGAAGAGTCTGTATAGTATTTGATGTTAATACGAAGATGTGACCGTTACGTCTCATTTTGCTTTGCGGAAAATTCGACTAAAACAATTCGTCTAAAACAATTCGACTAAAACACAATTCGACTAAAAACATTTCAACTAGTAACAATTCGACTCACAACTAAAACAATTCGTACTAACAACGAAAAATTTTGTGTAAACATAAGGCTCCGGGTACCTTTCAGTCACAGAGTCGCCACGAAGAATTGTTTTAGTCGAATTTTCCGTAGACGCTCATTTTTCCATACAATTTGGTATAGCGCCTCTATCGTGCGAACAGGGAACAGCGCAAATCTTCTAATATATGTATAAAATTCTCGTGTCACAGTTTTCGTTGCCATACTCCTCCGAAACGGCTTTACTGATTTTTAGCAAACTTTATTTGCATATTCAGTAGGTCTGAGAATCGGCCAACATCTATTTTTCATACCCCTAAGTGATAATTTTAAATTTCCACGCGGGCGTAGCCGCGGGGCGCAGCTAGTCCCATATAAAAAGGAGACATTACGATCGCGTCTCGTTACTAACTTCCAATAGAGTCACTCCTTTGATCTCAGTCATGCTACGGCCACATTACGGCGAATGGCTTACAATGTGCGTGAAACTCTGCTATGTGAATAACTTGTAGAACCTAGAAAATAGTATAAACCTGATTTTTTCAAGCTCCGAAACTACCAACTGGTCCAAAACGCTTCTATGCCTATTGGTAGTTTTGTTTATTTTATTTGTAACTAGATAACCCTGTAAACCGCTGCATTATGTACAAACAAAACAAAAAAAACCTAATCGGTCAAGAAAAAATCATATAACTCTCCCCAAGTAGCACAAAACTGCTGTATAATTGATGAACAACAGAACTCGTTTACTACCAAGTCTGTATAAGGGTTTATGTTGGTTGAAGTAGCGCTTAAACATCTCTTGTAATGCCTATTTGGGCCCGGAATTAAACATTCTTTGGTTTTAGAACGTTTTTTTTTATTCTATTAAACAACGTTCAATTCTAAAATTTCTGTTTAGTGGCTATAATCGGCTGTCCAAAAAAATAGTTTATTTCTTTAACTTAATCTATACAAATCTTTGAATTGCTTTGGTAATTTCTTTTTAAGTAGGTATAAAATCTCGTATCTGCGGCGGCAGATTTGGCCGAAGATCTCAAGAGGCGCAAATATGCAGGTCTCGACAGAGCTTACACATTTGCTCCCCTTGGAGTCGAGACCCTAGGTCCGTGGGGTACCGAGGCTCTTCGGGTTTTCAAAAAACTATCTGAGCGTCTGGTCGAAGCGACGCGTGACTCGAGAGCTGGTGAATATCTGGCACAGCGTATCAGCATTGCCATACAGCGTGGCAATGCAGCCAGCGTCTTGGGGACGCTTCCGACTGGTGTTGATATGGATCAGTTGAGCTATCTGTAGACTGTTTGCAACAGTCGGCAGTTAGCTCAATTGTTTCAATTGTAAATACTAGTATAATTTTCTTTGTGAATAAATGTATGCATTAGTAGTAGGTATAAATAGTATATCTTAATATATATCAATCACGTCTCACGTTGTTTGTCCTCGAGGACTCCTAAACTACTTAACCGATTTTAAATTAAGTTTGCACACCGTGTGCAGTTTGATCCAACTTGAAAGATAGGATAGCTTATTCAGGGAAGGTTTAAAAGGTGAGAGCGGTACGAAGTTCGCCGAGTCAGCTAGTTTTATGTATCTTATCTTATATATAAAAATGAAACCCGTTTTCCGTTGTCATCGCATCACGCGTGAACGGCTGGACCGATTTCGCTAATTCTTTCTTTGTTGTGTTTGTTATTGTCAGGAGAAGGTTCTTATGAAAGAAAAAATTAAGAAAGTTGGAAACTTAAATTTCCACGGGGGCGAAGCCGCGGGGCGCAGCTAGTCTTATATATAAAAATGAAACCCGTTTCGCGTTGTCACGGCATCACGCGTGAACGGCTGGACCGATTTCGCTAATTCTTTCTTTGTTGTGTTTGTTATTGTCAGGAGAAGGTTCTTATGAAAGAAAAAATTAAGAAAGTTGGAAACATAAATTTCCACGGGGGCGAAGCCGCGGGGCGCAGCTAGTCTTATATATAAAAATGAAACCCGTTTCGCGTTGTCACGGCATCACGCGTGAACGGCTGGACCGATTTCGCTAATTCTTTCTTTGTTGTGTTTGTTATTGTCAGGAGAAGGTTCTTATGAAAGAAAAAATTAAGAAAGTTGGAAACATAAATTTCCACGGGGGCGAAGCCGCGGGGCGCAGCTAGTATAATATAAAAATGAATCGCAAAATGTGTTGGTAAGCGCATAACTCAACAACGCCTGGACCGATTTCGCTAATTCTTTCTTTGTTGTGTTTGTTATTGTCAGGAGAAGGTTCTTATGAAAGAAAAAATTAAGAAAGTTGGAAACATAAATTTCCACGGGGGCGAAGCCGCGGGGCGCAGCTAGTATATTATATAAATCACGTGTCACGTTGTTTGTCCCCGAGGACTCCTAAACTACTTAACCGATTTTAAATTAAATTTGCACACCGTGTGCAGTTTGATCCAACTTGAAAGATAGGATAGCTTATTCAGGGAAGGTTTAAAAGGTGAGAGCGGTACGAAGTTCGCCGAGTCAGCTAGTATTATGTATATATATATCTACCTGTGTTATGGGGTTTCGCTCTTGCCTTATGGAAAATCACTTGTAGACTAATTAGATTCAATAAAACATACCGTTCAGACGCATAGTACCAGAAACGCAAATTACCTTATACGCGGATGGCCAGAAATGGATTTCGCAAATTACTAGATACGCATACGACCAGATTTTGTTTCGCAAATTACCAGATACGCATAATGCCCAGATAACGTTATGACTCTGGGTGCAGTTATACATATAGACACCCTTTCAGTCACAGAGTCGCCACGAAATCTTATATTTTGTAGGGTTAATCACAAAATGTGCTAAAATAAACAGTAAAATAAACAGTTAATAGGCTCTGAGAAACATACTTATGGCATAAAATATTTGTTTTAAACTGTTCTTACCCAGCTGGTGGTAACCCAGCTTGAATTACAATATTTATTCAAATAAAAGGATTCCGTAAATATTTTAAAAACCAGTTTTAGCAAGACTAACGATTTAGAGAGAGATTATAAAAGATTCTCGGATGGGACACAATCTACGCGGCTCGGATAAATGGAGCAAAATTTTAAAAGAGATCCTCCAAATCAATATCCAAGAAATGAAATCGAGTTCAAGTACATAGTACCTAAAACATACATAGTATATACAATGATATAGCATGTTATCTAATTTTTGCTACCGTAATTCGTAATTTTTTAATACCTTTTTTACTGTCTTGCTTCAACAACATGTAATAGATAGTAATATAATAACTCTACTTACTCGATATATATTTATATTATAGCAGCACGTACATATGTTTATGTTGCAATCAAGTTTTGATCTAGCTTTAAGTAACCTCATAATATGCTAGTGATTGTGATGTGTTTTGTACGATAAATAAATAAATAAAATCATGACAAACTGGTATCCGAGAGATAAAAAGAGGAAACACGGGAGACTATATAGAAGATAGGAGGATGAACTAAGAGAGGCTGCAGGACAGACTTGGTCTAGAACTGGAGGCAGTTTGAAGAGGCCTTTGCCAGAACCGGGCAGACAGATACAGAGGTTGCCGATGTCTAGATTTAAGCTTACTGTAATTTTAGATTAAGTAAATAAAATAAATAAATAAATAATGCTGGACAATTCACACAGCAATCTAGCCCCAAGCTAAGCAGAGCTTGTGTAATGGGTACTAGATAACTGATATACTTAATACAATACACTGCTAATGCATTTATTCACAAAGAAAATTATACTAGTATTTACAATTGAAACAATTGAGCTAACTGCCGACTGTTGCAAACAGTCTTCAGATAGCTCAACTGATCCATATCAACACCAGTCGGAAGCGTCCCCAAGACGCTGGCTGCATTGCCACGCTGTACACTGATACACTGCTTATATAGTGTTTTTTTTATTATACATAGAAAACATCCAGAACACCCTGAACAAATGTCTGCAGATCGTACAGACAGAGTGTCTGAATAAAGGCTTTTATTATTATGATTATTATAAGATTCTCACCTTAGCCCGTCGCTTGATCCTGTTATGCTCCGTGTCGTCTTGCTTGTTATTTGCAAGATAGTCATCGAACTTGCTATAGTCGTACGGAGGCCAGCTGTCCACCACTGCGCTGGAGCGGGTGTCCTTGGTGTCGTCGTCGAAGTCTTTCACCTGGGGACAACCGAGACATTTAAACAATAAGTACTTTAAAATAAGTATATAAATTAAAATTCGGCATGTGTAGTCCGGTTTAAAGATTTTGATCCTAACATCGGACACCATATTGTTTTTTTTTTTTCAAAATCACCGGGCATTATTAATCTTTAATCTATATCTTATCTTAATATATATAAATCACGTGTCACGTTGTTTGTCCGCGATGGACTCCTCAACTACTTAACCGATTTTAAATTAAATTTGCACACCGTGTGCAGTTTGATTTAACTTGAAAGATAGGATAGCTTATTCAGGAAAGGTTTAAAAGGTGAGATAAAAGAGAAGAGAAAACTGACTCATCAAGAGATCTCTGAAACTGTTGACCCTTCAAAATTTGAACGAGAAATTTGACTTAAAATAAACACGTATGTTTATCAGGGTTTTTTGAAATTCACACCCTAAAGGTCAAGGTGTGGAGTCAAAATTAGGCGACTCACTGACATATCACGAAATATCAGGAACTAGAAGAGCTACGAAGCTGAAATTTTGCATGGAGGTTCCTTTCAGGACGTAGGCTTAGAACGAATTTTTGGAAATTCCTATTTTAAGGAGGTCAAAGATCATTTTTGTAATAAGTTCAGTATCGTAACTTTTAGCCCGTCAAAATTTATGTTGTAGGAAAATGACTCAGTATAAATAGACACGTATTTCAGGGTTTTTTGAAATTCGCACCCTAATGGTTAATGGTGTGGAGTCAAAGTTAGGCATATCAAGAAAATCTATAAAAGACATCTAGTAAAGCTACGAGGCTGAAATTTTGCATGAAAATTTTGTTTAGGAGGTAAGCACCTACTAAGAAAAGTAATTTTATTTTAGAAATTCACATTCTTGGGTTATTATGTTCCTACCTAAACTTCTATCTGCGGATTTAAACGCGTGATACTTGGGTTATACTACTCGGATGTACATTAGTACCTACATTACTACTAAAGTCCACAAGGCTATATTTTATCCCGGAATTCCCACGGGAACGGGAACTACGCGGGTGAAAACGCGAGGCGATCGTCTAGTGTTATATATTTGTATAGAAGACACTAAAACAAATAAAAATGTCCTATAAAATAATGTCAGCGTCAATTTTTAGGTTTTTTTGAGATTACAGATGAAGAAAATATAGGTATATCAACTGTGAATCTCTCAGAAATGGATCGGATATAAATTTGGCTATAGTAGATGATACAATTTTAGTAGTATTTACCTGATCTTTGGTATGCGCTGCTTTCATGGGGGCCATCAGGTTGACAGGTTGCTGGTAGACTTCATCTTTTATCTGTACAAAAAAAACGTGGATAGTGCTGGACAATTCACACTGCATCATCTAGCCCCAAGCTAAGCAGAGCTTGTGTTATGGATACTAGATGACTGGTATACATAATACACTATACTACATCGCCCCGGGTGGATATCCCTTAGTCGTATCTTACGACACCCGCGGGAAGAGTCACCGATAACGTACCAGCTATTCTCGAACCGAGTGGTCTGTTGCGTGACAATGGTAAGAGGCCCGACGGTATGACACTAGTCCCATGGGAGTTGGGGAGGCCCATTGTGTGGGACGCTACATGCGTCGACACACTTGCGCCTTCCCATCTTCCGAGGACATCCGTGAGGGCGGGTGCAGCGGCAGATTTGGCCGAAGATCTCAAGAGGCGCAAATATACAGGTCTCGACAGAGCCTACACATTTGCTCCCCTTGGAGTCGACACCCTAGGTCCGTGGGGTACCGAAGCTCTTCGGGTTCTTAAAAAATATCTTAGCGTCTGGTCGAAGCGACGCGTGACCCGAGAGCTGGTGAGTATCTGGCGCAGCGCATCAGCATTGCCATACAGCGTGGCAATGCAGCCAGCGTAGCGTGGACGCGACGACTGGTATTGATATGGATTATTTGAGCTACTGTAGATTGTTTGCAGTTAGCTCAATTGTTTCAATTGTAAATACTATCGTCTGATTTGTTTCTTTCAATTTATTGTTATTTTCTTTGTAGGATTTAAACTTTTGCTTACATTAGGATACTCGAAAGCTGAAGGCACGATCATTGAAGGGTCGCCATTACTCAGCGAGATCAGGGAAAATACCTGTAATTAAAATAAAACTGTTATAATAAATAACAACTAGCTGTAACCCGCGACTTAGAAAGAAAGAAAGGAAGAAAGAAAAGAAAGAAAAGAAAGAAAAGAAAGAAAAGAAAGAAAAGAAAGAAAAGAAAGAAAAGAAAGAAAAGAAAGAAAAGAAAGAAAAGAAAGAAAAGAAAGAAAAGAAAGAAAAGAAAGAAAAGAAAGAAAAGAAAGAAAAGAAAGAAAAGAAAGAAAAGAAAGAAAAGAAAGAAAAGAAAGAAAAGAAAGAAAAGAAAGAAAAGAAAGAAAAGAAAGAAGAAAGAAAAGAAAGAAAAGAAAGAAAAGAAAGAAAAGAAAGAAAAGAAAGAAAAGAAAGAAGAAAGAAAAGAAAGAAAAGAAAGAAGAAAGAAAAGAAAGAAAATCCATTTATTTGGCCCAAACATATAATAAAAGGAATAAAATTACATAAGGGGCCAAAAAGGTCCCTGTCTCATCATTATGCCGCTACAAGCCACAGCGAGTAGTGGCGCTGATTTTCAGACAGGGCCTAGTGTGGTGGCACAAAGATGGTGAAAATATAGGTACAATGAATACACAAACAGACAAGAGTAGATAGAGAGGTTACATACAACACAGGAAGCAATGAGAGAAAAAAGAAAAGAAAACAGAAAAAGATAGGTATAAAATTAATTAAGATTACACACAACTATAAATTTAGACTTCGTACGCGTTATTTCTTTAAGCCTCTGGAAGCAGTGGTTCGGGCTGTGCGTTGTCTGTCAATGAGTCAGGTAGTCCTTTATATTATACTGGTGAGTTTTTTTTTTCAGGGCCACTGAGGGGAAGTCTAAAATTATCGAAATGATCATGTTATAAGGAGTTACGTGCACGATTTTGAAAAAAAATAGTTCTACATTGAATTATTGTCAATAAAAATAAGTAGATTTTTCAGAAAATTTAGTTGAAAAGAAAAATTGAAACTGTGAGAGTTATCGAAAAGTCATGTTAGGAGTTACGTGCTCGATTTTGAAAAAAATAAGTTATATATTGAATAAAGTGAAAAAAAATTATTAGTTTTTCTGGAAAAGTGCGTGTTTGAAAAAATAAATTCATATTTGGATCCTTCGTTCGGTAAAAACTAAATAAATTTCAACACACTCCTCAGTGGTGCAAAAACCACAAAAAGTTCGTAGGTAGGTATAGTTTTTCCCCATTTTAATAAAAGCATTTTTTTAGGACTCTCTTCCACTTTATATTATTACTAGACGATCGCCTCGCGGTTTCACCCGCGTAGTTCCCGTTCCCGTGGGAATTCCGGGATAAAATATAGCCTATGTCACTCCCTGAAAAGTAAGCTTCCTAACGGTGAAATAATTTTTCATGTCGGTCCAGTAGTTTCGGAGCCTATTCAATACGAACAAACAAACAATCAAATCTTTCCTCTTTATAATATTAGTATACATAGACTAGACGATCGCCTCGCGCTTTCACAAGCGTAGTACCCAAGGTATATTTTTTTTAATGAACTAAGGAATTTGAAGTAGATTATTAGTTTTTTTTTTTTTCAAAACAATGATATTATCAGATTTTATTGACAAAGAAAAGTACAATCAAATAAGCCACGGACAGAAACTAGCTTATCTATACTAATATTATATGAGGAAAGATTTGATTGATTGTTTGTATTGAATAGGCTCCGAAACTACTGGACCGATTTGAAAAAATCTTTTACTATTAGAAGCCCACATTATTTCTGATGAACTTATGCTACTTTTTACCACGGGAAAATCATTCCTACGGGAAAACGGGTAATAGGACAACGGGTAGTAAGAATGCAGCTAGTAATTAATAACCATGATGGATTTAAAAGTTTTATACATAAACAACAAAATTAAAAATTTTAAAAACCCCCCCGACAGATTTTCATGTAACCTTACCATATACTTTCATTATCATTGAAGTAACACGGTATCAAATTTCAAATCGATCGGACACAAGGAATTTAGTCAGATCCCCTCATCAACTAGAAAAGAGCTGATGATCTTCAAACGGCTGTACAGATTCTCATTAAACATGGCTAAGAACACTCGGGATAAAATTATCTATGACACAAAAAAAACTAAACGAAAATCGGTTCATCCGTTTGGGAGCTACGATACCACAGACAGATACACAGATACACAGACACATTAAACTTATAACACCCCTCTCTTTTTGCGTCGGGGGTTAAAAAACATATAGCCGAACATAGAAGTTATTTCCTACTCCTTTTTTGAAGTCTGTAAAAAAATATATGCCTTACCACAAAATATTTAAAAAGTCGCCACATTGTTTCTTGCTCGCCGACTGGCGACTGGTCGAAATAACAAGTTCCGAAACCTATTAGGATTTGTGCACTAATTGCTTGTTAACCTAACTAACTGACGACCTCAGTAGCGTAGCGGCCGAAGGTCCACCTGCGACGCAGGAGTTCGATTCCCGCCTCAGAATTAATGTTTACGATCTGCGGATTTTTGTTCTGAGTTTTACTTTCTATACAAATATTATAAAGGGGAAAGATTTGATTGTTTGTTTTTTAATTTTGAATAGAATTTTAAAAAATTGAATAGGCTCCGAAACTACTGGACCGATTTGAAAAATTATTTTACCATTAGAAGCCCACATTATTCCTGATGAACATAGGCTACTTTTTACCGCGGGAAAATGCTTCATTCCTACGGGAAAACGGGTAATAGGACAACGGGTAGTAAGAATGCAGCTAGTGTGTAATAAAAATATAATTATCTATCTATACCAATATTATAAATTCGAAAGTAACTCTGTCTGTCTGTTGCCTTTTTGTGCCTAAACAGCTGAACGGATCATAATGAAATTTGGCAAAGAGGTAGATGGTATCCCGGGGACGGACAGTACTTGGAAAACGCGTGCGAAGCCATTGGAAGCAGCTAGTGTAAGTAACGCGGTCAGAATGTATAAGCTTAGCTATAAGAATATAATTATAAACTATGACTTGTACCTACTCATAAGTTTTAAACTAGTTTTTTATATACGTACCTACTTGTTTATGTTTGATTGTATTTTGTGCTGTCCATTTGTGATCCAAATAAAGCATTTATCTATAATCTATCTATCAGTACTTGGATGGGCGACGGCGTGATGTTGGCTTTTTGCTTTTATTCGATACTAGCTTCTGCCCGCGGCTTCGCGCGAGTATTTTCGGTATAGTAAGGTAGCCTATTATCTAAGTTAGGCTTTGCTCTAAACGTACGCCAAATTTCATCTTGATCTGTTCAGTAGTTTTGGAGATCCTAGGTAACAAAAAATCAGACTTTACAAACTTTCGACTTTATAATATTAGTAGCATAGGATAAAAAAAGTTTATTAGGGATCCGTGTGCGAAATATTATGTACGTTGGTATAGATATGCAAGTGCAAGTCAACTCGCACTTGGCCGGCTTTTGTCTTAAGTGATGAGTTACCTATTCCTCGCTAGACAAGTAGAGATACTTTCTTTAAAATTTACCTGACTCTAGCTGTTTTGAGAAATTTAAATTTACCGATTTGATGTGTTTGTTTCAATATTTTAAACTAGCTTCGATATTTTCGGTATAATAAGTAGCCTATTGTTTAAGTTAAGGCGAATAGTAGGGTGGACAGTGGCGCCACTACATATTTAATTTTATAATTACGTTATACAAAAAAATTATCAAAAAATCGGACCGCGCGCAGACGATATCTATCATAAGCTTTTTTTAAATGTATCTTTAATAGTTAGGTAGGTAGAATTATTTTGGATTAAAAGCCGTTTTACAGGTCAATAGATGGAAACTTATCGAGCCCTTTCATCATCATCCATCATCAACCTATATCACTCTGCTGGACATAGGCCTCCCCTAACTTCCGCCATAGCGCCCTGTCTTAGAAAGAAGAAACAAAGAAAATCCATTTATTTGGCCCAAACATACACACAAACAAATATAAATAGGAATAAAAATTTCATAAGGGGCCAAAAAGGTGCCTGTCTCATCATTATGCCGCTACAAGTCTTCAGCTTGCCGCATCCTGCATCTGCCTGCAGTCTTTCGCAGGTCGACATCCCACCGGAGGGCGTCCGCACGTTTGCCGAGTCGTAGTCTCCACTCAAGAACTCGTTTACCCCAGCGGTTATCGGTTCTTCGCGAGATATGGCCGGCCCACTGCCACTTCAGCTTGCTAATTCTTAGAGCTATGTCGATAACTTTGGTTCTCTGTTGGATGTATTCGTTACGAATCCTATCCGTTAGAGCTAGTCAAGACTTTCTCAATTCTAAGCATGTCGGTTTGTATTATTTTCTTGTTTTGTGTGATATAATAAAGTAAAATAACTTTATTCACAAAGAAAATTATACTAGTATTTACAATTGAAACAATTGAGCTAACTGCTGACTGCAAACAGTCTACAGATAGCTCAACTGATCCATATCAACACCAGTCGGAAGCGTCCCCAAGACGCTGGCTGCATTGCCACGCTGTATGGCATATGTGTGGCATGTATGTATGTATAATAAAGTATTTTCTACATAATCTAGTTTCTAAATAGCTAAGTTCAAAGAAACGTTCCAGAACTGCTACCTAAATGCACTATTATTACCCCCGACGCAAAAAGAGAGGGGTGTTATAATATTGGTTTACTGAGCTGCACGCAGGGCTCCCCCAGATAAGCGCCTTATTGGCTTTTATATCATCGAGGGTAATGCCCATAATCCCCACACTGGGCATGCGGGTTGGGGATCGCAGATCGGTGGTAGAGTTGTTCTGCAGGAGGCGCTGCTGCCCGCCCCCGGTGGATATCCCTTAGTCGCCTCTCTAGACACCCGCGGGAAGAGTTGGGATGGTGAAAATTCTAAGCCGGGACCACACGGCAGTTACCTGTTTACTAAAATCTATTCTATTTCTAATCGAATAAATCTTTTATTTACTTAAAACCTTGTCTTGGGAACGCTTCCGACTGGTGTTGATATGGATCAGTTGAGCTATTTGTTGACTGTTTGCAACAGTCGGCAGTTAGCTCAATTGTTTCAATTGTAAATACATACTAGTATAATTTTCTTTGTGAATAAAGTCTAACTTTTGCTTGAACTACACTTAAAACCTAATTTTACAATATTAATTTTTTTTCGAATTACTTTTAATAATATAGTACTTACTAATATTACAATCAAAGAACGGAAGCAAATCAGAACTAGTATTTTCAATAGATAAGCTTACCGCAGATTGTTGTAAACAATCTAGAGGCAGCCCAACTGATCCGAGCTGCATTAATTTTGTCTGTTATAGTTATTTATTTCGATTAATAGTAATAAATGCTAAATAATATATGGTTTGCAATGTGTTCCGATCACATCCAAATCACACTATATTATGAATATGTAAATTTCAAATTCCATTCCATTCCATTGCATGAAAAATTTGACAAATAGACGTTTTTTGTTTCGCAGATATTGTTTAATAGACCTTATAAACATTTTTTAAATCAAGTTTTTAGTAATACCATTCAATAGAAACTAAAAAAAGATATAAAATAGTTTGGACATAATGACGATTGATATCGTACATGGACATGCAAAACTCGAATGGACTTATGGTTATTTGAAAAATACTCTGACGCCATGTTTAGTAAATGAAATGGAATTCCGTGTTTATGGAATTATTAGATTTTCAAAAATGGACTTTTGAAGTGAGCTGGTTAAATGAAATTCGTTAGTAGAATACAACCAAGTTCTAAGGTCAAATTTCTCTGTTAGTGGACATATTATGGCAGCTTGATATTTTTTTAATAAATAATGCTGGACAATTCACACAGCTTATAGCCCCAAGCTAAGCAGAGCTTGTGTTATGGGTACTACATAACTAATATACTAATACAATACACTACATAGATTTATTATCATATATAGAAAACATCCAGAACTCCCCAGACAAATATCTGCAGATCGTACAAACATTTGTCCCGAAGCCGAAATCGAGCCCGCAACCTCCTGCGTCGCAGGCAGACCTTCGCCCGCTGCGCCACAGAGGTCGTCAAATTTACCTACTAACACGTATTATTCACAGGATTCAGATACTTAACATGCAAGAGATGAAACGAGTCACCAAATAGGTAAAGTACCCATATAATTCGCGCAGCATCAAATAACAAGTTCAGTCGAGGGTTACCCTCGGACATAACCGGACCTCGTTGGTATAAGGAAAACAGTCTCGAAAACACATTGCCAACCGGTTTTGGAAGTGTGTTGATAATCAGTTATTGTCATTGGCACAGATTAATTATAGTTTGAGTGTGTGGATTCCTAGAAAATGGTAAGTTTGCATACTTTGCATATGTATAACGCTTAAAATTTACTTGAATATGCACAAAAAATTCGGTTACGACTACAGTTTTTTTTATGATCAGTAGAGCTTCCTGTAGATTTAGTTAATGATTATATCGGGTATTTATCGCGTAGGTACCTTTTGTTTTATTTCCCTACGTCGCCCCGTGACCACGATCGCTGTAACGCGGTAGAAACGTAGGGGAAATAAAACAAAAGGTACGCGATAAATACCCGATATAATCATTAACTATGTTAACAAATCGCGAAAGTTTAAAAAATTCCTGTAGATTGTTTGCAGTCTGCAGTTAGCTCAATGGTTTAAATTGTAGATACCTACTTGTTCTAATTTGTTTGTATTCTTTGGAAGTCAAATAGAAGATGCTAAGAACGTTGACCAATGTCAATGGTACGGTATTTGGTGTCCTTGACTCGTATGTTAGTAAAAATCATCCGATTGTAAAGATTTGGCAAAGATAGTGAATTTACTCGGGGGAAAAACTTAAAAATTGGATTTTTATTGAGGAAAAACCACAAAAATGTTCTCGTAACTGCCAAGCGGGGCTTTTTCCAACTACCCTGTTTAAGATAGTAATTAGTAAAGAAACCCTCGTTATGTTAATAATTAAAATAGTAACTACCCTACCCTGTAGTTCAAGCAAGTGAGTTCTAGGTATTTCTGTCGTGGTTTGTTTACAAAATCAAAATATCTTTATTTTCATAAATAGGCATACTAAATGTACACTTTGAAAAGGTCAAATTATAAAACTAAACACTGACACGGAAATAAAGTGATATTATGGTGATATTTTTGATTTCTGTCGCTTCGATATGAAGACTAAAGTGAAGAAGCGACGAAGAAACCTTTAGCCTGATAGTTGTTATTTTTCGAGTTGGAGCAAAACCCGTCCCAAGCTTTTTTATTCTCTAGATAATCTCATATTGTAAGCCTTTTTGCACAGCGAGGTTTTGACAATTTGTTTGATATACATAAGTAGGTACTTATTGATAATTTTTGCAACTCACTAGGAGTTTTGTTGTAGGTAGAAGCGTATACATAACCTTCATTAATTTGGTGTAGCCTTGTTGTGGATACAGCGAGCTTATGTTTACTTCTGGTATTAAAATTATGTTTATTATGTACAAATATTAACCATCCAGTTTCGCTAATATAAAATGAAATGGATTCGAAATAATTTATTTACAAGGCATTATAATCAGTTAAAAAGCATAGAGATTATAAATTAGGTTCAGTCAAGCTTCATTACGAATTGGTATAATGTCGTGGCTAAACATAAAATCATCATCATTTGCCTTTTTATACACACACATAAATACAAATACAAAATCATGTATCACACTAATATTATAAATGCGAAAGTTTGGATGGATGGATGGATAGATGTTTGTTACGTCTTCACGCCACAACTATTGAACAGACTTCCCGTTGACGTAGAATCATAAAATTTGGCACGAAGCAAGGTCTTATAGCACAACCCAACTAGCAAGGAAATCCTATAATAAAATACAATAGATATAATTAGACTCAAAAAGCTCTTATAGTGGCTTTTCTTGAGACTCTTTTGCTTATAATAGCACTGAGCAAGCGTTTTTACTCTCAAGGCTAAATTCACTAATATAATTGCTTTGTAGTTGCTTTGTAGGAAAGTCAGAGACATGATATGAGTGTTATATAGCTGGTTTGCTTATGAAGTGTGTTTTACTATAATTGCTATTCTATGATATAGCTTAGTATAAATATGCATGTTAGTTTTGAATTAATAGGTAGAGTACATTTTTAAATTTGTTTGTACAGTTTATTTTTTAGTTTTTCGTAGTAAGTTAACCTATTTTATTTCTATTTTTATCTGTTGGTTTTCAAAAAACTTTTTTCGTTGTATTTAGTTTTTGTTTGTGAAAAGATTATCCGTAACGCCAGCAAAATGGCTCTGACGGAAGACCAGCGTTGGTTGCTAGCTTGCTAGCAACCAACCCATGCCGAGGCAGAAGCCATTTTGTGCCTTCGGGCTTACATTTATAACTATTTTTATTTTGTTTTAAAACCGTAGAAAGGTTGTAAGTCTGATTGCACAAATAAATGTATTTTATTCTTATTATTCTTATTCTTATTCATAAGTGTATTGACGAAGTCTAAATAGTCCTAAGAAAATTATAGTTTTAGGTATACAAGCATTGGGTAAGATTTCCAGAATTTATAATATCGTCGCCGTAGAGCGAAAAGTCACTAACTAGGTCATTTGGTGTTTTGAGTTATGAAGGTTTAAAGTTTTGAAAAACAAAATAAAATCATAACTTTCTTTCGCTATGGGATATTTCTAATTTTATGGTCTCATATGTTAGGAAATATAAAAGCTCTTAAGGTCAATTCACTACAGTCAATGAATGACTGATATTTTCAGGGAAAATTAAAAAAAAACTGACTTAGTTACTTTTCGCCCTCAAATCTTGTACTAACTTTGTGAGACAATGATTTGTTAAAAGTCACCAACTGACTTTTCACCTGTGTTTGGATAAGTTTATTTAGTGTTTAAGTAATTTTTCTAACGCTCTTATCTGCTTAATTTTATATAATTTCTATTTCTCGAATCAGGTAATCAATAAGACAATGATAAATAATCAAATGCAGTTGTCATACTTCCTTGAAAAATACAAAAAAACGCATTCAGAACAATTTATAAGTAAATTAATGTTTTTGACGTATTGTTAAGATTTTAAATATTGAAATCCTATTAAAATGATTAATGATAGCATTCTGGTCCAGTGAGTCTTAACATTGTGAATGTCGTAATTCTTGATCATGATTATCGCTTTTCCATGGCATAATCGCTTCTCAAACATAGACCGATGACTGAGTAAGCTTTCACAATACGGCCTTATAGTGGCATCGGGCACCAGCAGCTTTTCTGCAACATCTTTGTGTGTAGCTGTAAAGTAGAGAGTACTCGTACAATGAATGAAGATAACGGGGAATGGTCCAGTTCAGACGACGAACGCATATCAACGGGTTTTTTTTTCTTGGTCTCTGAAATACATTTCAGTGTGGTACAAACGAACATTACCTGGACGGAGGACAGTTACCCGAAATATTCAAGTTAGCAAATTTTACTGAAAGGAAACATTCCTTTATATTATTTAAACTGCTGGACTACTTGAGAAGGCAACAACAGCCTGTAGTGGTCCACTACTGGACGCAGGCCTCCCCCTGATAAGCGCCTTATTGGTTTTTATCACATGGAGGGTTATGTCCATAATCCCCATGCTGGGCATGCGGGTTGGGGATCGCAGTTCGGTGGTAGAATTGTTCAGCAGGGGCGCTGCTGCCCGCCCCCGGTGGATATCCCTTAGTCGCCTCTTACGACACCCGCGGGAAGAGTTGGGGTGGTGCAAATTCTAAGCCGGCACCACACAGCGAACTACGCTGAGTCCTCGCCGAGTCATCCATTCTTTACGGGAGTGACATGGTCATGTTGACAAAACTCCTTTAAAATAAATAAAGAAAAAAAGAGTCATCCATACTGCAATACTTGAAAACGAATGTTTTCAATCAGTGCGTCTTACCCGTCATGACCTACGGAGCTGAGACGTGGACACTCACCTTAGGGCTGATCCACCAGTTCAAAGTCGCTCAACAAGCTATGAAAAGAGTAATGCTCGGAGCTGTTCTAAGGGATAGGACTCGTAACGAATACATCCGACAGAAAATCAAAGTTATCGACATAGCTCTAAGAATAAGCATGCTAAAGTGGTAGCGTGCCGGCCGTGTCTCGCAAAAACCAACAACCGTGTTCTTGAGAGGAGACCGGGACTCGGCAAACGTAGTGTAGGACGCCCTCCACCCAGGTGGAGACGGCCTGCCAAAGACTGCAGTCAGATGTCGGACGCGGCAAACTGAAGACACGGTGCTATGGCGCTCATTAAGGGAAATCCTATGTCCAGCAGTAGACTAACGATGTTGATGAACCAGTGAAGACGTTTTGGACAGGTGGCTAGGGCCTTATATAAGTCACTAGCCACCGAGTAAGCAAAATCAAGAGCGTAAAAGTAACTAAATTGCACGTTTAATTGTCTATCCTAACACAGACGTACGAAAGTTTGGCTTTAATAAATCAACAAAACACTTTAGCTATCATTCAAAACCAAACTTTGTAGTCAAAATTTTGGGGCGAAAACTAACTTAACATGTTAAATGATTTCTTGCTTTAAAATCATGAAGTACAATTATCGCAAATAGCGATCTAGAAGACACTAAGTCGACTTGGTTAGTTTTCGCTTTCAAGTTGTGTATCAAACCTGCTACCACATAACTAATCAAGTATATTTAGTTATTTCTCGACTAGACTGGGTCCTAGCAACAAGTTATTATTTTAGAAAAGAAAGTAACCAACCCGACTTAGGTTTACATTTTGCAATTCTTTCAAGTAGGAAAAAAGTATCTAAGCCTACTTAGTTGGTTTTCGACTAAAATGCTGTAAGTCAAATGTAGAGTTAGTGAATTTTTTGCTCAACCTAAAATGAAAACCGTGATAGCTAGGGATACGGTTGTCAGACTGAAAAATGCAGAAAAAATCGGGGATTTTGATGGCACATCTAACTCGATTTGGGCCAAATAGCGAGTTAGTGACTTTTCGCTCTACGGCGACGATATACTTGTCTGAGATCATTACAAATATGCAGCAATTTAGTATTATAATGGCATTGTGTAAGATTCCTAGATTTTATAACATATTTAGCTGAGATCATCATTTAAGTATGAGGTATTTAATTCAACATGGCGGTGATTTAATCTTATCTAAGAGTAAATCTAGTGTATTTTTACGGGAGTAAATTTATTGGTATTTATTTTAAATATTTGATCAGCTGGAAAAGTCAGCTTAAAAACTACTTGAGCAGCATTTTAAGTTTTGATCGGCTGTAAAATAAAAACCACCGGCAACACTTGGTCGGCAACTAAATTATTTTTGGTCAGAAAATAAATAGCTGTTTGATCGGCGAAATTAATGTTTTGATCAGCAGAATTAATTAAATGATCTGCAAGAATAAACAATTATTTTTGATCAGCCAATAAGTGATTTTGTGAGCAGCAAAATTAATGTTTTGGTCAGCCGAATAAGAAAATCGTTAAGCTGAAAAAAATATATGTATAAGCCATAATCAATGGGTTTGCTTTTAGATGTATGGTCAACTAAAAATTTATATTACTGCGATTTTATTGAAAAAGAGCATTAGTCGGTTAACACTTTCATGGCCCAAGACGCAGACGAGCCTCTCGACCCTCGTGTGGCGGCGGCGCACCCCTGCGGGTCGCACCGCCGAGGCTGGGTAGTGAATGCGATACAATACAATACAATGGCCCAAGACGCAGACGAGCCTCTCAACCCTCGTGTGGCGGCGCGGCGGGCGGCGCGCCCCTGCGGGTCGCACCGCCGCCGAGGCTGGGCAGTGAATGCGATACAATACACTAACACTTCCATTGCCCAAGACGCAGACGAGCCTCTCGACCCTCGTGTGGCGGCGGTGTGCCCCTGCGGGTTGCACCGCCGAGGCTGGGCAGTGAATGCGATACAATACACTAACACTTCCATTGCCCAAGACGCAGACGAGCCTCTCGACCCTCGTGTGGCGGCGGTGTGCCCCTGCGGGTTGCACCGCCGAGGCTGGGCAGTGAATGCGATACAATACACTAACACTTCCATTGCCCAAGACGCAGACGAGCCTCTCGACCCTCGTGTGGCGGCGGTGTGCCCCTGCGGGTTGCACCGCCGAGGCTGGGCAGTGAATGCGATACAATACACTAACACTTCCATTGCCCAAGACGCAGACGAGCCTCTCGACCCTCGTGTGGCGGCGGCGCGCCCCTGTGGGTCGCACCGCCGAAGCTGGGCAGTGAATGCGATACCATACATTAAAGAAGGTGAGGTTTTGATAGTCGAGTCGATACAGAGGCACGTAGGAGGTAGGTAGGTAAGGTACTTACCTATTTCTACCTTACCTAGCATTGTTGTTTTTGTAAGAAGGTATCAAGGTGCTGAGGACCCTTGTTCGTTGTTGGTCATGTCTGTCCCGTATTTGTAACACCGGCATGACAGTGACATACAAACGCACGTAGGAGATAGGTAGGTAGGTACCTACCTTACCTCGCGTTGTTGTTAGCAATTGAAGGAACCCTTGATTGTTATTGGTCATGTATGTCCGTATGTGACACCGGTAGTGGCATAGGTACGTACAAACGAACGTGTAGGATAGGTAATAGGTATGTAGGTAAGGTGCCTTACCTTACCTACATACCTATTATCTACGCGCAATGAACTCTCGGAAGTACGCGCGTGGCTGCGCAGTGTAGGTACCTTATTTTTATGGGTCAAAGGGACGCGGAAGGGTGCGCGAAAGTAAGTGTGTAAAACCAACGAAAATTAGTGTGAGTGCTCGTCGCCGCGCAGTGGTGTCACAGTAGATAAATGTATAATTGTGGTGGTGTGGTCGTTCCTTCCTACACGAAATACCTACATACCTAATGAACAACACAGATGGAAAGACGTAGCTAGACCAAAGTGCGACCGAGACAACAATAAGCACGTGGAACACGAACGCCGGCGGGGCGGTGGCGCCCCGGTCTATCTATGACTGAGGTGGATGGACCTAATTGGACCCAATCTCTTGAATTTTACTTACACTTACATCTAGGCCCAATCTCTTGAATTTTACTTACACTTACCTATGACTCATGAACCGTACCAACCTGCAAAGTAGACAATAGCAATTTTCAGAGGATTTAACAGAGGATCCTTTGTGTTTCTTTGATTATTTATAGGTACCTACCTACTACCGAAAGTAGTGTTTGCAACTAACGTGGGAGAAAAAGAGATACCTACTTAACACTTTTTTCTCGGTAGCCTTGTTGTCACAGATTAGGTATACTTACATACCTATTACACTTTTTAGAATTACCTGGACACATTTTCGATTATAGGCCTTTAATTTTAACATAAAAGGATAGGACAGGACCTTTAATTTTGCACAAAAGTCAATTCAATTTGATTGCACAATAAATGAATATAATAACAATTAGATAGATTGATTACTACACTTTATTGCACCATCTACATAGAACAATTTGGCAAGCAATAACACTATTTTTCACGACTCATTGGGTAGGTAGGTAGGTAGGTAGTTTGCGGGTGTCGTCGGCATTTTGACTCACTCATTCAGACATTCTGGATTTCAGGGTACCTACCTACCTACCTATTAGTACATTTGTTTTTCACAAAAGTTCGTACATATTTAATTAAGTAAGTAAGTATATCAGTACTTACTTACTTAATTAAGTAAGTAGGTACTAATATCAGTTATCTAGCCGTACCGTACCTACCTACCTATAATACAAGCTCTGCTCTGCTTTGCTTGGTGCTAGATAATGCTGTGTGAATTGTCCAGCATTAGGAAGGTACTTATAGGTAGATACCAACCTACCTGGGTAGCTAGGTTTTTATTTCTTTCCATTTCATTTCTATAACCAGTTTTGAACGAGTTAAGTACTCCCAAAGATTTAAATAGTTTAAGATACCTATGTCCTATTTATACCTAAGTACCATTTATCTAGCTATGTAGTGTATTGTATTAATACAATACACTACATGCCTAGATAAATCGTACAAACATTTGTCTCTTGGCGGGAATCGAACCCACAACCTTCTCCTTCCTAACGATTCCGCGACGCCGCCGCACCGGCCGGCACGGCGGGGTGGCGGCGCGGCGGCTGCCAGGGTACTGCAGAGGAGCAGGGCGGTTTTGAGCGAGCCGCCTCTAGCAGCGAGCAGAGCCGTTAGGAACATTATCTATGACCTACGTATTTCCGACAGATATTTCCCAGTCAAAAATCCTAGAACCCGGCCGGGTACAGCGCCACCTCCTGGGTCAAGTTGTAAATCTAGACCATCCAGTGACCCACTCAAACACACCATTAAATTAAATGTCATCAAAATCGGTCCAGCCGTTAAGGAGGAGCTCAGAGACATACACATGTAGATAGATAGCTACAGAAGATCAATAATAATAAAGGGTGTATTAAGATAAGCAAACCAACATTAATTTGACAGCTCGCCAAAACATTATAAAATCCGAACCAGGATTTGCTGATCTTTTTCATTCTTAAATTGCTGCAATATCATTTTAAAGGCATGCCAAAATTTCATTAAATCCGAATCACGATTTGCTGCTGCTTCACTAGTATATTGCTGCACAAATATTTAATTTACTGTGACATAAATTTTTAGGCTGCCCAATGTCACATTAGCTGCTGATCAATTCAGTCATTTTGGCCGACCACTAGCTGCGGCTCAAAATATTTTTTCTGCTTGCAAAATCAATTTTTCGGCTGGCCAAAACCTCTTTAATCTGCTGATCGTTTAAATGATACCCTATTTTTACCTATTACCGTCTACCGTATACTGAATGATCAAAAAACAATAATGAAGTGCTTGATCATATTTTTACAATATCTGACTTTAATATTAAATTTATGTAAGCGCGATAAAAAATAAGCAAACACTGTATACTTTTACAGTAAAAATAGATTTGCCACCTGTTCAATTGTATTCTCACAAATTCTACCTAAACTTTTTTCATTTAAATAAATATCAAAGAAAACAGTAACTAAAATTACTTACGTAATAAACACTGCACATAAATCAGTATAAAAAATAACAATTGGCCTGCCCAGCCAGCTTGTAAAATGTGTAAGCCAATCAATTGATTTTCTTTCTTTCTTTCACTATAATAAACAAGACCCGTCAAGTGCGAGTGTAACTCGCGCGCCGAGGGTTTCGAACGTTTGTGAACAAGTAGGTATGTACTAAAGGTACCGGTTAGAGACTCCGAAATTGAATGAAGACCTAAAACTAATAGGTACCAACCACAAAAAAAAAACATTTCACATGTATCTCTCTGCATGCTTCGGTGATAGGGTGTAGCGGTAAATTTTTCGACTTTTTTCAAAATATTTCGAAAAGTATTAGACCTACAGAAATTTCAAAAACTGTTTTGAAATGTACAAACTAATACCTTTCATATGATACCCCATTAAGTGGGGTAGCCCCCCCTTTTGAAAATTATCCCCCCCTTTTTGTAAATTTTTCAAAAAGTGTTCGTTTCACAGACTATTCTATATTTTTCCTGTAAAATATAGATCTATATCTACCAACGCTCCATACATTTTGAAAGGATTGCTCTGCAAACTCCGGAGATAGAGGGGGGGGAAAGGGTAAAATTTCGACTATTTTCAAAATATTTCAAAAAGTATGAAACTTACAGAAATTTAAAAAACTGTTTTGAAATGTACAAACCAATACCTTTCAAATGATACCCCATTTAGTGGGGTAGCCCCCCTTTTTGAAAATTATCCCCCCTCTTTTTGACCATTTTTCAAAAAAGGTTCATTTAACAGACTTCTCTATATTTTTCCTGTAAAATATAGATCTATATCTACAAACGCTCCATACATTTTGAAAGGATCGCTCTGCAAACTTCGGAGATAGGGGGGGGGGAACGGGTAAAATTTCAACTTTTTTCAAAATATTTCAAAAAGTATGAAACCTACAGAAATTTCAAAAACTGTTTTGAAACGTACAAACCGATACCTTTCATATGATACCCCACTCAGTGGGGTAGCCCCCCCTTTTGAAAATTATCCCCCCTCTTTTTGACCATTATTCAAAAAGTGTTCGTTTTTCAGACTTCTCTATATTTTTCCTGTAAAATATAGATCTATATCTACCAACGCTCCATACATTTTGAAAGGATTGCTCTGCAAACTTCGGAGATAGGGGGGGGGGAAAGGGTAAAATTTCGACTATTTTCAAAATATTTCAAAAAGTATGAAACCTGCAGAAATTTGAAAAACTGTTTTGAAATGTACAAACCAAAACCTTTCATATGATACCCCATTTAGTGGGGTAGCTTCCCTTTTTGAAAATTATCCCCCCTCTTTTTGACCATTTTTCAAAAATGGTTCATTTAACAGACTTTTCTATATTTTTCCTGTAAAATATAGATCTATATCTACAAACGCTCCATACATTTTGAAAGGATCGCACTGCAAACTTCGGAGATAGGGGGGGGGGAACGGGTAAAATTTCAACTTTTTTCAAAATATTTCAAAAAGTATGAAAACTACAGAAATTTAAAAAACTGTTTTGAAACGTACAAATCGATACCTTTCATATGATACCCTACTCAGTGGGGTAGCCCTCCCTTTTGAAAATTATCCCCCCTCTTTCTGACCATTTTTCAATGAGTGTTCATTTAACAGACTTCTCTATATTTTTCCTGTAAAATATAGATTTATATCTACAAACACTCCATACATTTTGAATGAATCGCTCTGCAAACTTCGGAGATAAGGGGGGGGGAATGGGTATTTTTTCGACTATTTTCAAAATATTTCAAAAAGTATGAAACCTACAGAAATTTCAAAAACTATTTTGAAATGTACCAACAAATACCTTTCATTTGATACCCCACTTGACTATGTAGGTCTCTTTTAAAATTTTGACATCTCAATTTGTATGGAAAATGTAGATTTTCATTTTTCATTTATTTTCATTTTTTTTTCTTCAAATCTGTACAGGCACACGAAATGTATTATCATTTTAAATTTCAAGTTGATAGCTGCTGTAGTTGCTGAGTTATTAAGGAGGGAAAAAAGGACAGACAAAGCGAGACCATAAGGGTTTCGAAACCGATCTTCGAAACCCTAAAAAAAAAATTATGCATGTTCGTCAATTATCGACCGATTTTGATAATTCTTTCGCTATTGTATAGAGAATGATTGCGAAGTCGTCCCATAAAAAAATATTTCCGAGGGATTAGTATTCCGCGAAACAGGGTCCCGTTTTTTTACCCATCGAGTACGGAAGTATAACCTAGTCACACAAATTTATAAAAAGTAAACTATTTTGTTAAAAAGTGTTATTACCTACGTAAATTTATATTATTCTAAACTACACAAATGTTATTTATTGTTCATAAAAGATCTCCTAATTTTGTATTTTATACAAAATACTTAATTTAGTCCTTAACTTAAGTCCTAGATTAAGATATAATTATTGCCATACCCTACCTGACAGAGTACATTAATACCTACTGTATGTAATATTTTTGTTTCGCAATAAAAATACTGAATACTGAACCCTAAAAACGGTTCCGTTAGTTTTTTCAAAACCAACTAATTATTTATTGAAAATAATGTTTCCGTTCCCACAGGGATATCCTTATAAAATACACTAAATTATGTATAACACATAACATATCTTCTCAGCATGGGCCAGCGCTGGCATAAATTTATACAACACTTACAATAAACATTTTCCTTAAGTATTTCCAGTTTTATAAATGACATCTTGGATATAAAATGTCGATTTTTACAACTGTTGTTTTGTAACGCAGTTATTATCGGGCTGGGGTCAACGTGTCATCTTGCTCGTATCTGTGTCCATAACTTGATTTATACTTACTCGTACTTAACCCTATTTCTACTACAGTAAAATACCTTTGAGGAATATAGTTTTAATTGGTCCAGAATGACTCAACAGTAGGCTACTTGACTCGTATCAAATTTGGCGCAAGAAATAAGTATTTTCTGTAATGACCTGATAAACCAATATTTATAGATTTCTGTTATTAAAAGTGAAAGATGACTACATATTTTCAATTTAAAAATCAAACTAGAAAATAACAATCAACTAATAGAAATAAATTACAACTAGTAATTACATTTGAAACAATTTGACATTGAAACAAATTGCATGCATACTGTTGCAAACAATCTACAGGTAGCTCAAGTGATCCATATCAATACCTATCGTCGCGTCCCCGCTACGCTGGCTGCATTGCCCCGCTGTATGGCAATGCTGATGCGCTGCGCCAGATACTCACCAGCTCTCGGGTCACGCATCGCTTCGACCAGACACTCAGATAATTTAAAAATTGTTATTTTTAATTTTGAACTCAGAAAACGCTGTCAGCATTGTTGTGACGTCATAAGTATCTAAGCTAATTTCATGTCGGATCTTATACGAGTGAAATTCGCTATGTAGTCTATATTATTACTAATGTATTTGTTTGTACTGAATAGGCTCCACAACTACTGGACCGATTTGAAAAATTCTTGTACCATTTGAAGCCCACATTATTCCTGATGAACATAGGCTACTTTTTACCGCGGGAAAATGCTTCATTCCTACGGGAAAACGGGGTAATAGGACAACGGGTAGTAAGAATGCAGCTAGTCTATCTATATTTTTACAGTGATGGACGTTTGCTAATGTCAATTGGTTTCTAGGCGCAGCTAGTATTATTTCTATGGTTTTCTACCCATATGACGTCTTCTGCTTTAATGAGAATCTTTAGCCTAAGGTTACCCCATTTATCCAATATCAATTGGTTTCTAAGCGCAGCTAGTATTATTTCTATGGTTTTCTACCCATATGACGTCTTCTGCATTAATCTTACCCCATTCACTGTCCAGCCTCGGCGGTGCGACCCACGGCGGGGGCGCGACAAGCGGGCCATGAAAGAGTTAAAATCCTACGAATAACCCACCTTCTTTAAGTGGTAGATTAGCTTTCTTACTTTTGACGTGACAACGTCTTATAATTCGATAGAGATGGCTGCACGCTCGAAAAAACATGACGCCATGCGGCGTTACCTCGCTCTGAGGCGTTCGATGTAAGGCTTGAAGTGCAAGCGAGAGCGCTCGACATCCGTCTCTCTCCTACTTGAGTGAGCGATGCGTCTGCGTGGACAGCTGCTATACTATAGTACATTTACATGTTTTGATCGAGTATCAAATGCTACCATTCCATCAGTATTTTCTTAAGACGTTGTCACGTTCAACTATCGTCAGTAAACCGACTTTACAGACAACCAATTTTTTTTCCTGTGAAAGTCGTTGTGTTAGTTCCTTATAACAAGGAAGTCGGATTATCCTATCAAAAAAATGCTGAATCAAAAGAGGGTATTCATGCGAAATCCGAAATATATAAACACAAAAATACAAAATACAAAATGTTTATTATCGTTCTCTTAAATTACTTTAGACATTGTTCAGTGTTCGAGACCTCCTTTTAAGTATAAAAATACCTGTATTAGGAGGTAACGCTCTTCCTTATCAATTTATCATACATTATGAGTTACAATAATGTTATTTCAAAAACATTTCTCAGCAATAGTGTAAATAGAATCATGAATAAATATTGTTCAGAAATTTGTTGAGAGTAGGTTTCTGTTAGCTTTATTCTATAGTAAGTTCATGATGTAGAAATGAAATGAAATGAAATGAAATTTGTTTATTTCTCTTAAACCACAATAAAGCCAAACATTGAAAATTAAAAGCACTTAATACTAAATAACGATACAAAGATATTATCAGTGAAAAATGAAGTTACAATGTTGCTTATATATACATGCATGAGTAACAATTTTATTGTGGCAGCGAGAAATGGCCCATAGATCAGCTTAATGCTCCAGCATGTCGCCATGCTGTAGCGCTGGTATTCTGCTAAGGGCTGCATTTAGGTCACGGACACCTTGACACCCAATAAGAAAAAAAAAAAAATTAAGTAACCTAACACAATATAAGACACACACCTCTGATATTGAGCCGTTTCAAATGATGAAGGGAAGAGCGTACAAAATAGAGATGTTGTGTGGTACAAGTATAAGTGGAAGCGAGTTGTGTTTGTGTAGTGAATGTGTGTTTGTTGAGGTGCTTTTGAGGACACCGGTCTCTTAAGAGAAATATAATGCTGGTATTTTTCAATTTCAATTTCAATTTATTTATTCAACAACTTTACAGGACAAACCACTTAAGTCTAAATATATCTAACTCAACTTAACTTAAATTAAAATCTATACTAATACAATATCTATCGTTAATCTAATCATGATTTACCCTTTGAAGAAAAATTTTTCAAATCTAAACTTCTCTTTCTCCCCCAGCTACCACTCCTACCCCTCTTCTGCCTGGCGGCCCTAGTACAGAGCCAGGCGCAGGACGACGGAGACTTGAACTCCATCATCGGACAGATCTTCGGGACACCTCCGCCAACAACCGGTCCTGTTGCAGACAAGAATGGCGGCGGCGGGCCGTCGACTTTGGTGCCGTTGGTTAAGCCTCAACCAAGCAATTGTAAGTATAACCATCAGGAATAGGAACTGAAAACCAGTCAGAATAAATCAAATAACATACAAAAAAAAAACTATTTCGACGGGAAAAAAAATCGACTTCGATCTTACCGGCATCCTTTTTCAGTGAAAGAAAGACATTTATTTATAACAACAAAGAGGGTTAAAAACACATTTATGGGATATAGGTATAGAAAGTTGTTATAAAAAGGCTCTAACTCAGCATAATGCTGGCTAAGCTCCCGTAGGAGGCCTAGCCAGCGCTGGTCTTCCGTTAGGACCCGTACAGATGTCGTCACGAACGGATCTACGCCTACTTACATATTTTAAAGTATAGAGTACTATATGTACTAAGTGTCGAGACACCATTTTTAAATCGTCATTACTTCTAAACTATCTTACTTAGGGCTAAGATCCAAGACTTATTTTGAAGCACCCATTCTGTACTATCGTTCAGTAACAAAAAACATGTAGCTTGACAGTTTCGATTTTATGAAAAAGCTAATAATTTCAAAAAAACGTTAAGAAAAACTTTTTTTGTTTTATAAATTCTCTTTTCTTTTATTATAAAATATAAATTGCAACAATGTTAACATTGCTTTATTGTCTACATTACTGGCTATCAAATGTGTCCTCTATCGTTTTCCTAAGACCTCTACATGGGTAGCTATACCTTAATCAGTACAAGCACCCGTGCTTTTAGGCAACAGAAAACAAAATGGCTGCCATTTTATCATGGAGAGAGAAAAAAAATAGGGATAGTGATTTGTCGATAAAATTTACCGTATTTCACCCCCCCCCCCCCCCCCAAAGTTTCCGACATACCCCCTCCCCGCCGTGATCCTTGACTAGGCATGGAAGTTATAGCTACTTTTATTTCACTATCACGTCGCGAAGTTATTCTTTTCTGTCACGGTTATATCACGCGTGATAAATCACGGTCGTTATATTTCATTAGTGATGATTATTATCACAGTGGGTGCATTTTTTCCGCCTGTTACATGTTGCAGTGATAGTGATATGATTCAGAACTTATCGCTTAGCTAATCGGCGATGTTTTTTTGACAATAAAACGTGTTTTCTTCAGTGAACTTTCCCTCATACTTCGACAGGCTTGGGACTGTCAATGTTTAAGTAATTATAAAACACTAGGACGACAACTTTATTTCTGTATTAACAGACAATCTCAGGAGAGCTTAGTTTAAAATAACACGCGACTCAAAACGCGGCATGCACGTGCAGCAGCAACAAGTAAAGATTACAAGTGAGTGAAATGAAGTGAAACTCTCACAACGTGATATCACTGGTATTATAAATTTCAAGTACCAACATGTACCTAAATTAAATGAGCACCTTAACGTCTTTAAAATAAGACTCATTTTCATATGAAGTTTTTGTAACGGAGCGTTATTTATCTAAGCAGTAAGCAAGTTTTAAAAATACTCCAGATAAATTAAAGCCTATGGTGTTGAGAATAAGATGCAATTTCACTTAAACGAATTCTCTCTTCTCGCTAGTGGCACGGTGTCGCTACAGTCGCAAGCTGTAGCTTTGTCTCTCTCGCACGATAGAATTCCGCGAATTGTAATGTAGCTTAGCCCGCGTGAAAAATCACGCTCGCGTTATAAGTAACTCACGGTTTCGATGCATGTAACTGGTGTGGCACGTGATTTATGTTTTCACTAGTGATATAACCAGTGATGCGTGAAATCTTCCATGCCTATCCTTGACGGATGTCCTAGGTTTTGAAAGAATCTTTGACAGGATAATACAGTTTCTTCATAAGTTGTGTACCGAGTGGCTCAAGATCACTGTGGTGTCGTCTGGGAGAGGTCTATATTCAGCAGGTGGGTGTATGAAGACCTGAACTCCATCATAGGACAACCTCTACCTCAATCTCAACAGCCTATATTGGTCTTCTGCTGGACGCAGGCCTTCCCCTGATAACCGCCTTATTGGCTTTTGTCTCATGGGGGGTAGTGACCATAATTACCAGATTGGGGATCGTAATTTTGTAGTAGGATTGTTCTGCGGGGGCTCTGCTGCCCGCCCCCGGTGGATATCCCTTAGTCGCCTCTAACGACACCCGCGGGAGGAGTTGGGGTGGTGCAAATTCTAAGCCGGCACCACACGGCATCATAGGACGGATCTTCTTAAATTCACATAATTTTTTCCATTCGAAGGTGGAAGAAGGAAGAGATCGCTTCTAAGCGATAAGCCCTGTACTTGTCTTATGTTATGTCTCTTTTTAATGTTCTTTTCTGGTGTACAATAAGTTATTTTTAACCCCCGACGCAAAAAGAGGGGTGTTATAAGTTTGACGTGTCTGTCTGTGTATCTGTGGATCTGTCTGTGGTATCGTAGCTCCCAAACGGACGAACCGATTTTCGTTTAGTTTTTTTTGTGTCATAGATAATTTTATCCCGAGTGTTTTTAGTTTCATGAAAATCTGCTAAGCCAATAAACGTAGGCGGTTTTTTTTATATTAATTTTGTCATGTTTTACTGTCTTGTGTATTTTTTTATTATTTGCAGATTTAAAAAAAAATCCCGCGTAATCGAACTCCTACATTTGACCTTCTACATTTCACCTTTATGCTGACGCGCGACGCCTCAGAGGTTGTAAATTTTTATTTACTTCTCCACAGTTACCCAAGACCTCACTTGCACCACCCCTGAAGGAGTGGCAGGCGAATGTGTTCCTTACTACCTTTGTAACACGGCGGATAATACCGTGAACACCGACGGAATCGGGGTCATTGACATCAGGTAATTTTTTTATAGACATAATATGCAAGTTGGTATGCCGTATTGTATGTGCAATATTGTATCTATGATAATTGTAGGAAAAACCTTTTTAAACTTTCGCGATTTGTTAACATAGACAATGAAACGTAGGTACCTACCTAGGGGAAATAATAACAAAAGGTAAGCGATAAATAGGGTTAGTTACACGGTAAAATCATTAATTAAATTGTAGGTATGCGTGTCTGTAGTACCACATATTTTTTTTATCTATCTATCTAAGAACAGTATGTTTCTTAAGGGTAGGTTCCGATCGCGCTTAGGTTTGGGTAAGATTTGGAACTGAACATTTTTTGCAGATGAGACTTTTTGGAGAAAGAAACTCAGCCTGCTACCGCCAGACCTTCGACATGTTATAAAAGCTGAGTGTTTATCTGTGTATACCCCACACTTATGAAGTTTTCACATATGAAATTAAGCTTTTCTATTCTAATATTATAAAGAGGAAAGATTTGATTGTTTGTTTGTTGTTTGTTTGTATTGAATAGGCTCCGAAACTACTGGACCGATTTGAAAACTTCTTTCACCGTTAGGAAGCTTACTTTTCAGGGAGTGACATAGGCTATATTTTATCCCGGAATTCTTACGGGAACGGGAACTACGCGGGTGAAACCGCGAGGCGATCGTCTAGTATATTATAATGACGAAAGTTCACCTTCATTTTATGAAAGTTTAAGGGTGTTACCACACCAATCGATCGATGGTGGATTATTCGACGTCGATCCATAGTTTTTTACACACCTCTAGCATCGATTGATGATCGATCGATTGGTAAATCGATCGGTGGCCGTCGATCAACCAAAGTTACTACACTAATCGATTGACGTGGATCAACGTCGATCGATCGATTGACATCTGGCAGGCCAAAAAAATGTCTGGCAGCGGAAGTAATCGATATCTAATATAACCCGAACAAAATATAAAAAGACTTGTTTACAATAACGAGGTTTTGGTGCAAATTCAGAAACTCTGCAAGGCGATATCTTCCAAAGCCATGACATAAACTGCATAATCGGTGACCGTTTCTACATGGGGAGTATACGCAGACAAACTCTCAACTTTTATAAAATGACGAAAGTCTGGCGGTCGCAGCCTTTTAGTCTATTTGGTTCTGAATAGAATACAATAGAATATCTTTGCTTTCAAATGTGAAACATGAAAAATTATAAGTATAGGTACCTACGTACAAAATTTCGGTTTACAGGCTAAGACTTGTCTGTATATGATTTCTGATGAAACTACGAGGCGTATTCCACTTCCTGAAAATTAACAGTATTCAGTAATTATACTCATATCTGTAGGTAATCTAGTAAGTTTTTTATTGAGTTCCGCTGTCCCCATTACCAGGTCACCGTCAATGGGGACAACGGGAATAAATTTTAATTATTTTTATTCAGTTCCATTGTCCCCATTGAATGGGGATACTGTCAATGGGGACAACGGGAATACATCAGTATTACCACAATGGTACCCACACCACCCAAACATAACACCCAACCTACAAGTTCTGATCCGTTTGGGACCGGATAATAAATTGTGAAAACGACCAGCACTATTTATTTCCATTTATTTATTTTAGGTTTCGCGACGGCCCCTGTCTATCATACATCGACACCTGCTGCCTGGTGACCGACAAGAGACCGCCCACCGACCCCGTGACCCCCAAGCCTGAGCCTGATGAGCCTACGGTAAGCACGACGACCCCTGTCTATCATACATCGACACCTGCTGCCTGGTGACCGACAAGAGACCGCCCACCGACCCCGTGACCCCCAAGCCCGAGCCTGATGAGCCTACGGTAAGCACGACGACCTCGTCTATCATACATCGACACCTGCTGCTTGGTGACAGACAAGAGACCGCCCACCGACCCCGTGACCCCCAAGCCGGAGCCTGATGAGCCTACGGTAAGCACGACGACCCCTGTCTATCATCAACCTCAACAGCCTATATTGGTCCACTGCTAGACGCAGGCATACCCCTGATAAGCGCCTTATTGGCTTTTATCTCATGGGGGGTAATGGCTATAATCCCCACGCTGGGTATGCGGGTTGGGGATCGCAGTTCGGTGGTAGAATTGTTCTGCAGGAGGCGCTGCTGCCCGCCCCCGATAGATATCCCTTAGTCACCTCTTACGACACCCGCGGGAAGAGTTGGGGTGGTGCTAATTCTAAGCCGGCACCACACGGCGAGTATTACAAGCAAAGGTTCTAATTTTATTTCTATTCTTTGACTAGCTGCGCCCCGCGGCTTCGCACGCCTTGAATTTTCTTTGCTATAAACCTTACGGAGCCCGAGACCTTTCCAACGAATGCAAAACCGTGGAAATTGGTTCGTGCGTTCTGGATTTATAGCGTCAGGAAGGAAAACCCGACTTATTTTTATATAGTAGATTAAATCATTTGTCTTTTTTCCGGAGTTGCCTAATGAACTATGCACTTGCTTCACACAAGCGTAGTGCAAAGTGGCGACCTACCTTTGATTGTTAGTCTCTCACACACACAAACACTTACAAACAATGAATTATAATACGGCCTTCAACAACGACCTTTTTATCTGTGGTCAGCGGTTAAGGTTGAACATCATTAGTTAGTTCATCTATATAGTCTACGATATTTATGTTGGTCGAGAAATATTTATTTGTATATTAGCTTCTGCCCTCGGCTTCGTAGCCTATTATTATTATAGCCTAACTTAGGCTTTGCTCTAAACGTACGCCAAATTTCATCATGATCTATTCAGTAGTTTTGGAGATCAAAAATTCAGATTTCACAAACTTTCGGCTTTATAATCTTAGTAGGATAGCCTTACAATTTAAACTTAATTTAGTAACTTACTTATAGTACCTACCTACGTATTAGGTTTCTGGTTTCTCGACCAGGATTTCTAGAGTTTCTCGAGTAGGTACCTCGAGAAATTTTGAAATTTTTAGTTAAACATGTTATTTTTATACTTTTGCTTTATAACAATTCGGTCTAAGTAGCTTTTTATCCAAGTTAGACTTTGCTCTAAACGTACGCCAAATTTCATCTCGATCTGTTCAGTAGTTTTAGAGACTATAAGTAACAAATATTCAGATTTCACAAAGTTTCCGCTTTATAATATTACTTTATAGATATTCACTAGCCTCTGCCCGCGGCTTCGCACGCGTTGTTTCTATGGAAACGTTTTGAGGTTATATTTATCCCATGGGAACTGATTTATGGGATAAAAAGGAGTCTATGTTTGATTCCAGGCATAGAGCTACACCTGTGCAAATTCAGCTCAATCTGTTCAGTAGTTTTGGCGTGAAGACGTAACAAACATCCATCCAAACTTTCGCATTTATAATATTAGTGTGATGTGATTAGGATAGGAAGTGGATCTATCTACCTATTCCAGTATCTTACGCCCGAATACTAAAATGCAACTTACATATGAGCACGTCTTCGTAATTTTTTGACAGTTTTCAATGAAAATCTGTCAAAAATACACTTGAGACGTTCTTAAGGCGGTACCCTACCTCGTTATTGTGTGAAGAGGATAGGCATAGGATTTCGCGTTCACAGAAGCGGTACAGAGCAAAGCGGCGTAAGCCCAAAAATCAAGTTTTTAGTAGTTATTTGCTCCCCACAAACATTAGAATAGTTAATTGAAAAAAAGGCAACATATAAAATGTTCTTTATACTTAGCTCAATTACTATGCTTAATCTCAAGATCGTATCATCTGTATTTATTGAGAAATTAGGGTTTTAGTAAAAAATTAGAGGTAACTTTGCGATTTTTTTCTATCGAGAAATTTTTATGGAATCGTGTTTTCGAAACATATGATCGATAGAATAAGTCCTGAACTTTACCATATATAAATTTCAAAGTTAAATATTCAGTAGTTTGGAAGATATGTAGGTCCGACGGAGTTGAAAATAAGCAATTTGAGGGTAGGTACCCCCTTAAATCTCAGTTGCGTTTGAGTATTCGGCGGTTACTGGACCTGACTGTATAAATTCAGCCTTTTTTCTTGTTAAAAAAAAATTGGTTGTCTGTAAAGTCGGTTTACTGACGATAGTTGAACGTGACAACGTCTTAAGAAAATACTGATGGAATGGTAGCATTTGATACTCGATCAAAACATGTAAATGTACTATAGTATAGCTGCTGTCCACGCAGACGCATCGCTCACTCAAGTAGGAGAGAGACGGATGTCGAGCGCTCTCGCTTGCACTTCAAGCCTTACATGGAACGCCTCAGAGGTAACGCCGCATGACGTCATGTTTTTTCGTGCGTGCAGCCGGCTCTATCGAATTATAAGACGTTATCACGTCAAAACACATTAACTAGATATTTAATAAACCTGCAAAACCACATAAAGAATATCTTATGTATATTAATTTTATAGACCAACGCTACCTGACTTTACATTTATAATATTTCAAGTTTTTTTGCTTGTAACGAGCGATCCGAGATCTCGTTCTGTTGAGGTCAACGTTTTTGCTTTAATTGATGACAGGTAAGACCGGTTTGATAGGTATGCAAGACCTAGTCAATGCAGTAAGTTAAAATTAAAAATTTTATGATTTAAAGATTTGGATAGAGGACACTAAAACAAATGAAAAATACTTAAAAAAAAAAATTGGTTGTCTGTAAAGTCGGTTTACTGACGATAGTTGAACGTGACAACGTCTTAAGAAAATACTGATGGAATGGTAGCATTTGATACTCGATCAAACATGTAAATGTACTATAGTACCTATAGCAGATGTCCACGCAGACGCATCGCTCACTCAAGTAGGAGAGAGACGGATGTCGAGCGCTCTCGCTTGCACTTCATGCCTTACATGGAACGCCTCAGAGCGAGGTAACGCCGCATGACGTCATGTTTTTTCGTGCGTGCAGCCGGCTCTATCGAATTATAAGACGTTATCACGTCAAAACAAGACAAAATTCAAAAATTTGAAAACCCGCCGACGTTTATTGGCTGAACAGATTTTCACGAAACATGGCTAAGAACACTCAGGATAAAATTATCTATGACACAAAAAACACTAAGCGAGAATCGGTTCATCTGTTTGGGAGCTACCATACCACAGACACATACACAGACAGACACGTTAAACTCATAACACCCCTCTCTTTTTGCGTCTGGGGTTTACTAATGTCCTATAGCTTCAAGTTTCTAAGATATACGCAAATTAAAATAACTATGTTTTCTCTTCATAACGCAAATATTTCTTCATGACCTTTTAGGAAATAATGCTGAAGAACTTGTTTTATTTGTTATAGTGTTTTCTATCCAAAATAACTATTAATGTTGGCCGTACTGGAGAATAAGCAATTAAAGATTTAATATCAACTTGACAAAAACACTTTAATATATCTATATATATAAAAATGAAACCCGTTTTCCTTGGTCACGGCATCACGCGTGAACGGCTGGACTGATTTCGCTAATTCTTTCTTTGTTGTGTTTGTTATTGTCAGGAGAAGGTTCTTATGAAAGAAAAAATTAAGAAAGTTGGAAACATAAATTTCCACCGGGGCGAAGCCGCGGGGCGCAGCTAGTCTAATATAAAATCCACCTAATAATCTAATTACCTACAATTCAAAAATAATTTATTTTTATATTAATCTCTGGTAAAAAAATTATAGCTCGTAATATTAAATAACTATTATTTTTATATTAACAGATAAGTAAATTATATACGGGTAATAAAAAATCAATCATTTTAGAGTCTTCTATCCAAAATAAATATTCATGTGGGCCGTAATATTGATAAAAAAAATGGTGACCTATGTTACGCTCAAAATCTTCAAACCCCTATCTCAGTTATTTGCGTATAGATTCCTTCATCCTTATAAACTTTCGTCTAACTAGCAGGATAATTTTCACAATAAATACAAATACTTGAGTCATGTGGGTAAATGAATAATTTACTATAGAGTACAAACAGTTTATGCAACGGTATCATTGCACGCACGACTCTTAAGGAAAATGTAGTTAATAATTAATTAGGTAACGTATTTTATCCTCTTAGGTGTTGAAACAATGATTTTACGGTCACGATCTTTAGTTGAGGACTTTACGGTTATTTATTTGGTTCTGAAGGCTATTGCAAGATTTGACTCAAGACACGTATTATGTCCTTTTCGGCCACGGCGGCCAGTCTCAACTGAGACAATAATAATAATAATAATAATAATGCTGGACAATTCACACAGCATCATCTAGCCCCAAGCTAAGCAGAGCTTGTGTTATGGGTACAAGATAACTGATATACTTAATACAATACACTACATAGATAGATATTTTTTACTATACATAGAAAACATCCAGAACGCCCTGAACAAATGTCTGCAGATCGTACAAACATTTGTCCCGAGGCGGGAATCGACCCCGCAACCTCCTGCGTCGCAGGCAGACCTTCGCCCGCTGCGCCACAGAGGTCGTCCCTCGTCCATGGGGACGAATAGTCGTAGAGAATGTGCACTGGATATATTATAATGCACAAGACCAGTGAGAGATCAGGATTAATTTTTTTATGCGTTTTACTTGGAATAAAACTAGCAGAAAAGTAAATTTCTGCAAAATTTTCTAAAAAGCAAACCATTTTCAGAAATCCCATTTTTCAAATTTTTTTTTACCCATGATAAAAGTCACTTCGCAACTTGAATCGGTGTAGTGGTTTTTCGCACCGCAGGTATTTGTGGTGAGAACCACAAATTCATTTTCGACGTTTCATACAATCGATACAGTGTGGTAGCATCTGGCGTGGCACTCTCTACGGTGGGTCTACGACTGGCGGTAGCACTCGGTACAATTGTCTACGTCCGCCGTAGCAGTCTCTACCTTATGGTGCTCCCACACTGCTGTTAGAAAATGTTTACAAACATTTTCTAACACTATAACATTTACTAACAAATGTTATAAATTGTTACATTTTGTTAGAAAATGTTAGATGTTACAAGTGCTCCTACACTGACGGAAAATGTTTACTAACGTTTTATAACATTTTTGGCTCGCAGTTTGGTTTTGCGTTCTGAGGTGTCTACATGAAAATGGAAGATGATTTGCTCATTGGAATAGCTTTTATTTTTTGTTTAAACAAAAGAAAAAAAGATGACAAATGTTTTATTTTGTTATAAAATGTTTACTAACATTGTCTAACATGAAAACATTTTATAACATTTGTGATCAAATGTTTGTAAACAAATGTTTACTAACATTAGTTAACATTTTCTAACAGCAGTGTGGGAGCACCATTATGCTTACGCCTACGCCTGACGTAGTACTTGCTTCAATAATGCTACGGCTACATTACAAAGCGAAGATGCGCCTGACAAATGAGAAAAACGACAAAAAAATTATACATCAGTTAAAGCTTTTAATAATCACAAAAGCATATTACACGGTTGACGAATATTTATATGTAAACAAGAAATATGCAAACGACTAATTTATATTCCTAACCAGTTACCAATGACGTCCTCCTCTCTCTCCATGCTTAAGTGTGCCCAGCAGGGTCCATCATCATCATCATCAGAATATATTAGTCCACTGCTGGACATAGGCCTCCCCTAATGAGCGCCATAGCGCAATGTCTTCAGCTTGCCGCATCCAGCATCTGCCTGCAGTCTTTCGCAGATCGTGATCCCAGCTGGCCGGAGGACAGCAGGGTCTATAGTGATACTTAATTATAAACATTATAAACAACTCTGTACATCTATAGAAAACAATAAGTGATTGAGTATTGAAGAGTCGTCTTCACGTTGTCGTGATAAAACTTCGTGTTCGTTCGACGACGTAGGTAGTGTTTGGCCACATCAAAAAATCGGACCGCGCGTAGACGATATCTATCATAAGCTTTTTTAAATGTATCTTTATTAGTTTTGTACTGTATTATTTAGGCAGATACTTGTTTCAAGAGTTTAGTTCCTATTGGTGGCCACCAAGCTCTCCAAACAAGATTTTTGATTGAATGACACAAAACAAAACAAACAAAACTATTACAGATACATTAAATAAAAGCTTGTGATAGATATCGTCTACGCGCGGTCCGATTTTTTGATAATTCCTTTGTATAACGTAATTATAAAATTAAATATGTAGATATCCACCCTACTATTCGCCTTAATAAACAAAAATGAAAAAGATCCCTGTCCCATACAAGAATTTTCTCCGAGGTCACAGTCCGTTAATCCTGCTATTTCTCCGAGGTCACAGTCCGTTAATCCTGCTATTTCTTTACAGAGAGATGGCTGCGGCTGGAGGAACCCCAAAGGCGTGGGCATCAGGACTACTGGTGATGTCGACGGTGAGACCAAGTTTGCGGAGTTCCCGTGGATGTGCGCCATACTCAAGTAAGGAGTTATTTTAACAAGCTTTTACAAAATCCACAAACTAATACAAAAAGTCCCATTTCCTATCTTAAGCTATTTAAACTGTGCTTTCTTTCTGATTTGTTCCACATTCGCCTCGCAGAGTTTTACCCCACATGTAAAATTCCACGTTCGCCCTACATTATATTCCTTGTCTGCCTCGAAATTAGGTTATGGATGTTTTAGGCTGAGCGCAGACTTGAGTCACGACAGTCTTAAGACAGACTTTCCTCACATAGAAAGTCTGCCTTAAAACGGAAACAAAACTGTTTTGTCTTGCATCTTCATACATTTTGTAAAGCAATAGTCTGTCTTAAAACTGTCGTGACTCAAGTCTGCGCTCAGCCTTAATAATTTTCTTCCATGATTGCCCCATTTGAGTTCTTGTTTTGCTTCTTACTGATTCGCCTTAGCCTGTCACTTTTGATGACAATATAGCTTAGTTAATTGGTATACTATGTATGTATAATGTTTGTTTTGTATTGTATGTACCTATGTAATAAGTATATTCCTGTATTATGTTTATTATGTGCACTACCAACTGTTTATTTACTTATATCTTTTGGTAGTAATAAGGTTGCCTGGAAGAAATTGCTTGAAGCAATAAGATATAAGTTATTTTATTTATTTTAAACAATAAAGTGTTCATTCATTCATTCCTGGGCCCTATTGTGCTAAACTAAACTATTAACACTATGACAATGGTACCATCACAGAATGACACATTTTGGCATTTTGCCTTCCTCACCTCGACAGCCTATTTTGGTCCACTGCTAGACGCAGGCCTCCCTCTTATCTGTGTCCTAATCGGGGGGAGGAAAGGAGACGGAAGAATGGAGTCGGCGAGTGTGTGGATCGGTGGGCTCGCCGGCCATGTACAGGAGGAAGAGGGGACGCCAGTCGGGCCGCGGATGTTTAAATGTTCCCGTGGTTCGGCGAAAATGGCGAGAGAGGGACACTGGAGAGGTTTTAGTGGGTATTACGTCCTTTTCAGGGTGTCGAGTCCCACATAATTCTGGTCCCCCCCAGACCAGTTTATTCGTGAATGAATTTCCTCGTCGAGACAAAAAAAAGGCCTCCCTCTTATAAACGCCTTATTGGCCTTTATCTCATAGGGGGTAGCGCCCAAAATCCCCACGCTGGGCATGCGGGTTGGGGATCGCAGTTTGGTGGTAGAATTGTTCTGCTGCCCACCGCCCTATTACGACACCCGAAGGAAGAGTTGGGATGGTGCAAATTCAAAGCTGGGCACCTCACAGCCAACAGTGTGGTCGCCTTTCCTGCCAGTCCTCTGGTCGTAGCTCACGCAGGTCCGTTTCCATCCATCGATGTAGTAAAATTCGGGAGTATGGCTTAGGTTTAGCTTCCCGAAAGTGGAACGCTCAAATTAGGTCCAATTAAGTCCACCCACCTCGGTCAAAGTCGGACCGGAGCCGCCGGCGTTCATGTTTCGCGTGCGTATTGATATATAGGTCGCACTTCGGTCTTAGTACGTCTTCCCATCTTTGTTGTTCATTAGGTAGGTATGTTGCAAGAGATTGGAAATAACGTGTTTTAATTGTAATACAACACTGTTGTTGAGTTAGCGCTGGGAGAACTTACCATATCTACAGACTTTTACTTATCTATGCTTCCACCACATCTTTCCAGCATAATTATAATATAATTATAATGCATAATCGCAGTAGACGAAGGTCCGCCTGCGACGCAGGAGGTTGCGGGTTCGATTCCCGCCTCGGGACAAATGTTTGTACGATCTGCAGATACTTGTTCAGGGGTTCTGGATGTTTCTATGTATAATAAAAAAATATCTATCTATGTAGTGTATTGTATTATGTATATCAGTTATCTAGTACCCATAACACAAGCTCTGCTTAGCTTGGGGCTAGATAATGCTGTGTGAATTGTCCAGCATTACTATTATTACTATACTATTATATAATTTATTATTATTGATGAAACCTCCCCAGAATCGAACCTGTGAACGACAATGAACCAGATGGCCAGAAACTGAATATCTACGTCGGCGGTGGTTCTCTCATCCATCCCTCCATCGTATTGACAGGTGAGGAATTAAACAAGTTTTAGAAAGGTTCAAGGGATCATTTGTCGCAGTGGCCTGCAACCGGAGATAGCGGGTTTGATTGCCGCCTCGGGACAAATGCTTAAGGTTTGAGATATTTATATTTCTCTTAAGAATTTACAAATTCACTAAATTAATAAAAGTAGGCCTTTCTGCTTTCCAAATATAGGTGTAGTTTGTTTCTACGATCTGCAGATATTTGTCCTGTGTGTTTCGTTAGTAATAATAACTTATATTCTAAAATTTATACTTGAGCCTGAACTAGGTCAAACCACTATTTCAGGCGGAAAAAGCTAACAACGTAATTCATAATCAACTAGCTGCGCCCCGCGGCTTCACCCCCGTGGAAATTTATGTTTCCAACTTTCTTAATTTTTTCTTTCATAAGAACCTTCTCCTGACAATAAAAAACACAACAAAGAAAGAATTAGCAAAATCGGTCCAGCCGTTCACGCGTGATGCCGTGACCAAGGAAAACGGGTTTCATTTTTATATATATACTAGCTGCGCCCCGCGGCTTCGCCCCCGTGGAAATTTATGTTTCCAACTTTCTTAATTTTTTCTTTCATAAGAACCTTCTCCTGACAATAACAAACACAACAAAGAAAGAATTAGCGAAATCGGTCCAGCCGTTCACGCGTGATGCCGTGACAACGCGAAACGGGTTTCATTTTTATATATAAGACTAGCTGCGCCCCGCGGCTTCGCCCCCGTGGAAATTTATGTTTCCAACTTTCTTAATTTTTTCTTTCATAAGAACCTTCTCCTGACAATAACAAACACAACAAAGAAAGAATTAGCGAAATCGGTCCAGCCGTTCACGCGTGATGCGATGACAACGGAAAACGGGTTTCATTTTTATATATAAGACTAGCTGCGCCCCGCGGCTTCGCCCCCGTGGAAATTTATGTTTCCAACTTTCTTAATTTTTTCTTTCATAAGAACCTTCTCCTGACAATAACAAACACAACAAAGAAAGAATTAGGAGCGAAATCGGTCCAGGCGTTGTTGAGTTATGCGCTTACCAACACATTTTGCGATTCATTTTTATATTATAGATATATAATCACATTATTAATAAGATTAAACGACAATGCAGGTTAAAAATAAAACTAATATCAATAAACACTGCTGAAAAACTTTACGGATTAACATATGATCACACTAGACGATCGCCTCGCGGTTTAACCCGCGTAGTTCCCGTTCCCGTGGGAATTCCGGGATAAAATATAGCCTATTTCACTCCCTGAAAAGTAAGCTTCCTAACGGTGAAAGAATTTTTCAAATCGGTCCAGTAGTTTCGGAGCCTATTCAATACAAACAAACAAACAATCAAATCTTTCCTCTTTGTAATATTAGTATAGACTATCACACTAATATTATAAATGCGAAAGTTTGGATGGATAGATGGATGGATGGATGGATGGATGTTTGTCACGTCTTCACACCAAAACTACTGAACAGATTGAGCTAAAATTTTGCATCGGTTTAGCTCTAAGCCTGGAATCAAACATAGGCTACTTTTTATCCCACAAATCAGTTCCCATGGGATAGAAATTTCCTTGAACGTTTCCATAGAAACAACGCGTGCGAAGCCGCGGGCAGAAGCTAGTATGTAAATATCTATCAAGTGAATTCATGTGTAATGTAATAATAATAATAATAACTTTATTTTTTAGCAAAAACAAGCATGATCACAATATAGATAGATTTATAAATTACAATTAGAGACAGCTTGGTACTTGAGATTAGTTCTGTAGTATCTACACTAAGTAATAACGTGATATGTGATAACTGATATACTTAATCAGTTATTTAGTATATGACACAAGCTCTGCTTATTTTGGGGCCAGATGATATTGTGAAGATAATCATTGTCCAGCTTTATTAACTTACTTCTTCTTCTTTTCCAGCGGCGCATTACGTTGCCTCCGCTCCGTCGCTGCGCGTGCGCGCCGGCGAGTGGGACACGCAGAGCATCCAGGAGCCTCATCCCTACCAGGACAGGGAGGTCGTCTCCATAGAGATACATAAGGACTTTAACAAGGGTTAGTTCCCAACTAGCAAATAAATGTCATATAATGGCCGCGGCAACGTAACTTGGTCAGCACGTTAGCTGACGAAATAAATCCTATCCACGTAATGAAAGCGTTTATACAACGCTATTTGGGCCCATTTTATTCAGCATTTCAGTTGCATAAACTACGTATAAAGGTAAGGTAATCAGCGAAATGGTCACGTAATTATCATGGAAGTAACTGTTACAAGCATAATTTGTTCTATAGCTGTAACTTATGTCATTTACATGTCATGTTTGTTTAATAAACGCTATCTAGGATACAAAATAGCATAACATTTTAGGAGTGAAAAAATTATAGTGATCGTGCGTTTTTTTTTTTTATAAATCTTTTAGAGGTAAGTACAATTTTACACATTGTTTTTTGTCAGAGCCGGGTTGGGTCAGAATTTCACATGAGGGGTCGCAGTCGAACCCTCGAAAAACTGACCGAACTTAGTAACTAGTATTTGGTAGAAGAATTAAAGTCAAGCTAAGCTGACCCCGAAAATAGATCGGTCGGCATAAGACAGTGACTTGCTGCAGAAGAGCGAGTCACTTTTGATTTTGCGACAAATATGACACAGTTTACAGCTTAGATAAAACTAAAATTTTATCATACCCACACATTTGCTCCCCTTGGAGGCTTAACGAACCCCGAAAAAGGATCAAGCAAGAGTTGGTCGGCAAAAGACAGTGACTTGCTGCAGCGGAGCGAGTCACTTTTGATTTTGCGACAAATATGACATAGTTTACAGCTTAGATAAAACTAAATTTTATCATACTCACACATTTTGGACACCCACATCCAGAACACAGTATCATGGTAATGTTTTTACTAATAGAGTATGTGATGCATACAATAATAATTTCTCCGATGTAGATATTTTTGACTTGTCTGCATCAGAGTTTCGTAAGGAATGCTTTTCCCGCCTCGCCAACACTGCTTCTTAATAATTGTAATTACTCCTTTTACTATGGTGTCTTTTTCAGATTTCAGATTTCAGATTTATTTATTGCATACATATACGATAATACAGTTTTTGCTTAGATGGTAATTAGCTTATATGTAAGTACATGTACCCTGTAAGGGCGCAGCAAATGATGTATAGAGTTATAATAATACAGGTAGTTACACAATCTATTTCTTGCTAGGAACATAGTCGTAGAATATAAACATTGTCAGCTACAAGAATCAAAAAATTTTATTAGTAATAACTGGGTAGGTAGGTATGTCAATTTATTACGCAGGCAGTCAAATAATTATGGGTTAGATTTATCATTTAAAAATTCGTCAACGGAGTAATAACATTTAGAAATAAGGTATTCTTTGAGTCTGTTACGAAAAGCCGAATCTTTTTTTAGATCTTTGATTGAGCTCGGTATTTTATTATATATATTTACTAATCGTGAGTAAGGTCCTTTGCTGAATTGTGTAAGGGTAGTCGAAGGTAGAATTAGTTTATTTTCGTTTCGTCTGTTGTAGTTGGTAAAGCGTTCAGATTTTGATTGAAAAAAATGTCGATATTTTTTTACGAATAAGGTCATTTGCATTATGTATATACAGGGCAAGGTTAATATTTTTAGGGTTTTAAAGTGCGGCCTACAGCTTTGTCTTTGTTTTATGTTGGCTAATATTCTAATCAGTTTTTTTTGTTTGATAAAGATATCGTTGAAGTCAACACTGTTTCCCCACAGAACAATTGAGTAATTAAGCCAAGAATAGGCATTAGCGTAATATGCTGACAGGGCGGTTTGATAGTCAGTATTACGTTTTAAAATACTAAGGGCGTAGGTAAACCTTGAAAGTTTATTCTTTAGCGTGTCAATATAACTCTTCCAGTTTAGATGCGTATCTAATGTAACGCCTAATAATTTAAATTCGTTGCATTGTTCTATGTGCAAAATTCTAGTCAAATTACTTAGGTCTAAGGGGGGTCTTTGTCTTGTTCTGAATTGCATAATTTTTGTCTTTTTTAGGTTAATTTCCAAGTTATTAGCCCTAAGCCATTGCTTGGTACTATTTAAGGTATCTTTTATTAAATTAAAATCAATATTTTGGCTACTTTTGAACAGCAGTGAAACGTCGTCTGCAAAAAGGACGCATTTAGTATTTATAGCTTTAGGCAAATTGTTAACATATATTAAAAATAGAAGGCATCCGAGCACACTTCCTTGGGGAATAGATGAATTTATTGTTATTATGTCAGATTTTATATTTTGAAATTCGCCAATGTCTTTGTTGAAATATTCAATTTGTGTGTACTGTTTTCTATTGCATAGGTAGGTACGGAGCCAGTCATGAGCAGGGCCCCTTATGCCAAAATCGTAAAGTCTTTTTAAAAGAATTTTATGGGAAACTCTGTCATATGCCTTTGTCATATCAAGAAAGAGTCCAATCGCGTATTTTCTTTCATTAAGACAGTCGCAAATTTCCGTTACGTACTTGTATAATGCAAGTGTTGTAGAACAATTTTTACGGAACCCATATTGGTTTTCGTCAAAGATGTTGTTTTTTTCTAAGAAGCTATAGATTCGATTCGCCATAGGTTTTTCAAATATTTTTGATATTGTTGGTAGAAGCGCTATAGGTCTATAGCTACTCGGATTTTTTACGTCCCCGCCCTTTTTCTGTATAGGTTTTATCTTTGTTAGTTTAAGTAAGTCGGGAAAGCATCCCTCGCTATAAGATTGGTTTATAAGTCGGGTTATTATTGGTGTTAGCTCTGAGACGCATTTTTTTATAAGTATCGAAGGTATTTCATGTGCGCCATAGCTTCTTTTGTTACTCATTTTGCGTATAATATTTCCTATCTCGCGTTCGCAAACCGGTTCTAGGTACATAGAATTAGATAAACGTTCGGCAGTGGCCGGGCCGGAGCCGGCACCGGCGCAGATCCCGGTTGGATGACACTTGCCGACGGACGCGAAATAATCATTAAATGCATTTGATATTGTTATTGGGCAAGTTATGTCGGTATTATTTAGTTTCAATGTCAAGTTTTTATGTGAATTTCGGTCAGATTCATGTTTAGTAATCTTATTTATTGTACTCCACATGGTTTTGATTTTATTTGTTGATTTTTGCATTTCATTTATGTAGGTTAACTTTTTTGAGCGTTTGATGCACGTCTTTAGTAGTTTTTCGTAGGAAGTGTAATATTTTGTGAATGTTTTATCATTTAACTGGCACGAGAGGATTTTTAGGAGTCGCTTGTTTTTGCAAGACTCTTTTAACCCTTTTGTAAGGTAAGTGTTTTTTGCTTTTGGTAGAAGTTTTATTCTTTTTTTAGGTATATATTTATTAAGATTTTGTTGGATTATTTTGTAAAAATTAGTGAAATTTTTGTTTGAGTTTTGGTTAGTCCGTATTATTTCGTTCCAATTTATTTGGCCTATCGCTAATCTAAAGCGTTCGAGCTCTTTTTCGTTAAATGTCCGTTTGTTAGAGTACTTTACGATATTTGTGCTTGTCGGTCTTGTTATAGTTTGCTCGTAGATAAGGCTAGAGTGGTCAGCAATACCTTTGTTTTCTACGGTGAGGGAATAATGTTTATGATTTGTAAATAAGAGGTCAATTGATGTAGATGTTGAGGCAGTAATACGAGTAGGAACTTTAACTGCTTGATGAAAGTTAGATTCTAGCATTATGTTTGTTAATCTTTTGTATTCTTTTGTTTTTTGCAACTGGTCAATGTTGAAATCTCCGGTTATTATCACATGTTTATTATTATAAAAATTAATTAATAGGATAAGTTTATCGAGGAAGGTAAAAAATGTTTCTATGTCGCGGTTAGGTCTGTAAATATTTTTTATTTCATTCACTCGTAAATATTATATTACTTATATTCATAAAATTCACTACATTCTTATCTTAACTTACCTTGTTATTGAACTTGTCTATTAGAATTTATTATGTACCTAGGTAATCTTTATCTGTTATGTTTCACACACGTCTAAGCGCCACTACATGTGTACTATTTTTTAACGGTGGAAACACTTATTGGTTTTTGTATTAACTCTAAGTCCGAATTGTATTCTTTGTTATTATAACTGTTTGTTTCCTAAATAAATAAAAACAAAACAAAAAACAAAAACAAAACATTTGCTGCCCTTGGAGTCGAGATCCTAAGTCCGTGGGGTACCGAGGCTCTTCGGGTTTTTAAAAAATCTGGTCTATGCGACGCGTGACCCGAGAGCTGGTGAGTATCTGGCGCAGCGCATCAGCATTGCCATACAGCGGGGCAATGCAGCCAGCGTAGCGGGGACGCGACGACTGGTATTGATACGGATCAGTTGAGCTACATGAAGATTGTTTGCAACAGTCTGCAGTTAGCTCAATTGTTTCAATTATAAATACTAGTTCTAATTTATTTATATTATATGATTGTAATTTTCTTTGTCAATAAACTAATTTTATTTAAGTTCACAGAGAACGTTTTGCGCTGAATTGCTACTAAATCATTCCAATAGCAGTTCACAAAAAGAACTTAGGTACTCTTCGAGGCATGAGTACCTAATTAGTATAGTTGTTCTATCTCACGAAGTCCGTTGGGCTATGTATGTCATAGTGAATGCATGTACACATTGTTTTAGTGTGCGTAAGCTCAGAAGCAATCAGTCTCGCCCGAGACGCGGTCCGGGTCACTAGTGCTCATCATCAGGGGTCTTCAACATTTCGTTTAGTGAAATGCGGATAAGAATCGAACTTAAGTTCTTTCTTCTGGCTTCAACGTCGAGTGAGACCTGGTCTCTCATAAGCTGTTCGTTAGACGACTGGCTGTGATGGTCTTCTATTGCATTCACGTCAGATTTTGGTAGCGAGTACCGTCAGCATGACAACTAAGCGCAAAGTCACTACTACAACCAGGGCTAAACGGACTTCGTGAGATAGAGCAACTGTAGCATATCTCAGTTAAAAGATGTCAACTGCTAGACATTGCCTCTCTCAAAGATTGCCACAATAACTAGTCGTTCAGCGTTTATACGCTGGATGCGAGCTAGACCCAGCTAGAAACTAGAAAGAAGCTGTTGGTATCAATTAGGTATAATTCATTATGAATATCAGCGGGTTAACAACGAACCTAGTTTGTGTTGGAAGAACACTAACGTTTCATCCCTTAACGAGAGACTTCATCAGTGTGACATTCACAATTAATCCATCAACGAAAGTTTTGTATGAATGTATTGTAGCTTTGTAGATTATGTAAATATTATGTTTTTTCATACTCAGAATGATAGTTTATTTTAGTGCTTTTAGTTTATTATTATTTTAGTGATTTTGGTTGTTAATGTTTGCTTTTGTACGTAATGAACTTAATTGAGATTAAATTTTACTCTTTTTATTTTGATTATTACAAACTCAACCTCTATAAATTTTAATCTTATACGTTCTAAAACTGACATTGGCAGAATTGTGTCAAACTATGACGCAGAGCCAAAAATAGAAGAAGAAGAAGAACAACGGGCGGGTTGTCTGAGTCATTAAAGGAGGATTTGAATTAGATTAGACTACCATGTTGTAAACTACAACTTTCCGTTCCAGGTAACCTCTTCTACGATGTCGCTCTCCTCTTCCTCTCAAAGCCTCTGGACCTGGCTCCGAACGTCCAGCCAGCTTGCCTGCCGCCTCCCAGGGAGCGCACCTCGCCCGCCACTCGCTGCTTCGCTACAGGATGGGGCAAGGACAAGTTTGGCAAGGATGGACGGTACCAGGTCATCATGAAGAAGGTAAAGGATTTATGTAGGAGAGAATATAAACAAACTAGCGACCCGCCCCGGCTTCGCACGGGTGCAATAAAATACTACTATTACTAATATGATACATATTATGATTTCTCAATCAAAGAGCAAAGAGTTTTCATTCAAAGAAATTAGACCGAACCACAGATCACTATATATGTACCAAGCTACAATCAAGGAGTATTTATATACCCTGGGGAGCGATTTCTTTCGTCCACGGTACCAAGACCGAACCATAGACATGTTTATACTTAATTGACATGTTTACTTTGCAACGCCGTTACAATTTTTTTAGCAATATATTCATTTTCATATTGAAACTAATAATGCGAATTTTCCGCCTATAAGTTGTCGACTCGGATCGACTAATTTTTTACGCTCTTCAATTTGATGTGCATTTCGTTCGAGTCTACCGTAGACCGGTCCGAAATTATTAATATAGAAGAGTGAGAAAGGAGGAAGTAAATAGGATTCCTCGTATAAGGCAGGTCATAGACCAAAAAAACAGAATAGGAAAGAATGGCAACAATGGAGTGATAATGGCAAAAATGGCAAACATTTTATCTACATCGAGTTTGACTAGTGAACATTTTTACTTTATTTTATTTTTATATTTCAGCAAAACTAGCAGGTTATTATACCTTAATATGTTAAACTTATTGGATAACTTAAGCCTCAAGTTGAAACTGTAGTTTCAACTTATGAGTAGAGATAAACTATTCTAAAAATACACGCCACTTTTACTATTAAAACTATCGAATTCTTTACGGATGTTAGGTATGAAACGTTGATGTTCCAACACAAATATGGTTCGTAGTTAACCCACTTACATCCGTGATGAATGCACGCCCCCTCCACAAAACGTCATAAGTACCTACTCGGCGTGCATTTTTAGAATGGTTTATCTCTACATTATTATGTGTCTATTGGAAGTAGGTAACAACTACGTAACTGAAATTTTGACGTGACAACGTCTTATAAATTGGTTTGCCGGGTGACACTTCAAGAAACTGCGTTACGCGTTACGTTCCACTCACGTTATGCGCTCACAATGTTTTACCACTCAAAGTCGTTGTCACGTAAAACTTTCGCCCGTATACCGACTTTACAGGCAACCAATTTTTTTTAAGCAGTAATAATGAATGGCATTGCACCTAATTTTATGAGTATAATATGAATTCGAGCCTACTGAATCATTTCGAGCCTACTGAAGAAGTAAAAGTAACATACTTATAATTATTTACTTTAAATAATGTAGGTAGGTAGTTGGAGTTAAATAAATAAATAATAAATAAAATAACTTTATTCACAAAGAAAATTATACTAGTATTTACAATTGAAACAATTGAGCTAACTGCTGACTGTTGCAAACAGTCTACAGGTAGCTCAACTGATCCATATCAACACCAGTCGGAAGCGTCCCCAAGACGCTGGCTGCATTGCCACGCTGTATGGCAATGCTGATACGCTGTGCCAGATATTCACCAGCTCTCGGGTCACGCGTGGCTTCGACCAGAGGCTCAGATAGTTTTTTGAAAACCCGAAGAGCCTCGGTACCCCACGGACCTAGGGTCTCGACTCCCAGGGGAGCAAATGTGTAGGCTCTGTCGAGCTTCTCGATCTTCGGCCAAATCTGCCGCCGCACCCGCCCTCACGGTAAAAAAAAATAAATAAAAATAATGCTGGACAATTCACGCAGCATTATCTAGCCCCATGCTAAGCAGAGCTTGTGTTATGGGTACCTACTAGATAACTGATATACATAATACAATACACTACATAGATAGATATTTTTTATTGTACATAGAAAACATCCAGAACGCTCTGGACAAAATATGTCTGCAGATCGTACAAACATTTGTCCTGAAGCGGGAATCGAACCTGCAACCTCCTGCGTCGCAGGCAGACCTTTGAGAGTTTTCCGTGTTGCTGAGATTAAAAAAGCAATTACAAAATACTTTTTTCCCTTCACAAGGTGAACCGATGACATTGGTAAAGGTCGCTGGAACCGCTGAATACTAGTAGCGCAGAACCGGTTATTGTGACGACCTTTGGGAGTGGCCAATGTCCAGCCGTGGTCGTCTTACCACCTGGTGATGATGGTAATAAAGACTATTTCTAATTACAGATCGAACTACCAGTTGTAGACCGCAACACCTGCCAGGAGCAGCTCCGCAAGACGCGTCTCGGTCGGTTCTTCCAGCTGCACTCTTCTTTCATGTGCGCTGGCGGTGAGAAGGATAAGGACGCATGCAGAGGCGATGGGGGATCCCCGCTGTCTTGTCCTATTCAGGTACTCCTCCCCTTGCATCTGGAAATATGGTGGTGTCCTGAGTAAAAAAACAATTATTCCATTTAGTCCGTCAGTTAGATTACCTCAACAGCCTGAATTGGTCCACTACTGGATACAGGCCTCCCATCCCATCACATGGGGGTAATGCCCACGCTGGGCATGCGGGTTGGGGATCGCAGTTCAATGGTAGAATTGTTCTGCAGGGGGCGCTGCTGCCCGCTCCCGGTGGATATCCCTTAGTCGCCTCTTACTTAGGCTTAGAAGCTGTGTGGTGCCGGCTTAGGATTTGCACCACCCCAACTCTTCCCGCGGGTGTCGTAAGAGGCGACAGTTAGATTATCACAAGATATTGGACACGTATTTTTTATCAAATTAAAAATGACAAAAATAAAGCTCGTCAATGTTTGGGAGTAGGGGCTAGTGACGTCACACTTTACTAAAAAGTGTCGCAAGGTGTGACGTCACGCTGAACTTTAACTGGCTATCTTCATCATATATTTCGTCGAGTCGTCAAATGTTTCTATTTTTTTCACACAGCATCATCTAGTCACAAAGTGAACAAAGTTCTATGGCCCGCAATATGAATACGTTTCTGTAATTTTTTTATATTTTGACGTGACAACGTCTTATAAATTGGTTTGCCGGGTGACACTTCAAGAAACTGCGTTACGCGTTACGCTCCGCTCACGTTATGCAGACATAAAAAGTGAAAGGAACTCAAAGTCGTTGTCACGTAAAACTTTCGCCCGTATACCGACTTTACAGGCAACCAATTTTTTTATCGTTTCGTAAAGTGTGAAATAAAGAATTTTCTTTCAATCTATCTATGACAGCTGGCTCAATCATCAATTTATTCTTGAGTAACGTTTACGCCATAGAAAATCGTTACTCAATGATGACTGAACAAGCTTTCATAATCCTGGGCTAATATCATCTATATTCTTTTCTACAGGATGAGCCCGGCCGCTACGCGCAAGCTGGCATAGTAGCGTGGGGCATCGGCTGCGGAGGCGACGGTACCCCCGGAGTCTACGTCGACGTTGCGAACCTGAGAAGTTGGATCGATGACAAGGTGGCCGGCAAGGGATTCGATCCCAAGGTCTACTCTTATTAGGAGGATCCACAGTGTAATAGAATGAGGATCCGTAACGTTTTTTAGAATGCAGATATAAAGAGCTAAGAAATCCATAACACACACTGCAAAAAATTTTGTTTTACGACAAAAATTGACGAAGTTATGACCAAATTACTAGCGAAGTTCACTGAGTGACCGCCGCGGGTGCGTGTGACGTCACTCGCTGGTTGCCGCCCGTTAACCGTAGCACAATACATAAAGATGTCAGTTTATAGTGATTTACTCCGAAACTATAACTTTAAAAAATGACACAACGAAATACTCAGTTTTGAGAGACCCATCGAATGAAAAAAAACAAAACAAAAAATATAAAAAAATGAAAATTATTTTCATCTAGTAATTTAATCATAACTTTGTACGTAATGGTCCGATTTGGATAATTTCAAGATATATATAATAACGTGGATACTAGTTCTATTGAAATTGCTTTAATTACGGATCCTCATTTAAAAGAACCATACATCCATAGTTTATAATATTATGTTAAAACGTATTTTGTGATGACTCATTTTGCTGTTTACTCCACGAAAAGACAAGCTATGTGATTTCCAATGCTCACTATCAATTTATAAGCAAAATAAATGACATTATTTTACTGACAAGATTTTTATTTCATTCCTTGAAATCATCGATCATGAATTTGAATCATATTCAGAAACATGTTTATTGTTGACTTTTTTTAATAAAAAAGGTACCTAGTAAAAGAGATTGAGATTTCATTCCTTGAAATCATCGATCATGAATTTGAATCATATTCAGGATTATGTTTATTGTTGACTTTTTTTATAAAAAGGTAGGTAGGTAGTAAAAGAGATTCGTCGCCCCCTTGAAATTCCTAAATTATAATAACAAGCCCTATTATTATAAATGCGAAAGTTTAGCTGGATGTATTAGGATGAATGGATGGATGTTTGTTACCTCTTCACGCCAAAACTACTGATCCGATCGGGCTGAAATTTAGCATACAGGTAATTTTAATCCTGGAATCACTTTTTATCCCATAAATCAGTTCCCATGAGATAGAAATTACCTTTGAGCGTTTCCATAGAAACAACGCGTGCGAAGCCGCGGGCAGAAGCTAGTAGTTAATACTTTCAGTAACATTTGAAGATTCATCAGCCATTCATCCCTCGGCACGGTACGTTTGACACCTTGGATGTGGTGAGATTCAACCTTCGCATCATGACAAGAGCCCTAACTGGACACTGTCGCCTCAACAAGCACATGTTCAAATTAGGGCTTAGCGACACACAATCCTGCAGGTTCTGTGAGGAGGCGGAGGAAACGCCTCTCCATCTTCTAGGAGAGTGCGGAGCACTGATGCAAAAACGTAGCATCCATCTGGGCAAGCACCTGCTTAGTCCAGACGAGCTAAAACACTCCACCCCGAAGAAAATCCTACAGTTCCTAGCAGCTGCAAGGGTTAGCGGCGAACTGTGAACGCCGCTGCTTCGAGGCTGAACACACAAAGTGGCGATCACAATAGGCCAATCATGGCCGCAGTGATACGAAAGCCACCAAAAGTTTAAAAAAAAAAAAAAAAACATTTGAAGATTCGTTTTCGACGAATTCTGTGGCGCAGCGGGAGAAGGTCCAGCTGCGACGCAAGAGGTTGCGGGTTCGATTCCCGCCTCGAGACAAATGCTTGTACGATCTGCAGATATTTGTTCAGGGTGTTCTGGATGTTTTCTATGTACTTACTTATAATAAAAAATATGTATAATCAATGTAGTGTATTGTATTAAGTACTATATCAGTTATCTAGTAGCTATCCATAACACAAGCTCTGCTTAGCTCGGGGCTAGATAATGCTGTGTGAATTGTCCAGCATTATTTATTTATTATTTATTTATGTCACGATTTTTTGATAGAGTTTAGCTTAAGACGAAGTGAATTTTAATGCTCTGTAACAATTTATGAAAAATAAAACACATTATTTACTGACAAGATTTTCATTTCATCCCACTCTTCCTCAAAACTGTTACAATAACAATGCAGCGTTTTATTTAGTTAGCACGATGACTAAATCTATACGACTCTAAACAGGTATTTGGCTGGTGGTATCTAAGCACTTACCGTACGGTACATAAGCAATATAATATACACTTGCGAGCTTTAAACTGGAATCGCTTCAAGGGTTGTTCAAGACTAATTTTTACAATTTCTTTGCAGTGAACTATGAGTTAAGTTATATTTTCACTTACGCAGGATTTATTGGCGACGATAAATTTTGATTTAATGCACGATAATGTCCGCTGCCACACCGCAGCAGTGACTAGACAGTACCGACAGACGTCTTCCATGTCGGCATTCCCACACTAGACTGGCCAGCCCTTATTCCTGACTTGAACCCAATCTGGCATATGTGGAACGAGCTAAAACAGCGGATACGAGAGAGAAATCCAGCTCATCCAGCTCCGGCGCCGATAGAAGCCGATAGATGCAACTTCGACCTATTGCAATAATTCCCAAAATTTAGGTAGCCAATTTAATTACTTTTAAATCTTCTTGATATCACTTGAAAGGTAACAAAATTACCTTTCAAATGATATACCACAATCTATATTCGTTCATTGTACATAAATGGTAAAAAAATTGTTTTGATCAACTCGCGATGAAGCGATTCCATTTTAAAGCTCGCAAGTGTAGGTACCTAACGTTAATTATCTTGTAGTTGTAGGTAGTACCTACGTCTAGTTACTCACTGACAGATGGTTAACAGTGAGGTTAACGAGGGATCGCTACATAATTTAATAGGTAGGTATACCATATTTTCAATCCAGCAACTATTGTAGGTACATAAACAAAGAAATGTCACTATCCAATTGACAAGACATTTTGGTACAAAATATTGTTTGTTGATCTTGATCTGTTGAGTAGTTTTGGAGATCATAACGCCTTTAGTACACTACGCATTCGTATGCGGCAGCGAGTCTCTGCGGAACTACTGCGTAGCGAAATATCTGCGGAACGTTAGTACACAGCAATGTTTTCGCAACTTTTTCGCAATGATATGCCATTGTAATTTTTATATAGAGTGAAAACTCCTTTGGAAAACTTTAATCGATACTGGCTAGTTTAAACCAAAGAATTTGTAGGTACGGCTGCTGTACAACGTAAGCACTTACCTGCTCTATGGCACTTACCACGTCCCTGGTTTAAACAAGGATTGGAGAGGCAAAGCGGTTCAATCCTTGAGAAGAAAAACTCTATTTTATATCAAGATTCGAGGATATAAACAATCTTGACTCGAGAAGCGCAGCTGGTGTTGTGTCTGTGCTCGAGTGGGAGAAAAGTAGCAGAAAAGCCATCAATTCTGAGAGGATTGCTACCTAATATGGTTTTTAGATAGTTATTCTAATAAAACTTTTTAAACTTTCGCGATTTGTTAACATAGTTAATGATTATATCGGGTATTTATCGCGTACCTTTTGTTTTATTATAGTTTTTGTTATATTTTTAGGTACTTGAACGCCGCATCACATCATCATCCGCACCACTTGCAATCCGTTGTGTCTTCACTTACGAACAGAGCTCATGCTCTGTGTGACCCTGAACATCTGGAGGATGAACTCAGCCATGTTCAGAAGGTTCTCAAACAGAACGGCTATGTAAGTTATAGACACACAAAGCGGAGAAGCCGCAGAACGCCTGAGGTTAGTAGACAACCCATCTTTTTGCCGTACGTGAAAGGGGTGACGGATAAAATTGAAAATATCCTGAAAAGGTTTTCAATAAAGTCGGTTCTCACCCCCCACACAAAAGTCTCTCAGCAACTACGAACACCAAAAGATGTCATACCTCTACAAATGCCAGGCGTCTACAAGGTTGACTGTAGCTGTGGCCGCTCATACATAGGGCAAACTAAACGAACCATTGCCGAAAGGGTGAAAGAGCACATAGCAGCGGTCAAAAATAGGCAAATAACAAGTCGGCGATAGCGGAACACCTGCTAGACTCAGGAAGTAACCACTGGATTGAGCTACATGACCCAAAAGTTCTATCCCGTGAACGCCACTACTACAAAAGGATGGTTCGAGAGGCGATTGAGATCAAGAAACACCCGAATTTTAATCGTGAAGATGGTTTTCGTCTCTCTTCCTCGTGGAATCCTGTGATTAATATGTGTGTGCGTCGTGATCCGACTGTACTGCAATCGGACACGGTCAGTGTAGTGTGTCGTAATGTGAACTTGGACATTCCTGATTCTGAAGACGAATTGAGGGTAGTCGTGGATACTGCCGTCAATTCTCGGCGGTAACTCCGAGTACATCCAGTCGCCCCGCGACCACGATCGCTGTAACGCGGTAGAAACGTAGGGGAAATAAAACAAAAGGTACGCGATAAATACCCGATATTATCATTAACTAAGTTATTCTAATGCTACGGATCCACCTGCTTTAGCGTTGACGTTAGTGTTAATGTCCATTAACGCGTTAATTAATGCGCTAAAAATGCACCTTGGCTATTATGCGTAGTCAATAAATGAACACGGTAAAACCTTGGCCACATCTTAACGCGTTAGGACGCAGGTGAAGCCGTAGCATAATACTTACTTATCTCGAAAATGGTTAAGTTAGTAGGTTTGTCGTAGTTTCATAGTCAAACCAGTCAGTAATTATGGAAACTACAACCCCCTCAAAAATCTAAGTCGACTAACCGGTAACCCGTACCTCGAAGTATTTTATAAAAAACTGTTGAACAGTGTCTGTACTTAGGTACCTATAACAACTTTGATTATTTATAGATTTTTATGTGACATGAATTATTATTGAAATTTCTTTTTATGGTAACTAACATAGTATATAGGTATTTGTACTAACATTTATGGTGAACAACCGAAATAAATGATTTGAATTTGAATTTGAATTATATTAATTCTCCCGGCTTTATCTATCAAAGTTTTAGAGATATTTAGAAAATCGAGAAAAAGTAATTGAATTGAAACCATAGAAATACATTTTCTACTTTCCTGGTAGATTTTTAAATCAAATGTGTAATGGTAGGATAGAAATTTACCAAACGCAGCTATATGAATGTGATTTTACGCGGCGTTTTATCTCATTTCATCTAAACCAACCTTGGAAGCTAATGTTAGTCAGTAAACGTTTATTCATAATAAAGCTTACCTATTCGTAAAAGAGAAGCACCTAGGTAAGTTCTTCTACCTAGTACCTAGTTTTAAAACTATGTAGGTAGGTAACTACGTTTATTTTATATCAAAATCATATTGCAAAAGTTACAGTTAGATAATTATATCAAAACCCCATCACTAGACACTACTTTTGTTTGGGTGCCTAACTGGTAATAAAATATGCCGTAAATGTGGTGCCGTAAAAATTGGTGCCCTTACCTAATGGGAATACTCCTTATACCTTACTAGAAAAAATATCCGTCAAAGCGAAGGCTGACTTTAAGCCTTTGTTTTCACAATTTCAAGAAGATTCCATCAGAACCGTAGTCATTTCAAGATTCCATTTTGGTGCATATACCAATTTAAGAAAATTCGAGTACCTACACGAATCTTTTACCCAGAGCATTCTTCTGATCTCCTAACTTTCACAATATAAGATAGACAAGTTAAACTAGGCAACAAAAAAAAGTCGGTGTTGCCATGAAAAAATCTTTTCTCTTTAAGGCGCAACGCACACAGAAGGCGGCGAGGCGAGGGTAAGGCGCAGACACGCCGCTCCTCGCCCCCCGCCACGCCGCCTTACGGGTATCCCATCTGCGGGCGACGTGGCGGGGGGCGAGGAGCGGCGTGTCTGCGCCTTACCCTCGCCTCGCCGCCTTCTGTGTGCGTTGCGCCTAACGTTTTCCCCCTCGATGATTTTTTGCGTTCCAGTTTTCCCCCTTGAGAGAAGGAAACCAAATACAGTAGGTACTCCAATAAAATGACACCAAATGTGAAAAATGACATCCAATGTCAAAAATGACACCAAATGTCAAAACTGACGTACTTAATTTATCAAAAAAACACAATGTCAATAATGACATCCAATGTCAAAAATTGCACAAAGTCACCTGCCTGGCACATAGTCACTCCGAATGACGGTAGGTACTTACCAAGATATTACGTAACGATCCGGCACGATACAAGTAGGAGACATAAAAAAAAATTGGTTGCCTGTAAAGTCGGTATACGGGCGAAAGTTTTACGTGACAACGACTTTGAGTTCCTTTCACTTTTTATGTCTGCATAACGTGAGCGGAGCGTAACGCGTAACGCAGTTTCTTGAAGTGTCACCCGGCAAACCAATTTACTTATAAGACGTTGTCACGACAATAAGTCTTGGTTCCTTGAAGCCTTGAAGCCTTGAAGCCTTGTAAGCCCCTCTTCGAAAACTGCAAGATATTAAGTAGGTACCTATCGCCTGCATGTATATTAGGGAAATTTGTCTTTTTGTTAAATCACACCCGAATCTATTTCAAAAAACGTAGCGATGTGATTACTCGCCAAAAAATGATCAAATTTAACAATTTGCTCTATAAACCACAGTGCCAAAAATATATAAGTATGTATGTATAAAAGAAATGTTTTACCAGAAGACATAAAAGAACTTAGTGGAAATATCTTTAGAAAAAAATTAAATAGATGATTACAATGCTTTTATAGTGTAAAAGAATATCTGGAAGATTGATTTGTTACATAATTATTATTTTACTAATTATATTAAACCTTATTACTAATTATATTAAACCTAGGTAAGTACTTACCTACCTATATTAATATGACTCACACATTATAGGTAGGTATTTCAGGCTGAATACAATTGCGTAAATAGTTATAAGATCTGACATTGTGAAATGATTATGTATTCTTGCAAATAAATGATTTGATTTGAGACTTGCTGCGACGACATGTCGGCACGCCGCGCAACCCGCCGACAAATGCTTTACATAGGATTCATTGGGTGCGATTTTCGACCAACAATCGTTTACATCTAAATATCATCAAAATAACACTTAGAAATGCATCTTTACGCCTGTACAATAAAACAATAAGCTTAATAAATTACATAACTTGTTATAAAATAGGTAGAAAGCAATAAAATTATACCTGAACACAAATTATAATGGGTTAGGTAATAGGTTGCGCCGGCGGCGGCGGCGCCGAAATGGCGACGGCGTCGTCGGGCCGCCGGGTCAATGTGACAGTGTGCCATACAGTTTCATAGAATTACTTAGGTATGCATGCGTCCACCGATGTCGTCGGTATCGAGTCTCGGTATCGGTATCGAATGTGAAGGTTTTATTTTACTTTTGTCTACGTCGATGAGAATTGCCCATGCATTTAATACAAAGTAGGTACCTACCTAGTACTTACCTACCTAACTGCTCAACTAACATTTTGATAAGAATAAGTGTTAAATGTATATCACACTAATATTTTAATGGAATAATTTTTGAACGCTTCCATAGAAATAACGCGTGCGAAGCCGCGGGCAGAAACTAGTGCTGTGTAAGAGAATTACCTATAAGAACCTAAATTGCTATATAGGCGCTATCAATGGGTATTAACATATCACGTATTATTGCGTGCAGTAACTCTCTTATTAATTTAGTTATTTAAAAAAGGGCATCCTAAACCTGATTTGGGCTGTTCAAGAGTGGTTATAGGTACCTACCTATTTGGCCATTTGGGTGATATGATAATACAGAGTTAGACTAGTGCTATTGGAGCAGTTGTTCCCATTTTAAGTGTTTTGTGAGCTACAACCGCAAGCTAAAGCAGTAGGTACACAAGTTGTAAAAACCACTCTGGTAACATTTTATAGTAACTATTCTCATAATCTTTCTTGGCACCTATTATTCGTCACGGCGGCGGCGGCCCCCACCGCCCGCGCCCCACCGCACCGCCCCGCCGCCGCGCCCCGTTCGTTTCCCTCGGCAGTCGGCCGATCTCAGTTAGTCTGCACGCTGCGTTCCATAGCCGCGCACTTGAAATACAATCACAGATACAATACAGCTGTCTCAAGATTCTTTCTGTTTATCAGCCAGCGCCGCCGCCGCCGTTGCCGAGTGCATTCAAAGTAAGTTATAAATTTAATATTTAGTCTGCGTGCACATAGGTAGACATTCTGTCAAATAGGTACCAGTTCTCTTAGCTCATTTCATTATGATTAGGTAGTATAGTTATGTACTAGTAAGTAAACCGATTCCCTTCTATTTCGGCCAAGTTTTGAACTAAACAAGGTTTTGTTCATATTATTACAACAATAAAATAAAATTATAGTCCTAGTCGTTAGGTAGGTAATGGGTAGGTAGGTTTATCTTTTAGTAAACAATCTTAAAATTACCTATTATTGAAATGTGTTTGTGTGTATCTAAATGCAATGCAATAAAGTTAATTTCAGCTTGTACTTCTATGTCACACACATCTCTAAAAGGCTAACAACGGTCTTTCTGCGTTGAAATAGATCATCTCTTTCTACACTATGCAAACTGAGCGAGACATCAGACCCAGAAATATAGCTAGGTAACGCGCTTGCAGTGTAAACTATTACCTGCGAACATGCCTGCGCAAACTGGTGTGTGCCGGCCGGTAGACGGCAGAAGCGCGGCTTGTGCAATCGTTTACATGCTCAAGACGGGGCTGCGCAGTTGAATTGTACAGGCAAGACGGAGCGTGTGCCCGGGCTTTTACTCTCGTGGTACAAAAGTTAGGGCATTTATAATTATTATTGGCGTTAACTAGCGACCCGCCCCGGCTTCGCACGGGTGCAAGCTACGAATCAATGAGTATTTATATACCCTGGGGAGCGATTTCTTCCGTCCACGGTACCAAGACCGAACCATAGACATGTTTATACTTAATTGACAGGTTTACTTTGCAACGCCGTTACAATTTTTTTTAGCAATTTATTCATTTTCATATTGAAACTACTCGATAATCCGAATTTTCCGCCTATATGTTGTCGACTCGGATCGACAAATTTTTTACGCTCTTCAATTTGATGTGCATGCATTTCGTTCGAGTCTACCGTAGACCGGTCCGAAATTAAGAATTTGGCGACGGTTTATCGTTTTTTAAATCACACAAAATTATTAATATCTTAGCAGCTGCCGCAGCTATTAACTTAAAATAATAATACATTTCATGCGCATGTACATATAAAAAATGGAAAGGAATTTTTTCGGCACAAATTGTGATGTCCAAATTTTAAAAGAGACCTACATGGTCAAGCGGGGTATTAAATAAAAGGTATCGGTTTGTTCTTCTCAAATCAGTTTTAAAATTTTCGTAGGTTCCAATTTTAAAAATATTTTGAAAAAGTATAAAAAACTACCATTACCTACCCCCTAATATCCGAAATTTACAGAGCGATCCATCTGAAATGTAGGTTTGTACCTACTATCTATAGGTGTTCGTTAAATAGCGAAATCTCTTTAATCAACTTTCGAAACCCTCGGCACACGAGTTACTCTCGCATTTGATGGATTTACTTTTTAAATAAGTCTACCAACCAATAGCTCATCACATCACAGGCATCATCATCTTATCAAAAAAAAACTTTGCAGTAAAACGCTACCTAACATGTAACTTGATATTTTCCGTTCTCATTCAAAGTACCTACCTAGAAAGTTAGGTGGGTACCTATTTCACACATTTCTGAGGGATAACCCTAATTTCATATTTTTCAGAATGCCTTTCAAAATCGTGCAAGTCCGTGAAAATAATAGAAACAGATTGTTTGTTGTACCTTCCCAGTGGGAAGATCAAAACAAATTAAAATGGCCTCGGAAACACTGGAGCAAATACATAAGAAACGAGTTTTCAACACCAGAAGCTGATTGGAAGCAAGTGAGATGTGTAGTACAAAGACTAAATATTCCAAGTCATGAGATTGCTGAATACGTATTAGCAGAAATGCTGAACCATACAGATACGGAAGACGATACAAATGCTTATTTACAGAAAATCTGCGACAAACCACTACAAGAATTGAACGTGAATATTATAGCAGATGAAATTGTGAGTTATTTGTACAGTGTTACAGTAGTACAGTACGGACATTGTACTGTGTCAGGTCAGGTCAAGCGTAACACTCGTGTCATTGTCAGTGAACTGTTGACAACGTACCTACTCATAGTTAACTCTAGTACTAAATTAATTAAGAAAATTACAGTCAAAAAAAATTGGTTGCCTGTAAAGTCGGTATACGGGCGAAAGTTTTACGTGACAACGACTTTGAGTTCCTTTCACTTTTTATGTCTGCATAACGTGAGCGGAGCGTAACGCGTAACGCAGTTTCTTGAAGTGTCACCCGGCAAACCAATTTATAAGACGTTGTCACGTCAATAATAGAAACAAATTAGAACTAGTATTTACAATACTATATTGAATCATGTTATACATAAAGTTCTCTGTCGAGTATTTCTCCGTCTTATTTGCTCAAAACTGATATGGTATAAAATAATTAATTCTAATTTGGTATTTTTTCAGTTATGTCCCGCAAGAGGATCTGTATCAGATAACCAGAATAACCAACCTAATAAACATCAGTGCTGTGTTAATATGGAGCAAAATTTGGCAATTCAAAGTGTACTACTATCAAATCAAACACAAATTTTGGAGCAACTGAATACTATCAACAAGGTGCAAAACACCATATTGCTGAAAATTGCATCATTTTCTGTAAAATTGGAAGATGCAACGTTGCACAGTAATGCAGATAGAGATTCCCAGGTCTCTGAATTTCTTGAAGTCAGAAATACACCAAGTACCGCAGCTTTTCATTTTAAACCAGTTGTTAATACCGAGCAACTAAATGAATTAGAAAATCAGTTATCGGAGGGTAATGTAAGACAAAAACTCAAGAACACGTTTTCAGTGATATGCTCTGAAGGTAAAGGTATGGATTGCGCCTATATATTATCAGATGTCTTATTTTCGCGAGAGTTTCTATGCCAATGCTCTTGGAGCGGAGGCAGTCGAGGAAATGATGCAAAAGTTGCCTGGAAAAGTTACAAAAACATCCTGTCGTTTTTTGTGGAAATGATTCGCTGTTGGGACATAACGTATACAATGAAAGAAAATGAGTCATTTTTCAAGAACATTCTAAGGCACGCAAAAAAAAGAAAAATGTCAAAGCATCAAAGAGCTTCCACGTCAAGGATACGTGCAAAACGTTCAAAGCTGCAAACTACAAATTATGACGAAACTACTGACGAAGATGAAAATACAACTTTTTACGAAAATGATCAAAATACAGTTGAGGAAATAAAATTAGACGTTGACGAAGAAAACACAATGGACACAGAAGAAAAAGAGAAAAACACAGATAAAGAAACGGAAGCCGAAAATAATTCAATAGAAAAAAATGATTTAAATTTAAACGATTCTTCAAAAAGTAATAAAAAACACAAACAAAGAGAACGTAAAGTTCAACAAATGGAAAAGGAACAAAACAGTTTAGATAGAACTACAAAAGAAAAAGAAGAAGAAGAGGAAAACGAAGAAGACAAAAACGGAACTGCAATCAACGATGTCAACAAGATTACAAAGGATTTTAAAGAAGGGATCAACTCAGAAGAAGCAAATGATAATACTGCCGAAGAAGCGAAAAGTATAGATGAAAGTAATGAGCCGAGTACATCATTTAACTTGGTTTTTGACTTGGTTGAGGAAACCAACCCGAAAACGAAATTTGCCAAACTACCTAAAATGAAGGAAGAAAAGAAGCGTCACGTTAAAATAAAAATAAAATCGACAGATTCAGAAGAATGTTAGTTGCTAAAATAGCAATCATTTGAAAAAGTTCTAATTAGTAAACAGTTTTGTTGATTTATTTTATGTTTAATGTTATTTTAATTTTTTTTAGATTTCTAGTTTTGCACGAGTGTACGCTACGTATTAACATAGTGTAAAAACTTACCTACCTAAGGAATATATACTTTATTCACAAAGATAGTTACAATCAAGTAATAGAAATAAATTTTAGAACTAGTATTTACAATTGAAACAATGGAGGTAACTGCAGACTGTTGTAAACAATCTACAGGTTGCTCAGCTGATCCATATCAATACCAGTCGGAAGCGTCCCTACTAAGTACTAACTTAGTAAAAAAACAGAAGGAAAAACAATGTAGCTCATGACGTCCCCCCCCCACTCCCTTAAAAAATATGTCGGTCGCAATACCATACATCCTGTATGGGTAGGTACGTAAATAATTTCTAAAATTTATATATTTACTAGCTTCTGCCCGCGGCTTTGCACGCGTATTTTCGGTATAATAAGTAGCCTATTATGTAAGTTACGCTTTGCTCTAAACGTACGCCAAATTTCATCTTAATTTGTTCAGTAGTTTTAGTGGAGATCCTAGGTAACTTCTAAACTATCTTACCTAAGGCTAAGATGCAAGACTTATTTTGAAGCACACATTCTGTCCTATCGTTCAAAAACAAAAAACATGTAGCTTGACAGTTTAGATTTTATGAAAAAGCTAATAATTTAAAAAAAATGTTTAAAAAAATTATTTTTTTGTTTTATAAATTCTCGTTTCTTCTATTATAAAATAGAAATTGCAACAATGTTATCATTGCTTTATTGTCTACATTATTGGCTATCAAATGAGTCCTCTATCGTCTTTCTAAGACCTCTACATGGCTAGCTATAGCTTAATCAGTACAAGCACCCGTGCTTCGAGGCAACAGAAAACAAAATGACTGCCATTTTGTCATGGAGAGAGAAAAAAAAATAGGGATAGTGATTTGTCGATAAAATTTACCGTATTTCACCCCCCCCCCAAAGTCTCCGACACCGGTGACCAGACACATTGTATATATTAGTAGGATATTCACGGTCAAGTAGGGTATCCATTTCCAATGAAAGGTAACAATTTGTAGATTTCTAAACAGTTTTTGTAATTTCTGTAGGTTTCATACTTTTTGAAATGTTTTGAAAAAGTCAAAAAATTTACCTAATCTCCGAAGTGTGCAGAGCGATCCATCTAAAATACACAACGGTACATATTTGTCTATTAAACTATCTTCTGCCCGTGGCTTCACACGCGTCTTTGGTATGATAAGTAGCCTATTGTTTATGTTAGGCATTCTAAGTGTATTCCCAATTTTTTTTTTAACTTTCTGCTTTATTATTAGTAGGATTAACTAAGGTTAAATTATATGTAAGTAGTTTATAATTCACTGTTTCAATACACTAGGTATTTCACCATTCTTCAGGCATTCTTGTTACCTCTTAGAGCTTCCTATAACTTGTTAGGTGGTACACAGTATTTAACTAACTCTGTTTTAGAAGATTAAGTGTTAGTAAATAACTGCCAAAAAACTCTTTTCGGTCTCTTTTTGAATTCCTAATTTTGGTTTACCTACTTACTTAAGTAAGTTACCGTAAGTTTAGTTTATTTCCCTTGCTCCACTCGCCCCTATTTATATTCAAAGCTAATAATATAATGATATCCACCACCACAGTCTTTAAAATTTTCGGGGTTTGCTTCGCTCACTATCATTTATTTTGTCAACAAACATCAGAAAAAAAACCTCAAAAATTTTTGAGGTTACTTAAACTTACTATTGTTGGGAGTTGGGGGAGGCGATGTCATGTAAATGTGTTTTACTTTTCCTAAAGCTCTAATAGTAACGTTTCTCTAATACATCAGGAGAATCAGCTCTATTACATGGTGCAAGAAAACTACCCCCCCCCCCCCCCCCCCACACACACACCCTATCTCCGTATCCAGGGGGACTCTACCTACATGATCATTTCGTTGAATTCAAGAATAAACTTTTCACTCAACAATAACCTACAATGACGTATTCCTGCAGTAGGAGGCGTAAGGGAAAACGCGCGCCTGCCACGCCGCCGCCGCCGCGCTCGTGATTTTTGTAGTTATCTAAACATGGTTATTATCAAAAACAATCAAGTCAAAATCTGCGAATTTGTTTAGAAATACTAAGTGTCTTTAGTAGAGTACAAAAAAAAGTAACATATCAGTAGTTCGCTAGTCATAATATTGAAAAAAAACATAAGAAAATGGGGTAACTTTAGGATTTTTTTCTATCGAGTGAAGTACCTACATTAGAACTTGTAACTGAACTGAATGTGACTTTGACTAGATTAGATCCTTATGTAATATTTTTTTTCAGAATATTAAACCCTATTTTCTAAGTCTCAGATGATTTTAAAAATCACAAGAGTGCTGCCTTTGCTGGCCTATTAAGTCTTAACACAAGCCGTGGTACACCAAAAAAATAAATAATGTACAATATGTAAAATAAAATAAAAATTGTAATATGAGTAATTACAATCGCGTTGTAGTACTTTACATGACTATGATCGAAACAAGGCACCAACAAGGTAAAGTCTAGGTATACTAATAAGATGAAAGAATCGGAAAGATTTGAGTGTTTGTTTGTATTGAATAGGCTCCGAAACTACTGGACCGATTTGAAAAATTGTTGGTATTGTACCAATAGTAAAAGGTCTGTACATTTCAAAACAGTTTTTGAAATTTCTGTAGGTTTCATACTTTTTGAAATATTTTTTGAAAAAAGACGAAAAAATACCCATTCAAAATCAAAATCAAAATCAAAATCAAAAACTCTTTATTTCCATAAATACAATAAATGTACACTTAGAAAAGGTCAAAATATAAAAGTAAACACTGACACGGAAATAAAGTGATATTTTTGATTTCTGTCGCTTCGATATGTAGACTAAAGTAAAGAAGCGACGAAGAAACCTTTAGCCTGTTATTTGTTATTTTTCGAGTTGGAGCAAAACCCGTCCCAAGCTTTTTTATCCTCTAGATAATCTGATATTTTATAGTAAGCCTTTTTGCACAGCAAGGTTTTGACAATTTGTTTGAATTTATTTATTGATATTTTTTGCAACTCACTTGGAGTTTTGTTGTAGAAGCGTATACATTGCCCTTTAAAAGATGCATTTATCTTGTGTAGCCTAGTTGTGGGCACAGCGAGTTTATTCTTATTTCTAGTATTTATATTATGTATGTCGCTATTTTTAGGGAATTGATTGATATTTCTATGAGTGTACAACAAGTTTTCATAAATGTATTGACATGGTACTGTCATTATGTTAATTTCTTTGAATTTATCACGCAGGGATTCTCTGGGACCCATATTATAGATTGCACGAACAGCTCTCTTCTGCAGCACAAATACGGTATTAATATCTGCAGCGTTCCCCCACAGCAGAATGCCATAAGACATAACACTATGGAAGTAGCTGAAATAGACTAGTCTAGAAGTATCAACGTCTGTAAGATGACGGATTTTTTTGACTGCATACGCTGCAGAGCTAAGTCTCTTTGCTAGCTTATCTATGTGTGGGCCCCATTGAAGTTTACTATCTAAGGTTATTCCTAAGAATACTGTACTGTTTACAATTTCTAATGTTTCTCCTTTTACGTTTACATCAGCCTTAACTTGTTTTACATTAGGTAGAGTAAATTTTATACATTTTGTTTTGGTTTCGTTAAGCAAAAGATTATTGACACTAAACCAATGTACTACTTTTGAGATTGCATTATTCACATCGTCGAAATTTATGTTTTGTCGTTTCATTTTAAAGATTAATGAAGTATCATCAGCAAACAACACAATCTCGTGATTATTCTTAACAAGATGTGGTAGGTCGTTAATATAAACTAAAAATAGGAAAGGACCGAGGATAGAGCCCTGCGGTACACCCATTGTAACTACAGACCCCGAAGACCGTTTCCCATTAATGTCAACTCTTTGTATCCTATCACTCAAGTAAGATGTAAGAAGATCCAAAGAGGTGTCTCTTATTCCATAGTGATGTAGTTTCCTGATTAATGTTTCATGGTGTACGCAATCGAATGCTTTTGACAAGTCGCAAAAAACACCTAAAGCATCTTGCGACTTCTCCCAAGCATCAAAAATATGCGATACTAACTCTACACCGGCATCAGTAGTTGACCTGCCCCGAGTAAACCCGAATTGCTTACCATGTAGCAGGTCATTGCCATTAAAATGCCTAAGCAATTGATGTAAAATAAGTTTTTCAAAAACTTTGCTGAAAGTTGGCAGTACTGATATTGGTCTAAAGTTAGTGGGGTCAGACCTACTACCCGATTTAAAAAGTGGGATTACTTTACTACATTTCATTAGATCAGGAAATACGCCACAATCAATAGATTCATTGAATATAAAAGCTAGATCTGGTGCAATCGTATCAATTAAAGGTTTAATAATTTTAACGGAAATGCCCCAGAGATCTGCAGTTTTCTTTATATTTAAAAGTTTGAAGGCTTTTTTAATATCTTTTTCATCGACATAGTTGAAATTAAGTTTATTTTCGCATTTAGGTACATTTTCTATGAGTAATGACTCAGCGATTAATTGAGAAGAGTTTAGACACTTCGTAGTAGAGATTGGAATGTCAGTAAAAAAGTTTTCAAAAGCTTGGGCTACTTCAATGTCATTTTTGATTGTGCAATCATTTATCTTTAAATTGTAATCATTAACGTAGGTACTGACCTTTCCAGTCTCACTATTAATTATTTTCCACGTTGATTTTATGACATTTTCACTATTTCTAATTTTGGAGCTTATATAATTTGATTTTGCTATTTGACAAACTTTTCTAAACATTTTTGAGTAATTTTTTACTTTTTCTTTGAACTCCTGGCTAAAATTGTATTGTTTTTCACTATATAGTTCATACAAAGTTTGTCTACTCTTATGTATACCTACTGTTGCCCACTCACTAAAGCTAAGTTTTTCTGAGACCATAATCGATTTGGATGTGAATATTGAATTGAACGCATTGGTGAATTTATAAAAAAAACTACAATACGACTCATTTGGGTTGTTATGTGAGTAATTAGGTGATGGCTTAGAATCCCAATCCAATTTCAACCGTTCAAATCGACTTGTGGTCACAGGTATGTAATTCTCCCCCTTATCTCCGAAGATTGCAGTGCAATCCATCCAAAATGTATGAAGCGTTTGGATATGGATATATATTATTATTATTAATTATTATAAAATTGTATTTTTATAATCTGCGTGTCCAATTGCGTATAATACGGGATAATCTCGAATAGAATGCAAAAATAATTCAGTATTTTCGGCTTCCATTGTGCGAAATTCTGTCCTCACCGACAGAACGCGAGCTGACGCTTTGCGATGCGAAACATCACTAGCGAAACGTATGCGTCTGTGTAACGGCCATTTCGCAGGTCCTTGCGAAACAATACCGACAAGGACGCAACTATTTCATCTAGCTATATAGTAGAGCGAGACATAACACATGCGAAACGTTGCCATACAACTTACAGTTTTTTCGTCGTTTCGCTGCCGCATGCGTTTGCGTAGGTGTAATAAAGGCGTAAGTAACAAAAATTCAAATTTCACAAACTTTCGGCTTTATAATATTAATAGGAAGGAATCCTAAATTTTAAGGACAACCTAGTGATTTTTGTGATGAAAGCTTGAGGCTAGGACCGAAGAGAAATTTTGTTAATAGCGTGATAATTAACTTTCCCTTTCCATGTTCAATAGGATGAAAACTATGAATACTTAGTAAAGTTTGCCCATCACTTACACGACACACCAATATAAGTTACTCTATGCGACACACCCCGACACAGCAATGTGAACCTAGCTTTAGGTAACATTTGTAGAGCTAATACCATCTATTGGCGAGTAGCTTATAAATAAATAAATAAATCAAATATAGTTTATAATATATAACTGATGTTTTCAAGAAAGTAAAACATATAACTGATAATATATAAAACTGAACTTATGTACCTATTTATAAAACTGAACTGATGTAGGTACTGAAAAACTGATGTTTTCATGAAAGTGTAGGTTTAAACATTTCTGCAACATGAACAGCGTCATCTATTGACGAGTAGCATGATTTGTTGAAAATCCCTACAAGCGGGAAGTTGGAGTGTTGCCATGAATGATCTAAAAATATTCTACCATATCATTTTATTTTTGAAACAAAACGAAACGCAAGCGTTTGCCGCAGTTTGTCGCAATGCAGTCAAATCTGTGCTGCCACCTCAACATTTTGCAGCTGGAACTAGCTCTTTTGGGTACTTTTTGGGTCACCACGCTCCCACTTATTATTTGCATATTAATTTGTGTGTAGTATTTATAAAAACAGTAGCATAATGAGTTCTAGCATTGTTTAATTAAATAACTGAGAAGTTAAATAGAAAATTTAAATTTAGGAAAAATAAAAAATCTGTGCTACCGAGCTAAGTAGCGCTCAACGGTCGGCCAAAGTTGGCAGCCCAAAGTGAAATGAAAAAGAAAAAGAAAATACGCACAAAAGTAAAATGGCCGATGCTCGTTGAAGGTGTGTCGCGGTTCTCTCGAGTCATCGATCGGCGATTTTACCATTGAACTGCAGTGAAAAGTTTTGGTGTTCCCTGGTGCGTACATTGGTATTGTGGTTTATAATAATGTGGAATTATGTATTGATATCCAGTAACCTGCGCATCGAGGGAGCCTGGAGCAAGAAGCATCTCATCTCAACAAAGGATTTCATTGGAGGTTTCCGTCATGTCGCGTTGGCCTTCCGCTTGGCCCGTCGCGTTAGCCCCGAGGCTGCTAGGCGCCCTCACGAGGGCGTATCCGTTCGCGACTGCATCGTGTCGGGGCTGCCGAGGCTCGCGCGCCGCTCCCGTGATGCTAAGTATACCGGTTTTTTTAGGCGGCGCCGCCGATCCCCGCGACTGCCAGCCGTGTGGCACCGGGGCTCCGCGCCCCTAGACGCCGCGCGCGTATCGAGCCCTCGCTCGCGGTCCCTAATCGGAGCCTCCAAGGTAAGTCTGCTCTCAATTCAAATTCAGATGGGAAAAATCGATTTCGGGCCGCCATTTTGTGAAAGTTCTAAGACTGACTAATTATCTAGGGCATACAAGATGCTGTATCATGATTATTATAATGATATGGCAGAGTAAATTGAGGTCCAAGACATTCCATGACATCCTCAATGGGATTTCACCTGCTGCAGCTCACAGATCTGCCCAAAATCAGTTGTAATTCTCATCAGGACACCACAACCCATACCTACTGCTAGTAGGTTTCTACATAAATCAGTTTTCACATTCATCATTCTCTATGACATGATTAGAAAAGCAACAAAAACCTATTATTAATAACTATCATCAATAGGTAATGATCGGAAACAAAATGCCACGCTACAAAGATTTACCCTGCAACACCATGTCGCCAAGACTATCTACTCCATATTTTAACTCAAACCTTTCCAAGAGCTCAGTATGTCCATTGCTACTCCACATCACAAGGATTCCCCATGTCATCCATCATCGTGGTAAATTTTTGGCATATTGACAACAAAAACACATCTCGAGGTAGTCTGTAAGTAGAGATGACCTGTTAGGTCCGGTGCGTTGGAGGTCATCTTTCACATGTCTTGTCCGACTAAACCAGTTACAGCTGCTTGTGTCACTGAGCATGAATATTTCATTGTTCTGTTTCCAAAGGCCAAATAATAAAAGTCACAGAACATGCCTCCACTTGATTTCTTTCTCGTATAATATGAACAACGACTGCAAGAACTAGGGCTAACCACTTTTCAGAAACGTAGAGATCGCAGAGACCTTATAACCTTCAAAATCCTTGAGACCTTGAGAGACCTTCAAAATCCTCACATATAGTATACAAAATTTATGAACATAGAGTGAACTCACAACCCTCAGTGAACTCTTTCAAAAATAGACTGGACAAATACTCTTTCAAAAATAGACTGGACAAATATTTAAAGTGCATTGACAAAGACTCAGATCTACACATATCAGCTTAACAGCTGCCTGTGTATCACAAATAAATAAATATTAAATAATAAAAAGACAAAAACCCAGAGAGCACATACTGCCAAATCGTATAGTGAAAACTTGGAACCGGTTACCAGAATCAGTGATCAGTGCCCCTCTCTCAAAAACAGACGACATATTTAAAGTGCATTGACAATGACTCAGATATACACCCATCAGCTTAACAGCTGCCTGTGTATCACAAATAATTAAATAAAATAGAAATCTCTCTTTCCTAAAAAATACTCATGGAGTTGAGCGAGATGCTGAAATTCATCCATCACCCACCATCCACGTCATACTCCACTACTTGGAAGAGTCGAGTTGGGTCAGCTACTGATCACTACAGATTTAAGTTGTGTAGATAAGGAATAGGATTGAAATAGCAATTGGACAGCATGCTATCTCGATTAGATCACATTTGATCAAATATGATTTGCTGAATGATCAAATCAAATTGATGTTATCTTCAATCCCATTATTTATCTACATGACTTGTGTAATACTTTAGCAATCCATAGGCTAGGAAAAATGCATTTAGTTCTCTAGGGTCACCATGAGTATTACAAAACGTCCATAATTCATGCAATCTCAAAAATTCAAATTCACTATCGCCTAAATTACTGATGAAGTAAATTCATCATCAGCCAATTAGACATAGGTAGGCGTCTCAATGTCGGCCATTTTGCCGTCCTCGGATCGATATAGAGGTACTTACCCCACCCAATCTACGCCATTTTGTCCGCAGCTTGACGCATTTCCTCCCCCTCCCCTCGCGCGGGCCTGCATGCGCAGTAAAGAGGCGCATGCAGTCTGCAGTATTGCTCAAACCTTCGACCGATGTAGCGAAGGATAAAACTACTAAAATATTAAATTCTAAAGTAACTCTTGTATGTTACCTTTTCACCCCGAAATCTTATCCCGCGGATGGACATAGGCTACTTGAAAAGTGCGTGCGAAACCGTGGACAGCATCTAGTGTTTCACAGTTCATTTGGATAAATAATGATCATCACCATGGGTATGTTACACTAAAAGTACATAATACAATCTAAAAAAGTCTTAATATTTTGTAATCTGGTCTAGGCAGAATAGCGCGTTATTTTCACAACAGTCAGCATTATGCTGAGCCTAGGACCATTTGCTACTGCAGCACCAGCACACATTGGTCACCTATTTATTTTCTACTCAATATTAATTATCTAGTTATCTGCTACATAAATTGTTCCTATGTTTTTATTCTGTAATTGATAACCTGTACCACATAAGTAGGCGTCACAATGTCCGCCATTTTGCCGTCCTCGGATCGATATAGAGGTACCCCACCCAATCTACGCCATTTTGTCCGCAGTTTGACGCATTTCCTCCCCCTCCCCTCGCGCGGGCCTGCATGCGCAGTAAAGATGCGCATGCAGTCTGCAGTATTGCTCAAACCTTCGACCGATGTAGCGAAGGATAAAACTACTAATATTATAAATTCGAAAGTAACTCTGTCCGTAACCTTTTCACACCGAAATCTTATCCCGCGGATGGACATAGGCTACTTGAAAAGTGCGTGCGAAACCGTGGACAGCATCTAGTGTTTCACAGTTCATTGGGATACATAATGATCATCACCATGGGTATGTTACACTAAAAGCACGAAATGAATCTAAAAATCTATTTGTTTTTCTCTATTACATAATTGTAATCGCAAGTGATCTTGTGATTGTTCTTGTTCTGGTCTAGGCAGAACAACAGCGCCTTATGTTCACAACAGTCGGCATTATGCTGAGCCTAGTCCCATTTGCTACTGCAGCACACATTGATCAACTACTTACTTATTTTTTACTCAATGTTAAGTATGTTCTTATATTTTTATTGTGTAATTGATGATTACCTATGTATTTAATTTCCATTTCACAATTGATTATTTATATTGTGTGTATTGTGGAGGCAAATACATGATTGTCTATGTCTAAAATACAAATGAGTTATCGGTTAAATTGCTGAAAACGTAAATTCATCATCATCAGCCAATTAATTCACTTAGACATACCTAGTTAGGCATCTGATTGTCCGCCATTTTGGCGTCCTCGGATCGATATAGAGCTCCCCCACCCTATCTGCGCCATTTTGTCTGCAGCTTGACGCATTTCCTCCCCCTCCCCTCGCGCCGGCCTGCATGCGCAGTCTGCAGTATTGCTCAAACCTTCGACCGATGTAGCGACGGATTAAATTACTAATATTATAAATTCGAAAGGAACTCTTGTCTGTAACCTTTTCAAGCCGAAATCTTATCCCGCGGATGGACATAGGCTACTTGAAAAGTGCGTGCGAAACCGCGGACAGCATCTAGTGTTTCACAGTTCATTTGGATAAATAATGATCATCACCATGGGTATGTTACACTAAAAGTACATAATACAATCTAAAAAAGTCTTAATATTTTGTAATCTGGTCTAGGAAGTATAGCGCCTTATTTTCACAACAGTCGTCATTATACTGAGCCTAGGCCCATTTGCTACTGCAGCACACATTGATCAACTACTTACTTATTTTTTACTCAATGTTACCTGTATATAATCTTCATTCCAAAACTGATAATTTATATTGTGTATTGTGGTGGCAAATAAACGATGTCTGAAATTCATCATCATCAGCCAATTAATCCACTTCGACATAGGTAGGCTAGGCGTCTCATTGTCCGCCATTTTGCCGTCCTCGGATCGATATAGAGGTACCCCACCCAATCTACGCCATTTTGTCCGCAGTTTGACGCATTTCCTCCCCCTCCCCTCGCGCGGGCCCGCATGCGCAGTAAAGATGCGCATGCAGTCTGCAGTATTGCTCAAACCTTCGACCGATGTAGCGAAGGATAAAACTACTAATATTATAAATTCGAAAGTAACTCTGTCCGTAACCTTTTCACCCCGAAATCTTATCCCGCGGATGGACATAGGCTACTTGAAAAGTGCGTGCGAAACCGCGGACAGCATCTAGTGCTTCACAGTTCATTTGGATAAATAATGATCATCACCATGGGTATGTTACACTAAAAGTACGAAATGAATCTAAAAATCTATTTGTTTTTCTCTATTACATAATTATAATCGCAAGTGATCTAGTGATTGTTCTTGTTCTGGTCTAGGCAGAACAACAGCGCCTTATGTTCACAACAGTCGGCATTATGCTGAGCCTAGGTCCATTTGCTACTGCAGTACACATTGGTATCCTACTTACTTATTTCTTACTCAATGTTAATTAATTTTTTCAACATACGTATTTAACATAATATGTAATTAATTTTCATTTGTAATCTTGTAAATTATATTGTGTGTATTGTGGTGGCAAATTAGTGATAGGTATATGTCTAAAATACAAATTCACTATCGCCTCAACTGCTGAAAACGTAAATTCATCATCATCAGCCAATTAATTCACTTAGACATAGTTAGGCGTCTCACTGTCCGACATTTTGCCGTCCTCGGATCGATATGGGACCCCTCCCAATCCACGCCATTTTGTTTTCTTGACGCATTTCCTCCCCTTCCCCTCGGGACCTGCATGCGCAGTAAATCTGCGCGGTGGAACAGTATTGCTACAACCTTCGACATAATATGTAGGGAACGATGATAAAACCATAGCAACATGATTTCATTACGTTTATACATTTAGGTTTTTACTCAAGCCAAATAATTTATCGTTACAGAATATGCTTAACCCATAGCAATAGCCTTAAGGTTTACTACACATGGGCGTGAAATAAACGCGTTCGCGTCGTTCGAGCTGATGCAGTCGACGTTATTTAATCTACTATATAAAAATAAGTCGGGTTTTCCTTCCTGACGCTATAACTCCAGAACGCACGAACCGATTTCCACGGTTTTGCATTCGTTGGAAAGGTCTCGGGGCTCCGTGAGGTTTATAGCATAGAAAAAATTAAGAAAGTGGGAAACATAAATTTCCACGCGAGCGAAGCCGCGGGGCGCAGCTAGTTTTAGTATAAAATGTCATTATTCAGCAATCCAATTACAGTTTGTAAGGTCTTAACTCACGTAAGCTAAGTAATAAGAATCGCTATACATCTGGAGAGGTGGCTACCTATTTATTTACACCACAAGTCGTCGTCGTGGATATAAAGTGTCTTCCTGTCTGACCTGCCTGTGCAAATTGTACTGGGCCAAAATTCTGCTTACCAATCGCTTTACTATGGCAATAACGTCGTTCTAGAATCGTCCATAGGTGAAAGAAACTCTAGTTTGTTTTTCTTTTTTTAATATACTCAAATAAATAAATAAATAAATAATGCTGGACAATTCACACCGCATTATCTAGCCCCAAGCTAAGCAGAGCTTGTGTTATGGGTACTAGATAACTGATATACATAATACAATACACTACATAGATAGAAATTTTTCTGGATGAATGTCTGCAGATTGTACAAACATTTGTCCCGAGGCGGGAATCGAACCCGCAACCTCCTGCGTCGCAGGCAGACCTTCGCCCGCTGCGCCACAGAGGTCGTCAAGATTCTGCGTGCGGTGCTATTCGCATGGAGAGATTGTTGGAATGGTTGGCACCTTGTCAATTTTGACACGCGTCCCTCCATCTGTAGTTTCTTTCACACCCGTAGCACACCTCCGCTGCGGAATACGAGTAGCGGGTGAATTCCGCTGCGATCAAGTGTAGTTTCGAGAGCTCCTCGCTACAGTAGTGTAGGTAAGTACACTGCAGTAAAAGAACACGAATATAAAGAAGAAACGTCTCTAATATTTTTCAAAGTGTTCAAAATTAAAAAATCGTAGAAGATCGTACAGTTGCGGAACTGGGCGTCGGACCGTCACGCGAGTTGATTGAGTCCAGTCATAGGAGCAAGCAATATTATTGTGGACTTTAACTTCATTTCATTTCAAGCCCTTATTCAGAAAAAATATTTATATTTTGTTACTTAATACTATTGTTTTGTTACGACATCGAAATTTTGTCTGTTTGCCCTCTTTCGGCAAAGGCCTCCTCCAACCCCTTCCACTTGACTCTATCTCTCGCCAACCTTATCCAGGTTTTTCCTGCTATTTCTTTTAGCTCATCCTCCCACCTTTTAAACTGTCTCCCTCTTTTCCGTTTATTATACTTTGGAAACCCGTCCATCAGCGTTCTGCTCCACTTGTCTATTCCTCTTGCAGTATGTCCAGTCCAACTCCATTTCAGTTTCGTTACTTTAAGTGTCACATCTTCTATTTTAGTTCGTCTTCGAAGTGTTTGGTTTCTAACTTTGTCCAATTTCCTTTTTCCAAGCATGCTTCGCTCCATACCCGATTGGCAGACTTCTAGCTTCTTGGTGTGAGCTTTCGTTAGTGGACTTTAACTTAGAAGAGAATAAATAGAAAATAGGTCTATTTCCGACCTCTTGAATTAATTATTCTGTAAAATCGACGTCCATTTTATGAAAGAAATGTACTTCCGCTTTTTATTTTTGTCGACGTCCACGAACACATGCGAAAACAACGCACCGCAACAAAATAGCGGAAGTGTGGCTGACGTCGGAACACATGGACAAAACCGCGCGGGGAAAGAGATAGAATTATAATCTATGTGTTAAAACAGGCAGTTTCGTTAGTGTTCCGCTTGTTTGTTCCGTTGCTGTTATGGTTTCGCAGCGTGTGCTACGGGCGTCATCAAAGTTAAATGCCAAAATGTGTCATTCAGAGACGATGCTATTGCTATGGTGAAGCGATTAAGCTTTGGTCTGGTGATCATGACGCACAACGCTGCGGTATGCGGTATGCGATGCCGGACACTCAATCATATGAAAAACGTCGAGAATGTTCTCTTGTTCCGTCGCAGTATGCGTCAGCTGCGAGGGGCAAGCGCGGTGAAGTGGGGAGGTGTACTCCCGCACAGCGCGGCGTCATTCTTGTTTCAACGCTGCGGTGTGCGGGTGTGCGTCACGGGTTGACAATATGGATTGGTAGCTGCGGCAAAATCAACTGACCACCTCTCCGCAGGGACGGTAAATGCTGCGTTGGGGCGCATACCGCAGCGTTGTGCGTCATGATTACCAGACCAAAGCTTTAGTTAGGACTCGTCTGTCTGAGGCTTTAAACTTTTCCTGATAGGGCTATGCCGATTCTTTGTCTACATCGGTCAATGCAGTACCCATAAGCGTATAGGTACCTATGGTCCAATTTCACCGTCGTCGTTGTAAACACAGAACGGAAATCTGCCATTAAATCCTGAGCCCCGGTATGTGCTGCTATTCATTTGATTTGCGAGGCCATTGTCGCTCAAACTATAATGGAAAATTATTCAATTGAATGGCCGTTCTTTGCTTTGTCCCGAAGTGCCTTAAGGGGGTACCTACCCTCAAATTGCTTATTTTCAACTCCGTCGGACCTCCATATCTTCCAAACTACTGAATATTTAACTTTGAAATTTATATATGGTAAAGTTCAGGACTTATTCTATCGATCATATGTTTCGAAAACACGATTCCATAAAATTTTCTCGATAGAAAAAAATCGCAAAGTTACCTCTAATTTTTTACTAAAACCCTAATTTCTCAATAAATACAGATGATACGATCTTGAGATTAAGCATAGTAATTGAGCTAAGTATAAAGAACATTTTATATGTTGCCTTTTTTTCAATTAACTATTCTAATATTTGTGGGGAGCAAATAACTACTAAAAACTTGATTTTTGGGCTTACGCCGCTTTGCTCTGTCCCGCTCCTGTGAACGCGAAATCCTATGCCTATCCTCTTCACACAATAACGAGGTAGGCTACCGCCTTAACCCTTTCCCTCCTTACGGTACTTAGAAGTACCTCCACATTTTTCGTCGAATATCTTGAGTACGAAAACACTTTATGTTAACTACAACTGACGATCCTTTAGAGTACCGTTTCCGTAAGCCAATCACAGCGCGTTATTTGAATTACCGCGTGATGTTGCCGAAGAATTTGAACCGCGAAATTCAACCTGTCGAACATTTTGTCACTTCGCTGTGCGGTGTAATTGGAAATGTTTTATAAATAGAACATCATAGGTAAGTGCTATTTTTTTACTATTTACGTTGTTTATATCATTGACTACATTTCTAAAACCTGTTATAATGTATTATAATATTATTTTATATGAATATTTGATAAAAACTGATGTGGACTTAAAAGTACCGTCAGGTGATTTTAGTCTCAAAAATTATGGGTTTATAAAATACACGACTGATGAAGTGGGTATTTGTTTTATCATAAATGAATGTTTTATTTTTATTTTTATTATTGTTCTGATCTATTTTCTTATTGTTTTAGCCATTGAGATGGATGTTACAAACAATACAGCTCTAATTGAAGCCCTTTTATAAGAAGAGCTTCCGGACTGCGACAAAGAGTCTGATGCAGGTGTGTCCGATGATAAAGTGGAAAATCTTCAACTACCCTCACCAAGAGGCTTCGATGAGGTTTTTGAAAGAGCTCTAGATAGTGTTTTTGCCGAAGTTCCACCATCGTCGCCGTCAAATGAAGATGTATGGAGTGCCCTATAAATCAGGTACCCATATCTGCAATACCTGGATCTACCGTCTGGTTGTTCTGACTGATCTACCGTCTGCAAAAACGTCTTCACACAGAACTAACCAGCGATTACCCGAACCAAACCGTAAATGGAAAAAGAGAGACCTACATTGCAGAAACTGGAGTAGTAGAAGACGGTTTTGCTCACTGTACCACACCGACTGATATATTTTTAGTATTGATTGAAGATATTATTGACAATATTTTATACCAAATGGTGGCACAGGTTGTTTTGGGGTCTTCTGGACGTCGCATTTGTCAATTCACATGTCATTCATGGACTTACAATGGAACAGACTACCTACCGTAAAAGATTTTCGACGCTCTGTAACTCAAGGCTTGATGACAATGAAAGATGCTAGTCAGAAAAGAAAGACTTATAATGATAATAATGCGAAAGGCCGCCCTTCCAAAAGGCGCAAATCTGACTATCCTACTAATATTATAAAGACGAAATTTTGTGAAATCTGAATTTTTGTTACTTATACTCTCCAAAACGACTGAACGGATCAAGATGAAATTTGACGTTTAGAGGAAAGCCTAACTTAGATAATAGGCTACTTATTATACCGAAATACGCGTGCGAAGTCGCGGGCAGAAGCTAGTTCCACTATAAAAGACGTACGCTTGGGTAACAGAGGCATCCATTGGCCTACGTTCGTAGAGAACAGGGGAAGGTGTGAGGCTTGTAGTTTGAAGAAGATTCAGTCGAAACCCTAGAGTAAATGTTCTCACTGCAACGTGTTATTGTGTGTAAATGAAAATAAAAATTGTTTTGTTGAATACTACGAGGTTATAATCTATAATTAAAAATCTATTAATTTATTTATTACTAAGTCAAAATTGGATCTCATTACTTTTGTAGTTTCTATCAAAGTTCCTAAGCTTGTGATAACATGAAGTTCCTGACGGTACTTAAAAGTCTAGGTCTTGGAAATAGTACTTCTAGGTATAATAAAAATCTAAAAAAAATCTGTGCGTTTCCTTTTAACTACCTTATTATGATAATAAACTTAAAAAGCAGAAATTCGTTAAAAATCACTACCCCGGGGGGAAAGGGTTAAGGCGAGGATTCCCGGATTTCGGGATTTTTAACTGTCCGTACCTCAATAACTATAAGGCCTATAGTTTTGAAATTCATATATATTATAGTTGAGGATATTTTCTAGTGCATCACTAGACAAAAACACGATTGGTGATATTTCACCCGATAGAAAAAAATTACAAAGTTACCTCTAAATGAAACTTTGAATGATCAGTGTGAATATGAAAATGAATAAAATGACATAAAATGTATAACAAAACATTGCAAACGTTATTACGCAGTGCATCACTAGAAAATATTTTTATATGCCATACAAATGTTTTTCAAAACACCTAAATACCTACAAAATCGTGCTCGGCTGCCTGCGCACCGACTTGCTCACTTACTCGCAATCTCGGGAATCCTCGCCTTAAGAGAGCGCATTGCGCGCCACTTTGTGAAGTATAGGCATAGAATTTCGCGTTCATAGGAGCGGGACAGAACAGAACATACGTTTTTGGAACGGTGTAAGCGCAAATATGATAGAAGATAACTACACAACTTATGATGAAACTGTATTAAGGAACCAAAGAATTAGTAATATTAATAACCTACGAATCAAAACAAAAATCTTTTCTATATACCGCAGGGTTCCTGAGATCTCGACTAAATTAGGTGCTAAACAATGTACTTGCATGTTTCTTTTTGCTATTTTTTCGCAATCGTGTTTTCACAATTAAGAAACTGAAAAAAATGTTGAATTTGATGTAATTCTAGTTTTTTTGCACGGGGATTCCGTGAGTACAGAGATCTAGGCCTAGATTGAGAACCAAACCCGATAGGTTCGCCCTCCGTTCCGGGTATGTTCCATGTATAATAAAAAATATATTTCTGTGTAATTTGATATAGTAGATATGTATAACAGTCATCTAGTACCCATAACAGAAGCTCTGCTTAGCTTGGGGCTAGATAATGCTGTGTGGATTGTCCAGCATTATCTATTTATTTATCTCTACATAGTATAAAACAAAGTCGCTTCCCGCTGTCTGTCTGCTCTATGTATGCATAGATCTTTAAAACTACGAATTTTTATACGGTTTTTTTTAATAGATAGAGTAATTCAAAAGGAAGGTTTATATGTATAACTAGCTGCGCCCCGCGGCTTCGCCCCCGTGGAAATTTATGTTTCCAACTTTCTTAATTTTTTCTTTCATAAGAACCTTCTCCTGACAATAACAAACACAACAAAAACAAAGAAAGAATTAGCGGAATCGGTCCAGCCGTTCACGCGTGATGCCGTGACCAAGGAAAACGGGTTTCATTTATACATATATAGATACATGCATAATAAAGAAGAGAAACACTGATAATTTTAGAGGTATCTAATGTGATGTCGTAAATAAACACATTTTTTTTGCGCTTACATTGCAAACGCTGGCTGAACCCTACGAGATAGATCAAAATAATGTACCTACTAAGTATTGTATACCTTAAAAAGGTCTACAAAAGAGCCCGTATCAGCAATGCACCCGTGCGAAGCCGGGGCGGATCGCTAGTTTCATTATAAGACCTATCTAATGACGTAATGAATGACACATAAAAAGTAGATGATGGTCGGTAGCTGTAGCTCAATCATCATGGATCATCATTTCATCAATTATCATAGTCCTAGCATGGACAGCAGAAAAGGCCTCCAAAATTTATTGTTAAAAAAAATAAAGATCGACTTCAAATCTCTTAATTTTAAATTTAAATAATAATGAACTATTACACTTTAATTTTTGTGGGGCAAATAATCTCGAAAATCTTTTTTGTTTTACCGGTAAGTACATTATTTATACTATACCGAAATATATTGTTTACTAGACGATCGCCTCGCGGTTTCACCCGCGTAGTTCCCGTGGGAATTCCGGGATAAAATATAGCCTATGTCACTCCCTGAAAAGTAAGCTTCCTAACGGTGAAATAATTTTTCAAATCGGTCCAGTTGTTTCGGAGCCTATTCAACACAAACAAACAGTCAATTCTTTCCTCATTATAATATTAGTATAGACTGCGAAACCAACACTAATTTCGCTTGCATAAGGAAGGGTTTCCACGAAATCAAATCAGAAACTTTGTTTTCGTTTTTACAAGTAGACGTCTAGAGTCGGTCCATAATTGAGGTAGAAATCGACGACAATGCGTAAAAAAACATACACAGCCGAAAATAGAATAGAACCTCTCCGTTTTTTCGAAGTCAGTTAAAAATAACATCGCATTGTCACTGAATGCCTTAAATATTTGAGATTTGACTATCTCGACTTAAAAAAATTACGCTATGTATGGAATTTTCTTTAGACAAGATTTGTCCATTCTATACTCCAGCCGAATTCGATTTGTAATGTTTGTAAACAAACCACAGCAACTGAAGTCCCATTTCCTTTCTACAGCAGTCTAAACTCATTTCATTCTTTACCGCCTCTGTAACTTTAGATGTTATTGCAACTTAATTGGATAGTTAGCTTTGATTATAATTGTTTCCTTTGGACCTACTTTAATCGTTTATTATTATTTTTCTTTTATTTCTTTTTTCCATGTTATTATATAGTATAGGTAATTTTGTATTATAAATATGTATATATTTGGTATATAAGTTCTGTTATTTACTGTATGTGCACTATGAATCCTTTTTTTCTTTTTTCTTTTCTTATATCTTTTTCTCCATCCCAAGGTTGCCTGGGAGAAATCGCTCTCAGCGATAAGGCCGCCTTTTGTACTATGTTAATTTGTCATTTAGATATGACTTTTATTAACTTTATTTACTTGTACAATAAAGTGTTAATTCATTCATTCAATTCATTCATACACAGCGAATAAACTTAAATTTAGATTCTTAGAGCTGAGATTCAGATATAAGTTATTAGCAATATATTTTTTCAATTCAATACAAATCATTTATTCCACCGTAGCTACATATTTATACACTTCATGTCATTAAATCTAATTTACTATTATTACTCTCTCTAATAAAATTTACTATTAATATATTGAAGTAAAGACCTACAATCGACAATGAATTGTAAGTTGCGTGTTAAAATACACTGCCAGGGAATATTAGGTTAAGAATAGGCGTGTACAAACATTTCACTTCAAATTTAGCTGGGGTGTAGGAGCTGGTCTGTAGAACTCCATAGTGTAATCATGACTTTTGATTGCAGAATGTCTTCCCGCCGTAATGGGTCTGCTTCGCGTGCCGTGGAGACAGCCTCCAAGACTCGCCTGCACATGGACAGGAATCCGCAACACTCCAGGATAACTGGTGAGTATACATCTCCAAGACGTCCACTCCTGGACATAGGCCTCTCCCAAAGACCGTCATAAAGACTGGTCCTGCGTTGAAAGTATCCAGCCTCCAAGACTCGCCTGCACATGGACCGGAATCCGCAACACTCCAGTATAACTGGTGAGTATACATCTCCAAGACGTCCACTCCTGGACATAGGCCTCTCCCAAAGACCGTCATTAAGACTGGTCCTGCGTTGAAAGTATCCAGCCTCCAAGACTCGCCTGCACATAAACAGGAATCCGCGACACTCCAGGATAACTGGTGAGTATACATCTCCAAGACGTCCACTCCTGGACATAGGCCTCTCCCAAAGAGCGTCATAAAGACTGGTCCTGCGTTGAAAGTATCCAGCCTCCAAGACTCGCCTGCACATGGACAGGAATCCGCAACACTCCAGGATAACTGGTGAGTATACATCTCCAAGACGTCCACTCCTGGACATAGGCCTCTCCCAAAGATCGTCATAAAGACTGGTCCTGCGTTGAAAGTATCCAGCCTCCAAGACTTGCCTGCACATGGACAGGAATCCGCAACACTCCAGGATAACTGGTGAGTAAACATCTCATCCAAGACCTCCACTCCTGGACATAGGCCTCTCCCAAAGACCGTCATAAAGACTGGTCCTGCGTTGAAAGTATCCAGCCTCCAAGACTCGCCTGCCTGGACTGGAATCCGCAGCACTCCAGGATAACTGGTGAGTATACATCTCATCCAAGACGTACACTGCTGGACATAGGCCTCTCCCAAAGAGCGTCATAAAGACCGGTCCTGCGTTGAAAGTATCCAGCCTCCAAGACTCGCCTGCCTGGACAGGAATCCGCAACACTCCAGGATAACTGGTGAGTCTGGATTTCATCGATAACGTCCCAAGCTGGACATACGCCTCTCCCAAAAAGCGAGACATTGTACTAATTGTAAAATAACCATGACGGATTTGAAACTTTTATTCATCAGCTTCTGCAGCCCTATTGTCTAAGTGAACTGGTATCGACTTCATTTTGGCATTTGAAACCTAGCTTGGACTTCGATTGACACTTTCGTATTGTATTGACTATGGTAAAATAATACAAGGTATGGCACTCCGAGAAACAACGGTCACGTGGGTTTTCCCATGACGTAGTCATATGCGCTACGGTGGTTCTCGTGAACGTAACCTCCCTTTTTGTGGCAACTGTACTGTGACGTAGGCTTGGGAGGATCTCGGAATGTCAGATTTTCTTAGATCATGGTATTGGTAATCGACTTGAAGTTCACTGGTAATCGGTTTCAATTTAGACAATAAGGCTGCTGATCCGGTAATCGGAACAGAGTCTACGTACAGCAGTACAAACATCTTCTACGTTTCGATAGATCAATTTTGCATGAATAAAACAGGCTCCATTTTCAACCCCCGACGCAAAAAGAGAGGGGTGTTATTTATAAGTTTAACGTGTCTGTCTGTGGTATCGTAGCTCATAAACGGATAAACCGATTTTCATTGTTTATTTTGTGTCATAGATAATTTTATCCCGAGTGTTCTTAGCCATGTTTCATGAAAATCCGTTCAGCCAATAAACGTCGGCGGGTTTTTAAAGTTGGTTTTAATTTTTGTCTTGTTATCCCATAAATCAGTTCCCATTGGCTAAAAATAATCTTTAAACGTTTCCATAGAAGAGTGGGAAACCGCGGACAGAAACTAGATAATATTAATGTGACGTTTCAACGACGCATAAAACAAAATTAACACTTTCACTGCCCACGCACATGCTCATATCACTCTCCTCAACAGCCCATATTGGTCCACTGCTGAACACAGGCCTGCCCCCTGATAAGCGCCTTATTACCTGTTATCTCTTGTTGGTTAAAGCCCGCTATCCCCACGCTGGTCATGCGGGTTGGGGATCGCAGTTCGGTGGTAGAATTGTTCTGCAGGAGACGCTGCTGCCCGCCCCCGGTGGATATCCCTTAGTCGCCACTTACGACACCCGCGGGAAGAGTTGGGGTGGTGCTAATTCTAAGCCGGCTCACCACACGGCTACATCTATATCTAGCTCTTTACCTAGACAAACCTAACATAGGCTTTAAGGCATTACTGACCAACCTATGTAATGTTTTTTCTTAATGAATAAATTATATATATATCTATCTATCTATCTCTACGTAGAGTTAAAAGAATTGTCTTCTTCAGATCCTTCGAATCCGGCGGGACGTCGCAAGGAGATCGACAATGTGATGAAGAGAGCGCGCCAGGGCTCCCCTGGTAGCTGGGACCGGAAGCTTCTGGAGGTCGAGGAGAAGGATCCGAATAGGTGAGTGGATACGCTGGAGGTCTTGGAGTCAGTTCAGAAGTTCCCGGATTTCTGGACAAAAAAGTTGATACTCGGGTTCTATACACTAACTTAACACGTTATAGAATGTTACTCTTTATTGACATAGAAAATTGCAATCAAATAATATAAATAAATTAGAACTACACTTGCGAGCTTTAAACTGGAATCGCTTCAAGGGTTGTTCAAGACTAATTTTTACAATTTCTTTGCAGTGAACTATGAGTTTAGTTATGTTTTCCCTTACGCAGGATTTATTGGCGACGATAAATTTTGATTTAATGCACGATAATGTCCGCTGCCACACCGCAGCAGTGACTAGACAGTACCGACAGACGTCTTCTATGTCGGCATTCCCACACTAGACTGGCCAGCCCTTATTCCTGACTTGAACCCAATCTGGCATATGTGGGACGAGCTAAAACAGCGGATACGAGGGAGAAATCCAGCTCATTCAGCCCCAGCGCCGATAGAAGCCGATAGATGCAACTTCGACCTATTGCAATAATTCCCAAAATTTAGGTAGCCAATTTAATTAATTTTAAATCTTCTTGATATCACTTGAAAGGTAACATAATTACCTTTCAAATGATATACCACAATCTATAGTTCATTGTACATAAATTGTAAAAAAATTGTTTTGATCAACTCGCGATGAAAGCGATTCCATTTTAAAGCTCGCAAGTGTAGTATTAACAATTGAAATAATTGGGCTAACTGCAGACTGTTGCAGACAATCTACAGGTAACTCAACTGATCCATGTAAATACCAGTCGTCGCTACGCTGCATTGCCCCGCTGTATGGCAATGCTGATGCGCTGCGCCAGATACTCACCAGCTCTCGGGTCACGCGTCGCTTCGACCAGACGTTAGAGATTATTTTTAAAAACCTCCTCGGTACCCCACGGCTAGGGTCTCGACTCCAAGGGGAGCAAATGTTTAGGCTCTGTCGAGACCTGCTGTGCAATTACGCAAAAATTACCCATCCTAAAATGGACATTTGAAAGCCCTTTGGATGGCCTCGAAGGCCATTTCAATGGTCATATCCATACAATAGCAAATTACGAAGGCCATTCAAAGGGCTTTCAAATGTCAATTTAAGATGGGTGGTCTTGCGTAATCGCACAGCTGCATATTTGCGTCTCTTGAAATCCTCGGCCAAACCCCCCATACTCAACCTAAAATTCACTTTGTTGCAGCGTCTTTTTATACACAAATTACATTGCTTGTTGATTTGAGATCCTTCCTTCAATAAATATTGCTTACAATTATATCAGTCTGCAACTCGACGGCAAGCAAGTGAAGTTCTAGTAATTTTTGTCGTGGTTTCTTTCCAAACATTCTACATCGAATTTGGCTAGTGAATAGAATCCAAGATATTTTTTGTCAAGTTAGGGGGCGTCCATAAATTACGTGAGATGTTTAAGGGGGGGAGGGGGTCGAGTCCAATCTCATCTAATGTTACGTTGGAGAGGGGGGGGTCTCGGCAAATATCACGCAATTTTTTTGAAACAAAAAATAATTATACTATTTTGGTCCATTTAATCCAGATTGTACATACTTAAGATTTAATCTTAAGCGTAATCGTAATACGATTAAGATCATTCGCTAATTCGTTCGAAAGAAAATAATTTCATTCATACTTCGACATTAGGTAGGAACTCACATTTTGAAAAATCTCACGTGAGATTGGGGGATGGGGGAGGGGGTTGAATAAAATCTCACGACATCTCACCAGGGGGGGAGGGAGGGACAGAAAACTTAAAAAAACACCTCACGTAATTTATGGACGCCCCCTTAGCATTTATGAATGAAAACCTTAGAGAACCGATAGCAAAAAACGAATAATCAATAACACAAATTTAAACAACTCATAGCAGCACACGCGCAACGAACTGGTTTAAATTAGAGTTCGAAAACAGACGAAAAACGTATGAAATAATGCAAGTTTCGAATCGCTGCGATTTACTCAAATGATATCCAGTGTTGTTATTTAACTGAATTGGTTTTGTAACCCGTATGTGTACGAAAAATATAATTTTATTCTCGATCCGAATCTATACATGGATCTATAATAAAACTAGCTTCTGCCCGCGGCTTCGTACGCGTATTTTCGGTATATTATGTAGCCTATTATCTAAGTTAGGCTTTGCTCTAAACGTACGCCAAATTTCGTATTGATCTGTTCATTAGTTTTGGAGATCCTAGGTAACAAAAATTCAGATTTCACAAACTTTCGGCTTTATAATATTAGTAGAATCTTTTGTAGTGTATTTTGTTGGTGCACAATAAAGTATTTTGTACTGTATTATTCTAGAGTCCTGAGTTCCGCTCGGAATTCTCTTATTATACCAAAAATACGCGTGCGAAGCCGCGGGCAGAAGCTAGTATTACATAAGACACAAGTAAAATGATCGCCTTATCGCTTAGAAGCGACTATAACTCACGAGCGAAGCGAGGGAGTTACTAGAATCCTGACTGCGAGAGGGATTTAATCACGCCCAAGACGAGGACGGCTCTATGCACGAGGAGAATAATCTTCTTTGTACACTTTCTGCAAGTAAATAGTAAAAGTTTGGTTACGTGTTTCGTGGTATTTGTTTTTCATTCCGTCTTCTAAACAGAGACTAATTTCGAAGATCTCATTGTACGGATCTCCTTGGTAAAAGTGTTCACGCAATTTAATTAGCCGGCCAGGTGGGATGACGATCTGCGAAAGACTGCAGGCAGATGCTGGCGCGAGTTAGGGGAGGCCTGTGTCCAGCAGTTCATTCATTCCTCATTTTTCTTCATTCCCTTGGGAGTAATGTTCATTATTCCCTTAGAATTAATGTTCATCATTCTTTTGGAAATAATGTTCATCATTCCCTTGGGAGTAATTTTCATCATTCCCTTGGGAGTAATGTTCATCATTCCCTTGGGAGTAATGTTCATCATTCCCTTGGGAGTAATGTTCATAATTCCCTTGGGAGTAATTTTCATCATTCCTTTGGAAATAATGTTCATCATTCCCTTTGGAGTAATGTTCATCATTCCCTTGGGAGTAATGTTCATCATTCCCTTGGGAGTAATGTTTACTATTTCCAAGGGAGTAATGTGTTTTATATTTGGAACCTCAAAATATGAATGGAAATGTTGACCAAGGAGATTCGTTCTGAGAACTCATTCGATTTGTTTGAATTTTGTAAAACCTTCACCTTCTTAGCCAAGAGTATTTATAACCTGCTTTTGGTTGCCGTAACATGGCGTATAAAGTGCTTTTTTCGAGAATGGAGTGTTAAAAATGTTAGCAGTGGTATTATAGCTTGTATTTTAAGTTAAAAGATTATCACTCAGTGCAATGTTATCTCTATGCTACGTAATATCTATACCCTAGCCAAACTCGACGTGGGATGTTTGTAAACAAACCATGACACAAAAACTAAAATTCACTTGCTTGGCGACGACGTGTTTCAGATATAATAATAATATAAAAATAATAATAATTCTTTATTGCACAAAAACATACGCACTTACATTACAAAACTTATAAGCAGATATTGACAATATAAGAAAAGGAAACATAAATGAACTTAAAAAGATAACCACCAGCTGGGACATCCTCATATATTTGTAAGCAATATTTATTAAAGGAAGGATCTCCGATACAGAGGATACGGCGGCAACAGAGTGAATTTTAGGTTAAGTATGGGCGGTTTGTTTACGAACATTCTACATCAAGTTTGGCTAGTGTACAAGTAACAGTCGAGCGAAGCCGCGGGCAGAAACTAATCTAATAGTTTGGTCATATAAAAAAAATCAAACTGCATATCTTAGTATTTTTTATTTCTTGTAATTTATCAGTATTAAAAATACGTCATCAAATCTTCACTATACGTTTTCGTTCGATATTTTCAGCATCCATAAAACAAATTCTTCGAGTCTTAGTTTTCATAGAAAATCGCGGAATTTTTGAAACAGAAATAAAATTTAAATAAAAATTGGTTGTCTGTAAAGTCGGTTTACTGACGATAGTTGAACGTGACAACGTCTTAAGAAAATACTGATGGAATGGTAGCATTTGATACTCGATCAAAACATGTAAGGCGCAACGCACACAGAAGGCGGTAAGGCGCAGATACGGCGCAGATACGGTGGAGGCGCGATATCTGCGCAAACAGATGCGGCGACGGTGAGGCAGAGAGTATTACTATACAAGGTGCTTTCGGTTTTTTTGTATCATATAATCCCAATCAATTTCCAAAAGTGGCAGATGGGTCATTACTTTGTGGTGATGTCGCTCTAACTACCCCTATTTATAGAATATGACCGTGAGTAAATGTGTGTAGACCGCTATGTACCTATGTTTGCGGTATGTAACTGCTATGTTTGCTCCTTAAGTGTTTTAAAATATAAAAAACAAGTTAAATTACATCGGATTTTCATTAAAACCATGGATAAATACCCAAATAAACAAAAATTTTAACCGTTTAAAACGTATCTTTGTTCATACTGTATATAATACGAGACGCCGCTTGCGCCTTACCGGTATCGCATCTGCTGGCGACGTGGCGGGGGTGAGGAGCGGCGTGTCTGTGCCGTCCGCTTGCCGCCTTCAGGCACGAACTGATAGTTACGCAAGAGGCACGTCGCTTCGTATACAGGATGCGTGACGAAATTGAATTTAATATTGAGTTTTGCCAGTTAATTGAACAATATCACTTAGGTACCTTAAAGTTATCAGTAGTCTTTCTTCAGGACTGATAGGTTTTCTCCAATTTGTCAGTTGCTTCCGAAGTCCTTTTACTTTTGACAATAAGATATGGTAACATTCCGGTGACATTTTATAAACTGTGCGAAAACGATCAGGATATTCATATAAAGTTTCCATTATCTTATGGAACCTGTGCTCTTCTGCTTCTCTCCACACTGGAGTAGTTAGAGTGGTAGTTAGAGCGACATCACCACAAAGTAATGACCCATCTGCCACTTTTGGAAATTGATTGGGATTATATGATACAAAAAAACCGAAAGCACCTTGTATAGTAATACTCTCTGCCGTACCGTCGCCGCATCTGTTTGCGCAGATATCGCGCCTGCACCGTATCTGCGCCGTACCTTCGCCTCGCCGCCTTCTGTTTGCGTTGCGCCTAAAATTACTATAGTATAGCAGCTGTCCACGCAGACGCATCGCTCACTCAAGTAGGAGAGAGACGGATGTCGAGCGCTCTCGCTTGCACTTCAAGCCTTACATGGAACGCCTCAGAGCGAGGTAACGCCGCATGACTTCATAGCGAGGTAACGCCGCATGACGTCATGTTTTTTCGTGCGTGCAGCCGGCTCTATCGAATTATAAGACGTTGTCACGTCAAAAATTGTTTGTAAAGTCGATTTACTGACGATAGTTGAACGTGACAACGTCTCAGAGCGAGGTAACGCCGCATGAGGTAACGCCGCATGACGTCATGTTTTTTCGTGCGTGCAGCCGGCTCTATCGAATTATAAGACGTTGTCACGTCAAAAATTGGTTGTCTGTAAAGTCGGTTTACTGACGATAGTTGAACGTGACAACGCAGACGCATCGCTCACTCAAGTAGGAGAGAGACGGATGTCGAGTGCTCTCGCTTGCACTTCAAGCCTTACATGAAACGCCTCAGAGCGAGGTAACGCCGCATGACGTCATGTTTTTTCGTGCGTGCAGCCGGCTCTATCGAATTATAAGACGTTGTCACGTCAAAAATGTCTGGTGAAATAATGACCTAAAGTAGTCAGGTTTCTGAGGTGAGGCGACTTTCTACGGACTCTAGTGCCGTTAGCTCCACCTACAGGGGAAAACATTGAAGTTTATCCAATCCTGTTCAAAGACTAAAGTTACGTATTAGGCCTCGGTCTCGAATTTTGCGGGCAGCGGGGCGGCGGCGGCGGCGGCGCGGGAGAGGGGCGGGCAACGCATACCTGTTCTCGAAACCAGCGGGCAGATCGCGCGGCACTGTAGCGGTGTAGTGTTGTGTTCGTGGTTGTGTTGTCGACATTCGCAAACGAAATGTCTGAAAATCGGCGACAACATCTTTTTGATTCAAATGTATTCCTAACGCTCGATTTATTGTGGGCAAAAGAAGAAGTGGATCCCTACTATAGGGCAAGGAAAATAAATGGCGAGTTTTATCGAAATTATGAAGAACAGAGACAAAATCCCGATAAATTCTACAACTACACCAGAATGAGTGTAGAAACTTTTGACTATATTCTAGAAACTATCAAGAGTGATTTAGAGTCTGGAATTAATCCAAAAAGTTTTAGAGGTATATCTCCAGCAGAAAAATTATACATAACGCTTGGGTAAGTAAAACAACGAAATTGTAATTTGTAATTGTATTTATTGATAGTTTCAAAAAGGAAGTGTTGTACCTACTAATTTTCCATAATTGATTAATTATTCTTCTATTTTTATAGTTCACATCTTTGCTGTTCCATATGGGTCTCCTCTCAAAGATTGCCGAAATAATTTGCTCTTGCACGTCCGAGGACATTTTGATACGTCACAAAAAAAAAGTACAACACTATACTACAATGCAGACGCGCAACGCGGGACGGTCACCGCTCGACTGGAGTGCACCGCTCGTTGCCCGCCCCCGCGCCGCTCCCGCGCCGCTGTTTTCGAGACCCGGTCCATTTGACGATACGCATAAGATCCTGCCGCTCCCGCGCCGCCGCCGCCGCCGCCCCGCTGCCCGCAAAATTCGAGACCGAGGCCTTGGTTCTTTTGACGAGAGGTGTCGCGTTGCTCAAAATCTAAGTCACTTGACCTCGTGGTGTAGTTGGTTAGCACATTCCTGTACTGAGGGAAGGATGCGGGTTCAAGTCCCGTCGAAGTCGAAAATTTTTGCGATATTATTTGCTTTGTTAGAAATTAGAAATTAGCCAGAGTGCGAGGCTTACGCACTATAATAACAAAATACCTATTCACAGATGAAAATAACTATATTTTTTCTTCAATTAAAAGAATATCGCAGAAACCTTACGCTTTCGGAAAATATGTCGAAGAACATTATTATTTGTTTTAGTGTCCTCTATCCAAACAAAACTTTTACTGTGCGCGGATTTTGAAAAAACAAATGGTAACCGATGTTAGGGCCAAAATCTTCAAACCCGAATTAAAATTAATGTTTTTAGCGCGAGAATGAAAGATATGTTTCATTGTAGCACCAAAATGAAAGATATGTTTCATTGTAGCACTAGAATAAAAATTTAATTAACACTGCCATTACCAATTACATAAATTAAAATAACAGTAGTAAATTAAATAGCAACCTGATAGTTGAATGTCACCAGTCTGTTCCAAATTTGGAAAATTCTTTCGCTATTGTATTTAAAATGGTCCCAAGGTGGTCGCATTAAAAAATATTCCCGAGAGATTAGTATTTTTCCTGAAAATCTAAAAAAATCGTGTTAGTACTAAAGAATTCGAACTCGGTTTATAGTTTTTTCAAAACTATCAAATTATTCGATCTACTGTACATGGTGCCACGGAAAGGGTGTATTAAACCGAAAGGGGGTGATTCTGGACATTGAGGGGGTCAAGGTTTGTTCTACGATTTTTAGAATTTCGATTTTTTAGTTAGAGGCGTTTTTTCTTCATATTCGTGTTTTTACAATTATTGTTTTGAAATTTCATGATTTACATAAATTTTTTAGAATTTCATGACAAAAAAACTGATTTCGCTGACAAAACCAGCAAAAAACATCTGTGAAATATTTTGAATTGTTAAATAATGCAACATTGCGTGTTACGTGAACACGAATAGGAAGAACGATTTTTTGTGCACAAAATATGTAATGATTTTTCATTACATATTTTGTGCAAAAAAATCGAAATTAAGTAATAAAATCATTATTCACAAGTTGATCTCCTTGGGGTCCAGAACACAGAAAGGGTGTACTAAGCCAAAAGGGGCTGACCGCTTTTGGCTTAGTACACCCTTTCTGTGGCACCCTGTATACAAATTCCATTGTATTTGAAATTATAATATACTAGCTTCATTCTTACTACCCGTTGTCCTATTACCCGTTTTCCCGTAGGAATGAAGCATTTTCCCGCGGTAAAAAGTAGCCTATGTTCATCAGGAATAATGTGGGCTTCTAATGGGAAAATAATTTTTCAAATCGGTCCAGTAGTTTCGGAGTTTATTACAAACAAACAAACAATCAAATCTTTCCTCTTTATAATATTAGTATAGATAATTTTTCTAACGTGTCCAAGAGCCTGGTAAAGAAGAAATAAAGCACGTTTTGAAATGTTTTGGTGGGTTTAAACTTACAGTTATTTGTCCTGTCCAACCTCTAGATGGCGCCACACTGGGTACAAGCAGTTGTACCTTGACGCATCGCGCTCTGTATCCCCAAGGGACTCGCGCTCTCCCGTTGGAAGACGGTCCAGGTTGTTATTTTTATTTTATTTTAGTAAAAAATGAGTCGAGCACTAGAATGAAAAATATGTTTCAATGTAGCACCAGAATGAAAAATATGTTTCATTGTAGTGCTAGAATGAAAAATATGTTTCATTGCAGCACGAGAATGGAAATATGTTTCATTGTAGTGCTAGAATGAAAAATATGTTTCATTGTAGTGCTAGAATGAAAAATATGTTTCGTTGTAGCGCTAGCATGAAAAATATGTTTCATTGTAGCACCAGAATGAAAAATATGTTTCGTTGTAGCGCTAAAATGAAAAGTATGTTTCATTGTAGCACCAGAATGAAAAATATGTTTCATTACAGCACTAGAATGAAAAATATGTTTCACTGTAGCACAAGATTTAGTTCAAATGCTCGATCATTAAAAAATGCCTTAATTTTTTGTTCTTTTGACTAATTTTGGTTTTACAGTACTCATTTAAAATCCCTAGACCCAACTCGGGTTAACTTTGAATAAAGACGACTTTTATCAAAGAAAGACTTAAGTAATTCATATTGAATAAAAAAAAACTTTGTTTTTGTTTGAATCGTTTGGTTTTAAGTATCACTTTATTTTACTAGTTTCGCATTATTGGCTTCATAATACATAATAGAAAAGTTACTTGAAATGTCGTATCTAGGGATGCCAAAATACATAAAAAGTTACTTAGTTAAGGCACATACGCGACCCAAATCAGCGCCACCATCTATTTTATCTTATTATTCTGTTAAACGAAGGAATTTTAAAAATCGATTGACCAGTTTGTGATACATATCATAAGCTTTTTTTTTAATGCCTCTAAAAGTTTTATTTTGTATACTTTAAGCAGAGATGCGAAGTTGCTTTTATTGGCCACCATGGTGGGAAAAAAGAGCAACTTCGCGTCTCTGCCTACACACAAACTAAAACATTTATAGAGGCGTTAAAAAAAGCTTATGATAGGTATCACAAACTGCAAGTTCGATTTTTGAAAATTCCCTCGTTTAACAGAATAATAAGATATCATAGGTAATGGCGCAGATTTGAGTCGGGGTTGCAAGCCGATGCGATTGCAAACCCGTTTTCGTGCTAATAGCTTCAGCTACACACACACACACACACCCTCACACACACAAACACACATCTTTGTTAAAAAAATCTGTAGCAGTTATTTTTTTTTTTATAAATCATTTATTTGGTGCATGAGGGTTTTGCCGAACATGACATGTCACCCCCGTAATTCTAAATATCAAAAGTGCTTAATACAACTAGTGTAATCCATTTCGGGTTCGTCGATTAATCACTTGGTGTTTTTTAGCAACTTCTTAACCCCTGGTGATGTTTCGACTGTCAATGACGTGTATTTTTTTGGTATATACAACAAAGTATCAAAAAATTCAGAATATTGTCTAAATGCTGGAAAATTAAGCAGTGTAATTAAAAAGTATGTCTGCCCGGTTTATAAAATGCGAGTTCAACGAACAAATAAAACCGTGATATCTCAGTACCTAGTACCTACACCGAAAAAGTCACAAAATATCACAAGGGGGATGGGTCCCCTTGTGATATTTCGTGACTTCTTCCGAACACTTATTAATCACGTAAGCTTCAAAAAGGGGAGTTTTTTGAGGCTTACGTGATTACATCCTTATCAGCTACCAGAGTTGTACTCGTAGAGATAAACCATTCTCAAAATGAACATCGATTGTATGACGTCTAGTGGAGAGGGCGTGCATTTTGGCGTGCATTTTTAGAATGGTTTATTTCTACCATTGTTACCAGAATAGTGAGTAATCCAAACCAACAGCAGCAAAGCCAGTATTTGAATATAGCGAAAACAACTCAATACCACTGCATGTCTACCTCTGTGGCGCAGTGGACGAAGGTCCGCCTGCGAGGCCGGAGGCTCGGGACATATATTTGTTCCGGGTGTTCTGGATGTTTCTATGTATAATAAACTAGACGATCGCCTCGCGGTTTCACCCGCGTAGTTCCCGTTCCAGTGGGAATTCCGGGATAAAATATAGCCTATGTCACTCCCTGAAAAGTAAGCTTCCTAACGATGAAAGAATTTTTCAAATCGGTCTAGTAGTTTCGGAGCCTATTCAATACAAACAAACAATCAAATCTTTCCTCTTTATAATATTAGTATAGAAAATATCTATGTAGTGTATTGTATTAACTATTTCAGTGATCTAGTACACATAACACAAGCTGCTAAGCGTGGGGCTAGATAACGCTGTGTGAATTGTCCAGCATTATTTATTTGTTTATAGTAAAACAATATCTCACCGATTTTGGATTCAGAGAGGGACTTGACCCACTAACACGGTCGAGGGTATGATTATTCGGGATATAAATAAAAAAGTAATGCTGGACAATTCACACAGCATCATCTAGCCCCCAGCTAGGCAGAGCTTGTGTTATGGGTATTAGATGACTGATATACTTAATACAACACATTACATAGATAGATTTTTATTATACATAGAAAATACCAAATACAAATCCTATCTTATCCTAATAATATTATAAACCCGAAAGTTTGTGAAATCTGAATGTTTGTTACATAGGATCTCCAAATATACTGAACAGATAAATAAATAAGTATTGCTGGACAATTCACACAGCATTATCTAGCCCCAAACTAAGCAGAGCTCGTGTTATGGGTACAAGATAACTGATATACATAATACAATAAACTACATAGATAGATATTTTTTATTATACATAGAAAAACATCCAGAACATCCTGAACAAATATCTGCAGATCGTACAAACATTTGTCCCGAGGCGGGAATCGAACCCAAAAGAAGATCAAGGTCAAGATGAAATTTGGCGTACGTTTAGAGCAAAGCTTAACTTAGATAATAGGCTACATAGGTAGTTGGCGTTATTACATCCCCCTGCCTCGGAAAGCACGTTAAGCCGTTAGTCTTGCGCCTGACCTCTCCCCGGTCGTGTCGGTCTGCCGTCCCATCAGATTTATTAGTGTGAGGGAATAGAAAGTGCACCTGTGTTTTCGCACACACTTGTGCACTATTATATGTCCTGCGCATCAGGCTTGTCTCCGATGTCCGATTGTCCGAGACTAACCGTCGTCGAAATTTGGCTAGGAGGACATCATACAGGGTGGTTTTTTGAGATGGGTGTGGATGGCCGATTCCGAAACCATGAGAGTTAAAGAAAAGTCGGAAATGAGTCATGGTCAATAGATGAGAAAATAAAAACTTCGCGTAAGTAACTAAGTACTTATTTTTTACGTCATTTTTTTTCAAAATTTATTACGAATCGCTGTTTTGTCGAGGATAACACAATTAAAATACAGGCTAAGTATCCTAGTTAGGGGCAAACACACCAGTTGTTCGGAAATATTATTTAGGACTTTATTAGTGAATGCATGAGATTTTGTGAGATTGACGGATGACATTTCGCTGTGTTTTGACATTAACTTAGTAAAATTAATTTTGTAATATTATTTTGATTTAGAATTTGCCATTATTTATGGTACTTATTACCACTTTGAATTTGAAATTGTTGCTTTGCATTTTTAATTAAAATTTGAATTCTTAATTGTAGTTAAGTATTATTTTATTGTGAATTTTTTTGTTATTCTTATTGATTTATTGAATCCAGATTGTATTGCTATTTTTTGTGTGAAATTTGTATTGTTTATTGCTATTTAATTTTAATTAGTTAGTGTGAGTGGTTTTAGATGAACGTTCTAATTAAATAAATAAATAATTGATATGGATCAGTTGAGCTACCTGTAGATTATTTGCAACTGCCTGCAGTCGGCTCAGTTGTTTTAATTGTAAATACTAGTGTAATTTGCTTTGTGTTGTGAATAAATAAATTGAATTAGCATTTTCAAGTATTACTTCATAGGGGGAGTTCGTGCTTTTCACATTGTTGCTTCGTAGAGAGAGAATTAAAAAAAAACAATTAACAATTAAAAAAAAAAACAACAACAATTTAAAAAAAAAGCCATTTCCTATCATTTTCAGTCATGCATTTCTTTGCAAAGATTGCTCCTTATCATCAACCGAATCTGTTGGTACAAAAATACAGGGTCTCAATTAAAAAAAAAACGATAGTTTCAATCTCAAGCAATAGTAAAAGATTTAAAAAATATGCAGTTATTGTTTTCCAATAAATCGAGGTCATGACCTCCTTTCACGACTTTTCTCTTACTTTCGTGGTTTCAGATCAGTTAGGACATCTACTACTCCCACCACAAAAAGCCACCCTGTACCGAACAATAATTTTAAGCATTTATTCGTCGAAAAGTTAAAAGCTTTCAAACATTAACAGCGGTACTACAAAAAACGCTCGTGTTTAACAAAAGTGTTACCACAAAACTGCGTCTTACGACGTTTTACAGTTAGACACGGCTAAGACAGATGTAAGGTTTCCGGCCCTACACCTTTAGATGATATTGATAAATTGATAAGATAGGTATGATAGTTGATAATTTGATTTATTGCTAATGATAGAGCTACACGGGACTGCGGTCGATCGCGTACTAAATGCTACATAGGTAAAAATGCACCGCTTGCAAAAGTGCAAAATGTGCGGTTTAAACATAAATCGTACATGCTCCCGAGGGAGAAGAATACAAAATGATTAACAAAATTATAAAAACTATACATGTAAAATTATAAAAACAAAACAGTAAAAAGTATGTCTAAATATTTCAAAAATAAAAGCAAAGTCTCTAATAATGTCCAGCTTATGATATTTCAATTCACTGCACTTCACTTTTAACGAAACGATTTAAGAAAATAGGTGAAGTAGTCGCGTCAACACAATCGGAATTATTGCGCGCACTTCGATACACTGGATTGTCGATGATGCTGGTGCTCACTGTTGCCGTCGGCGCCGGAGTCGTCGTGTAGTGAACACGTATGTTGGGGTGTTCGCTGTGGGGCGCGGGCGCGTCGGCAGGGGCGGGCGCGGGCGGGGGCGAGATTCGCGCAGAGCAGCGGAGTCGCCCTCGCCGCCAGGCGAATAACGCGATAGCTAGTAGGCCTGCTCCGACCAAGAAATATAGAACCACGAACTGATGCACGTCGTGATATGATATGATATGAGATAGCTCTACGCTCGTTTCGGCAGATTTTAGCGTTTGTATTTGTGTCCCAATGTTCTGTAGATCCTTCTGATATTTTGGATTCTCCAAATCATGTGACATAGTCGCACTAATAGGTATTGTTAAGTTGATGATGTTATTGATTGGAGGAATCTCTATCTGCATGATATCTGGTCGAGTTTTTAATAGATTCGTTTGTCTATTGTGTGCGAATATTTCAAAGTCTTCGCCCTTGATAATACAGCCGTCTCCGAGTGTCATAATGCCGGCCTTGCTGACTGGTACGGCCGTAACTTGATGCTCACATATGATTCTTATGGTATGTTGATCGCAAATAAAATACAGGTATGTATTCAAGTGATTAAGTTCGGACCAATGGGCTGTACATTTTTTGATGTTGGTTGTGCATTGACTTGATGACTGATCCATTACACAAAGATTTTCCTCTGACGTCATACGATGTATAGGTTTCTGTAATGGGCACAGACGTGTTGATGAGTCATAGGGAAGACAGTTTTGAATTTCATTTTCTGATAGTGTGATATACGAATCCTTTTGAATGTTGAGTGCTATATATTCTGATATAGGTGAGATTACGACCATCTCTCTTCCGCGCTGGTGAGGTATTGGTACGAGCTTGTATATGTCATAGCTATCTCTGGTGACCAGCGGGATTTTGATTTCGAAAATGAAGTAAAGTTTAGTCATTCTTGCTTTCACTTTCAATAAATGATAAATGCTCGATAGTTCGGTTTGCATGTTGCTTATGGGTATGGTCAAATCCTTAGAAAGTTGCCCTGATATGATATTGAGCTCATTTCGGAGTTGCTTTGGGGTCAACAGATGGATATTGAATTTCCCATAGTGGATATCTGTGATGGTATCGACCAGTGTGTCTTGTATGTTTTTCAGGTTCATCATGATGCTGTTGGCGATGATTGATGATAAGGCGAAATCATTATTATTTGCCACTGATTCGATTTGTTTAGATAGAGCATTGGAATTTTTCTCTAGGGTGATAATATGCTGGTGAAATAATTTATGTTGATTATTCATTGATTGTTCCACTCTTTTCAGTAAGTTATATTCTGATTCAACTACTGACGTTTGATTTTTCCACAAGAGCGCCAAGTGTTTTTGATTGTTTCGAATTGACTCTATATCTTGCTCGTATTGCTCTGCGAACTGTTCATCCAGTACTCCAAACAGACTATGTGCCAGATATCCGACTCCATTGATAAGGCCGCGGCGACGACGTCTCGTTACGTGTCCCATATTATTTCCGAGCATCAAGCTGTTGTAGTACTGTAGTTCTTCGAATCCGTGACGTAATTGTAGTAAGACAACGTCACAGTGATTTGATTTTGATGTTGTTGAACACATGCTTTCGAGATGATAAATGTATTTCGTGAATAACTGCATTCCTTGCCAATATGGGTCCATGTCATAATAAACTATAAGCTTCCATTGATCTCGGACAAGGTGCATGGTTGATAATTGATTTTTTTTGATTTGCTTTTTAGATATTGCATCTTTTGCGAATTTGATAATGATTTGTTTGTGTGGATGGTTTCGGTGAACAAGTCTTTGAAAGACATCCACTGATGATAGTTGCCGTTGAAGACGGGAATCTCCATGGCGGGTGTAGATTGCTCGCGATGCCGAGCCGACCACATGCTGCTGTTGATAGATTTTTTGATATTGTTGTACTTTTCTTCATACTCATAATACATTTGCTCGTATTCAGGGTTGTCACACACTAGTTCGCTGTCAATCTCCCAGTGCAAAGAGTCGACGGCGGACCAACGACCTTGAATAGTATGAAGAGCGTCCTCGAACTCCCACTTCTCTGATAGTGAAGACACATTGATGCTGCTGATTGCTCTTGATAATGCTTTAAAATTGCTTTTCTGTTTTCTCAACATTTCGTCTAGTTTGGTAGAGTTACCTCTGTCAACCCTGCCTGACGACTGTCCAGAAGTAGCTGCTTGATGCTGATTGATGCTTGGTCCACGCTGCGGTGGTTGAGGCGTTGCCATTTCAACGGTAGGCCAGTCGAAGGAGCGTGCTAATCCCGGGCTCGCCGGCTTCAATAAAGGTTTGTCCTCTGCTACTAGGAAAGCTTGGATTTTACCTTGATATTCCTGGGCCATTTTCATGAATCCCTCATAGTAGTTGTCCTTGAAGTAGGGGTGATCAGACTCGAACTCGCACAACTTCTTATGATTACTGTCGAACTCTGCACAGTAGGCTTTGAGAGATTCAAGCCTTTTCTTAGCATAGTGCGGGGTTTTTCTCTCCGGCCCATCCTTCCTAAAATTTATTGACTGCCTTTCTACTTCGTTGATGATTTGCTGCTGGTTTGCTAGTAGGTCTTCCATTTTCTACTACTTACAGTGATATGCTGCGCCGATGATTGCTCTGAGTTCGGTAGCAGTCGGGTATTACCTACTCGCTGGTGCTAGACGCTAGGTAGTGATAGGTAATGCTATGATCTATCCCAGTGATCCCTTGCGCGATATATGCACCTTCTCAGTTTAGTCGGTGAGACCCGCTGGTGGGAAGCCAACTAAACCGATTTGCTATCGCACTCGAGATACCCAGAACAGTTACCTTGATTCTGCAACGTCACGAAGGCTTCAATACTACCTTACACGTTGCTAATGATGATGATGATGTCACTCACAAAAAGGCACACAACACTTCTCGCGAATGATGATATTGATAGTTATGATAGAATGATATTTTCCTTTGATAGTCACTTTGATTGCTAATGAACGTCACACGGCAAATTCACAGGAAACACGTGATTTCGTAACTAGGTCACTGCACCGCGTGGTCCTGAATTCAAACTTTTCCGCGCGCCGGGTCAAATGTCGAAGGACCATAAAGATGTAAGGTTTCCGGCCCTACACCTTTAGATGATATTGATAAATTGATAAGATAGGTATGATAGTTGATAATTTGATTTATTGCTAATGATAGAGCTACACGGGACTGCGGTCGATCGCGTACTAAATGCTACATAGGTAAAAATGCACCGCTTGCAAAAGTGCAAAATGTGCGGTTTAAACATAAATCGTACAACATAGTTTAAACGAGAGTTAAACTCTTGTTAAGGTGAATAGTAGAGGTGATAGTGGCGCCACTACATATTTAATTTTATGATTACGTTATACAAAGGAATTATCAAAAAATCGGACCGCGCGTAGACGATATCTATCATAAGCTTTTTTTAAATGTATCTTTAATAGTTTTGTACTGTATTATTTAGGCAGATACTTGTTTCAAGAGTTTAGTTCCTATTGGTGGCCACCAAGCTCTCTTAACAAGGTTTTTGATTGAATAACACAAAACAAAACTATTACAGATACATTAAATAAAAGCTTGTGATAGGTATCGTCTACCAGCGGTCCGATTTTTTGATAATTCCTTTGTATAACTTAATGATTAAATTAAATATGTAGTGGCGCCACTATCACCCCTACTATTCGCCTTAAACCCATGTCTATGTTTAGATATATATAATAAGAATGAAGACCTGGCGTCGTCACTAACGTGCTCGTGATGATGGACAGAATCTGCAGTTCATAGGTATAATAGGTACATTATACAGCTGCTAGGCAATTTTTTGTTTCGAAACGACTAAAACACTATAAGGCTGAGCGCAGACTTGAGTCACGACAGTTTTAAGACAGACTATTGCTTTACAAAATTTATGAAGATGCGCAAACTTCGAACAAAACGTCTCATAGACAAAATTGTCTAATACCTAAAAGAACTGCACGGCGACAAGTCTGACTAACGATTGTCGGCTTCCCTTTTGTATGTATGCGGGCGCGCACATCAAAGACAAAACAGTCTAGTGACGTACCCCCCTTTCTTAGTCCCGTCCGAGCGTTCAGAGAGTAAACACGATCATGTTTACAGATGAAGAACTCGTAGAAAAATTAATTGACGAGATTGGATTGATTGGACGACGAATTGGGATGCACCCAATATTTACGTCTGCGTCGTTTTGCAAGGGAACGCGTAACTAGGACGCTTAATACAACAGATGAAGTCCATTTTGATACTGAAAAAGAATTGACGCAGACGGTGCGCGATGTCGTAATAGACAAAACAGTTTCGTTTTAGGTGTGCGACGTGTCGTAGACAAAACAGTTTTGTTTCCGTTTTAAGGCATATCTATGTGAGGAAAGTCTGTCTTAAAACTATCGTGACTCAAGTCTGCGCTCAGCCTAAAACTTTTAAATCCGTCATGGTTATTAACACTAAACTAAGTACATAAGTAACTAAGTAGTAACGTTCGTAGCAAAAGACAAAAAATGAGGGTAGATATATCTGCCAATAACAACTCACTCGCAGTGCCGTCAGTTATTCCGTGATCATGGCGCATGAAACTGTGCCGAAATATTGGAAAGCTCAAAACTCAAATCATGGTAAATATCCCGTTGTTAATGACTTTAGGACTAAAACACTGTTGATCGCAGATGGCCGTGAGAGCGGACTTTTGGCTGACGCAGAGGTCGCCTCGCCGGTAAAGTTAGGTTGGGGCAACACGCACTAGGGCACCACTTGGGTACGAGCCTCGGCTTGGGCTATTACCAGATGCTACGAGAGGAAAAGGAGGTTTCGCCTAGGTGCATGACAGCCAATCTCGTAATCATTCACTCCGACAATATCGCTTGCGCAATCTTAAAAATAAAAGCTAAAATAATAATTAATCATGGTATAACAATACAAGGTATGCTACTTCGAGAAACAATGGTCACGTAGGTTTTCCCAAGCCTACGTCATATCCGCTACGGTGGCTCTCAAACTTTTTAGTTTTGGGAGATTCGAGTACTAGATCTAGGTCTAGGTTTCCATGAAATTATTCAAACTTGGTTTCCATAATTCGAGCAACGCTCTGCACATAGATAAATCAATTTTTCCCTTGTCAAATAAATTTATTCACAAAGAAAATTATACTAGTATTTACAATTGAAATAATTGAGCTAACTGCCGACTGTTGCAAACAGTCTACAGATAGCTCAACTGAAATTAGATTTATCTAATCGCAGGAACATTTTTCAGCCACAGATTCTCATTTCGGGAATTTAAAGAACCTTATTTTACCGCCCTTCACACTTACAGTTACGGATAGAGTAACCGCCCATTCCGATCAAAAACGCGAGTGATTCACCGGCGTCAATAAAAGTTTGATAGTCACCGGCAAATGAACGTAACCTCCCATTTGTGTGGCAATTGGACAGTGACGTAGGCTTGGGAAGGTCTCGGAGTAGCATACCTTGTATCCATATAATTAATGAAATGTCTGTATTGTCAACAGATCTCCCCTAAATCGTCGGTCGCGGTCGCCGGTCGGCAGACGGCCGGCGCGCAAGACGCGGTCGCGGACGCCGCGCCGCAGCCCCCGGCGAAGCCCTAGGCGCAGCCCTGTCAGGTATTTATAACTATGGCTTATTTTCTATATTCTGTCTGACGACGGCATCTGGCGCGGCTGGCTTATATCCGCCTGAGGCAGAAATTGGCTGATTCCCGTCGCGGATAAAAATACTGCATGGAGGTTCAAAGGTTATTTGCACAAAAAGTCGTCATCAAGTTGGTCAAAAAATAAGATAACAAAACTTCGTAGAGCTCAAAATTTGAACGAATGTTCGGAGCACCATTATAAAAGACTAGACGATCGCCTCGCGGTTTCACCCGCATAGTTCCCGTTCCCGTGGGAATTCCGGGATAAAATAATATAGCCTATGTCACTCCCTGAAAAGTAAGCTTCCTAACGGTGAAAGAATTTTTCAAATCATTCCAGTAGTTTCGGAGCCTATTCAATACAAACAAACAATCAAATCTTTCCTCTTTATAATATTAGTATAGAAATGTGAAAATCGACAACATGCGAATCGATCCGACATTTGCAAAAAAAACCAAGGTCGCAATTTTTTTGCGTTTTTCAGCCAAACAGTTTTATCATAAAAATAGGTCAGGCTAAAATTGTAGATCATGCAATTTTTATCACACTTTTTATCGAGTTACCGTTTTTGTTATAACTATTCAAAAAGTTATATTCTTCATACTACGCTGCGAGCTGTAATACAAGTAAAAATATATTCTTATCGGTCTGTAGTTATAACTTGTATAAAATAGTAATAATTAGAGAATATCAACTCGAAAGAAGCCCAGTCCCTCATTTTATACGCCAGTTTAACCTTGAGCAGCGAAAATACTACATATGTATAGAATGGACACCCTGCGCCCCACCACCCGACCGTCCTCACCCCGCCGCGCCAGCGGCGGCGGCCCCTACTCGAGTTCGGTTCGCGTTTCCAATGCACGGAATTTCCGTGCACTCACGAGACGCAGATGACATGTAATGATTTTGACAGACTACCCCGTTATGGGTCACTATTTTTCTTTTCAAAATCACCGTGCACAATTAAAGTTATGTAGTTTAATAGAAGACACTAAAATAAATTAACAATGTCTTATAAAATAATTTCCTAAAGCGTCGGGTTTCTGAGATATTCTCAGATGAAAATAATTATATTTTTTCGTCGTAATAAATTATGAATATACTAGCTTCTGCCCGCGGCTTCGCACGCGTCGTTTCTATGGACACGTTTTACGGTTATTTCTATCCCATGGGAACTGATTTATGGGATAAACAGTAGCCTATGTTTTATTCCAGGATTAGAATTACCTGTGTGCAAAATTTCAGCTCGATCCATTCAGTAGTTTTGGCGTGAAGAGGTAACAAACATCCATCCATCCATCCAAACTTTCACATTTATAATATTAGTGTGATCAGAAACCTGACGCTTTAGGGCACTAAGTTTTAAAACATTTTTTATTTGTTTTAGTGTCTTCTATCCAAGTAAGTATTTATGTCTTTCATTGTGCGCGGAGATTTTGAAAAAAATAATGTCAGGGCCACACCCTCCATACAAAAACCTACAAACCCCTTTTGAGGTTTAATTTCACTTTTTGTGAGAGCAAAATAAATAATAAAATAACTCAGTTTTCGCAACTGTCTCACTCGCACGATATAAGTATTCATGAAGCGACCATGTCTAGACGTCACACTCACAATTGCACATGTATGTGCCGAGACGAGACTTGTATGGACAAATGGTCGCGAACAATTGAATGGCAGACAGATTTTACTCAAAGCGTAACATCTGTCCCCTATTCAATTGTCTGCGTGGCAAGGGTTTATACCGGTTCTTTTTTCCAAGGCCGACTTTACTCAAAGCACACCCAACAAATGTGGTGTGCTTTGAGTAACATCTGTCTCCTATTCAATCGTCCGCATAGCAAGGAATTATACCGGTTCTTTTTCCCAGGCCGACTTTATTAAAAGCGCACCCCACATGTGGGGTGTGCTTTGAGTAACATCTGTCCCCTATTCAATTGTCCGCGTGGCGAGGGTCTTATACCGGTTCTTTCTTCCAAGGCCTATTAAAAGACGAAACACTAGTCTCCAACGGTCCTTCTTGGTGGAAACACGTGTTGTATTAATAGTATTTCTCAATCTAGTGCTGTTTTTAGTTTAAAAAAATGACGCAACTTTGTTATATATGTTGTAAAATTTTAACTGGAAGTGAAATTGTTACTGTACTGTCGCAGTGCATCAGCATTGCCATACAGCGGGGTGATGCAGCCAGCGTAGCGGGGACGCGACGACTGGTTTTGATATGTATCAGAGCTATAGATGTTTTCACCGTGAAAAAACGTTGGAAACTAGTTCGTCTAATAGGCCTTGGAAATTAACCTCCAAGTACAAGTAGACTCTCACACGAAGGATTCCGTACTTACCGTTAAATCAGGTAACTTAAAAAAAAAACATTTTTAGTATTTGTTTTTATTACAATAATTTGGGTGTTACTTACGTATAGAAAGTTTCGTGTGTCTACCTATTGTGGTTCAAGAGATACAGCCTTGACAAACGAACAGCAAAGAAAAGCTAAAAAAATCACGTTTTTTGTATGGAATAAATAAATAAATAATAAATAATGCTGGACATTTCACATTCAGCATTATCTAGCCCCAAGCTAAGCAGAGCTTGTGTTATGGATACTAGATAACTGATATACTTAATACAATAAGTACACTACATAGATAGATATTTTTTATTATACATAGAAAACATCCGGAACGCCCTGGACAAATGTCTGCAGATCGTACAAACATTTGTCCCGAGGCAGGAATCGAACCCGCAACCTCCTGGGTCGCAGGCAGTCCTTCGCCCGCTGCGCCACAGAGGTCGTCAATTATAAATAAATAAATAAATAAATAATGCTGGACAATTCACACAGCATTATCTAGCCCCAAGCTAAGCAGAGCTTGTGTTATGGGTACTAGATAACTGATATACATAATACAATACACTACATAGATAGATATTTTTTATTATACATAGAAAAACATCCAGAACCCCTCTTTACTTTGAATATTTATTTTATTTTGTTATAGTGGCAAAAGACATACACATTCTCTGAAAATTTCCACTGTCTACCTCTTACGGATCATGAGATAGGGCCCTCTGACAGACGGACGGACAGCAGAGGCTCAGTAATAGGGTTCCGTTTTCACCCTTCGGATACGGATCCCTAAAAAGAGCCGGTATACGACCCTTGCCACGTGGACAATTGAACAGGAGGCAGATGTTGCTCAAGGTTACACTGGCGTACAAAATATGTGACTGGTTCCTTTCGAGTTGATATTCTCATAATTGTACTACATTGTATGTATAAGTTATACAGACTGATGAGTAAATATTTTTACTTGTGTACCTGCTCCAGTGAACGGGGTGAATTTTTTCGACGGGGCAGTAAGGAGAAGTACTTAACGCATGCACTGCCTGGCTCGAGCCTGCTGCGCTGCGCTCCGATTGGCCGACTTAAAGTCAAGCATCACACGCCATTTAATAATAATAATTAAGCCATTTATTATCATTGAATAAATTATAGCTAGAAAAATAACAACATTAAATATAAATTATTATAATTGGATATTGAGCATTATTAGAATTAGAAATTTTCATTATTCGATGATCTCTGTCCGAGTAGAGGCCTTTATTTAATAATAATAATAAATAAATAAAGCTGGACAATTCACACAGCATTATCTAGCCCCAAGCTAAGCAGAGCTTGTGTTATGGGTACTAGATAACTGATATACTTAATACAATACACTACATAGATAGATATTTTTTATTATACATAGAAAACATCCAGAACGCCCTGAACAAATGTCTGCAGATCGTACAAACATTTGTCCCGAGACGGGAATCGAACCCGCAACCTCCTGCGTCGCAGGCGGACCTTCGCCCGCTGCGCCAGAGGTCGTCAATTCATTTGTCATTTGGGCAAGCATATATTTTTATCGATATCGATAGTCAATGTTAAACGAAACTATAAGCATCGCGAAAATTATGTACCTCGACGATAGTGAATTTATAATTTTTTTAAAGCAAACAAATCAAATACCTAACTAAGTACTAGTGTGGCATGGTTATATTTGATTGGAATTTTATTACAAATTTCTGTACTGTCTCTATGTGAAAATCGAATTATATACACATAGTTTACTTACAGTAATTTTGTGATGCCTTAATAATGATACATTTTTTATTGAAATAGAAAAAAAAATCAGATACGGAGTATTATAAAACTTATAAGGTAGGTACTTCTAGTTAGATCGGGAGTATCGATACATAATTTATTATATCAGCACCACACTAGTATGATAGACATTTGTATGTGACAAATCACTGATCTGATCAGTTTCGAAATTCGAATGACCATAATTTCCTCTCTATTGGGTATGTGCTCGATGTATACTAGTAACCCAGCTGCAGCCCCAGTAATTGAAAAAAATGTTAGTAAACAGATTGAAATAAATTACTTAAGTACCCTTAGTACTTATTTGTAGACAGATTTTTGGCTCAACAAGCAGATAAGTAGTTCTGACATTCTTGTTTTTCCCGAAATTAAAATAAAAACAGCTCTTTTACCTTCTCATAAGGTACATAATGGGTGTAAAAATACTTTTGCATGGCCAAAATTGTTACTTAATGACTTCTCGCGCGACAACGACGATATGTACACTTAGAAAAAGTCAAATTCTTGAAACTAAATACTGACAAGGAAATAAAGTGATATTTTGCATTTCTGTCGCTTCGGTATGTAGACTTAAGTAAAGAAGCGAGGAAGAAACCCTGTTGTGTCTAATATACTACTCTTTCTCCAACAGACGCGGTGCCGCTTCCCCCCCACGCCGCCGCTCCCCGCGCGCCCGCTCGCCCGTCGCTAGGACTCGCTCGCCGGTCAGGGCTCGGTCCCCCGTCGCCAGGGCTCGGTCACCCGTCGCGAGGGCTAGATCGCCCGTCGCGAGGGCTAGATCGCCTGTTGCCAGGGCTAGATCGCCGGTCGGTAGAGCCAGGTCGCCTATAGCCGGACGCAGGGTCACGCCGCCGCCGCGCGCCCGCCCGCCCGCAGTGCGTCCTAGGCCTCCTTCTCCGCCACCTAGAAAGGTTTGTTTCATGAAAATCTACATCAAGATATAAGTTTTCGGTAAACAAACAAGACTGCAGCTGATCAGTCAGCTAAGGAAGCCTGTCACGTCTGCTGGAATCGTTTGTTTTAAGGCGAATAGTAGGGGTGATAGTGGCGCCACTACATATTTAATTTAATCATTAAGTTATACAAAGGAATTATCAAAAAATCGGACCTCTGGTAGACAATACCTATCACAAGCTTTTATTTAATGTATCTGTAATAGTTTTGTTTTGTGTTATTCAATCAAAAACCTTGTTTGGAGAGCTTGGTGGCCACCAATAGGAACTAAACTCTTGAAACAAGTATCTGCCTAAATAATACAGTACAAAACTATTAAATATACATTTAAAAAAAGCTTATGATAGATATCGTCTACGCGCGGTCCGATTTTTTGATAATTCCTTTGTATAACGTAATTATAAAATTAAATTTAAAGTGGCGGCACTATCCACCCTACTATTCGCCTTAAGCTGCGTACACGTGTTTGCGCCGCGTACTGTGAGCTAAACTGTGTCACTACACGTCGAACATATCAGTTTTTTAATGAAAAAAAATTCTATATGAGAAAAATTTGCTCCTTTGGGGAAAAGATGGTATAACTTTACCGCTATCTAGTAAAGTAAAAAGTATATATTCTGTGTCACAAAAGTTATAAGTAGAGTTGGTACAAATAAAAGTTACAACCGTGACATCAAACAAGAACAAAATTAAAAATTGTAAAAACCCCCCCGACAGATTTTCATGAAATATGGCTAAGAACACTCTAGTTAAAATTATCTATGACACAAAAAAAACTAAACGAAAATCGGTTCATCCGTTTGGGAGCTACCACAGACGGATACACAGACAGACACGTTAAACTTATAACACCCCTCTCTGTTTGCGTCGGGGGTTAAAAAGATCGTCGCTTAGCATGATGCACAGTAAAGGTGGCGCTACTGTGCGCAGGTTTTATGCGAGACGACCTAGATGCGACATCTAGTATTCTAGTCCGCGAACCCAGCAATATTAAGCTGTACACTGACTATGCAAGGTTTTGGTTATTATAGTGCACTAGCTGCATTCTTACTACCCGTTGTCCTATTACCCGTTTTCCCGTAGGAATGAAGCATTTTCCCGCGGTAAAAAGTAGCCTATGTTCATCAGGAATAATGTAGGCTTCTAATGGTAAAAGAATTTTTCAAATCGGTCCAGTAGTTTCGGAGCCTATTCAATACAAACAAACAATCAAATCTTTCCTCTTTATAATATTAGTATAGATAAGCCCTCTAATTTCCAAGAACTTTCTGGGTTATTGTTTAACTGACTGAGCTGTGTGGTGCTGGCTTCGAATTTGCACCATCCCAACTCTAGCTGTGTGGTACCGGCTTAGAATTTGCACCATCCCAACTCATCCCGCGGGTGTCGTAAGAGGCGACTAAGGGATATCCACCGGGGGCGGGCAGCAGCTCCCCCTGCAGAACATTCTACCACCGAACTGCGATCCCCAACCCGCATGCCCAGCGTGGGGATTATGGGCATTACCCCCCATGAGATAAAATCCAATAACGCGTTTATCAGGGGGAGGCCTGCGTCCAGCAGTGGACCAACACAGGCTGTTGAGGTTGAGGTTTAACTGACTATGTATTCCTCTCGCAGTCATCATCAGGATCCTCGGGCAGCAGCTGTTCCGACGACTCCTGCTCCGTGTGCTCCGCTAAGAACAAGAAGGGACCGCCGCCACCCCCGCCTAAAGGGGCCAAGATACCGCCTAGGTAAGGGAACCTGCCCCTTTGCTTAGCAATTGGTTTACCAACCAATCTAAATCTTATGCAGGTCTCGACAGAGCTGCAAACATGGTTTTCGCTCAGCATTGTGCTGGATACACACATGTATGCACCCAGTGCTGGTTTTCGCTCAGCATTGTGCTGGATACACACTGATGTATGCACCCAGCGCTGGTTTTCGCTCAGCATTGTGCTAGACACACACTGATATATGCACCCAGCGCTGGTTTTCGCTCAGCATTGTGCTGGATACACACTGATGACATTAGTTTGTATCCAGCACAATGCTGAGCGAAGTCCTTCAATGAAAACCAGCGCTAGCTGCACCCAGAGCTGGTTTTCTTATTTTTAAGAATGCTGGTTGCAGTCCGTCGACGTTTTTGGGATATTATTTGAATTCTTATGAATGTTTTGTCGTAGGACTAAATCCAAATCCCCCGGCCGGGCTCGACCGCCGCCGCCGCGGGGCGAGGCGCGCGCCGTGCAGCCCACCAGAGAGTTGCTGAAGGCTAGAGAAGGCAGCAAGAGGACTAGAGAGGAAAAGGTAGAGTACCACACATACATCCACTGTTCTGGGGCGGAATAGGCTGAAAAAAAAAATCTTTATTTCCAGACACGAGATCCATATAGGTACAACAAAATTCTACTTTAAATAATTAAAACTAAAATACAGCAAAAATATCCAAAATGACAAAGGATCTGCCATACAGAGTCCAGAGTTATAATGTATATAATAAATCCAGAATATGTACTCCCCTACTCCTACTGGACATACATATACGAGGCTGGATGACAACATAATTTTTTTAAATGAAAACTACGAAAAATCGGGGACCATACATGGGGTATTTTCAGGTAGTACAACAGGGAAGGGCATCCATCCTTTTTTTGACGTCACTGTTTGGTCCATCCTGTATACAGTTACTTTCTAGTACTACTAGTTAGCTGACTCAACTTTGTTTTCACAGACCCAGTAACTGTCCTTCACTATCCGACAGCTACTGGGCCTGTGGAAATCAGGCTTTACGTTTGTGGCTATTACAATGGTGCGTGCAAATACATACACGGTAGCAGTGCATCAAAACGTTTGCCAAAAACATGAATTTCTCACTCCTAACCAACATTATCCCCCGCAGGTCCTAGAATGGCAGCGCGGCCAACTAATCGGCGGCGCGGGCCGCTCCGGACCCGTCCCCATCCCGCCGGAGCAGATCAAACGCGAGGGCGAGCGGCACCCCCCGCCCACCGACCCGCGCACCCGCCCGCACCCGCCGCGCGGGCCGGCCGACCCGCGCGTCTCGCCCGGGGCTATAGCTGCTGCGTTGACGAGACATTCTGAGACCGAGAGCGATAGTGCAAGTGAGGAGAACGGACCGCAGAGGTAATAATGATGGACAATCCACACAGCATCATCTAGTACTACACCCGTGTCTCACCCGAGGCTAAAGTACCCTCGCGTCTCACCCGGGACTATAGCTGCTGCGTTGACGAGACATTCTGAGACAGAGAGCGATAGTGCAAGCGAGGAGAACGGACCGCAGAGGTAATAATTATGGACAATCCACACAGCATCATCTAGTAGTACTACACTCGTGTCTCGCCCGGGGCTATAGCTGCGGTTTTCACGAGATATACTGAGACAAAGAGCGATAGTGCAAGCGAGGAGAACGGACCGCAGAGGTAATAATCATGGACAATCCACACAGCATCATCTAGTAGTACTACACTCGTGTCTCGCCCGGGGCTATAGCTGCGGTTTTCACGAGATATTCTGAGACAGAGAGCGATAGAGCTAGCGAGGACCATGGACCGCAGAGGTAATAATGATGGACAATCCACACAGCATGATCTAGTACTACACCCGTGTCTCGCCCGGGGCTACAGCTGCGGCTCGCACGAAACATTCTGAGACAGAGAGCGATAGTGGTTGCGAGGACAATGGACCGCAGAGGTAATCTACCTACTACACCCGCGATTTAGTCAAAAACGATGCCCGTAAAAGTATGTAAAAGGTATCATTTTACCCGGCTCGCTTTGCTTGTCAAGCAAAGTGAATAATCGGTCCTCTCTTCTCAATTATGGCGTGATGATTATGTCTTCCTGTAAATTGTTATTTGGATTTTTCTAACAAGAAAAGTTATGGCGTGAGCATGTAAGACACAGACATGTCATTCCAATGCGGCGAGCGAAGCGATCCGCACGTCCTCTGAGGTCTGAGTGTTGCTGGAATTGTCGAATCAAATCACATACTCTTTATTTCCATAAATACAATAAATGTACACTTAAAAAGGTCAAATTATAAAACTAAACACTGATGATTTCTGTCACTTCAGTATGTAGACTAAAGTAACGAAGCGACGAAGAAACCTTTAGCCTGTTAGTTGCTATTTTTCGAGCGGGAGCAAAACTCGTCCCAAGCAATTTTATCCTCTAGATAATCTGATATTTTGTAGAAAGCCTTTTTGCAAAGGATATATTTGACAATTTGTTTGAATTTATTTATTAATAATTTTTGCAACTCACGTGGAATTTTGTTGTAGAAGCGTATACATTGCCTTGTTAAAAGATGCATTTATCAATTAGATTTGTTTATTAAATTGAAACCTATTGTTTCAGACTCACCCTCTCGGAACGCTTCGGCAAGATGGCGGCGTGGTCGCTGGACCGCTGCTCGCGCCTCGACAACATGAACATGCGCATCACGCGCCGCGACGCGCAGCTGCACGTGCGCATCGACGCGCAGCCCACCGCAGCACGCAAGCAGCACCAGTGAGTACACTATTATACAAGAGATACATAGGGTACCTAGCTTTTATTTAATGTATCTATCTGTAATAGTTTTGTTTTGTGTTATTCAATCAAAAACCTTGTTTGGAGAGCTTGGTGGCCACCAATAGGAACTAAACTCTTGAAACAAGTATCTGCCTAAATAATACAGTACAAAACTATTAAAGATACATTTAAAAAAAGCTTAAGATAGATATCGTCTACGCGCGGTCCGATTTTTTGATAATTCCTTTGTATAACGTAATTATAAAATTAAATATGTAGTGGCGCCACTATCCACCCTACTATTCGCCTTAAGACATTCACTGCTAATCCTTGGGTCCCTTCCTTAGTAAATGCTCGGACCTGCCCTGCCCTGCCGTGTCCTTTTGATGTGTTTGCCCCTTATGGAAATAAAGATGTGTCTGAATGTTATAAAATCCTGTTTCCCCGCAGAGCCCTAATGGAGCTGGAAGCCCCAGATGGCGCGTACCCTGAAGAACTGCTCTCAGCGGCGCCGGGAGGCCTACCGTCCTGGGACGACGTCACTGTGCGGTACGATTACTACAAGCAGAAGGGATACTTGCGAGGTAAATTAATCTTCTTCTTCTATATATATAAAAATGAAACCCGTTTTCCTTGGTCACGGCATCACGCGTGAACGGCTGGACCGATTTCGCTAATTCTTTCTTTGTTGTGTTTGTTAGTGTCAGAAGGTTCTTATGAAAGAAAAAAAAATTGGTTGTCTGTAAAGTCGGTTTACTGACGATAGTTGAACGTGACAACGTCTCAGAGCGAGGTAACGCCGCATGAGGTACAGTCAGTAAACCGACTTTACAGACAACCAATTTGTTTTCTTTCTTTCTAACTATAACTAATAAATAAATAATGTTTGATTTACCATCAGGTCTGACTCTCGGAGACTACGTGAAGTGGGAGGAATGGTGGTACAAGTATCAGGAGTGGTTGGAACGGGAGAGGGCTTTCGAACGATGGGCTGAGGGCGAGGGAAGGCCGGTAAGTTATCATAGATAGATGACTAGCTTCGGCCCGCGGCTTCGCACGTGTATTTTCGGTAAAATAAGCCTATTATCTAGCGTATTACGAGGACCTCTGTGGCGCAGCGGGCGAAGGTCCGCCTGCGACGCAGGAGATTGCGGGTTATGGACAAATGTTTGTACGATCTGCTGATTTTTCTATGTATAATAAAAAATATCTATATAAGTAGTGTATTGTATTAAGTATATCAGTTATCTAGTACCCATAACACAAGCTCTGCTTAGCTCGGGGCTAGATCATGCTGTGTGAATTGTCCAGCATTATTTATTTATTAGATTTTGGTTTTGGTGACATCTGACTAAATTGACGCCATTGTCAAATAATGTTTTTGTGTAGGGTCCTACCTCGATGCTAAGAACGGTGTGTCTAAAGTGTGTAATATTCCAGCGCCGCGAAGGACGCAGACGCAATGGCGGCGGAAGCCGTAACCGCTGCAGCTGAGGGGGCGCCGCCCCCGCCGCGGTCCTCGCTGTGGACCTCGCGCAGGTGGCGTCCACGATAGTAGATAGGTTTTATTACAGCCGATCTGGTCGACAGAAGTTTTGCGGAGCTGAGCTAGGGCTGTTATCAAAATAATCTAAAAGTGCCAATTCAGATGTCTCCAAAACAAAACCGATTTGTCAGAAATAGATGCCAGCCATCCTCTGTATGTCGATCGTTATGAAAGAGACAGCACTATTTTAGCGCTGTCAAAATAGTTTTTGGTTTTGGCCACATCTGACTGAATTGACGCCATGTTTTTGTGTAGGGTCCTGCCTCGATGCTGAGAACGGTGTGTCTAAATTGTTAAATATTCCAGCGCCGCGAAGGACGCAGACGCAAGGGCGGCGGAGGCCGGCACCGCCGCAGCTGAGGGGGCGCCGCCCCCGCCGCGGTCCTCGCTGTGGACCTCGCGCAGGGGGCGTCGCGTCTGTAGGCGCGGCAACCCTACCCGCAACACGCGCACTAGCCAGGTATGCTAGCTAGATTTAAACCAGATCAATCTGTGCAAAGATATCATATTATACTCCAAAAAAAATTCGTCATCGACGGGACTTAAATTCGCATCCTTCCCTCAGTACGGGAAAGTGCTAACCCACGCAGGGCCACCACATGGAGAGAAAGTATCTTAAATTTAATGTTATAAGAGTGACTTATAATAACATCTTTAGGCATCTCAGGGCCTGAAGCGCTACTGTAGCGCTTCAGAAATGTTCACAGAAGCCCGTGTAGACTCATTCAATGCCATCCAAAGAAAGAGAATAGCGTCATTCATGTCAAGAGTTGACACGTGTAAAAACGATATTATTGTGAGCCTGTCTGACCGTCTGTTGTTATCGGACACTTACAGACGGTGGGTGAATATTGCCACCTGACGTACTGAGTACTGAACCTAGTACCTTAAATTTTATATTTATAATTTATGATTTTTTATAATATTTTGCTTTTTTAAAAATGGATCTTGTGTCTGCAATAAAGAATTATTATTATTATTAAATATTGTAGACTAGCTACATTCTTACTAGCCGTTGTCCTAGTACCCGTTTTCCCGTAGGAATGAAGCATTATCCCGCGGTAAAAAGTTTCTATGTTCATCATCATGTACTTTCCTTATACCGTCGTCTATGGATTTTTACCATAGTTTTTTAGTAAATTTATGTGGAAACTTGTAGCATATCATGCATGTTATCTTAAGGCGAATAGTAGGGGTGATAGTGGCGCCACTACATATTTAATTTTATAATTACGTTATACAAAGGAATTATCAAGAAATCGGACCGCGCGTAGACGATATCTATCATAAGCTTTTTTTAAATGTATCTGTAATAGTTTTGTTTTGTTGTACTAACTATTAAAGATACATTTAAAAAAGCTTATGATAGATATCGTCTACGTGCGGTCCGGTTTTTTGATAATTCCTTTGTATAACGTAATTATAAAATTAAATATGTAGTGGCGCCACTATCCACCCTACTATTCGCCTTAAGCAAAGACCTGATTGTAAAATCATAGCTGTAAGTTTTCCTAAAATTCGTTAAATAAAAAATAAAATAAACAAGTAAGATAGACAGTGATCCTAAATTCAGCCTTCCTATTCAAAAGCATAAAATAACCAGAACATTCTAAAAAATATTACCAAGTTTAACATAATTTTCTTTCTTTCACAGGTACTGTTAGTGCTCTGGCGCCGCTAAACGTAGTGTCGAAGTGTCGGAATATATAAGACTTCTTTAGTGTAGTGATCAGTTAAGTGCTGCAGTTTACCCTTTTCATATAACCTGCGTACATAAAGAATGGAATTGAAAATGTGGTCATCTCTCGTGCTCTTTCCAAGCGAAGAAATTGATCCCATACCTCCTAAAATACAGGAAAACATAACCTTAAGGTTCCACAAGTCCTCGGCGCGAACTTGTCAGTGTACGCGACCTAAATGTATGCTATCTCATCTGACATAGTGTGATATCACGCGCTAGGATGAAATGCACAATGATTCATTCTTAAAACGACCGCGGAAAAAAATGGGAACAGACTTTTAGCACAAGGGAATTTTTATTATAGAAAAACTATTGCGTGTATCTTCAAAATAAATTTATTTCCATTTTTGAATATCTAACTATTCGATTCCTTTTCAAGTTTATGTTCTGGCATTTTTTATAGAATCTAGTACTTCTTTATTTTCTTCTTGTGGTTTTCTTTGAAGAAAACTTGAAGCTCGCTATGATCAGATTCCAATTAAATAGTAATCTTTCCTGGTCTTGGTTGGCCAGCAATATAATTTAGTCATATTGCTCTTTTGGTATAAGATTTTTTTCTGATTGTAAGATGACTTCATTCCCAATCCCTTTCTTTAAGTACGCAGGTAATACAGAGTAATTCATAAATACAAAAGTTCTACAAACATCAGAATAAGATAACCCCAGTTGTACCTATACACAAGTTTTCACTGGTGTCGATTCTTTGGTAGCATACTAACTAATTTGACAGCACTAAAATTGTTTCTAGAATTCAGTAAATACATTTTTATTCATTTACGTTATCCATGCGTTCTCTGATAAAAAAATATGATGCTATCTTAAAATGGAAGGAAGCAGAGTCATGAAGCAAGAACTGGGCAATATTATTAGTGCTGTCAATTTAGTTTTATGAGTTACACTTTGAGTTACAGTGTCTTCCAAGCAACCTTTTACAAATATCATACAAAAACATGTATTAAACACGCTTTTAGGAATTAATTTTATTGTTGTTTTTAAAGTACACTGCACTTTTAGCCTGTTAAAAAATCTAAAATTAAGCAATGGCTACGCAGTGTTTTTTCTGGCTTAGAGTTCAAAAAAGGTTTATAAGAAAGATGGTTAAGGTGTTGTATTTACAAAGTGCAACACATAAATTCTGTGTTTTATGTCTTAAATTATATTTAAAAAATCATGTTTTATCATAAAAAATCTGCATATGATTTTCTTATTAAAAGAAATACATCTGTCGATGTATTTTGAAATTGCTACTTTAAAAAAAACATGAAGATTTGGTTTGTAAATAAAATTATAGTACACTGTGTACAATATAATCTCATATAAATATTAATTTATGTTTATACTAAGGATGTATTTAAACCCTATGTCTTTAGTTATAACTTCGACTCTTACTGAACTCTAAGCAACCTCGAATATATTTGCTATACTTTATCATTAAAAACTAGCTGCAGTCCGCAGTTTCCCACGCGCTTTCTAATAAGCCTACGTCCGTCTCGGGGGATACCGTTAACCTCCCTGTCAAATTTCATTGAGATTTGTTCAGCCGTTAAGGCGTGGAAAGGAAAAACAGACAGAGTTACTTTCGAATTTATAATATTTGTATGGATTTCCTTCCCGTGCCTCGGCAAGAAATAGAAATATAGAAACGTTTATTTGTAACTCAAACACAGACATACAATTCAAAACAAAAGAATATAGACTATTTTGCAGACGGTGGCTCATTTAAGTAGCCAACCAAAAAAAAGAAAAAGTGATTTTCACCAAAAATGTCACACGAGAGATTTTGAATTTACAACGACGATTTGTTAGAGAAAACGGTCCCTGTCTCAGCATGAGTTGGTTGCGTACAACCAACGCTGATCTTCCGACTGAGCCGTTTCGAGACATCACGGAGTATAAACAAATGTACAAACAAAGACAAAGCCAAAGCCCGTTAAGCCGTTGGTCTTGCGCGTGACCTCTCGTCGTGTCGCTCTGCCGTCCCATCGGATTAAGACAGGTAATAGAGAGTGCACCTGTGTTTGCACACACACTTGTGCACTATAATATGTCCTGCGCATCTGGCTAGTCTCCGATGAGACTGGTCGCCGTCGTCGAAATTCGGGTAGAAGGACGTTATGGATATCCTTAAATTGAGTGTCCTTTAGAAAATTCCTGATACAAGAGTCCAAACTGCATACAATCCCATTTCAGTAAACTTGATGATTTAATCCTAATTAATCATATTGGCTGTGTGGTGCCGGCTTAGAATTTGCACCACCCCAACTCTTCCCGCGGGTGTCGTAAGAGGCGACTCAAGGGTCGTAAGGTAATCCACCGGGGGCGGGCAGCAGCGCCCCCTGCAGAACAATTCTACCACCGAACTGCGATCCCCAACCCGCATGCCCAGCGTGGGGATAGGCTGCACAAGTCGTCCGGGCCAACTCATCAGTGGGCGCGGCCTAAGTGTATGCTATCTCACCTGACATAATAGACATTCCCGCGCGCTAGAATGAAATGCACATAGATTTATTCGTAAAACGGCCGCGTAAAAAAAGGGAATAGACTTTTAGCACAAGGGTTATTATAGAAAAACTATTGAGTGTATCTTTTCAAAATAAATGTATTTCAACTTATGAATAACTAAACTATGTCGGTACGGGCTTAATTTTTAATTTTCGAGTTTTCTTTCACCGTACATATTTATTTCCGCCCAAAGTTGGACTAAAATCAGTGTTGAAATACGAAAGTTTAGAAGCTTCTATTTTTCAAACGTAGCCCTTGGTTTACATTTTTGGGTGCATACAAACATCGATATTTACGAGATAAATTGATAATATTAGTTATTGGATGTTCAACATTAAAGAGCGTAGTAGTTGCCCTTTCACGTTTGTATGGAAAGATGAGCGACTCGTTCAGCCTTAAGGAATGAAACATTGCTGTTCTTCCAACACAAAAATGTTCGTAGTTAACCCGCTTACTTTCATGTGAAGTCTTAGCCAAATTCAAATAGAGTAAGAGTCGAGAACTTAACTTAAAATATGGGTGCAAGAGTAGTAGAGTTCTCTGTGCAAGAATTCGACCGGGGAGGTACTACCGCCATGTTCATTTCAACCGTCAAACAGCTTGCTGTTTCGGCTTGAAATGTATGGTTGCCGGCAAAAATAACCCACGAATATTCAAACGTAAAGATATTAAAACTTTCCCAGACAGACATTGGCTGTTATAGCGCCCAGAACAAATTGCAAGTGTTTTGGTCGCAAGCGCAGGTTGCTTCTGTCTGGTAGAGTCAGGGGGACGAAAACTTAGCTTCTAGATTCGTTGTTGCGTTATTCAAGCCATCGTGATACACGAATTTATAAACTTTATTTTTGTCTCTACGTGTACCAGAGCTCGGGAATTGTTGTCTAGGGTAGAATACAGAAAAATTACGTCACTTCGTCATTCAGTCCTATAAATTCATTAATTTACGATGCATGACTATGCGATTACATTATTGTCTATTCTATTCTAGAGAAAAATCCCTGTGCTTGGCCTATTGGTCTTAAATGATCATCGTTTGACATGGTAAACAGTTGAAAAATCATTATTTAAGACCTTCTGCGACGATTCGAATCGTAGTGGAGCGGTTTGTTAGCCGAATTGGGCCCCTGCTCAAATCTGAACGTCTGAGTATTCGTGGGTTACATGCACATGAGGTCTTAACATCTATGCCTCAAAGTGATGCGTTAAAATAACCAATTGTGTAAAAGGTAATTGGGTATTACTAAAAATCAGTCGAAGCTAGTTTCTAACTTCTTCTGTCGTGTGTCAAATACAACAGATTTTACACGAACACCGGATATGCGACTGGTAACTGATGCAAGATCTCGTGCGCCAGAGTTTTACTTACAACTCGGGCTGGAAAAGCATACACGAGATACCTACAGGCTTTTCACCAACAGTGGGTTATTGACACCCACTGCTGGTGTTTGTTACGCCAGCTCAATTGGTTAGTTTCGGCCACAGCGACGGTATCGTCCGAGTATCTTTCAGGTGGCCGGCGATATCGTCGTAACATCTTTCAGGTCGGACTATATCGTCTGAGCATCTAGTGGCCTTGAGGCCGTCTCTATTGTAATTGAAACTCAGTGACCGCCATGTCCCTTGTTAAACTATGCTTAACATATCTTGTTTTATATCGTCCAATCCCCTTCCTCTACCTAGTACATAGTTGGAAGGGATTGCGAGGATAATGAGGAATATTACAAAGATTATGTTAGGTATGAAAACAAATTGGTACTAGTATTTACAATTAAAACAGTTGAGCTAACTGTACTCTAACTGACGATACATAAAGTTGAGACTCGCACCGACAGATTTTTAGCACATGTAGGGTATTTTAGGGTCTGTCTATTACACAATTGGAAATTTTTTACACATCACAAAAATCCTACCGTATTAGTGTTATTGCCACCATCATTGTTGGTTTGATAACACTAATAAAGGCCAAAAAATTTTGAATTTTTGAATTTTGAATTATGTTCTAAGTTATTCGATTTCTTTTGTATTTTATTATTTAGGTTCATTTTTTAATTTAATGTAACGTTTAAACACCGCGACGAGCATGTACGCTATGTATTGTAAAGGCGATCAACCTGCATATTAATAGGTAGATCCGTCTTCTGTAAGTTCTATATGAGAAATACACAACACTATGAGAAATGCACATCCATTATGTAGTGGCGAATATTGTAGTAATTGTCTTGTGTCTAGAAATAGGAGTAAGTACTTAATTCTTATATTTTAGTGTCTTGTTTGTTGAGAAAGTTTTCTTGGTCGTGTTCTCCGCAAAGACACTATTTTGTTAAGAATTATATTAAGCGAGTAATTATATGATCCCGTTTATTTAGAATTTTCTTGGTATACATTTAAGGTGTTAAATTAAGAAGTAGTATTTATTCTCGATTTTAAAGTCTCTCTTGTCAGTAAAAGATAGTCACAAAATGTACAAAATACGGTAGTTATGTTTTGTGATTGTGTTTTTGGACAAGTTAGTCTTGTGTAATCGTAGTGTGGTAGCTTGTATTTAATCATTAACTATTCTATCAATTAATAACATTTTACGTAACAGAATAAACTTACAACAAGGTCATTATTCTTTTATTTCTATTCCCCTTAGGGTCTGTTTCACAATGTCCGGACACAGGTCCGGATAAGTTCTGCATAAGTTCCAAATAAGCTATTTGTTACTTATCCGTTGGATAAACATCATTGTTACGTTTCACGACTACCGAATAGCGCTAGTATAAAGTCGTCCATAACTCATTCACTTTTATCCTCCAAATAATTTATGTGTTAGTTAAGGCGAATAGTAGGGGTGATAGTGGCGCCACTACATATTTAATTTAATCATTAAGTTATACAAAGGAATTATCAAAAAATCGGACCGCTGGTAGACGATACCTATCACAAGCTTTTATCTAATGTATCTGTAATAGTTTTGTTTTGTGTTATTCAATCAAAAACCTTGTTTGGAGAGCTTGGTGGTCACCAATAGGAACTAAACTCTTGAAACAAGTATCTGCCTAAATAAAAGAGTACAAAACTATTAAAGATACATTTAAAAAAAGCTTATGATAGATATCGTCTACCGCGGTCCGATTTTTTGATAATTCCTTTGTATAACGTAATTATAAAATTAAATATGTAGTGGCGCCACTATCCACCCTACTATTCGCCTTAATCAATACTTTATCAGGACATTGTGAAACAGACCCTTAGGGTCAATTCACACCGAGACGCGACGCGACGCGACGATACTCAAAGAGGCCAATGATTTCGCGCTACGCCGCGCGTCGTCGCGAGACGCATCGCAACGTCGCGAGGCGCATCTTAAAATCGTAGCAGGACGACGCCTCGCTGCGCAGCGAGATGCCGCGAGGCGCAGCGGAACGTATCTACTAGCCGCGGGCGCCGCACGGCCCCGTATTTTTGTAAACTTCTTCCTCTTCATCTTCTGCAAGAAGTCCGATTATAACAAGATCCCAGTCTATCATTATATTTTCAATCGAGCACTCGACCGAACTGCATCAATTCTAAACGAAGTCTGAACGGAAATAGTAGAGAAGTCGCCACAGCGGCCTCAGGCTGCGCCTCGCGGCGTCGCGCGGCACCGTGAGACGCAGCACCGCTCTTGCACGCCGCGCGTACCGGCGATGCACCGCTGCGTCACGATACGTCGCGCTACGCCGCGAGGCACCTCGAGGCGCAGTGCTGCGTGGTGCAACGTAATCTGAATTCTCACAATGTAATGTGTATCTTTTCGTGTAGTGAATAAAGTATATTCTGAGTCGCTCTATGAAAAATGTGCGCGCAGCGTCGCGCCGCGTCGCGTCTCGGTGTGAACTGACCCTTAGACAAGTCCTGTTAGAATAAGGTCTCTATCTGTACTAATTTTCAACGTACAATGTTTGTAAAGAACTCGCAACACCAACCAAGATTACCTTTAGGGCGTCGCGTATGATAAATAATTGTCAGCATTATGCATTGTAGTTACAGGATTTTTTGAAATCGACAAGTAGAGTAAGTTCTGTCTAAAAATCAAGAAAGTGATTGATTAGGCCTAGAGGAAATGTTTACGAACATTGTATCTTGAGTTTGGGTAAGGTCACCAGGATCCCCCAGATGTATCCACCAGGGTATCCTGGTGAACTCGTGAGTTAGGTACCAGGCAGGATCCTCCGAGATAAAATGACGGAAGTAAAGATGGTGTCATACTGAGTAAGTTCACCTATTAGGGCCAACCCACACGTACCATAACCACACCACATCGCAGCGACAAAAAGTGGTTAAGCACTGGCTACGTGTGAATAGTGTCGCACATGTGTCGCAGCAGCTTTTGCAGTGGCGCTGTGGTAACTACAAAATGCCGTTGTGTAGTTCGTAGTTAGTATAGTTGGTAGTTCTCGGTGTATGTCGTGGTTGCGATGTCGGTATCACACAAGCGGTCGATAACGACTGCAAAATGTGGTAGGTACGTGTGAATAGTCCTATCCATTTTTCAATACAAAACTAATGGTAAAAAAAGTCCTAGTAGTTCTGTCAACAGAACTACTCAACAGAACAGGTGGGAGTAAACGAAATATACGCCCGACCACGTGGTGTGGTTGTGGTACGTGTGGGTGGGCCCTTACTCTTACTAGGTATTCAGGTAAAATAGTGTTCATATAAAGCTATTAAATCTTTACTAACAGTGGTTTTACACTACAAGTGCGTCTGCATCTTTCTGGGTCTGAAGTCTCGCTCACACGCAGAAAGACCGTTGTTGGCCATTTAGCACGCTCTGACGGAAATGTAAAAGCTGAAATGAACTTTATGGCGTTGAGATTTGAATATTAAATTTATTTTTCCAGGGCCAGAAAACGGCCTTCGGAATGATGTAGAAAGCCATAATTTCCGAAAGGAGATTATCAATAGGTACAATTCTTAATTAATGCCAAGTGTTACAAGTGTCACAAAGGAATAAGGTAATCAATATAGTTTATAATATTGACCATAGGATAGCATCTAATATAATTATAATCATAGATAACCATAAATCTTTAGATAGGCCCTTACCGCAGTGAGACCGCGCCGTGTTGTTCCACAGTCGAAGTGAGTGAGGCTCACTAACCTGGAGTTAGTGCACGTCCAAACGCAGTGTGAGCCGGACGTGTTGTAAAGAACGTTTGCGAACTTTGCGAGCAGTTTACTGTCACAAAATGCCATCGTGTGCCTTTCTAAAGTGCAACAACAATTCTAGAAACACAAATAAAGCCAGAGGTGTAACATTTCACTCGTAAGTATTGCGATTTCATTTAAAAACTTTTATTTTTCTTCCGCACTGTCCGAAAATAACAAATTAAAATGGCGAGTGCACGAAAGAGAAAGTCGTGTTGGCAACTAATCTGGGAGAAAAAGAGATGACACTATTTTCTCGGTACCAATTTGTAAAACGGTGCAGTTTGTACGTGCAATTTGTAAAACGGTGCAGTCTACGCTAAAGCGTAGACTGCACCGTTTTACAAATTGCACAGGTTTGTTTAGATAGTCACATTTTCGATTTCAGGGCTTATTAGGCCGTTTTTTTTTTCATAGAAGTATGTGCAATACGATTGCACACGAAATAATAATAATAATGATTAGGTTTATTGGCAAAAACACTATTTCTAACTACTCAATATTGAGACAAGGTCGTTCGGTAGCGTCAGCAGATTCAACAGACCATGTTGTTGTTAAGGATGTCTGAACCATTTCATTTTTGCATTTTATTGGCTTCCTAATATTTTAGTAGGTAAGCATAATAAATACAGGGTGCCACGAAACATGTGCTGAAAAGGGGTGTTTCCGGATCCCGAGGCACAGTGGTCCCGATCGCTAAAAAGCGGACATAGGATTTTTTTCGAATTTTGTTATTCTGATTTCACCATTCGATAACTCTAACAAAACTAAGACACTTTTTTTCCATTGAACTTTTGGCTAGGCCTTATAGTTCAGGAGTTACGGCAAAAAACAGGTTTTTCTTAAAAGTTGATTAAGATGTTTCACCTTGTTTTGACCTGATTTTTTAATGGTTTTTTTATGTGTGGCATTACATGGCATCAACTAGTCATATGGGTGCCAAGCCAATCGTGCCCTATTTGAGAAATGGCGCTGAAAACATTTTTTTTTGTTTGAAGCATATTTCGATGATTAATATTTTTCTATTCGATAGTTGTATCTAAAATATGTATATTATGTTTCACAACTTATTTGGCTTAGACTTATAGTTTGGGAGAAAACTGATATAGAGAGCGCGTTTCATCTTTATATCGCGTGGGACTTTTTAAGAGTTGAGTGTAGCACTGTACCGCACGCATCATTAAGCTTATAGAAACATGTATAATATAATATTGTGTCTTCTTAAGCTCATAAAAGTCCACCTTAATCATATAAAAGGGAGTCAACTTCGGAATGAAAAGCTGAATTTTCGTATATCTTCCTCGACGATCTCTGTGGCGCAGCGGGCGAAGGTCTGCCTGCGACGCAGGAGGTTGCGGGTTCGATTCCCGCCTCGGGACAATTGTTTGTACGATCTGCAGAGATTTGTTCAGGGCGTTCTGGATGTTTTCTATGTATAATAAAAATATCTATCTATGTAGTGTATTGTATTAAGTATATCAGTTATCTTATCTAGTACCCATAACACAAGCTCTGCTTAGCTTGGGGCTAGATAATGCTGTGTGAATTGTCCAGCATTATTTATCTTTATTTTCGAATTCTAATAATGTCATAATGAAAAAGAAAAAAAGAATGTCATACATGTTGCAGTGCATTAATATCTGATCGACGATTAACCTTTCACAGATTAATTAATTTGAGAAACTTAGGTGGCTTGCTTTTTCCCACACAGGATGTATATGATATATGTATTAAAACTGAATCACTTTTGAAACTTCACAAAAAACTAAATGGCAATCATTATATACGTAATGAAAATGAGTATAAAGTATTTCAAACTAAAATATTGAAGTTGTTCATTGAATCGAATGTTTTTAATAATTTAAATGTCCATTCTCTGGAGCAACCGGCAACTTGGAACCATAAATTTCTATTGATAAAGTCCGTTATTAAATACTACGCTGATGTAAGCCTTCATTATGTTCATAAAAATGTTAATAAAATAACTAATAGGCAAAAGTTTAATAAATTGATTTTGTTTCAAGGAGAATAAATAGCCATTCATATTGAATCATAATGTTTTTTACTTGATCACGCCTCTACATTTAATTATACTGTCTACCTACTATATAATCTGATTAATGAGTTTGCGGACCGTACCTGTGCAATTTGTTCTACACAAACTGCACAGGTTTTTGACACTATGTTGACGCACACATTCAAACATTTTCGATTTCAGGGCATCTAAGGGTATACTTTTTTCAGGAAAGTGTGTGCAATACGATTGCACACGAAATGGTAATAACAACAGATAATTACAATGGCAGAAACACGATTTTTTAACTACTTTTTTGAATGTGTGCGTTAACCGTTAGTGTGCGTGCGTCGGCATTATGTTAACCCACACATTCAAAAACAATGCCACAGTTTTTGGTGTCGGGGCCTATCTAAAGATTTATATCTATGATTATAATTCATTTTGTGTACCTACATAGTATGTATTTTGATATAATTTCATTCTAATCTAATTGAATAAAATTAATAGGCAATAGGCAACGCGTAGAACTCGTCTACAAAGTAAAAAGAAGAGCCATTTCTTCAGTCTATTTCAAACATCATGGTTCTCTATTTTTATTGGTATATTTCAAACGGCATCCATTTTATGAACTACGGCATCTGGACGCACGCTTAGGCCAACTCTCCTGTAAAAAGGCAATAAGTTTTTAAAATCTCCCGACTCCAGGAACGCAGCTAAAATATCCTGGATTATTGATCGAATGAGGATAAATCACATTGTATGACGACTATTGTTTACTGCGAGAAGTTCGTGAAGTTGTGGTAAGTACCTAAAACAGAAAGGGTAGACTTGCGCTGGGTTAACTTTTTTGAAAGATGTAGGTAATAAGGGTGAATCGGGCAAAGAAATAAAAAGCTTGTTACATTCACTCTATCGATCCCAATCGCAAACGCCGCCGCTGAACGTGTTTTCAGCGTAGTCAACGAACTGTGGTCGAAAAGTCGTAATCGGCTGAATGGAACTCATGTGAAATCAGAAATACACGTGTGCTCAAACTTCAAATATACCTGTAAAGAATTTAATGATTTTATTGTTTCTAATCAAAAGGCATTACAAACTGCTCGCAGTGTAAAAAAATATATCTTATAATAAAAATATTTGAATTTTTTGTTTTTGTATTTCATGTCCCGGATTTCTAATCCACACAGTTGGCAACCCTACGCACGCTATCTCGACAAAAGACAAAAAGTGAATGCGATCCCGACGAAATGAATGATTATTGATTAATTAACGCAATCGCTGCCCGCCTGGAGAACCTCCAGGCATAAAGCTGCTGACCCCAAACATTTTTGAAGTGTAGAAGTCCAAGTAAGTACCAGGAATGCATAAACCATGAAGAGGTTTTTGCGACCCATGTGATCTTGACTCTTTGTGAATCTACAGTTAAATACCTATCCATCAGTTCTGCGGTCAAGCTGACCAGTAGGCTAATGGATGGAGTTGCTACATTACATTATTTTTTTTGACGTGACAACGTCTTATAATTCGATAGAGCCGGCTGCACGCACGAAAAAACATGACGTCATTAGGCGTTACCTCTGAGGCGTTCCATGTAAGGCTTGAAGTGCAAGCGAGAGCGCTCGACATCCGTCTCTCTCCTACTTGAGTGAGCGATGCGTCTGCGTGGATAGCTTAGTACATTTACATGTTTTGATCGAGTATCAAATGCTACTATTCCATCAGTATTTTCTTAAGACGTTGTCACGTTCAACTATCGTCAGTAAACCGACTTTACAGACAACCAATTTTTTGTAATTAGATTATACATTCTAAACTAAACTGAATCGAACATGTTTCAATTTTATCTAATATTATTTTCTAATAACCAATACCAAGCCGCGAGTGCAATATTAGTTAAAATAGGCTTAGCAAATTAAATAAATAATGTCGGACAATTCACACAGCATTATCTAGCCCCAAGCTAAGCAGAGCTTGTGTTATGGGTACTAGATAACTGATATACTTATTACAATACACTATAAATGTCATCAATGATATATGTAGATAGTTTTTTTTTATTATACTACATAGACAACGTCCAGAACGCCCTTGACAAATGTCTGCAGATCGTACAAACATTTGTCCCGAGGTGGGAATTGAACCCGCAACCTCCTGCGTCGCAGGCGGACTTTCGCCCGCTGCGCCACAGAGGTCGTCAAAGTTGGTATAGTACTATCGTGCGCGAACACCAGTTTCTTCCAGTGTTCTTTTTACGTGACGTGACCTATACCTGATATCGACTTAATGCCTGTTTTTAAATTCATGGTAGGAATCGTTTTTTTTAACCCTGTTTTATTTATTAATAAAAGTATTCATTTAGGCCAGTTTAACAACCAATCTGTTTAGATTCGCCCCATAAATAAAAAACCACGCTACAAAAATATCTCTTTTATTTATTACGATATTCTATGGTCATGTTAAAGTTTACAGACACAAATTCTACAATTCTACGGTACAAATTCTTAAAATCTTACAAAATCCATTACATAATAAAGTTATTTTTTTCATATAAATAAAGCACCCTAAAAATTATACTAGACCTACGGAGCTGAGACGTGGACACTCACGGTAGGGCTGGTCCACCAGTTCAAAGTCGCTCAGCGAGCTATGGAAAGAGCTATGCTCGGAGTCTCTCTAAAGGATAGAATTCGCACACAGCTCAAAGAATTAGCAAGCTGAAGTTGCAGTGGGCCGGCCATATCTCGCGAAGAACCGACAATCGCTGGGGTAAACGAGTTCTTGAGTGGAGACCACGACTCGGCAAACGTAGTGTAGGACGCCCTCCGACCAGGTGGGATGACGATCTGCGAAAGACTGCAGGCAGATGCTGGATGCGGCAAGCTGAAGACAGGGCGCTATGGCGCTCATTAGGGGAGGCCTATGTCCAGCAGTGGACTAATATAGGCTGATGATGATGATGATGATGAAAAATTATACTTATTGTTGTGAAAAATCTTTCAATATATGTGCAATGAACATAGCTGTTAACGGTGGAAAGGGGTTTGAAGAATTTGGCCCCAACATCGGGTACCAGAGTTTTTTTTATCAAAATCGTAATAATCAAATACCTATATGGCTAGACAATCAAAAAAATAAAAAAATTCCATAACGTAATGTTCTAAAGCGTAGGTTTCTGAGATACTCATGTGATGGGACCGGCAGTGTATAACAAATTACCAGACTCTGTCACATCTGATGGCAGTATATATTGTTTTAAATTAAGACTGAAACGTTGGCTTGTCGAGCAGAATTTTTATTCTGTTGACGAACTTTTACAACTGTAAACCCTATGGAAGTTTATGGAGTTATTAGTGTGAGGTTTACTTACCTGTTGCAAGAAGGACACTTGAAATGAAAAACACGATAAGATTTTCTTAATTGTGACTTATCAAATAAAACTTAGTTTTGATAATGTAATATACCGCATTAATTTCCGATGCTAGCTTATAAAAATTATAATTAAGTATTACGTAGAGAACTCTAGTGTCTAGACAAACCTATGTTAGGATTTAAGACGCTATTAACAACTGTACAAGCTGTACAAGCTACCCGTCTATGGAATGATCTCCCTCTGGACATCAGACGTGCAAAATCACTTCCTATCTTCAAAAAACTGCTTCATCAGCATTATATATCCTTGTAAAGAGTTAGACAACCTTATTTTATGTTTATGTAAGTTTATTATTAATCTTTGTAGGTATTTAGTGTAAGTATTTATTTCGTTTTCTTTAAATAGGTACATATCTATATATTTATTCAGTGCCACTGTCTTTTTTGTTCCTTAATTTCCAGTCCATCCCAAGGTTGCCTGGAAGAGATCGCTTTCAGCGATAAGGCCCTTTATACTTCATTTTTTTCTAAGCTTCTCTCTGTATTGTTTCCTGTATTTGTGTGGTATAATAAAGTGTTTTCTATCTATCTATCTATCTAACAAATTGTAACAACCTTGAAACAATAAATAAATATCTATCTATCTATCTATATGAATAAATACTTTCATAGATACGTGGAAGTCCTTAGGTCACGTCTCTATGGTGGTATGCTTTCATCCCACCATACCCCCAAGGGTATGGCCAGGGGTATGATGGGTCCGCAGTCTATTCATCTATGACTTTATTTTAATTTTGTTGATTCCATGTGATTTATTTTATTAATTTGTGACTTCGATACATTGTGTATTCCCTACAAAAATTCGACATGTAAATTGGTTTTATCAATAAATTGTATTTCTGTATTTCTGATATTGAAAAAATATTAGATAAGTACAGTATTTTCATCTGTGAATATCTCAAAAACCTGACGCTTTAGGAGATTATGTTGGAGAACATTTTTTATTAGTATAAGTGTCGTATAATCAAATATATAACATCCTGTGAGCGAAGATTTTTTTCTTCGCTCACCTTTTCCTAATAATTACTATCATGGTCCCTATCCCGCTATACAAACAGCATTAGCAGGATTGGGACCGGTTGCGCGGCGGTCGACAGAAGAATCGACCACTACAACACAGTTCGTAGATAGCGTAAGAGCTGGCTATGCAATCCTACCAGAGGAATAGCAGTTCTGTTTTTTTATATCTCTCGATCTATAATCTGCTTGCCAAGCAGCGTGGTGACTATGGCCAAAAGCGTTGTTTGGACATAGTGTGCTGATACTGGTTAGTGAAGTTACACTAGCCTAACTCGATGTGAAATGTTTGTAAACAAACCACGACTCAAAAAACTAAAACTCACTTGCTTGGCGTGGTTTCAGATATAATTGTAAGCATTATTTATTGAAGGAAGGATCTCAAATCGTCAAGTTATGTAAATTGCGTATGATACGTAATGACGCGGAAACAGAGTTCATTTTAGGTTAAGTATGGGCGATTTGTTTACAAACATTCTACATCGAATTTGGCTGGAATAAGTTTGACCGGAGCAATTAGAGCGACGCAATTCACTTCACTTCACAAATATGATAGACAAGTTATAGAATACACCCGGAACAAATATCTGCGGATAGTACAAACTGTCCCGATCGGGAATCGAACCCGCAACCTCCTGCGTCGCAATATGGTCACATGAAGTCATCATCTTTATCTAAACTCAGTTTGATTTGTCTTCTAAGCATTCTTCCTTTGGCATCTTTTGGCAGTTCTTTCGGCTCTTTGCAAAGTTTTCCCGGGCTCGTAGCTCGCTTTAGAGACTTTACCGCTTCTTTTTTCTTGGACCTATGAGGTATTTCTAAGTTTCCGCTCGGTTTGTCCGTTTCTTTTACTTTCTTTTCAAGCGTCCCTTTTAAACCTACTTTTTCTTTTCCAGAAGTCTTTTTTTCACTCACTCTCTCTTTTATGATATCTCCTACATTATCTGCTTGCTTATTCTCTTTCTCTGTTGAAATAGGCGTCGAAAATTCTTGTTCCAAATTCTTTACAATATTCCGTCGCAGAGATTTCTTCGCGTATGTTTTCACTGAAGTCATTGGAGTGAAAAATTGCTCAGGTGTAAAATCTTTGGGCGTTGAAAAGTCAGCCAATTTCGTCGTGTTCGGTGTTGCTGTGTCTTCTGACGGCTGTGTTACAATTACTTTCGGCTTAGACCTGGTTCTCGGTGTTGCCGCTTCTAATACATGTTTCGCTGCTACGGGAATTGGTACTTTAAATTCGGGTTTTACAGTCTTTTTCGGTTCTTTTTCTTCTTGGCAGTCGTCAAAGTTTAGCTTGTTTATGGCTTTGCGTTTCTGTGGCAGTTCCTCGGCTTTGACTATCACTTTGGCTAATTTTGGCGGTTTGGAATGTTTTGATACGGGCGTTATCGGCGGTTCTTGAGTTACAGGCACTGGACTAAGTTTCAGACCTTCAAACTCACTTTCCAGACCTAATTCCTCTGGTATTTTAATTGTTTTCCTCATCTGAGCAGAACAGGTCATCAAATTCATGATTTCGTTGCTCAAATAATGGTTAACGCTCTCCGACTCTTGCAAAATCTCGTGTATCTCGACTATATGTTCATCAACCACCACATAATCTTGATTTCTCAGTTCAAAAAACGCCAAATCAATCAAAATCCTTACTTTAGCTATCCGGAAGTTCTCCCAATAATTCTTCATAACACCGTCCACTAAAAATTCATCATGCACTTCCAAATATCTCTTCTTAACACTCTTCAATTTTTTCTCAACAAAGTTGAACATTTTAACAACACCGTTGAAGTAATTCCTTGCTATATCGTTCTCACCGGCCCTAAAGTACACAGCCGCTTCTAACCCGCAAGTCTGGCAAGCTAGGATATAGCAGATTGGTAAACAACAGACGTAGCATCTACACTTCACTGAGTGGTTGAAAAAATCTGGCATCTTGAAGGCTGGGACATCAACGCAAGGTACAGAAGGACTTATTTGTGACTTCTTGAAGACAAGGTTTTCGAGCATGGTTTCGATTTCAGTTTTGGGTGTATATTGTTCTGTTTTCTTCGTCTCTGCTGCGACGTAGTACGGCTGCGTTTCGTTTGAGGGCTGCAGTCCGAGGAAGTGTTTAAGGCGGTAGTCTATCTTTATCTGTAATAAGAAAAAATAGTTTTTATGCGTTTTTGGGAATGGACCATTGAAGGGTATACAGTGGCAAAAGCTAGTTAATTATAAAAAATATTGCAAATGATTATGTCCCGTCTGGACTGTCCCATTCAAAATAAGTGGATTAGGATAATGTTGGGGAATAATTCCATTTAGATTTAATTTAAGTTAGTAATTATGTAATTATGTTATATTATTTATTATTGAATTTGAATGTTTTATTGTTTTGTATGTCTAATTTAATCATTATTATTGTTTAAACTAATATTTTATGTACTTTGATTTTATTGTGATTTTTGTATGTTGTAACTATGGATTATATCTGAAATAAATGAGTAAATAAATATAAAGCCAAAAGTTTGTGAAATCTGAATGTTTGTTACATAGGATCTCCAAAACTACTGAACAGATCAAGATGGTATTTGGCGTACGTTTAGAGCAAAGCTTAACTTAGATAATAGGCTACTTATTATACCGAAAATACGCGTGCGAAGCCGCGATTTTATGAAGTTGGATTCATAAAAATTGGATTTATTGCAAATTACTTTTCCGATTATTTTATTCCTTGTATAACGGAGAAACAAGACAAAATTAAAATTAAAAAAAACCCGCCGACGTTTATTGGCTGAACAGATTTTCATGAAACATGGCTAAGAACACTCGGGATAAAATTATCTATGACACAAAAAAAAACTAAACGAACATCGGTTCATCCGTTTGGGAGCTTCGATACCACAGACAGATACACAGATACACAGACAAGACACGTCAAACTTATAACACCTATCTTTTTGCGTCGGGGGTTAAAAATAAAAACACACAAAAAATGTAGAACCTAGCGCCAACACAATACGATCCACCTTTAGGTAATTGTAAATTTGACGACCTCTGTGGCGCAGCGGGCGAAGGTCTGCCTGCGACGCAGGAGGTTGCGGGTTCGATTCCCGCCTCGGGACAAATGTTTGTACGATCTGCAGACATTTGTCCAGGGCGTTCTGGATGTTTTCTATGTATAATAAAAAATATCTATCTATGTAGTGTATTGTATTAAGTATATCAGTTATCTAGTACCCATAACACAAGCTCTGCTTAGCTTGGGGCTAGATAATGCTGTGTGAATTGTCCAGCATTATTTATTTATTTATTATTTAATTCCTCACCTGAGCATCATCCATAGTATGTACATCAGTGATCTGGACATACAAGCTCGCTCTCCCGACAGCGGCCGCCCGCGCCAGCACGCAGGCGGCGGCGGCGCGCGCGCGGGCCAGCAGCCGCAGGGACGAGAGCGTGCTCACGGCGAGGGTGGACGCGAGGATGCAGTGGACGGTGACCGTTAGCGAGCGGAGGCGACGGTGGCGCCATTTTGTGCCTGGGGAGAAGATAAAAATTATCTAAGGTTTTTGTTATTATAGTGCGTAAGCCTCGCACTCTGGCAAATTTTTAACTGCTCCCTGAGCGAATTTCATAGGACTCTGTTATTTATTCTATGCTATTATAATAAGATTTGACATTTTGTAATTATTTGACATTATTATTATTGATTACCGATTTTTCTTTATTATTATTTTATTAGGTTTGACATTATGTTATTTGAATCTATTAAGTGAATAATTATTATATTGTGGTAAAATAATTTGACATGGTATATTGACGAATTTTATATATTATTGTGTAATTTAAGTTTTCAGTTCATGTAATTTTATTTTTTTTTATTTTAATTTATATAGACTTTTTACACTATTGCATTAGGGGTAAAAATAGTGTAAGTATTTTTAATAAACAAATAAACAAAAAAAATTTTAAGAAATCAAATAGCAACGCGCAATTCGGCACTGACACACCTACATGTCACGAGTAGGATAAGTTAGTGGGTATAACTTTTAGAATGTAAGCTTAGCTATAACAATAGGTACATAAGCAACAATTACTTGTACCCACCTACTCATTAGTTTTCATCTAGTGTAGGGTCTGGATGATGATGACCTTACATGAAAGATGATGTTGTAGATAGGTAATCCAAGTTGTATGGCACCGTACTGTGTATCTATCACTGAGTTCACTGATAGGGTAATAAGTATGTAGTTAAAGTTAGTTATGCCAGTTAAAATGAGTAGGACCACAACACAAGATTCACTGTTAAAGTTAGTTTATTTAGGAAGTTAAGTTATACAAGGTTAAGGTGGCAAATCTTCCCTTGATAGGTGTTTCCTGCGTGATAGTAGGTCGCGTACTGAAGAAGGTATGTATTTAAAATTATAACAATCAAAGTAAAATGCAGCGCGTGCAAAATGACGCGTGCGCGATTTTGTTTATGTATGGTGAAACCATACATCTAGTTTTTTTTTATATCTACTTGTCTACGTTTGATTGTATTTCGTGCTGTCCATCTGTGATCCAAATAAACCACTTATCTATATTGTCGCAGACGCTTTAACACTGACAAGGGTTCTGTACAACCTCCTTTCTTATCTTGCAATGCGCCTATTAACTATGCGGATCACCAACGTCTATTGTTTGGCGTTAGACCAATTCTACGAGAGACAGAGAAGAAACTGGAAGAATCAGCTAAGTGGAATTCTGGTTCAATAATCGTAGCTGAAAGTACTAGAAAGTCATAGAAACCATGTAGAAACGGTCTGGCGATTCGTGTAGTCAGAGGCCTAAGCCTTGTGTCTGTCTTTCAAGCCCTATTTTCAACCGACATTACCCAATTATGCCCACAAGTGAGACAGATAAATTACCTACTCCGTTATATCTATCTTTCTATCTATAATATTAGCACGGATTCCCTTACCTGGGTTAACAATGGACAAGTAGTTCTATCTATAATATTAGCACGGATTCCCTTACCTGGGTTAACAATGGACAAGTAGTTCTATCTATAATATTAGCATGGTTTCCCTTACCTGGGTTAACAATGGACAAGTAGTTCTATCTATAATATTAGCATGGTTTCCCTTACCTGGGTTAACAATGGACAAGTAGTTCTATCTATAATATTAGCATGGTTTCCCTTACCTGGGTTAACAATGGACAAGTAGTTCTATCTATAATATTAGCATGGTTTCCCTTACCTGGGTTAACAATGGACAAGTAGTTCTATCTATAATATTAGCATGGTTTCCCTTACCTGGGTTAACAATGGACAAGTAGTTCTATCTATAATATTAGCATGGTTTCCCTTACCTGGGTTAACAATGGACAAGTAGTTCTATCTATAATATTAGCATGGTTTCCCTTACCTGGGTTAACAATGGACAAGTAATTCTATCTATAATATTAGCATGGTTTCCCTTACCTGGGTTAACAATGGACAAGTAGTTCTATCTATAATATTAGCATGGTTTCCCTTACCTGGGTTAACAATGGACAAGTAGTTCTATCTATAATATTAGCATGGTTTCCCTTACCTGGGTTAACAATGGACAAGTAGTTCTATCTATAATATTAGCATGGTTTCCCTTACCTGGGTTAACAATGGACAAGTAGTTCTATCTATAATATTATCATGGTTTCCCTTACCTGGGTTAACAATGGACAAGTAGTTCTATCTATAATATTAGCATGGTTTCCCTTACCTGGGTTAACAATGGACAAGTAGTTCTATCTATAATATTAGCATGGTTTCCCTTACCTGGGTTAACAATGGACAAGTAGTGTCTCTGTGCCCCGTTGACGGCTGACAGCACGCTAGGACCGGAGCCCTTGCACAAGACTGTCTGAGCTTCTAACAGTCGACCGACCGCTAGATCCACTGAAAATAACATAAATAAATATTTATTGTTTTTATTTGTATTTATTTGTAGACTTCTGTGGCATTTGCCAGCGACGCGGGAGGTTGTGGGTTCGATTCCCGTCTCGAGACAAATGTTTGTACGATCTGTATGTTCTTTTTTGCTTCTAAGCGATAAGGCCGCCCATTGTACTTGTATCTTATGTAAGGTCTCGTGTTTTGTATTTTTGTTGGTGTACAATAAAGTATTTTGTATTGTTTTGTATGTTTGATATTTATTCGGAGTGTTTTCTATCTTTACTAATATTATAAAGAGGAAAGATTTGTTTGTTTGTATTGAATAGGCTCCGAAACTACTGGACCGATTTGAAAAATTCTTTCACCGTTTGGAAGCTTACTTTCAGGGAGTGACATAGGCTATATTTTATCCCGGAATTCCCACGGGAACGGGAACTACGCGGGTGAAACCGCGAGGCGATCGTCTAGTGTATAATAAAAGGTATCTATCTCTGTAGTGTATTAAGTATGTATATCTAAGTATTTTATTTATATTATATAATTAAGTATATCATACCTATTTCATATCTAAATAAGTTCCTACTAGTTGTTAAAATGTTTAGTATTTATATAATATCACTACATAAATAATATTTCGATATACAATATTTTAGTTCTAGAAAATATTTAGTTTTAACTTATTTTAGATCCCAGAGGTTAGTTTAAATATTTTTAAACCTAGATTAATTTGTTCTTATGTATCTCATTTTAAGTAAACCCTGTGTTTGTATGAGAATAAAGTTCTTTAAACCTATATCAGTTATCTAGTACCCATAACACAAGCTCTGCTTAGCTTGGGGCTAGATGATGCTGTGTGGATTGTTCAGCACTATTATTTATTTATTATAAAATATCTTAATGTTGTTGGGCAGGTGTGAAAATAAAGGTTTTTACTATTTTCTAGTAATAAGTTCTACAGATAGCTGAGATGTTTTGAAAATTGATTTGAGTATTAAATCACTTAGTAATAATATCTTTATTGACAAAAAATTACAATCAAATAACAGAAATAAATTAGAACTAGTATTTACAACTGAAACAATGCAGACTGTTGCAAACAATCTACAGGTAGCTCACCTAATCCATATCAATATCAGTCGTCGCGTCCCCGCTACGCTGGCTGCATTGCCCCGCTGTATGGCAATGCTGATGCGCTGCGCCAGATACTCACCAGCTCTCGGGTCACGCGTCGCTTCGACCAGACGCTCAGATAATTTTTTAAAAACCCTTAGAGCCTCGGTACCCCACGGACCTAGGGTCTCGACTCCAAGGGGAGCAAATGTGTAGGCTCTGTCGAGACCTGCATAATTGCGCCTCTTGAGACCCTCGCTCGGTCAAAATCTGACTCCAAAACTACAATAAAATTGATACAAAGTTTGTTTTACTAAAGATTCATATGAGTTCTACTTACAATTGATATCTGGGTCTGCTTCGTACGCGGTCAGGATTCGATCCTGCGCCACCTGCACCAGCTTAGCCGCTAGGCCGATAGAGCCGTTTCTGCTGTGGTAAATCTGGCGAGAATAATGCGTTTACTTTTAAATCGTAAGATCACATTAATATAAATGCGAAAGTTTGGATGGATGGATGTTTGTTACCTCTTCACGCCAAAACTACTGAACGGATCAGGCTGAAATTTTGCATACAGTTAAGTCTAACCCTGGAATCAAACATAAGCGACTTTTTATCCCATAAATCAGTTCCCATGGGATAGAAATAACCTCAAAACGTTTCCATAGAAACAACGCGTGCGAAGCCGCGGGCCGAAACTAGTTATTTATAAAAGGAAAACATAAACAGATCTATGTATCTTGTAGGTCCTTCTCCACTTCATCCATCCACCGGTATCTGGGCCGACCGACTGGTCGTCGGCCAACCGGCGCTCCAAGAAAAGCCCGTTTTGCAGCCCGATCTTCCTCCATTCGTAGCACGTGGCCGAGCCAGCGCAGCCTGTGTGATTTTGTTTCGCCAATAATGTTGGGCTCGGCCACTAGTTCCGCGATCTCCCGGTTCTTCCGTACCCTCCAGGATCCGTCTTCTCGTCGGACAGGACCTAGGATCTTCCTGAGCACTTTTCTCTCCGTCACCAGAAGTATATGTTCATATTTTATCGGTTTTTAATATTTTCTGCTGCCCGCCCCCGGTGGATATCCCTTAGTCGCTTACGACACCCGCGGGAAGAGTTGGGGTGGTGCAAATTCTAAGCCAGCACCAGCACAGCACTTAAGAACACGTTGGAGTACGTGTATTGTTGAGGAACTTACCGAAGCATCACAGATGAAGACCAAGGAGGTTTCCTCGCTCACGCCCGCGGCTTTCCTCGCGCCCTCTTGCAAGATAGCTTGTAGTTGCTCGCTTGCTGGGCTGTGGTATAAAAGTGTACCCGCGTTTCGAACGTACGCCTCACTGGGAAAGAATAGAAAAAAAAAATGTTTTTTCAGCACACTTGGTGGCTCTATGGTCACCGCAATTAGACACAGAGGGACACCCATAATCAAACTGTGACCTTTTCATTGCTATAACTCACTAGTGAGTTATAGATTTTTTTTTAATTTTATTGGTTTAGTTGCTTCGTTCTTAAAAAAGTTTTCTGTGTTTAATAAATAAAACTTTCACTCAAATATAACTTTTGTTTCCTCTGTAATAAAAGAAAACTTTAAATTCCCCATTTTTGACGTGGCAGAATAGAAGATGAAAGTATTTCAATAAATAATCTATCTGATGAGACTGCTATGCCATCAAAATCAGTTAAAAATAATTTTAATAGCTGCACATTTACTAATTGTTTCTCTAAATAAACTTTTTATCTACTAACACTAGGACTAGCTTCTGCCCGCGGCTTCGCACGCGTTGTTTCTATGGAAACGTTTTGAGGTTATTTCTATCCCATGGGAATGTATTCATGGGATAAAAGGTCTATGTTTGATTCCAGGGTTAGACTTACCTGTATGCAAAATTTCAGCCTGATCCGTTCAGTAGTTTTGGCGTGAAGAGGTAACAAACATCCATCCATCCATCTATCCAACCATCCATCCAAACTTTCGCATTTATAATATTAGTATGATTCTAAATCCGGGTATAGCTTATTCTTCTTTCTAGTTAAGGCGAATAGTAGGGTGGATAGTGGCGCCACTACATATTTAATTTTATAATTACGTTATAAAAAGGAATTATCAAATAATCGGACCGCGCGTAGACGATATCTATCATAAGCATTTTTTAAATGTATCTTTAATAGTTTTGTTTTGTGTTATTCAATCAAAAACCTTGTTTGGAGAGCTTGGTGGCCACCAATAGGAACTAAACTCTTGAAACAAGTATCTGCCTAAATAATACAGTATAAAACTATTAAAGATACATTTAAAAAAGCTTATGATAGATGTCGTCTACGCGCGGTCCGATTTTTTGATAATTCCTTTGTATAACGTAATTATAAAATTAAATATGTAGTGGCGCCACTATCCACCCTACTATTCGCCTTAAAAACATATAACTCACTTGTCCCCCACGCAATCAGCTATAGTACAGCAATGGTATGCGAGCTGCAACGCCTCGACATCTCGCGCGAGGTACAGGAGATGCTGCACGTACACTTGGTAGATGTGCAACGAATGCTCAAGCATCTTTGAGTCTGATACTGTAACAAGGATACATAAATAAGCGAGTATTATTTGCTTTGCTTACTTTGGGCAGAGGATATAGAGGTATATCAATTATTATATTTTATTTAGCACATAGAACATTACATTAACAGAATAAAACAATAACAACTAGTATATATATACAAGTAAGTATATATATTTCTTAAAAATCTAAGCCGTCACCAGAAGGCAGAGTGCCCAGAATGCTAGAAGCATTGCCACGTTGAATGGCAATGCTAATTCGTTGACCGAAATAAAAGCCAGCATTCCGATCACCTGTGGACTCTATAAGAAGTTTGGTAAGATCTTTATAAATTGCGTGTAATACTATTATATTATTTATTCCGACGACCTAGGTGGCGCGGCGGGCGAAGGTCCGCCTGCGGCGCAGAAGGTTACGGGTTCGATTCCCGCTTTGGGATAAATGTTTGTACGATCTGCAAATATTTGTTCCGGGTGTTCTGTGTATTTTCTATGCATAATAAATAAAATAATAATAATAATGCTGGACAATTCACACACAGCATTATCTAGCACCAAGCTAAGCAGAGCTTGTGTTATGGGTACTAGATAACTGATATACATAATACAATACACTACATAGATAGATATTTTTTATTATACATAGAAAACATCCAGAACGCCCTGGACAAATGTCTGTAGATCGTACAAACATTTGTCCCGAGGCGGGAATCGAACCCGCAACCTCCTGCGTCGCAGGCAGACCTTCGCCCGCTGCGCCACAGAGGTCGTCAAAATAATAAAAAATATCTATCTATGTAGTGTATTGAATTAAGTATATCAGTTATCTAGTACCCATAACACAAGCTCTGCTTAGCTTGGGGCTAGATACTGCTGTGTGAATTGTCCAGCATTATTTATTTATTTAGTCATCACCTTATAAAACAAATTTTACATTGTTAAATATATAGAGAATAGCAATGGAACTAGCGGCTTTATCGCTTAAAGCGATTTCTTGCAGGCAACCAAAATAAAAATAAATAAGTCAGTTATTTGCATTTACTTTGGGCACACCCCGGACACTCGAATTCTCCATACAAAAGTCTCGTCTCGGCACATATATGTGCAACTTTATATAAATAAATAAGTACCTACGGTGAAATAAATGAAATGAAGTGTAGCCCACACGTGTGACGGTGTGTGTGATGTCTAGGGTCACTTCATGAACATATGTCATTTCATTTATTTCACCGTAGGTACATATTTATTTATATACACTTGATGTCGTTGAAATCTAATTTACATTTTTAAATTATTGCATAATTAAACATAATAGAAGCGTTTTACATAAAATAAAACGCATATTAATTTACTTACCTTTTTAATAGCTATACTTATGAGATAGGCCTATTGTTTCCCGCCACATTATTCAAATTATACAAGGATTTGTATTGAATATCTGTCATAATTGACCTACAGCCAATGACAAGCTTCGTCCAATTAGGAATTGGCCAATCAGGTGTCTTCCCGCCACGTCAGAGAGGCGCGCGAGCGAGCCTGTGGCGCCACCATTTTGATTCTCCATTGCGTCGAATATCACCAGGCAGAATTAAAAGTTATAGCTATTAAAAAGGTAAGTAAATTAATATGCGTTTTATTTTATGTAAAACGCTTCTATTAATTGTACTGTCGCTTTTTAATAGCTATACTTATGAGACGTGTTTGTTATCGCCTGGTGGTGGTGAAGACACTCAACGCCAATGTGAACTTACTATAAGAAATGTTATAATCGTAAGATTCGTAAGCCACACAGTTTTGATTGCAAATTAGTCATTGTGACATTCAAACGAAATACATAGCCAATGCACTTGTGCTTAGAGCACAAGTATTAAAAATAGCCACATTTAAAGGTTGGCATGTTATACCTAAATAATAACAGTGAAATTTCATTAAATTTATTGAAAAATTGGATTTTGGCTCTTTGCTACTGCCATGCCATGATAGAAGGTTCAACCGATGCTAGTATAATAAATAAATTATACTAGACAAATACACAGCATCATTAGCCCCAAGATTAGCAGAACTTGTGTTACGAGTACTAGATGACTTATAAACTTAATACACAATACAATACATTGGTATCCGTAAAATAAGACCTCAGCGGCCACGGCTCAATTTCTTTTAGAAACGGTTAATTTTGTAATTTATAACATCCTTGAGTTACGAAATCATTACTACAACTGTGAAAATAAAATTTCTGATCCAAAATGAAAATATTGGACTTATTGCTATGCTGGCCATAATAAAAACCTCACCCATCAGGCTGAATGGTCGTTCTATATAATTTAAATCATGTAGGTAGGTAGTTAAAAGCTCTCATCAAATTATTGCAGTACGTATAATAACGAACCCTTTTAACTATAGTGAAGCTATGCTCTTCTAAGATGTCCAGTTATGGCAAGTTCTTATAATGGGTTTCAGTAAATGATTAACTTTTCCCCCCACATTGTCTGGAATACAACGTTACAAGTGTTAAAATAACAGACTTGTTGACACAACCATGTTATGTTTTGCTCTTAGAAACGTGCCATGGGTAGCTTTGTATCTCATCTAGACTTCATTTCGAATATATATTTAGTATATACGTATATTAACACAAGCATGTCATTCCTTGAAAGAGAGAAAATTATCGAGACATCTATAAAATTATGTCTCATAATTGTGACTACCAGGCACTAGATATCCTAGTTTAAAAACCAGCAATACATTATTTGTTACAATGTACTCGACTTGTAGATAGATACGTCACTCATTGCCAATGTACTTTCATCCAAAATGGTTTTGGTTCAAGATGCAGTCGTGACTGTTCCTCGATAATGCTAATGAAATAATAAACAGGAACGATTTAACGCTTAACTAATAGTTGTGTTAAAACATCTCTTATTATGTCAAATTACTGACTGCATACCGCTTTCGAAGCGATGATTGCAATTTTTTTCTCGTTCAGGATCATAGTTTACATAGCGCAACAGCTCAGAAGCTGACAATGATCGTTTGCTCCACCACAAAAATTTTGGAAATAGAAGTCTTCTATAGTGTAACACTATAGGAAATAAAAACAGGTCCGCGCGTCAAGGACAGAAGCAGTAAGTAGGTACTGATGTTTTAAGAGGTTAAACTCTCCCAGTTATAAAAAATTATAGAAATAAAATAGGTAGTTAACATGTATCTAATACAGTTGAGAAACCACTCATCAACTTATCATACAAAGCAGATAACTCAGAAATTCCACCGATGATAAAAATGTTTGCAGAGGGTAGATATTCGCAAACAAACACGGAAGGATTATTACCATACGATCGTACGTATCGATGATAAAAGGTTTGAAGAGGGTAGTTAGTCGTTTATAAACACGGAAGGATTATTATCATACACACCCCTGCCGTTCTCACAATCATAACTCCGGACATGGCCGGAGTTTAATTTTAAACCAGATATACCTTGTAACTGTTTAGCATACGCCAGACACTTATAGATTGTAAGCCTCCAGGCCAGTGCCGCACTGACAGCAATATCATCGAGTAGTCATATTTACTTGTTAGACAAAATGTACACCTAAAACGGCCAAGGTCGGAGTTAAAGCTGGATCTATGCATTTGCGAGGGCATATCCACGGATAGACACTGTCGTGACACTGAGGCACAATGACGGGCCCTTTGTGGAGGCTGTATACGCGACCAAAAACCCAGCTAGGAGTAACAGCCGTGCAGCATGTTGAGATTTAGGCAAAACATTCTGTATTTTTGGTAGAAGCTAGCCTGATTATACTAAAAAGTATCCCACGCATCATTCCAGTTCGTGTTGGAAAAAGGGATAAGGAAGTTTCTAATATTAGTCGTATTTAATGTAGACAAACCAGCATTCATTTTTTTTGTTTGCATTTCTATGATTACTTATCGTGGCCTTAAAAATGTTGATGGTGCCCAACAGATTTTCATCTCGGGATGACAAAAATAACATTGAGGGTAGATAATTTTAGCGAATCAGTCTTTTTAATGCGACAAGTCTGGTAGGCAACACAATTTTGTAGGTAGGTAGACGGAATGTCAATCTGTTTCACTCATTGCTGCGATCTCATGAACCCATAGAAATGTTCTTAAATCCTCTCCTACTCATCACTTATAATACAGGTTACATATCCTAAAAACTACGCGGATGGTAGTAAGTTTAAGTAACTGGTTAATTAACAATGTTGAATGTAAGTCAGTTAATCAATGAATCATCAATCCATCAAACTTATCAACCTGAGTTGGATAAGAAGAGGTTCTCACAAAAAGGTACGATATCCAAGGATGATTTTATCACAAGTGCGGTATACCAGAAGATTATATTAATCATACAGCTAAACGGCTTTTTCTAAAAGTTTATGTCAAACAAGGAAACAGACATAGTCCAATGTTACAGATGATAAATAATATTTATAATCAATAGGTATCCGATACCTTGATAAGAAAATCGTCATAAAGCGGTAGTGCACCAAGCATATGCGAATTGTCTCAAAATAAATACTAACCGAGCGGAAGTTTATATAGATGGGTATGCAATGCCCGAATCATTATGGATATTAGTTAGCCTTCTTGGAAGTTCTTGTCAATAGGTACGCGATACCCTGGAATTTTTTCATCACTGGTGGATGTGCACCACGATGACTTCCATTCAATACAAACTCATGATGTGGGTATCCGAATCATTATGGATAGAAGTTGGCCTTCCTGGAAATTCTTGTCAATAGATACGCGAGGAGGTGCACTACGACGACTTCTTTTATCCAATAGTAACCAGTCAGGCCTTTCTGAAGGTCATGTGACCACATACTTACGTTATTGCTACCTTTCGACTTGTTGTTTGAGAAATATGATCATCACATCACGTCCATGATAATTATAATAGCTGAAACATATTCGGTGCGGCTGAATTTCGGCTGAACCCTGCGAGGGTGCGCAAATAAACCCTGCGAGGGTTATTTTGATATGTATACTTGCAAGAAGATGACCATGACAATATCGAATTTTGTGTGTCATCGCAGCCCTGCGAGAGTGCGCAAATAAACCCTGCGAGGGTTATTTTGATATGTATACTTGCATGAAGATGCCCATGACAATATGTGCTATTGCAGCCCTGCGAGGGTGCTAAAACAAACCCTGCGAGGGTTTTTTTATTACTTGCAAGAAGATACATCGGGTGTGTTGCTTATACACTATTAATATGATTTTATTCCTTATTCATCCTTCAATCGTATGTTCTCGAGCGTGGACTTGATTCTGTTCGATAACCACAAACACTAGACAACAAAATATGTAAAAGTTCTGAAAAACAAGAAAGTCAAATTTGCCATCCTAGGTTAACACCTTCAGTGCCCTTGCAAAAGAGCTGCTCGGACAGTGCAGCAAATGGGCAGTGAATGGATAAGACAACCCAATCACGCAAATTATTTGTGACTATACTAGTACAGCAATATAATTTTTAAAGGCAGTAACAAAACATATTCTAGAAACAAACAAATTGTAGTTGATAGTAGATAGTTGTAACTGTGTGTTGTCTTATCAACTGATTCAGAAATATTGTTACATTCAGCTTGGTTTCAATATTATATAAGGAATCTTCCTTTAGTTGACATAGGACATTCGATTCTGAAAGCTAGAACTACATGGACACCCAAGCTTTTGAGTTGAGTCATGAAAAGCAAATCTAGCAGACGTTGAGCGCAGTCCACGTATTATTTGCCAATTACTTATAATGTATGAGCAGGGGCACCAATCAAACGCCCTACGTAGGCGTTCGTGGCCCACAATGTCCAATTACTATATTTTAAGAGTACTCACGATTTTATTCCCATGACCAATCCATGTCGAACTCTTTCTCCGGCTGTTCACGGCCCGTCGTCGATCCCACGATTTCAGTGGTCGGAATTTGGCATTTTTATCGTATTTACATCTTTGCTAGAAAAAACAGTATTTCAGCATACAGGAACAAAAACCAACAAAAGACCGGAAAATAAAATTAACAAAATGAACGGTAAAACCGTTAAAATATCGTTTTAAAATAAAAAGAACTGCCGCTAATAATAGCGGAAATACCACGTGCTAGGTTGGACAAGCCTCAGCTTACGTCTTTAAAATAATGAAAATTACCACGTGTTTGCGAGCACGTGTTATTAAATTCGAAATAAAAAGTCACACAAACAAATAATTTACGCGGTACCACCTCGTGCGAGGTAGTAAAAGCGTTAGCTTTCGTTATAACAATGCGACACGCACGTGTCGTCAGTCTACGAAATAATAGAAATGAAATGGACTGATGAGTCCAAGGAATATTTTTACGAAATTAATTTCGCAAATTAAATTTTATATGGTTTAAGATTGAAGAAAAAGGTTACTTACGCATTTTTCACCAAACCTTTACATTTGTGCACTTTGATAATAAATTCTTTGTGAATTAATGCACCTTCAAATATATGTGAAATAGGTATTTCTTCAAAAGCGTGCTACGTATTGGAAGCACGTCCGTACTCGGCGGGAAACTAAACGCCAATGGAGAATCAAAATGGTGGCGCCACAGGCTCGCTCGCGCGCCTCTCTGACGTGGCGGGAAGACACCTGATTGGCCAATTCCTAATTGGACGAAGCTTGTCATTGGCTGTAGGTCAATTATGACAGATATTCAATACAAATCCTTGTATAATTTGAATAATGTGGCGGGAAACAATAGGCCTATCTCATAAGTATAGCTATTAAAAAGCGACAGTACAATTAATATTCAATTATGACATTTATGACACATATGAGATTTTTGAGAGGGAAGGAAACACCATAATTGTAGTGTTCGCAGAAGAAGAGCGAAGAAAAAAAACAGACAGACAGTGATTCCTATCTAAACACATAATTATAAAATCTTAATTCACAAAGAAAATTACAATCAACTAATAGAAATAAATTACAACTAGTATTTACAACTGAAACAATCGAGCTAACTGCAGCTAACATTATAAAATAAAAAATGCGAGTGAGACAATTGCAAAATAGCTCACGACATTTTTTATTTTATTTTATTATCTGAAGGTGAAATTAAATCTCTCGGCCCCTAGTAGAGGTCGGTTTGTGCTCCAAATGCACGGGGCGCGGCGTACGCACAAGGCGCAGGCGAGGTTAATGATTTTGACGGACGACAGCGATGATGGTGATTTATTTCAGATTTATTTATTTATATAAGGGAAAACCAAAGGCTTAAGGCGAATAGTAGGGTGCATAGTGGCGCCACTACATAATTAAATTTATAATTACGTTATACAAAGGAATTATCAAAAAATCGGACCGCGCGTAGAAGATACCTATTACAAGCTTTTATTTAATGTATCTGTAATAGTTTTGTTTTGTGTTATTCAATCAAAAACCTTGTTTGGAGAGCTTGGTGGCCACCAATAGGAACTAAACTCTTGAAACAAATATCTGCCTAAATAATACAGTACAAAACTATTAAAGATACATTTAAAAAAAGCTTATGATCGATATCGTCTACGCGCGGTCCGATTTTTTGATAATTCCTTTGTATAACGTAATTATAAAATTAAATATGTAGTGGCGCCACTATCCACCCTACTATTCGCCTTAAAAATTAACAGAATTACAAATTAATAAGTACCAGAAAGCTTATTGAAGGTTTTCACGGATAGTGGTGGAATGGTACAATGAAAAAGACTATGAACATGTGACTAATCTACATGCATCATCTTTAAAAACATAGTTAGGAATACATTACAAAAAATTTTTTACTTAATATTTATCATCATCGTTGGCACCAAAAAACTCCCCACTGAGCCGCCGCCTGGCTGACACCGAGCTGACACTTGTGCAGAATAGATTCTTTTTATATAAGGTGAATAAATAAGGTGATTTTATTTGTTTCATCATGGACATACGAAATATTTGAATTTCGCGCGAATCTGTGTCAGAGTCCGTATCGATGACTGGGTAGCGAATCTGAACTGCCCTCCTGGGGGCTTACCTGAGCTAAAATCCGGGGCCAGCTCCGTCAGCACACTGACAGCGTGGACAGCAGCCTTGGTAGCGGAGAACTCTTGGGGAATAGTTCTGCTGGCTGGCACCTGGTCCGGATCTAGGCTCTGCATCTAGAATGATTATTCATATACTTTATTGACACAGAAAATTACAATCAAATAATAGAATTTTTAGGGTTTATAATTGAAACAATTGAGCTAACTGCAGACTGTTTGGACGGGATGCCCATAGCATTACCCCCCTTGAGATAAAAGCCGGTAAGGCACTTTTATCAGGGGGAGTCGTGCGTCCAGCAGTGGACCAATATAGGCTGTCGAGGAGCTTAACCCTGAAAAAGGGTTTTCTTCCAGCAAACCTTTGAGTTATAGAAGAGGCGATGGAATAGGTAGAGGAAGTGTACAAATAATGAATCTACATTACATATGCTTATAATTTATAGTTATATTAAAATAATAATGACTAAATAAATTATTACCGCAAAACCTTAAAAACAGTGCAAATAAAACAATAATTTGAAGTCGCTTTATAGTTTTTTCAAAACCATAAACTTTTTACACTTGCGAGCGAAGCCTCGGGCAGAAGCTAGTTTTATATAAATTTACCGGTTCATTGGACTTCCAGGAGTACTCCTGGCTGGCCTGCTCCAGATCAAACTCTGCTTTCAGGAACAGAAGAGATGCGTACACTATCTTCTCGTCTGGTGACAGCTGGAACATAGAGGATTATGTTTTGTTTTATGTGTTTAGGATTTCGTACCCTCAACCTCAATAGCCTGCCACTACGCCACTACTGGACGCAGGCCTCCCCCTGATAAGCGCCTTATTGGCTTTTATCTCATGGAAGGTAATGCCCATAATCCCCACGCTAGGCATGTGGGTTGGGGATAGCAGTTCGGTAGTAGAATTGTTCTGCAGGGGGCACTGCTGCCCGCCCCCGGTGGATATCCCTTAGTCGCCTCTTACGACACCCGCGGGAAGAGTTGGGGTGGTGCTAATTTTAAGCCGGCACCACATGACCAGAGTGACACATTTTGTCATTTTACCTTTGATGAAGAAGAAACGTCAAAAGTCAAGGGACGTGTGCTAAAAGTGTCAAGGGACGCGTGTCAAAAGTGTCAAGGGACGCGTGTCAAAGTGTCAAGGGACGCGTGTCAAAGTGTCAAGGGACGCGAGTCAAAAGTGTCAAGGGACACGAATCAAAAATGTCAAGGGACGCGTAACAAAAGTATCAAGGGACGCGTGTCAAGTCTCAAGGGACGCGTATCAAAGTGTCAAGGGACGCGAGTCAAAAGTTTCAAGGGACGCGTGTCAAAGTGTCAAGGAACGCGTGTCAAAAGTGTCAAGGTTGAAACCAATCTATGAATCAGATGATTAGGATGAACTCACTTTCTTTCCGTCCATATTATCCACCAGCTCGGTGACGACTCCCTTGAAATGTTCTCCATAGATCGCTCTGACCACGGCGGGCGTTTGAACGATGATGCTGTACAGCATCTGTGTAGCTTGGGCCTTCTCATCTGGAAGATTATCATGTTATTTAATAACTTAAATAAATATAATTTATAACAGAGAGCTGGAGTTGAGACCCTAGGTCCATGGGTACCGAGGCTTCTTGAGCTTTTCAAAAAATATCTGAGCGTCTGGTCGCAGCGACGCGTGACGCGAGAGCTGGTGAGTATCTGGCGCAGCGCATCAGCATTGCCATACAGCGTGGCAATGCAGCCAGCGCAGCGGGGACGCGACGACTGCTATTGATATGGATCAGTTGAGATACCTGTAGATTGTTCGCAACAGTCTGCCGTTATTAACAACGAATTAGAACTAGTATTTACAATTGAAACAATTGAGTTTCAATTGTAAATACTAGTTTTAATTTGTTTCTATCATTTTATTGTAATTTTCTTTGTTACTAACTACCATAACACAAGCTCTGCTTAGCTTAGGGCTAGATGATTATGTGTGGATTGTCCAGTATTATTTATTATTAATATATATTTTTAACCCACGACGCAAAAAGAGAGGGGTGTTATAAGTTTAACGTGTCTGTCTGTGTATCTGTCTGTGGTATCGTAGCTCCCAAAACGGATGAACCGATTCTCATTTAGTTCTTTTTTGTGTCATAGATAATTTTATCCCGAGTGTTCTTAGCCATGTTTCACGAAAATCTGGCGGGGGGTATTTAAAATTTTTAATTTTGTTCTTGTTAAGTCAGCGTTAAAAATATGTTGATAACTCACCAGTAAATTCGTATTTCCCTTTAGAAAGCTCAAGCAAGGATCTCCACACGCCAGCTATGGGCATCACAGAGGGCCATAACTTGGAGTACATCGCAAACTCGTGGGCTAGCAGTTCACTGAAACAAAACAAGATTTATAAAAGTTGAAACCGCGACTCGGTAATCGTAGTGTAGGACGCCCTGTGGCCAGGTGGGATGACGACCTACGAAAAATTTAAGGCAGATGCTGCAAGCTGGACAGGGCGCTATGGCGTGAGTTTTGTTTTTAAATAAATAAATACTTAATAATGTTTCTTTTTTTAATTAAAATTAACACGAGATCTTAGTAAGTACATACTACAAATTATTACTGAGTAAGTAGAGGATTTTCGGACTCAAGTGACGATTCCCACACTAGGCTGTGTCTTGAGAACCAACAATAAGATACTAAGATAATTAAGATCTTACTAATATTATAAGTTCGAAAGTTTGTGTGAAAGTTGAAAAAAGAAATTATGGCGACTCTGTGACTGAAAAAGGGTGTGTTTATGTATAATAGCACCCAGAGCTATATGTTTTTATATTTTAGTTTTTATGCCGTGGTCGTCATTCTACATAGAGTTTGGCTAGTGTACAGTCGACCATGAGCTTAAGTTAGTTACGTGAGTTAGGAAACCTCAACAGTCTGTACCGGTCCACTGCTGGAAGCACGCCTCCCCTGATAAGCGCCTTGTTGGCTTTTATCTCATGGGGGCAATGCCCATAATCCCCACGCAGGGCATGCGGGTTAGGGATCGCAGATCGGTGGTAGTATTATTCTGCAGGGGGCGCTGCTGCCCGCCCCCAGTGGATATCCCTTAGTCACCTCTTACGACACCCGCGGGAAGAGTCGGGGTGGTGCAAATTCTAAACCGGCACCGCACAGCACGAGTTAGGTAAGTATTACCTGAATTCCAATCCTTTCAAAAACGGCGACACATCCCCATACATTTGTTCCTCCAAGCTCATCTTCCATGCATCTACCACTGATAAGAGCTGAAAAGACACATTCGTCTCCTCTTCATCATCAGACCTTGACTTCAACTCCTTAGCTTTAATATCCATGACTAAGCTCATATACTTTTCGGAGCTTAGGTCTTGAGAGAAAGCTAGGCTTAAGAACGCATCTATTAATGCGTCGTTGTACAGTTTTGAGTCAAGTTCGCATATGCTTTTGTTGTATAATGCCCTGCTGATGTTCTTCGCTTCCGATAACTCTTTTATTTCATGTTTTATGTATGTATTGAAGAGTTTTATCGAAAATTCGTAGTATTTAGCCTTATTTAGGCTTATCGCAGTATTGTGTATGTCTGTTTGTAGTTTTCTAAAGCATTTCTCGTAGTTAACACAGCCTAGTTTTCTTAAATCGTCTAAAACTTCATATTGTTTGTTGATGACCATGCTTGCTTGGGGTAACATCTCCGTGATAAGTAGATTTTGTGATAGCGAGACTGTTATGAAATGTTTCACCATGAATGACAGTCTTAACGAGTCGTGTAGTCCAGATCTAACTTGACAGTTGTCACATTTTAACAGCTGGTCGCAGTTCTTAAGCCGTTCCATTAAGGCCAGCATCACTTTTAAGCAGCAGTTTTGAATCTGTACGTTAAAATTGTCCTTCCAAGGTTTCGTAGCTGCATTTGCAACATTAAACTCTATGTAGAGTCGCATAAATTGGTTCAGAAATGGGTATGTAGCTCGCACGGCTTCAACCCAGTGGGGTCCTAGTCGTTCCGTAGTCTCGAATGATAAGAGTAGACTGGTCAGTACATTCTCGCTATAGTTTAAATGTGTATTTGAGTTTAGAATGCTGCCGAAGGAGTTTGAATAGAAAGTCTGGAGGCAATGGAAGAGATCTGGTGAATGCCCGACCATATTAATACAAGCTCGTACGATAGCTTCTAAAGGACTGTCTTTGAACAATGTCTTCGATGCATTCTCTGCAATAATATACAGACACTCATTTAACTTCACATAGATTTCTATTAGATCTGCATGTTTTAAAGTTTTGAATGCCTTTGAGTCTTGCAGAGATAATTTTGCAAATATCTGTGCAAATGTTTGGTTTATCTCTTTGGAATGTTTTTCATTGTATAAATGGTGCAGTTTTTTCACAATAAATAATATGATAGTCATACAAAACTGCACTGTATCATAGATTTCAACTATCTTTAGTAAATGCTCTGTGAGTTTTGGTAGTAGCTTTATAATGGGGATCTTTGTGCGGAGTCGTTCAATGTATGATAGTTGGTCGACTAGAAGGTTCCAGTAGGTTTTGGAGTATTCTTGGAGAAGGTGCTTGGATTCGACTTTGAAGGGCATGTATGATATCTTGAGGACTAGCTCTGGTGGTATAGATGACTTCTGAAAACACAATATTTATATACTTGTTTAATATTTTATTTGTATAATACTTTATTCACAAAGAAAATTACAATCAAATAATAGAAATAAATTAGAACTATTGTATTAGATACATATTATATCAGTCATCAAGTACCCCTAACACAAGCTCTGCTTAGCTTGGAGTGAAATGGTGCTGTGTGGATTGTCCAGCATTATTATTTATTTATTTTATTATTATAAAAGTGAAAATTGCAATGGAGGTCTCTTCATACTAAGACTACTGTACGGACTGGGCTGTAATTTTACATAGATGTAGTTCTGATGTTTTATTTGCTTTTAGTTTAAATTTGTTTGTGCAACTAATTCGTCCGTTTTCCAAAATAATAACAAAAAGTTTATAATTCAGCACTAGTAGGCACTCATATTAATATTGGAAAGACAACTTTTACAAGTGTAACATTTTGGTTACGCTTGTAAAAGTTGTGCAGCTCTGAACCATATTTACCTGTCTCACAACATGTTTGTGTATATGATAGACAGAAGCTAGGGTCTTCACTCGGTCAGCTCGCTCCATCTGTCGAGTTTCCCGTACACAATCTATGCTGAGTGTTAGAAGATCCTTGTTGTCTATGATCTCTCGCCATCGCGGAGCCTTCTCTAAGTTTCTAGAAATTATTTAAATGGGGAATTAAGAGATTGGTGTAACAAAACTTTTTAAAAGTAGCTGTTGGTATTGCTACACTGATAAAATGTTAATTTTAGTTATGATGATACGTTTAATTTATATCTATACTATACTCTATATCTATACTAATATTATAAAGAGGAAAGATTTCATTGTTTGTTTATTTGTATTCAATAGGCTCTGAAACTACCGGACTAACGTTACGAAGATTACTTTTCAGGGAGTGACATAGGCTATATTTTATCACAGAATTCCCACGATAACGGGAACTACGCTGGTGAAACCGCGAGGCAATCGTCTAGTATTTTGTAATCTTATAAGGTCTTACTTCTGAATATTAAAATTCTTATTTTAATTCATAATAGAGGAACTGTATCTGCTCTGACCTGTTTTATATAAAACAAGTTGCAGGAACTACATGGGGTAGAGTGGCCATAGAAAGGCCAGAATAGCGAAGATTGGAAGAGGCCTTTGCCACCTGGCAAATGGACACACAGAGATGGAGGAAAAGAGATATATATGAACCACAAAGTGAAAGTGTCTTGTCCGAATAAAGGCTTATTATTATTATCTGCTCTGACCTCTTGCATGAGGGATGAAGAGTGTGCTGTGCATTATTTCACGACAGAGGCCCAAACCAGCCCAACTGCTATAAGTAGCGGTGTCAGGAACCACTTTCATTGTTAATATGTACTTTATATGAAGAAATGTAAAAATAGACGCGTTTGGGTAGTGACACTAAGATCGACAGCATAGTACTGTGATCAAAGAGTTAAATTGTAAAGCGAAAATAGCAATTTGCGGTAAATAAACTTAGGAAGGCCCCCCCGGCAAAAAACCAAGTTTTGAACAGGTTAATTGTTATGCAATATAATTGGAACTTACCTGCATAGTATGCACAACACATTCAGTGAGAAGGGTGCCCTATCTTTTGATGCTACTTGCTCTAAAATAGCTTTGTATTCATCATAAACTTTCACTAAATCGATAATATCCTTCGCAGAGTTGTTAGCCTTTATTTTCGTGATAAACTCATTAGCTTCCATCGTGGGCCTATTTTACCATAGTACGCCTAAAGTTTAAATCTGTTTTTCCAGTGTTCTACGTAACTTGCACTGTTTTATGGATAATTTTATCTACTTTCACAACAATTCAAATTGGCTATCTAGCCGTTGGTATTTCAAAAACCAGCTGTCAAAACAGTGAAAGTGCTATCTCGTTTACGTAATGTCAGGAAAAAGATAAAACCAATAGAAATTAAGCTTAGGAGAGACAATCCAATGAGAGACCAGGAAATGTTTGAATGAGAAAACAAATTGACTAACGTTTTGTTCCACGCACATGTGACTACAACGTATAATGATAACTTTATTTTATATCAGTGAGCAGTCCGATCTGAATGAATAAATTTGGCTGAAATAAACAAAATCTGTAAATTTTTAGATCATTGAATTAATTGTCAAATGGTTTTTTATAGTTAAAACTATAATGATAACAATATCTCTGAATCATACGTGTGTGTAAAGAAACGTTACATTGGTATTGCCAAAAGTTTATACAAAATCCCAATTTGGTAGAAACGAAAATTACACTCCATGGTCATGGCAATACCAGTTTCAATAGTGCAACGTATTCCGGTGAAAGCGGATGTGCACTTTTATTATAAAGTTTCCTCAAATATCATATAAAATTGTATAAAATAGACATCAGTTATAAAAGAAAAATAAAGCTTTGAAGAATTTCATTCAGCATTGGTTCAGGATCTTCATTCACGAACTTTAATAATAAATAATTTAAGTTATCTACCCTCGTACCAAATATAAAAATAATGGTCGATGTAACATTTGAATAACTCTGTGTAAATAGACAAACATATCAAATTTCAAGGATAGTGCCACGAAGAAGAAACCGAAGAAGAAGTAAGGTAAGTTCTTTATTACTCAGTCTCACATCTGCGAATACAACAATCATTTTGATCAAATAACAACTCAGGTACTAAAATATTATTGCTTCATTGTTGTTGTTATGGAAATCGAGGGCGTATTTATTTAATAATCGATTTATGTAATAATTTTAATGATTTAAGACATTTACGATATAATACAGAGTTTAATAATAGAATAAAGGTCGTTATACATTAAGATATTAAGGCCTATCTATCTGGGCCTGATTTTTTTATTTCAGATTAAATATAGGTATATTTAATTGAATATTGTTATTATAATAAAGATGATTTTAGCTTGTACCTACTTCTCTGAAAGATCGCTACTTGTCTAACAGCGGTCCTTCTGCGTTAAGATACAGGACATCTCTTTTTGCTGACGCGCTTGCTGTGTGCAAGCGTGTCAGCTATCGTTCTGGGTTGGTTTGACACTGCAAGCTCTTTATCTTAGGGTCTGTTTCACAATGTCCGGATAAGTTCTGCATAAGTTCCAAATAAGCTATTTGTTACTTATCCGTTACTCCGACTACCGAATAGCGCTAACTGTCGTTTATAGTCGTCCATAACTCATTGACTTTTATCCTCCAAATAATTTATGTGTTAGATAGTTAATCAATACTTACAAACTTCAATGTTTCCCCTGTAGGAGGAGTTAACGGCGCTTGAGTCCGTAGAAAGTCGTAAAGATTTTCGACTCCCACGTCACTTGACTTCGTGGTATACTAGTTGGTTATCATCACATTCCCGTACTGAGGGGAGGACGCGGGTTTAAGTCCCGTCGAAGTTGAAAATTTTTGCGATATTATTCGATTTCTTAGAAATTAGAAATTACCTATCCAGAGTGCGAGGCTTACGCACGATAATAACAAAACGTAAGTTAATCAATACTTTATCAGGACATTGTGAAACAGACCCTCAGTCTTGTCAAGTCTTGTGTAGTTCGCGAACGAACTAGAATAGGTCATAAGAGCGCACCCACAGATGAACTAGGTACGCGAACTAATTTCGTCATTCCCCCGCTCCACAGTTCGCTAGTTCGTGACCGAATGAGCAAGGCTGGCATCAACCGAACTAAAGCCGTGAGCTATGATTGTTTTTATGCTTTTTACATATTGCTACTTAAAAGTATACCTACGCGTGAAAACCTACCTTTGTTAATTTATATTTGATTTTCTTGTGACATTCCTTGTTTTGCCCCTCATCATCATCATCATCATCAGCCTATATTAGTCCACTGCTGGACATAGGCCTCCCCTAACTCCCGCCATAGCGGCCTGTCTTCAGCTTGCCGCATCCAGCATCTGCCTGCAGTCTTTCGCAGGTCGTCATCCCACCAGGCCGGAGAATTCAATTTTTTTTGAAAATTCAATTTCACAATCTTTCGGCTTTATACCTAATATTACTTAGTAGGAAAACACTAGACTTAAGACCACTTTATATTTGTTATTCTGTAAGTGATGTGATTTTTCTATTGGGCGTCTATAAATAAATACATCGAAGCCAAGGAAGCGAGTTCATTCAACATTGATGCAACAACAGTTATTTCGAAGTTTCGAACAACATTAATTGTGTCTTATTTCTAAGAAATCATATAATATCACAAAAATTTTCGACTTCGACGGGACTTGAACCCGCGTCCTCCCCTCAGTACGAGGATGTGATAACCAACTACACCACGAAGTCAAGTGACATGGGAGTCGTACTGAGGGAAGACGCGGGTTCAAGTCCCGTCGAAGTCGAAAATTTTTGCGATATTATATGATTTCTTAGAAATTAGAAATTATCCAGAGTTACGCACTATAATAACAAAAACATTATTTGTGTCGTCGTTTGTTTACAAACATTCTACAACGAGTTTGGCTAGTATATTCCTACCTACTCACTCATGCTCATACATGAGTCAGGAAATCTACCAGTCTGTCAGAAACTAACCACGACACAAAAACTAAAACTCTCTTACCTTGGCCTTAAGGCGAAGAGTAGGGGCGATAGTGGCGCCACTACATATTTAATTTAATCATTAAGTTATACAAAGGAATTATCAAAAAATCGGACCGCTGGTAGACGATACCTATCACAAGCTTTTATTTAATGTATCTGTAATAGTTTGGTTTTGTGTTATTCAATCAAAAACCTTGTTTGGAGAGCTTGGTGGCCACCAATAGGAACTAAACTCTTGAAACAAGTATCTGCCTAAATAATACAGTACAAAACTATTAAAGATACATTTAAAAAAAGCTTATGATAGATATCGTCTACGCGCGGTCCGATTTTTTGATAATTCCTTTGTTTAACGTAATTATAAAATTAAATATGTAGTGGCGCCACTATCGCCGCTACTCTTCGCCTTAAGTTTCAGATAAATAATTGGCAGTATTTTATTTATTGAAGGAAGGTTCGCAAATCGACAAGTAATGGTAATTCCGTATAAAAAGAAGCGATAACAGAGTGAATTTTTTATTAAGTAGGTAACCTATGGGGGGTTGGTTTACAAACATTCTACATCGAACTTGGCTGGATACATTCCATGGTATAATGTCCAGGCAGGACATATAATAGTGCACAAGTGTGTGCGCAAATATAGGTGCACTATCTAGTCCCTCACTCTCATAATCCTATGTGACCACAGATCTACTCGACCGGGGAGAGGTCAGGCGCAGGACCAACGGCTTAACGTATTTTCCGAGGCACGGGGGTGTAACACCGCCAACTCCTGACTCTGACCTGCTACTGTGAATTTTCCTTGCTAGAAAAACCCCAATAACAACTACTGGTCCGACCCGGGATTTGAACCCAGGACCTCATAATCAGCAGTTGAACATGCTGACCGCTAGACCAACGAGGCAGTCCATGTATGTACAAGTACTCAATAGCCCTGCCGGTGGTCGATAGGTTCAGCCTTTCCATAATTCCCTCCATTATTCCTCGTTCTTGGTATCCTCGTTATTGGCCGTTCGTAAGTCTTGATAATGTATAATATTTGTATTAATTAAGGGCTGTGGATTTTGTATAACCAATAAATAAATAAATAAATTATTTCCCACCATCATCGATATAAATTTCGGGAGATTGGGTAGGTACCTACTAGCTTCTAGAAAGTGGAAGACTTAAATTAGGTCCACTTAGCGCTGGGAGAACGTACCTACCGTTTCTACAGATAAAAAGTATTAGGTACCACTGGAACCAAATGGATCTTTATCATTGGGTCTACAGAAAGTAAAAGTTCTTCTTAGAACGAAATCATCAAAATTGGATCTAAAGACAAAAGGTATTCTCACTGGAACAAAATCAATTTGATAATTGGATCTACAGATGATAAAAGTTCTTGTTAGAACCAAATCATCAGAAATGGATCTAAAGAGAAAAAGTTTTCTCAATGGATCTTGATCACTGGATCTACAGAGAGAGAGTAAACGGTTTCAACTTCAACTTCTTGTTTGATGGCTTCTGCGTCAGGTTTGACACAATTTTGCCAATATCCGTCTCATCATCTCATGACAGCATCGCAAGCTTTATGGAATGAACAATATAACCTTTACTTATATCTATGTTTGACACTTAAAACATTTTTATGAAAACCACTGACAATGATGAGTGATGGATGACAAATCAAACGCTAGCAAGTCGGGCGCTAAATACGATTAGCAAAGTTAAATGGCAAATTTTGGACATTTTAAGTTTGACAGATTGCTAAATATGATTAGGAGCTTAATTTTCGTAGTGCAAGACAGGAATCGTACTTAAGGCGAAGAGTAGGGGCGATAGTGGCGCCACTACATATTTAATTTAATCATAAAGTTATGCAAAGGAATTATCATAAAATCGGACCGCTGGTAGACGATACCTATCACAAGCTTTTATTTAATGTATCTGTAATAGTTTTGTTTTGTGTTATTCAATCAAAAACCTTGTTTGGAGAGCTTGGTGGCCACCAATAGGAACTAAACTCTTGAAACAAGTATCTGCCTAAATAATACGGTACAAAACTATTAAAGATACATTTAAAAAAAGCTTATGATAGATATCGTCTACGCGCGGTCCGATTTTTTGATAATTCCTTTGTATAACGTAATTATAAAATTAAATATGTAGTGGCGCCACTATCGCCCCTACTATTCGCCTTAAGTTATGAAATTCATTCAGCGTCTATTTAAATATCCTTACGCAAGCGGCCCTTAAAGTCACGGAATAGAGGAGAATAGCATAATGTACCTAGTAAATCTCTCTCGTACATACTACCTATTATGTAGGTACTCAGTGTATTTTTAGCATGACACAATGTAAAGGCAGTGATTTATTCAATATGAGCCATTACAGCTTGTTGAATGCAATTGGTGCTTCTCTGAGTTTATGTGAGTCACCTTGAGAACACAAACAAACTAAGTTTATACCTATCGTCCCACTGCTGGGTATAGAGAAACCGTTCAGACCCTTCATACAAAGGGACTGAATTTAGTCACAGACATACCGTCATTTGAAAGTAAAAAATTGGTTGTCTGTAAAGTCGGTTTACTGACGATAGTTGAACGTGACAACGCAGACCGAGGTAACGCCGCATGCGAGGTAACGCCGCATGACGAGGTAACGCCGCATGACGTCATGTTTTTTCGTGCGTGCAGCCGGCTCTATCGAATTATAAGACGTTGTCACGTCAAAAATACAAATTGTATAATGTTCGCAACAAAAGTAAATGCGTCAAGAAAACGAATTTTCGTAATCTTGAAGAAGTCGAAATCCCAAAAGACTATGAAGATTTCGTAATGTGCGACTATCAATCTGTAAAAGACTGATTTTATGTATTAATAAAAATATTTATAATAAGTATTTATACTTCGGTGTTTCACTGTGTCATTTATTTGAATTTAAACAATGGAAATTTGGAATAAGTAGGTGTGGGTAGAAAGGGTAACTAAAATCAAATGCTTTGGGTCGAACGGAGCAAAATACCTATTGGGTAGAAAAATCTTGGGTCGAACGGGGAAGCACTCTTATTGAGTACTAGCGATCCGCGCGGGCTTCGCACGGGTCATAGTACAAATAAACAAGGTATGCTACTCCGAGATCTTCCCAAGCCTACGTCACTGTCCAATTGCCACAAAAATGGGAGGTTACGTTCATTTGCCGGTGACTATCAAACTTTTATTGACGCCGGTGAATCACTCGCGTTTTTGATCGGATAAATCTTTAAAATAAATTGGGCGGTTACTCTATCCGTAACTGTAAGTGTGAAAGGCGGTAAAATAGGGTTCTTTAAATTCCCGAAAAGAGAATCTGTGGCTGAAAAATGTTCCTGCGATTAGATAAATTTAATTACAAGGGAATAATTCATTTATCCATGTGCAGAGTTCATTTTAGCGTTGCTCAAGTTATGGAAACTAAGTTTGAAAAATTTCATGGAAAACCTAAAACCTAGATCTGATCTCGAATCTCCCAAAACTAAAAAGTTTGAGAACCACCGTAGCGCATATGACGTACGCTTGGGAAAACCCACGTGACCGCTGTTTCTCGGAGTAGCATACCTTGCTTATTAGTACCACCTGTATAATTTTTTCACAAAAAACATTATGTACGTACAAATTCATGACAAAACACTAGTTTTAATGAAAAAACAAGCACATTCCCTTATTCGTCACACAAAATGACAAAATTCTGAATTTTGTCGTTTCTTTTATTTTCTTTATCATTTGCTATGCCTATGTTTAAATTTTATTAAAACTGACAAAATGAAGCAAATGATCATACTTTGCCATTTTTAGACCATTTATTCAGAAATTCTTCGAGATCTTCGTCATTTTCAATTTCGGACGCAATGTTCGGCTAAACAATATTTCGTGGTAACATAAAACTATTGACGTAGGAGTTTGCTGAACAAACTCATAAAATACGACATTAGGTCATCGATCTAATAAAAAATAGAAGATTAGGTACCCAGTCTCTCGAAAGTGGAACGCTCGAATTAGGCCCAATTAGGTCCACCCAACTCAGTCATAGTCGGACCGGCATGGCGCATGGCGAGCGGCGCGGCGGCGTTCGTGTTTCGCGTGCGTATTGTTGTCTCGGTCGCACTTCGGTCTAGGTACGTCTATGTGTATTTGTTGTTCATTAGGTAGGTAGGTATACCTATCACATCCATCACACTATCACATCACATCACACTATTAATAACTAAGAAAGTTTGGATGGATGTATGGATGAATGGATGGATGGATGGATGAATGGATGTTTTTTACCTCTTCACGCCAAAACTACTGAACGGATCGGGCTAAAATTTTGCATATAGGTACCTAATTCTAATCTTGGAATCAAACACTACTTTTATCCCATAAATCAGTTCCCATGGGATAGAAATCAACAAAGCGGAAACAGCCGCGGGCATAAACTAATATAATATATTTATTTGTTGTCTGTATTAGTGTAATAGTTTAGTTGGTCTGTATTATGTGTATTAGTATTAATAGTTTAGATTTATGTTAAGAAGCACCGCCATCCTTTGTTTTTCTCACATCCTTTTGGTTGCCTTGAATAAATCGCTTTAACCGATAGGGCCGCCAGTTCCATTGCTGTTCTCTATATGTTTAACTACTTATGTAAAATTTGTTAGGTATTAAGGTGATGAATCTATATTGCAAAAGATTGGAAATACCGTGTTTTTGCGTTTAGTTGTAATTTAACACAACACACGCCCATCGTTGAGTTAGCGCTGGGAGACCGTACTATATCTACAGAATTTTACTTAAGTATATCTATGCATTACATCAATATTATAGCGAAGCCAATAATAGTTCTGTATGGACTAAAAAAAATTTGTTAAATGAACAACCTAATAGAAATAAGACATATCTTTTTAACTCCCGACGCAAAAAGAGAGGGGTGTTATAAGTTTGACGTGTCTGTCTGTGTATCTGTGTATCTGTCTGGGTATCGTAGCTCCCAAACGGATGAACCGATTTTCGTTTAGTTTTTTTTGTGTCTTATATAATTTTATCCCGAGTTACTAGTATATTATTATAATATCTGTGCCCGAGTGTTCTTAGCCATGTTTCATGAAAATCTGTTCAACCAATAAACAACATTCAATTATGAATAAGGTTTTATTATAGTGCTCTGGGTAATTTCTAAGAAATCAAAAATGTCCCAAAATTGGCGCTAGAGTCCGTAAGAAGTATGTACCTACCAGAGATTTTCGACTCCTACGTCACTTGACCTCGTGGTGTAGTTGGTTAGCACATTCCCGTACTGAAGGAAGGATGCGGGTTCAAGTCCCGTCGAAGTCGAAAACTTTTGCGATATTTTATGGATGTAAGCGTAATTAACTATTCTGGTCGTCATGCCACAAATCCTGATCAGATCTTTACCAAATTTACATTAAGTATTTAATACCTACGTAATTTAGAATCATTAATTTATTCACAAAGAAAATTATACTAGTATTTACAATTGAAACAATTGAGCTAACTGCCGACTGTTGCAAACAGTCTACAGATAGCTCAACTGATCCATATCAACACCAGTCGGAAGCGTCCCCAAGACGCTGGCTGCATTGCCACGCTGTATGGCAATGCTGATGCGCTGTGCCAGATATTCACCAGCTCTCGGGTCACGCGTCGCTTCGACCAGACGCTCAGATAGTTTTTTGAAAACCCGAAAAAGTATTTAATTAATAATTAATTTAACTAGGAACCTTATTTGTGTAAAGAACACCAACGTTTCATTCCTTTAACGAGGGACACGGTATAAGTTGGGTACCCTGTACCTTGTCCCTTAAAAGTAATTTATGTATCTATCATTAATTTTATTTCGGCCAAAACATCCATTTATATTTTAATTTCCTGTAAATTTGTAAGATATCTCAAATTTTTCATATAAAATTGTTCTACAATAATGTCGGTAGGTAGGCATCCTTACCATAACTTCCCTATTATTAATTATTTAGAAGAAAAGTTTTTATATGTTACACTAAATTAAAAGAAAAGTTTTTTTTATATTTTACACTCAAATAATTATCATTATTTATTTAGCACACACAATTACAAAAACATAATAAAACAGAGAAAAGTTAAGTTACCTTGGATAAGATAATTATTTCTTGAGTTAGAAAAGTTTAGTTTACGTTCGTAAACGAATAGAAAACAACGTCGAGTCTTCTCGTCATCCATACCGTAATGCTTGAAAACGAAAATTTTAAATCAGTGCTTCCTACCCGTCATGACCTACGGAGCTGAGACGTGGACACTCACGGTAGGGCTGGTCCACCAGTTCTAAGTCACTCAGCGAGCTATGGAAGAGCTATGCTCGGAGTCTCTCTGAAGGATAGAATTCGTAACGAATACATCCAACAGAGAACCAAAGTTATCGACATTGCTGAAATAGCAAGCTGAATTGGCAGTGGGCCGGCCATATCTCGCGAATAACTGACAACCGCTGGGGGAAACGTGTTCTTGAGTGGAGATCACGACTCGGCAAACGTAGAGTAGGACGCCCTCCGGCCAGGTGGGATGACAATCTGCGAAAGACTGCAGGCAGATGCTAGATGCAGCAAGTTGAAGACAGGGCGCTATGTCGCTCATTAGGGGAGGCCTATGTCCAGCTGTGGACTAACATAGACTGATGATGATGACGTTCTTAAACTAATCTCATAATTAAATGTGCTGATAAACGAGAATTTCTTTTGTTTTGAAAACAATGTTTTAATATAAAAAAAAAACAATAAGCTGCGCTATGGTCAATGCGCTGAAAATTAAATAAATAAAAACACTTATCATCGTAATTCACTTGCAAAATTATTATTAAAGTTAATAGTCTTTAATTGAATAAAGTTCTGATAACAATGTCAAAATGTCAGAAAATAAGTTCGATGGCCTATTTATATAGTAGGGTGGATAGTGGCGCCACTACATATTTAATTTTATAATTACGTTATACAAAGGAATTATCAAAAAATCGGACCGACCGAAATTCTTATTATGAAAACAAAACTAGGTTCCTAGCAACCTAACAATAACATTTATAAAACACTAAGTAGGTAGGCAATTACTTTCAGCAAAAAAACTTAATGAACTAGTCTTAATACAAACTCGATCTGGACCAATGGCCATCTCTTGAGAACTCATAATTTCTGTCATAATCTCCAATTTCAATGTCCTTTAAAACCAGTTGGTTCGAAAATCGAATGCTAACAATTCGATTTTCGAATGTGCACGCGGTCAACACATGCATGTCGCGTTGCTAGGGGTCTCGCTTACCATACTTTTTTCTTTCGAACCTTTTTGGTGTCATTGAAGCGTTCTGTACAGGCTGCATTCCAAGAAGTTTCGATAGCGGCTTGGACTCATATCCGCCCTTATCGATTCTGGGATATATTCAAGTATGTACAAACAAGCCTACATTTCCTTTTAATTACTTATTTGAACAAATACAATATTCTTACCATTTCCTTACTACTTAGCATTAGGTACCTATCTACTTTACTAAGTAATTTATTAGGTATTCAATACACATGTCATCATTGACCCTGCAATGTTAGGCTGAGCGCTGACTTGAGTCACGACAGTTTTAAGACAGACTAAAGACAGACTATTGCTTTACAAAATGTATGAAGATGCAAGACAAAACAGTTTTGTTTCCGTTTTAAGGCAGACTTTCTATGTGAGGAAAGTCTGTCTTAAAACTGTCGTGACTCAAGTCTGCGCTCAGCCTTATCTAGTATTTGATTCATGTGGTTATTTAGTTAAATACCTACTATTTTTGATGGTTTTAGGGCAAACATTAAAAAGTACATAAATAATGATTTTGTTTTTATTTTTAGTACGTATTGATTGTTATTTTGTATTTAATTTTAATTTTTATCGTATTTAATATTAATATGACTCGAATATGGACACTTTACCTTATTTTTATATAATAATTTATTGTTGTCTGAAATAAACTAATTTAATTGAATTGAAATCGTTTTGGGACAAAACTATTTTTATACGTACTTACTTATATAATTTGTTTGTTTTGAAAAAACTAAGTAAAAACTGACTTTAAATTCCTTAGTTTTAAACTGGTTTTTAATGTTTTGCGGGATTAATACAAATAATCAATAAATTTAAAATCAAAAATTATTTTTTTATGGGTCCACCTTGGGATCATAGAATAGAATAGAATGTTTTTATTTGTGACAAATAATAAAATTACTTATCTTATATATAAAAATGAAACCCGTTTCGCGTTGTCACGGCATCACGCGTGAACGGCTGGACCGATTTCGCTAATTCTTTCTTTGTTGTGTTTGTTATTGTCAGGAGAAGGTTCTTATGAAAGAAAAAATTAAGAAAGTTGGAAACATAAATTTCCACGGGGGCGAAGCCGCGGGGCGCAGCTAGTAACTAATAAAATTAAACTTAATAAAACACAAAAAGGTCACCAGCTCAGCTTAGTGCTGCTATGGCACAAGGGCCATAGCAGCGCTGGTTTTCAGCGGTGCCGGGTGATAAGTGCAGCGCTACTCGCTACACCAATCTTACAATCATAACTTAACTCATAAATGCCTTAACGCTAATTAAATTTAAGTTAAAGATAATAATAAAGAAAGAAAGAATTACACATTTTGTACAACAGTTAGTTATAGATTTCTAAACAGATAAATAAATAACCTATATAAATTGAATGTATCACAGGTCGCCAATGTGTGTGTGTATGTGTATGAGGGTGTGTTTGTGCGTGTTGTGTCGAGTGCACCAGAGGACACCGATCTCATGAGAGTCCGGGCAACAGGAGCAACCAACAACACAAGTGTGTGTGTGTGTGTGTGCTAGGGTGTGTGTCTGTGTGTATGTAGGTGTTTGAAATAAATATTTAGTATAATAGATGGATAAAATAATCAAGTGATAGATTTGGAGAAAACGAGCAAGAACGACAAAGCATTAGTGTGGTTTTTGAAGAATCAACAAATGTTTCCTAAGTGAGTGTCTAAAAGTGTACAAACTACTTCCATATTTATCATTATAACTGCAAGAGAATCATCAAAATCAATAAATGAAGGAGAAACCGACGGAAATATATTAAAAAATACATACAGCCGAAAATACAACCTCCTGTTTTCGAAGTCGGTGAAAAGAAGTGAGAAATAATGTTTAATAACCTATTTTTTTTCGGTGTAGGTACGTACATCTTGCGTAAATGCTTGACTTGGAACAAGTATGGCATTGGCCCGTGCTTATCACGCTATAAGCCAGTGGTTCTATATATAGTAAAACCATGACCGTCTTGTCTGGCCATAGGTATTCAAAAAACAAACACCATTCAAGTAGACATCGTTAACAAATATTTTTTTTATAAAAAGTAAGTATAATTTTCTTATGCTTCCGAACTTTCAAATCTAGCACAGTTTAAGAAAACATGCTTACCTAACACAAGTAGGGGAGAAGGAGGCACCTTTGAACATTTTTTACATTAGAGTCTGTAATATCTAAGATAGTTATTTTTATCTAGTTATTTTTGCTACTAAAGACATTTAGATGATCTAGCTACATAAATCAATTAAAATTATAATCAATTTTTACATGGTTTAGTCAGAATTGATCTTTTAGTGAAGTAACTCAAATGTTCAAAGCTGCCCCTTTCCTGGGGCAGCTTTGAACATACCAGGGGCACCTTTGAATTGATGAATTTAAACAAAAAATAAATTGTTTAATTAAAATATTTTTATTGTAATAAAGTTATTGTAATAAAGTGTAATAAAGTTATTTAAAATGTTATGATTGTTTTATGTGATGTTACGCACAGTATTAAAGGAACTATGTGAATTATTCAAATGTTAAATATTGAAGTAATAAACTTTTCATAAAAAACAATAAAAAAGTAACTTTTAAAAAGAAAATTATAATATTAACACAGTTTTACTTTCTAAATCTAAAATCAGATTAAATTACATTCAGACGCAATCACTATAGAAGACAACAATATAAGTAGACTTCCTCTGATAAGATCAGTTATTTAGGGTTACTTCCTAATTTGAACACTATTGAACATAAACGACTAGTTTTATTAACCTAGTTTAAGCAAAGATATATCAAATATGAAACAAACAAACACATATAAAAGAAACACACAAATTTTCGCACTTATAATTTAGTGATGGATCTATTGAGCCACCTTTGAACATGTTCAAAAGTGCCCCCTTTGTTTTGTTCAAATCTGCCCCAATGGGTTCGAAGAAATTAACTGGTAATTTTATTTACGAAAAACCACTCAATGCTGGTGAACTAGAGCATAAAAATAATTAAAATGAATTTATCCATACAATAAATTAAGTTCCGCTTACCAATGTCTTCAAATCTTTCATCAACTTACAGCTTTTTTCCGTAATGTTTACTTCGGGGTGCCGAAAACAGACATGGCCTATTATTCAATATTTCGCGCGCGCACATTTGCGCCACTAATGACAGACATGGGGGTCGGTACTGCCGTGTTATAAATACAATTTTCGCCACAATTGGCCTAGAACTATCCTCGAAAACTCGTTTGTTCTAAGGTGCCCCTGTTCAAAGCTGCCTCCTTCTCCCCTAACGGAAATTCATATTTTCAATAGAGGTGTAAAAGTAACGAAAAAATGCGTACCCGTATGTATTCGTTACTTTATGTATTAGTACTCGTTACTATCGTATCGTTACTCGTTACTTCTGATACCTCATCATAACATGCTATGTTAGAGCATCGAATCGAGTCGTATTACGTACGCGTACAGGGCCACCATTCTCATGACGTCACAAGGGGCCATTCATTTATTACGTAAGACGATTTAGGGGGAAGGAGGTCGACCATGTCTTATTTTTTCTTACAAGGGGGTGGGAGGGAGTCTCGATAGTTCTTACGTAAGATCACAAAAATGCGCACAATTTAAATTATTATTAGGTATACTTTGAAAAAGCGCGGGCAACCGCGCGAGTGCCGACGTTCGCTCGGATGCGTACAGGTAAATTATTTCCATTTCCATGGCAACGGGCCCGCGCCACTCGCACTAGTCGCACTGCGCCTCCCGGGAACTCCCCGCTTGTGGACTAAGTATTGTGGACAAAGTACCTAGGTACCTACAAATAAAAATGTCTAAAAATTGTTAGGTACTTTGAAAATAAACATTAACAACTTATTTTTTCTTATAATAGGGGGGGAGGGGTAAAATGAGCGAAAATCGTCTAACGTAATAAATGAATGGCCCCCAACGTGTTCTAAACACAAACGTCTATGCCCCGTGTTTTTTTTTCGATTACTTATATCACATGATTCGTTCATTCGTTCAATATCATACATCTGGTCTACTCGGAAAATTCTTTTCTTAGATCAAGCATCGTTCTTTGTAACGTACGTTTTTAAATTCACCGAATAAGCGCGCGCAAACATTTCAATACACGCATCAACGGTACTTGCGCGAACTGAAACAGCGTAGGTACCCAAAGTACGAAAGATGCGAGTAACGAAATGCATTCGTGTGTAACGTTTCGTTACTCGGTACTCGATGGCGTACCCGTTACTTAGTACCGAATACATACGGTTTGCTACAGCTCTAATTTTCAAGCTATTTTTTATTTGATTTCCTAACACGGCCATTTAATTTTGTCTATAACATTATATAACAACGTTATCTTTAAATCACACAAAAATAAATAAAAAATCAAAGTAAGTACTTACCCACATATATTTTTTTATCAAGAAACAGAATCAAACTGAATAACACGGGCGTTTCGGGTGTCTGATTATAATTAGGTAGATAATTAACATTTTGACCTAAAAACTCAGGCGTGAAACTTATCAAAAACTTACGACTGGTCGAACCATAATATTATTATTATTTTCTGCTCATTAGCAAAGGTTGGACAAAGTTACTTATCACTTTAGAAAACATTGTAGATTATGTTTGGCCGGAGTGTACCTACATAGTACACTCCGGCCAAACATAATCTACTTACAATGTTTTTAAATACCTATGGCCCCCATACTTAACCTAAAATGTTGTTGATTTTCTGAGTGAATTCTTGAGAATGGCTTGGATTTAATTAACAAAAAAATGTAAATGTAATTACATACGCAAATAAAAAAATTTAGTAGAAACATGGTTACCCATAGAGTAAAAAAAGTGGCTTACCTATATTCACAAGTTGATCTCCTCGGGGTAAAAAATCATCCCCTTTCGGCTTAGTGCCCCTTACCACAGTAGATAAATATATTTATCTACTGTGCCCTTACCGTGGCACTATTACATAGTAGGTAGGTAGGTATTACAGAGGTATAAAAAATATAGTTCTTTAAAAGAAAACTAAAAGAAGACCCTGTAAACGTAAATAAAAGGTCTGTAGGTGAAAGTAGGCAAACAAAACTGAAAATAGTTAATCTACATAAATACACCTTTAAACCTTTTTGGACATAAAACCATAGAGAAATTACTGATAAAACACTATCGATAAAAACAAGATAAAACTGCCAACAACCTGATTATTTCAACGAAATGACCCGTCTGTCTAAAGATAAACGTGGGAATAATGAAGGAATTTTCCTTGATTATTTATCACAATTAGGCACGTAAGAATACCTAAAATCACTGAATGGATTACGAAATTACAAATGAAAGTCACTCAACGCGGCGTGATCAACCCACGCGCCCATTGCGTGGCATTCCTAATTTAAATTCAAACTCGAATATAGAACGCCATCCTGTGTAGCATTAGCTATTCGGAATTTAAAAAGTTGTACCTAGCCCTAAAATAGGGATGTGAAATTTTTCGGTGACTTTTAAGTTTGAGATAAAAAAATCTGTAAGACCTATAGAAATAAACGACTTTATTCATTTATTTATTCATAATAATAAATGCATATTTTTATCACACTCTATCAGGGGTGGGGCCTGGCAGGGACAAAAACACATTAACACTAACAGATATCATTAATAACTTAACCTATGCACGTCATAAAAAGATATCCCTTTATCAAAACCACCTACCTTGCCTTTTAGCATAATAAAACAGTAGATAAATTAAATCTACGAACAAAATGAGGTAACATTGCGTAAATATTGAACAGGCACGTAGTGTCGATTAAACTTCAATGCACTTTCTGTTAATCAATCGATCATTAAACTTTTTATCGATAGTTGCAAAGATTTCCCATCTCTAATACATAACAGATTAATGGAACGTAACGATGATTTATGTTCCAATTGAGATCTTGTTTCAGGGGATTAACATTCAAATTTCTCTGGCAGGTAGGTACTTATACAACCTACAAATAACCATTCTAATTTTCACTTTGATCTTTATGAAATAAGGTATATTTTTCTCTGGCAAGCTTTATGGACCTTCAAGCCCTCAAGGTCTGGGCTTAATATTTCCGGCTATCGATATTTAAACTCGATTTGTCTTATTGAAATAAATTGTAGTAGCTACATTGATTTATATCGTTTAAGAATTATGAACGCCCTTGGAGAAAGTTTTATGAATGTTTATGCAATTCAATTAAACCACAGAAATCTAAATAACAGTGACTTGTTATTTAGATTTCTGTGAATTAAACATAATGTTGTAGGTTAATATTTTATTAATATTCTTATCAATACCTACCGGGTTTTTTATTTTTGTTTAAAAATTTTATTTTTGAGTTTTTATAACACTAGATGACTCTGTGAACTTCGTTACCCATAATTTTTCTTCTGGGTAAGTAATAGTAAAGACAATTTTTTTTTGCAATTGATTTTTTTTTCTATTAAGACATTTTATACGAAGTGTATCATCAATAATCTTTTTAACCCCCGACGCAAAAAGAGAGGGGTGTTATAAGTTTAACGTGTCTGGTCTGTCTGTGTATCTGTGTAGGCACGGTAATATTATCCAACAGTATTTGGACTCGGCCGTATCTTTGAAATAAATGCCTACAGCAGCGCGGTAGGTAAACATGCGATAGGGCTGCCCGCCTCCACCATTTTAATTACATTTGCCTACTTTGTGTTTCCATTTAGTTTTGTGATTGTAAATATAGGAAGGTACTTTTTTTATATAAACAAATAAAATACTTTGTGAATTGAATGGGAAGTGTTCAATAAAAATGCGTGTCGTTTTTTGATTGGTAGATTTAATTAAAAAACCTGTTTATGTTCAAATCGGTCTTATAAATTTGCGACCAAAAAATATTTGCGCCTCGACTGAGACGTAGGTACCTACAAAATGCTTTAGGTATTATTAAATTTTAGGAGATTTTTTTGGAGAAAAAGGAATATCTTTTACTTGGTTATAGATACCTGCAGCTACTTTATTAAATATGTAGGTACCTGAACTTATTTTTAGAGAAAAAATCGCGCGGTTATTGTTAAAAAAACATCACACCATCCGTTCGTCACTGCGGCACAGCCGCGACTGTCTGCATGCTGAGCGCATGCCGAGATCGAGGCGCGTAGGTATAGCTCGCGTTTCGCCCGTTTGTATGAAGTCGGATTACTTATAGGATAATATTACCTTGGTGTAGGTATCGTATGTGGTATCGTAGCTCCCAAACGGATGAACCGATTTTCGTTTAGTTTTTTTTTGTGTCGTAGATAATTTTATCCCGAGTGTTCTAGCCTTGTTTCATGAAAATCTGTTCAGACATTTGAAGATTTTTTTTTATCTTATTTTATTTTTGTTTCGACATACTTTTTAATTAAATTTTTGATATCTCTGACATAACAATTATGATAAACCTACTTATAGGTGATAAATTGTGTATCCTCTTCTGTTTCTTAACTAACATTATGCTTAAGGACTAAATTAATAATGTAAAATTGTAGACCATTTATTTGTACCTAGGAACTCTAACTTAGAATGTTGCAACATGGATTCTACCTAAAAATGTTAACACCTTATAATGGACATGAATGCAATAAATAAATAAATAAATAAGATCATCAGCTCGTTTTGGTTGATGAGGGGATCTGACCAACTTCCTTATGTCCGATCGATTTGAAATTTGGTACCTACCGTGTTACTTCAATGTTATTGAAAGTATATGGTATGGTTTCATGAAAATTGGTCGGGGTTTTTAAAATTTTTAATTTTTTTCTTGTTATTGATTATTTTCCCCTCCGGACCATCGACCACCATGAACTTGCCACTGGTGGTGACTTGGGATTTCTATATCCCAACTGACTACCAGTGACCAAATAACACAGTACTACTATCACCACCAGTGGTGAAAATTGTCTCATTTGTTCATTTTTTTTATGAAGGTAGTTTCGATATCCTATCCTTTATTTTAATTCCACTTAATTATCAAGATAAATTAAGTTACAACCACAATGCATTTGGCTCACTTATTTCAATTGTAAAAACTAGAAAAAATAGTTTTTTTGTAATTTTCATTGTTTGTTACGATCTGCAGACATTTTGTTCAGGGCGTTCTCGATGTTTTCTATGTATAATAAAAAATATCTATCTATGTAGTGTATTGTATTAAGTATATCAGTTACATACCCATAATACAAGGTCTGCTTAGCTTGGGGCTAGATAATGATGTGTGAATTGTCCAGCATTATTTATTTATTGTTAATAAAGAAGTCACACATTCTTACCTACAGAATTTCACTTTCATAATTCACCTTGTACCTAGGTACTTTCAAAAACAAGTACTTGCATTATACAAACAGACGTATACACCGATGTACTCAGTATGTATGTCTAGTGTTCGGTACACATGATGTGTGAAGTGAAACTCGCAAATAAGTGTCAATTGTTTGATTATTAGGTCATCAAGTCATCATCGATGTGACACCACGGTGTCTGCTGAAGGATCAATATTGTAGGTATTTATCGGCTTTATTCTCTAAGAAATTAAACTAGTATTTATTTACAACTAGCTTCTGCCCGCGGCTTCGCACACGTTGTTTCTATGGAAACGATTTAAGGTTATTTCTATCCCATGGGAACTGATTTATGGGATAAAAAGTCGCCTATGTTTTATTCTTGGCCTAGAATAATCTGCATGCAAAATTTCAGCGCGATCCGTTCAGTAGTTTTGGCGTGAAGAGGTAACAAACATCCATCCATCTATCCATCCAAACTTTCGCATTTATAATATTAGTGTGATTGAAACATTTGAGCTAACTGCAGGCTGTTGCAAACAATCTACATATAGCTTAAGTGATCCATATCAATAGCAGTCGTCGCGTCCCCGCTACGCTGGCTGCATTGCCCCGCTGTATGGCAATGCTGATGCGCTGTGCCAGATACTCACCAGCTCTCGGGTCACGCGTCGCATAGACCAGACGCTCGGATATTTTTTGAGAGATCTCAAGAGGCGCAAATATGCAGGTCTCGACAGAGCCTACACATTTGCTCCCCTTGGAGTCGAGACCCTAGGTCCGTGGGGTAACGAGGCTCTTCGGGTTTTTAAAAATTACTTATCTGAGCGTCTGGTCGAAGCGACGCGTGACCCGAGACTCGAGAGCTGGTGAGTATTAGGCAATGCAGCCAAACGTCTTGGGGACGCGACGACTGGTTTTGATATGGATCAGTTGAGCTGTTGATTGATTGCAACAGTCTGCAGTTAGCTCAATTGTTTCAATTGTAAATACTAGTGTAATTTTCTTTGTGAATAAAGCTTTTGCCATTTTAATACTTGTATACATTATATTTACCTAAATAATAAGAACGTTGTTAAATTGCATTTAAAATGAGAAATTAAAAATATTAATGAAATTAAAAATCAGTCTCTATTACAATATCTAACGAAATTTATTGCATTCAAGGCGATGAAGAACGAATTTTCATTGCAATTTTTTTTATATAATATATGTTTATGGATGGATGGATGTTTGTTAGGTAAGTACCTCGTCACGCCAAAACGACTGAATCGATCGGTCTGAAATTTGCATAGATGTAGCTCTAAGCGTAGAATCAAACATAGGCTACTTTTTATCCCACAAATCAGTTCCTATGGAATAGAAATAACCTTAAAACGTTTCCATAGAAACAACGCGTGCGAAGCCATGGACAGAAACTAGTAATATAATAAGACGCAAACAAAATACCTATTGCTTATCGATAGACCTTTATCGCAAAATATAAATAACCAACTATATCCTTTATAACAGAGCTAATGACTTTCTTTGACCTTAGTTAAGATAACCTCTGTATTTGTTGACAGATGTAGGTAGGTACTCTAGCTGTGTAGGTGGGGGCGAATAGTATGGGTGATAGTGGCGCCACTACATATTTAATTTAAGGCGAATAGTAGGGGTGATAGTGGCGCCACTACATATTTAATTTAAGGCGAATAGTAGGGGTGATAGTGGCGCCACTACATATTTAATTTAAGGCGAATAGTAGGGGTGATAGTGGCGCCACTACATATTTAATTTTATAATTACGTTATACAAAGGAATTATCAAAAAATCCGACCGCGCGTAGACGATATCTATCATAAGCTTTTTTTAAAAGTATCTTTAATAGTTTTGTACTGTATTATTTAAGCAGATACTTGTTTCAAGAGTTTAGTTCCTATTGGTGGCCACCAAGCTCTCCAAACAAGGTTTTTGATTGAATAACACAAAACAAAACTATTGCAGATACATTAAATAAAAGCTTGTGATAGGTATCGTCTACCAGCGCAGCGGTCCGATTTTTTGATAATTCCTTTGTATAACTTAATGATTAAATTAAATATGTAGTGGCGCCACTATCGCCCCTACTCTTCGCCTTAACTGATATGTAGGTACATGCAGCTAGCAGCTATTATGCTGATGCCCGCAGTTTGGCACGCGGTAAAGTGAAGTCCTGTATGAAGCTGAAGTGTAAATTGGCCTTTACGCCTACTCCTGCAGGAATACCTCCTAAGAATGCGCATTGCGAGCCATTTTGTGACATACTCCAGGTATAGTCATAGGCCAATTTCATTTAAATCCGTTCAGTGGTATAGGAGTCAAAAGGTAACATACAGACAGAGTTTGACGACCTCTGTGGCGCAGCGGGCGAAGGTCTGCCTGCGAAGTCTGGTTGCGGGTTCGATTCCCGCCTCGGGACAAATGTTAGTACGATCTGCAGACATTTGTCCAGGGCGTTCTGGATGTTTTCTATGTATAATAAAAAAATATCTATCTATGTAGTGTATCAGTTATCCTTATCTAGTACCCATAACACAAGCTTGCTTAGGGGCTAGATAATGCTGTGTGAATTGTCCAGCATTATTTATTTATTTATTTGATTTAGTTACTTCATTAATATTATAAAGTTAGGTTAAGACCTCTCGGGTAAAGGCCTCTTCCAGTTCTGTCCAGTGTTTGCGGTCTTTTGCGACGTCTGTCCAGTTTTGCGTTTTCAGGTACAGTCGGTTGCAAAAATATGTATACACTCCCAAGTTTTCAATTTGACTAAATAGTAAGTGTATAGTAATTGTGATAATTTATGTACCGCATTCTGACGAAGTACAATGACTACTTTGTACGAAAAACGTGTGCATGTCCTTTTATTTGAAAAGTTCCGAGTAAAATAAAAGTTAATCTTTGGAAGTGTATACATGTCTGTGCAGCTGACTGTACTTCCTAATTTCGTCTGACCATCTTGCTAGGGGTCTGCTAATTCTTCTTTTGCCCTTAGGGGCTTAAGGGCAAAAGAAGAATTGGCAGACCCCGTTTCGAATATCTACGTTTTTGACGTGACAACGTCTTATAATTCGATAGAGCCGGCTGCACGCACGAAAAAACATGACGTCATGCGGCGTTACCTCGCTATGACGTCATGCGGCGTCACCTCGCTCTGAGGCGTTCCATGTAAGGCTTGAAGTGCAAGCGAGAGCGGTGAGCGAAGCGAACCGCAATACGACCATGGGAAACTGCACGGCGAGCGAAGCGAGCCGTGATGTGACCCCCTCGCCCCCTGTCCCCTGCCCTCCTCAACCCCCTTTCCCATCAAAAAATCTGATATGGGTATCGTTTTCGACTAACATGGGGGTGAGGATTACGAATTTGATGACTGCGGGCGTGTGTCGGATTGCGGTGAGCGAAGCGAACCGCAATACGTCACACAGCAATGCGACTTTTGGGGAACTGCACGGCGAGCGAAGCGAGCCGTGCTGTGACCCTCGTGTGCCCCCCCCCCGGAACCTCCTTCCCCATAAAAAATCTGATATGGGTATCGTTTTCGACTAACATGGGGGCGAGGATTACGAATTTGATGACGGTATATATAAATATAATAATATAATACAATACGACACACGTCACACAGCAAGGCGAGCGAAGCGAGCCTTGCTTTGTGACACTACACATACTTATATGGGTATCGTTTTCGACTAACTCGAACTCGTAGATTACGAAAAAGATGTCCATTTCAAAATCCAAGATGGCTGACATTTTTGACGTGACAACGTCTTATAAGAAATCAAATAATATCGCAAAAATTTTCGACTTCGACGGGACTTGAACCCGCGTCCTCCCCTCAGTACGGGGATGTGATAACCAACTACACCACGAAGTCAAGTGCCGTGGGAGTCGAAAATCTCTGCGACTTCCTACGGTTTCTAGCGCCGTTAGCTCCACTTACAGGGGAAACATTGCAGTTTATCCAATCCTGTTCAAAGACTAAAGTTACATTTAGTTCGTTTGACGAGAGGTGTCGCGTAGCTTAATTCTAAGGTTTTTTGTTATTATTATAGTGCGTAACCCCACACTAAGGGTAATTTCTAAGAAATCAAATAATATCGCAAAAATTTTCGACTTCGACGGGAATAAAAGGCTTTTTTATTTTATTTATATAGTTAAAATTGTATATAGGAAAGATTTGTATTTTTTAATAATATATAATGACAGAAAACTACAAGATAATAACAACATGATCACTAAAAACAACAGCGATAACAACGCATTATTGCAGCGAAGAAGGTGCAAATTGAAGTTTGCAAACGGATAATGAATAATAGCTGCCAAAACCAATATTTATTACGAACTTATACGATTTTCTCCGATGATACTACCATTATTGTCGTAAAAAAGTATACTTACTGACAATTTTTCTATTTTCCAAACACGTGTCCGACTATAAATAGCGACAACGAGGCGCCAAGCTGTGGCCAGACGCCCTTGGCGTATATACAGGGTGTTTTAAGTAGGAGTACAAGGTGACATAAAATAAATAAATAATGCCGGACAATCCACACAGCATCATCTAGCCCCAAGCTAAGCTAAGCTTAGTGTTATGGGTACTAGATGACTGTTATATACTTACATTACATAGATTACATAAAAATATCTAGATACCTAGATATTTTTATTACACATAGAAACGACCAGAACACCCGGAACAAATATTTGTAGATCAAACATTAGTCCCAAGGCGGAAATCGAACCCGCAACCTCCTGCGCCGCAGGCGGGCCTTTGCCCGCCACGCCACCGAGGTCGTCGAAAATATCTGGACTGATTTAAGTGAGCCGAAAGGGTTTGATCGAGACCAAAAGGGAATCTTAGATGAATTTGTTTTTTTCAACGTTTTTATAGATAACTAATTAAGTAGGTACTACCTAAGTAACTTTACGGCTCAAATTAATTTAAAAAATATCTTACGTCGCACAATTTATAAAATTGTGTGACGATTTGTTGCATTTTTGCTTAATCCGGCCAAACTTAAGATACAATGTTTGTAGATATTGTCCCAATACCTAACATAAAAATCCCTTGTTGTTCATTTTTGAACAGAATTTGCATTATTGGTCGATTTGCGTTCTTTCCTACAATGCACAATAAGAAAGTACATTTATTCACAAAGAAAATTATACTAGTATTTACAATTGAAACAATTGAGCTAACTGCCGACTGTTGCAAACAGTCTACAGATAGCTCAACTGATCCATATCAACACCAGTCGGAAGCGTCCCCAAGACCCTGGCTGCATTGCCACGCTGTATGGCAATGCTGATACGCTGTGCCAGATATTCACCAGCTCTCGGTTCACGCGTCGCTCTGACCAGACGCTCAGATAGTTTTTTGAAAACCCGAAGAGCCTCGGTACCCCACGGACCTAGGGTCTCGACTCCAAGGGGAGCAAATGTGTAGGCTCTGTCGAGACCTGCATATTTGCGCCTCTTGAGATCTCGCACAATAATTTTTAACGATTTTCTCTTATCTTTGTTGGTCTAGAGCTCAGTTTTATCAACCGCTGATTACGAGGTCCTGGGTTCGAATCCCGGGTCGGGCCAATAGTTGTTACTGGAGTTTTTCAAGCAAGAAAAATTCACAGTAGCAGCCCGGAGTCAGAAAGTTGGCGGTGTTACACCCCCGTGCCTCGGAAAGCACGTTAAGCCGTTGGTCCTGCGCTTGACCTCTCCCCGGTCGTGTAGGTCCGCCGTCCCATCGGATTATGAGAATAGGGGAATAGAGTGCACCTGTGTTTACGCACACACTTGTTCACTATAATATGCCCTGCGCATCTGGCTAGTCTCTGATGAGACTGGCTGCCGTGGTCGAAATTCGGCTAGAAGGACATTAACCCCAAAACTACTGGGCATCAAACATAGGCTACTTTTTATCCCATAAAACAGTTCCCATGGGATAGAAATAACCTTTAAACGTTTCCATATACTATAGTTCTATCCATAGTTCCATAGCTGTGTGGTGCCGGCGTAGAATTTGCACCACCCCAACTCTTCCCGCGGGTGTCTAGAGAGGCGACTAAGGGATAAATAATAGATTCAGGCGTTACTTTGCGGAAATCCATTGTATAATATTATGATAAAACAATATTTAGTAACAATTCCGCGCTTTTTGCGCGGAATTGTTACTGCACCTGGGTGCAGTACGCTCTGGGTGCAGTAATAAAACAATATTTAGTAACAATTCCGCGCTTTTTGCGCGGAATTGTTACTAAATATTGTTTTATCATAATATTATACGACTAAGGGATATCCACCGGGGGCGGGCAGCAGCGCCCCCTGCAGAACCATTCTACCACCGAACTGCGATCCCCAACCCGCATGCCCAGCGTGGGGATTATGGTCACTACCCCCCATGTGATAAAAGCCAAAGGCGCTTATCAGGGGGAGGCCTGCGTCTAGTGGAAAAATAATTATATCGTATATTGTCATTTTGTATTATTCATTAGATAAGTAACGGTTTTTAATTTTTTTTTTTAGTTGCAAATAAACGTTTTTGATTTGATTTGATTTTGACAATAAAGGCTGAGGTAGAGGTTGATCCATTGAAACAACGCGTGGGAATCCGCGGACAGAAACTAGTATAGAAGAATAAAGGCTTCATGATTCACCCTGTAGAATCTACCACAGCTGAAGAAAATGAACGTAACCTATGTTATAGCTACTCTTTAAGGAAGACCTATCGGGTATTGCGGTTACAACGCGCGTGTTATCTTCCAGCTACTGAAAGGTATTGAGGTTTTCGCAGTATGCAGGAAATAAAAAGATAATTATTCGGTATTCTTCTTTATTTATTCAGCAGTTAAATGGATTGTGACTATTTGTGACCACATCTTAAGTATCCTACATCATAAATACACAAATAGATAGATAGACGTTTTATTGGGTACACACACAGCACAGGAAAAGTAACAAAAGAACAGTAAGTACATAAGAGTATTTAAGGTTCACATATTAGCAGCATGGAGGAAATTAAAACATAATTATTCGGTGTTATTCTTTATTTATTCAGCAGTTTAATAGATTGTGACTATTTGTGTCATAGACGACATCATCAATACACAAAAGACACACTAAATAGATAGATATATAGAGTTTTTATTGGGTACACACACAGCACAGGAAAAGTAACAAAAGAACAGTAACATAAGAGTATTTAAGGTACACATATTAGCAGCATGGAGGAAATAAAAAGATAATTATTCGATGTTATTCTTTATTTATTCAGCAGTTTAATAGATTGTGACTATTTGTGACATAGACGACATCATCAGTACACAAAAAATACACTAAATAGATAGATAGATAGAGTTTTTATTGGGTACACACACAGCACAGGAAAAGTAACAAAATAACAGTAACATAAGAGTATTTAAGGTACACATATTAGCAGCATGGAGGAAATAAAAAGATAATTATTCGCTGTTATTCTTTATTTATTCAGCAGTTAAACAGATTGTGACTGTTTGTGACATAGACGACATCATCAGTACACAAAAAACACACTTAGTAGATAGATAGATAGACTTTTTATTGGGTAAACCCACAGCACAGGAAAAGTAACAAAAGAACAGTAACATAAGAGTATTTAAGGTACACATATTAGCAGCATGGAGGAGATTGGAGATTGTAACTATTTGTGACATAGACGACATCATAAGTACACAAAAAACACACTAAATAGATAGATGGATAGACTTTTTTGGGTACACACACAGCATAGGAAAAGTAACAAAAGACCAGTAACTTAAAAGTATTTAAGGTACACATATTAGGTAGGTACATAGGTAAGCAGCTAAGTACACAATTATAAATTGATAATGAATATTAATATAATTAAAGTTAAAGCTTAGCAACCGAATCTATACTACCTATATAATATTATAACGAGGAAAGATTTGATTGCTTGTTTGTATTGAATAGGCTCCGAAACTACTGGTCTGATTTGAAAAATTCTTTCACCGTTAGGAAACTTTCTTTTCAGGGAGTGACATAGGCTATATTTTATCCCGGAATTCCCACGGGAACGGGAACTACGCGGGTGAAACCGCGAGGCGATCGTCTAGTTTAATATAAATAGGCTAGGTGCCTATTTATATTAAACTAATACTACACTCGCCTTAGTAGCAATGAAGGTACCTAGATAGTCACCGCCATAGAGCAAAGTATCTGCTCTATGGTCACCGCCCACCCAGATACACAGACAGACACGTCAAACTTATAACACCCCTCTTTTTGCGTCGGGGGTTAAATATGTACGCCAAAATGCACGCCCCCTCCACTTAACGTCATACAATCGGCATTCATTTTTAGAATGGTTTATCTCTACCTATATTTTTCAGTAATTTTCAAAGATTACGTCGTCCATTGCCAACTCACGTGTCCGATGTCTTCTCCTCGCCGCGCCCCTCAACAACCTATATTAGACGCAGGCCTCCCCCTAATAAGCACGATAAGGCTTTTTTTTTCTCATGGGGGTAGTGCCATAATCCCCACGATGGGCATGCGGGTTGGGGATCGCAGTTCGGTGGTAGAATTGTTCTGCAGGGGGCGCTGCTGCCCGCCTCCGGTGGATATCCCTTATAAGAGTTGGGGTGGTGCTAATTCTAAGCCGGCATCACCACAATAGATAAACATTTATCTACTGTGCCACCACGCTTTGCGGAAAATTCGATTCTAACAATTCGACTAAAACAAATTGACTAAAACACAATACGACTAAAAACATTTCGACAAGTAACAATTCGACTAACGACTAAAACAATTCGTTTCTACAACAAAATTATTTTGTGTCAACATGGCTCTGGGTGCAGAGAAACATAATTATACACACCCTTTCAGTCACAGAGACCCCACGAAAAATCACTTTAGTCGAATTGTTACTAGTCAAAATAATTTCAGTTAAATTGTTTTAGTCGAATTTTCCGTGGCCGTCTACGGAAAATACACCACACGTGTCAGAAGCATTAGGTTCAATTTCGAAAGTCGTAAACACGCGCTGATAAGACGTGTATGATCTGAAAACGTGACTGAAGCTGTTCTACTGATTTGTTTAATACTAACTGGGTATATTTCCGTCAAATTGGATGTATTTATTTATTTATTTTTGCTTGCATGCATGTACATTCATTCTTAGGTCTAAGTGAATGGTTAGTTAAGTGGTCACTAGCTAGGTACCTACATGCATCCTGAAAGGTTGCCTGACTTGGTTTTTGATATCTGTGGGCACTGCAAAACTGAGTTCGTTCTTTATTTACACACTAGCTTCTGCCCGCGGCTTCGCACGCGTCTCTTCGGTATAATAAGTAGCCTATTATCTAAGTTAGGCTTTGTTCTAAATGTACGCCAAATTTCATCTTGATCTGTTCAATAGTTTTGGAGATCCTATTTAACAAAATTCCAGATTTCACAAACTTTCGGCTTTATAATATTACTAGCTTCTGCCCGCGGCTTCGCATGCGTTCTTTCTATGGAAACGTTAAAAGGTAATTTCTATCCCATGGAATCTGATTTATGGTACAAAAAGTCTATGTTTGATTCCTGTCTTAGAGCTACACCGATGCAAAATTTTAGCTCACTGTTCAGTAGTTTTGGTGTGAAGACGTAACAAACATTCATCCATCTATCCATCCATCTATCCATCCAAACTTTCGCATTTATAATAGGTACTATTAGTGTGATACTGATAAGTGATAATAGTGTGAAGTGTGATGTGATGTGATAATAGGATGTCAAATAGAGTTTAAGATATCACAAATAAAACAATAACATTAATGTCGTACAGAAAAATAAGTTTCATACTAATAGAATTGATTAAATGGAATCTAGAAGCCAGAATTGCCATTTATTCATTGTTTCACCATAGGTTAGTGTCATTTTAGTTTGTCTGAAGCGAATTGGTCAACAGAATAATAACATTTTTCAAATAAAAATAATTTTAGCATTTGTACCATCGATGAAAAAAAAATTGAACAATGTTTGTAAACAAACCGCCGATAGGTACTTAAGGGCAGGTATTCGTGTTTTTTGTAGTAATTTAAACATAGTGATTATTAAAAGTTATTTAATTCTCTGTCGGATGTATTCGTTACGAATTCTATCCTTCAGAGAGACTCCGAGCATAGCTCTTTCCATAGCTCGCTGAGCGACTTTGAACTGGTGGACCAGCCCTACCGTGAGTGTCCACGTCTCAGCTCCGTAGCACGGTAATATTATCCAACAGTATTTGGACTCGGCCGTATCTTTGAAATAAATGCCTACAGCCGCGCGGTAGGTAAACATGCGATAGGGCTGCCCGCCTCCAGCATTTTAATTACATTTGCCTACTTTGTGTTTCCATTTAGTTTTGTGATTGTAAATATAGGAAGGTACTTTTTTTATATAAACAAATAAAATACTTTGTGAATTGAATGGGAAGTGTTCAATAAAAATGCGTGTTGGTTTTTGATTGGTAGATTTAATTAAAAAACCTGTTTATGTTTGAATAACAAATCGGTCTTATAAATTTGCGACCGAAAAATATTTGCGCCTCGACTGAGACGTACCTACAAAATGCTTTATTATTAAATTTTAGGAGATTTTTTTGGAGAAAAAGGAATATCTTTTACTTGGTTATAGATACCTGCAGCTACTTTATTAAATATGTACCTGAACTTATTTTTAGAGAAAAAATTGCGCGGTTATTGTTAAAAAAACATCACACCATCCGTTCGTCACTGCGGCACAGCCGCGACTGTCTGCATGCTGAGCGCATGCCGAGATCGAGGCGCGTAGGTATAGCTCGCGTTTCGCCCGTTTGTATGAAGTCGGATTACTTATAGGATAATATTACCTTGTCCGTAGGTCATGACGGGTAGGACGCACTGATTGAAAACTTTCGTTATCAAGCATCTATGTTTATTTTGTTTTAAATTTCATTTTTTTTTTAATTTTAAACATAGATGCTTAATGTAGGTAGGTCTTAAATGATTAGATTAATTATTGTCCGATTAAAGGGAAAAAATGTTACCATATTTTTTTAGGACCTAGAAAACCGCAAAACTTTATTAAGGTCTATTTTTCGTAAGCAGGTGACAACGCTGTCAGCCATATTTATCTGTGCAGTGACCTCATACGGGTAGAACACCACAGACAGACAATACTAGCTGCGCCTAGAAAACAAACAATTGAATTTAGCCCACGTACATTATTGTAAAAATATAGACAGACTATATAGCGAATTTCACTCATTAAGATCCGACATGAAATTTGCTTAGAGACCTATGACGTCACACACAACATGGCCAACATCGTTTTCAGAGTTCAAAATTAAAAATTAAAATACAATTTTTATATTGAAAATATGTACCTAACCTACCTAGTCATCTAACACATTTAATATTAGAAATCTTTTTTTTTTCCGTAATGACTTAAGCTTTTATTCACAAAGAAAATTATACTAGTACCTATTTACAATTGAAACAATTGAGCTAACTGCAGACTGTTGCAAACAGTCTACAGGTAGCTCAACTGATCCATATCAATACCAGTCGTCGCGTCCCCGGTACGCTGGCTGCATTGCCCCGCTGTATGGCAATGCTGATGCGCTGCGCCATCAGCATTGCCATACAGCGCTGCGCTGCGCCGTACTCACCATCTCTCGGGTCACGCGTCGCTTCGAAAAGACCCTCAAATAATTGTTTAAATGTAAATATTGGTTTATTAAGTCAAATACTCCAGAAAATATTTATTTAATATAAATAAATAAAAAAAATACTTAAATAAAATTTTATTTCGATGACATGAAAATTAAACATACAGGGATTGGAGCCCTCCTTTTAGCAAAATTTGCTTATATTAGAGGACACCGCTCTTACCAGAAGTGGTATTTACAGTTTATAAGTTAGATGCACAACTAATATAATTTAAAAAGTATGTAAGTAAATAAGTTTAGTAAAAATTAATAAATCAAAACAATACAATAAAATAAGATGATGATGCCTTAGATGAACAAACATTAAAAAATTTGTATGGAATTATTTACTGCGCTAAATTTGATATGAGTCAAGTAACCTATTTATATATCTATCTGATCCCTCCCAACTACTCCCAAGATTATGAATCACCCTTCCCCCGTCATATAACACCTGTTTCGTGGGACCCTGTATGAAATTACGTCCCTCACTACATCTATTTACATAATTAATAAAGTTTATATCACGTTCAATTTAATCTTCGCAACCTTTGATTACTAAAAATATCTTTCCTGTACAAATAAATTAATAATAATTGTATAAATAATATCAATTCCAAAAGAACCGAGATCTAGCCATCTTCACGTCTGTGTGTGGTGGCACAATCAAGTCGGTTTCAGACGGCGGTGGCGGTGGCGGCAGCACAACACAATCGTGCTAGCACTGGGTTATTCCAGTTTTCCCCCTTGACAGATCCCCCTTAAGGGGGAAAACTGGAATTCATTTTTTTGGAGTCCAGTTTTCCCCTTGACAAATTTTTTTCAAGGGGGAAAACCAGTGCGCTGACTCTTTGTGCGAATGAGCACCTCGCACAATCCTCGCCAGAAATTAGTGTGCAACCCACCGCTGAAACAATGTGTACATGCATTCACTATAACATAATTATATAATAAATAAATAAATAATGCTGGACAACTCACACAGCATTATCTAGCCCCAAGCTAAGCAGAGCTTGTGTTATGGGTACTAGATAACTGATATACATAATACAATACACTACATCGATAGATATTTTTTATTATACATAGAAAAACATCCAGAACCCCTGAACAAATATCTGCAGATCGTACAAACATTTGTCCCGAGGCGGGAATCGAACCCGCAACCTCCTGCGTCGCAGGCGGAACTTCGCCCGCGACTATACGCGATATAGCCCAACGGACTTTGTGAGATAGAACAACTGTACCCGACTTTAGAATGCTAGAATCCAGTTCACTCGATACCACCCACTTGTTGTCGCCGTGACTTTAATATGAAGCTTGTTGTTTGAGAGTGTGTGGCATTTCTATGTCAAAGGTCTGGCGGGTCAATCGACTGATAGGACATACAGTCGAAGAAAACGTGGATGGGTTGTGTGGGATTAGGTACCGACCTCACCCGAGCGTCTACGGAAAATTTGACTAAAACAATTCGACTAAATCGGTTAGACTAAAACACAATTCGACTAAAAACATTTCGACTAATGAATGACACTTCGACTAAAGCAATTCGACCTTGATTTGACCCGACTTGTAGGCCTCCCAGGGGGGGGGGTCAACATTAAATTACTTCTAACGAAGCCCGTCCAACCCCCGCTTCGCGAGGGTTGGACGGGTTTCGTGGCGACTCTGTGACTGAAAGGGTGTGTGTGTGTATATGTAAAATTGCACCCAGAGCCATATGATGACAACATTTTCCGTTGTTAAAACGAATTGTTTTAGTCGTTATTCGAATTGTTACTAGTTGAAATGTTTTTAGTCGAATTGTGTTTTAGTCGAATTGTTTTAGTCGAATTGTTTTAGACGATCTGTTTTAGACGAACTTTCCGGAAAGCCACCCGAGGGGCATACACACATAATTATTCACTAATATTAAGGTATGCACATATTTTGTTGCTATTTAAACACTCAACCCTCGAATAAATTTTGACGACCTCTGTGGCGCAGCGGGCGAAGGTCTGCCTGCGACGCAGGAGGTTGAGGGTTCGATTCTCGCCTCGGGACATATGTTTGAACGATCTGCAGACATTTGTCTAGGGCGTTCTGAATGTTTTCTATGTATAATAAAAAATATCTATCTATGTAATGTATTGTATTAAGTATATCAGTTATCTAGTACCCATAACACAAGCTCTGCTTAGCTTGGGGCTAGATAATGCTGTGTGAATTGACCAGCATTATTTATTTATTTATTTTATACCCACAACCTGTAATTTAGATCAGCAACCTGTAATTTAGCAATGCAACTGGTGCCTTATCGCTTTAAGCGATAAGACCGCCAGTTTCATAGCTGTTCTCTATTATGTTTCTATGTAAAATTTGTTTTTCTTAAAGTGATGAATAAAATTATTTATTACCTATCTATCTATCTATCTAGAGAGCACTAGATATAAGTATTTTGTTTTTTAATTCGTATTCCTTGTGTTGTCTCTAGTTGATTGCCCTAAATCTATACTTAATATTATAAAGAGGAAAGATTTGATTGTTTGTTTGTTTGTATTGAATAGGCTCCGAAACTACTGGACCGATTTGAAAAATTCTTTTACCATTAGAAGCCCACATTATTCCTCATGAACATAGGCTACTTTTTATCGCGGGAAAATGCTTCATTCCAAATGGGTATTTTTTCGACTTTTTTCGAAACCTACAGAAATTTCTAAAACTATTTTGAAATGGACAAATTGATATGTTTCATTTGAAAACCAACATGACCCTGACCTTTTAAAATTTCGACATCTCAATTTGTATGGAAAATGTTCACACTCATTTTTCATTTATTACGTACGAAATGTATTTTTTTTTAATTTCAAGCTGATAGCTGCGGTACTTACTGAGTTATTAAGAAGGGGTAAAAGGACAGACAAAGCGAGACCGTAAGGGTTTCAAAATCAAGTCCAAGTAATTAATAAACGTAAGTCTCAGTAAGGCGTGCAAAGTCACTACCAATATTCAAGAGTATGGTAAAGGAACACTATTTGTCCTGCTGTCACTGACCACACCCTTGCTTCCCCATTATAAAATATAGATGTTTATGTTGTCACTGAACGTATACCTGAGTCCCTATTGTATATAAGTAGTTTATGTAAGTATATGTATGTATATATATAACTTTATGTGTAGTGTATTTTAAGCGTAGTATTATATTAAAAGTATTTATTTATTTAACCATCATGAGCACACAGATCCCCAAGTACTATCCAATGATCCTATCCATCCACGGTTGTCTGGTAGAGATCGCTCTTGAGCGATAAGACCGCCACTTGTCACTTAGTTTTTAAGCTGTTTTGTTGTATTGTTTCTATCTATAAGTGTGCAATAAATAATTTTCTATCTATCTATCTAAACCTACCAGAATTTTAATTAGCAAGTACGACTTAAACTTGACCAGTTTTTTGTAGAAGTCGGTACCGCCTACAATGCACCCCGCCGCTTGCAAATTATGTTGTAATTACGCGAATAATTAAATGTTTTTGCGATAATTTCACTGTAACACAGACACGAACCTGTCTACTTGTTGAATAGTGTTTCTGTTCTGGTTATCGAGTTTTAATTTTATGTTAATTAATTAGGAAAATAGTAAATTATGTAGGTAGGTTTTGACACGGTTTCATGCAGTTTAAAAGAATTTTGTTAAATTTGTAACTAACTAGAAGTGAAATTATGTCCTTCTCGCACAATTCATACATGGTACAAGTTCTCTTAGTTTCTATTAAAACACAGGGACTTAATAGAGATCGCTTCCAAGCGATAAGGTAGCCCATTGTATTTGTGTCAGTAATGTCTCTTGTATTGTATTTTTGTTGGTGTACAATAAAGTATTTTGTAAAACATTACAAATACCACAAAACAAATTAATTAAAGTTCTTTACAATATGACTACCTTACTAGCACAGTACTATTTACAAATAAACCAACATTTTTAATATCAAACAACTATATACTTACCTAACCTGCATCCTTGTTAAGAAAATATTAACTAAAAAAATACATACACAAATAACACCTACAAAAAAACCTACACTTACAATTTGAGAAATAAAAATAAGTTAACACTAAGGAGTCCACAAACCAATTATGGAAAAAGAAACATTCTTTATGAAGGTGCGCAGTTACAACCTACCTGGTAACAACTTACCTGGTAACATTAAGAACTGTATATCAATGCACATATTAAAAAATAGACTAAAACAATATATTTATGATATTATCTTTTAAGTTAGCGTAACGGTACCAACCATTGAAAGTGAAGTGAAACTTCCTACGAAAGATATTAATAAAGTTCTGTAATATAATATTCATTAATTAAGATAGTAAGTAAGGTTAATGTATGTACTCATTTAAGTGAACATTGTTCTTTTGAGTAAATAAATTCGTTAAACTGAACTGTATTGTAATACACCTACCTAACAAATAAAACAAATATCATTACGTTACATTATAAACTCTCCATATGTCATTCATGAAATGAGAAGACTTTTGCCTTATCTAATCTGAATTTAGATTTTTTTATCAAGTTAATTTAAAATTAATGTTATATAACTTTTTTAAGATAAACTGAATTTTATACCAAATGTATCCTACCCTACATGAGCGTTGTTATAAGCCGATGCATTAAAGAAAAGAATCATAAACACACAACACAGGAACAGTAAGCAAATAAAAATGTAAATCGACAACGCAATAATTACGCGATAAATTATTAATTAATAATTAATTAATACGTAATAGATACGTAGATTAATTAACAACGCAATAATTACGCAATTTTAGATTAAAATAAAAATCATCATAAAAAGATATCAAGGCAACTATGTAGTTTGAACATTATGCATTTCTTTTCTTTAGAAGTTATTGAGTTTTTGTTCTAAGATTATTATTAATTTATTTATACTGTTGTTATCTTTAGTAAAACAGCTTACTAAATAGTAACAATTTGTCACTGAGACCTTGACATTAAAAAGTTATGAAAACAAAGTCATTGTCCCCCGTTATCTAATCTATTGTGTATTCCAAATAACTACTATTATTTACTGATAAGTTCCATGACAATTATTGATAATTTGATATGTGGTATAAAAAATATAAAATAACAACACATATTAAGTGAAAGAAAGTCAACCAATATAAGTGACATGTTTTTATGAAGGTAGTAGTAGTACATACTTGCAAAAAGATTGGAATTTATTATATTATAATAAATCCCGATCAGCAAAAAGATTAGGATTTATTATATTATAATAAATCCCAATCTTTTTGCAAGTATATGTACCTACTACCTTCATAAAAACATGTCACTCATATTGGTTGACTTTCTTTCACATAATTATGTGTTGTTATTTTATATTTTTTATACCACTTATCAACTTTTTACAGCAAAGAGATTAGGATTTATTATAATAAATCCCAATCTTTTTGCAAGTATGTACTATTCGTAAACCTTCATAAAAACATATCGACTCGTATTAGTTGACTTTCTTTTACAAAAAAAATTCTTTATTGTACACCAAAAAATAACAGTACTACAAGGAGACATAACTTAAGACAAGTACAATGGGCGGTATTATCGATGAGAAGCGATTTTTTCCAGACTTTTCTTTTGTTTTTATTCGTAAAGTAAAACAGTATGAGTGTGTGAGTACACTCACAAATATTATTAGATATTAATCATTTATTTCAGATTACAAAAAACCATAAACTATTATAAAAGTATATTAAAACTAACATGTTAAAAAGAATTAAATTAAATGTCACTAATAGGTACAACAGACTGGATCGACCAGCGACGACGTCTGTCAAATAGAATTAAATAAATAAATAGGTAATAAGTGAGCTGGTGAGTATCTCAGCGGCACAGCGCATCAGCCAGCATTGTCATACAGCGGGGAGATGCAGCCAGCGTAGCGGGGGCGCGACGACTGGTATTGATATGGATTCGTTGAGCTACCTGTAGATTGTTTGCAACAGTCTGCAGTTAGCTCAGTTACTCACCAGCTCTCGGGTCACGCGTCGCTTCGACCAGACGTTCAGATATTTTTTCAAAGACCCGAAGAGCAAATGTGTAGACTCTGTCGAGACATGCATACCTGTTTTACCTGTTGTAGGTTCATATAGACAAAACAATCATTTAAAAAATAAAAAGATTAGATACCTATCACAACAGATCACACAGAAATCACCATGTCAGAGCGGGTCATCTTTTTTTAAGAGGGCTCATTGCGTGCTATTTTGTGTGTGGGATCTTATCGAGCCCAGCGATTAGAAAAATACCTACACTGATTCGGTCTCATGTGAAAAGGATAGGCATAGGATTTTGCGTTCATATGGTGCTCCCACACTGCAGTTAGAAAATGTTTACAAACATTTTCTAACACTATAACATTTACTAACAAATGTTATAAATTGTTACATTTTGTTAGAAAATGTTAGATGTTACAAGTGCTCCTACACTGACGGAAAATGTTTACTAACATTTTATAACATTTTTGGCTCGCAGTTTGGTTTTGCGTTCTGAGGTGTCTACATGAAAATGGAAGAAGATGTGCTCATTGGAATAGCTTTTATTTTTTGTTTAAACAAAAGAAAAAGAGATAACAAATGTTTTATTTTGTTATAAAATGTTTACTAACATTGTCTAACATGAAAACATTTTATAACATTTTAAAACATTTGTGATCAAATGTTTGTAAACAAATGTTTACTAACATTAGTTAACATTTTCTAACAGCAGTGTGGGAGCACCATATAGGAGCAGAAACTGTGTAAACGTAAAAATAATGTTTTTTGCGTATATATAAGAAAACTACAACTTACAACTTATGAAGATACTGTATTAGGGAACTAGAGAATTAGTAATAAAATAACCTACCTACGTATCAAAACAAAAATATTTTCTACAAGACGATCGCCTCGCGGTTTCACCCGCGTAGTTCCCGTTCCCGTGGGAATTCCGGGATAAAGTATAGCCTATGTCACTCCCTGAAAAGTAAGCTTCTTAACGGTGAAAGAATTTTTCAAATCGGTCCAGTAGTTTCGGAGCCTATTCAATACAAACAAACAATCAAATCTTTCCTCTTTTTAATATTTGTATAGAAAACTACAACTTACAACTTATGAAGATACTAGTTTATGCCCGCGGCTTCGCACGCGTTGTTTCTATAAACGTTTAAAGGTGATTTCTATCCCATGGGAACTGATTTATGGGATAAAAAGTTGCCTATGTTTTATTCCAGGATTAGAATTACCTGTATGCAAAATTTCAGCCCGATCCGGTCAGTAGTTTTGGCGTAACAAACATCCATCCATCCAAACTTTCGCATTTCTAATATTAGTGTGACTGTATTACGGAACCAGAGAATTAGTAATAAAATAACCTACGTATCAAAACAAAAATATTTTCTATATACCGCAGGGTTCCTGAGATCTCGACCAAATTAGGTGCAAAACAGTGACCTTTCATGATTTTCTTTCGTAATTTTTTTTCGCAAACGTTTTTAAATCTTATGCTTTGTCCCGCTCCTATGAACGCAAAATCTATCTGTCTATCCTTTTCACAACATGGCGCCCAATACGCCCTCTTAAGGCGAATAGTAGGGTGGATAGTGGCGCCACTACATATTTAATTTTATAATTACGTTATACAAAGGAATTATCAAAAAATCGGACCGCGCGTAGACGATATTATCATAAGCTCTTTTTAAATGTATCTTTAATAGTTTTGTACTGTATTATTTAGGCAGATACTTGTTTCAAGAGTTTAGTTCCGATTGGTGGCCACCAAGCTCTCCAAACAGGGTTTTTGATTGAATAACACAAAACCTTAAGGCGAATGGTAGGGGTGATAGTGGCGTCACTACATATTTAATTTAATCATTATGTTATACAAAGGAATTATCAAAAAATCGGGCGCTGGTAGACGATACCTATCACAAGCTTTTTTTAAATGTATCTGTAATAGTTTTGTTTTGTGTTATTCAATGAAAAACCTTGTTTGGAGAGCTTGGTGGCCCCCAATAGGAACTAAACTCTTGAAACAAGTATCTGCCTAAATAATACAGTACAAAACTATTAAAGATACATTTAAAAAAGCTTATGATAGATATCGTCTACGCGCGGTCCGATTTTTAGATAATTCCTTTGTATAACGTAATTATAAAATTAAATATGTAGTGGCGCCACTATCACCCCTACTATTCGCCTTAATAAATATAATTAATTAGACCTCTAATTAAGGCATCCCACCACATGTATGTCACGGCGCCTCTGATAAAAACATTATACCTACCTCTATGGATAAGAAAACAGCCACAACAGATAAAATAGATAATTCTGTCTGGTTCGATCATGACTGGGGCTCGTGGTTTTCACTAGTACCTATGTAATGTACAGACGTAGGCATGTTGCATCATGGTCATGTATTTTTGGACAGTCCAGTGATTATCAACAAATCATTTTATTTTTAAATGATGCGTGGTTTTTCCATGATTTTTTTTTCATCAACGCCCCTTGAACCTTAAAGTTCTTGGCTTACAATGTGCGAAAAACTTTTTATCTGCTAAGTATCTAAAATATTTGTTAAACCTAGAAAATAGTAATTAAAAACCAGATTTATTCGAGAGTGACTAACCACCGCGCCTTTGAATGTTTAAAATCGCAAATAGGGAAAAAGGCAAAGAAATTATAAAAATAAAAAGCTTTAAAAAATTTTTTGATCGGCAAGTATCTACCCATTTTAATATTGTTGCTCATCTTGTATTGTGACTTTTATTCCGTCGTAAAAACTAAAAATGTAACCTTTAAGATTTTTTTACTTTTAAATAAAACCTAGTATCCTAGCAAAACAAATTTAGGTGATGCATATCTCAGTTTAAAGAATTTTTTTTTTCAAAAGAACAAAGTTCACTGTAATAAAAAAATGTCACAGAAATGATTGTATTATATTATAAAGAAATTAATGTTAAGGTTTTTTGTTATAGTGCGAAACCCCACCCTCAGGGTAATTTCTAAGAAACCAATAACATCGCAAAAAATTTCGACTTCGACGGGACTTGAACCCGCATAACCTTAGAATTAAGCAACGCGAACCTCTCGTCAAACCAACTAAACGTAACTTTAGTCTTAGAACAGGATTGGATAAACTTCAATGTTTCCCCTGTAGGTGGAGCTAACGGCGCTTGAGTCCGTAGAAAGTCGCAAAGATTTTCGACTCCTACGTCACTTGACCTCGTGGTGTAGTTGGTTAGTACATTCCCGTACTGAGGGAAGGATGCGGGTTCAAGTCCCGTCGAAATCAAAATTTTTTGCGATATTGCTTGTTTTCTTAAAAATGAATGTTGCATTGAATGCAGAAATGATTTTTGCTTTAAAAAAAATGCCACAGAAATGAATAATACATTCGTGTGTTGTGGCTGTGGATGCTGATGATAAAATATTAATCATCATCACCATCAGCCTACCTTCCAGTCCACTGCTGGACATAGGCCTCCTCTAATGAGCCACGGGAGTTTGACGCCAACATCAAACTCCACCCCACCTGACCTTTGAAGGGTTAACCAAAAAAAACATATAGACGAATTGAGATCCTCCTCCTTTTTTGAAGTCGGTTAATTATTAAATAAAATATCTTTATTAACAAAGAAAATTACTTAAAATAATTAATAGAAAAAAATTAGAACTAGTAGGTATTTACAATTGAAACAATTGAGCTAACTGCAGACTGAAGCAAACAACCTACAGGTAGCTCAACTGTACCTACTAATTTTTAACCCCCCACGCAAAAAGAGAGGGGTGTTATAAGTTTGACGTGTCTGTCTGTGTATCTGTGTACCTTTCTGTCTGTGGTATCGTAGCTCCCAAACGGATGAACCGATTTTCGTTTAGTTTTTTTATATCCTAGATAATCTTATTCCGAGTGTTCTTAGCCATGTTTCATGAAAATCTGTTCAGCCAATAAACGTTGGCTGGTTTTTAAAAATTTTAATATTTATTGTTAAAAGAGTATCTAATCTATTAGAAATCTCCTAAGCAACCAACTAGGTATTATGGAATTTTAATCCGCATCAACAAAATTAACATAATTCTCATACAAGTAATTACAAATTCAGCTCCACATAGAATCTCGTTCGTACATAATCACGCGTTTGCCGCGACGCTTGATTGTGTCGGTGGCGTGGTAGGTAGGGGGACCACGCGCTGAGTGTTTTGTGGGATAAACTTTAAAATTCATTTGAGGAGAGTACTCTGTAAATATTTCATGAAATGATTCATAGTCGTTATTTGCCGTGGTTAAACTACAAATTATGACCGATCTAATAAGTATTTAAAATGTCCATAAATAGATTTCAATTTTAACAAAAAACTGTAAAAGGTGTGTGTAACCTGTTTAGTTATCGAATTCCTTAGTTTTATAAGTAAATCTGAACTGTGTTTGGAAATTGTGCTTGTTTATAATGAAATATGTTGAATAAAGAACTTTGAAAAAAAAAAATCTATATTTCATAATTCATATAGTTTTTTCTGTGATCCGAGGTTATCTGAAACAGTATATATTTTTTTTTGTACTTTACTTGAAAATCCTGAATAGGTAGGTATGTCGACCTATACCTACTACTATAAACTAACTAGCCAAACGCGATGTGAAGTGTTTTTAAACAAACCACGACACAAAAAACTAAAACCCACTTGCTCGGCGTCGAGTTTCAGATAACATTGTAAGGAATATTTGAGCTTATTTTGTTTCTCACCAGTGATTACCAATCTTTTTAACAAGTAAATAAAGATTTTAAACCTAAATATTTAGGAAAGGAACGATCACAAACCGACAAGTGATGTAAATTCCGTATAAATCCTTGTAATAAATAAATAACAGACGCGACAAGTTAATTTTCGGTTAAATATGGGCTGTTTGTTTACAAACATTGTACATCAAATTTGGCTGGAATATAAATGGGCCACTGTTTTATTAGCTTTGTTGTTTCATCATTAGCAAAATATAATAAAAAAATAAATCAACATACTAATGTATTTACTATTGTTATTGTTTTATTCTGTTTATGTATCACATTACATTATACTAATTTAAAAAAACTAATTTAAATAATAATTAATTATTAATAAATAATTTAATTTAAATTATAAATGCGAAAGTTTGGACGGATAGATGGATGTTTGTTACGTCTTCACGCCAAAACTACTGAACTGATTGAACTGAAATTTTGCACCCGTGTAGCTCTATGCCTGGAATCAAACATAGGCTACTTTTTATCCCATAAATCAGTTCCCATGGGATAGAAATTACCTTTGAACGTTTCCGTAGAAATAACGCGTGCGAAGCCGCGGGCAGAAGCTAGTTTTTTATATTTAATCGGCCATACGGTCCTAGACCACAAGCGAGACTACTCTTTTTAAGTGAACAACGTCATAACTCATAACGCTTATTTGAATGTCCAGTACTGTTTCATAAAGAAGTAATCGTAAAAATTTATCACCACGTTAACAATGTCATAAACCGTACCATTGCGAAAACAGTCACCTTGCACCAATTTTCAACAAAATATCCTCATTAAACAACAAACTCAGGATAGTCAACAAGGACGTGTCACTGTCCCATGACCCAGATCTCACAACCACTGTCAATAAACTCCTAAAATACCTTCCGCGTCGTCTTGTCACCCCACACAGCTCGTATCAGACGCGTGGCCGGCGCCTGCGCCGATACAAAACCCGGCCGCGCGCTGGCATCCGTTTAGTTCACCACACGCGCTCGTCCTAACAACACGTACCTATCTTCCGCAGGACGATGTGTGCAGCGATCGATATGCTGTCGACCGAGCAGATGTTCTACGGATGCAGCCCGCCAGCTGGCTTCCTCACAGACTACACACCAGTGAGACGACCTGTCAAGATCTCAACCAGAGGATTCTCAGCGCCAAGCCTATCGGCACTGAAACCCATGCAGCTAACTTTGAAGGCAGCTCAGCGATCGTGCATCAGAACACCCTCAGAGAAAACGAAGAAAAAGGTGGTCTTCGCTGATGATAAAGGACTCGCGCTCGAACAAATCAAGTTTATGACGGAACCATCGCACGTACCGCCCTACTGGGCCTTCAAGATCATTACAAGTCCAATTTTGGAGAGGAAACCTGCGCCGCAACCTGTCGACCTTTGGGAAACCAGGTTCGTCCAGCCTGCTTCCAACTACATCGAGTTCCGAAGGCGGATCACAGAGGAGTGTGTGTCTTTGGAGAATGTTATAGTGAAACAGAACGAATGCGCGGTGGATGGCACAGTGAAAGTCAAGAATCTGGACTTCAATAAAGAAGTTTTCATCAGATGCTCGTCAGACGGTTGGACCACGAGTGAAGATACGTTCTGCGCTTTCGTGGAATGTGGACCTTTGAATCAGAACCGGACCTCTGTCTACGATACCTTCGGCTTCAGACTGCAGTTACCGATCCATTCTAGACGGCTGGATTTCTGCGTTTGCTTCAAATGCAAAGGTGTCGAATACTGGGATAGTAACAATGGAAATAACTACACGATTGACAAGTCTTCAGTCAGGAAAGCTCCAGCGATATCCTGCGCCAGGATTAACTATGGAAACTCCTGGAGATCCAAGGATGGAAGTGGAAATACGCCGTACTGGTGAAAGTGGGATAGTGACTTGTTGAGTTATTGCCATACCTCTGGGTAGTGATTGCCTAAGGTTTTGAGAGTATCTCTTGTGAAATTCTGTGCCGGCCATTCTAGGGTTGAGCGTAAGACATTCCTATTTCTGGTAAGTTCGTAGATTGGTATAAGTTTTAGTAAAGATTTTTTGTAGAAGATTTTAGAAACAGAGAATCGTATTGGAGCATAGCTCACTAAATGGTTGCTCACTTCATTGCTATTTATAATAACTTGGGGTAGATAGCTAGATAGAATCAACGAAATGAGGGGGCGAATTACTTATTGGGCCGATCTACTTTAACTACTTACACATATTTTTTTATCATTTTAGAGATGGATTAATTGAAAATATTCATCAAACATTGTGAATCAATTGAGAGAGCGTTGGTATTCATTAAATTGGTAGCCGGCGGTGCTTCAATCTCAATAATAATGCGTCAATACAATAGTGCGTCAAGACTAAGTCATCCAATGACATAAATTGAATTCTGTATATCCCCAGACGCCTATTTTAGAATGATCATACGACTGTCTATTTGAGAATTGCGAATAGTGCCAATTTTCTAGCGACATCGTCAGTTCAATAAAGTACCTATTAATTAATTCATGTTATGCGCGTGCTATCTTTGACATTTCTCATGACCTTGCTATAGGTGAATGGCCGGTATTTAAAATGTCTATTTTCTCTATTTTATGTTCATTGTAAATTTGTTTTATTTTCACCAGTAATATTCCACGAAAATGGAAGCGATACAAAGTTAGGTCTTTGCAAGGGAGACAACTCAACACAATAGGGTTTTAATAACTTTGTAATGCCATTATGGTGTCAACGGCTTTGTTTATTTAAGATTATTTTCATTTTGTTTGTAGTCTCGGTCGCTGGTTCGATCGATGGGTTATTTTAAGAGATTTTTTATTGATTATGAAGTAGATACACTAGTTTCAGCTTCAATTAAAAATAGTAATAAAGGTAACTTATTGTAAACTTACAGTTAAATATGTTTGCTTACTAGAAACTAAATAGATTCTAAGAATTTATTTGTAAAAGTTCAATCAGTACCTACTTGGAGTTAAAACATTGAAATGATTAGTTTGTTTGATTTTTTTACTATTTTGTGTTTATAATTTTACCTATAACTTAATTATCGATACTCGATGTGATTTTGACAAGTGATCTCAAATTCGTCGCTCGACTTTGACAGATCTTTTAGCTAATGTGAATATTATTGCAAAATTTTACATATTTCTAGTCATTTATACCTATAACTCTCTTACTTAGTGAAATTAAACGAATAAACTACCAAGGTAAATATTTAAATATATTGATTCCCATGGAAATAAGATCTTAAACAAGAATGCTGTACTATTTATTAAAAATCAAATAGCTTATCTTTCGTCAAATTTTGCAAAATTTTCGCTTTAGCGATAAGTTTAGAAACAACGAATATAAATGATAAACGATAAACACACATATCTTTGATAAATTATTATGTCATTCATAACTAGGTAGGTAGTCATTTTCATAATCGCTGATGTAAATGTAGACGTGTTAGATTATAATCTTTATTATTTCCGATATGATTATAATAAAATCAAAATTTCAATTATTTTAATAATTAACATCTTCACACACAACTTTTGTGTTTTATAAAAGTTGTTGTTGCGATGATTTCTCTATTTATCTTATTTTTATTTAAAAATAAAAACAAGATGGTGGTTTTGTGGCTATTTTACAATCAGCTGAGTAAAATAGTCACAAATTCGCACGTATAAATATTATAATAGAATCATAAATTTTATTAGGTAAGTTATATTGTAAAAAGTGTATAATTTATAATGTATTTTTTGTTATAACTGCGATTAATATGTTGCTAAATGTTATAATGAAAGAACTGATTAATATCGTATTTTTATAATTATTTAGTTTATCGGTGAATGACGGATCGTGTAGAAATATTTAAAAACTTTAATTATTATAATTATAATGATTTTGTAAAAGAAACTCTTTCATTTATCAAACTGAGAATATCCCTTAATTGTAGGATCAACATGGACACCCTGCATTAAGCTCAAAATACTTAAATAAATAGGGTTAAGTCAGATTTAAACTCAGATAGGTACCTATTGTGTGCTGTGTGGTGCCGGCTTAGATTTTGCATCACCCCAACAAGAGGCGACTAAGGGATATCCACCGGGGGCGGGCAGCAGAGCCCCCTGCAGAACAATTCTACCACCGAACTGCGATGAACAACCCGCATGCCCAGCGTGGAAATTATGGGCATTACCCCCATGAGATAAAAGCCAACAAGGCGCTTATCAGGGGGAGGCTTGCGTCCAGTAGTGGACCAATACAGGCTGTTGAGGTTGAGGTACCTACCTATTATTACACATTGCCGGTGACATGAGTCAACAACTATGCCTCTAGGACTTACCTAGTGAGGACGCCATGTATAGGATACAGGGTGGCTTTTTGAGATGAGAGATAGAGAAAAATCGTGAAAGGAGTCCATGACCTCGATTTATACGAAAAAAACTGCATTTTAGTTTTTTATAAGCTATTTTTTACTTTAATAGGAAACCAATTGATTTTTAAAAAATATTTTTGCACCCATGGATTTTGTTTCTGTTATGGATGAATCTTTGTAAAGAAATGTTTTATTCAAAACTAGCTGCGCCCCGCTTCTTCGCCCCCGTGGAAATTTATGTTTCCAACTTTCTTAATTTTTTCTTTCATAAGAACCTTCTCCTGACAATAACAAACACAACAAAGAAAGAATTAGCGAAATCGGTCCAGCCGTTCACGCGTGATGCCGTGACCAAGGAAAACGGGTTTCATTTTATATATATAGATGAAAGGAAATGGCAATTTTTTACTTTAATACTCCCATACAAAGCATCAAGGTGAAAATTTTAAATGCTCATTTCGAAGAACTGGTATACCTGCCGCTAGCGAGGATACTTAGCCTTATTTTAATAGTTATCCTTGATGAAACATCGGTTCGAAGTATTTTGTACCTAAACATTAATAAAAAATCAGCAAAAAAATAATAACTAAGTATAAGCGCATCCTGGGGAGGCCTATACCCAGCAGTGGGTAAAATCCGGCTGTGGATGATGATGATAAGCGCATCAGCATTGCCATACAGCGTGGAATACAGCCAGCGTCTTGTGGACGCTTCCGACTGGTATTGATATGGATCAGTTGAGCTACCTGTAGATTGTTTGCAACAGTCTGCAGTTAGCTCAGTTGCTTCAATAGTAAATACTTACTATGTAGTTCAAATTTATTTGCATTATTTGATTGTCATTTTCTTTGTGAATAATAAACTTATCATTGAAATAAAAGCCAAGAATGCAATTTTTATTCTTTCCAAAATTGAGCCTATTGTATTGTATTTCATTTATTTCAGATAATTATATAATCCATATTACACACACACAAATTTAAATAAAATTCTAAATTAATAATAATTAAGATCAAATAAATTAAAAATACACAGTCAATAAATTAATAATAATTAAGATTAGATAAATTAGGTTACATTAAATAACATTGCACACATAACATTACTAACTTACATCTAACATCGACTTAGACATCATACCCACAGACCGGTCCAACACATTTTGTAAAATGTCTCCACAGAGGAGACAGACAATGCTCCGCCACAGTTTTTAGGATGCTGTTGTGACTGGCCTTCGTCTATGCCTAGGCCGTCTAGGCCTGACTTCTTCTACAACTTTTGTGTAACTCCCAAGGTTTCGCACTGTGGTTTCGCATTTGGCTATCCACTCCATTCTAAACACCACTGTGTGAGGGCCACAAAAATCAAGTTTGAATGAGGCGTATCTTTAAGTAATACCTCAACAGCCTGTATTTATCCACTGCTGGACGCAGGTCTCCACCAGATAGACGCCTTATTGGCTTTTATCTCCTCGACGACCTCTGTGGCGCGGTGGGCGAAGGTCCGCTCGGGACAAATATTTGTACGATCTGCAGATATTTGTTCAGGGTGTTCTGGTCGTTTTCTATGTTTAGTAAAAAATATCTATCTATGTCCTCGTATATTATTATGTATATCAGTTATCTAGCTCTGCTTACCTTGGGGCTAGGTAATGCTGTGTGAATTGTCCAGCATTATTATTTATTTATTTATTCTCATGGGGCGTAATGCAAATAATCTCCACGGTGGGCATGCGGGTTGGGGATCGCAGTTCGCTGGTGGAAATTCTGCAGGAGGCGCTGCTGCTCGCCGCCCAGTGGATTTCCCTCGCCTCTTACGTCACCCGCGGGAAGAGTTGGGGTGGTGCAAATTCTAAGCCGGCACCACACAGCGGAGTGATACGTTTAGAATAGAATAGAGATTTATTTAGCACACAAAACACTGAGGGAAAGTTAAAACAAAAAAGTTACATACACTAAGCACAAAAATAGAGATTGCTTTTAACAAATAACAATTATATCACTTACGAATATGTAAGTATAATATACTTACTTATCTGGAGAGACCAGCTAGATGTTCTACCTACTTAGCCCAACCATAGTTTTATGGATTCTGCATCGCAAAAATTACATGGAAAGTTGGTAGGTACAAATAAATAAAAGTTACAACAGTGACATCAAAAAAGGTCGTCGCTCAGCATGATGCAAAGTAACGATGGCGCTACTGTGCGCTGGTTTTATGCGACACCTAGAGGGCGCAGCGGCAGCAGCTGACACACGCGTAAGACAAACAAAGACAAATCATCGTTGGTCTAGGGGTCAGCTTGTTCAACCGCTGATTATGAGGTCCTGGATTCGAATCCCGGTTCGGGCCAAAAGTTGTTATTGGGGTTTTTCTAGCAAGAAAAATACACAGTAGCAACCCGGAGTCAGGAAGTAGACGGTGTTAAGCCCCCGTGCCTCAAAGCGCGCTAAGCCGTTGGTCCTGCGCCTGACCTCTTCCCGCCTGTCGTCCCAACGGATTATGAGAGTGAGGGAATAGTGAGTAACTTCTACGTCAACGCACTCAAAAGTTACAGCCGTTTATGTCCGAATATTTTGAAATTTCCAAGGGAATCACATGCACATAAAACCTATAGGGTACTTCCCGTAGACCTAGAATCATGAAATATGGTGAGCAGCAAGGTCTTATAGCAGAAGTAAAGGAAAAAATCCGAAAACCATAAATTTATTTACTAAAAAAATTACTTATAATGCTCGCCATGGACTAAAACCTATAGAGTACTTCCCGTAGACCTAGAATTATGAAATTTGGCAAGAAGCAAGGCCTTTTAGCACAAGTATCTACAGGTTAAAATCAGAAAACAGTAAATTAGTAGTTTATTCACAAAAAAAATACTCTTGATTCTCGCCATGGACCAAAATCTATAGGGTAGGTACTACCCGTTGACCTAGAATCACAAAATTTGGCAAGAAGCAAGGTCTTATGGCACAAGCAAAGGAAAAAATCCTAAAACCTTAAATTTGTAGTTTGTTCACCAAAAAAAAAACTTTCTATTAATGCTATAGACCAAAACCTACAGGGTACTATAAATCTACTTCCCGTTGACCTAGAATGGGCAACTAACTAAAAACCTACTTCCCGTTGACCTAGAATCATAAAATTTAGTAAAAAGCAAGGTCTTATAGTACAAAGAAAAAAATCCAGAAACCGTTAATTTGTAGTGTAATTCACAAAAAACAATTGATTCTCGCCATGGACCAAAACCTACAGGGTACTTATTTCCCGTTGACCTAGAATCATGGCAATTTGGCAACCCACAAGGTCTTACGGAAGCCCTAATGCGCGAGTCCGACGCTCAGTTGACGTTTTATTTAATTACTAGCGACCCGCCCCGGCTTCGCACGGGTGCAATAAAATACTACTATTATTATACATAATTATGATTTCTCAATCAAAGAGCAAAGAGTTTTCATTCAAAGAAATTAGACCGAACCACAGATCACTATATATGTACCAAGCTACGATCAAGGAGTATTTATATACCCTGGGGAGCGATTTCTTCCGTCCACGGTACCACAGATTAGATATGACGGTACCAAGACCGAACCTGCGACACCTCACACCACATAGACATGTTTATACTTAATTGACATGTTTACTTTGCAACGCCGTTACAATTTTAGCAATTTATTCATTTTCTTATTGAAACTACTCGATAATCCGAATTTTCCGCCTATACCTATAAGTTGTCGACTCGGATCGACTAATTTTTTACGCTCTTCAATTTGATGTGCATTTCGTTCGAGTCTGCCGTAGACCAGTCCGAAATTATTAATATAGTAGGTACATAATCGTCTACTATCTTTTTTATGCATGTAAAATAAAAGATAATTGCACGCCCCAAAATAGGCAAATTGCGTTTCTGCGCATTTAGTGTATTTACCATCTTTTTACATGCAATAAATACCTATGCTTTTACTTTACTTTGGGTTACAATTGTGTGTATCGTACCTACGATACACACAATTGTAACTAGCTGCCTATCTGGGCCCACCACACAATGCGACGACGTCTTCAAGTGCTATTCGCCATTAAAAATCAAAAAATCAAAACTCTTTATTTCCATAAATACAATAAATGTACACTTAGAAAAGTTCAAAATATAAAACTAAACACTGACACGGAAATAAAGTGATATTTTTGATTTCTGTCGCTGCGATGTGTAGACTAAAGTAAAGAAGCGACGAAGAAACCTTTAGCCTGTTATTTGTTAGTTTTCGAGTTGGAGCAATATTATTATAAACTAGTTTCTGCCTGGCTTCGCACGCGTTGTTTCTATGAAAACGTTTAATGGTAACCAAAGTTACCGACATAGCTTTAAGAATTAGCAAGCTGAAGTGGCAGTGGGCCGGCCATATCTCGCGAAGAACCGACAACCGCTGGGGTAAACGTGTTCTTGAGTGGAGACCGCGACTCGGCAAACGTAGTGTAGGACGCCCTCCGGCCAGGTGGGATGACGATCTGCGAAAGACTGCAGGCAGATGCTGGATGCGGCAAGCTGAAGACAGGGCGCTATGGCGGGAGTTAGGGGAGGCCTATGTCCAGCAGTGGACTAATATAGGTTGTTGATGATGATGATGATACGATATCTTGCATTCACGTTGCACCACGCGAGTCTGAGTCTGTACCTAGATATCTATAGCAAGGTCAGAATGTTATCTTTATTTGTTCAGCCTGTCTGCTATTGATATACCTACTGTTTGAGCAGTTACCAACGTAGTTATTGCCATAGGTGCATCATGAGTTGACCCTAATAAAGTTAGCTTCTTCCTCGTGCTCCTACTAAATTCTCCTACTGAACATAAAAACCACGACGTTTTCCCTTGTAGGCCTCCCACCCCGCGGGGTCAACCTAATTGCACCATTGTTACAATTTCCTTTGCAGTAGGAGACATGGGACATGGGTGTCCCGGTGCCCCTACCAGTAGGAGAATTTAGTAGGAGCACGAGGAAGAAGCGATAAAGTTGGTCAGTGAAAATTGACACATTTCATCAGTCCTACTAAGTACTACCTACTTAGTAATATCTACTAGTGAAGTAGGTATTCATGTCTTAGGGATAAAAAAACTTCGTGCGTGGTAAAAACCCTAAAAGTATGGTAGGGTAGGTGCACCCCTTCGCCGACCAGCCCCTCTTGTCGGCCATTGCGGTGTAGGCACTTATTAAATTTATTTTATTAGAAGTGTCGATTACAATTTCCAAACGAAATCAAGTTCAACGCCTATTCAAATAGTTACACTCTTATCTAGTAACCTTGTCAAGCGCGTAAACGCACCCTGTAATTTAAAAAAAAAAGTTAAATTTTGCAGTTGCGACGGAACTGTCAGCTTGTCGCATTTTTAACAAAAAAAATAGTGGCGCGTGTTTCAGTGGAAGACAAGTATGTCAAGTTTTATCGATGTACCCATTGTCATGTGTTGTTTTTCCACTATGGGAATACTTATTTTACATAATTAAGATACGAATATTTATGTTTTTGTATTGAATTACTTAAAAATTGGGGTGGCCGGTTAATGGAACTTGAAACTCACATAAAATTTACATTTCGGCCGGGGGGGCCGAAAGAGAGTACGAATGGACTCAGAATACTGTGGTCTTATTCTGTTACTTATCACGATGTTATTAGAGTATATTTGCATCGTGTTGACTAATGTCGACCAAAGGAATCTAAATTTCCCTTTTCGGCCCCCATTTTACTGTTATTCATACGAAATTTTGTCATCGGTTTATGTGCGGCCGAAAATGGCATCATGCTTAGAATTGTGGTTTCGTTTTCGGCCAGATTTAATTTGTTCGTATAAATGAGGTGGCCGGACGTTAAAACTAGTTTTCCTTTTCGGCCAAATCGCATTAGATAAGATATATTTGGTAAAAATTTGACACTTTTGTAATGGAGAAGAATAAATTAACTTCGAAAAAAAGTTATATTGAGAACCTGGCTAAGAAGTGAGATGGGTCTTTAATTTTTGAAGAAGGTCTTATCGTATCGTCCTTAAATAATAGAACAACTAAGCTCCCGAAGCATGCCTTTGAAGTTTTCCAGCAATGAGGGACGGAATTTAAGGGAATCTGTACCTCCTGTACAACGAGCAAGGTAAGCAGAGCTTGTATCATGGACAGATACTGGTAACTGGCAGTAAGTCGGTATAGTGTCGTTTCAGGGTGGCTCTAGAATCACGATCGTCACGTTGGGTTAAGGACAAGGAGCATTGGCAGCATATAAACGGTCATAGAAGTCTTTTGTCTCAGCATTGATCTCGGTTCTGCCATCGTGCGTTTTAAGATTCGTCAGGTTCCTAACCAAGCTGCTGAGTGAATACTTTGGACCCTCGGTTTCGCTCTATTGCCTTTTTTAAAGCGTGTGTTGGAGCTCCGAAGGCGTCGTACCATCTTCGCATTCCGCTTTTTAAGGTCTGACCTCTGACGAAGTTGCTTGGGTGGTTTCTCGTCTTTTTGTCACTGGCCCAAGAGTCTCTTCTGAGTGCCAGTGCACTGCTTTTGGCAGCTATTAATACCTTCGTTTATCAGCGTTTTGACCAGATTGTGTAGGGTCTTGTGAGTTCGTCAGCGTCTTCGGTCTTTCAAGGCATAAACCTATCTTGAAACAGCTTTTGGAAATTCTCGGTGCCCACCATTATTTGGATTCGATAATGTCAAAGTTTGGACATCTTTTGTTCAAGCAGATTGATGTTTAGAGCATCGAATCAGTCGGTGACCAGATCTGGTACTGAACCTGTTGATAACTAAGACATCTCTGAATTCATGCCGAATAAAATTGAGACATCAAGTCTGCTTCGACCATAGGCTCCGATAAAATTTATGAAAGCCTCGGCATCCCACGTATTCAGGGTCATGAGTCATGACTCCAAAGGAAGCAAATTCTGACAATTCCTGTCAATACCTGCATATTGTGCCCTGAGACTGTTACGAACGCTTTGTGAGACATACGCAGCGGCCCATGGACTCAGGTATAATTTAAAAAAGAGTGAATTTCTTCTATTCAAAGCAGGTACGAAGTGCTACTCTGTACCTCCGTTTTCGCTTTCCGGTACTCCTCTCAGTTGGGTAAAAAATTTAAATACCTGGGTCACTGAGGATGTATCAGATAATGTGGATGTTGAAAGGAAGCGTAGGGAGTTGTCGGTGAGGTGTAATATGGTGGCTGGCAGATTCGTACGTTGCACAACGCCAGTTAAAAAACTTTCTTTAAGGCGTCTTGTACTTCTTTCTACACGTGCAGCCTGTGGACCAGATATACACAAAAAGCCTACAATGCCTTACGCGTTCAATACAATTCGGCTTCAGGAGCTGGGGCTGGAGTAGGGGCTGCTGCGGTACTGTAGCGCATCAGGGATGTTCGCAGACGCGCACGTTGATGGGTTCCACGCAATCATGCGCAAGTGGGTCTCATCCCTAGTAGGCCGCATGCGCTGCAGCTCCAATAGCCTGCTGGTCGTCGTGGCGCAGGACCTCCGCTCCAGTATCATGGGCCACTAGATGATGATGCTGAAACCGGTATCATCGCTGGTGGCTCAATGATCTGTCTAGGCCGTCGGCGACAGTGCTAGGCTTTATTTTATTTGATTTGATTGTGTGTTGTCGCAAGTAGCGACCCGCAACCATCATGTGCGACGTTCCGTGCGTGATAATGTCGTTAAGGCTGGCAGGGTGAGATATCCGACCGGCGGCCCTAGTACACAATAATACGTGATTACCATGCTATTCAACAGCATTACCGTATTGACATTGATGAGACGCGCAACATTTTACATCTAACCAAACACATATTGCGATAAGGAGTGTTGCAGGATCTTATAATGTGCCAGTATTATATGAAGGAAGCTCTTGCTATCAATATCCTGACTCCTATTTGGACCGGCCAGGAGACGGGCACGATCTGCAGAAATGGATCACGTTTGTAACAGATGATTCCGTGCGATCTGCAGAGCTGGAGCACGTTTGTAAAATCAAATCAAGTTAATAATGTTAAATAAAATTCATGTTTGAGTGTTGATCATGTTGATTCTAAAATATAATATCTCTGTGACATTTTTTCTGATGAAAAAACACGAAAACTATGCCAGTATTTTAGAATTATGTTCCATAAAAACCCTTAAAATTAGCGGCCGAAATTGGGTTCAGGTCCGGTCGAATACTGAATTTTGTGGCCGAAAACTGAAGTTTTACTCATTTTCGACTATTTCTTTTTTTATAAAATAACTATGAAGCTTAACTATAAAAATCCTCTAATATTTAAAACTCAAATATCTAGACTACCGACTAATATCACTTTGAACTATGCCGACAGAGTGCCAATATTTTTTCTGAGGCCTCAAAGTTGGAACTTCGCTAAATGGTCGATAACTAGTGCAACGACCCTACCTAATATTTAGGTAGGCAGGTACCTACCTAATAAGTAGATAGGTAGAAATGTTTTACCTACGCAGGGATTACTAATGGCGTTTATACCTACCTACATAACGTTTTTGACCTATCTGGAGCCGGAAAAAATATTTTTTAACTCCCGACGCAAAAAGAGAGGGGTGTTATAAGTTTGACGTGTCTCTGTGTCGGTGTATTTGTCTGTGGTATCGTAGCTAACAAACGGATGAACCGATTTTCGTTTAGTTTTTTTGTGTCATAGACAATTTTATCCCGAGTGTTCTTAGCCATGTTTCATGAAAATCGCACTGCAAGTGTAAACCTACAACTCTACCACTAAAATTTCCCTGTAGTTGCAGTCGTTGCAGATAATCGAGTATCTACCCTAAGCTTCGAGTATGTTATGTATGTACCTAACATAAATCGTCTACTCCAAAATTTTCTATCTGTACAACCAGTTGAACATATTGGAAAACTTACCTCAAATTTTTACAACTTTCAACAAAAATAGTCGAATTACTTGGACTGAAAATTGCCCTAACGTTTCAACTGCTAAGGGTCAATTTATACTAGCGCAGAGTCGAAGCGCATCGAAGTGTCTATCCAAAACTGAACTAACAAATTCAACCATAAGGCGAATAGTAGGGTGGATAGTGGCGCCACTACATATTTAATTTTATAATTACGTTAAACAAAGGAAGTAAGTATCAAAAAATCGGACCGCGCGTAGACGATATCTATCATAAGCTTTTTTTAAATGTATCTTTAATAGTTTTGTACTGTATTATTTAGGCAGATACTTGTTTCAAGAGTTTAGTTCCTATTAGTGCCACCAAGCTTTTCAAACAAGGTTTTTGATTGAATAACACAAAACAAAACTATTACAGATACATTAAATAAAATCTTGTGATGGATATCGTCTACCAGCGCGGTCCGATTTTTTGATAATTCCTTTGTATAACTTAATGATTAAATTAAATATGTAGTGGCGCCACTATCCACCCTACTCCACAGCGTAACGCACACATTACTTCTGAGATTTTAAAAAGACGCGCACGTTCTTCGGAATTCGCGCGTCTGCGCGTGAACAACGCTGATTCGCATCCGTGCGGCTTCGCTTTAATTGTAAAGAATTTGACGCTTCGATGCGCTTCGACTCTGCACTAGTATAAATTGACCCTAACGTTTGAGGCGTAATGCCACAGTAGATAAATATATATTATCTATTGTGGTAATGCCGAGCCTTACCACACCGTGATCGCGGCCCTGTGCACGCGCTCCCTAACGTTTCAACTGCTAACGCGCCGAGGCGCCATTGAGAGTCATAAGAGGGCCGAGGACGGTAATCATCAATACACACGTGTATCATACGTTTTTCAATACACTTGTGAACAAAATAACAGTAAAAACACATTTTATTTAGTAGATAAAAATTAATCAGTTTTCTGCGCGCGCATTGCGATCGGCCACAGACTAAAGGGATGAGGTTTTTTTTTTCCGCGCAGTTTTTGCGCCTATTCTGCCACGAAATGGGGAATTTAAAGTTTTCTTTTCTTTTAGTTTTAATACATAGAAAACAAAAGTTATAATTGAGTGAGTTTTATTTATTAAACACGTACGAGTTAAAATTATCTATTTAAATAAGAAGTTACATGAAATGAGCAAGCAATAGGAACATTAATTTATTTGTTCTATTGAAAACGATCTTTTTTTTAATAAAACTTTTTAAAGAACAAAGCAACTCAACCAATAAAATTGAAAAAAAAATCTTATCAAGGGGATAAAAAATCTTTTAATAATAATGTAAAATTATAGACGTTAAAGCTATTGAAACCCAAACATCTACTGCTTAAAGTTTTGTTTCCCTTTTTCTTCTTTTCTATTTAACTGTGTTTTCTTTTTCTTTATTAATGTTTTCTTTGTTTAAAAAGAATCTAAAAAACGTGCACTGTATAAAAGATAAGTTAGCTATTGCAGAGGTAGAGATCCCTCGCGTCTACATTACAAGTTTCGAACTTAGTTAGAGCGAGACGAGAAGAAGACTGGGTAACTAAGTCTAAAACAATGTTATGTTAGTTTTAAGACTTTTCTGAAATAAACGTTTATTATTATTATTATTATGTGCACGCGCACCTAACGTTTCAACTGCTAATGCTTGCGCCGTAACGCCAGTAGGTAACTACACTTAATAATAATAATAAATCGTTTATTTCTCAAGGTCTTACATATAACATAAATTATAGGTAAAGTACATTTGTGATTTACACCTATTTCTCCATTTGGTTCAACTCCTCGCTATAACTAAGTTTAGTAACTTGTGATTAGACGCGAGGGATCTCTACCTCTCGGCAAAATAGCTCACAGACAACTGCTTAAGTTTAGTTACAGTTCAGATGAAACGATTTTTATAAAAGTTGAGCAAAAATTTTAAGAATAAAGAAATAAAAAAATGACAGTGATTTACATGTTGAATCAAATGCAATTACCTACTATTTTATTGGTAAAGTCAATTTATTTTATTTTTAATTTACTGTCTAGTCGGTTCAGCCTTCACTTACCATGCCGTGATCTCGCCCCAGGTCAAGTTGGAAAGGGAATAAAAGATAATGTATCACATGTAATATTTGTATTGTAAAAATAATTCTTGTAAAATATAATTTTAACATTCTGCAACTAAATTCTATGATATAACACCAATAAATATAATTATCTAAATATTAAAAACAGGATAGGTGAATTTAAGTTATTCATATTCATTTAATAAGCTTTAAAAATGTTTTAGAATGATATAATGTTTTAGAGAAGTTGTTGACGTGACAACGTCTTATAATTCGATAGAGCCGGCTGCACGCACGAAAAAACATGACGTCATGCGGCGTTACCTCGCTCTGAGGCGTTCCATGTAAGGCTTGAAGTGCAAGCGAGAGCGCTCGACATCCGTCTCTCTCCTACTAAAGTGAGCGATGCGTCTGCGTGGACATCTGCTATACTATAGTACATTTACATGTTTTGATCGAGTATCAAATGCTACCATTCCATCAGTATTTTCTTAAGTTGTTTACGTTGTCACGTTCAACTATCGTCAGTAAACCGACTTTACAGACAACCAATTTTTTTTGACTAGGTCTGTTCGTGGGGTACCGAGGCTTTCGGGTTTTCCAGAAATTATCTGAGCTTCTGGTCGACCCGAGAGCTGGTGAGTATCTGGCGCAGCGCATCAGCATTGCCATACAGCGGGGCATGCAGCCAGCGTAGCGGGGACGCGACGACTGGTATTGATATGGATCAGTTGAGCTACCTGTAGATAGTTTGCATGAGTCTGCAGTTAGCTGAATTGTTTCAATCTAATTTATATCTATTATTTGATTGTCATTTTCTTTGCGAATAAAGTTTTGGAACGGAAGAGGTTTTTTTAATCGTAAATTCATTTGACCAGAATCTCAACTGATGATAATTGCGATTTGGCCGAAGATGTATATCCAAGGTCTAGAAGAAAGACACCTTGAAGAGATGAAGGTGTCCTAGAGAGTGTCGATGATCGGTCCGGTCGTTCAAACTCTTCACTAACTTGGGGCCCAATTCTGCTAATCAATCGATTCACTATGACAACGGTAACGTCACAGAATCGGCACGTAAGATTGAAGAAACACCAGATAGCGCGAGCGGTGCTATTTCAACTTCTTGTTTTATGGCGCCGCTTGCTTTTGCACGGAGAGATTGATGGAATGGTTTCGAACTTGACATGCGTCCCTCGATCTGTAGTTTCTTTAATCTAAGGTAGAATACCAAAACTGTGATGATACCATTTTGGCATAGTGAATTAGTTTAGCAGAATAGGGCCCCTGTATTGTACATGAGAGAATCATAGCAACTGTCGAATGTTTAGTTCCGTTTTCGACCTTTTTACAATGAAGTATTTTAGTTAGAAAATTGACTTTTCATGTCTTGTATTCGCAGAAAATACAAAACACTAGAATGAATTAATTTCGCGCGCGACCGTTGACGATGCGCCAATTATAACTTTAGGTTGTCAGTGCGTTATTAAATGAATATGAATATGACACTTAATAATATTAATATTATTCTAAAGTAAATAACATAGACTATTTAAAACATTCAACGAACTTTTATACTTTGTATTATAATAAAAATATTTTCTCTTACAATAAGCTAAGTAGGGTTTAGTAATTAAGGCTAAGTTTAGAATATTAAGTTGGTTATTAAAAATTAATGCACACATTTCTTGGGTTATGTGTTTTGAGATCAATAGGTACCTAAGGATATGTGGATAAGAAGGATTGTTCGAATTTGTGGAAAACTACTTGTCTGGTAGTACAATTTCTCGTAGAACGCAGAAAATATAAAAAACCGTGAAGGGGGTACCTACCCTCAAATTGCTTATTTTCAACTCCGTCGGACCTCCATATCTTCCAAACTACTGAATATTTAACTTTGAAATTTATATATGGTAAAGTTCAGGACTTATTCTATCGATCATAATGTTTCGAAAACACGATTCCATAAAATTTTCTCGATAGAAAAAAATCGCAAAGTTACCTTTAATTTTTTACTAAAACCCTAATTTCTCAATAAATACAGATGATACGATCTTGAGATTAAGCATAGTAATTGAGCTAAGTATAAAAAACATTTTATATGTTGCCTTTTTTTCAATTAACTATTCTAATGTTTGTGGGGAGCAAATAACTACTAAAAACTTGATTTTTGGGCTTACGCCGCTTTGCTCTGTCCCGCTCCTGTGAACGCGAAATCCTATGCCTATCCTCTTCACACAATAACGAGGTAGGGTACCCCCTTAATAGATTTGAATTTCGCGCGAATCTGTGTCAGATTCTAAGTCGATGACTCGGAAGCGGACAGTCGGAATAGCCCAGCAGGACTTAGAAGAGTAGAGGGAATCGGTTTTAGAATCCAAGACATTTTATGACTATCTGAGCGTCTGGTCGAAGCGACGCGTGACCCGAGAGCTGGTGAGTATCTGGCACAGCGTATCAGCATTGCCATACAGCGGGGCAATGCAGCCAGCGTAGCGGGGACGCGACGACTAGTGTTGATATGGATCAGTCGAGCTATCTGTAGACTGTTTGCAACTGTCAGCAGTTAGCTCAATTGTTTCAATTGTAAATACTAGTATAATTTTCTTTGTGAATAAAGACATTAGTTATTCTTATAAGACAACAAAGGCTTGAATATAATCCTGACGGGTTTAGAGAATAGTTAAATATAAAATTAGAATACGTTTTAGAAATAAATAAATACAAAACCGACTTTAACAATGCAGAAAACAATAAGGCAAAGAAGTCAGTCAAAGTCAAGATAAACTTCAGCAATGCATAGTTGCACGAGCGCTGCCTAAGAGGTTAAAATGTGAGTTCGAAAACGGACGACAAACGAATAATGATCAATGAAGGTCCCGTGTCATAAAATATCTAAACCAATATTTCGTAAAAAAATCTTTATTCACAAAGAAATTATATATAGTGACGGAACCGTAGTCCCACTGCGATGTCCCACTGGTGGGACAACAACGACACACACTTGACCGTCCACATCCTCCCACCCCCGCAAAGCGGGGGGGGGGGGGGGGTGGGGTGCGTGGCGACTCTGTGACTGAAAGGGTGTGTATATATATAATTGCACCCAGAGCCATATGTTGAACGGTCACGTGTGTGTCCCACAAAAAAGTTTTGTCCCACCAATGGGCCATCGCAGTGGGACCACGGTTCCGGAGTGTTATATATTATATTTCTTTGATGTTATTATCCGTTTGTTTACAAAAATATCTAGAATTCTAGAACCTAGACATTTTTAAGGTCCTAAAGATGGGATAAGGTAACATTTACTTGAATTAATATTAATTGCTTATATGATTTGGATGGATTAAGAATGCCATTTTTAGATAATAAACCATACTTTTTGACGTTTTCGTAAAAAAAAAACAACATTTTCATAACATGTGAGGTGAAACGGCTTTCATATAAACAGTTAACATATATCGGTATATCTACATATAACATACATATAGGTAGTAAAAATTGCCTACAATTTAATCAATGGTCCTAGTTTTAACATCGAAATATTAAAATTTAACATATTTACTAAAATTTAAAATTATTAAAATTTTTTTATTTTTCTACGACACATTAAAATCTCACTAAACTTTGTCGTGAAAGCAGACCGGTGTATGTGTAAAATATAGTTTGTGCATCACACACATTGTTTTTTAAAAGTGATATTAATAAGGTATTTAGTCCGCCAGTTAGATTATCAGAAGATATTGGACGCATATTTTTTCTTTTGTCAATCAAACAAAAAATTACAGAAATAAAGCGCGTCAAAGTTTAGGAGTGTGGGCTAGTGACGTCACACCTTGCTAAAAAGTGTCGCAAGGTGTGACGTCACGCGGAACTTTAACTGGTTATATAAATAAATAATAATAAATAAATAAATAATGCTGGACAATTCACACCGCATTATCTAGCCCCAAGCTAAGCAGAGCTTGTGTTATGGGTACTAGATAACTGATATACTTAATACAATACACTACATAGATAGATATTTTTTATTATACATAGAAAACATCCAGAACGCCCTGGACAAATGTCTGCAGATCGTACAAACATATCTTCATCATTTTTTGTTTAATCGACAAAAGAAAAAATACGTGTCCAATATCTTTTGATAATCTAAGTGATGGACTAATTAGAAATTTTTAAGGACACAAACCTATTATATTAACGATAAAATATTTGTGTTTTGTGTAGTATAACCATACTTTAGATTTTAAACAGTAAGTCTTGCAATTAAAGTGTTTTGCCAATATGTGTACGATATGTAGGAAAAAATGGTGGTCCACTTAATTTAATTTCATTTTATACAATTATTAAGGCCTTACTAATAAATTCAAATAAAATTTATGTATTGCTTAAAACATGAACTGTTTTTAAGTTGAAAGTTGTATTTTTTAAGTAATACTTAAATTTTAATAGCTTAAGCAAGACTTATATAACGTGTAAGGCCATAGTACGTATTCAACATGTTTTTAAATTTGATTACGATACAAATTTTGAAATTTATTACACACACTCTTTTTCAATCGTGAGCAAAAGGAAAATTCACTAAAATAGGTATAGGATTAACTCCTTCAACTGTTTATTTAAACAGTTTAAATTTCATATTTATTTATGTGCATCCTTTTCTAAATTCATATCTAATTTGTTCACTTTAATAATTTCAACAGCTTTTGCTATAATTTTATCAATTTCTGTAAAATCCTTTTCTCTAGCTTCATTTTGTTTAATAATATCTAAATTATCATTATTTTCACTAACTTTGGCTGTATTTTGGCTTCCTGGATTTTTTGAAGGATCAGTGAGGCTATTTTCTTTAGATTTGTTTATATCACTTAATTTAGAATATGGGATTTTTATACATTCACTACTTACGCTATCGACTTTATCCTTAAAATCACCATTATCTACAGAGTTGATTTCGACAATATTGATTTTATTTTCACTATCATGATCTTCAGGTTTATCAAACTTATCATCAGTATTATTTGCATCTGCATCAGCTGTGTTAACCTCTCGAGTATCAGACAAAGTATTTTCAATAAAGTCATCATTTGTATCAACACAGACATCGAATTTCTCATCATTATCATCTTGCAAATCTTCAATATCATCTAAACTAGCTTGTCCCCCTTTCAAATCAGTTTTAGTCTCTCCTTCTTCAACCTGCACAAGTTTCTTATTTTGTCTCTCTTCTTTCTCTTCAAAACTCTCTGTTATAATCTCAAGCCTTGATCTAGAAAAGAATTTATGTAAAGATTCTATTTTATCTAACGCTCTTTCTTGACGCTCAGAGCTATTTGAGACGGATGTGTCTTCTGTCATGCAGCCGGAATCGATTTTCCTTGATACATCTGTCACTGAATCGTTGTCAGTTGACGTGGATTTGTCAACTTTGACAACTATCGGTCGGATTATACTCGGTGGTAGATCTGGTATTAATCGTAGATCTATTAAACTGACGGATGATCGCTCCAAGCTAGGATTGACGTCAAACTCATCGCCAGAGCTGTCATCAGTTTCAAACTGGCTTTGTATCCTATCCTCTATAAAGTCTAGCAAATCCTCTGCTACTTCTTTTATAACTGTTAATCTATCTTCTAGAATCCCTCTAGAAGATTCATTCTCATCCTCTTCTATAATATCAGAGAGTTCGACGCTGTATATGTTATACAGATAGGGTGGTTTTGTATACGCTGAAAAGTTCTCCTGATCTTCTGTTTCTGACATTGTGTCACTGTCGTCTACAATGTCAATATTTTTCAACGCTAAGACCTTAGCTACTGCATCTTCGAATATGCCTTCTAAATCCTGTTTCACATTACTTAGATCTACAACAGTTTCTGAAATTCTCCTACTATCTAAATCCTTTTCTATAACAGTGTCTTGAGTATGCGTAAGTGTCGAATCAGATTTAGTTTTACTTATATCACTAAATGTCTCAATTTTGCTGATAGTGACGTCAGATTTTGACTTTTCCGACAGACACGGCGTCACAGATATAGATTTATTAGGTTCGCTGTAATTCTCCATATATTTCATTAGTATATCTACAAGTAATTCTCTAGATTCATCTACAGGAGTCTCGTCTATATAAGATAGCTTTACATTGATGTTAGATTCCGAAAGGCTAATGTTTTTGTCTGTATCATCGACCTCTATTACCGGTTTGCTTTCAGCTCCGAATAAGAACTCCATAAGTGTAATTTTCTTTTCATCTTTCACTTCATTGTCCATACAACCTGTTGTAGCTAGAAACTCCATTAGTGTTTCCATCTTTCTTTCCAGCTCAGTGTTAACTTTTCTAGGTTTATTAGGCGTTTGTTCTGTAGGACTTTCAGCTTTAAAACAACTGCTTACGCTACCTTTTCGGTCGTCGCGTTGGCTTTTGACTATGGTGAAGAAAAAGTCTATTAGATTTGCTATTCTGTCCTGTCCATCTTCTGAGCTAAGGTCGGATTCTTCTTTTACTAAAGGACAGCGTTTTTCTTGGTTTCTCTTCGCGAACATTGTTTCTTGGACCACCTGAAATTAACAATAGTTTTTTATTTATCACACTAATATTATAAATGCTAAAGTTTGGATGGATAGATGTTTGTTACCTCTTCACGCCAAAACTACTAAACGGATCAGGCTGAAATTTTGCATACAGGTAAGTCTAACCCTGGAATCAAACATAGGCGGGGAGCGCCGTCTATGTGCGTCGCGGTCGCGGTGGATCATCAGAGAGATCGCAGTCGTATCTAGATGAACACAAGATCTATATTCACCTGTAACAAGTCCCTGGCCAGTTTGGCGGGGGTATGCGCGTCGGTAGGGGGGGGGGGAGCGCCTGTGCGTCGCGGTCGCGGTGGATCATCAGAGAGATCGCAGTCGTATCTAGATGTACACAAGATCTATATTCACCTGTAACAAGTCCCTGGCCAGTTTGGCGGGGGTATGCGCGTCGGTAGGGGGGGGGGGAGCGCCTGTGCGTCGCGGTCGCGGTGGATCATCAGAGAGATCGCAGTCGTATCTAGATGTACACAAGATCTATATTCACCTGTAACAAGTCCCTGGCCAGTTTGGCGGGGGTATGCGCGTCGGTAGGGGGGGTGGAGGATCGCCGTCTATGCGCGTCGCGGTCGCGGTGGATCATCTCCCAGAGGGATCCAAGGTCAGACGACAGCGACGCGCGGTGATTCGCGAGGCGGGTGCCTAGACGGCGAAACACCTGGAAAAGAACAAAAGATATAGTAAGTACAATAAAACAAAAACAAAAATTTTAAAGACCCCTTTTACAGATAATCATGAAGCATGGCTAAGAACACTCGGGATAAAATTATCTGTGACACAAAAAAACTGAACGAGAGTCGGTTCATCCGTTTGGGAGCTACGATACCACAGACAGACACGTTAAACTTTTAGCACCCCTCTCCCTCCCCTCTTTTGCGTCGGGGGTTAAAAATAAGATCCGTCATATGCCGAGAGTAACTCGCGCGCAGAGGATTTCGAACGTGTGTCAATTATATAAATATGTATAAGTAAGTAGGTAGTATGTATAAGTAAGTAAGGTACCGGTTACAGACTTTGCTATTTAATGAATACCAAAAATTTGTAGGTAACCAACCTTCATTTCAGATGGATCGCAATGCAAACTTCGGATATTAGGGGGTAATGGTAAATGTTTCGACCTTTTTCAAAATATTTAAAAAAGTATGCAACATACAGAAATTTTAAAACCTGTTTTGAAATGTAAATAGTGATACTTTTCAAGGGACAGCCTTTCAGACACATCAATAACAACAGATTGCGATCTTGAGGGGAGGGGGGGGGGGTCATATCACCAGCCCCCGTTAAGAGACATAACACAGTTACCTGCCACTCTCATAACCGCTACGCCTGCAATTTCCGTAGAGAGACTCTCTTGAAGCGAGCCACTTGTGCTGAGAGAGCCTCAGCCCCCCCTGCCCCCTTTAGAATATCCCCTGGGGGCTCATATCACCAGCCCCCCTTAGACACTTGTCATAGTTACCTGCCACACTCATGACCGCCACGCCCGCAGTTTCCGTAGAGAGACTCTCTTGAAGCGAGCCACTTGTGCTGAGAGAGCCTCCGCCCCCCTGCCCCCTTTAGAATGTCCCCTGGGGGCTCATATCACCAGCCCCCCCTTAGACACTTGTAGTAGTTACCTGCCACACTCATGACCGCCACGCCCGCAGTTTCCGTAGAGAGACTCTCTTGAAACGAGCCACTTGTGCTGAGAGAGCCTCTGCCCCCCTGCCCCCTTTAGAATGTCCCCTGGGGGCTCATATCACCAGCCCCCCTTAGACACTTGTAGTAGTTACCTGCCACACTCATGACCGCCACGCCCGCAGTTTCCGTAGAGAGACTCTCTTGAAGCGAGCCACTTGTGCTGAGAGAGCCTCCGCCCCCAATGAACCCCCTGCGGTACCTTCACCTTCTGAATGGACCTGAGGGGTAAATTATACTTTATTAGTCGCTTTTATGATTTTTTTCAGTCTCGGCAGCAGTTTTAAGCGTGGTTTAGCCAAACAATGTAGACATTATGTGAGGTAGATTATCAGAAGGTATTGGACACATGTTTTCTTTTGTTACTCTTCTTTTTACGCACGAAAAAACATTACTCATTCAGCGTTACCTCGCTCTGAGGCGTTACCTCGCTCTGAGGCGTTCCATGTAAGGCTTGAAGTGCAAACGAGAGCGCTCAACATCCGTCTCTCTCCTACTTGAGTGAGCGATGCGTCTGCGTTGTCACGTTCAACTATCGTCAGTAAACCGACTTTACAGACAACCAATTTTTTTTTCTTTCTTTTTGGATTGGACACTATTTTTTTTTAGCAATATTCACATAAATATATATCAGAGTTTGGTCCCCAAGAACTAACCTCTCTGTTCCCCGCTCGTTTCTGTAGGTACGTTCGCATATCCTTGTCTGAATGTCCTTTAGCTCGGCCGATGCCTTTGCCGAGAGGTGTGTTTGATACTCTCCTGAAAATTCAAACAGTACTAGTTTATGCCCGCGGCTTCGCACGCGTTGTTTCTATGGAAACGTTTAAAGGAGATTGCTATTCTATAGAATACTAGACGATCGCCTCGCGGTTTCACCCGCGTAGTTCCCGTTCCCGTGGGAATTCCGGGATAAAATATAGCCTATGTCACTCCCTGAAAAGTAAGCTTCCTAACTCTGAAAGAATTTTTCAAATCGGTCCAGTAGTTTCGGAGCCTATTCAATTCATACAAACAAACAAACAAACAAAAAATCAAACCTTTCCTCTTTATAATATTAGTATAGATATAGATTAAAAATTAATTAAAAAAACATTGTTCAGCGGACAAAATTGTGAATCTAAACCATTCCCAGATCCCCTTGAACACACACAAAAAAATTCATCAAAATCGGTCCAGTCGTTTGAGAGAAGTTCAGTGACATACACACTCACAGAAGAATTATATATATAAAGATTTTCAGTCTCTTATTTATTGCATTCATACAATCAAGTCTTATAGGTGAGTTTAGTTCATCGATGTTAAGTTCGACGACCTCTGTGGCGCGGTGAGCGAAGGTCCGCCTGTGGCGCAGGAGGTTGCGGGTTCGATTTCCACCTTGGGACAAATGTTAGTACGATCTGCAAATATTTGCTCCGGGTGTTCTGGTCGTTTCTATGTATAATAATAAATATATATCTATACAATATCTTATATTATGTATATCAGTTATCTAGTACCCATAACACAAGCTCTGCTTAGCTTGGGGCTAGATGATTCTGTGTGGATTGTCCAGCATTATTTATTTGTTTATACAGTATGTAGGGTGTTGCAATGGAAAACTGGTGGCCCTCCGGCCAGGTGGGATGACGATCTGCGAAAGACTGCAGGCAGATGCTGGATGCGGCAAGCTGAAGACAGGACGCTATGGCGCTCATTAGGGGAGGCCTATGTCCAGCAGTGGACTAATATAGGCTGATGATGATGATGATGATGAATGGAAAACTGGCAGGTTTCACCCGCGTGTAGTAGTAGTATATTTTGAGTAATATCAATTAGTTAATAAAGGACGGATTTTAAGTGAGGGCCAGAGATGAATCTAATGTGTCTAATTCTAGTGTGAGATTCTAACGATCATCAATTCATAGGGGCTAGATAATGCCGTGTGAATTGTCCAGCATTTTTTTTTTCAGCCATTACTGTCCCACTGCTGGGCAAAAGCCTATTATTATTTATTTATTTATTATTTATTTATTGAATAAATAAATAATACGCTTAGCTCGTGATTTAAGCGTTAGAATCCTGAGCGACGCGAGTGATTTATGGCCATCGATATAAATCCATTTTATTCTAATTTATTTATATCATTTGCTTGTAATTTTCTTTCTGAATATACCTATTACCTATACCTATTTAATTATATAAATAAAGATTATTAAATTTGCATGTCACCGTAGTGATAATAAATCTTAATATTGTAATAATATGGCTTGGGCGCTAGCCATAAAGAAACTAGAAATAAGTAATCTTAAGTAATCTCATTGTAAGTAAGCTGTGTAAGCTTTTTAATGAGAATAAAATTCTTTAAACCGAATAGAGATCCTTATATGAAAAATGATTATGTCAAATGATTATGTCCCGCCTGGACTGTCCCATTCAAAATAAGTGGATGAGGATAATGTTGGGGAATAATTCCATTTAGATTTAATTTAAGTTAGTAAGTAGGTAATTATGTTATGTTATTTATTATGTAATTGTAATGTAATCATAAAATAATTATTGTTTTGTATACCTATCTAATTTAATCATTATTATTGTACTAATATTTTATGTAATTTGATTTTATTGTGTTTTTTTTTTATGTTGTATCTATGGATTACCAATCTGAAATAAATGAGTAAATAAAAAAAAAATTATATTCAAGAGTTGCATACTATACTTTATATCATGACTACTAGAAAAAGAACCAATCAAATCTCGAGGAGTTATTTGCACAAGGAGTTTGTATGTCGAGTATTCTTTCAGACGCGAGAGATAATTTTTTAAAAACCCGAAGAGCGTCGGTTCATAAGTTAATTCAATTCAATTCATTTATTTTGCGAAACATGGGTTACAAGGATGACAATTAAAATATAGAATGGGCACAGCCATGATCAGCTTGACAGCATGCAAATTAACATATTTGGTATAATACTAAATACTATGTCAATAACTAAATTATTATAACTAATTGTCTTATGCTATAATTTGTCCATTAAATATTCATTTACACTGTAATATGCCTTCTCAATCAGCAACTGTCTTAATTTTAGTTTAAAAATATTAATTGTATTGGTTTCTGTGATGCATGTTGGAAGGTGATTATAAATACGAGGTGCCATACAAAATATGCTCTTATTAAACATTGCAGACTTATTTGCAGGACAACAGATTTTCTGATCAAGGCGCTTACTTCTAAACTTATTCAAGTGACAAAAATATTCAAGTGACTTCTAACAAACGCTGCAGTTTCAAAGATGTACATTGATGGCACAAGAAAAAAAAGTTAAATACTTGACTTTGACGACCGATGTGGCGCGGTGGGTGAAGGTCCGCCTGCGGCGCAGAAGGTTGCGGGTTCGATTCCCGCCTTGGGACAAATGTTTGTACGATCTACAAATATTTGTTCTAGGTGTTCTGGACGTTTCTATGTATAATAAAAGATATCTATCTATGTAATGTATTATATTATGTATATCAGTCATCTAGTACCCATAACACAAGCTCTGCTTAGCTTGGGGCTAGATGATGTTGTGTGGATTGTCCAGCATTATTTATTTATTTATTATTATTTACTTTTTAGTATTTTATATGCTAGAGTTTACCTGCAATGCGTTGGATCGCTGTACGCGGCCTGCACGGGCGTCTTACCCTCCGGAGAGTCGAATGTACCGAAACCTCCGAGTGGAAATCCACCCGCCGCTCCTGTAACCAAATCACACTAATATTATACCCTGTATTCAAGAATATGGTCTATAAACACTATCTCTCTTCAGTAATAAATTGTTAGTTTTTTAATTTTGCATTGTTTTTTCTTTCTTTATAATTAAGTAATACGCCACCGTCGTCGTTACATGTACAACTGCTTCGTGTCCATCCCAAGGTTGTCTGGAAGATATTGCTCTTAGCGATGAGGCCGCTCTGTACAACTCTGTATCTCTCTATTCCTGTATTTATATTTTTGTATTTTCTTGGTGTGCAATAAAGTGTATTGTATTGTATTATAAATGCACCTCTTGTCAAAACTAATGAACGGATCGGGCTGAAATTTTGCATACAGATAATAGGGTACAACACCCATTTTTGAAAAGTGTCTCAATTACATTCCTCACCTCACCTCAACAGCCTGTATTGGTCTACTGCTGGACGCAGGCCTCCCCCTGTTAAGCGCCTTATTGGCTTTTATCACATGGGGGTAATGCCCATAATTCGCACGCTGGGTATGCGTGTTGGGGTATCGCAGTTCGGTGGTAGAATTGTCCTGCAGGGGCGCTGCTGCCCGTCGCCTGTCTTTGTCTATAATATAGACAAATACAGTAGAACGCCGATTATCCGAACGCCAATTATATTTACCTAGGGCTCCTCTGGTGACGCTCAGGCCTCGCTGTATCCGCGCTATGGCCGCCCTGTGGCGGGGAATGGGGGCGGAGCAGCCTTTCTCTTGTAGAACGAATCTGCCGAGGGTTTTCCAACCAGCCTGAAAGAAATAGTTGAATAATTTTAAAGTCGTGATAGAAAACGGTTTTGGAATTTTACGATTTTAAATAGAATTGAAAATTCTTTATTTCCATAAATTTAACAATAAATGTACACTTGGAAAATTGGGGTTTTTCAACCAGCCTGAAAGAAATAGTTGATTCATTTTAAGATAGCAAACGGTGTTGGAATTTTATGATTTCAAATAGAATTGATAATTCTTTATTTCCATAAATTTAACAATAAATGTACACTTAGAAAAATAATGCTGGACAATCCACACAGCATCTTCTAGCCCCAAGCTAAGCAGAGCTTGTGTTATGGGTACTAGATAACTGATATAACATTTTCTATGAATCCATGTTTTTACAATTTACCTCCTCCTATAAGAAATTCTAAATCAGTTTATTCGTTTAAAAATCCTTTAAAAAAATTGTTTTACAATCACAAGACATTCCACCAATGGGCAGTCGTTCTGGGCGTCAATTATATCTATGATGCGTCATATAAACTAAGAACCATATAAATGTCTTCATATTCTTTTTAAAAAAATTGGTTGTCTGTAAAGTCGGTTTACTGACGATAGTTGAACGTGACAACGCAGACGCATCGCTCACTCAAGTAGGAGAGAGACGGATGTCGAGCGCTCTCGCTTGCACTTCAAGCCTTACATGGAACGCCTCAGAGCGAGGTAACGCCTCAGAGCGAGGTAACGCCGAATGAGTAATGTTTTTTCGTGCGTGCAGCCGGCTCTATCGAATTATAAGACGTTGTCACGTCAAAAATTTGTTCTCTCCTTTTGTACCTATTTGGTTAGATTAGGTTAATTACAATTTTCCTTTATTTTCTTTTCATCTTGTAAATATTTAAATTTTTGTATACCTTCTTTGTCTTTGTTTATTGTTTTGTAATTTTTGTGACCAAGAATAAATACTTTTGACTTTTTAAATTTCGATTTAGTGCTACTTTTGGGCAAATTAATAATATAAGAGCCTTTATTACTAAAAATCTACATATTACCAAAAACCTACATTAACATTTATTTTATAATATGGGTTCACAGAAAATGGTCCACGATTTGTAAAAAACTACTTTTCTGGTTGTTTGGTTCCTTGTAGAACGCAGAAAATATTAAAAACCGCGAATATATTTGAGAAGTTAAAATATTTCAGTGGTTTTTAATTTTTCTAGCGGTTTTTCGCACCTACTTTGTGTACCTTCTCTTTGTACTCTTCGGTGTCCTCAGAAGTATCACACACACGCACACTCACCCTCTCACTCACTCACACACACAAACAAACACCCCTCACACACACTCACTCACACACAAACAAACACACTTTCCCCAACAGAGGCTGGCTGTTTATGAATCTTAACTGTAATATTTAATTTGTTTGTAATTTTTTGGTTGTTCATTTCTTGTTTGTTTTTATATTTTCATTTTTTTTAAACTAAATTGTAATCATACTTAACTGTAGATAAATAAGAAGCTTTATTTAAGTAATTTTTTTGGAACTCTATCCATATTAATTTCGGAGGAGGGCGTTGTCATCTGCGACAGAGTTTTTAAACTTCTGCAGATGACATCGTTTTTCATTTTATAACCATGTACCTAACCATTGTTTCTGTTTCATAATAAACGATTTTATTAATATTACTAGCGACCCGCCCCGGCCTCGCACGGGTGCAATAAAATACTACTATTACTATTATATACATATTATGATTTCTCAAACAAAGAGCAAAGAGTTTTCATTCAAAGAAATTAGACCGAACCACAGATCACTATATATGTACCAAGCTACGATCAAGGAGTATTTATATACCCTGGGGAGCGATTTCTTCCGTCCACGGTACCAAGACCGAACCATAGACATGTTTACTTTGCAACGCCGTTACAATTTTTTTAGCAATTTATTCATTTTCATATTGAAACTACTCGATAATCCGAATTTTCCGCCTATAAGTTGTCGACTCGGATCGACTAATTTCTTACGCTCTTCAATTTGATGTGCATTTCGTTCGAGTCTACCGTAGACCGGTCCGAAATTATTAATATAGATTATCTTTGTATTGCTGCCACACTAGGACCTGTCTGAAAACCAGCGCCGCTACTAGCTTCGGCTTGAAGCGGCATAATGCTGAGACAGGGACCTTTTTGGCCTGTGTAACACAACCACTAATCTGTATCGGTTTTCTTTTATTTTGTTGTTTCCTTTTTCTTTAATCCTGTATGTTCATTGTTTGTATATATAGCGGTTGCTAGCTTGCTAGCAACCAACCCATGCTGAGGCAGAAGCCATTTTGTGCCTTCGGGCTTACATTTTTATCTATTTTTATTTTGTTTTAAAACCGTAGAAGGGTTGTAAGTCTGATTGCACAAATAAATCTATTTTATTCTTATTCTTATCTACTATATAAAAATAAGTCGGGCTTTCCTTCCTGACGCTATAACTCCAGAACGCACGAACCGATTTCCACGGTTTTGCATTCGTTGGAAAGGTCTCGGGCTCCGTGAGGTTTATAGCAAAGAAAATTCAAGGCCTGCGAAGCCGCGGGGCACAGCTAGTCTATATATATAAAAATGAAACCCGTTTTCCTTGATCACGGCATCACGCGTGAACGGCTGGACCGATTTCGCTAATTCTTTCTTTGTTGTGTTTGTTATTGTCAGGAGAAGGTTCTTATGAAAGAAAGAATTAAGAAAGTTGGTAACATAAATTTCCACGGGGGCGAAGCCGCGGGGCGCAGCTAGTTATATATATAATTGTAATGTGTTGTGATGAGTATAGTCCAAATAAATGTATTTTCTTTCTTTCTTTCTTTTCAATATTTTTGAGCGAAACTATGTGAGATTCTGTATCGATATGGGTAGCGGAGTCTGAATAGCCTTGGTAGGTAAGCGCGTGTGTACTGACTTGTGCTGCGTAGACCACTTCATCATCAGCTAGCGCCCTCTGTTGGGGACCTTGACCGGTGCGTCCACCCCATTCCAATTCTTCTACCAGCACGAACCTGAAAAAATCATATTTAATCTGTATTGACACAGTTTATACATAATACGCGGCGCAAACGCGTTTCGATTATTAGGCATTTTTACTGGCTAAGCCGATCCCCGGCAGTCACGTCCTGGATCTTTCTTTCTTTCTTTAAATTCTGCTCGACAAGCCAACGTTTCAGTCTTAATTTAAAATAAGATATACTGCCATCACGTGTAGTGTTTAATAAATACTTTTTCTTTCTTTCTTTCTTTAAATTCTGCTCGACAAGCCAACGTTTCAGTCTTAATTTAAAACAAGATGTACTGCCATCACGTGTAGTGTTTAATAAATACCTTTTCTTTCTTTCTTTCTTTAAATTCTGCTCGACAAGCCAACGTTTCAGTCTTAATTTAAAATAAGATATACTGCCATCACGTGTAGTGTTTAATAAATACTTTTTCTTTCTTTCTTTCTTTAAATTCTGCTCGACAAGCCAACGTTTCAGTCTTAATTTAAAACAAGATACACTGCCATCACGTGTAGTGTTTAATAAATACCTTTTATTTCTTTCTTTCTTTAAATTCTGCTCGACAAGCCAACGTTTCAGTCTTAATTTAAAACAAGATATACTGCCATCAGATGTGTGATAACAAAATGGTCGGATACCTTTTAGGGTCATCTTGACATCGTGCTTTCGTCAAAGCCTGGTGAACTACGAATGAAGCTGTAGCACTAAGCGGTACCTAAAACAAACACATTTATATGTATACTAAACATTATAATTTAACTAGTTTATGCCCGCGGCTTCACACGCGTTGTTTCTATAAACGTTTACAGGTGATTTCTATCCCATGGGAACTAATTTATGGGATAAAAAGTAGCCTATGTTTTATTCCAGGCCTAGAATTATTTGTATGCAATATTTCAGCCTGATCCGTTCAGTAGTTTTGGCGTGAAGAGGTAACAAACATCCATCCATCTATACATTCAAACTTTCGCATTTATAATATTAGTGTGATTTTATGTTAGTTTTTTGTGTTAAATAGGTTACTAATATCAGATTATCTACCTAGAGGATAAAAAAGCTTGGGACGGATTTTGCCCCAACTCGAAAAATAACAACTAACAGGCTAAAGGTTTCTTCGTCGCTTCTTTACTTTAGTCTACTTATCGAAGCGACAGAAATCAAAAATATCACTTTATTTCCGTGTCAGTGTTTAGTTTTATAATTTGACCTATTCTTAGCATTTATTGTGGGACAAATGTTTGTACGATCTGCAGATATTTGTTCAGGGGTACTGGATGTTTTTCTATGTATAATAATGAAATGAAATGAAATGAAATAGTTTATTTGACACGACACAGTACATAAACTAAACATTTGTGGAAAAAAAAAACTTAACTAGAAATGAATTTAGTGCAAAACAAAAATCACCAGATTGTTGGAAACCTTAATATTAAAATCTAGCAACCTCCACAACCTGCTTGGTAAACCACCGAGTGTCGAGTCAAAAGGAATCAACTCAGCATGTTGCTGAGTAGATAAATAAAAAAGTATCTACTCAGCGCTGGTATTATGTTGGAATAAAAAAATAATGTGAATGGTAATAAAAAAAAAAATCTATCTATGTAGTGTACTGTATTATGTATATCAGTTATCTAGTACCCATAACACAAGCTCTGCTTAGCTTGGGGTCAGATGATGCTGTGTGGATTGTCCAGCATTATTTATTTATTTATTTTATTGTAAATATTTATGGAAATAAGGAGTTTTTGATTTTGATTTAAAATGCGGTGGTAGAATTGTTCTGCAGGGGGCGCTGCTGCCCGCTCGCAGAATTTTTTTGAGGCTCTCCCTGGACCGAAACCTACAGGGTACCCACTTCTCGTTGACCTAGAATCATGATATTTAGTAGATTTAAAATAGTAGTAGGTATTTAAAGTAGTAGGGGAGTAGATTTAAAATCAGCGCTGCATGTTTCTGACATTCAGCACAAAGCTGAATCTACTCCCTTTGCCTATGATTAGTTTTTTAATTTTTGTGTTAATTCTAGTTTAGGTTAAGTAATTTATAGGCAATAAATTATTTATTATTATTATTATTATTATATTTGGCAAGACGCAAGGTCTTACAACTATACGGAACCCTTAATGCGCGAGTACGACAAGCACTTGAAGTTTTACTTTTTTTACCTTCAATATAGCGTAAGGTATCTCATGCGACACATTATGCACGCAGACCAAAAAACTGTCCGTGGGTTTTCTCTCCTCTTCGTCGTCTGAATGTTTGTCCGACTGTTTGTTTTTGTCTTTGCGGTCGGAGGCGGATCTGAAATCAATAAAAAAATTAATTATTTAGGCTCTATTCCACTCTGATCTACTTTGGTAATGAATTAATGAATCAGTTTCCACTTTTTTTCAACTGTGAGGCAAAAAATTTGTGGTTTCATTGTTGGCTACCTGGTTTACTGTTAATTCTATGTTACACAAAGATATTTTAACTACTAAAATATTGTAAACTAACCGTATACTAGTAAGCCAAGCCCGACATTATTGTTAACTAACCGTCTACTAGTAAGCCAACCCGAAAATATTGTAAGCTAACCGTATTCTAGTAAACCAAGCCCGAAAATATTGTAAACTAACCGTATCCTAGTAAGCCAAGGCCGAAAACATTGTAAAATAACCGTATACTAGTAAGCCAAGCCCGAAAATATTGTAGACTAACCGTATCCTAGTAAGCCAAGCCCGACATTATTGTTAACTAACCGTCTACTAGTAAGCCAACCCGAAAATATTGTAAGCTAACCGTATTCTAGTAAACCAAGCCCGAAAATATTGTAAACTAACCGTATCCTAGTAAGCCAAGCCCGAAAATATTGTAAACTAACCGTATACTAGTAAGCCAAGCCCGACAATATTGTAAACTAACCGTATACTAGTAAGCCAAGCCCGACATTATTGTTAACTAACCGTCTACTAGTAAGCCAACCCGAAAATATTGTAAGCTAACCGTATTCTAGTAAACCAAGCCCGAAAATATTGTAAACTAACCGTATACTAGTAAGCCAAGCCCGACATTATTGTTAACTAACCGTCTACTAGTAAGCCAACCCGAAAATATTGTAAGCTAACCGTATTCTAGTAAACCAAGCCCGAAAATATTGTAAACTAACCGTATCCTAGTAAGCCAAGGCCGAAAACATTGTAAAATAACCGTATACTAGTAAGCCAAGCCCGAAAATATTGTAGACTAACCGTATCCTAATAAGCCAAGCCCGAAAATATTGTAAACTAACCGTATTCTAGTAAACCAAGCCCGAAAATATTGTAAACTAACCGTATACTAGTAAGCCAAGCCCGACTGCTGGGATCATCCCCAACTCTCTTCAACAGCAACCTCGCTCCGGGCCTTGCTGACACCTGGGAGGAAAAAATATAGTTATTTTATGAAGCACTTGTTGATTAATAACCTACAAATTTGTAGTAATTAATTACGGCACGAACTTCTTAACTAGCATGATACGGAAATATCTGTATCTGTGTATAATCTGTCCAATGAGGATACGCTGCGTCGGGGTCCGCGAGGCCACTTCTTCCACTAACACGTAGTTGCCGCGGGAGGTCGGACAGACCCCGGTCTTAGTTACCCATTGGACTATGACCTGGAAGGAGCTCTTGTATCTACACCATCATTACCTTTAACACTCTCTCGTGGGGCGCTAAGATACGCTGCGTGGGGGTCCACGAGGCCACTTCTTCCACTAACACGTAGTTGCCGCGGGAGGTCGGACAGACTCCGGTCTTAGTTACCCATTGGACTATGGCCTGGAAGGAGCTCTTGTATCTACACCATCATTACCTTTAACACTCTCTCGTGCGGCGCTAAGATACGCTGCGTGGGGGTCCGCGAGGCCACTTCTTCCACTAACACGTAGTTGCCGCAGGAGGTCGGACAGACCCCGGTCTTTGTTACCCATTGGACTATGACCTGGAAGGAGCTCTTGTATCTACACCATCATTACCTTTAACACTCTCTCGTGCGGCGCTAAGATACGCTGCGTGGGGGTCCGCGAGGCCACTTCTTTCACTAACACGTAGTTGCCGCGGGAGGTCGGACCGACTCCGGTCTTTGTGAGGCATTGGACTATGGCCTGAAAGGAGCTCTTGTATCTACACCATCATTACCTTTAACACTCTCTCGTGCGGCGCTAAGATACGCTGCGTGGGGGTCCGCGAGGCCACTTCTTCCACTAACACGTAGTTGCCGCGGGAGGTCGGACAGACTCCGGTCTTTGTTACCCATTGGACTATGGCCTGGAAGGAGCTCTTGCATCTACACCATCATTACCTTTAACACTCTCTCGTGCGGCGCTAAGATACGCTGCGTCGGGGTCCACGAGGCCACTTCTTCCACTAAAACGTAGTTGCCGCGGGAGGTCGGACAGACCCCGGTCTTAGTTACCCATTGGACTATGGCCTGGAAGGAGCTCTTGTATCTACACCATCATTACCTTTAACACTCTCTCGTGCGGCGCTAAGATACGCTGCGTGGGGGTCCGCGAAGCCACTTCTTCCACGAACACGTAGTTGCCGCGGGAGGTCGGACAGACTCCGGTCTTTGTTAGGCATTGGACTATGACCTGGAAGGAGCTCTTGTATCTACACCATCATTACCTTTAACACTCTCTCGTGCGGCGCTAAGATACGCTGCGTGGGGGTCCGCGAGGCCACTTCTTCCACTAACACGTAGTTGCCGCGGGAGGTCGGACAGACTCCGGTCTTTGTTAGGCATTGGACTATGGCCTGGAAGGAGCTCTTGTATCTACACCATCATTACCTTTAACACTCTCTCGTGCGGCGCTAAGATACGCTGCGTGGGGGTCCGCGAGGCCACTTCTTCCACTAACACGTAGTTGCCGCGGGAGGTCGGACAGACTCCGGTCTTTGTTAGGCATTGGACTATGGCCTGGAAGGAGCTCTTGTATCTACACCATCATTAACTTTAACACTCTCTCGTGCGGCGCTAAGATACGCTGCGTGGGGGTCCGCGAGGCCACTTCTTCCACTAACACGTAGTTGCCGCGGGAGGTCGGACAGACTCCGGTCTTTGTTAGGCATTGGACTATGGCCTGGAAGGAGCTCTTGTATCTACACCATCATTACCTTTAACACTCTCTCGTGCGGCGCTAAGATACGCTGCGTGGGGGTCCGCGAGGCCACTTCTTCCACTAACACGTAGTTGCCGCGGGAGGTCGGACAGACTCCGGTCTTTGTTAGGCATTGGACTATGGCCTGGAAGGTTAAACAAATCATATTTAAATGTTATGTTTTTATGTGTGTTTTTAATCCGTCATAATTAAAACTATTGTCATTTACAACAGGATATTTACCATGATTTGAGTTTTAGATATATCGATCTACCCGCATTTTTTGTGTTTTGCTCTAAGCCTGCAATCAAACATAGGCTACTTTTCATTCCATAAATCAGTTCCAATGGGATATAAATTACCTTTGAACGTTTCCATAGAAACAACGCGTGCGAAGCCGCGGGCAGAAGCTTGTATTTAATACTAGTTTCTGCCCGCGGCTTCGCACGCGTCGTTTCTATGGACACGTTTTACGGTTTTTTCTATCCCACGGGAACTGATTTATGGGATAAAAAGTAGCCTATGTTTTATTCCAGGCCTAAAATTACCTGTATAAAAATTTCAGCCCGATCCATTCAGTAGTTTTGGCGTGAAGAGGTAACAAACATCCATCCATCAAATAAATAAATAAATGGATGGATGGATGTTCATACATCCAAACTTTCACATTTATAATATTAGTGTGCATTTTTGGTTCTTTCCGAGAGAATACTTACTTCTTCCGCCGTAGTTTCATGTGTCCCCTTCAGTATAGAATACGGTTCATGTCTCGACACAGCGTACACGACTAGGAAATGTATCCGTCTTCGCTCGATAGCGCACGCGCCGTCAGTTACCGCGGGACATCTCTCGTTGGATAGTTCTTCGAGACAGCGAGAGAAAATTAGAAGGGATGCCATGTTTAGAGCTTGGTTTGTTGGTGATCTGAAAATTAAAAAATAAATAATGCTGGACAATCCACACAGAAAAAGAATTAGCAAGCTGAAGGGGCAGTAGGCCAGCCATGTCTTGCGAAGAACCGACAACATGGGGTAAACGTGTTCTTGAGTGGAGACCGAGACTAGTAGTGTAGGACGCCTTCCAGCCAGGTGGGATGACGATCTGTGAAAGACTGCAGGCAGATGCTGGATGCGGTAAGCTGATGACAGGGCGCTATGGCGGGAGTTAGGGAAGGCCTATGTCCAGCAGTGGACTAATATAGGCGGAAGATGATGATGATGAATCCACACAGCATTATCTAGCCCCAAGCTAAGCAGGGCTTGTGTTATGGGTACTAGATAACTGATATACTTAATATAATACACTAGCTACGCCCCGCGGCTTCGCCCGCGTGGAAATGTATGTTACCAAATTTCTTAATTTTTTCTTTCATTAACTTACTCCTGGCAATAACAAGCACAACAAAAAAGAATAAGCGAAATTGGTTCAGCCGTTCACGCGAGATGCCGTGACCAAGGGAAATAGGGATTCATTTTTACAAATTAAGTATATAGATTACATACATTGTAGGGCCGGTTCAGGAATGGTTTATTGTAAACCACGTGGTTCATTGTTGCCCCCCCCGTGGTTCATTGTACACTCACCGTAATCGAACATGCCTATAGCTGTCGTATATAATCGCATACTGGTTGGTGAATGGTTTATTGTAAACCACGTGTTTCATTGTTGCCCCAATGGTTCATTGTACACTTACCGTAATCGAACATGTCTGTAGCCCGGTCGTAGACAGCTGAGCGGTATCACTCGCTGTGACAGCATGTAGTTAGTGTCTGCGTCATATATTTCAAATCGAACGAAGGCCAGTTCGGGAAAATTTATCTGTGGGACAAGGTATCTGTCAAAAAAACTAAAAAGATAATATCAGGTGTCAATTCAAATGACAGACCAAAATAAACTAATGTGACAACACAAAAATGATGGGATTTTCGAATGGAATTTAACTGCAAATTAATAAGGTACTGCCTTTATTAACAAAGAAAATTACAATTAAATAATACAAACAAATTCGAACTAGTATTTACAGTGAGACGATTGAGCTAACTGCAGACAGTTGCAAACAATCTACAGGTAGCTCAACTGGTCAATATCAATACCAGTCGTCGCGTCCCCGCTACGCTGACTGTATTGCCAATGTTGATCAGCATTGCCATACAGCGGGTAATGCATTAGAATAATTGAATTTCTTATTTATGCCAGTAAAAATAATAACATTACTTTCAGTTCTATTAAATTAGATAAGTTTGACACAGTAAGTTAATTAATATTGAAGAGTCATTTTCAATGTAGAACGATATTTTGCTTTTAGATTTTTACCTTAAAATTGAAAGTTTCATTCCATACAGGATTTAGCGCGTTCCTCCTGGCAACTTTTGTTCTGATCTTCCTGCAGTCTGCCGGAACACCTAGGATCTCCACCTAAGAACAAATTTTAATTAAAATGAAATTGTTTTCTTTGTTCATTTTAAGAATTCTTGACAGTAAAATAAAATATTTTTAAAACCACATAGCCATAGGTTTTGTTAAAATATTAAAGTTGTGATTTCCAGACTGAAGAAAAAAAGAATTAAACAAAAATAATTGTGGAAAATGTTACAGCCCACCTTTTCTCTACAATATTTTCGATGGACCTTTTTTTAATTTTTGCGTTGTTACTCTAATAAATAAACCCTGTTACAAAGAATACACCATCTGTAGACTTTATTGTTTGGGTATTTCAGTAATCTTTAAGTGGTGTTCCTTACTCATGGTTCATTGCTCCCCCACATATGGTTCATTGTTCCCCTCACGAAGTCAGCCCCACCGACTTTCTGTCTGTCATATCGCTCGGCCTAAGCTATAATATAGTAGTCAAGGGTAAGTACATACCTCAACAAATGCGTTGTAGAATGAATATACATTTTCTGCGACGTATTGCCCCGATATGACAGCTAGGGTTAGGTGCGAAGCGTGTATGCCGTCGAATTCTTTGTCCATTGGGTTGAATCTGAAAAAAAATTACAATAACAATTAGTCCGGAACGTCCCACTGTTGGGCAAAGGCCTCACCAAGATCTCTTCATGCGTCCCAATCGTGAGCCAGCTTGACTATCGCAAGCGAGAATTGATGGATAAAAATGCTTTCTGCTTTAAGAACCGTCGTGTAAGTCCATGAACATTTCGTCGTCAGTCATATGGTTCATTGTGAACCATGGGTCGGAAACTCATGGTTCACTGCTTCCCACATAACAGTGTTTTTGTCGAGTACATTGTAAATTTTTTCATTTCATTAAAGTAACAGGCATGTATTGATTTTTGAATTTTTGGATAGATAAAGATCTATACATAAAAAAACATAAATGCTACTTTTTATCGTAGAAAAGCACGTGCGAAGTTGCTTTTAGCCAGCAAGCTATACTCTTCATCCTCTCTTTATCATCAGCACATAAACTTTCACAGCTTATATAGATTTACATACGAACATAACCAGGGTATCCGTTTGCTTTGAACATTGACGGGATACTAGATTCTTCCCATGGTTTATTGTTCCCCATTTACATTTCATTGTTTCCCCACAATTTACCCATAAGCCTCGACAAGAGAGAAACAACATCTCTCGTTAAAATTACACAAATTAAATTAAACCCTTCGTGTAGTAGTTACCTTCTATAAGCGATATGTTTAGTACATCAAACATGGCGCGTTGACGGGATACTAGATCCCACCCATGGTTTATTATTCCTCGCTCATGGTTAATTGTTCCCCACCCATGGTTCATTGTTTCCTCACAATATAAATAAATAATGCTGGACAATTCACACAGCGTTATCTAGCCCCAAGCTAAGCAGAGCTTGTGTTATGGGTACTAATAACTGATATACATAATACAATACACTACATAGATAGATATTTTTTATTATACACAGAAAAACAACCAGAACACCCTGAATAAATATCTGCAGATCGTACAAACATTTGTCCCGAGGCGGGAATAGAACCCGCAACCTCCTGCGTCGCAGGCGGACCTTCGCCCGCTGCGCCACAGAGGTCGTCAATATCATACTTCTAAGCTTCGACAAAAGAGAAATAGGGGTGTCTCTCCATAAAATTACACAAATTAAGGCGGTACCCTACCTCGTTATTGTGTGAAGAGGATAGGCATAGGATTTCGCGTTCACAGGAGCGGGACAGAGCAAAGCGGCGTAAGCCCAAAAATCAAGTTTTTAGAAGTTATTTGCTCCCCACAAACATTAGAATAGTTAATTGAAAAAAAAGCAACATATAAAATGTTCTTTATACTTAGTTCAATTACTATGCTTAATCTCAAGATCGTATCATCTGTATTTATTGAGAAATTAGGGTTTTAGTAAAAAATTGGAGGTAACTTTGCGATTTTTTTCTATCGAGAAAATTTTATGGAATCGTGTTTTCGAAACATATGATCGATAGAATAAGTCCTGAACTTTACCATATATAAATTTCGAAGTTAAATATTCAGTAGTTTGGAAGATATGGAGGTCCGACGGAGTTGAAAATAAGCAATTTGAGGGTAGGCCCCCTTAAATTGAATCTTTTTTGCAGTAGTTACCTTCTATAAGCAATATGTTTGGTATCCCACATAACGCTCGGCTTGCGTACGTAACCGGCGCAACCGTTTCCTTCGAACATTGCCGCGTTGACCGCCATCGCTGCGTCTTCCGTTTGATAGTTCAAAGCCACTAGTTGTACGCCGCACGACCAGAATGATACTGGGTCTAAATTTGAGGAGTCTATTCTAAGTCTGGAATAGAAAAAAAAAATGGTTGTCTGTAAAGTCAGTTTACTGACGATAGTTGAACGTGACAACGTCTTAAGAAAATACTGATGGAATGGTAGCATTTTTCAAAAGAAAATTTAACGCTCTGAGGTAACGCCTCAGAGCGAGGTAACGCCGCATGAGTCATGTTTTCTCGTGCGTGCAGCCGGCTCTATCGAATTATAAGACGTTGTCACGTCAAAAAATACTTTTAAGCCTTTGTACTTATCCTACTAATATTAAAAAGCCGAAAGTTTGTGAAATCTGAATTTTTGTTAACTAGGATCTCCAAAAGTACTGAACAAATCAACATGAAATTTGGAGTTGGTTTAGAGACAAGCCTAACTTAGATAATAGGCTACTTGTTATACCGAAAATACGCGTGCGAAGCCGCGGGCAGACGCTAGTTTACCATAAAACCTAATTTAATTAGGTGAAGATGCAATTTTATTTTCACGAAGAAAATTACAATGTAACTAATAGAAATAAATTACAACTAGTATTTACAATTGAAACAATTGAACTAAGGTCAGACAGTTGCAAACAATCTACAGGCAGCTCAACTGATAATAAAAAAAGCTAAATTTATACATTTTAGAAGGATCAAGGCTGTAGAAAATCTGCGGACTTGGTAGGGTGAGTACAGTTTTATGGCGAACTTTTCAAAAATATGCGCGATTGCGTATCACACTTCCACACAAATGATTTACCGATTTAGCCACCACTGTTCCACCGTTTACCGCTGTAACAAGTAGGTAACTGCTCTCCATCCATGGTTTATTGTTTCCCCCAATTGGCTCGTTGTTCCCCAACCATGGTTCATTGTTACCCAACTTTGTTTTTATTTTATTTCACTCACCCAGCAGGGTAAGTCCTAACGAGCTGCGTCTCGGTATGCGCTACGAGCGCGGTGGGATGCTTCCTGCATATCTTCTTGCCGATGGCTTCTGTTACGGAGGAGCAGCGGTAGCAAGGGTGGGTGGACGCGGGCGAGCTGAGGCAGCGGCCTCGCCCGTGGGAGGTTGATTGGACTTGCTGAAATAAATAAATACAATATAAATAATTTATTCAAAAACCACTAAGGGCTAAATGTATTACAAGAGTCGATAATATCTAATAAAATAATACATGTGCACGATCTATGTTAAGTAAACCTGTATCTCAGCAAGAAAATGCTTAATACGAAAAAACAAAAATCACGTCAATTTTAGTAGTCAAATCGAAAAAGAGAAGAGAATAAATTATGACGATGTTTTTAAACGCAGACGATAATGGAAATATTTTGAAACTATAAGGGTTATTGACAGTAAAAACAACTATAACAGGATATATAATCAATGGTAGAAACCATTTGAAACTTATTATAGAGCTACCTCATTCTTCTCATTCTTAACGGCCTATTTTGGTCTACTTCTGGACGCAGGCCTCACCATGATTTGTGTTTTAATAAGCATACCGTGGCAGTACTATCGCTGCTCTCAGAAGACTCGAAGCTGCTGCAAGGCGCGCTCGGCTCACTGTGTACCTTCGGGACGACGCGAACTGAGCTGCGAGGGGAGAGGGGGTTTAGGCCTCGGAATTTTATAGCCTGTAACAAAAAGGTAAATAAACATTTGGTTCTAGTATTATCTAGTACTTCGCAGAGCTTGTAGGAGACTGAAACGAATTTAATAATATTCTTGATGGTTCATTGTTGCCCCAACATGGTTATTTCTTGACCGGGAGTGGTTGATTGTTTACTAGATCTAGATTTTAAAACAAAAACTTAACGGAATAAGATTAAAAAAAAAAGAATATTAGTGGCTCGGAGAAGTAAAAATTCCTTTTCATCACGTTGTATTTATTTAAATAATCAGCTTAACATGGATCGGTCCGAGTTGCAGTAGACTATGACCGAGGTCACGATTATTCCATACACTTTCTCACAAAACGTGGCGAGCGGAGCAAGCCACGCTGTCCGCGCGTACGTGCTGTGCATGAAAGTTAGTGTGACGAGCGAAGCGAGCCGCTACCCGCTAGCGATAGCCCTAACTTCCTATCTAAGATACATGTAAAAATAAAGATAACATTAGATAATTAAAGAATAATAAGCACTTTATCAGAAGTATCTAAAATTAGATTAGTTTATGTGTTACTCTAAAACTTAAACTATCTGCATGCATAATTTCATCTAAATTGGTTAAGTAATTTAGAAAACGTAGTTACAAACTTTTACACAAACTATGGCTTTTTTATAGTAGGATCTAAACATCGATTTCCTATGTATAAAAATAGTATTTTTTTCCATTTTGTACTAAGTATTTAGTTCCTATTATAGTACTCTTTACGTAAGTTGGCGTAGATCCGTTCGTGACGACATCTGTACGGGCCCTGACGGAAGACCAGCGCTGGCTAGGCCTCCTACGGGAGCTTAGCCAGCATTATGCTGAGTTAGAGCCTTTTTATAGCAACCTTATGTACCTATACCCCATAAGTGTGTTTTTTTTCTGTACCTACTGTTGTTATAAATAAATGTCTTTTCTTTCTTTCTTTCTTTCTAACTAACCTGTACATAAGTGACGATGTCGCTCAGCTCGCGCGCTATCTGCTGCGTGCTGCGCCCGCGTCGTCCGTCCTCGCCGCGTCGTATCCGCGCGTACATTGAAGCTGACGCGCAAACCCATTTGTCTTCCGCTGAGTTTAGCATTTTGTGGAGCTCTTTCTCTGAAAAAAAAAATTGGTTGTCTGTAAAGTCGGTTTACTGACGATAGTTGAACGTGACAACGTCTCAGAGCGAGGTAACGCCGCATGAGGTAACGCCGAATGAGGTAACGCCGCATGACGTCATGTTTTTTCGTGCGTGCAGCCGGCTCTATCGAATTATAAGACGTTGTCACGTCAAAAGTATTTGTTTAAAATAAATAGTGATAGTATCTTTCAATAGTAAATACTAGTTCTAATGTATTTCTATTATTTGATTGTAATTTTCTTTGTGAATAGAGTTATATGTAGTAAATGTAATTGTGAAAGGATTAGAAAGAAAATACATTTATTTGGACTATGCATAACACAACACATTACAATTATATATACATACAATGAACATACAGGATTATATAGAAAGGAAACAACAAAATAAAAGAAAAACAGATACAAATTAGATATTGTGTTACATAGGCCAAAAAGGTCCCTGTCTCAGCATTATGCCGCTACAAGCCGAAGCTAGTAGCGGCGCTGGTTTTCAGACAGATTAGACGAAATAAATAATGTATTGGACTTAAAAAGTTATTCTAGACATGGTATAACATAATATTTGAGCTACTTACTATCCAGAAAAAAATATGTGACGGTTTTGCCTGCGGATTTAAATTAAGATATTTTAAGTAAGAAAGGTAACTCAATTAATATTTTTTAAGGTAAGTAAAGTAACTCAATAAGTTATAATCATAAATTAAAACTAATTAATAAAGTATCTTAAGTAGTATCTGTCGCAGCACATCAGCATTGCCATACAGCGTGGCAATGCAGCCAGCGTACCGGGAACGCGACGACTGGTATTGATATGGATCAGTTGAGCTACCTGTAGATAGTTTGCAACAGTCTGCAGTTAGCTCAATTGTTTCAATTGTAAATAGTACTAGTATAATTTTCTTTGAGACTAAAGTTTTTAAAAAATGAAAAAAAAATAACGTAACTCCATAAGATATAATTACTATATTTATAAAATGAAAACCACTTTGACTGCTGAAATCACACCATATGTGTTTTTTCTTCGCAAACCCGGAAACTTATGTGGAGCAGTTAGTAGAATGAATGGCTTTTTTTTAAAGTTCGCAGTAAGTAGGTCAAAGAACATTGCAATTATTATTACTTATCTCATATATTTAATTTAAATATGCAGGTCTCGACAGAGCCTACACATTTGCTCCCCTTGGAGTCGAGACCCTAGGTCCGTGGGGTGCCGAGGCTTTCGGGTTTTCAAAAAACTATCTGAGCGTCTGGTCGAAGCGACGCGTGACCCGAGAGCTGGTGAATATCTGGCACAGCGAATCAGCATTGCCATACAGCGTGGCAATGCAGCCAGCGTCTTGGGGACGCTTCCGACTGGTGTTGATATGGATCAGTTGAGCTATCTGTAGACTGTTTGCAACAACTGTCGGCAGTTAGCTCAATTGTTTCAATTGTAAATACTAGTATAATTTTCTTTGTGAATAAATTTCATTCTTACCATCCAACTCATCATCATCTTCATCAAAGTCTTCATCGGAAAAGTATTCAGTCAGCGAGCTGCCAGCTGATGCGGATTGCGCAGACATTATAGAGTTGGTGCGGCCTTGTTCTGGCAGAGATGTACTGGTGTGTCGGAGACCGTTTGATCTAAGGAATAAGGTTTAATTTACCATGACATTAGGGAAGTATTCAGTCAGCAAGCTGACAGCTGATGCGGATTGCTCTGACATTATAGAGTTTGATGCGGATTGCTCAGACATTATAGAGTTGGTGCGGTCTTGAGGTGTACTGCTGTGTCAGAGAGCGTTTGATCTTAGGAATAAGGTTTAATTTACCATGACATTAAGGAAGTATTCAGTCAGCAAGCTGACAGCTGATGCGGATTACACAGACATTATAGAGTTAGTGCAGTCTTGAGGTGTACTGGTGTGTCGGAGACCGTTTGATCTAAGGAATAAGGTTCAATTTACAATAACATAAGGGAAGTACTCAGTTAGTACTTTTGACAAAGTCGTATTACATCACACTATTACACTAATAGAGTAATGGATGGATGGAAAGATGGATGGATGGATGTTTGTTACCTCTTCACGCCAAAACTACTGAACGGATCGGGCTGAAATTTTGCATACAGGTAATTCTAATTCTGGAATCTAACATAGGCTACTTTTTATCCCATAAGTCAGTTCACATAGGATAGAAATTACCTTTAAACGTTTCCATAGAAACAACGCTTGCGAAGCCGCGGGCATAAACTAGTTATACATATACTTGATTTATCAATCCTACGATACTTCTCTCCCAAACACATTTAAATTCTCTCCCCATCAGCTGGGAATAATAACTGTTATGAGACAGAGAACGATTCGGTTATTCACCTGAATGCATTTGACAGTACACCGTGCCCGGCCGAGCTGGCTCCGGTCAGTCCCACTGTTGGGCTTCCTTCCGCTGGGGGTAGCTTCTTGTTCTTTATTAGCACCTGGAAGATGGAATTATCAGAGATAGGATGCGATAAAGTCAATTAAAAGATTTATTTAAGTAGGTACTAGTTTATAGCTTAGCGACGTGAACGAACAAAGCATTCATTCGAGTCATTTTCATTCAACGCGGTAGAAACGTAGGGGAAATAATAACAAAAGGTACGCGATAAATACCCGATAGAATCATTAATTATATTTTCATTTATTTCATTTAATGATTTTATCGGGTATTTATCGCTGTAACGCGGTAGAAACGTAGGGGAAATAATAACAAAAGATACGCGACAAATACCCGATAAAGTCATTAAATGTATTTTTTCATTTAATGATTTTATCGGGTATTTATCGCTGTAACGCGGTAGAAAAAAATAATAACAAAAGGTACGCGATAAATACCCGATAAAATCATTAATTATGAAATGAAAAAATGAAAATAATTTATTTTCTCACACAGAGCTACATTGTGTTGGATGGTTTCTTGAAGTGCACATGTTAATAATAATAGTTACACATGATAGTAAGGCGAGCAAAGTCACTACCAATATTCAAGAAAAAAATTATACCAAGGTGGTCCTATTAAAATATTATTCCCGAGATTAGTAGTATAAATACTAAGAAATTTAAAGACTGACTTCAAATTTTTAGTTTATTAATAACAATCAAATTATATTATCTTATTCTTAGTAATCATTACGGTGTGAGTAAAGCTAAAGCTACTTTTTATTTCTTAATCAGTTGCCACGGGAAAAAATAACCCTTTTAAAATTTTTTATAGAAAAAAGGGCAGAAAATAGTTATAAACTTTTAGGCTCTTACTTTTAAGTAAAGTGGGGAAAGGTCAGGCTCAAACCGTTCGATTAACGATGCAGGACAAACTCTGAAGACAGTCGCCAATGGATTGGCACTCTAAATTTCCATTTCAAATAGTTTACCTATTGTAAGTGATATACTAAGTTCAGATACTTTGTAAATCACTTACTTACAATACAATACGTAGTATGTAGTACGAAGTAAACACACATTTTTACAATGTCATTACATTACATACAGCCTATTGAGATAATAAAAATCAAACCCACAACCTTGCAACGCAGACCGACCCTTACCCACTTTACCAAAGAGGTCTAAACTAGATACTGTAGTGCGTCTGGCATGTTTGCTGACGCACATGTAAAGGACTTTTACGCTGTGATTCGCAATAAAATAACATCTATAAAACGCAGGATACTGGGCAGCACCAACAGCCTGATAGGGGTTCTGGCTGATAGACATTGCAGTAAACTGCAAAGGCACTGGATGTCAAGCCTGATCAACCCCTCCGCTAAGCAAATTTATTACATAAATTAATTCTGTTAATAATTACTGTAATAATATTTGATTATCTGTGACATTTAATACTACTCTTATCTATGGATCTTTGTGTCTGAATCAATAAATGAATTTGAATTTGAATTAAACTGAACCAACCTTGTATTTCAGTTGCTCTGGGCTCGGCAGTCGCGGGTCGTCGGTGTAGTCCGCCTCAAAGAGGAATGATGTCACCAACTTCTCTCCAAACACTGCCTGGATGGAGATAAAGTTAGTATGAAGGAACAACGCCCAGACTCCAGGCAAAACGGAGACGAGAATGGACGTTTTTCAGCTAGGGTGTCTCATACTCATACTCATTTATTCGCCGTAGGAGCACAAGGCACACTTGGAGATGTCAGTTTAAATATACATTGGTTACAATAAGTGGTGCATAAATTATGATTCAAAGCCATAAAACAGACAAGACAGAAAATAACCAAGAAACTTGGGAATATTGGTACATAAAAAAATAGATTAATGGATCAGCTGTAAATGGGCATCGTTAGAGTCATGTAAACAAATAATAATACTTAATTTAAATTCATGGTGCTGCTGTAAAATGGCATTGTCTGATATAGTTAATTCTAAATAAATATTAAATGGGTGTGATACCCAGGGTACCTAGTATGCAGATACTTTACCTAGGTAGAGTATAGCTGCTAAGAGTGCATTGTCATTTGTGGACTAGGCTATGATAAAATAAAGAGCTCTCCACCGAAGCTGTGCAGAGATGCGTACTGGCTAGACTAGAGTGGAGATGCATCACTATAATACTCATAGCACTCGTAATATGTAAATTAAATTAATATAGGTAGGTAGTTGTTCTATCTCACGAAGTCCGTTGGGCTATGTATGTCATAGTGAATGCATGTACACATTGTTTTAGTGTGCGTAAGCGCTAGAAGCAATCAGTCTCGCCCGAGACGCGGTCCGGGTCACTAGTGCTCATTGTATTCACGTCAGATTTTGGTAGCGAGTACCGTCAGCATGACAACTAAGCGCAAAGTCACAATTACAACCAGGGCTAAACGGGCTTCGTAAGATATCGCTATCCCTTCCAGAAAACTTTCGCCCTACAGGTCCATACCAATAATACTTCTTATTACAACCCTATGGTCAGAATGTGTCGTCAGTACAATGATATTTTAGTTAATAACAGTGACAATATTGACATTTTTAACAGAAGGCTATTTAAATTTAAAAAAGATGTTGAAACCACTCTCAAGGAGAGTGGTCCTTAATTCAGTAATTTTCTTTTTATTAATGATTTATCTTGTATTAATGTTTATGTAATTCTCGTAATTTTATTTAGTAATGCATGATTATTATATTACTCATAAATTAATTTATAATACGTACCTATCTGCTTACATAGAACTGTTTTTTAATCATGCTGTGTACACATATTTAGGGATACAGTCTAGCTCTTATTATTGTGTTCTTCTATTTGTATAATATTTGATTGTATTCTGTTTTGTGTGCCAAATAAATAAATAAATAGATAGAACAACTTTACCAAAAATTAAGTAAGTTCATCTTAAGTAGAGAGGCACACTAGCTGCCGGTCTGCCATTGCATCACCCTAAATAGGTAGGTACTTACTGTGATCATAACTTAAACTCACTATCTGATTGAAATTTTTTTTTATGCTTTTCGCGTTGTGACAAATTAGAAAACTTTTTTGCTGTGACGAATTGTTACCTAAATCAGACCTGATTGTATGCAATAAATAAAATACTGAAATACCAATTGTAGATGAAACTGACCTCAAATGTACTGGCCATGACTTGCTGCTGAGGCAGTGTGCAGTGATTCTCTATGCTCAAGATGAGAGGGTATGGAGATGTGACGAAGGCACTCCTGGAACAATATATAACTCGATAAATCTTTTAAGTTCATCATACACTTAAAGCTCCTCCTCCCCGAACACTAGCGCCGCCACATATTTTATCTTATTATTACGTCGAAGAAAGGAAATTCCAAATATTACGTTGGGCAATTTGTGAATCCTATCATAAGCTCTTTTTAATGCATCTGTAATTTTTTTATTTTGTACACTTTTAAGCAGAGTTGCAAAGTTGCTGTTTTTGGCCACCATGGTGGCAAAAAAGAGCAACTTCGCATCTCTGCCTACACTATACAAACTAAAAAATTTATAGAGGCATTAAAAAAAAGCTTATGATAGGATTCACAAATTGCCCAACGTAATTTTTGGAATTTCCTTTCTTCGACGTAATAATAAGATAAAATATGTGGCGGCGCTAGTGTTCGGGGAGGTAGAGCCTTAAGTCACGCTCTGCAGCATCAACAAGCAGTGCACACCCCACCACCCCCACCCCTGGCGCTCACGTCGCGGGCTCACCGCGCGCTCGTGCGTAGTGTTCTGAGAAATGCGGAACGCGCGCGTCTAGAACCGCACTCACCCTGAAGATGTCCCTCGTTAAGGGATGAAACGTTGGTGTTCTTCCAACACAAATAAGGTTTGTAGTTAACCCGCTTACATCCGTAATTAATACACTTAAGTCATTAAATAGCAATAGATAACTCTATACTGAAAACTGCATTTTATTATATCATCATCATCATCAGCCTGTATTAGTCCACTGCTGGACATAGGCCTCCCCTATTGAGCGCCATAGCCATTATTATATACTTACCATGAAATTTAACATTCATAATTTCAGGAAAATGTATAATTGGCCTTTCCTTTTACTTTGCCGTGCACCTTAAAAATGATTTTATAATTTTGAAGTATTACTAATTAGTACCCACTTGAGAAATACTTACATATCATTTCCTTTTTAAAAGTGTGTGATACAATAATAATGTGATTAATAAATTCACCATGAAAAGATATATAAATCAACGGGGAGCAAAATTGTTTAGAACTTTTATTTGTATACTACACAGAATGTGTCCCATTTTGAGCATTTGCTAAATTAATTGTAAGCAAAACAATTGTAAGATACTGTGTTATTTGCAAAAAATAATCCTTACAATAGAGCTTTTTGATCAATATTGTAAAATTATGAGTTTTTTTTTACATTTTGGAGGGTTTGATACCCAAAAAACTTTGAATGGAGTTTAATTTGTTTTAAAATCAAAATGATGTTTTCTTTCAGTAAAATTTTCTATCTATAATATTTAAGATATTTTACCTCCCTATGGCATAGCCGTGGGACGCCCCATATAGCAGATTTTATTCGTTATTAACACGTTCGCGCGAGCAAGCCGTTTCTTCGGATTGCATAAATTGACACGCAATTTGCCCATACAATTGAGTTCGACGTCTATGGACGTTCTGTTGTATTCCTCAGGAGATTATCGCTATTACACGACAGAACGTGTTATCACGGAAATCCTGCGGGATACAAGGAACATGCCGTGGTGGTTTTGTTAGTTCAATCGAACTATCTGACAAGTAACTTCGTCCAGGTTCATAGTCTTTGTCCGACCAATTTCACCATTGTTATTGATAACCGGCTCTGGGGTAGTTTTACCTGATGAAGTTTCATTAAATAAATTGTGCAGCTGTTTCACTAGATACGATCAAATTTCTTAGTTTGAAGGTTCAAACGATAAAACAAAATATAAGATCAATATTATCATGCGTTTTTACCCAAAAACTTAAAAAATAACACGTGCTGTCGCGAATAATGCCTGAAACACGCGCGTCCCTCTCCTGTGACACAGCTAGACTGAGGTGTATGGCAGTGTACGGGGGGATGCGACGTGTAATCACGTTGTGTCGCAGGAGCAACCCGTAGCTAAGCTATTTTCAACTCTATGCTTAGGCTCATATTTGAACCGTCCCAAGTGACAGTAAACGCTTGATATTTTGATATGATGTGACACAGAGAACGAAATTCCCATATTTGTATTAAAATCAAACGTGGCTACACGTTCTGACCATTAGCATCGGTACTAAAAAGGACGTGATATGACGTTGTGTCACCTCACATAATCACCGAAAGGACTTGAAATGACGTTGTGTCAGAGAACGTGTTAAGGGCTTTGTCGCACATGCGATTATGAAGCCCTTAGCAGAAAATTAAAATGAATAAATGCAAGGTATTGGGGGGAATACAACGGGCGCTCTTATCGCTACAAGCATTTCTTAGAGAGAGGTTTGTTTATGATCAGTTCTATATCGGGGGCACAAACTGGTTCATTCAGGATCGAGGCGAAGGGCAAAGCGAGGCCTTCGAAGTGCGAAGCCGCGAGCAGAAACTATTAAATGGTAGTATTTTTGGCCGTGTATCGTAAGTCCTAGCAGCTTCCAGCGGTCAGAAAACCGAAGAAAACTGAAACGCCGGCCGATTACCTGGCAATAGTTTCCACGACTCGTCGGAACGGGATTTTCGTCGTGAACGTGTGCCCGTGGTAGATGACAGGACTGCCATCGTCTCCGTCCCAGCAGTCCAGTTCGACACAGCGGCATCCTGTTAGCAGGACCTGTAGAAAAAGAGATCAATTTTATAAGATTGTTGCTATTGCTAAACGTAAACAAACAAACTTGTCTTGTTTTGATTGAAACGTCAGTCAAGTCAAGAAAGAAAGAGAAAGAAGTCATCAAACTTCAAAATGACGTATTTGCCAGCTATGATAAAAAAAGTCCTCATTAATTAATCAAAATGTAAATATGATTGCTTCACAGTAGATCTTTGGTAGTGATCAGCAGTGATAGGAATAGGTAGTGCTTATTTACCTAAACTTCGAGGAACAGTGAAAAGAATCGGAGACTTCCTTCCGAAAATATTTTTTTTGTCCCAAAATCCCGGACATTACTTAAGTACATTAGAAAATAATGTTATTAGTATAAGTAGTTGGTCTATGTTTACCTAAAGTTTGCGACTAGACATAACATAGCATAGAGTCATTACAACCACAAAATTTTCTTTTGGAGAACGATTTGTAAATAACTTGTTGATCTTAAAACTATCAAACACAATCTTTGTATTATTATTATTATTATTATTAGCCAAATTTATCCCACTGCTGGGCAAAGGCCTCCCCCCACTCTCTCCAGACATTACGATCACTGGCCAGCTCCGTCCAGTCGACCCGGAATTTGTTCAATTCGTCCTGCCATCTCCATCTAGGTCTACCGCGTCGCCTTCTCGCCTGTTCAGGTTGCCAATCGGTGGCTACCTTAGTCCATAGCTCTCCTGGCATCTTTGTATAAGAATGTATATTAAATATTTTAGATTATATTAATTATATTATTCATATATTATATTATATCATGGCCTGTGACAGCGTTAAATCGCGAAGAGTGGAAGGAGAAAAGAGAGGCTTTTGCCCAGCAGTGGGACAGTAATGGCTGAAAAAAAAATTATATTATATCATATTAATAGTAATTATTATATTCGTTAAAATATAAAACTAAACACTGACGCGGAAATAAGGTAATGTTTTTGATTTCTGTCGCTTCGGTATGTAGACTAAAGTAAAGAAGCGACGATGAAACCTTTAGCCTGTTAGTTCTTATTTTTAGAGCTGGAGCAAAACTCGTCCGAAGCATTTTTATCCTTAAGATAATCTGATATTTTGTAGTCAGCCTTTTTACAAAGGATATGTTTGACAATTTGTTTGAATTTATTTATTGATAATTTTTGCAACCCACTTGGAGTTTTGCTGTAGCGTATACATTGCCCTTTAAAAAATGCATTTATCTTGCATTCACCATTGTACCTAAGTAATGTCCGGAATTTTGGGGCAGATGTCCCGGAAAAAAATATTGTTGGAAGGAAGTCTCCGATTCTTTTCACTATTCCTCGAAGCTTAGGTAAATAAGCACTACTTATTCCTATCACTGGTGATCAGGTATGTAATGATTCACATAAAATATGTGTGGAATTAAAAGTTTATCCCTGAAACGAGTTTAGGACGAATATAATTATTAATTATATAAGTAGCCGATGAAATCTGAAATATTTGAAATCGGAATCAGGGGAAAAATATTAAATTGGCTGAAATCATACCTCCTAGACAGGAAACAGTTTGTCCAAATTGAACATTGTTGTAAAAATTCAGGAATTATACAAACAGTGAAATCAAAAACAATTACCATAAACAATTCAATTCCACAAGGAAGTGTTTTAGGATGCACTCTATTCCTAATCTACATAAATGACCTGCCTAAAATTGCTGACTCCTTCTGCATCCTTTTTGCAGACGATGTGTCCCTTCTTTTCAAATGCCAATAAATTTCACTTAACAGAATAAAAGTAAGTTTTCATAACATAACCACCTGGTTAGAAGCTCACAATTTGGAAGCAAATACAAAAAAGACAAAAATCATACAATTTACCCAGAAAACACCTCTAGATCTATCTCCACTAACAAGTAGCCTCAATATTGAAGAAGTCCAAGATCATACCCTATTTTAGGCCTAAAAATTGATACTCACCTAATTGGAAAGGACATATTATAGAAAAAACCAAAAGCAAACTATCACAATTTATTTATGCCTTATCTATCTTAAAAAGTAACACAAACACTAAAACAGCTTTATCTGCCTACTATGCATATGTTTATTCATGGCTACGCTATGGCATAGTAATCTGGGGCAACAGTGTAGATACAAACCAATTATTTATATTGCAGAAAAAATGCCTGCATATTATTGTTAATATCAGAAGACGCACCAGCTGTAGACCACATTTTATAGAACAAAAATTACTAACTTTGACATTATGAAACAGCATTATTTGTTAGAAAAAACCTGAATTTATACCAATTTGATAAAAATCCACGAAGAAAAACAAACTTCATCCTTCCAATACCTAGACTTGAACTATACAGACAGAGCCCTTAATACATGTCCATTAAAATACATAATAAACTACCAACATTCCTTAAATCTGAACCCAAACACCATGTATTCGCATCAAAACTACAAGAATTGCTTATTAAAAAATGCTATTATGACATAAAAGACTTTTTTGCAGACAAACTATTAGGATAGAATCCCTACATTTTCTTTTTAACAACGGAAGAGCTTCGAAGTGTTCTTAATAATATAATAGGTTATATATTGATTAATTATAAGATGTCAAGTATAACCTAGTCACACAAATTTAAAAAAAGTAAACTATTTTGTTAAAAAGTGTTATTGTACCTACCTTAGTAAATTTATATTATTTTATACTACACAAATGTTATTTATTGTTCATAAAAGATCTCCTAATTTAGTCCTTAACTTAAGTCCCAGATTAAGATATATTGCCATACCCTACCTGACAGGGTACATTAATACTTACTATATGTAATATTTTTGTTTCGCAATAAAAATACTGAATACTGAATACTGAAAAATAATTATCATGTCGAGTTAGTTTTACCTAGATAACGGTATACTGCTTATAGCTGGCAGCCTAATTACGTTTCGTTGAACGTACTTTGTCATAGGTACGTTACTTACGTAGCGTAGGTATCGAACAAAGTTATCAAAACAAGACCCAAAGAGAATGTATTTTATTTAGCCCCTCAAGTGAGACCTGGCGTAATGTCCGGAAAATACTATTTTGCTATCTACGAAATCGACTGCGCATGTCTGTTATCGATTTGTTTATTCGCTTGGCCTGCCACCCACGCTGTTCTAATCGTTTCGTTTCTCGCGATTCGACATCAGACTTTGCCAAACTCGGTTAGGAGACCCTTGTAATCCATAGACAAAATCATAAAATTAACAATCAAACAAGCAAGCAAGCGAAGCAATCTGTCATCGTGAAACGTCCGTCAAACAACATTTACAAAACAAAACATTTCTCAAAGTTTGCCGGAACTTTTCACGGTTGTTTTAGCTTTTTTCCTGCTTTATCTTGCAAAATGAAAGAAAACAACGGAGAGATTGATACCAGGAACGTTGTGAAGAACAGGGAGTTGCTTTATCGCATGATTATCAGGTAATAAACGATTTGTCACTAATTTTGTTTACCTTACTTTGGCTTCGTTTTTTACTGTAATGTGTACACAAATATTAAAATGAATACTTTTTCTATGCTTAAGAACCCTTCTTGTGCTATTACGTTTGAAAATATACTTCTAAATGCTAAAAATACAGAAACAGTTTGAGGTTATGTTGATGATGTATTCTTTTCAGCCAACTGTTCTACGATGGTTTTCAACCTATCGCTGCTTCTCTAGCTCAGGCTGTTCACGCCGACCCTCCATGCCCGCCAAGTGACAGGTTAGTTTATTCATTTCAACCTCTAAATACTAATTAACTAGCTTGTAACTGTTCTTAATTAATTCTTTATTGCACTAAATAAAACATAAAACTAGAGAAGGAATGCCAAAGGCGAGCTATTTTAGTTTATGCTAACTTGCATTTGTCATAAATTCTGTATCGGATCTATTTCTATTATTATTTATATTATTATTCTATTACCTTGGGGCTAGATAATGCTGTGTGAATTGTCCAGCATTTATTATATATTATTATTATTTCCTAGTGTACTGCTCTTTATCATGGAAATTAACATTGTTCACCCGGTCTCCCGCACAACAGGCCTAGCCTAGTGCAGGGATCATAGGAAATCAATGCTCTCACTTAATCGCACAACTGTAGCAACTATTCTATGTTACATTAAGTCATGCATTTGTTAATCCTAATGTAAATAAATTATTTATTTTTCTTTTGTATACTGCCTGTAAAGTATATTTATTTTTTGCTTAAAGCAGATAAATCATCATCTTTAGAGCTTGCTAAGCAAACAGCATTTTAAAAAAATTGGTTGTCTGTAAAGTCGGTTTACTGACGATAGTTGAACATGACAACATCTTTTGCACTTCAAGCCTTACATGGAACGCCTCAGAGCGAGGTAACGCCGCATGACGTCAGAGCGAGGTAACGCCGCATGACGTCATGTTTTTTCGTGCGTGCAGCCAGCTCTATCGAATTATAAGACGTCACGTCAAAACCATTCATGCTTATTTATCGCATTTAGGTAGGTAAATACCTATTTTTCAAGATGTTTCAACAGGTTTCAGTCATGGCCTAGATTGGCTAGCAACAGAGGTGAATGGTCAAAATTAGAGGAGGCCTCTGTCCAAAGTGGCACACAGACGGATGCTGAAGAAGTTGTTTTAGTTTAAGTTAAAGTATCTTACTGCATATTCTAAACTGTCTGAATAAAAGGCTTATACATATTACAATGTTGTAGTTTACAATGTTGTGGTCACAGGATTACTCCAAGCAACTGTAGTCGAAACTCTAAATAAAGATCGGTTATCTTGCTATAAGGAGACCACACAACTGGCGGATCTGTAGAACCATGTGACAGTAATAAACCCCAAAAGTGGTGTCTGTTACTGTGTTTGGCGTTTGTTTTCTTATTGTGACAAGGTTCTACAGAGATCCACCAGTTGTGTGTGGTCTATAGGACACTTGTAATTGGTGAAAAAATTACAATAATATCCCACACAGAGAGCATAATTATGATAATTTAGTTTGCAAGTTACTCCCATTCAAAAATGAATGATTTTTAAACAGTGTAGTTTTTATTTTCAAAATATCAAAATTGCTATGAGTATAGAAATTCCTGTAAAGGTCTCATCTAAATAAAGCATTTTTAATTTTGTGATAATAATATTTCCCACTGATATACAAACCATCTACATGACTACAAATACTTGGGATATTATTAAAATTTCTTAGAAATTACCCTGAGCTTACACACTATAATAACAAAAACCTAACTATCAATATTATTTATATATTTATTAACCCCTGACGCAAAAAGAGAGGGGTCTTATAAGTTTGATGTGTCTGTGTATCTGTCTGTGGTATTGTAGCTCACAATCGGATGAACCGATTTTCGTTTAGTTTTTTTGTGTCATAGATAATTTTATCCCGAGTGTTCTTAGCCATTTCATGAAAATCTGTTCAGCTAATAAACGTCGGCGGGCTTAAAATTGTTAATTTTGTCTTGTATTTATTTATTTTTTGACTAATTGACATATTACAGGCTACTAAACCTCATGATGGTAGGCCTCCAACATGAGCCGGACCGCAAGGACCGTCTGGCGGCGTCCAGCGGAGCTGAGCATCTGCTCGGAACTACTGGGTTCGGTGAGAATCATTCTTTTTAATTTAGCCTATTTGGTTGACATAAAACGGCCGACATAAAATCTCTCCGGTTCTCAATTTAGCCTATTTTGTTCCGTGACCTTGCAAAAAGCTCTCCTGTTCTGATAATCTTAACTCTGACAAAGCGCGCGCACTAAAAACGAGCTAAACGACAGGCTACAAAAAGGCAAATCTACACAAGTGACCAATATACCCATATAATATGCATAGTAAATTGTCATTATATAGTAACCAATATAAGCTGTGTGGTACTGGCTTAGAATTTGCACCACTCCAACGCTTCCCGCCGGTGTCATAAGAGGCGACTAAGGTATTTGGTTTACCACCGAACTGCGATCCCCAACCCGCATGCCCAGCATTTATGGCATTACCCCCCATGAGATAAAAGCCAATAAGGCGCTTATCAGGGGTAGGCCTGCGTCCAGCAGTGGACCAATACAGGCTGTTGAGGTTGAGGACCAATATACCTGGAGTGTTGGGTTTGAGGATTTTGGTTTTTTTGCTGTGCGCGGCGATTTTAAAAAGATGCTAGAGCCTTATAAAAATAAAAATCATATAAAAATCTTCAAACCCCTTTGATGAAATCCGGATAGTTACCGATGTTCTTACCGAATTTTATGAAAACGAGAGACAAAATTGGCGCATATCCTTATCGCCCTCCTGTACTGATTAGATTATATTTATACTTTTTCCAGATCTTGAGTTCGAAATGGACGCATCATCCCTAGCCCCTGAACCGGCTACATACGAGACAGCGTACGTGACGTCACACAAGATGGCGTGTCGCGCCGGCGCGTTCAGTTCGTGCGGACAGCTGTTAGCTACAGGCAGTGTGGATGCTAGCATCAAGGTATGTTCGCGTGTTTTTGTGTAGTAGGCTCATGTGTCTTAGTGACGTAGGTACGTGACGTCACACAAGATGGCGTGTCGCGCCGGCGTGTTCAGTTCGTGCGGACAGCTGTTAGCTACAGGCAGTGTGGATGCTAGCATCAAGGTATGTTCGTGTGTTTTAGTGTAGTAGGCTCATGTGTCTTAGTGACGTAGGGTCGTGACGTCACACAAGATGGCGTGTCGCGCCGGCGCGTTCAGTTCGTGCGGACAGCTGTTAGCTACCGGCAGTGTGGATGCTAGCATCAAGGTATGTTCGTGTGTCTTAGTGACGTAGGTACGTGACGTCACACAAGATGGCATGTCGCGCCGGCGCGTTCAGTTCGTGCGGACAGCTGTTAGCTACCGGCAGTGTGGATGCTAGCATCAAGGTATGTTCGTGTGTCTTAGTGACGTAGGTACGTGACGTCACACAAGATAGCATGTCGCGCCGGCGCGTTCAGTTCGTGCGGACAGCTGTTAGCTACCGGCAGTGTGAAAGTATGTTCGTGTGTCTTAATGTAGTAGGTTCATAAAGTTGGCGGTGTTACACCCCGCTGCCTCGGTGCGCACGTTAAGCCGTTGGTCCTGCCCCTGACCTGTCCCCGGTCTTGTCTGTATGCCGTCCCATCAGATTTCACAGAAATCAAATGTTATCCCAAAAATACCCCTGAATGCGGCTTACGCACTAAAAAAACAAAACCCTTAGGAGAACACCATCATTAATTTATTTACTAGCTTCTGCCCGCGGCTTCGCACGCGTTGTTTCTATGGAAACGTTTTGAGGTTATTTATATCCCATGGCAACTGATTTATGGGATAAAAGTCGACTATGTTTGATCCCATGGTTAGACTTACCTGTATGCAAAATTTCAGCCTGATCCGTTCAGTAGTTTTGACGTGAAGAGGTAACAAACATCCATCCATCCATACATCTATCCATCCAAACTTTCGCATTTTTAATATTAGTGTGATGTGATGTGATTTGTGGAGATGGGCAGATGACATCTCTAACACCGCAGGGCGAACCTGGATGAGATTGGCGCAGGACCGTGTGGAGTGGCACAAAAGTTTGGAGACCTATACCCAGCAGTGGGTGAAGTCGGGTTGCGGATGATGATGATGATGATGTGATTTATATTTTGTTATCAGATCTTGGATGTGGAGAGAATGCTGGCCAAGTCAGCTCCTGAGGAGGTGGATCCGGGCCGAGAGCAGCAAGGACATCCTGTTATCAGAACTCTGTGAGTATAACCAACGAAGTTCACCTACCCTCTACTAATTTGTTAAAAATTGTTCAACATTGATTTATAATTATTCTCCTTACTTGATTTTACGCACTTATGTAAAATGTTTTTTGTTAAGAAACTTTAGGAATATTATTAAAGTTTGTTATGGAAGAGCGTTACCTCCTAATACAGGTATTTCATACTTAAAAGGAGGTTCCGAGCACTGTCATAGTATATTGTAATAATTGATTGATTAATGAAATAAACATTTTGTATAACTAGATAGATTTAAGAGGGCATTGCGCGCCATTTTGTGAAAAGCGTTCGTAGGAGCGGGACAGAGCATAAGTACGTTTTTGGAAAAAGCGCAAAAATGATGTTTTTGCTTATTTACAAGAAAACTATACAACTTATGAAGGAACTGTATTAAGGAACCAAATAATTAGTAATAACCTACGAATCAAAACAAAAATCTTTTCTATAGACCGCAAGGTTCCTGAGATCTCGAGCAAGAGTCATAGCCTCATCATTTAATTTAAACAACAATAATTTGTATATTTTTTATTTGTATGATGTATGACAATAAAGAAATCTGAATCTGAATCTGCAAGTTATGTGCGAAACAGTGCACTTTCATAAATAAATTCTTTCACAATCGTGTTTTCACTTATAAGGAACCAAAGAAAAATGTAGATTTTTATGTCATATACGATCGCATCGCGGTTTCACCCGCGTAGTTCCCTTTCCCGTGGGAATTCCCGGATGAAATATAGCCTATGTCACTCCCTGAAAAGTTTTTGGCCATTCTGCGGCTCTCGCGTTCCTTTCTCGCCTTCCCCGCGCGACGTTCGCTCGTCCTTGTCTCGCAAAACCAATCTCACTTCATCTTAAGGCGGTACCCTACCTCGTTATTGTGTGAAGAGGATAGGCATAGGATTTCGCGTTCACAGGAGCGGGACAGAGCAAAGCGGCGTAAGCCCAAAAATCAAGTTTTTAGTAGTTATTTGCTCCCCACAAACATTAGAATAGTTAATTGAAAAAAAGGCAACATATAAAATGTTCTTTATACTTAGCTCAATTACTATGCTTAATCTCAAGATCGTATCATCTGTATTTATTGAGAAATTAGGGTTTTAGTAAAAAATTAGAGGTAACTTTGCGATTTTTTTCTATCGAGAAAATTTTATGGAATCGTGTTTTCGAAACATATGATCGATAGAATAAGTCCTGAACTTTACCATATATAAATTTCAAAGTTAAATATTCAGTAGTTTGGAAGATATGGAGGTCCGACGGAGTTGAAAATAAGCAATTTGAGGGTAGGTACCCCTTTAAGTTTCTTTCTCATAACTGTCCAGTGTCCACCATTATTAGTTAGTTTATTGTTAGTTCTGTAGTTGGATTACATTACTCATAGAAATGTGTCTGTTTTAGTAGACTATATTACACTAAGACTACCGCAACGTAGACCGCGCAAATAAATAAATAAATAAATAAATAAATAAAATAAATAATGCTGGACAATTCACACAGCATTATCTACCTCCAAGCTAAGCAGAGCTTGTGTTATGGGTACTAGATAACTGTACATAATACAATACACTACATAGATAGATATTTTTTATTATACATAGAAAACATCCAGAACGCCCTGGACAAATGTCTGCAGATCGTACAAACATTTGTCCCGAGGCGGGAATCGAACCCGCAACCTCCTGCGTCGCAGGCAGACCTTCGCCCGCTGCGCCACAGAGGTCGTCATTCACGAATTTTTTAAACTAGCACGGGGGGTAGAAGTCTGGTGGTTATCTTTTTAAGTTCATTTATGTTCCCTTTTCTTGTATTGTCAAGATTCTGCTTATAAGTTTTGTAATGTAAGTACGTATGTTTTTGTGCAATAAAGAATTATTATACACTCATTCTTAAATCTCGTCTATAATAGTACAGTCAGCTGCACAGACATGTATACACTTCCAAAGTTTATCTTTTATTTTACTCGGAACTTTTCAAATAAAAGGACATGCACACGTTTTTCGTACAAAGAAGTCATCGTACTTCGTCAGAATACGGTACATAAATTATCACAATTACTATACACTTACTGTTTAGTCAAATTGAAAACTTGGGAGTGCATACATATTTTTGCAGCCGACTGTACATTATGGTACTAGTGTGTAACATTGGTGATTACCGCCGAGGCGCCATTGAGACCCGAGCCGTGGGCGAGGGTCTTAAGAGAGCCGAGGACGGTAATCATCAATACACACGTGTATCATACGACGTTTTTCAACACACTTGTGAATAAAATACCAATAAAAACTCATTTTATTTAGTACCTACATAGAGAAAAATAAATCAGTTTTCCTATGCGCGCGCATTGCGATCGGCCACAGACTAAAGGGATGAGGTTTTTTTTATTTTCCGCGCATAGGGTTTGAGCCTATTCTGCCACGTACAAAATGTTAATTTAAAGTTTTCTTTTATTACAGAGAAAACAAAAGTTACAATCGAGTGAAAGTTTTATTTATTAAACACGTACGAGTTAAAATTATCTATTTAAATAAGAAGTTGCATGAAAGCAAGCAATAAGAACATTAATTTATTTGTTCTATTGAAAACGATCTTTTTTTTGAATAAAAACTTTTTGAGAACAAAGCAACTCAACCAATAAAATTAAAAAAAAATCTATAACTCACTAGTGAGTTATAGCAAGGAAAAAGTCACAGTTTGATTATGGGTGTCATTCTGTGCCTAATTGCGGTGACCATAGAACCACTTTATGAGCAAGTGTGTTGAAAAAATTCATTTTTTACTATAGAAAATAAAATATTATAAAACTATTCTACAGTTAAAAATATATCGGCACGGTGAATCACCGGCCGCGAAGCTAGGCTCAAGCGGTCGGTGACTAGGGCTGCAGAGAAAGTATATTATTATTTATGGTGAACAACCGAAATAAATGATTTGAATTATTATTTACTAACAATTTACAGGTATGACCACACAGATGAGATAACAGCTCTGGACTTCCACCCTCGCGAACAGATCCTAGTCTCTGCCTCCAGAGACCACTGCATCAAGCTGTTTGATATAACCAAGGCCTCTGCTAAGAAAGCCTTCAAGTCTATTACTGTAAGTATCACAGTAATATTATAAATGCGAAAGTTTATTTTCTCCTGCGACGCAGGAGGTTGCGGGTTCGATTCCCGCCTCGGGACAAATATTTGTACGATCTGCAGATATTTGTTCAGGGTGTTCTGGTCGTTTTCTATGTATAATAAAAAATATCTATCTATGTACTCGTATATTATTATGTATATCAGTTATCTAGTACCCATAAACACAAGCTCTGCTTACCTTGGGGCTAGATAATGCTGTGTGAATTGTCCAGCATTATTTATTTATATTTATTAATTCACAAATCAGATAACAATCAAATTATGTATAAACCTATGCTACTTTTGAAAATTTTGATCTAGATTGAAATCAATAATGTGAACATAGAAACAAAAAAAATTTGCGTGCACTAGATTTAAATAACCCAGTTTTTAAAATTTTTTTATAAAAAAGAAGGACATTAACAAACACTGTTACTGAGACAATAATTTAACAAGATTTTTTTAAACACCGCTTAAATCTACAATGGTTATGGTTATGGCTATTTGATTTGGTTACTGTGTAGTTTGGATGGATGTATAGATGGATGGATGTTTGTTACCTCTTCACGCCAAAACTAGTGGACGGATCGGGCTGAAATTATGCATACAGGTAATTCTAATCCTGGAATCAAACATAACTAAGTCCTAGTAACTTTTTATCCCATAAATCAGTTCCCATGAGATATAAATCACCTTTAAACGTTCATAGGACAAATGTTTGTACGATCTACAAATATTAGTTCCGGGTGTTCTGGTCGTTTCTATGTATAATAAAAAAATACCTATCTATGTAATGTATTGTATTATGTATATCAGTTATCTAGTACCCATAACACAAGCTCTGCTTAGCTTGGGGCTAGATGATGCTGTGTGGATTGTCCAGCATTATTTATTTATTTATTTATAACACTCTTTTTGACTCTTCTTGCGTCGGGGGCTAAAAATGATAGTTAGATATAGTTTTAAAGTTACTTATCTAGAAGACCAAAATCATTACTAATCTACTATATAAAAATAAGTCGGGTTTTCCTTCCTGACGCTATAACTCCAGAACGCACGAACCGATTTCCACGGTTTTGCATTCGTTGGAAAGGTCTCGGGCTCCGTGAGGTTTATAGCAAAGAAAAAATTAAGAAAGTAAGAAACATAAATTTCCACGCGAGCGAAGCCGCGGGGCGCAGCTAGTTCCTTATAATTTATATTCTCTCCCAGGATGCGGGACCTGTCCTCTGCGTAGCCTTCCACCCCCTCGGCGACCACATTATAGCGACCACTGCCCATCCCGTGATCCGGCTCTATGACGTCACCACGGGTGCCTGCTTCGTCTGCCCTATAGCCTCGCACCATCACAAGAGGAAGGTCAATGCTATCACGTAAGTCAACACTTGCGCCTTCCCATCTTCCGAGGACATCCGTGAGGGCGGGTGCGGCGGCAGATTTGGCCGAAGATCTCAAGAGGCGCAAATATGCAGGTCTCGACAGAGCCTACACATTTGCTCCCCTTGGAGTCGAGACCCTAGGTCCGTGGGGTACCGAGGCTTTTCGGGTTTGAAAAAATTATCTAAGCGTCTGGTCGAAGCAACGACCCGAGAGCTGGTGAGTATCTGGCGCAGCGCGTCAGCATTGCCATACAGCGGGGCAATGCAGCCAGCGTAGCGGGGACGCGACGACTGGTGTTGATATGGATCAGTTGAGCTACCTGTAAATTGTTTGCAACAGTCTGCAGTTAGCTCAGTTGTTTTAATTCTAAATACTAGTGTAATTTTCTTTGTGAATAAAGGCTTCTGCCATGTTAAAAAAAATCACGTAAGTCACAGGCCAATTCTACCACCGAACTGCGATCCCCAACCCGCATGCCTTGCGTGGGGATTATGGGCATTACCCCCCATGAGATAAAAGCCAATAAGTCGCTTATCAGGGGAGGCCTGCGTCCAGCAGTGGACCAATCAGGCTGTGGAGGTTGAGAAGTAACAGGCCATAAATTGTTTTGACGTAGACGAGTACCTAAATTTTAAATTTTAAGAGCATTAATTAATAATATTTTATACGTAATACATAATAATGACATATTTAATATTTGCCCACCTGCTTGCGGGTCGAATATATTGTCATCGCATAGCCTTAAGGCGAATAGTAGGGTGGATAGTGGTGCCACTACATAATTAATTTTATAATTACGTTATACAAAGGAATTATCAAAAAATCGGACCGCGCGTCGACGATATCTATCATAAGCTTTTTTTAAATGTATCTTTAATAGTTTTGTACTGTATTATTTTGGCAGATACTTGTTTCAAGAGTTTAGTTCCTATTGGTGGCCACCGGTTTTCAAGGTTTTTGATTGAATAACACAAAACAAAACTATTGCAGATACATTTAAAAAAAGCTTATGATAGATATCGTCTACGCGCGGTCCGATTTTTTGATAATTCCTTTGTATAACGTAATTATAAAATTAAATATGTAGTGGCGCCACTATCCACCCTACTATTCGCCTTAAGATCTTGGCATGTAATTATTGTATTCTGCAAATAAACAATTGATTCTGATTCTGATTCTGAACAACAAGACACTGACCCCGTGATTCGGCTCTATGACGTCACCACCGGCGCCAGAAAAAAAAAATCAGTTGGAATACAAATTATTTTTTTTCACTGCATGTAATATTTTTTTCTCTGTCTTTATGAACCTCATTTTTCCTGTTTTATGTAATACTAGCTGCATTCTTACTACTCGTTGTCCTATTACCCGTTTCCCCGTAGGAAGCATTTTACCGCGGTAAAAAGTAGCCTATGTTCATCAGGAATAATGGTAATAGTGCATTTTACACCTAGGCGAGAAAGTGATCAATTCCTACCGAGTGTGTCGTTTTGCCTTAAAACACACGAGGTAGGAATCGCACTTTCTGCCGAGTGATAAATAGTGCTTTATACTACACCTTTGAGGAAAATAAAAAGCAGAATTAATTATTAATTGAAATTTAAAAGAACTTACCGCGCCCAATGATGTTGGTAAAACCTCATTGACCGCGCCAGCCTTTGGTCAAAATATTGTTCGGAAATCGGAGGACGCCTAATGGACTTGGAATAAAAACTTTTTGTCGTTTGACCGAACGAAAATAACCATAGCTACCGGCCGATCTTTTAGGAAATTAAAAAAAAATAACACGTTAGAAATGGATTTCCATACACATTTTCCTCCCGCTAAAACACGTGAGAAATGAAATTCCATAGAGTTTTTCCTCCCGGTTTCCTATAGGCCTGCAAAGACATACTTTCTATTCTATAAATGGAAAAGGAATAGGCAACTTTCCGAGCAGGTGTAGTATAAAAGAATTTTTCAAATCGGTCCAGTAGTTTCGGAGCATATTCAATACAAACAAACAAACAAATCTTTCCTCTTTATAATATTAGTATAGATATGGACTGCCTTGTTGGTCTAGCGGTCAGCTTGATCAACCGCTGATTATGAGGTCCTGGGTTCAAATCCCGGGTCGGGCCAATAGTTGTTATTGGGGTTTTCTAGCAAGGAAAATTTACAGTAGCAGCCCGGAGTCAGGAAGTTGGGGGTGTTACACCCCCGTGCCTCGGAAAGCACGTTAAGCCGTTGGTCCTGCGCTTGACCTCTCCCCGGTCGTGTCGATCTGCCGTCCCATCGAATTATGAGAATGAGGGAATAGAGAGTGCGCCTGTGTTTGCGCACACACTTGTGCACTATAATATGTCCTGCGCATCTGGCTAGTCTCCGATTAGACTGGCCGCCGTAGTCGAAATTCGGCTAGGAGGACATCAATTTATGGTGTATTTATCGTAGGTACTTTCTACTAATATTATAAAGCCGAAAGTTTGTAAAATCTGAATTTTTGTTCTACCTAAGATCTCCAAAACTACTGAACAGATCAAGATGAAATTTGGCGTACGTTTAGAGCAAAGCCTAACTTAGATGATAGGCTACTTATTATACCGAAAATACACGTGCGAAGCCGCGCCCAGAAGCTAGTAAATCACAAATTAATGAATGTACGACTTTGGCTAAGGGCGGTTTTATTCGTTTCTTTTTCAGTTTCTCCCCCAACGGTAAATACTTCGCCAGCGGTAGTGCGGACGGCACCGTCAAACTTTGGGACACAGTGTCCAACAGATGTTTCAACACATTTGTGAACGCGCATGACGGTTCCGAGGTCTGCTCCGTCGCTTTCACAAGGAATAGCAAGGTAACTTGACTTGGCATACAAATATTGTATGGAATAGCAAAGTAATTTGACGTAATTTTTTGTAAGCTGTATAAAAATGTTTGTAAAGCTTCGGTAGTGTCATCGTTTCAATACGTATTTAAGATCCTTTATGTAAAAATGTTCGGTATAAACGATTTATTATTATTTTTCAAAAAATCAAAATCAAAACTCTTTATTTCCATAAATACAATAAATGTACACTTAGAAAAGGTCAAAATATAAAACTAAACACTATTATTTGACTTAGACAGGAAACAATGTCTAATAGATGCTTCGACACGTTTGTCAACGCGCATGACGATTCAGAAGCCTACTCTGCCACTTTTAATAGGAATAGCAAGACAATTTGACTTGGCATACAAAAATATCAGTTGGAATACAAGACATGATGTTGGCAAAGAATGGTTAAGAGTGACACAAGACTTCAGAATGGCGCAATAGAAAGTAAGCCTGCCTATACCCAGCTTGTTTAGACAATAACTTTTTTGAGTCCAAAGTAATTATTTTTTGAGTCCAAACTAATTATTTTTTGAGTCCAAATTAATTCTTTTTTGAGTCCAAAGTAATTCTTTTTTGAGTCCAAAGTAGATAGATAGATAAAAAATTTATTTGGTACTACAGACACACATACAATTAACAAAGATAATTTACAATTTAAACGCAAACGAGCACTTTAAAAAGTAAGTGGGTTTTGGTACTTAGTTTGTGTGTGCTGCAGCACGACAAATAGGCCATGGCTCAGTGAAAATTAATTATTATTATAAGTCTATCTTTTTAGTCCAAAGTAATTATTTTTTGAGTCCAAAGTAATTTTTTTTTGTTTCAGTACCTACTAACCTCTGGAATGGATTCTTCCATAAAGCTATGGGAACTAGCTAGCAGCAGATGTCTGATACAGTACACAGGAGCTGGCACTACTGGTAAATATTATTTTGAAAATTACCTACTGATGTAAAAATCCTCTATGCCACCATCACCGCGCTATTGAAAACTTTCCCTGCAAAAAGGCTTACTACAAAATATCAGATTGTCTTGCTGGAGGATAAAAGATGCTGGAGGAAATAGTACATTGTACATCTAGGCGATAAAGTGCCCAATTCCTATCGAGTGTCATTTGGCGCCCGAGGCGCCCCTTAATAAAAAATTAATAAAATAAATCCATTCGATGGGTCTCTCAAAACTGAGTCTAATCGGTTCTGTCATTTTTTTTCCTAAACTTATAGTTTCGGAGTAAATCACTAGAACCGATATCTGCCTACGGTTAAAGGGCGGCGACCGAGCAAATAAATAAATAAAATAAATAATGCTGGACAATTCACACAGCATTATCTAGCCCCAAGCTAAGCAGAGCTTGTGTTATGGGTACTAGATGACTGATATACTTAATATAATAAACTACATAGATAGATTTTTTTTTATTATACATAGAAAACATCCAGAATGCCCTGGAAAAATGTCTGCAGATCGTACAAACATTTGTCCCGAGGAAGGAATCGAACCCGCAACCTCATGCGTCGCAGGCGGACCTTCGCCCGCTGCGCCACAGAGGTCGTCACGTAAATGTAAAACGTAATGTTTATTACATATCTTCGTCAGTAATGGTCCGATTTGGATAATTTAAAAAGATATATCATTCTTATGTCATAAAGAATAACGTGGTACTTCCTCCAACATATTCAAGCACCGAATAAAAACATGGCTGCTGGAGAGAGTGTTCTACAGCTTCGGGGAGTTCCTAGAGTTACCGGAACTGTAGAGCACAACCCCCGTGCCTAATGCATATAAAATAGGAAGAAATAAAGCGCGAAGAATATATAAAGGCACCTTAGTCGATAGTGGATAAGATTAATTAGTGAAATAAGTAAAATCAGTGAAATTGACGACCTCTGTGGCGCAGCGGGCGAAGGTCTGCCTGCGACGCAGGAGGTTGCGGGTTCGATTCCCGCCTCGGGACAAATGTTTGTACGATCTGCAGACATTTGTCCAGGGCGTTCTGGATGTTTTCTATGTATAAAAAAATATATCTACCTATGTAGTGTATTGTATTAAGTATATCAGTTATCTAGTACCCATAACACAAGCTCTGCTTAGCTTGGGGCTAGATAATGCTGTGTGAATTGTCCAGCATTATTTATTTATTTATTATTAAATATTATAATCCGAAAATAAATAAATATCTATGTAAATGTAACGAAGACTATGTTATATAATTTAATTTGACGTGTAAATTTATATTTTATCAATAAAATCTTGTATCTTGTATCAACAACACAAATTTACAAAGAAACAAAATTACTAAATATTAAACAGTTATACATTTACAACACTTGCGTTCTTGTTCGTAAAATCCTCAAAAACCAAATCCATACTAACTTATCCTTTGCCAAACAGCGTGAAATAACCAAGCGAAACACTCGCAGAGCCAGCTTCTTAGTCCTACCCAAGCCGCGTACCAAAAACTACGGAAAAAAGATGTTTCCGTACGAAGGTGCACAGTACTACAATAAAATACCCTCCATTATAAAAAATGTAAACCCATTCAATGCATTTAAAACAAAACTAGCTGAATATGTAGCAGATTATTATTTTTAGATGCATTGGATGGGTAAGTACCTATTAGATGTACGAAAACGACCTACTCAATTTATATCTACTTTAGAATAATTTTTTGTTCTCATGTAAGTGACATTGTCTTTTTGAGAATAAATTTCTTTAAACCGAAACCGATCTTAGTTCTATTGAAATTGCTGTAACTTTACTGATCCTCACTATACCCCTCCCCAGGCCGCCAAGAGCACGTGTCCCAGGCTATATTCAACCACACGGAAGACTACGTGATGTTCCCGGACGAGGCAACCACGTCCCTATGCACGTGGCACTCCCGCTCCGCCAGCCGGGCACAGCTCATGTCTCTCGGGCACAACGGGGCTGTTAGGTAAGTATACCTCGGTAAATATAAACCACTAGACGATCGCCTCGCGGTTTCACCCGCGTATTCCCGTTCCCGTCGAAATTCCGGAATAAAATATATAGTCTATGGTGTCATAGGCTATATTTTATTCCGGAATTTCCATTTTGAAAAGTACCTAAGCCTTTTAACGGTGAAATAATTTTTCAAATCGGTCCAGGAGTTTCGAAGCCTATTCAATACAAACAAACGATCAAATCTTTCCTCTTTGTAATATTAGTGTAGATGCTATGTTACTTGGAAAAATAATATTTTGTTTTATGCATTGTTTTTTAAAAATATTTCACTATGTTGTTGATAAATATATAACAAAAAGGCTTTATAAAAAACTGTCTTTACATAGCTCATCTCAAATCCATCATCAGCTCGTGCCGCATTCGTGGCGTCGTTTGGGGAGGCCTATATTCAGGAGCGGCCGTATAATGGATGATGATGATCCCGGAATTACCTGAGGTCAATCCTGAAATCCCAGGATTACCTGAGGTCAATCCCGAAATCCCGGGATTACCTGAGGTCAATCCCGAAATTCCGGGATTACCTGAGGTCAATCCCGAAATCCCGGAATTACCTGAGGTCAATCCCGAAATCCCGGGATCGAATCCTGTTGTGGAGGAGGAGAGTGGAAGAGAGAAAAGTGGAATAGGGATGACGACAGTATCAAAAAGTAGTGGATTTAATGTTATTAGGGGAACATTTATATAAAAAAAAACTTCAGAGGTGTTAAGGGACACCCGGATGGAACGAAGTTCCTTTCGATTAATTAGTGAAGGAATTGTAATAAAATTTTACACACAACACCACACTGTTCAATGCGAAATAGAAAGACGAAGTGAAAATAACTGGCTTGCTTTCTATAAGAGAGAGAGACAGACAGAGAAACACGCGCACGTCGCACGGCTTAGAACTATAGCAAAAAGTGTCGTTACAACTTTTGGTCTTAATTTTTTCCGTCTAGCCCCCTTTCGCAACGCGCGATAAGGAACTTTGTTCCAAAAATTTAAAGCACTGGCTTAGTTTTATTTAAGAAACTCAGATTATAAAGATTTTTAATAAAATAAAACATTAAAATACTGCAATCGGCCATTTTGACTGAAACACCAATCACAGCGCATGACGTCACACTTAGGTAACCTCAACCTCAACAGCCTGTGTTGGTCCACTGCTGGACGCAGGCCTCCCCCTGATGAACGCCTTATTGGATTTTATCTCATGGGGGGTAATGCCCATAATCCCCACGCTGGGCATGCGGGTTGGGGATCGCAGTTCGGTGGTAGAATGTTCTGCAGGGAGCGCTGCTGCCCGCTCACGGTGGATATCCCTTACCCCAACTCTTCCCGCGGGTGTCGTAAGAGGCGACCTCTTACGACACCCGCGGGAAGAGTTGGGGTGGTGCAAATTCTAAGCCGACACCATACAGCACTTAGGTAAACTCTTTCGTAAATAGTAAATGTGTGGAAGAGGATTTCAAAATCTTTCGTCCCGCCTATTCCACTCTTTGTTTAAACAATTACTTTAAACAATCATTGTTTTTGTTACAGGCACATCGTGCATTCGAGTACCGCCCCGGCATTTCTGACCTGTAGCGATGACTACCGCGCGAGATTTTGGTATAGACGTAATATGAACTAGTTCTATAAATATATCCTTAGGGTGGTGTTCTTCAAAAGGAGCTTCGTCGGTTAACTTTGTCGCACGATCTAAGAAAACAAGGTCTAACATTCCGAAATCTTCCCAAGCCTACGTCACTGACCAGTTGCCACAAAAAAGGAGGTTACGTTCATTTGCCGGTGACTATCAAACTATTTGTCGCGTCACCAGCGTCACTCGCGTTGCTGATCGGATAAATCTTTAAAATAAAATGGGCGGTTACTCTATCCGTACTTGTAAGTGTGAAAGGCGGTAAAATAAGGTTCTTTTCATTCCCGAAAAGAGAATCTGTGGCTGAAGAAAGTTCCTGCGATTGGATAAATTTCATTTCAAGGGGAAAGTTGATTTGTCCATGTGCAGAGCTCATTAGCGTTGCTCAAATTATGGAAACTAAGTTTAAAGAATTTCATGGTAAACCTAAAACCAGATCTCGAATTTCCGCAAACTAAAAAGTTTGAGAACCACCGTAGTGCATATGACGTAGGCCTGAGAAAACCCACGAGACCGTTATTGCTCGAAGTATACCTGGCGAAGTATATTATTATACCATGCTTTGACGTATATTTTAAAACTTTCTGTCATTAATTTAATGATTTTTTCCCAAAACTAAAAACCGATTTCGATTTCCTTTATATTTACACTGTTGTTGAAGTCTTGCAACATAAATATTAACTCCTCGGGAAACTGCCCCGGGATCATTTTCTAAAACCAAAAGAATCATCGAAATCAGTCCACAATTGACTTAGAAATCAGCGAACAAACTTTCATAAAAAAACAACAAACATAAAGCCGAAAACAGGACCTCCTCTTTCAAAGTCTGTTAAACCAATTTAACAGTCCGAGTATCTTTTAGATTAAAAGAAGAAGAACACCACCATTTAACACCCAACAAAGGGGAACTTAATTATCTATACTAATATTATAAAGAGGAAAGGTTTGATTTTTTGTTTGTTTGTTTGTTTGTATGAATTGAATAGGCTCCGAAACTACTGGACCGATTTGAAAAATTCTTTCACCGTTAGGAAGCTTACTTTTCAGGGAGTGACATAGGCTATATTTTATCCCGGAATTCCCACGGGAACGGGAACTACGCGGGTGAAACCGCGAGGCGATCGTCTAGTAAAATATAATATTAAATGTGAAAATGTTTGTTGAATTTCTAATGTGTATGTGTGTTTGTGGTGAATTTTGTGCTTTTTCGGATCTTAGTTTGTAAGAAATTTAATATACGTAAGTGAACTATGATTGTTTTTTAAATAATCTCCGAATAACCCAGCATACTTGCGTAGATATTTCTATAAGGCGCTAACGCGACCCAAATCATCAGTGTCACCATCTATTTTATCTAAATAACTTATGATGACGAAGGAATTTTCAAAAATCGATTTTGCAGTTTGTGTTACCTATCATAAGCTTATTTTTAATGACTCTGTAAAAGTTTTATTTTGCGTAGTGTAGGCAGAGATGCGAAGTTGCTTTTTTTGCTCACCATCGTGGCCAAAAAGATTCACTCACTCACCTGAGTGTAGAGCTCGACAGACGACTCTCCTTTCAGCTGGTGTCCTGTGAGGGACGTGTTGTGACTACTCGCTATGCAGTACTGACTGAGAGGTCCTGTCATTCATTCACTCACTCACCTGACTGTAGAGCTCGACAGACGACTCTCCTTTCAGCTGGTGTCCTGTGAGGTACGTGTTGTGACTACTCGCTATGTAGTACTGACTGATGATGTAGCCCTGTCATTCATTCACTCACTCACCTGACTGTAGAGCTCGACAGACGACTCTCCTTTCAGCTGGTGTCCTGTGAGGGACGTGTTGTGACTACTCGCTATGCAGTACTGACTGAGAGGTCCTGTCATTCATTCACTCACTCACCTGACTGTAGAGCTCGACAGACGACTCTCCTTTCAGCTGGTGTCCTGTGAGGTACGTGTTGTGACTACTCGCTATGTAGTACTGACTGATGATGTAGCCCTGTCATTCATTCACTCACTCACCTGACTGTAGAGCTCGACAGACGACTCTCCTTTCAGCTGGTGTCCTGTGAGGGACGTGTTGTGACTACTCGCTATGCAGTACTGACTGAGAGGTCCTGTCATTCATTCACTCACTCACCTGACTGTAGAGCTCGACAGACGACTCTCCTTTCAGCTGGTGTCCTGTGAGGTACGTGTTGTGACTACTCGCTATGTAGTACTGACTGATGATGTAGCCCTGTCATTCATTCACTCACTCACCTGACTGTAGAGCTCGACAGACGACTCTCCTTTCAGCTGGTGTCCTGTGAGGTACGTGTTGTGACTACTCGCTATGTAGTACTGACTGAGAGGTCCTGTCATTCATTCACTCACTCACCTGACTGTAGAGCTCGACAGAGGACTCTCCTTTCAGCTGGTGTCCTGTGAGGTACGTGTTGTGACTACTCGCTATGTAGTACTGACTGATGATGTAGCCCTGTCATTCATTCACTCACTCACCTGACTGTAGAGCTCGACAGACGACTCTCCTTTCAGCTGGTGTCCTGTGAGGTACGTGTTATGACTGCTCGCTATGTAGTACTGACTGAGAGGTCCTGTCATTCATTCACTCACTCACCTGACTGTAGAGCTCGACAGAGGACTCTCCTTTCAGCTGGTGTCCTGTGAGGGACGTTTTGTGACTACTCGCTATGTAGTACTGACTGAGAGTCCTGTCATTCATTCACTCACTCACCTGACTGTAGAGCTCAACAGACGACTCTCCTTTCAGCTGGTGTCCTGTGAGGTACGTGTTGTGACTACTCGCTATGTAGTACTGACTGAGAGTCCTGTCATTCATTCACTCACTCACCTGACTGTAGAGCTCGACAGACGACTCTCCTTTCAGCTGGTGTCCTGTGAGGTACGTGTTGTGACTGCTCGCTATGTAGTACTGACTGAGGGGTCCGTCATTCATTCACTCACTCACTCACCTGACTGTAGAGCTCGACCGACGACTCTCCTTTCAGCTGGTGTCCTGTGAGGTACGTGTTATGACTGCTCGCTATGTAGTACTGACTGAGGGGTCCTGTCATGTCGGTGGATATTGTTTCGTCTTCGGAAGATTGCTTGCTGTGGACAATATTACCCAATTATTGCTTAGTTTGTGTCAAAATATAATCTGGCAAACAAACAGTAGTGAGTGGTCTCTGGCTAGAATGATAATGCTGATAATATCTATTCCTAAGAGTCATTGTCTTGGCTCATTTACAATAGACAACTCACAGTACCTACAAACCGCTGATCTTAGAGAATTTTAATCTAGGGTAAGTTTATCATCTAGCCTTCTTTTTAGTCGGGAAAGCTCGAGAAAGGTGGCGGGAAAAAGCTATTTTACCATGATTTAATGATAAGTGCTCTTAACCATGACATTCAAAAGTGGTACGACGCATTATAAATATAAGTGGGTTAACTACGAACCTAGTTTGTGTTGGAAGAACGACACAAACTAGGTTCGTTGTTAACCTGCGGTTGTCAAATTACGAATGTTTTTATGGTTAAGTTGTAAGACTCTTTAATCCCGAGGAAAATCGTACCTACCTAGTTTTAAAATTTATACGACTCTTTTAATGCTTAATAATAACTTACTTGACAAAATGAGACCGTTTCTGCTCCGGTACAAAGGCGTAGTTGTCCTTGTCGGTTAGGAATCGTACAAATCCCTCGAAAGATAGGCAGCCTTCCAACCGTAGTAGTGGATCTGGTTCGTGCCTCTGAAATAGAACGGGTTTACACAGTTTTACAGCTGGTTTACACAGGTTGACAGTGAGTTTACACAGACATTGGGTTTCGTACATAAGAATGTCAATGCGAATAATTAGAAACTTTATTTTTCGTTTGCTAAAAGACATGATGGAGCGATTTTTAATTCTAGGTATCTATTTATTTCTTTATCAACTAGAGAAAACAAAATATAATAAAAAAAATATTTAAACTAGTGCTCTCTAAATTATAGGTAGCCTCTATATACCTACTTGCATACACATTATGAATGTAAGCGGGTTAACAACGAACCATCCATAATGACTACGATAGTTTATATAGTAAAATGATATTTTTTTTTTGATCTTTGTTTTAATGCTGTGTGAATTGTCCAGCATTTATTATATATATCAATATATATATATATATATAATTATATATATATTTTATTATATATATTACTATGCAAGTACAAGGAGGATAATTATACCAAATGAAAAGTGTCGGCATACTACTCCACACATTTTGCCCTCCTATTTTACCATGGCGGTAAAAACATGTCGTGCAATGGTAAATTATAAAAGTAAAAAACGCATTCCGACTGGTATTGATATGGATCAGTTGATCTACCTGTACATTGTCTGTAGTTAGCTCAATTGTTTAGATTATAAATACTAGTTCTAATTTATTTCTATAATGTGATTGTAATTTTCTTTGTGAATAAAGATTTTAGCTTTTAAAAATTACCTGTATAATATCTCTAAGTTGTGATTCAGTCTTAGGCTCCATTTGTCGGTTCTCGCAGAACTTTCCGAGTGTGGGCATCGATAACACCCGCCCGCTCACGTCTGGGTTCGCACCTGAAAACATATGAGCATTTTAGCAACTAATAAGTGTTGGGAAAAGGTAAAACCCTTTGCCTAACAGTGGAATCCAGCGGCTGATAAGGTAAGATACTTATAAGTATGAGTGTACGGATTCCATTACAATGGCGCACTGTCCTATCCCCCCATAAGTCCCCCTAAGTCCCCATAAGTCCTATACCCCATAAGTGTGTTTTTTCTGTACTAACCTACTGTTGTTATAAATAAATGTCTTTTCTTTCTTTCTTTCTTTCTATCGAGGGTTTCGGGTTGGAAGCTGTGCTAGTTTTCTCTGTCACTGTATTTTGTTTTTGTCTTGTTGCAAATGTTAATAAATAATAATAAATAAATAAATAATGCTGGACAATTCACACAGCATTATCTAGCCCCAAGGTAAGCAGAGCTTGTGTTATGGTTACTAGATAACTGATATACATAATAATATACGAGTACATAGATAGATATTTTTTATTATACATTGAAAACGACCAGAACACCCTGAACAAATATCTGCAGATCGTACAAATATTTGTCCTGAGGCGGGAATCGAACCCGCAACCTCCTGCGTCGCAGGCGGACCTTCGCCCACCGCGCCACAGAGGTCGTCAAATGTTGGCGTAGATGATGGTCGATTAGGTCGACAATATTTATAGATTCCGTCAATATGATTGTTTGTAATTAATTATCCCCATTATTATGTATAATATACTATGTATAATAAAAAATATCTATCTATGTAGTGTATTGTATTAAGTATATCAGTTATCTAGTACCCATAACACAAGCTCTGCTTACCTTGGGGCTAGATAATGCAGTGTGAATTGTCCAGCATTATTATTATTATTTATTTATTTATTATATTATTTGATTGTAATTTTCTTTGTGAAGATATAATACAATGTCTCTAAAACTTAATTCCGACTCCGATCGGCCTATTCCTGTGTTTTTTGCAGGATTCGGCTTGGTTATTTTCTGGTAGGTATCACGTGAGTGAAGTACCTATAGTGTTCTGTTAATAAAAATTGATGGGTAAACCTGGTAAGGCAGCAGCAGCTAACAAATCAAACGCCTTCTTCCTGCTAGATTTGTCCGTCGGTGGTTCTAGGTCCAGCGATCCGTTTCTCGTCAGTAGGCCTGAAAGGGTTAAATGGTGGTTCATTGTGTACCACTGGTTCATTGGTCACCACACGATCTTTAGATGTTGTTATTTTGCGTTATGATTATTAATAAATTTCTGTAAACTTTTGTATTAATAACTAAACGAAATGATGAAGTGTTATATTTTTTACTTCGGGACTACATTTCCTACATAAAAAGTATTAAGTAAGTATAATTATAATTGCATGAGGTGACATTCACAATAACTATTACAAAATGTTCTTGAATAATTGATTTAAATTAAAAAAAAAAAAACTGACACTCGCGAAAACGTTTTATGCTTTGCCGCGTAAAACTTACCAGTCCTAAACAGAGCTCTTGTTCGATAAAGCTCGGGTGAACTTCGGCTCTTCTCGGCTCCTAGAAGGGGCGACCGATTTCTCGGAACGGCTAGTTGTTCAAATATGTCGCGTAGTTCTGGACGCATTACTAGACTGGACAGAAAAAAATTAATTACATTAAGTTGACATTTTTAAACATATTATGTAACTAGTCATGCTGACTAGGTACATAATACACGTCGCCTGATATTTTTAAAGACAAAGTTTACACCAAAACGAAGTATAAAAAATATGGGTAAAAAAACAATGAAAGATGTAAAACTTTTAAATCCATCATGGTTATTAACACTAAAATCATTTACGACGGGATATTTACCATGATTTTCTCGAAAACTCAAAACTCAAATCATGATAAATATCCCGTTGTAAATGATTTTAATGAATGATGTAGTTCATGGTTCACCATTACATAGCTAACTGAACCGAATCAAGACATAAAATTGTTTGAAACAAGCATCAAAACTATAAAAACATATTGACTAGAAGTTGAAATAATGAAGTGGTTCATGTTATACCATGTCTTACATTCATGGTAAACAATGAAAAAAATCTTGATACTTTTAAAAACTTTACGCGTCTAATAGGTACCTATTGAAAAACTCTTACCTAAAACTTCTAAACAAGGCAACAAAGTCCATAAAGTCCAATTGCGTATCATATCCGACCGAACCCGTTCTCAGATGCTTTAGATTTTCCCAAAATCTTTCGCTAGTTTCCAGTCTTCTCAAACTGGAAAAACAAATCAAGAATTAAAACAAGAGCAGAGGCGAATTGAAATTCATAACCTAGTCATACAGATTATAAATTTATAGCACACCATGATTTAAGAAATTGAGTACATTGTCAAAAGACAAAGCTAGCAGAGGCAAAGTTCGTACAACAAGGTCTATAAGTAAAGTAATAAAACTAATAGAAAGTCATTAACCTCTGAGTGGTACTTCCAGGTCAAAATGTCAACGTTAAAAAGTTCAAAGGTCAAGGTCACGTTAACTCAAGCGTAAAATGGGTCAAGGTCACAAAAAAGTAAACAAGATATTTTTTCTAAGTCAAATGAGGTCATTTTTAAGGCCTATGATGATTTTAAAATATGTAGGTAGGAAAAAATGGTTTTTGATCGATTTGAATTAGCTCGATTTGAAGGTCAAGGTCAACTTATAACACTAAAAATGTTAAATTGTTTGTTTTACCTCTAACTACCGAATTTTTATTTTTTAAAGCTTTTGTTGTTTCGTCAATACGTAAAAACAAGATATTTATAAAAATCTACGGAGCACCTCGTGACCCAAAGGTCAAATGTCAAGGTCACTCGACGACCTCAGTGGTGCAGCGGGCGAAGGTCTGCCTGCGACGCAGGAGGTTGCGGGTTCGATTCCCGCCTCGGGACAAATGTTTGTACGATCTGCAGAAGTGCAGACATTTGTCCAGGGCGTTCTGGATGTTTTCTATGTATAATAAAAAATATCTATCTATGTAGTGTATTGTATTAAGTATATCAGTTATCTAGTACCCATAACACAAGCTCTGCTTAGCTTGGGGCTAGATAATGCTGTGTGAGTTGTCCAGCATTATTTATTATTATTATTATTACTCACCTACTCCTGTTCGGTGACCCCGCCATTATGCTGGTCGCCGCGGCTGTTAGACTGCTGTGTCGCGGCGCACAAGGGTGGTACTGGCTCATCGTAGCAGAGTAGGAACTGAAAAAACATTGTTTTTGCTTACACTAGCAAATTTTACAACAAAAATCCAAGACGATTTTAAAAAAGAACACGGTTACAGAAATGTACACCATCAAAACAAAAACGACCGCACCAATTTTCAGCAAATAAAGCTAAGACAACCCTCGATGAAAACGCCCCAAATAAGAAAATTTAATCCTCCGCATAAACCCTGATTAGGGCGCGCGTAGGAATTCTCAAACATCGCAAAAAATGACATTCTACGGGTTAAAAAGTATATATATCACACGATTCCTACACAATTATCTTTTCTATTTTCCCTACTCGACAGTCTCCCAATTATTTATTATTATATTCATTGTTACCTGTATCGTGGGGAGCCATAAACCATGTCGTCATCACATCTGGACGGTGTCGTGTGACATGAACCGTAGCTTCTCGGAGAATTCTTAGGACCGACGTTGATTTGTTTATATTCATTGTTTACCTACCTGTGTCGTGGTGAGCCATGAACCATGTCGTCATCACATCTGGACGGTGTGGTGTGACATGAACCGTAGCTTCTCGGAGAACTCTTTAGTTCCGACGTTGATTTGTTTTTCTGCAAGAATGGAAACTAAAGTGACATTGAAGCCATAATCATTCAGCTCTCCTATTCATTTAATACTTTATTTTCATATAATTAGATTTTGTATAGGATACAGATAGTGTAATACTGATTTTGTATAGGAATTCCCATAACTTTTAAACACATTTCGGGAACCATAAGCTACCAGTGACTGATTCTCCGCTTTCTCTGTTTCCTTAAAAATAGAAAATAGCAGAGTTCATAGGTTTAACGAATTTGATTTATCTGATATCATCATATTTATGTTAACACCCCCCCCCCCCCCAATCAAGTAGGTCAACAATGAACCACAAGCTCTCACTCACCTTAAACTTAATCCCCGTACTTCTAATAGAGTCTGAATGAGAGTCCGTGAAAGTTCCCTTGACCGGCGTTGAGTGCGTGGAGCTGCTACAGACAGATTCTCTGCCACCGAATACCTGGAAAGAAGATATTTTCCATTTTTAGAACATCTTTCTTATGTTTTTACTGAGACGGCCTCCTGTACCAATAGTGGAGTTCTGCGGGAGACGTCATGTCAACCACGGGACAATAGTTTGTCCAAAAGTTCTAAAGGGATATAATGTCAGTCAATTTTAAATTACTGCATCACGCCATGGGCTAAAGCTGTCAATAGAAAATGGGGGGATTCTTGTAGCTCTCAAAATGGCGGACATCTTATCCGCCATTTTGAGCTGTATGGGCCGGATGGCATCCAAATAATATGGACATATTATTTGGATTCCATCCGGCCCATACATCTTAGGATAGCAATAGATAGCAAAAATATCCTGATACATAATAATCTGAAAATGCTTACTTTCCTTTTGTCAGTCAATTTTAAACTACTGCATTACATCATGGGGTAAAACTATCCTCGTAATACAGGCCTATGTAGGTACTTGTTCTTGAGCCAGGCGAGACTACGTTCCGGGTGCTTGGTCTGCCGTATCAACACTTCGATGACGCTGTGGAGCCTTAGCTATACCTACTTACTTTACGTAGCTCTAAAGGCCAGGTAGCATCCAAATAAGTACCTATCTTGATAGTCCACTGATTTCTGGTAACCGTAGACGATTTTCAACCCTGATATCTCAAGATTTGAATCACGTTAACTTGTTCTGTGTCAGTCAATTTTAAACTACTGCATCACATTATGGGGAAAAACTTAATAGAAAATGGCGGACGCGTGTCTTCTTACCCGTATAGCGTCAGACACGAGCGGCTCGCAGCAGCAGCCATCCTCGTAATACAGGCCTATGTACTTGTTCTTGAGCCAGGCGAGACTGCGGTCCGCGAGCTTGGCCTGCCGCATCAGCGCTTTGATGACGCTGTGGAGCCCTACCGCCCATACTCTGGAAAAGAGAAAAAGGGGATTGAGCTACATTTTGCATAGTTCTTAACGGTTCGGCATGGCCTTGCCTTACCGCGGGAAGAGTTGGGGTTTTCGTCCTGTCTGGAGTAACCTGAATAAATTAGCAGACAGCAGTAGATGCACCGTCCTGTTTTCGCTCAGTGTCCGACCATAGACAATAGAGAACATGTTTTAAGGAGTCTTGGAACACTGCAGTCCGTATCGTCAAGCGCAGGACAGATCCACAATCTCACGGGATTCTACTAGCCTTCACGCCTTCTAGTCTTTTAGATACCTAGCTACCTATTTTTGTATAGGTATTTTTGTTTTGTTTGTGGTTATGTATCCTGCAGCCATTCTAATCTGACCTCGGCCACAGCCTATATCGCTCCAGTGCTGGACGCAGGCCTCCACCTGATAAGCGCCTTATTGACTTTTATCTAGTGTGGCGTGCCCATAATCCCCACGATGGGTTGAGAATCGCAGTTCGGTGGTGGAATTGTTCTGCAGGGGGCGCTGCCCCGATGTAGATGGTCAAAGTAAAATCGTAAAGGGCGTAAAGTTTGCTTGTCAACTTACCTGAATGAATTAGCAGGCAGTAGGAGATGCACCGTCCTGTTATCGCTCAGCGTCCGACCATAGACAATAGAGATCATGTTGTAAGGGGTCTTGGAGCACTGCAGGCCGAATCGCCGCGCGCAGGACACTAGATCTGCAATCTCGCGGGATTCTACCAGCGCACCTCCGATTCGCAAGTCTTTTACGCATTGGAGGTCGATGAAGCTGAAATAACAATGATATCACACTAATATTATAAATGCGAAAGTTTGGATGGATGTATGGATGGATGGATGTTTGTTACCTCTTCACGCCCAAACTACTGAACGGATTTCGCTGAAATTTTGCATACAGGTGATTCTAATCCTCGAATCAAACATAGAGTAGCCTATGTTGGATTAGAATCACCTACTACGCTACTTTTTATCCCATAAATCAGTTCCCATGGGATAGAAATCACGTTTAAACGTTTCCATGGAAACAACGCGTGCGAAGCCGCGGGCCTAACCTAGTATGGAGGAAACGCCTCTCCATCTTCTAGCAGAGTGCGGAGCACTGATGCAAAAACGTAGCATCCATCTGGGCAAGCACCTGCTTAGTCCAGACGAGCTAAAAGACTCCACCCCGAAGAAAATCCTACAGTTCCTAGCAGCTGCAAGGGATAGCGGCGAACTATGAACGCCGCTGCTTCGCTGAACACACAAATAGGCGATCACAATAGGCCTATCATGGCCGCAGTGATACGAAAGCCACCAAAAGCAAATAAAAAAAAAATAACCTAGTATTATATACAAAAGACTTGAGAATTGACATCTCTCATACATAGGCGGTTCTAGAGCTCTATTCTGACTCATTACAATGAGGTGTTTTCCAAAAGTGAAAAAACCCTATTTAGGTTTGAATTCTATAGATGGCAGGAATATTTTGCGGAAGAATTGAGGTTGTGGTAATGTGTCTGTCAAAGTGTCAACCTTTGCAGGGTCTATGCCATATAATTTCAAACCAAAAACAAATTGATATCCCATAAATCAGTTCCCATGGGATAGTATCAACTTAAGGGGGTACCCTACCTCGTTATTGTGTGAAGAGGATAGGCATAGGATTTCGCGTTCACAGGAGCGGGACAGAGCAAAGCGGCGTAAGCCCAAAAATCAAGTTTTTAGTAGTTATTTGCTCCCCACAAACATTAGAATAGTTAATTGAAAAAAAGGCAACATATAAAATGTTCTTTATACTTAGCTCAATTACTATGCTTAATCTCAAGATCGTATCATCTGTATTATTGAGAAATTAGGGTTTTAGTAAAAAATTAGAGGTAACTTTGCGATTTTTTTCTATCGAGAAAATTTTATGGAATCGTGTTTTCGAAAGATATGATCGATAGAATAAGTCCTGAACTTTACCATATATAAATTTCAAAGTTAAATATTCAGTAGTTTGGAAGATATGGAGGTCCGACGGAGTTGAAAATAAGCAGTTTGAGGGTAGGTACCCCCTTAATCAACTTAAAAGCTCGTAGCCGCGCATACATAGGCGGAGCATTGTCTGTCTCCTCTGTGGAGACATTTTACAAAATGTGTTGGACCGGTCTGTGGGTATGATGCCTAAGTTGATGTTAGATGTAAGTTAGTAATGTTATGTGTGCATGTTATTTAATGTGACCTAATTTATCTAATCTTAATTATTATTAATTTATTGACTGTGTATTTTTAATTTATCTGATCTTAATTATTATTTTTTTAAAACAATCTCATATGACATTTATTCACAAAGAAAATTATACTAGTATTTACAATTGAAACAATTGAGCTAACTGCCGACTGTTGCAAACAGCCTACAGGTAGCTCAACTGATCCATATCAATACCAGTCGTCGCGTCCCCGCTACGCTGGCTGCATTGCCACGCTGTATGGCAATGCTGATACGCTGTGCCAGATATTCACCAGCTCTCGGGTCACGCGTCGCTTCGACCAGACGCTCAGATAGTTTTTTGAAAACCCGAAGAGCCTCGGTACCCCACGGACCTAGGGTCTAGACTCCAAGGGGAGCAAATGTGTAGGCTCTGTCGAGACTTGCATATTTGCGCCTCTTGAGATCTTCGGCCAAATCTGCCGCCGCCGGAGACATGATTATTATTAATTTAGAATTTTATTAAAATTTGTGTGTGTGTAATATGGATTATTTAATTATCAGAAATAAATGAAATACAATACAATAAACAATATTATTAGTAATAATAACTTAGAAGAACTCACCCCTCATCACCCACCACCCCCGCTTCATTCTCATGCGTCAAGTGTGCGGTGTACTTCAAGGGAATCACTTCTTCGGGGTTGTACGAGAGACTCACTTCCGGCTGCTGGACGCTTTCGGATGGGGTGTCACCTGAAGACAAGTAAAATTTTATTGGTGGACATCCGACACAGCATCATTTTTTTTTTTTTACAAATTTTTGGGAAACTTTCAGCTATGTTTTTACAAAGGTCTTTGCTTAATTATCATGCATGATACATGCATGATATGCTACTGAGGGCTAATTACAAGTTTCCACATATAGATACTAAAAACTTAGGTAAAAATCAATAGACGACGATAATAAGGAAAGAATATGATTATAGGGGATGTTACTTAGCTAGAAACAAAAAGATAAATACGCAAAGTTAAATTAAATTAGAAAAAGGTGATTAAATAATTTAATCTATCTAGTAGGTACATAGGTAATAGGCTAATTAGAAAATATAATCCTTAGTTTCAAAAAGAATTTATCATTAAGAATCCGCTTTAATTTACTGACTGATGTATTATAGATATCAACATCAACATTTTCTTTTGTTAAAGAGTTAAAATAATAACTTGCTCTTCTATTGAATGCGTGCATTCGACGACCTCTGTGGCGCAGCGGGCGAAGGTCTGCCTGCGACGCAGGAGGTTGCGGGTTCGATTCCCGCCTCGGGACAAATGTTTGTACGATCTGCAGACATTTGTTCAGGGCGTTCTGGATGTTTTCTATGTAAAATAAAAAATATCTATCTATGTAGTGTATTGTATTATGTATATCAGTTATCTAGTACCCATAACACAAGCTCTGCTTAGCTTGGGGCTAGATAATGCTGTGTGAATTGTCCAGCATTATTTATTTATTTATTTATTTATTCATCTAGCGGCTAGATCATGTGGACCCGAAGTGGGGCTAGAATCTCTCAAGTTCCTATCATCATCTTATCAGCCGATCGACGTCCACATGGGCGTCCCCTAAAGATCTCCACAATGACTGATTTTTGCGCTGCCCGCATTCAGCGACTTCCCGCGACCTTCATCATTAGGTCGTTGTTGCATCGCATGGGGGCCTACCCACCACTGCGTCTTCCGGCACGTGGTCGGCACTCAAGAATAGACGTTTTATTTGTGCATCTTACCATGCTGTGGATGCGGTAAGTGCTGGGTATTGGTCCAGGCTAGTAGCGCACATCCCCTCTCTAACCGCAGCTGCGCAAGAGTGCCGCTCCACTCTCCCTCGCTGCCGCATATGATGGCGGCTGTGCCGTGGTGCATTATCTGGGAAAAATCAGATGAATATTGAAGTTATCAGTGACGGAACCTGCGATGTCCCACTGGTGGGACAAAACTTTTTTGTGGTCCCACCAAACACACACTTGACCGTCCACATCCTCCCACCCCGGGGGGGGGGGGGGGTCAACATTAACTTACTCCTAACGAAGCCCGTCCAACCCAGGGTGTGTATATATATAATTGCACCCAGAGCCATATGTTGAACGGTCAAGTGTGTGTTTGGTGGGACCACGAAAAAGTTTTGTCCCACCAGTGGACATCGCAGTGGGACCACGGTTCCGGAGTGAAGTTATCGTAGCTATGCTTTGTCACAGATATTATAATATGGCTTCGTCTAGAAATATCATCAATTTGACGACCGATGTGGCGCGGCGGGCGAAGGTCTGCCTGCGACGCAGGAGGTTGCGGGTTAGATTCCCGTCTTGGGACTTATGTTTGTACGATCTGCAGATATTTGTTCCGGGTGTTCGGGGTATATCTATGTATAATTAAGTATATATCTATGGAAAATGTATTGTATTATGTTGGTATATCAGTCATCTAGTACCCATAGATAGATAGATAGAAAATTCTTTATTGCACACGTATCAAAATAATTTTAACAACAAAAATTACAAAACATGTGACAATTGGCGGTCTTATCGCTCAAGAGCGATCTCTACCAGACGATCGTGGATGGATAGGATCGTAGGAATAAAGATTAGGAATGTGTGCATTATTATGTAGCTAATACAACACCATAACACAAGCTCTGCTTATCTTGGGGCTAGATGACGCTGTGTGGAATGTCCACCATTATTATTTATTATTATTATGTATTCCTTTTATCAATATTGTTATTAAAACTTTCTATCGCCTACTACCTACCTATATCTACAACTGTCAATAGCGCCATCTATTGGTGACCCCACTAACTTGCAGCACATGTCTATCCATCCGCTCGTGCCCCGCCCCCAGCAGGAACATACAAACTCCATGGTCGTGCGCGAGCAGCTGTACCGGACAGTACCCTCCCCCTTCCAGCTCGTACAAAGCCTCATCCTCGAAGCAACTGTCTACCGCCTACGACATCTACAACTGTGAATAGTGAATAGCGCCATCTATTGGTGACCCCACTAACCTGCAGCACATGTCTGTCCATCCGCTCGTGCCCCGCCCCCAGCGGGAACATGCAAACTCCATGGTCGTGCGCGAGCGGCTGTACCGGACAGTACCCTCCCCCTTCCAGCTCGTACAATGCTTCATCCTCAAAGCAACCGGCTGTCTTGTGGGCAGTCTGCGCGAACACTGGCTCGTCTGTTGCAGACATTGCTGCTCTGCGGGCGAGGGAGGTTTTAATGGTAAAGGTGTTAGGTTGAAAATTGAGTAACACTTAATTAAGTGCCTGTTCTGATTACTGGGTAAGGTTGCGGTACAATATCAGCACGGTCGGATGTCGAAAGCCTACTGCACCATTTTGGCGCAGGGACGACGTGGAGAGCCACTTATATTTTAAACTACCACCCTTTTATTTATATCAAATTAAAATGAAAGTACTTATCTATTTCATTTCAAGAACCCATAAATGATTAATAAGTAGTCTAAAAGGACTGCTATCCAAAAATTCAAATACAAAAGCCAATGCAACGACCAACGAAATGAAACTTGAACCTAACCCGTGCGTTCTCGTCAGCGCTACCTATCTAGCCCTCGTTCACTTTTACTAGCGACATCTAGTCATGGTCTGAGACAATTCTCGTTGTAACTGAGCCACCTTATATTTTAAACTACCACCCTTTCGTGTCATTTATCTTCATCACAGATATTATACATAATACTATACCTACTAGTACCTTCATGTTATACCGTTTGATTTCCGTTTGTGTATTTTTTAACTTTTTTTGTACCTCTGTCCAATTTAAAGTTTTTTCTGTTCAATTCTTTCTTCTTCTATTTAAAGCGAATAGTAGGGTGGATAGTGGCGCCACTACATATTTAATTTAATCATTGAGTTATACAAAGGAATTATCAAAAAATCGGACCGCTGCGTTGGACCTATCACAAGCTTTTATTTAATGTATCTGTAATAGTTTTGTTTTGTGTTATTCAATCAAAAACCTTGTTTGGAGAGCTTGGTGGCCACCAATAGGAACTAAACTCTTGAAACAAGTATCTGCCTAAATAATACAGTACAAAACTATTAAAGATATATATAAAAAAAGCTTATGATAGATATCGTCTACGCGCGGTCCGATTTTTTGATAATTCCTTTGTATAACGTAATTATAAAATTAAATATGTAGTGGCGCCACTATCCACCCTACTATTCGCCTTAAAACAGCGCGTTCGCTCCGATCCGGTACGCACAGCTTTATACCTACATCATAAAGCGTCAGTGTCACCTCAAGTAATCATGGAACACAGGCTGTTGGCTCCTCGCCAGGGTGTGATGATGTTGGTGGAAGCTCGCTATGTGGTCCATGACCGCCTGGGTCCGGTAGACCTTCTCCAGGTTCACCAGACCTTCGGGACCTACTCGCTTCCATCCTGGAGATAGTTCGCCTTCCTCTTCAAATGATGCTATGTACTGGAAAGGAGATTTCTTGATTAGTTGTATGCTCTGAGATTGAGTGACGTCTGTGGCAGGTTGGACGATGAGGGCGGGTTCGATTCCGGGTTCGGGATATATAATATAATAAACTAGCGACCCGCCCTGGCTTCGCACGGGTGCAATAAAATACTACTATTACTATTATTATACATATTATGATTTCTCAATCAAAGAGCATAGAGTTTTCATTCAAAGAAATTAGACCGAACCACAGATCACTATATATGTACCAAGCTACGATCAAGGAGTATTTGTATACCCTGGGGAGCGATTTCTTCCGTCCACGGTACCAAGACCGAACCATAGACATGTTTATACTTAATTAAAATGTTTACTTTGCAACGCCGTTACAATTTTTTTAGCAATTTATTCATTTTCATATTGAAACTACTCGATAATCCGAATTTTCCGCCTATAAGTTGTCGACTCGGATCGACTAATTTTTTACGCTCTTCAATTTGATGTGCATTTCGTTCGAGTCTACCGTAGACCGGTCCGAAATTATTAATATAGAAGATTAGTAGGTAAATAATGCTGCACAATCCCCACATCAGAAGCTAGTACATCGATAGGGGTGGTTACAACTAGACCTATATCTTCCTATGCCATAGTGCTTCGGCCAGCCCAACCAAATGTTAGATCCAGTAGAAATAAGAGAAGATATTTCGTCGACGACCTCAGTGGCGCAGCGGGCGAAGGTCCGCCTGCGACGCAGGAGGTTGCGGGTTCGATTCCCGCCTCGGGACAAATGTTTGTACGATCTGCAGAAATTTGTTCAGGGTGTTCTGGATGTTTTTCTATGTATAATAAAAAATATCTATCTATGTAGTGTATTGTATTATGTATATCAGTTATCTAGTACCCATAACACAAGCTCTGCTTAGCTTGGGGCTAGATAATGCTATGTGAATTGTCCAGCATTATTTATTTATTATTATTTATTTATTTATGGCAAAAGAGGACGACCATCATCCTTTGTCACAGATCTGCTAGTGAGAACAAAGAAGAAACAAAACGCCAATGTACCACCCAAAGATTCCAGGACTATCGACCATTTTCCCATATGGTCGACTTTTCGACGACGTTGCATGGTGCTTGCATGTAAGAGCAAATCATTTATAACTTGCGAAAAATGCATATTTCACTTTGTCTAAATAAAGATAAGAACTGCTTTATGTCGTTCCATAAATAGATATAAGAAAATAAGTACTTACATGATATCTTATTATAGTAATTTTATGCACCTTTGATCTCTCTAAAGTTCCTATTGGTTGAGAATTCTAAGTCTTTATGGTTTACAAAATTGTTTTAATTTCATATGATCTTCTCTTATATATAAAAATGAAACCCGTTTCGCGTTGTCACGGCATCACGCGTGAACGGCTGGACCGATTTCGCTAATTCTTTCTTTGTTGTGTTTGTTATTGTCAGGAGAAGGTTCTTATGAAAGAAAAAATTAAGAAAGTTGGAAACATAAATTTCCACGGGGGCGAAGCCGCGGGGCGCAGCTAGTATGTATATAAAAATGAAACCCGTTTTCCTTGGTCACGGCATCACGCGTGAATGGCTGGACCGATTTCGCTAATTCTTTTTTTGTTGTGTTTGTTATTGTCAGGAGAAGGTTCTTATGAAAGAAAAAATTAATAAAGTTGGAAACATTAATTTCCACGGGGGCGAAGCCGCGGGGCGCAGCTAGTTACAAATAAATATCACTACAAAATTTATGTACGAAATTCATTCTTTTTTTTGGTAAGTATTGGGTTGCTGAAATTTTTACTTTTATAACCATAATAAGAGTTATTTAATTTATATTAACATATATTTTTTGGAAGTAAAACAAAAAATCATGCATGTAAGGTTATGTTATAACCTCAAACCTCAACGCGCGCGTATTTCCGCATAATCTGCAGTTGAGTAGGTAGGTACACGGTAATATTATCCAACAGTATTTGGACTCGGCCGTATCTTTGAAATAAATGCCTACAGCCGCGCGGTAGGTAAACATGCGATAGGGCTGCCCGCCTCCACCATTTTAATTACATTTGCCTACTTTGTGTTTCCATTTAGTTTTGTGATTGTAAATATAGGAAGGTACTTTTTTTATATAAACAAATAAAATACTTTGTGAATTGAATGGGAAGTGTTCAATAAAAATGCGTGTTGTTTTTTGATTGGTAGATTTAATTAAAAAACCTGTATATGTTTGAATAACAAATCGGTCTTATAAATTTGCGACCGATAAATATTTGCGCCTCGACTGAGACGTACCTACAAAATGCTTTATTATTAAATTTTAGGAGATTTTTTGGAGAAAAAGGAATATCTTTTACTTGGTTATAGATACCTGCAGCTACTTTATTAAATATGTACCTGAACTTATTTTTAGAGAAAAAATCGCGCGGTTATTGTTAAAAAAACATCACACCATCCGTTCGTCACTGCGGCACAGCCGCGACTGTTTGCATGCTGAGCGCATGCCGAGATGGAGGCGCGTAGGTATAGCTCGCGTTTCGCCCGTTTGTATGAAGTCGGATTACTTATAGGATAATATTACCTTGGTAGGTACCTACCTAGTTGAACTAGGGTACTCAACTGATTTATAATTAATAAATAATTAATATTTTTATTCGTTGCTTTTGATTTATTAAAATTGATGATTATTGATTAGTATTTATCTGGTAATATAAGATGATTGAAGTAGATAAAGCCAAATAATGTTTTCAACTCTTGGACTTTACTCCTGATTTCCATGAGGCAGAGTCGAGTCACTATAGCAGACTACTATAAAAAAGTAATAAATTTAGAGCGCCAATATTCTCTGTCCAATCATACCGATATCACATCACATCACACTAATATATACTTCTCCAAACCTGTTTAACCTGTACTTAAATGGCCTGATAGAGGGACTCAGCCGCTTACCAGTCGGCTGCACCATTGACGGAGTTACGGTCAACAATTTGTGCTATGCAGACGACATGGTGCTGCTGGCGCCATCTATCAGGGCACTTAGAGAATTATTGACCCATTGTGAGGCTTATGCTGCTAGCCATGGCTTGCAGTATAACGCCAAAAAAAGTGAATTTATGGTTTTTGGACCTGGGGGTAGGGCCCCGGTATCGGTGCCGCCTCTTTTGTTATGTGGGAAGGTACTTTCTAGAGTTTTTAAGTTTAGGTATCTGGGACATATGGTTACAGATAACTTGAGAGATGAAGAGGACATGGAGAGGGAGCGGAGGGCGTTGACGGTGAGGGCGAATATGCTGGTCCGCAGGTTTGCTCGTTGTTCCACAGAAGTTAAAATAACTCTTTTCAAATCCTTTTGCCAATCCTTCTACACGAGCAGCCTGTGGTTCACTTATACGAAGAAATCCGTCAACACTCTTCGCGTCCAGTACAATAATGCTTTCAGGATGCTGTTGGGGCTCCCGCGATTTTGCAGCGCCTCCGGTATGTTTGCGGAGGCTCGCGTCGACGGCTTTGCCGCCTGTATGAGGAAAAAGGCAGCCTCACTGCTTAGTAGAATACGCGGGAGTACCAACACCATCCTGACAGCAATAGCCGATAAACTGGATGGAGTGGTTTATAAGCACTCCATCTCCATTTTAATTAAATAGAATGTTATTTCATAAAATTACAAATTATTACTAACATAGGCTAAGATTTTTTTGTTTTACTAATTTATGGATCTACGTTGTCTGAAAATAAAAAAATTATTATTATATTATTATTATTATTAATATTATAAATGCGAAAGTTTGGATGGATAGATGTATGGATGGATGGATGTTTGTTACCTCTTCACGCCAAAACTACTGAACGGATCAGGCTGAAATTTTGCATACAGGTAAGTCTAACCCTGGAATCAAACATAAGCTACTTTTTATCCCATAAATCAGTTCCCATGGGATAAACGTTTCCATAGAAACAACGCGTGCGAAGCCGCGGGCATATACTAGTTTTTTAATAAAAATATCAATTTCTATTTTGATATTTTTAAACATATCGATTTTTTGTCACTTCCGACAACCCTGCTGTATTGGTTTTCATATTTGACAACACAACATATGGACGTATGAAATAATATCAAATCAAAACGGAAGCACACGGAAGTACCTATCTAAGTAATATACTTTCGTCCGCTTTGATTTGATATTCTTTCTTGAAATTAAATATTATTTAATTTCAAGAACCAATAAATAATTATTAAGCAGTCTAAAAGGACTGCTATCCAAAAATACAAATGTGTATGTGTAGTAAGTAACAAGTGGTAACCCGCTAATGGAAAATGATACTAAAATGAAACTTGAACCTCGAAGACTTGAAGCAAACCCGTGCGTTTTCGTCAGCGCGATCTAGCCCTCGTTCACTTTTAGTAGCGACATCTAGTTATAATCTGAGACAAATTTTAGTTCTACCTGAGTATCATAGATGGCGCGTATTAGGCACTATGTTTAACGTGTGCAAGTCATTCTGGAATGTTGTCAAAAAACAAAGGCATTTTATTTACACAAGATAACATAAATTATGGGGTATTTTAATTCGTTGGAAAGGCCGTCGGATTCAGTTCAGTTCAGTTATTTATTTATAAGAAAATTTACTTACATTTCAAACTAACTTAGCTAGGTACAAGATAATGTAAAAACTAAGTACAAATAATTGTCCTTGGTAATCTTACCAAGAGTATTTAAATATTATTACAAGTTTGGATTTACGACATCGGTGTCAAAAAAATTGTCATCGAAGAACTCTTCTAAGCTGTATGCCCTGTCCACTAGGATTCTCTTCAGTTTGTCCGTAAATATTGCAGTCGAGCACTAGTTATAGAGTCCGGTAGATTATTGTAGATTTTCACTCCTATGTAGTCAATTTTGTGTTTTGCTTTCGCTAATCTTATTTTGGGTAGCGTTAATCGAATTCGAATTCGATATCGGAACCGTTTTTCTTCGTCCGACACTGTCGACCCCAATGACATACGACCGACGTCTCCGATGTTATTTTACACTGTCGGATGGCCTTTTTTCTTGTGGGCACACCTGGCTACCTTCGTGAACGATCATGTGAATGAAAGCACTAGAGAGCATAGAAACCTTGGACAAATTAAATAAAAAAAGTCAAGTATGAGTAGCACTTGTGCGAGGGTTCCGTACAAGCTTATTCTTACCATAATCACAGACTAGTTTATATCAAGCTCTAATGAAGTTCCTAGTAAGGGTCCGGCGACGGATGAATTTATTAAGGTTCCTGCCACAAGCTTTTTTCAAAATACTTATCTACACACCTAAGAAAACATTCATTCTTTGATGTAAAAATGCGATTCGGTTTAATTTAATTTCGGAATGGTATTTTGAAAAAAATTGTGACAGGAACCTAGATAAATACTATTTTAATACAAATAATAGCAGACCTTGGTGAAAATATGCTCAAATTACAAATCATTTTGGTATTACGTTTGTATGGGAAATTCATCCGTCGCCGGTCCCTTAGGGCGCATATATAACTCAAACTAGCGCCACTGCCTTTTCTTTCTTATACCTAATTACGTTAATCAAAGGAATTTTTAAAAGTCCATTGTACAGTTTATGATACCTATCGTAAGCTTTATTTTGATGCCCATAAAATAGTCTTCTTTTATTTCCTTGCAGAATAGCGAAGTTGCTCTTAGTGGCCACCGAACTCTGTTTTCGCTTCTCTGTCTAAATTATACAAAACTAAACTATTTCAGAGGCTTTTACCAGCGTCAGTGTGGCAGCTACCCTCGAACCACGTGGCCTTATGCGAGATGATGGAAGAAAACCTGACGGTATAACTCTGATTCCGTAGAAGATGTGTCGGCCTTTAGTTTGGGATGCCACGTGTGTAGATACCCTAGCGCCTTCACATCTTGCAGGGACATCGGTAAGGGCCGGTTCTGCAGCAACATCAGCAGAGTCCTTTAAACGTCGAAAATACGCTAGCCTTCACCGAGGTTACCTATTTGAGCCGTTTCGGGTTGAAACTCTTGGTCCTAGGTGTCCTGGGGCACACGCAATTTATTAAGATCTTGCCAAACTTCTTATAGAGTCCGCAGGTGATCGGAATGCTGGCTTCTATTTCGGTCAACGAATTAGCATTGCCATTCAACGTGGCAATGCTGCTAGCATTCTGGGCACTCTGCCTTCTGGTGACGGCTTACACTTTTAAGAAATAGATATAAGTGTATAAACCAGTTGTTATTGTTTTATTCTGTTAATGTAATTTTCTATGTGCTAAATAAATAAATAAAGTCATCAGTTTCAGAGGGATTGAAATAAATCAGTAGTAAATACTGGTTTTAATATGTTTCTATTAATTGATTACTAAAAATAAAATAAATATTAATAATCAAATAGTTTTCAACCGTCGACATTGTAACCCCTTTGTTTAGAAAAACCCTAGATGGTCTTTCGAGAACTTGGGAAAGGTGAATGGTATATTTACTGACCACTTGTTTATTCTGTTCTGGCCGCTTGCAGCTGTCCCGGAGTGGACTAGTCGATGTGCCCTGTTCCACTCGCTTACTGCTTTCTCTTCTACTGTCCTTCTTTAGTGATCCTCTGAAAATGGACAAAATGAAAATTTTAATCACTAGAACAAAATAAAAAAAATTAAGAACTCCCGGACAGATTTTTATGAAACATAGCTAAGAACACTCGGGATAAAATTATCTATGACAGAAAAAACTAAACGAAAATCGGTTCATCCGTTTGGGAGCTAAGATACCACAGACAGATCACAGATAGAACACAGACAGACACGTTAAACTTATCCCTTATATCAGTTCCCATGGGATAGAAATCACTTTTAAACGTTTCCATAGAAAATACGCGTGCGAAGCCGCGGGCATAAGCTAGTAATATTATAAAACCTAACGATTGTATAATCTGAAGTTTTTTTACCTAGGATCTCTAAAACTACTAAACAGATCAAGATGAAATTTGGCGTACGTTTAGAGCAAAACCTAACTAAGATAATAGGCTATTTATTACACCGAAATTATGCGTGCGAAGCCGCGGGCAGAAGCTAGTACAAAATAAAACTTTTACAGAGGCATGAAAGATAAGCATAATTATGATAGATATCACAAACTGCAAGTTAGATTTTTGAAAATTCCTTCGATAAGATACAAGAACAAAATTAAAAATTTTCAAAACCCGACAGATTATCATGAAACATAGCTAAGAACACTCGGGATAAAATTATCTTTGACACAAAAAAACTAAACGAAAATCGGTTCATCCGTGTGGGAGCTACGATACCACAGACAAATACACAGATACACAGACAGACACGTTATACTTATGAGGTGCGCGGAGGGAGGAAGGGTTGAGACTTGATGGAAACAACCGAGTTGTCCGGACGTTGCTTTATTACTAACTTGAATGATCTTAATTAATACATTGATTATAATACTACACCACTACATCTCTCCCTTTAAAAATAAAGAATTTTCACATAGGTATTCTTTGTTAAAATTCTCATGAAATTACACAACTACACAGATAAACATTATTTCTATTGCTAACAAAACACATTTTTAATTAGGTTGTTTGTTTTTTTGTCTACTTACTAATTAAACTTAATTTACTAACACTTTATTATTAAAATACTTCTTATTGGTTAAAACGTTTTGTCCTGTTTTTATGTATTATATATTCCTTATCATTTTTCATAATAATTACATTTGGAGATTCATCTTTTAGTACCTTAAATGGACCGGAATAAACACAGTCAAGTTTTTTAGTGTCTTCGTTTTTTATTAATATCAAATCGCCTTCAGAATATTTAATAGGATTAATAGTTTTGTCATAATTTAATTTTCTTTCTGTTTTTGAATGAATCAAATTATTTTTAGCATCATTTTGTGCTCGTTGTAATCTAAATTTTAGTTCTTTAGGATAGTCATCAAAATTATATAATGGTTCAACACGAGAAATCAATTTATTAGGCAATGAACAAACTCTACCAAAAACTAATTCAAAGGGTGTATACTTAGTTTCACTGTGAACTGTAGTATTATAGGAAAATGTCCAGTATTTTACCCACGAACTCCATGAACTCTGATAGTTGTTTGTTTGTATTCTTAAAAAGTTTCCTAATACTTTATGTGAGTTTTCTAAAGCTCCAATTGATTCATGGTGATAAGAGGTAGAAAACATTTGCTCAATACCTAAAATATCACAAGTTTCTTTCATCACATTGGAAATAAATTCTGAACCTCTGTCTGTGGCAATAACTTTAGGAGTACCATATGTTAAAATAAAATTTTCTACAAATGCTTTAGCTACTGCACTTGCTGATTTTGATTTAAGTGGATAAGCCTCTACGTATTTAGTCAATTCACATTGGAGTGTTAAAATATAAATAAATCCCACATCATCTCTATCTATCGGACCTACAATATCTAAAAATACTTTTTCGAAAGACGTTGAAGCTGTAGTTGTTATACTCATAGGCTCTTTTATATATTTATGATGTTTATTTTTTTGACAACTTAAACACTTATTAATAAATTTTCTTACGTCACCTTCCATACTTGGCCAATAATAATATTTCTTAATGTTGTTCACTGTTCTTTTTATTCCTGCATGTCCACTTGTCGGTAAAAGATGAAAATCATTTATAATTAGTTTTTTCATGTCATCATCAAATATTCTTTTTACATTATTAATTATACAAAATCTTGGACCTTTCCAGTTAACATCATCTTTTATATCTTTTATTAACTTTGTTATTAATTCATTATTTTCCTCTTTTTTTATTATAATGAGCTCATTTATTTTTAATTCGTTACAAAACAATTCCAATTCTTTCAACAAATCGACTCGCGCTTTTGCTGATAAAGATTTTGGATTATTATTCATGTAATATATTATTTTTTGAGGACCTCCTACATAAATATAATTTCCTTCTTTTGATACGAGTGTATCTAGATTTTTATTCGTTTTCATTTTCTGTAAATTTTTACTATCTACCATAGTAAGTTCAATGTCATTAATATCTTTCTTAAGAACTTCAACAACGTTAGGTTGGCCTTCCCCTTCGCTGTTTTCATTCATCGTCACATTCTTGGATTTAAGTGGTTCCTCGCTTTCTCTCGCTTTCTTACATTGTGCACGCGTCATCACATACATACATTCATCAGTCATTCTCTTCAACTCATTACTAGTTATAATTATACGAGATAATGCATCAGCTGCTGCATTGTCTTTTCCACGCACATACACCACTTTAAAGTCATATTCTTCAAGGCATAGTCGAAACTTTGTCAAACGACTAGAGGGGTCTTTCATAGAGAAAAGATATGCTAATGGTTTATGATCGCTTCTAACAGTAAATTTTCGTCCATATAGATATGGTCTAAAATACTTTACGGACCACACTATTGCCAATAATTCTTTCTCAATAATCGGATAATTTAGCTCAGCTTTGTTTAAATTTCTACTTGCATAAGCTATTGGCTTTCCATTTTTATTTGACAACACACTACCTATTGCAAATCCTGAACTGTCTGTTTGAAGAATAAATTCATTTTCTTCACTAAAATCTGGATAGTCAAGTATTGGAGGATTAACTAAACATGCTTTAAGCATTTTAAATGATTTTTCACATTCTTCAGTCCAATTAAACTTTTCATTCTTCCTGCACATTTTATTCAAAGGTAATACTATTAAAGCAAAATTATTCACAAATTTCCTGTAGTAGTTTGCAAAAGCAACGAATCTTTTAACTTCATCAATCGATTTTGGTTTAGGATAATTTTTAACCACTTCTATCTTTTGGGGATCTGGGTAAACTCCTTTATCTGATACTACATGACCCAGATATAGTAATTCTTTTTTCAAAAATTCACATTTTGATGGATTTAGTTTCAAATTTACTTTACGAAGTCTATCAAGTACTAAAATTAAGTTTTTATTATGATCAACCAAATTTCTACCCAAAACAACAAGATCATCTAAATATATAAGACAATTTTCGTAATTTAAGCCTGCCATAGCAACTGTCATAGCTCTTGAAAAAGCACTTGGGCTTATTTTTAGTCCCATAGGAAGTCTTTTCATTTGATATTGACCTTGATCAGTAGTGAAAGATGTATATTTTCTACTATTTGGTTCTAATTCTATTTGATAATAACTTTGAGAAAGATCTAAATGTGAGTAATAAACGTAACCTGAAAGGGAATCTAATATATCAGTAATATTGGGTAAAGGGAATTTGTCATCCTTGATGTTTTCGTTTAAACGCCTATAATCTATAACAACTCTCCATTTCCGTTCTGCTGTTCTATCTATTTTTTTAGGAACGATCAATAATGGACTGGACCATTCGCTTGTTGCTTCTTCTATAATATCATTCTCACGTAACTCTTTGATTTGTTTTTCTATCTCTTTTTTCTGAGAAAACGGTAGCCTATATGGTTTAGTATAAACTGATGTAGCATTTTCTTTTAATTTAATTTCTTGTTTATAAATATTAGTTACTGTTAATTTATCATTTGGTAAATGAAAAACGTCATTATACTTTGCACAAATATTTTCAATAGCAATTTGTTCTTCTTCAGTTAGATATGTATTTAACTTTAAAAATGAAAATAACTCTTTAACTCGTTCAGTGTTTAAATCGGTCTTACAAAATTTTGTAACATCATAATCATCCAAATCGTGTACATCTGGCTTAAAAATATTTATTTGTAACTCTTTGTTACTTGTATTCAATAGTTTTACTGGTAACTTTCCGTTAATAGGTTTACAAATTGAATTCGCTAAAAACACATGGTCATTTAATTGTTTTGATAACACTACACAATCCTTTTTACAATCTGTTGGTAAATATGTTATAGTTTCACACCTTGGTTCTAAATTAATTACCTGGTCTACAAATAAAGATGTTAAAACGGTTTCGTTTAATTGATTGGTTAATGTTAATGTACAATTGTGATAGTCTATAATTCCACTATGTTTTAAAATAAAATCTTGTCCTAAAATTCCAGATGCATAGCATGGTAAATCTCGAAAAACATAAAATTTATGATTAAATTCAGTACCATTGAAATTTAATTTTAAAATAACGTATCCGTCTGCTGTGAGAATTCCACCAATTTCTTCAATATCAAATTTTTCATTATATAATTTGCAATTAAAATTTCTCAAAACCTTTTCTTTTATTGCACTAATCGAAGCTCCGGTATCAACTAATAAATCAAAATGTTTATTATTTACTGTCGAGTTTACTCGGTTAATACTTTCTCCTGTAAAAATACTTTTATTCACGAAAAAATGTTGACAGAGTTGGAGTACTGTCTTCTGTCTGCTTTTGTCTATCGGTTGTACGTGTATTCTGTCCACTTACCTCGTCATTTAGGTAGTGAATTTTTCCTCGTCCACGAGATGATCCTCTTTGCCATCTATTACCTGGACTACGATAGCTGTAGCTTCCACGCATACCATTGTTTCCTCGTCCATTACCTCTTCCACGATAGTTTCCTCGCTGATTGTTGCTGTTTCCACGATAGTTACCTCGATTCTGGATATGATCATACCTGTTCTGATTAAAACCATAATTACCATTGTACCTTGCTCCTCGGTAATTTCCTCTTCCTCTTAACGTCATAAGTTGCTGAGATGAGTTACTTACCTCTTCATCTTCAGCTGCTCTAATAGCTTCACTCAAGCTCACAAAATTTCTAGCAGAAATTATAGTACTAAGTCTTTGGCTCTTAAGTCCATCTGCAAACCTTTTTATCGCGTTCTTCTCGTTTATTGGTCGTAGCACGTCGTATTTGTTATTGTCACCGTCGGCCTGTGAAATTGTAAGTTCCACGAACAAATTTTCAATTTCAGTTCCGTATTGCTGAATAGTCTTGTTACCTTGAATGGAGCATTGTAGCTTAGACTGTAATGCTGTATCGGATTTTTTAGTTAATAGATGTTTTCTAATGTCCGCTAACAAAAGATTTATGTCTGTATAAGACGTACCTAAACGTAATTTAGCTTTCCTTGAAAGTCTCGTCTTTAATATAAATGCAATCAACAACGGCTTAGTCTCATCTGTGATCATAGAACTATATAATTCTATAGCATCAATCAGGTTGTACGTATCAATTTCTTTATCTGTCATAATTGGAAGTAAACTCACTGCAGTTTTTAAATCAAAACTCACCTTATTTGCCATATTTGTAGTTGACTGATTTACTTCCGTGTTATGCGTCTGTGATTCACATGCACACAAATCTACAATAGCTGAATACAGTTCATTAACATTTGCTTTATATTTTAATAAATAACTACCAAATTCTGGAGGTAATTGTCCTTTACTAACTTGATCCTCTAAAACATTTAGTAACTCCTTTACTCGTCCCAAAAACTCTGTTGCTTCACTTCCTTTTTTCTGTAAAATTTCTCCCTTACGTCTACTAGGTCCTATTTTAATTAAATATGTTCGTATATCCTGTAACCCATCAATTAATTCTTTTAATCTATCCATTAAGTTAAATTACAAACATAAAACATATAACATAATTTTCACTTTATAATAAAAATTTACCAAGTCCATACTTTACGTAGTTTTAGTTCGTTACAAAAATATAGAGTTCATCGAATAAATTTCATCATGTTAAGACATTCACGAAGTAGGTAAATACTTAAGTTCCCGGTAATTACCAAATCAATCACAACACAATAACACAATTACCACACACGGTTTAATTTCCACGTATCTAAATTACGGTAAACACAATAATACGATGCAGTGAACAATCGATTCCGGAATCCGGCATGTCAGCGTTACTCATCCGTACTCGTCGCAAGTAGTTACCAAGCACCAACATCGAACTCTGACATCGAACACCTACAGGCAGGTGGCGGCGGCGTGACGAATTCCAGCATATTTCCCTTCAATGCCAAGGCTATGTTGCAATTCTGAGAACTCATGCATGCATGCATCGCGCAATGAATCTGATTTTATTGGAATACTTTGATTTTCTTTACGCTCTATTTATTTATTTATCTTCTTTAGGTTCTAGTTATTTATCATAGTACTTATAGGTAAATCTATTTATAAGGTTCTTCCTTCAGAATTATTCTCCTCGCTGGCTCTCATTCTACGCACGGAATTGCGAATGCGGCTGATAGCATTTATAGTAAATTGGTCGCGAACCCATTTCTTGTGCAAATCCTTGTATTTACGCACCAAAAAATAGATGACGGCAGCTCCCATGATGCAGAGAATGGCAATTATTAGAAAATAGTTTGTATTTATCTGACCTTTTATCAGCTGTAGAGATGCATCATTGTTACCGGCTGCGTTTTGATTCAGGAACACTTCGTCCTTCTCTATTTTTGAATTGCACATTGTAAGGCTGGATGGATTGTAGGATGGATTGTATCACTCGCAATTTATAGACGCACTAAGTAGGTATGCAATATCGAGTAGCTGCATACTAAACGACGCTCACAGGTAAAGTTCATAGATGTGACCATACTTTCACACGTCACATGATTTCAAAATTATAATTATATTTTCGAATAAATAATTAACGACGCGAACGCGGTTCGGCCCGCTGCCGCGCGCGAGCGCATGGCAGGGTCGCCATGAGGTGCGCGGAGGGAGGAAGGGTTGAGACTTGATGGAAACAACCGAGTTGTCCGGACGTTGCTTTATTACTAACTTGAATGATCTTAATTAATACATTGATTATAATACTACACCACTACACTTATAACGCCCCTCTCTTTTTGCGTCGGGGGTTCAATAGGTGGTGGCGCTGATTTGGGTCAGGGGTAGCGCCTTAAGTCAAAGAAAAAAAAACTTGGTGTCAAGGGACACCCGGATGGAACGAAGTTCATAAGAGAGAGAGAGAGAGACAGACAGAGAAACATGCGCACGCCGCACGGCTTACAATACTATAGCAAAAAGTGTCGTTACATCTTTTCGTATGATTTTTTTCCGTCTAGCCCCCTTCCACAACGCGCGATAAGGAACTTCGTTCCAATAACTGCGTGGACGGAATTTATGTAGATCATAATTTATAAACCATCAGCACTTACCTGTCATCTTTAACAGAGTCTCGCTTCATATGCCTGTGGGTTGGGGTGGACGCGTGGCTCGTGATCGCTGGGGTGGCAGACAGGATCTCTCTGTGGATGGAATAAGATTTATAGGATCCGAGAGCTGTTGAGTATCTGGCGCAGCGCATCAGCAATGCCATACAGCGGGGCAATGCAGCCAGCGTAGCGGGGACGCGACGACTGGTATTGATATGGATCAGTTGAGCTACCTGTAAATTTTTTTGCTGATAACCAGCGCTGGGTGCATACACATCAGTGTGTACCCAGCATAATGCTGAGCGAAAATCATGTTTGCCTTGAGCTCTGCTAATCACAAAATGATAATAAAATGCGTAATTAAACGCAGCATTAATCATTATTATAGTCCTAATTTTTGTATAGTAATTCGTAAGGTAAATAAAATATTTCATTTCATTTCATAGATTGCTTGCAACAGTCTGCAGTTAGATCAAGTGTTTCAATTGTAAATACTAGTTTTAATACTACGGTACTGCTGTCGAACAGCTTGGTCATCACGGATTATCGTGCACTAGGGCCGCCGGTCGGATATCTCGCCACGCTAGCCTTAACGACATCATCCGGCGGGCCTTTGTCACCGCTAACGTACCAGCTATTCTCGAACCGAATGGTCTGTTGCGTGACGATGGTAAGAGGCCCGACGGTATGACACTAGTCCCATGGGAGTTGGGGAGGCCCATTGTGTGGGACGCTACATGCGTCGACACACTTGCGCCTTCCCATCTTCCGAGGACATCCGTGAGGGCGGGTGCGGCGGCAGATTTGGCCGAAGATCTCAAGAGGCGCAAATATGCAGGTCTCGACAGAGCCTACACATTTGCTCCCCTTGGAGTCGAGACCCTAGGTCCGTGGGGTACCGAGGCTCATCGGGTTTTCAAAAAACTATCTGAGCGTCTGGTCGAAGCGACGCGTGACCCGAGAGCTGGTGAATATCTGGCACAGCGTATCAGCATTGCCATACAGCGTGGCAATGCAGCCAGCGTCTTGGGGACGCTTCCGACTAGTGTTGATATGGATCAGTTGAGCTATCTGTAGACTGTTTGCAACAGTCGGCAGTTAGCTCAATTGTTTCAATTGTAAATACTAGTATAATTTTCTTTGTGAATAAATGTCTTGTTTTAATTTATTTCTATTATTTGATTGTAATTTTTTATGTGAATAAAGGTCCTTTAGGTTTCTACTATCTTACTAATATTATAAACGCGAAAATTTGTGTGACGCGACGACTGGTATTGATATGGATCAGTTGAGCTACCTGTAGATTGTTTGCAACAGTCTGCAGTTAGATCAAGTGTTTCAATTGTAAGTTTATTTCTATTATTTGATTGTAATTTTCTATGTGAATAAAGGTCCTTTAGGTTTTGAAACTTGAATCCTACTATCTTAATAATATTATAATTGCGAAAGTTTGTGTGAATGTTTGATACCACGTATCTCTATATCTAGTGAACCCATTTAGATGATACTAGACGATCGCCTCGCGGTTTCACTCGCGTAGTTCCCGTTCCCGTGGGAATTCCGGGATAAAATATAGCCTATGTCACTCCCTGAAAAGTAAGCTGCCTAGCGGTGAAAGAATTTATCAAATCGGTCCAGTAGTTTCGAAACCTATTCAATACAAACAATCAAATCTTTCCTCTTTATAATATTAGTTTAGATTTGGTATGTAGATAGTTTAGGTTCTATAATAACACAAACTAAAATCTAGTCTTATTTTCAAAAAATAATCTCTGAGGGGGTTAAAACGGGTGGTAAAGTTTCTATGGAAAATCATTATTCCTTGGTTCGATTCACTAAAAACTCGGTATAAATATATTAGAAAGTAAATAATGAATTACGTATGTTGTAAAGTGACGTAGGAGTCGAAAATCTTTGCGACTTCCTACGGTCTCTAGCGTCGGTAGCTCCACCTACAGGGGAAACATTGAAGTTTATCCAATCCTGTTCAAAGACTAAAGTTACATTTAGTTCGTTTGACGAGAGGTGTCACGTTGCTTAATTCTAAGGTTTTTTGTTATTATAGTGCGTTAGCACATTCCTGTACTGAAGGAAGGATGCAGGTTCAAGTCCCGTCGAAGTCGAAAATTTTTGCGATATTATTTGATTTCTTACGTAAGTTTTATTTTTAAAAAACTACCGCTAGGGGGTTGTGAGCTTGGGGCTAGATGATGTTGTGTGGATTGTCCATTATTATTATTTAGAAATACAATAAATTTACACTTAGAAAAGGTCAAATAATAAAATTAAACACTGACACGAAAATAAAGTGTTATTTTTGATTTCTGTCGCTTTGGTATGTAGACTAAATTATAGAAGCGACGAAGAAACCTTTAGCCTGTTAGTTGTTATTTTTCGAGTTAGAACAAAACCTGTCCCAAGCTTTTTTATCCTCTCGATAAATCTAATATTTTATTGTAAGCCTTTTTGCACAGCAAGGTTTTACAACAACTAGTTTTACAACAATTACAACAAAAGCAGTTATCGTGTTTATTTAGTTAGCTATTTCCCCGGCGTTTCAACAGACTAAACTATCGTAGTCACGGGAAATCTGCGATTTACCCGATAAATCTTTATTGACAAAGAATACAATCAAATAATAGAAATAAATTAGAACTAGTATTAAGGCGAATAGTAGGGGTGATAGTGGCGCCACTACATATTTAATTTAATCATTAAGTTATACAAAGGAATTATCAAAAAATCGGACTGCTGGTGGACGATACCTATCACAAGCTTTTATTTAATGAATCTGTAATAGTTTTGTTTTGTGTTATTCAATCAAAAACCGTGTTTGGAGAGATTGGTGGCCACCAATAGTAACTAAACTCTTGAAACAAGAATCTGCCTAAATAATACAGTACAAAACTATTAGCGATACATTTAAAAAAAGCTTATGATAGATATCGTCTACGCGCGGTCCGATTTTTTGATAATTCCTTTGTATAACGTAATTATAAAATTAAATATGTAGTGGCGCCACTATCCACCCTACTATTCGCCTTAATACCAGTCGGAAGTCCGTTAAATATAAATATTATAACGTGTTCGGATCGCGTAATCACAAAAACAGATTTTTACGAACAGTCAGCTGCGAAATAAAATAATAAAAGCGACAAATTAAAATAATAAATTAAAAATAATTACTAATAAAAATGCGTTATCAATACTTACATTGCAACCTATACAATTTTTATTAAAACGTACCTACATAATCACTAAAAAATAAAGTTAAATATTGAATTATATTTTCCTGCTAAAACCTAACTAGAAATTCTTATAGAAACCCGGTCCACCTCCACTCTCAGTACCTATTGCCACGCCCTGCTAGGGTACCATTGTGTCTCTTATACATTACTTAGATACTAAGTCCTAAAATGTACACAATGATTGCAATAAATAAATATGAATATGAAATAAATTGACGTATGAAAAATCATCCGACTTTCACACTCCACTGAAAGGCAATACTGAGCAGTCTGAACTGAGCACAAAGCTATCAAAAACTTACATTTCAGTACTACGAAGTGAAAATACAGAGAACCTGAGAGGGTAGTAATTAAAAAATAACACATGCATACTCGAGTGAAGCTGAGGTAGTGGTGGTGTGATTAATATTTCTACAGAGCTGTTGATACCACCTTACTATTTGTTCAGACCTCAGCATACCTAAATCCTTCCTTTCCAATTGCCTACCTATCGGCGGCTCACGAATCAAATTTGGACCCAAGTTCGTGACGTCACATCAGAAGAAAAAAGCAAGATGTCTGCTGCTACTGTTCGATACGTGTGCGCTCCGCGAAACAAAAATCAAAAATAACGGTGAAGGCCTTCCAAAACTTCCAAAACCTTATAAAAACTATTTAAATAAGCAAAAAACAAGTGTTGTGCATATGGACTATCCGGAACGACGCCGAATATTTGTGAGTACCTACCTACCTATCCTACACAGCCTAACCGCCTCTGCTGAGTCTGTCGAAGTCAGTTATTTCAGTGTTGCATTTTAAGCCGTAACACTATTAAAGTTTTTTGACCAGAACACATTATTATAAATATTCATGGGTATTTATTGCTTTTATTTACCTATTTTTCCCGACCTCACGGATGTCCTCGGAAGATGGGAATGCGCAAGTGTGTCGACGCATGTAGCGTCCCACACAATGGGCCTCCCCAACTCCCATGGGACTAAATTAAATCATTTAAAACGTTGCCGTCTTTTTTATAAAGATCGAAATAAAAATATTTGTATTAAAATAAAATTTAAGGTGGTATTAACACCTCTACATAAACCCATCGGGTTTATAATCCGTGAAGCTTGCTCTTTATCACAGGCGACTTGAAGCGGCATTGGTTGTATTAAGATCCGCTTTGGTACTGCCGAGTCCTTATCTATGTAGGTAGAAATAACGTTCAGACGCATAGTACCAGAAACGCAGATTACCAGGACTAGAATTTTTTACGTAATTTACCTTCTACGTAAATTACCTGAATTCCATCACGCAAATGGCCAGGATGCTAAAATTACGCAAAATACCTGATACGCAAATTACCTTATACGTGAAGGACCAGAATTTTATACGTAAATTACCTGAATTCCGTTCCAGCTCATTCCATTCATTTACTACTTTTTTTGCAATAAGTACTTTATGTAGCTGTCTGAGTAATCCATTCACCTTGAGTTTTTCCAGACGCGTAATAGCGTGCGGAAAAACACGCTTTTTGGCCTAGTGTAGCATAACCATTCTAAAAATGCACGCCCCTTTTACTATAAAAACCACAGATATATATTTACATATATATCTGTGATAAAAACTATCGTAGTATGACGAATTCATTACGTATGTACCCTTACATACGTAATGGAAGAACACCAACGATTTATCCCTATGAATCGTTGGTGTTCTTCCAACACAAATAAGGTTCGTAGTTAACCCGCTTATATAAATAAATAAATAAAATAAATAAATAATGCTGGACAATTAACACAGCATTATCTAGCCCCAGGCTAAGCAGAGCTTGTGTTATGGGTACTAGATAACTGATATACTTAATACAACACACACTACATAGATAGATATTTTTTATTAAACATAGATATTTTTTATTATACATATCCGTAATGAATGCACGCCCCCTCCACAAAACGTCATAGGTCACACTCGGCGTGCACTTTTAGAATGGTTTATCTCTACTCTAGTTATTAACAAGTGTACCTACTTATTCAGCTTAACGTTTCGAGAAAGGAACACCAAGAAAAGTGTCAGAATATCAATGCAAATACGACTACTCCTAGAAAGACAAAAGAAAGATGGATGGGTCTATTTACTTTTGTTTTAATTTGTTTCTTTGATTGTACTTTTCTTGTTAATAAAATTTTACTTTTAAGAATTTGAAGAAGTGTAGGTAAATCATTATTGTATTTCGGAATTTTTGATTTATGATGGATCGAAGAAGAGAACAATTATTGAATGATGAACATTCAATATTCAGCAGTTAAGCTCCCTAAGAAGAGCCCCGAAGAAAGGAACCAGACTACACTCGTTCAACGCAAGCGCTTTGCGCATGGTAGCTACAAGAGCGACGACTGCTGAGAGGAAGTCTAAAGCTGGCACGCTCTCATCAGAGATCACACTATTGACATCTATCAAAACCTATTGACTACTATGCTGTTGATCGCAGACGGCCATGACAGCGTTACCGGACTTTTGGCTGACGCAGAGGGCCCCTCGTCGGTAAAAGTTAGGATGGGGCAACACGCACAAAGGTCACCCCTTAGGTGCAAGCCTCGGCTTCGGCTGTTGCCAGATGCTACGCGAGGAAAGGGAGGTTTCGCCTAGGTGCACAAGTGCACCTATGTGCTGAAGCGGGGAATTCTTCGACCCCGCATTCGGCGGGGTCGGTTTTTGGTCGGTTGTGTGGTGTGCGGAAGCGAATCGGTTGCCATCACCTCTGGGTTAGCGGCGGTTATTGGGTCAAAGGGGTCACCAAGAACGTGTCTCGGTCTACGGAGGAGAGCCAAAGCAGCAAGTCACATCTGGTCGCTATATGAGCCACACCTGGTCCTTTTGTTTTTTTTATCGTGAATGGAACTTCGTTTTACCACAATCTTACCTGGCAAGTGACGATGTGGCTGAAGTAGTATCACGAAGCTCTAGAAGACACTATACACTCTTGCCTTGAAGAGTTCACAGGTGTAGTTGGCCGGAAAGTAGAATGGTCCCTATAAGAGCCACACATTGTCACTAAGGTGGCTATAACCTCACCTGAGCTCTCGTAGAAACGCCCCGAAGAAGGGAATCAGCCGACACTCCGTCAAAGCCAGCGCTCGGCCCAGCGCTCGCTCATACTCCGCTGACAGAAGAGCTGCCGAGAGGAAGTCCAGAGCTGGCACGCTCTCGTCTGAGATCACAGCCCAGAAGGGTTTTAGTTTATGGGATCTGTGGAAGAAAGAAACATCGTTTAGAAATAGAGAAGTTCATTTGCGTCTTCAGGTATCAATGCTTTTTCTGAAAGAGAATTGTTTGATAGTCTCTTTCAAACACGGTAGAATCAGAGCGGAGACAATTCACGTTCCACTACATAAGAAAAGCATGATTTGCGCGATCTTAACGTCAGTGTGAACGTCTTAGTAAGATCCTAATTCAATTACCTACGCGATATGCATCCGGCGACGAATGAATTTCCCAATACAAACGTTGTAGATAGATAGATAGATAGAAAACACTTTATTATACCACACAAATACAGGAAACAATACAGAGAAAAGCGTAGAAAAAAAAAGGAAGTATAAAGGGCGGCCTTATCGCTGAAAGCGATCTCTTCCAGGCAACCTTGGGATGGACTGGAAATTAAAGAACAAAAAAGACGGTGGCACTGAATAAATATATAGATATGTACCTATTTAAAGAAAACGAAACAAATACTTACACTACATACCTACAAAGATTAAAAATAAACTTACATAAACATAAAATAAGGTTGTCTAACTCTTTACAAGGATATATAATGCTGATGAAGCAGTTTTTTGAAGATAGGAAGTGATTTTGCACGTCTGATGTCCAGAGGGAGATCATTCCATAGACGGGTAGCTTGTACAGTGAAAGATTTGTCATAGAAAGAGGTTGTTGTACCAAAATGATTTGTATTTTGAGCATATTTTAACCATGGTCAGCTATTATTTGTATTAAAATAGTATTTATCTAGGTTCCTGCCAAAAGCTTTTTACATCCGGCGACGGAGGAATTTCCCATACAAACGTATTGTATGGGAAATTCATCCGTCGCCGGATCCTTAAGTAAATATTCCAAGCCTAGGTCATCAGTTTTACCTCTGAATATCGTATCCTCTCTCGGTCACAAATTCAAAATTTCTATCAAAACTTTTAATTGAAGGGGCTTCGCCAACATGAACGATTTTACCGAGTAAAATTTTTCTAGTGAATATAGAAAGAAAGAAAGAAAGAAAGAAAGAAAGAAAGAAAGAAAAATAATTTATTAGTTCACTAGAAAGCTTGCAACTATTACAATACTTATACTTACTTACATAAGAATATTACAATAACAATAATAAAATAAATAGTACATTATCAGTAGCAAGCAATGCAGCGAACCAAAAGGTCCTATCTCAGCATAATGTTGCTCCACAAGAAGTAGAGTAACGCTGGTTTTCTGACAGGACCTTTGGCTCGTGTCAACACGGGTGGCTGACCACAGACAAAAAATAACACTAAACTACTAAAAATACAAAAAATTTACTTGTCTAACAATGATATGAAGTGTATGAATAAACTATTTGCCTGTATGTATAATGAATATGTCAAAAATACGCACTGATCCAGGCTACTCGACTGAATATCGATAGTACTATTTCGCAGCCTTGGACTAGAAACATAGAACGAAGACCATTCAGACTCATTGAGGAGCAGTACCTTGGAGATAGGTCCAAAGTCTCTGTCTCGATCTTTTAAAGGATACATTTCGGAGAATGCTCACAGGTGCTCACATAACTGGGTAGTTCTCACGGGGCTCAAAAATACGTGTCCGGCTCGAAAAAACATACTAAAAGTATCCCTAGCCCTTTGATTTTTTTTTGTATAGTAGATTAGACGAAAATAATAGGGGAGGCCTATTTTTGTTTTTTAATTTTCTTATTCTTAATATGTAAAAATAAATAAAAACCTTGGAAATATTGAATTTCGTGGTGCGTCCGGACCTCATGTTCCACTGTTAAAATATTTTTAAATTTTTTCCTATGATTAATAGCACTATTTCGCACAGGTTCACAAATAACCAGATAGTTACTAGCTTAACTGACACTATTACTGCACAAAAATAAGCTTTAGTTGAAAAGTTAAAACGTGATAACTTCGCGTCCGACGTTTGGCGTTGATACCCCTGGCGTGCACTCATTCATTCATATATACTGTACTTTAGTAACTACGTGAATAGTTGTTAGACCGAGACAAACTATCAGTTGCGCTCCATCAGTGGTGTGGACGACACTTCTCTATCTCTCCGCGTCGCTCGGTTATTAAGGTAAGTAATCACTTTCCGTGGCTTGGTATACCGCAAATGTTGATTACCATGTGGACTATAAATTCGTTTATACTAATCCTATTGTTTCAATGATTGTAATAATAGATGCCTTTTGGGTTCCTAATTTCGACTGCAGACGCCAAAGTAATGTATACCAGCAATTTAGGAAATTATTTAGGATTTTGTACTCCTTTTTGATTATTGTGGTATTGATTTTCGTGTTTTCCGTGGGCAAAAAGTACACAATGTCAATTTAAACCATGAAAATTAAATTTGCATGTTGGTTAACATTCATATATGGTTAATTTTTATGATGTTTTTACACTACTAATCACTGGGAATATGGTCTACTCACGAGAAGATCGCTTAGTTGCAAAAAGATTGGCTGAAAGACGGAAGAGGGAGAGCCCTAAATAGAAATACAAATACAGAAATACAACTTATTCATAAAGCCAATTTACTTATCAATAACTTTTGTACCTATATATACACAGCGTATCCAAGTTTTTAAATAATTCAAAGTACACATAAATACAATACAAATTATCTGTAAATAATCAAGAATAAGTTATTAAAAAGACACAAACCACATAAAAATATTAGAATTAATTAACATTAGTCTCCGTTTTCTAGAGTCATTCTGCTACAGAATAAAAATGTTGTTCGACAAGATAACGTTTCAGACGGAACTTGAAGCTAGTTAGACTACTAGCAGCTGTGACAGCTTCTGACAGTTTGTTGTATACTGCCGGACCCATAACGTGAGTCAACTTTGAGGACTTCGTGAGGGAGCGGGTGATAGTCGAGAGCTTTCCTGCGTTCCGCGTCCCGTACGAGTGGGTGTCGCCGTTCTTCATGTGTTTATCTAGGTTCAGACGAATATACACCGCCACTTGCAATAGGACAATGCTGGGCAGTGCTCAGTCAGCACCCCCATAGCTCAGCACCATACTGTAGCACCGAGTGAACAGTTGCGAAGTAACAGCTTCGTGCCACCTCCCCCGGAACCACACGAGCCAGTTGTCGGAGCGCAAAACATGCGCTACGTATCTTTTCGCATATTTGTCTATGTGGCTCTCCCAGGGCTATCCCAGGAAATATCGTGGCTTCGGATTAGTTAATGGCCGTTCCGTTCACATAGACTACAAGCCGTTTCGTCACTGCCAGATAGGCAGACATGAAGGTAGTGGGTCTTCCTTAATTTCAGAGCCAAACCGTTCATCCTGAACCATCCAGACAGTAGACCGGCCGTCTCGTTCAGCTTCTCCTCCAGAGCGTCTACGGACTTTGCGGTGACGATCGCGGCCACATCATCTGCGATTATGAGGGAGGGTCTTCGCGGAGGTCGCCGCTCCGGGCAGATCATTCAAGAGGAACGAGAACATTATGTTGGAGACAGATGACCCCTGCGCTATCCCCATGGTGGGGGAGAGGGGCTCTGATCGCTCAATACCACCGACAACAATTTGTGATCGCTCACGCAGCATCTCCGTAAGTACGGCGAACGATGCTCCCTCGATCCCATACTGACTCATTTTGGCAGCAAGTACTTCGTGGCTGGCCACGTCGAAAGCTTTAGATAGGTCGCAGCACAACACGGCCATCTGCAACTTCTGCTTGCACGCTGCCAACACCCGCCGCACCACCTCGCGCGTCAGTGATGTCGTGGAGTAGCCGGCGCGGTACGCATACTGCCGAGGCGACAGGGCGTCCGTCGCCAGCAAAACTCCACCAGCCGATTGCTCAGCCCGTTCTCGAGAACTTTCGCAATAGCTGGTATGATCGATACTGGCCTGTAGCTATCCATGTTGTCTGGGGGACCTTTGCTCACTTCCGCCAGAATCAAGCATAATACAGAGAAATACTCCGTTCAGAAAGAAAATGATAGGCAACGGTATTTTCGAAAGAAGAAAGAAGGGAAAAAATCAATTAGTAAAATCAGTTAGTGAATTAGATCCTCGTCAGCATTGAATTGCTAAAGAGAAAAGCAGATTCTCCTCTAATAAACAAAATAAAACTCAAAAACTGATTAAGAAGTAAATATTGTAATGATTTAAGAGTGTTTTTTTGATGTTAAATTTGGTTTGTTATACTTTTTTAGAAGAAAACTACAATTATAAAATGATTGAACCTTAATTTTAAGAAACTTTCAATCTACTTTCTACTGAAAACATATTATTTTATTTATAAACCATCCCGAAATTCCATCTTACAATGATTTATGATATGCTAATTCACACAAAATGTATGTATTAAAATATAAATGTCGAATATTTTTATATATTTGATTTCGGTGATATGAATGCTGATTTCCGTGGACACCATATTTTTAAAATTGAATAACTTCGTAACCATTGAGCCAATTAAGTGCCCTCTGCTACCAATAAATTTTAAATTAAATCTTTAATCAGAATATTTCATCATTATGTGTAATTTCAACAAAAAAAAATGGGACACGAAAGTCAACCAAAAAATGAGTATCCGAAGAATGACCCAACTACATAATAATAATAATAATTTATTCAAAAATTTCTTATAAGACTGTTTAACATAAGAATATCTAATAATAACTTAAATTCTATAGATTACGTGTGCCTGAACTAGGTAAAACCCGTATCTCAGGTAAAATTGCTTACAATGAATACATAGGTATAAATAATTACATAGATAAAGTAAAACAAAGCGTCAGTGCAGATTTTAAAAATAACTTAAGCTATTAACACTAAACTAGGCTACATATTAGAGATACCTACCTATAATACGAGTAAATACGGATGCGAAAAAACAAAAATTTTGAATAAAGAAATACCTATTACCTATTATGTTTACTGTATCGGCACTTTTAGGCGCCTCCATAGTCTATCATACATGACCTGATCTCACCATCCCCCTTCCACTCTAAGAGAAGCGCACAGCGTAATATCATCTCTACTTAGTGGATATACCCTCAACTCGCACTAAGCGATTTTCCTCCACCTTCATTATTCACACCACTAAGCAATGGAACTCTTTTCCTGCTTTTGTTTTTCTTTATTAGAGAACTTAAGGCGCTTCCCCTTTTTACTTTAGATCAAAATTCAAAAGCTTTCCATAGGTATAAAAAACCTCATGAATTAAATCCCGGGTCAACTTCAGTGGAAATCTATTGAATCTGGATTAAAAAGTGCAGAATAATAGTGCATATTACACCCAGGCGAGAAAGTGATCAATTCCTACCGAGTGTGTCGTTTTGTCGCCTTAAAACACACGAGGTAGGAATCGCACTTTCTGCCGAGTGATAAATAGTGCTTTATACTACACCTTCGAGGAAAATAAAAAGCAGAATTAATTATTAATTGAAATCGCGCCCAATGATGTTGGTAAAACCTCATTGACCGCGCCAGCCTTTGGGTTCTTTTTTCAAAATATTGTTCGGGAATCGGAGGAGGCCTAATGGACTTGGAGTAAAAACTTTTTGTCGTTTGGCCGAACGAAAATAACCATAGCTACCGGCCGATCTTTTAGGAAATAAAAAAAAAATAACACGTTAGAAATGGATTTCCATACACTTTTTCCTCCCGCTAAAACACGTGAGAAATGAAATTCCATAGAGTTTTTCCTCCCGGTTTCCTATAGGCCTGCAAAGACATACTTTCTATTCTCTAGACGGAAAAGGAATAGGCAACTTTCGGAGCAGGTGTAGTATAAAAAGCTTTTTTTCAACAGGCAATCGCACAGTACTAACTAAGTGGAGAAACAAATTGTGTATTGTGTTGCCAACCTTTGTTTGGGCACATTGCCAAAAGTGAACGGTATTTGGTATAAGCTAGTTGACGTTTCATAGCAAAAAGGTCACCATTTTATGCTGAAAATTCGTAAAGATGTAGTCGAAGAGGTTTGAGAGATTTTTTTCAATTCACGGTACGTTTTTACGCCAATAGAGGTGTGAATGTGTAAATTTATTTAGTTTAGTTTTGTTTGAAGGTGACTCTAGAGTCGTCTAGAAAATCGATCGAAAATCGGTTCTTATGTTAGTATTCATTTCTGTACGTAATGGTTTTGTAATATAAAATAATATGTACTTAAGCAGTATAATATGTAGTTCATTGAAAACTGGTTATAATTATGTTCCTAGTAAACACCGCTTTTGTGCTAGAACGTGCCATATTTAAGAAAGCAACAACATCAAAGTGATTTAAATAATAAAGATACAACAACTTTGACTATGGCATTATCATAGATGACTTTAAAATAAAAATATTATTTAGTGTAAGAAGCCTTTATTCACAAAAAAAAATTACACTAGTATTTACAATTGAAATAACTGTGTTAACTGCAGACTGTTGCGAACAATCTACAACTGATCCATATCGATATCAGTCGGAGGCGACCCCAAGACGCTGGCTGCATTGCCACTTTTTTAATTGATTGTTATTTATAAAATAATAAAAGTCATTTATTCACAAAGAAAATTATACTAGTATTTACAATTGAAACAATTGAGCTACTGCCGAATGTTGCAAACAGTCTACAGATAGCTCAACTGATCCATATCAACACCAGTCGGAAGCGTCCCCAAGACGCTGGCTGCATTGCCACGCTGTATGGCAATGCTGATACGCTGTGCCAGATATTCACCAGCTCTCGGGTCACGCGTAAAATAATAGTATGTTGTCTTCTGTAAAGTTAAGAAAAAGCTATATTGGCGGTGTTGTTATAGCGACGAAATGGTTCTTGAAGGAAAGAGTGAAGTGACTTCTAAACTTTTATGATACACCGTCGGGCACATCGTCACTTTCTATCACGTGAAGTTCTGATCAAATGAAGGTCTATTGACGATGAAAAAAATAAGAACTTCGATGTACATACATAAATATCGGGCATTTATTCACAAAGAAAATTATACTAGTATTTACAATTGAAACAATTGAGCTAACTGCCGACTGTTGCAAACAGTCTACAGATAGCTCAACTGATCCATATCAACACCAGTCGGAAGCGTCCCCAAGACGCTGGCTGCATTGCCACGCTGTATGGCAATGCTGATACGCATAAATTGATTTGAATTGTTTAATATTATGACATTTACATACTTGAATTTAATCTAGTTAGAGTTAGTGATTTTAATTTAATTTTGTACCTACCTAATGATAATTTATTGAGTGTATTCTGGTTTTTATGTGACATGAATTATTTTTGAAATCTATTTTTATGGTAACTAACATAGTATATAGGTATTTGTACTAACATTTATGGTGAACAACCGAAATAAATGATTTGAATTGAATTTGAATTGAATTGATGTGTCGTGTAAGTAGTTTGTTTATGTACAGCTTCTGCCAGCATGTTCGCACGCGTATTTTCGGTATAGTAAGTGCTATATTATCTAAGCTAGGCTATGGTCTAAATATACGCCAAATTTCATATTGATCTGTTCAATAGTTTTGAAGATCCTTTTCAAAAACTTTCGGCAAAATCGCATTTCAAAAACTTTCGGCTTTATAATATTAGTAGGAAGTAGGATAGTCAGTAGGATATTTTCTATTCATCCAATAATTTCATAGTTTTTTTTGTACACCTAAATCTATTTAACTATAAAAACATCGTAGTTTGACGAATATAAGCGAATATAATACGGATGTAAGCACGAATAAGGTTCGTAATTAATTCGTTTACATCTGTAATGAACTAAATCTATTTAGTTATGTAGTAAGATAATATGTTTTAAAGTGCTAAAATGGGCACCCTGGTGGTGTGGTACGAATCTCTCTCTTGGCTGTTTTTTGTGCTTAGCTTCATTAACTAGGTACGGTTTAGTTTTCGCTGACTTTGGTTTGAACAAAGCCGATTAAAATTTCATGAAACTCCACGAAAAGGCTTTTCTCTCAGCAGTTTTTAATCCATTTACATAGGTACTATTTGCTGGTCAATTCAGATTTATTATTGAGTGTAACACTTATGGTGGTTATACAGGTGGGATGACGATCTGCGAAAGACTGCAGGCAGATGCTGGATGCGGCAAGCTGAAGACAGGGCGCTATGGCGCTCATTAGGGGAGGCCTATGTCCAGCAGTGGACTAACATAGACTGATGATGATGATGATGTATCACATATACTATTTTCACCGCTCATTAGTTAATTTCTATTGTGTTTTATTCGTCACTAGATTCTACGCGCGGCTAGCACGCGATTTTTGGGAGTGATTCAAGTAAAATTCAGTTCGATTCATACAGTAGTTTTGGCGTGTTTTTAAACCACTTGAACCAAACAAGCGAATCCATTTGTGTCACCATGTCGAGTCTCGTTACGGCGAGCCTTGTTTTCGGTCAATCGTGTGCCCCCCCCCCCCCGAAACCCCCTTCCCCATAAAAAATCTGATATGGGTATTGTTTTCGACTAACATGGGGGCGAGGATTACGAATTTGATGACGGCGGTTCGCTTCGCTCACCTTAACACGACACACGTCACACAGCAAGGCGAGCGAAGCGAGCCTTGCTTTGTGACACCACACATACTTATATGGGTATCGTTTTCGACTAACTCGAACTCGTAGATTACGAAAAAGACGCCCATTTCAAAATCCAAGATGGCTGACATTTTTGACGTGACAACGTCTTATAATTCGATAGAGCCGGCTGCACGCACGAAAAAACATGACGTCATGCGGCGTTACCTCATGCGGCGTTACCTCGCTCTGAGACGTTGTCACGTTCAACTATCGTCAGTAAACCGACTTTACAGACAACCAATTTTTTGTTCAAGATATTGTATAAGAAGTAGGATTAATTAATTTCCGATTGGATTAATTTCCACCACCCCAACTGTTCCCGTGGGTGTCGTAAGAAGCGACTAAGAGATATCCCCAGGCGGCAGGCAGCAGCCCGCAGAATAATTCTACCACCGAACTGCAATCCCCAACCACCAGTAGCGTGGGGATTATGGGCATTACCTCCCATGAGATAAAAGTCAACAAGGGGGAAGCCTGCGTCCAGCAGTGGACCAATATAGGCGGTTGAGGTTGAGAAGGATGAAAAGTTAGTTCGTTTTTTTACAGCTTGATTATTTGACATGAAAATTCTCATCAAAACTTTTTAGTTTAGTAACTGGACATGAATGTATAACGAAAACTGAATATTAACTGAAACTAGAATGTAACTCGGATGAAACTAAGTTTTAATTGAAGCACCTGTGTAAAATGTCTTTTGTTACGATTCCAACCGAGGACAGTAAACCGCCAAATGCCCAAAAACCTGCGTTTTTAGTAGATAGCAGTACACTTGCTATGTACTAAAAACGCAGGATTTCGGGTAACGTATATTTGGTTTAGTCTCAGTAGTTCAGTTACGTTAAGGCGGTACCCTACCTCGTTATTGTGTGAAGAGAGGATTTCGCGTTCACAGGAGCGGGACAGAGCAAAGCGGCGTAAGCCCAAAAATCAAGTTTTTAGTAGTTATTTGCTCCCCACAAACATTAGAATAGTTAATTGAAAAAAAGGCAACATATAAAATGTTTTTTATACTTAGCTAAATTACTATGCTTAATCTCAAGATCGTATCATCTGTATTTATTGAGAAATTAGGGTTTTAGTAAAAAATTAGAGGTAATTTGCGATTTTTTCTATCAAGAAAATTTTGTGGAATCGTGTTTTCGAAACATATGATCGATAGAATAAGTCCTGAACTTTACCATATATAAATTTCAAAGTTAAATATTCAGTAGTTTGGAAGATATGGAGGTCCGACGGAGTTGAAAATAAGCAATTTGAGGGTAGGTACCCCCTTAAGGTCAACCAGACTACTGAGTCGCTCGATGGTATCAGTAGTCCGGTTCAATTAAGCAACCGGACAACTGAGAACTTTTTTGCAACTGTTATTTCGGTGTTGATAATACATTGCTGGCTTATTGGACTTATCTAAATATTTGCTTCTGATCAAGTGACGGCAGATGCTGGATGCGGCAAGTTGAAGACAGGGCGTTATGGCGCACACTAGGGGAGACCTATGTCCAGCAGTGGACTAATATAGGTTGATGATGACCAACAATGATGAACAACAGAAAATGTCAAATGTGAAAGCGAATGTCAAAAGTAACAGCGAATGTCAAAAGTTTAACCCCGACGAAATTATGTTAGAAAACCTGCCAAAAATGAGTCTTGCTCCTATAAAGATAGCCAATAAACTAGAATTATAAATTATGTACTACTTCAAAATTTTAATTATTAATTTATAATTTTATTTCAATGACTTTTGAATAATTAAAAAAGATGATTAAGATAACTGAACGTTCGAGTTGTATTCATATAGGTAGCAACAGTAATTCCGTTACAGCACTGGTGCCCCATGCTGAACAAATCCAGCCTGGAAGAGATCGCTTCTAAGCGATAACGCCGCCCATTGTACATGTTTCTGATGTAATTACTCTATGTATTTTTGTAGGTGTACAATAAAGTATATATTTTTGTAAATCCACGCATTTTGATATAAATTAGGGCGTCATTCTGAATCCAAAAATTGACCTACTCTTCGAAGTATGCAGAGCGATGTAAAATTGTATTTTGGTACCTAATAATTTTATGTATTCATTAAATAGCGAAGTCTCTAACCGGTGCCTTATGTACATACTTGTATAATTGACAAACGTTCGAAACCCTACGCACGCAAGTTACACTCGCACTTCACGGTTCTAGTTTATATTTGTCAAATAAAAACACGTAATAACAACTCGGTCACTATCTGTCACCGATCATTTCCTGCTATATAGTAGGTACTTTCCGCCAGCAGCTGTCATCTAACCATGGTATCAGTGACCAAAATAGGGCAGTACCTACTAATAAAAATGTGTGGCCACGCTTCGGTGATTTACGTTCATGACCGTCCGTTTATTGATGTCGCTGTCAAAGTCTGAATATTGACGTAGCGGTTGACCAGCGCGATACAGGGTTATTTGTAAATAAATAAATAAATAAATAATGCTGGACAATTCACACAGTATTATCTAGCCCCAAGTTAAGCAGAGCTTGTGTTATGGGTACTAGATAACTGATATACATAATAGAATAGAATAGAATATTTTATTTGTAACTTATTCAACAAAAACAAACACGATTTAAAACTAAAATAAAAGACTTCTGTCGAATTAAGTCACAAAACGGTCTCTGTCTCAGCATAAGCTATATTTTTTATTATACATAGAAAACATCCAGAATGCCCTGGACAAATGTCTGTAGATCGTACAAACATTTGTCCCGAGGCGGGAATCGAACCCGCAACCTCCTGCGTCGCAGGCAGACCTTCGCCCGCTGCGCCACAGAGGTCGATTATTTGTAATTCACTGACGCTGCGTAAACTGCAGGTTCTGCATATTATCACGAACACGTTCCGGAATCTACGTTCCACCAGGTCTACCTTCGATTCGATACACTTGCAGTATAGCGTGTTAGCCGGAGCCCTTGGCGCCGGAGCTGGATGCAGTGATAACATTAAAACAGACTGAAGGTATGGCTCATCGAGAGGGCGTACTATAAAGGCGAGGATTTCCTTGACAAAAAATGGAATTTAAATAGTAATTTAATGTGATGTGACATTAAATTACTATTTAAGGCGCTACCCCGACCCAAATCTATTTTACCTATTTTACCTTATTATTCCGTTAAACGAAGGAATTTTAAAAAAATCGATTGGCCAGTTTGTGCTTCCTATCATAAGCTTTTTTTTAATGCCCCTGTAAAAGTTTTATTTTCTATACTTTATGCAGAGATGCGAAGTTGCTTTTTTTGCGCAACTTCACATCTCTTCCTACCCTATACAAACAAAAACATTTATAGAGGCATTAAAAAAAAGCTTATGATAGAAAGCACAAACTGGCTATTCGGTTTTTTGAATTTTCTTCTTATAACGGAATAATAAGGTAAAATAGGTGGTGGCGCTGATTTGGGTCGGGGTAGCGCCTTAATGTATTTGAAATTAATTTACTTATTGTATTATTATTATTTTACTCTGTAATTAATTTAATTTATTTTTATATTAGGTACACTGACAATTAATCATTATTTTAGTATGTAAATTTTTATGTAATTTGTTAGTAAGTAAAAATAAAAAATAATAAAAATAAATAATGCTGGACAATCCACACAACATCATCTAGCCCCAAGCTAAGCAGAGCTTGTGTTATGAGTACTAGATGACTGTTATACATAATATAATACATTACATAGATAGATATTTTTTACTACGAGTATACATAGAAACGACTAGAACACCTAGAACAAATGTTTGTAGATCGTACAAACATTTGTCCCAAGGCGGGAATCGAACCCGCGACCTTCTGCGCCGCAGGCGGACCTTCGCCCACCGCGCCACATCGGTCGTCAACCAAGAAGTACCAATTTTAATAAGATTTGACTTGTAAATGATTTTACCAATAAAATGACTATCTGCCTATCTGCGTTCAATTGAGGTGGTGAACTTTCGGTCTATAGTTTATCGAAGTTTTGTGTTTTGTCTATATCGTTATACGAGCCCATGTGTTTTCCTTTACGCTATGCGCTATGTGGTTTCCAGTACTTTCTGGAAACCGTTCACTGGTATTTCGAGTTTCGGTATTCCGTAGTGCCAATTTCTAAAATAGGTACAACCAAGGATAATTTTTGGTGACCCCTAAGCTCACAATTTATGGCTTTTAAATTTATGTCTAAATAATAACTATTTAATACATTGTATTTCTTGTAGTCTTCTTGTTCTTAATTGTATTAAGTAAAAACTTGACCTGTCTATGTGCTAAAAAGAATAGAAGCCTAAAGAAATTAACGTTACATATTCCAATTCTAAGACCAACAAAAAAAACCTTAGTACTCATAAAAAAAACTTATTTTACACTAGACGATCGCCTCGCGGTTTCACCCGCGTAGTTCCCGTTCCCGTGGGAATTCCGGGATAAAATATAGCCTATGTCACTCCCTGAAAAGTAAGCTTCCTAACGGTGAAAGAATTTTTCAAATCGGTCCAGTAGTTTCGGAGCCGATTCAATTCATACAAACAAACAAACAAACAAAAAATCAAACCTTTCCTCCTTATAATATTAGTATAGATATAGAAAAACGTAGAACCACCCCTTTTGGCTTACTACACATTAATATAATAATGTGTAATATTTATCATTATATTAACTAGGTTTTTCCAACGGGTTAAAAAATAAAACATCACAGACTTCTAGTCTACCCGTAGCATGGGAATATTCTAGTTTTCAGGTGGTTTTTACTGAAAGCCAGGCTGTTTTCAGCAAAAACTGGAGGGATAGCTTTGTCAGCCTTTAATAATGCCTGAAATATGCCTTTGAGTACAAAAAGCTAGCGATCACGAGTCACGCACAGATGGTTCAGTGTTTTATAACATATTGTTTCTGACAAAAAATATCATCATCAACCTACATAATTATATTAGTCCACTGCTGGACATAGGCGTCCCCTAATGAGTTAATATGAGAGAAACTGTTATCAAATGTGAATCAGCAGGTATAGCAATCGCGAACGAAGTCGCGGGTACAGAAATAAAATAATGCTGGGAAACACAGCATCGATTAAAACAATTGAGCTAACTGCATACTATTGCAAACAATCTACAGGTTTCAAATCGCTAAATACTCAATTTCAGGACGTTTTCGAAACGAAAACTACTTGTAGCAATTTTTTGTGCTTTGGAGCTTAATTGAAATTGAAAATTCATTATTCAAACATAACATCCATTTTGTTAGTAACACATATAAAGAAAAGGGAAAGCGGTTAGCAAAATTACAAAACAAAAAAATTATCAAAGACAGATTATAACAAAAGATTTCTTCATCTTCAATCTTCTTAAACTTTACGACACAGGAATTATCCTAGTGTAAAGTTTATAGAACTATACAAAAAATCAAATAAAAATTAAGTACCTATCTATAAAACACGTAGGTACGAAATAGTAAATGCTAAAATACAGCTAAAATTTTACGTTCTACGTCGAATGCCAATTGAAGGATATTTATAAAAGTTACCCTACTTAGCCGATAACTACAATAAGTACCTATTTTTACTTACCTACTTTATTAAGCTAAGTAACAGAAAAGTAAAGTTTGTAAAAATAAAACCAAATGAAAATTTTACGACACAGGAATTTCCTAGTGTTAAGTTTTTAGCCATAACTGTGAACATGCTGTGAACTGACATAAAGTGCATATTTTTATATAACCTTCCTACTCTTATCCATATGTATGTCTAAGCTGTCTGTGCCTTAAATAAATGAATTATTATTATTATTAATTACGCTGCATGAAGATGTTAATATAATGACCATATTTAACTGGACTCTCGATGCGCGTCGAGAAGCTGGACTCTCGCCATAATGTCAGCTTCAATTCATTTGTGGTGAGAGTTCCAACTCAACATCTATCCACCAGTAGGTCGAAGGATGTTGAGTTGGAACTCTCACCACTACTTAAGCGCAGAGTTTTGGCCGAAGGGTGTCAAGTTCCGAAGGTTCACTGGCCGCCTGCAAGGGGACACCGCCGTGCACCATCGTCAGCTGACACCCTGATTGCGTCATCTACACGTCGACGCCGTAATCACAATGTGTTATTAATTAAGTTTTTTATATTTTATGTATGTTGGCAGCCAGAAGATGGGAGGCGGCGACGGGGTCGGCCACGTAAAAGGTGGCGGGACGATCTAGTAGCTTTTGACCCGGAGTGGTGGGAGTCTGCAAAAGACCGAGAAGTTTGGAAGGGTGTTGGGAAGGCCTTTGCCCAGCAGTGGGACGAAATAGGCTGAATAAAAAAAAAAAAAAATGTATGTTAGTTTTAAGGTACGTATATATTACTATGGACCGTAGAATAAGTTAAATAAGATCTGTATCTTTTCTATAGTCTGAAATAAATGAATTATTATTATTATTATTGAATTTACAATGTCAACAGTTATTGGGTTACTAGTGGGGCGCAGTGGCCGATGTTAATTTACAGCCCAGCGACTCATGATGCCAGAAATAAAACTAAAACGATTAGTTTTAAACTATCAATCTAGTGCTGTCTTTACACATCAGCTTGTTTTTGTTATTATAGTGCGTAAGCCTCGCACTCTGGGTAATTTCTTTGGCGCTTGAGTCCGTAGAAAGTCGCAAAGATTTTCGACTCCCACGTCACTTGACTTCGTGGTGTAGTTGGTTATCACAACCCCTGAGGGGAGGACGCGGGTTCAAGTCCCGTCGAAGTCGAAATTTTTTGCGATATTATTCGATTTCTTAGAAATCAGCTTGTTATTTATTTTAATTTTAATATTTCACAAGAGAATAATTCCGGCAATAGAAACTCAAGGCTTTTTCCCTAAAAAAATACAAATTAAGTCACAAAGCGTGTATAAAGCTGTAACACTTATAAATGACGTCTAATAAAAAGGTCGTGTTTATTTATAGGCCCATAAAGTTGGATTATAGGCAGTGAGTTAGAAACGTCGGTTTTCTAGTAATACGAGTTTTTAATTTTTAAAATTAACGTTCTTTACATATTCTTTAGTAACAAAAAAAATTACAATGGAATAATAGATATTAGAACTAGTATTTAGAATTGAAACAATTGAGCTAACTGCAGACTGTGGCACACAATCTACAGGTAGCTCTGATCCATATCAATACCAGTCGTCGCGTCCCCGCTACGCTGGCTGCATTGCCCCGCTGTATGGCAATGCTGATGCGCTGTGCCAGATGGTGGGTACCATGGTGAGATGCGAATGTTAATTCAGGGCGGAGCCGTTTTTAAGTTTAATTTCAAATAAAGCCTCTTAAGGCTCTACCTCCCCGAACACTAGCGCCGCCACATATTTTATCTTATTATTACGTCGAAGAAAGGAAATTCCAAATATTACTTTGGGCAATTTGTGATACCTATCATAAGCATTTTTTAATGCCTCTATAAATTTTTTAGTTTGTATAGTGTAGGCAGAGATGCGAAGTTGCTCTACAAAATAAAAAAATTACAGATGCATTAAAAAAAAGCGTAAGATAGGATTCACAAATCGCCCAACGTAATTTTTGGAATTTCCTTTCTTCGACGTAATAATTAAGATAAAATATGTGGTGGCGCTAGTGTTCGGGGAGGAGGAGCCTTAAAAGAAGAGTTATTAAATAAAGGGGGTGCCTACTACCAATACCAAATTTAACAATAAAGACCTAGCGTCTTCACAAACGTGTTCATAGTGATTCGCAGAACCTGCGGTTTGTGATGTGAATTACCAATAACCCTGCATATAAATCATTTAGTATTTTATTCAATACCATTTTACCATAATGAGCTACGAACGTCTACGAAATGCTACGAACGTCTACGAACTGCTACGAAATTGCTACGGTGCTACAAAGTGCTACGAGACTTGATAAGTTCAACAACTTATGGTTGACTCACAATTGTTAAGGCGGTACCCTACCTCGTTATTGTGTGAAGAGGATAGGCATAGGATTTCGCTCATCAAGATCGTATCATCTGTATTTATTGAGAAATTAGGGTTTTAGTAAAAAATTAGAGGTAACTTTGCGATTTTTTTCTATCGAGAAAATTTTATGGAATCATGTTTTCGAAACATATGATCGATAGAATAAGTCCTGAACTTTACCATATATAAATTTCAAAGTTAAATATTCAGTAGTTTGGAAGATATGGAGGTCCGACGGAGTTGAAAATAAGCAATTTGAGGGTAGGTACCCCCTTAACATGACTTCGCAACGAGAACAACCTTGTAGAGAGATAGTGCGCGTGTCTGTGCACACACTTGTGCACTATAATAATAATAGTGACCTCCTAGCCGAATTTCTACTACGGCGGCCAGTCTCATCGGAGATTAGCCAGATGCGTAGGACATAATATAGTGCACAAGTGTGTGCAAACACAGATGCACTCTCTACTCCCTCACTCTCATAATCCGATGGGACGATAGACCGATACGATTGGGGAGAGGTCAGGCGCAGGGCCAACGGTTTAACGTGCTTTCCGTGGCACGGGGGTGTAACATCGCCAACTTTCTGACTCCGGGCTGCTAAATAAGTCTAATTTTATCTTTTTTTAAATAATGGTGGATATCCCTTAGTCGCCTCTTACGACACCCGCGGGAAGAGTTGGGATGGTGCAAATTCCAAGCCGGCACCACACAGAATAGAAAAATCATGACCAAATCCAAGTCTTGCTTGTATGTAGGTGCCAACCTTCCACCCAGTTCAAAGACTTTTAGATGTCATTATGAGAAGAACGTACCTTACCTAAGTATATTATTAAAATGGGTTGCGGTGGGTACGTCTGTACTTGTAAATACGGAGAGAATAGGTAAATCTGTACCAAATCTGAAACAGACTTACTATAGATAAGATAAACTTAGATAAGATAAGATAAACTTTATTTGTAGCTGTAAAATATAACATAAATATGTACTAAAACTAATTAAATTACTAACACCATTTAAACTACATATTCATATGATAATACTCACATATAAAATACGTTAAAGCTACAAAATGGCGTTCGACTCGGCATATACCTGTAATAATGTATTCGGCAAATAAATGATTTTGATTTGATTTGATTTGATTTGATTTGATAAGTTATGATAGCTATAGGTTATAGCTACTACAACGTTGATCTTCCGTCGAAGCCATTATATTTGATACACATTAGTTCATGTTAGTACGAACCATTCATTTATTACGTAAGACGATTTAGGGGGAGGAGGGTTGACCATGTCTTATTTTTTTCTTACAAGGGGGTGGGAGGGAGTCTCGATAGTTCTTACGTGCGTTTTGAGCCCTTGGACTGAAAATTTTATGTGGGTAGAGATGAATGATAAAAACCAAAGTTTATTACTACAAAATAATAAAAATTATATGATCTTTGTAAGTACAAATAAACATTTCTATAAATTGTTACTTTGAAAAATAAACACTAAAACAAACCACACGTTATTCATTTTTTCCTTTAGTTTCTTTTTTTTTTTTTTTTTTTATCTAGCCTGTTTTGTCCCACTGCTGGGCAAAGGCCTCCCCCAAATCTTTCCACTCGGTGCGGTCTCGTGCGATCTCCCACCAATCTCTGAGAAAGGCGTTAAGGTCGTCTAGCCAGCGCTTTCGTGGCCGACCTCGCCCGCGATTTCCATCTGGGGCCCAGGGTGTTGCGTTTAGTTTCTTACGTAATAAATATTAAAAAATCGGCCTATTCTTATATTTTCTTAAAATAGGGAGGGGGTCAAAAACTAGTGAAAATCGTCTTACGTAATAAATTAATGGCCCCTAACAAGATGTGACGTCTCATTTTGACGTGACAACGTCTTATAATTCGATAGAGCCGGCTGCACGCACGAAAAAACATGACGTCATGCGGCGTTACCTCGCTCTGAGGCGTTCCATGTAAGGCTTGAAGTGCAAGCGAGAGCGCTCGACATCCGTCTCTCTCGTACTTGAGTGAGCGATGCGTCTGCGTGGACAGCTGCTATACTATAGTACATTTACATGTTTTGATCGAGTATCAAATGCTACCATTCCATCAGTATTTTCTTAAGACGTTGTCACGTTCAACTATCGTCAGTAAACCGACTTTACAGACAACCAATTTTTTTGTATGAGATTTGCGTAATTCCGTGTCCGCACTATAGAGGCGTTGCCGCGCTGTACCAAATTGTATGGAAAAAGGAGAAGTTACGATCACGTCGTTAGTGTTCGAGATTACGTCGTTATCGTTAATAACGACTTACGTCAAATAGACTCACCTCTCAAGTCTAAGCATGTCTATGAGCTTATTTTTAAGCTTAAAGATACAAGATATAAGATTTTATTTATAATTTTATTATTTATTTATAAATTTACACGTCAAATTAAATTATATTACACTAGACGATCGCCTCGCGGTTTCACCCGCGTAGTTCCCGTTCCCGTGAGAATTCCGGGATAAATTATAGCCTATGTCACTCCCTGAAAAGTAAGCTTCCTAGCGTTGAAAGAATTTTTCAAATCGGACCAGTAGTTTCGGAGCCTATTCAATACAAACAAACAAACAATCAAATCTTTCCTCTTTATAATATTAAGTACTAGTTTATGTCCACGGCTTCGCACGCGTTGTTTCTATGGAAACGTTTTGAGGTTATTTCTATCCCATGGGAACTGATTTATGAGCTAAAAAGCCTATGTTTGATTCCAGGGTTAGACTTACCTATATGCAAAATTTCAGCCTGATCCGTTCAGTAGTTTTGGCGTGAAGAGGTAACAAACATCCATCTATACATCCATCCATCCAAACTTTCGCATTTATAATATTACTAGCTGCGCCCCGCGGCTTCGCCCCCGTGGAAACTTATGTTTCCAACTTTCTTAATTTTTTCTTTCATAATAACCTTCTCCTGACAATAACAAACACAACAAAGAAAGAATTAGCGAAATCGGTCCAGGCGTTGTTGAGTTATGCGCTTACCAACACATTTTGCGATTCATTTTTATATTATAGATTATGATAGATATTAAGTAGGATTACAAACAAATATACAAGGTTAACTTTTTTGTAATATTAGTAAGTATAGATTTGATCCAGGTGCGTGTTTGTAAAGTGCGTGTGAAGAAATTGGCCAAGTGGTGGCTCGCACTTGGCCAAATCACGCTAACATTAACATAATAAAATCTAACAAATTTAACATAATAAGTAGGTACTTAACAGAAATAAGATTTAGAACCAAAAAAGAACATCGACTTTAATTATAATGTACAGTGCATTAGTTTCTCGTGTACAGTTTAAATATTTAACAATATTTAATAATATTATAATGAGGAAAGATTTGAGTGTTTGTTTGTTTGTATCGAATAGGCTCCGAAACTACAGGACCGATTTGAAAAATTATAACATAGTTAGGAAGCTTACTTTTCACTTGACATAGGCTATATTTTATCCCGGAATTCCCGCGGGAACGGGAACTACGTGGGTGAAACCGAGAGGCGATCATCTACTATTTAATAAGTTCATTTAGTTTATTATATGTATATTTTTTTATAAGTTTATTAAATATTTGACAATATGTAATTAGAATGGCAACATGCGAACTAAAACTAATTTTAAACCCCTTTTTCTCTTTTCCCCCGATTAATCTTATTTTTTTGAACTTTTTTAACGCGATTTAATTTTGTTTAGTAGGTAATAGAATAACGAAACGTAAGGTGATAAAAACACAAGGTGATAAAAACACAAGGTGATATATAAACGTTTACAGTTAGACACGGTTTAGACATAGTTTAAACGACACACAGTGTTCCGTCCAGTACATGCTAGCGGGACAAAAGTCAGGTCACCATTTCCATCAAATGATGATAACATGACGTAAACAAAACTTCCCAGGTAGCAAATTCCAAGAATCCATTGTTTAACTTCCACTTGAGAGTACCTTATCAGTGGTCGAAGGTAATTGATAATTTAAATGCAATTTGCATTTGATAATTAGTTGCAATTTTGGCACACGGGCGATAGCATCTTGTGAAAAAAACTTAATAGTAAAAAGTGTTGTGAGTGATGGAGTTTTCTATTGAAGGTATGTACCATATCCTGTAATAATTATTTGCTGAATTTTCTAGCGATTTCTTTTTTTTTATGACTGTGAATGTATACAGGGCAAATATGTAATTTTTTTTCATAACTATGATCTTTCAAAGGCTGCAACTTTTTTTACCCAAGTATACTCGTTTTGGTTCTATATTTTATACTTACAACACTTACGTACACAGTAGTAGATACACATTTTAGACCCCGAAAACCCCCGCAGTTAAAATTATTGTCTTTGTAATGTATACATTAATGTATATACGTAAACTAGAAAATGGTATTTTTTGAATATTAATCAATACGCATGCATGTTTAATATTTTTAATTTTTATTTTCTACCTTTATTATATGCAAATAAATGTTTTGAAGTTTGAAATTTGAAAAAATTAATATTAATTAAAAAAAATATACATATTGTTTAAAGTTTAGGATCCTTTAACTTTTTGCACTTTAACATTATAATATAGTTGTAATAAATAAAAAATAGTAAAATTAATTAAAAAAATAATTTTGTCCCGCTAGCCTGTTCCAGACGGAACACTGTGCGACAGTCAAACTCTTGTTAAACTCATGTCTAACTGTTTAGACACTGTTTAGCTAAACGCTTGTTAGACCAGTGTTTACGTTGGTTTTTGTAGTACCGCTGTAAGTGTTGTATGTTCACATCGAGACAAAATACCTTCTCGTGTTTGTAAGAATCATCAGCTTGGACCTCACGATACAGGCTCGGCCTAGTGGGAGATCCATCGGTAAAATTATAGTCTCCAGGCCTCGGCAATAACATTCTTCAATCGGTTTTAATAGGCCATAATAATAATGTATCATATGCCTGAGAACGGGCGACGACGCCGAGGCAGGCCAAGGAGACGCTGGCGTGACGATTTCGACGCATTCCGGGTAGATTGGTGGGACCTGGCCAACGAACGCGATTCCTGGAAGAGTTTAGGGGAGACCTTTGCCCAGCAGTGGGACAAAATAGGTTAGATAAAAAAAAATCATATGTTAGCCGAAAGTTTGTGAAATCTGAATTTCTGTTGCTTAGGATCTCCAAAACTACTAAACAGATCAAGATAAAATTTGACATGCACTTAAAACGAACTTAGACAATAGGCTATTAAAACTTATTATACCGAAAATACTTGAGCGAAGCCGCAGGCAGAAGCTAATCATACTAATATCATAAATGCGAAAGTTTGGATGGATGGATGTTAGTTACCTCTTCACGCCAAAACTACTAAATGGATCGGGCTGAAATTTTGCATACAGATAATTCTAATCCTGGAATCAAACATATGCTACTTTTTATCCCATAAATCAGTTCCCATGGGATAGAAATCACCTTTAAACGTTTCCATGGAAACAACGCGTGCGGGCAGCAGCTAAGGGCGTAATTACAAATTTCAATGGTTTTTAGGTACCATTTAATGAACCAGGAATCGCTACTGTTTAGAAAGAAAGAAAGAAGAAAGAAAGAAAAGACATTTATTTATAACAACATTACAGTAGGTACAGAAAAAAAAAAACACACTTATGGGGTATAGGTACATAAGGTTGCTATAAAAAAATATCAGGTTTAGATATCAGGGTATAAAATGAAAGGTAATATATTAATCTTTACAGGGTGCGAAAATAACATAGGAGTCCCATACAATATTTTCACATAAATACGTTTTTACCAACGCAAGAATCGCTGAAATTGTCGAAAAATGGGGTCTGGATAGGTACATAAATAGCCAATTCTGCGGCATATTTCAACGTGAAAGTAATAAAAAAATGTGGCTTATATAGTCCCCTGTACGTCTTGGGTATTATTTTGTACCCAAATGAAATACTTTTTATTTATGAGAAAGAATAGATAGCCGAAAATCCACCATGATTTTTCCATACATTTTTCTATGAAAAGGTTTCAGAACGCGCTGCACATAGACTCTTTTTTTGACAAAAGTTTGGAGCGCCATTCACACTTGCACTTGACGGATCTTGTTTATTTTATTATGCATAGAATAGATAAAAGATGAACTTGCTATGCTATTGCAATTTTTTGTAGCCATAGATCCTACAAAAGCTTCAAGTATCAAGATTTGTTAGTTAATGTATAAAAACAAGCGTAAAGCGGCTTCAATGTGTGCGTGGAGTTTTTGTGTTAGTGTGCAGGCTCAGATTCCTAAATTTGAGCGTGTCAAATTTGTAATTACGTCCTTAAACAGAAATGTAGGTCCATTTCGTCCATTTCAAAGATATCTTAGCACTCTCCATGTGACATATCCAGAACTTAATAAAATTATATTTATGCATGAAGCGACGAGGTTGGACGTTGAGATGGGTCAGAGAGATTCTGTGGTCAGCTGGTTGGTTGGAGTGTGAGCGGGGAGCGGAGCGGACGCGGGAGCGATTTGATACTGTGTTAGATAATTAATCATTTAATTGCTTTTTAATTTTATTATTTTATAGCGGGGCAATGCAGCTAGTGGCTTGGAGACGCTTCCGACTGGTATTGATATCAGTTGAGCTAGCTGTAGATCATTTGCAACAGTCTGCAGTTAGTTCAATTGTTTCAGTTGTAAATACTAGTTCTAATTCGTTTCTTTTATTTGATTGTTATTTTCTTCGTTAGTAAAGGCAATTATTATTTATTTGCTTCTTCAACACATAGTACCTGCCTAAATAGTTGTTGTTCGAACGTTTGGCACAAAAATATCACAAGCTGCCAAGACATATATGGTTACTAGTTTATGCCCGCGGCTTCGCACGCGTTGTTTCTATAGAAACGTTTAAAGGTGATTTTTAAATTTTATTTGCATACTATTTTATTTTCCCTTAAATCTCGAAACAGTCATAAATTAATGACGCCGATAGTACACAAATAAATTTGTAGGTTAGGTTAGTTATTAACTAGCGCACGTGTAAATTTGATAAAAAGAATTATAAGAAATATACTCACTTCGATTCTGCACTAAATTCGCAAAATGTATAGTTTTTTAGGCACACTTCAAAACTCTTCTCAAAGCACTCAGTACCTTTTAATTTAATATTTGATCCAGCACATGGTCTACAATAACAATGATAACAAAACTTTTTTTTAATTTAATCGCAGCGCTAACTGTCGGGACAGACTAAAATTAAAATTCGAATATTATTTAAAATTTGACACTGCGATGGTAGCGCCGTATGTCGGATCCAATGTAAAACATTCCAAAATCGAATATTATTTAAAATTTGACACTGCGATGGTAGCGCCGTCTGTCGGATCCAATGTAAAACATTCCAAAATCAACAACTACTAATAAATTAAAAATTAATTAAAAAAACATTGTCCAGCGGACAAAATTGTGAATCTAAACCATTCCCAGATCCCCTTGAACACACACAAAAAATTTCATCAAAATCGGTCCAGTCGTTTGAGTTAGTGACATACACACTCACAGAAGAATTATATATATAAAGATGGGTAATTTACGGACACTGCTCAAACGGTGGGTTTTGCACATCATCGCACATGTTCGTAAAGACGCCAGGTCTTAACTCTTTTTTTTTGTTAGTAATCACTTCTGATACAAAATTAAAAAACACGTTGGTACAGAATTTAATGAATAACTAAAAATATATCTCCCACAAGAGATTATGCATCGAGTGGAATATTGATGATACAACACTTGAAAACATGTAGCCAAATTAAAAGTAACACCTACATACTATTTTCCTGGTTTTAGAAAGAAAGTCCTGGAACAAAATGGGCCTTATTTCGTTGTGATTTATGGATTGACCAGGTGTCGTCAATTTGTTTAATTTAAAGTCACAGTCTTAGGTAATTTGAACCAAATCTTAAGGAAGTTTCTCAAACATTTTAACCGCTATGGCGGTGATGCTCGTGAGAACATAATTATAGCCACTGTAACTTATGTTACAGTGGCTCTATGCTCTTAATTAATTAGGTAAGTAGTAGTTTGCATAATCAGTTTTTTTACAGTTTTGGTTTATTATGTTTGTACCTTTCTTTTCTGTTGTTAACTTATTATTTCATAATTTACATATTTTGTTTTGTAAAAAAATGTCTACATAACACGTCTAATTATAATTATGTTGTGTGCACATAGGATACGTCTTAAGCCATTTCGTATTCTAGTGGAATTTTTTGTGTCTCTTTGAATTATTGCTTGTTATGTGTTTTGTGTACCTAATAAACATAAATAAATAAAAAGAAATAAGTGTTTAAGGGTGTTTACATTTTCGGGAGAGGTGTTTATGGCAACTTTTAAGGAAATCTGGAGCTGTAAGTTTTCAGTAACTAACAGAACGTGTAGCGTATATCACACACCTAGAACAAGACAGCGCTAAGTCAACATATCACTTTTTTCAGTTTCGATGTACACGCGGTCAAATTTTGCGCATTCTAAAATGCAAAAAAGTGGATTATGAGATTTCTTGATATAATTCCGCCTTGTTCTAGGAATGCGTGCGATATACTAAACTTTCAACAAAAAAATTGAAACCTGGGGTCTGCGAATTATTTATAGTGCAAAAAAAACGTCTATGTGTAGTGTATAATATGTTGTACCTGTAGTGTATGTTTATGCTTATCTCATTATACGGTTGATATCTAAGAAATCAAATAATATCGCAAAATTTTCGACTTCGACGGGACTTGAACCCGCATCCTTCCCTCAGTACGGGAATGTGCTAACCAACTACACCACGAGGTCAAGTGACGTAGGAGTCTTTGGAACTTTCTACTGACTCTATCGCCGTTAGCTCCACCTACAGGGGAAACATTGAAGTTTATCCAATACGGTTGATGTTGCCGCAGGTTGCAGTAATTGTACAGTATGAGTGGTAGCGGAAAGCGGAGCGGACGCGATAGCGATTTAATAAATGAGGTTCAATGTTGAGATGGGTTTCTAAGATTTCTTCTGGACAGCTGTGGTTACGGAATGAAGTAAAGTAGTAATATGTCGTAGTTTTAAAACACGAGTACTTCAGAAAGGAGAAGGAATTTCATTTTGTCGCAAGTTTTAATTTAGGCTTTTTCATCTATACTAATATTATAAAGAGGAAAGATTTGATTGTTTGTTTGTTTGTATTTAATAGGCTCCGAAACTACTGGACCGATTTGAAAAATTCTTTCACCGTTAGGAAGCCTACTTTTCAGGGAGTGACATAGGCTATATTTTATCCCGGAATTCCCACGGGAACGGGAACTACGCGGGTGAAACCGCGAGGCGATCGTCTAGTCGGACGATAAATTTGTGTTTCTAATGTTCCGCGCAACTTTCATAATTCATTCATAATTCTTTATTGCACAAAACTGGTACAACTAGAACATTTACCAGGAAAAATAATGGCAAAGGCGAGCTTAACCCCTAGTTTTCTTCCAACAAACCTTATTGGAAGAGAGAGACAAATTTGTAAAATTGTGTACATGTGCTTAAACAAACTTTCTTAATTTTTTATAATAACAAGCACAACAAAAGAATTAGCGAAATTTGTCCAGCCGTTAACACGTGATGCCGTAACCAAAGGAAATCGGGAATCATTTTTATATACAGGGTGTCCGATAATTAACGGATAACCGCACCCCAGAAAAAACTCAGGAAAAAAATCTATCTGCAGCAGTACACGATTTTTAAATTTTCTTTTTTAAGTACTAAATTTGATAAATTAATTTACATTATGGGACACTACGGCTATAAATCTATATCTATAATATAAAAATGAATCGCAAAATGTGTTGGTAAGCGCATAACTCAACAACGCCTGGACCGATTTCCCTAATTCTTTCTTTGTTGTGTTTGTTATTGTCAGGAGAAGGTTCTTATGAAAGAAAAAATTAAGAAAGTTGGAAACATAAATTTCCACGGGGGCGAAGCCGCGGGGCGCAGCTAGTTCAATATAATAATAACGAATTTATTTTCTCTGTGAATAACCGTTAATAATTGGCCTTGCTATCGCGCATTACAAAATATTTATACCTGCAACTATTTGTTTTTTACAAATTTTTAAAATTTGCACCAAAATGAATCAGATACTTCGACTTCGTTTTTAAGAGGGCCAAGGTACAAACCCGCTTACATTCCTAAAGAATTCGTCAAACAACAACAGTTTTTATAGTAAAACTAACAAACTAGGTATACATTATGAATGTAAGCGGGTTAACTACCCCCGGCGCCTACGACTCGTGCTCTGCGTGCTTTAGCCTGTAGTGCGCGGAAGGACGCGGTACAGGTGCGACGCGAACCGCACTCACCCTGATGAAGTCCCTCGTTAAGGGATGAAACGTTGGTGTTCTTCCAACACAAAATAGGTTCGTAGTTAACCCGCTTACATTCATAATGAATTCGTCAAACTACGAAAGTTTTTATAGTAAAATAACTAGGTATAGTCTTCTTTTCTTCTTTCTCTCTTCTCTACCGTTGTTATAGAGTAGAGTCAGCAAGTAGTTTCCGCCGGCCTACAGTCTCTTTAAACAGCTGAAGGCCGAAAGAAACCCCTGCCGACTGTACTGTGTCTTCTTGCTTCTGTTGTCTTCTTTCTTCTTCCGTCTTCCTTCTTGGCCTTATTATCTTCCCATAAGTTAAAGTTAGAAAGTCTGAATTAAACTAACTACCTAGGTATATCAATTGGCAGTAAAACCTCAATTATCCGAACCGAACTAATTGTTACCCAGACTAGTTCGGATAATCGAAATGTTAAAGAAAAATCCGGCAATCTCGTTTCTATCTGCGCGATGTAAGAAATAGGTGCAAACATACATTAAAATTGCGCTCGGAATCTCTAAAAACGTAAGTTAAAGTTAAACATTGACAGCTTTACAACAAAAAAGTTAGACATCTGTTGAGCTCGTGTTTAGCAAAAGTGTTACCACAAAACTGTGTTTTACGACGGTTTACAGTTAGACACGGCTTAGACATCGTTTAAACGAGAGTTAAACTCTTGTTAAACTCATGTCTCACTGTTTAGACACTGTTTAGCTAAACGCTTGTTAGACCAGTGTTTACGTTGGTTTTTGTAGTACCGCTGTGAAAGTCTGAACTAACTACCTAGGTATATCAATTGGCAGTAGAACCTCAATTATCCGAACTGAACTAATTGTTACCGAAACTAGTTCGGATAATCGAAAAATTAAAGAAAAATTTGGCATTCACGTTTCTATCTGCGCGATGTAAGAAATAGGTGCAAACATACATTAAAATTGCGCTCGGAATCTCTAAAAACGTTCAATGAATCAAAACGCTCGAGACCCACTTATGCGCAACGGCAGCGAGCAACAAATTCGTGCCAACGTTCGGATAATTGACCGTTCGGATAATTGAGGGATTGGATAATCGAGGTTCTACTGTATTAACAAAGAACATGACAATAAATCACACTAATATTATAAATTCGAAATTTGGATGGATAGATGGATGGATGTTTGTTACCTCTTCACGCCAAAACTACTGAACGGATCGGGCTGAAATTTTTCATACATCCAATTTTAATTCTAGAATCAAACATAGGCTACTTTTATCTCATTGGTCAATTCCCATGGGATAGAAATTATCGTTAATCGTTTCCATAGAAACAACGCGTGCGAAGCCGCGGGCATAAGCTAGTAAAAAATAAAAACTAATAAGAACTAGAATTTAGATACAATTCAAATCGATCGTTCTAACTTAACCTAGCCTATGCAATGCAACCTGCGCAAAGGCAAAGGGATGTCGCTGCATCAGGTTTTTTTTTATTGATGTTGGTCAAGCGTTTGGCCACCAACTCATTTAAAGTAAGTGAATATGTGGCCTGTCTTTGAGAACAGTGACTACACTGCGCTCCACTAAATACCAGGCAACACTTATCTGCTGTAATATGCCCTGGTATTAAACTATACGAGCTGGTCAATATTAGGCCGTAAAATTCAAACTCCTTTTTGCAAGTTGGGATGGAGCCGTCTTCAAAGTTGCAGGACATCGACTCGAGAAACAGCAAGACAAAGAAGTCTAGCTAAAACGAAAGGTCTACTATGTCTGCTGGATCTTTATCCAGCAGTAAACGATATCGGCTACTTACTACATAAAAATCATTTATTTTATTCACAAAGAAAATTATAATAGTATTTACAATTGAGCTAACTGCCATATCAACACCAGTCGTCGCGTCCCCGCTACGCTGGCTGCATTGCCACGCTGTATGGCAATGCTGATGCGCTGTGCCAGATATTCACCAGCTCTCGGGTCACGCGTCGCTTCGACCAGACGCTCAGATAGTTTTTTGTTTTAGCTACTTACTTGAGCCCAGCAACGATCTCCATGGCCGTGTTGAAGTTCCCCACATTCCAGCAGGTGTTGGCGACGCGCAGCACGCACCCCAGCGCCGCCTTGCGCTCCTCGAGCGTCGCGTGAGACAGGATCAGATCTGTTATCCACGCTGACACCTGGAAGAAGCAGCTTCGTTAGAATATGGTAATAAACGTAACATGAAAAAAGAAATAAGGCTGGATAATTGGCACAGCATCACCTAACTCTAAAACAACGGAGCTTTCGTAATGAGTTCTAGGTAAGTGATATAATCCAAAGAAATCAATTTATTCACAAAGAAAATTATACTAGTATTTGATCCTTAGATAGATATTTTTTAGAAAACGCCCAGAATACCCGGAACATCTGCAGATTGTACAAACACTTATCCCGTGGTGGGAATTTAAACAGCAATCTTCTGCGTCGCAGGCGGATCTTCGCCCGCCGCGCCACATCGTTCTTCAGAAACATAAGATTAAAAAAAAATAGGCTGGATTTAGGCATCTTTATCACATTTTTAGAGTGAAGTGGAAAGAGTAGACGAGACAAATGGACCTCAAGGTCTGCTGGGAATAATAAATCTAAATTGCTTTGAGAGAGACCTTTTGTGCTAAGTATAAAGTTTGTACTACTACCGCCCTGTTTGTTGCCGTGACCCGCGGGTAAAACCACTTTTTCTGTTTATGTTTCGCCAGTTTCTGAACCAATACAACCTCTTCAACAGGAGTTGAAATGATAACCGTGGTGTATATCATTCAAAAATGATTAAAAAACCCATAGAATAAATAAATAAATAAATAATGCTGGAAAATTCACACAGCATTATCTAGCCCCAAGGTAAGCAGAGCTTGTGTTATGGGTACTAGATAACTGATACACATAATAATATACGAGTACATAGATAGATATTTTTTATTATACATAGAAAGAGGTATATCGGATAGCGCAACGTAAGGGTAACTCTATCGTATCTAAAACCCAATGAAAAGGTTACCCACATGTGTTTTATACGGTTTTCCCATAAAAGAGTTATACAACTATATACTAGTATATACAGGGTGGAATTTTGTAATGCCACCTGGAGGGAAAGTACTCTTAATACTGTAGATAGAAAATTATACTAAAAGGAAACATTCCTTTAATTTTGAAAAGAAAGAAAACTGCATTCAAAGATTTTCGAAAATTCGCTTGCCACACCCGGGAATCGAACCGACTGAAATCTGTAAAAATTACACCCTGTACTTTTATGGCATAGATCGTTAGGGTCAATAATAAGGATGAATTCTCTCTAACAAACTTAATAAATTAAATGAAAGGAAAACCATGAAATCCTAAATTATAAATTGAATGGGTCAAGTTAAGCACTTTAACTTAAAGATCCATCTGTTTACTTGTGTCAGTAATTAATAATAATCATTGACGTCATTTATCCATTAAAATGACGAATTGATATTTAGATAAGACGATTGAAATTTGTACGTGTTTGTACCTAATGCAGACTCTTCTATCTTAAAATACTGGATCTCTTAAGAAATGAGTTAAATGGTTTCCCCGAGGCGGAGCGAAACCAAATAATTCTTCAGCAAGATGGTGCTCCAGCCCATACCTGGATTGGTACCAACGGCACAATCAGATGGCCTGCGAGATCACCAGATATCACCCCTTTAGATTTTTTTTTGTGGGGATATGTAAAAAATCTAATTTAGATGAAATCTTATGTGAATGTAAACTAGTTGAGAGTTGAAGTTCAGAATACGATTTATAATATTCACCACAACACGATATTAAATGTTACTAGAAATGAATACATAAGAAGAATAAATTTGTGTATCCAAGAAAATGGAGCCCATTTTGAGCAACTAATTAGTAGTTAGTTGACTTTTATTGTAAATAATTAAAATAATTTAAGATTTCATGGTTTTCCTTTCATTTAATTTATTAAGTTTGTTAGAGAGATTTCATCCTTATAATTGACCCGACCGATCTATGCAATAAAAATACAGGGTGTAATTTTTACAGATTTTAGTTGGTTCGATTCCCGGGTGTGGCAAGCGAATTTTCGAAAATCTTTGAATGCAGTTTTCTTTCTTTTCAAAATTAAAGGAATGTTTCCTTTTAGTATAATTTTCTATCTACAGTATTAAGAGTACTTTCCCTCCAGGTGGCATTACAAAATTCCACCCTGTATACAACAGACTGCCAGACAATGTAAGAGATGCTACCTCCACGCAATCTTTCAAAAACAAGTTTAAAAATTGGTTAATTGCGCAATCACCCTACGACTTTGACTTCGATAAATTAGGAAAAGGATAAAATAATTTTAATGAGTTAATTTAATTGATGGCAGACATTTATTCACAAAGAAAATTATACTAGTATTTACAATTGAAACAATTGAGCTAACTGCCGACTGTTGCAAACAGTCTACAGATAGCTCAACTGATCCATATCAACACCAGTCGGAAGCGTCCCCAAGACGCTGGCTGCATTGCCACGCTGTATGGCAATGCTGATACGCTGTGCCAGATATTCACCAGCTCTCGGGTCACGCGTCGCTTCGACCAGACGCTCAGATAGTTTTTTGAATTAATTGATAATTTAATTGATTAATACAATTTTAATTATGGTATTACTATTAATTTAAATAACTAAAGACTATGCTGTACCTACATAGTAGTTAAGTTTTTATTATTTGTAACGTGTAATATGTTTGTTACCAATTAATGAGTTTGAATATATTACACTATTTTCGCGGCCATAGAAAGCAGTGCCTGATAGCTTAAAACTCCAAAAACAAGAAAATAAATGGCCTTAAAATGCAAATACTGCAAATAAACAAACACTTCATAAAAGCTATTTGTTAACCAAACACGAAAACCACAATAGTCGCAGAATGGTTTTATATCACCCCAATCCATTAGCTAATTCAACACAAATAATGGGTTTTTATTACCCATGTTTGTGTTATTATGAAAATGCAACCATATTTGCACACTTCGGTACAGCTGTTCGAAAGTTATTAATGCTATTCTATTGTTTATTTTGTGCTCAAAGTAATAATAAAATCCTAGATATCTTTGCGAGGTTCGAGCCAGAAAGAATTTCAAGACATTTTCTTAGACTAGGTACTATCAAACTTTTGATAGACGAAATAGATATAAAAATGTGCCGATGGTGTAAAAATACCGCAAATCTGTGATATTTTACGACGGTAAATAGTTAGAAGACTTGTCTTCAAGTTTTGAAGTTTCACTGACATCGACGTCGTAATCACAAACAATGTGTTATTAATGCCACCATGAGTGTCCAAGTACAGGGCCAGCAGTCTAAACCCATCCAACTGCGCAGAGGAGTAAGACAGGGGGATGTTATGTCCCCGAAACTGCACGAGCGCGTTGGAAGATATGTTTAAGACGCTGGACTGGAAAGGAGGACATTAACATAAACGGCGGCTACATCTCACTCACACCTGCGATTACTGATGACATAGTTTTAATGGCGGAGTCGCTAGAGGAGCTAAACCAGATGCTGGACGGCCTAGCCTCAGCCTCGCGACGCATCGGTCTTGGCATGAATTTGGATAAAACCAAAGTCATGATCTATGGCCTCATTGATCCGGGACCGGTCGTCGTACATGGCAACCTTCTCGAAATTGTTTCCGAGTATTTTCCTTGGGCAAATTCTGCAGTTAGGTAAAAATAATTTTGAGAAGGAGGCCAAGAGGAGGATCCAGTTAGGCTGGGCAGCGTTTGGGAAACTATGTCGAGTCTTCTCGTCATCCATACCGCAATGCATAAAAATGAAAGTTTTCAATCAGTGCGTCCTACCCGTCATAACCTACGGAGCTGAGACGTGGACACTCACGGTAGGGCTGGTCCACCAGTTCAGATTTCAGATTTCAGATTTATTTATTGCATACATATACGATAATACAGTTTTTGCTTAGGTGGTAATTAGCTTATATGTAAGTACATGTACCCTGTAAGGGCGCAGCAAATGATGTAAAGAGTTATAATAATACAGGTTGTTACACAATCTATTTCTTGCTAGGAACATAGTCGTAGATTAAAAACATTGTGAGCTACAAGAATCAAAAAAATTTTAAAAGTTCAATAGTTCAAAGTCGCTCAGCGAGCTATGGAAAGAGCTATGCTCGGAGTCTCTCTGAAGGATAGGATTCGTAACGGATACATCCGACAGAGAGCCAAAGTTATCGACATAGCTCAAAGAATTAGCAAGCTGAAGTGGCAGTGGGCCGGCCATATCTCGCGAAGAACCGACAACCGGTGGGGAAAACGATTTCTTGAGTGGAGACCACGACTCGGCAAAGGTAGTGTAGGACGCCCTCCGGCCAGGTGGGATGACGATCGGCGAAAGACTGCAGGCAGATGCTGGATGCAGCAAGCTGAAAACAGGGTGCTATGGCGCTCATTAGGGGAGGCCTATGTCCAGCAGTGGACTAATATAGGCTGATGATGATGATGATGATGTGTTATTAATTTAGATTTTATATTTGTTGTGTTAGTTTTTAGGTATATATTACTATGGACCGTAGAATAAGTAAAATAAGATCTGTAACTTTTCTATAGTCTATTAAACTATAGTATAGTAGTAGTAATAAATGAATTATTATTATTATTCACAAACGTGTTCGTGATGATGGGCAGAATCTGCTGTTCGCGCAGTGCCAGTAAATTAGCACTGCACTGTATTGTTATTCTGTGACTATAGCTACATGTCGAGTTGGGTTAGTGTTGTCATAAGTTATACGTAACCATCCCTTGACAATTCGATAGGGTGGATTAACCTCTATACCAACCTTGTAAATGGTTTTATTTGTGCTGACAATGCAAAAATGTTACAATTTTTAGGGAATCGATTGATATTTCTGTGAGTGTACAACAAGTTTTCTATACTAATAAATAATAATTTTGTAAAGAGGAAGGATTTGATTGTTTGTTTGTTTGTATTGAATAGGCTCCGAAACTACTGGACCGATTTGAAAAATTCTTTCACCGTTAGGAAGCTTACTTTTCAGGGGCTCTGAGGCGTTCCATGTAAGGCTTGAAGTGCAAGCGAGAGCGCTCGACATCCGTCTCTCTCCTACTTGAGTGAGCGATGCGTCTGCGTTGTCACGTTCAACTATCGTCAGTAAACCGACTTTACAGACAACCAATTTTTTATACGAAAGCTGTCGGAACTGTGTTTTATAAAAATGTCTGTTCTAAAATAATACTTTCCCTCAAAGCCTCTCTCTAATCCCGTGTCAAACGTTATCGGAGTGAAGGGCCGAAAGATAAAGTTGATAACATTTCGCTGCTCTGATATGATAGGTTCTGGAGAAAATTGGGTAGAGAAGGTTTAATTTTATTGTTTTTTGCGAAGAAAAAATCTAATTTAAGCTAAGCCGGTAGATAACCTATTATACGGCTCCAAAAGAAGATGTTCTATGTTCTGCTATAAGTATGTTTTTTTATGTTCGTCGATTTCTCCGTCAACCTCATGTCAACGTTGACTGACTTCAACTTCAACTTCTTGTTTGATGGCTTCTGCGTCAGGTTTGACACAATTTTGCCAATATCCGTCTCATCATCTCATGACAGCATCGCATGCTTTATGGAATGAACAATAACCGTTATGTATTGTACAGTATTTACAAAAAAAAGAAAAAACCCACAAAACTACAAAACATAAGGAAAATAACTCAAAAATTTGGAAAATTCTTTCGCTGTTACACAGATATTATAATACTATGAAAAATGATTTCGAGGTGATCCTATAAAATTTATTTCCTGAGGTTTTTGTCCAGTAAAAGTTAAGAAAGTGTAAATCACAGGAATATGTACATGTAAATACTAAAATATAGGAAATCGATTTTTAGTTTTTTCAAACAATCAAATTATGGATATGTCGTGGCCATATCCTAGAATTGATCACTTCATGATGTAACCGTTTCATGAAATGATTGTATTTTATGAAATGGAAAATACGCGCTGCCCACATCATGATGTCTTGCCAGATCAATGAATAATCAGCGTTTGAAGATAAAAAAGCTAAATGCACGGCTACTTTATGATATGGTCAAACTTAAGTGATCATATTATAAAATAGTTACATTATCTACCGTTAGAGGCGCTGATGTTGTTTTGTTTTGAGTGTTTTTGTGATGCATCAAGTCGGTGAATAATTCTGCTAAAATAAAAGCTAATAATAATGTGCCAATTGAAAATATAAATGAAGTGAAACACCGTTACGACACAAAAATTAAATTTACGAAAGTCACTCAAAAAACGAGCACGACGTAAAACTTTTCTAATAAGTATTTCCATTTTTTTTGTGATAAAGTGATAAAAGATTGTAACCTGTTAAATTTTGTGAAGATTTTTATTGGATTGAGATTTTGTCAAAATATTTTAAGTATTATGTTGCCAGTTTAAACTGCAAGCTACCTGCGATGAGCAATTTTTTGTACCTACAAAAAAAAAGTTCCATCGTTATTTGGATTTTTTATTGAACCCTTGATGTCATGGAAACCCTACATTAATGATATGGCCAAACGTTGATTGAAATATCGTTAAACGTTGATGCCTAAACGATATAGTCAGTTTTAGCTGGCCATATCATGAAATACAACCATTTCATGAAATGGTCGGTTACATCATGAAGTGATCAATTCTAGGATATGGCCACGACATATACATAATATTTGTTGCAAAGATTGTACTTATTTATTATCCCTTATTCCTACTAACTTTCTCAAGATCATAGTCACCCCTAGTTTTACAATCTTTTATTTAACTTGCAATGAATATACAATAACTATGTTTGTACGGGTAGAATCTAGCAACTCAATTTTGAAGCTGATATAGCTGAGATATCTTCAACCGATTGAGCTGAAATTGTGTATACACCGATTGAGCTGAAACTAAACGTAGTTTCAATGATAATGCATTAAAAGCTTGATGATTATTGGCCCCTATCTCTTTCTAAAACCCCCTTCCCCCAACTTCCTCCTCACCTCATTGAACCTCCGTATAAGCGCTCGGACGCTACTCCGCTGAGGACCCGGTTGCGTCGGCCGCCGGATCATGTGTCGCTCCGAGACAGCCAGCACGCCTTCCCCTCCCAGGTCTAACGTTACTTGGCGGAGATAGTCGATTGGGGGGACCTGCAACAAAATTTTATATTAAGAATAATGTAAATCACACTAATATTATAAATGCGAAAGTTTGGATGGATGGATGTATAGATGGATGGATGTTTGTTACCTCTTCACGCCAAAACTACTCAACGGATCAAGCTGAAATTTTGCATACAGGTAATTCTAACCCTGGAATCAAACATAGGCGACTTTTTATCCCCTAAATCAGTTTCCATGGGATAGAAATAGCCTCAAAACGTTTCCATAGAAACAACGCGTGCGAAGCCGCGGGCAGAAGCTAGTAAATAAATAATGCTGGACAATCCACACAGCATCCTACTTATATTATAAAGCCGAAAGTATGTGAAATTTACAATTTTTGTATCCTAGGTTCTCCAAAACTACTGAACAGATCAAGATGAAATTTGGCGTACGTTTAGAGCAAAGCCAAACTTAGAATACTACGTATAGGCTACTTATTACACCGAAATACGCGTGTGAAGCCGCGGGCAGAAGCTAGTCCTTTATATTTCATGTTTTGAAACCTTGGCATGAATTTTGCAGTTTACAAAAAACTAACCGCTGTACTACAAAAAAGTTAGACATCTGTTGAGCGCGTGTTTAACAAAAGCGTTTTACCACAAAACTGCGTTTTACGATGGTTTACAGTTAGACACGGCTTAGACATAGTTTAAACGAGAGTTAAACTCTTTGTTAAATCCATGTCTAACTGTTTAGACACTGTTTATCTAAACGCTTGTTAGACCAGTGTTTACGTTGGTTTTTGTAGTACCGCAGTAAAAGTTTTAATGTAGGTAGATAACATCTATTGACATGCAGCGCCTCTACCAGATATTTGCGTTTCATAGTTTGACAGCGGTCCAATAAATAACTTGATTAGGTACTTTTCAATTGATTTTGAGTATGGGTAAATATAAATCGGAATTTTTGTTACTAGAATCTCAAAAACTACTGAACAGATCCGATTCGATTATATTAATACTTGTTTATGCCCGCGGCTTCGCACGCATTTTTTCTATGGAAACGTTTAAGGTGATTTCTATACCACGGAAACTAATTTTGGGACACAAAGTAGCCTATGTTTGATTCCAGGATTAGAATTATCTGTATGCAAAATTTTAGCCAAACATCCATCCAAACTTTCGCATTTATAATATTAGTGTATATATAATATAATATATATATATATACAATAGAGCTATCTGTAGACTGTTTGCAACAGTCGGCAGTTAGCTCAATTGGTCAATTGTAAATACTAGTATAATTTTCTTTGTGAATAAATGTACCTTTGAATATTAGTGTGATTAAATATTAATATACCTAATCGAATCGGATCTGTTCAGTAGTTTTGTAGATTTCACGAACTTTCTATTTTATAATATTAGTAGGCAAAAAAACATCCACCTCGGTCCACAATTCACAGAGAAATCGACGAAAATACAAAAAAAAAATATTTTTTTTCAAGTGTATGTACCTCCCTAAGTAGGTAGATGGACAGACAGATTCAATGTGTGATCCTTTATCGAAACGTAACTTAGCTTAACGTAACTTACTTACTATTTCTTAGCATTTATAGAATTTATTTTTGAGTTTATTGACAACTGTCCGACAAGCACACGGTTGTCGGCGAAAAATACTTTCATAGAAAATTGATCCGCGTTTACTTTGTTAAATGGAACAAAATAGTGTCAACGAAAATATACCCGAATACTTTCAAGTATGTACCTACTACTTATATCGCACGTTGCATTAATACTTGCAAGACCTTAAAAAATTTTCTACTCATACCTAGTTTCCGTACTTGCAAGCAAATACCAGGTATAAAAACCTGGTCGAGTAAATACGTCTGATCCCTACATTACATTCCGATTCGAGCAGTTCATTAGAACTTCGTCAATGGCTTTATTTAGTTATGAATCAATTCATAACTAAATCAAGCCGTCACTTGAGTCGTCGTTTATAATCATAACTTATGATTATAAACGACGTCTCAAGTGAGGACACTATGTTAATTTTTAAAGAAATCTGTCAAAAATCGCGACTTGAGACGAGCTAATATTTGTGTGTGTTAGATCTATGATTATTATGTATATGTACTAGCTCCATTCTTACTACCCGTTGTCCTATTACCCGTTTTCTCGTAGGAATGAAGAATTTTCCCGCGGTAAAAAGTAGCCTATGTTCATCAGGAATAATGTGGGCTTCTAATGGAAAAGAATTTTTCAAATGGGTTCGGTAGTTTCGGAGCCTATTCGAGGCTTCCGTCGTTTGGGACCGCTCGATAAGGGACCGCGGTCCCATTCGCCGGATTGATTTATTTTTATTATTTTTCTTCCGGCGAATGGGACCGCAAACCACGTGAGGTAAATTGTACAGTCATCGTCAGATACAGATCGGAAATAAATACGACGATGTTTAAGTTAGTAGTACCTAGTTCATAATGTAATAGTTTCTGTCAGTTAAAAATTTAATATTTTTTGTGTGTTGTGTACCAAAAATTTGTATAAAAGTTATGATAATTAATTTAACATGTATAAACTTGCATCCTATAAATTTATTCGATATGTACCTACCTAATACCTAACCTATCCTAGGCGTGGATTTACTCCATGCGCTTAGTGACAACTTCAACCGTGCAAGTTCGTAACAAATTCTATCCCTCTCTAACCCCAGCCTGTTTCGCCTGCCGATCTCAAGGTTAAGGAGCTCTTTTGTTTAAAACGGGAATTTGCATCGCTTGGTGACTCGCGCGACCAATCAGTGTTAAGAAGCTTATATGTTAAAAAAAAAAACAAGATATTTTGTTGCATTGGACAGTTTGTTATTAGATGGTTATTATACACTGTTAAGAATGTTTGTTGGTGATGTGAGTGAGAATTCAATTAGTGCAGCATCCTCAACCGGTTAACTTATTCAAAATATTTAGTCGTCAGTATGTAATACACTTTATGACTTATTTATTAAGGTATCTATAGATTTAATTGAAGGTAAGTAAAGTATTTACTAAAGCGTTTCTTTTTGTTAGAATACATTACTCTTATAGTTTCATTCATGCTCTAAAAATATTAGATTTTTTTGATGAGTATTGTAAAATTCTTATTTATTTATTAATGGTTATATTTTTAGCCTATGGACTTATGTGAATAAACAACACTTGTGTTTTACACGTACCGAAATGTTTAGATGTTCGATTCATCATGTTATTTATAAATAAACTAGCTGCCGCCCGCGGCTTCGCACGCGTTGTTTTTATGGAACCGTTAAAAGGTAATTTCTATCCCACGGGAACTGATTTATGGGATAAAAAGTAGCCTATGTTTGATTCCAGGATTAAAATAACCTGTATGCAAAATTCAAGCCCGATCCGTTCAGTTGTTTTGGCGTGAAGAGTTAACAAACATCCATCCATCCATCCATCCAAACTTTCGCATTTATAATAAAGTGATATTATTTAGTCGTTGCTAATATAAAAATAATTTTTCGATTTCAGAACTATCAAAATGGAAGAAGAAGGCAGCCCTTCAATATCTCAAGTTCAGCCATCTTTTCAGATTAGTGTCACACAAAAGGGATCTGATCTTTTGTGCAGAGCTGGTTATGAATATTATTTTAAGAGAATTAACAAAGATAGCTCTAAACTATGGCAATGTGCGAAAAAGAAAATTTATACTGCGACGATAAAAATCAAAGATGATGCGATTACGATTTTGAAAGAATCCAATCATTGTCATGGACCTGTTTATTTGGAAAATGTTCAAGTGAAACACCAAATGAAAATATGCATGGAAGATGTTCAAAAAGATATTTGTCCCTGTTGCACAATAATTTGAAAAAAATATGGAAGTTCTCAAAGATAAGGGACTCCATCTAGTTACTAAATTACCAAATTTTAAAAATTTTAAAATTTGGTAATAAATTTACAAATTTTAAATTTTATTTTTTAACCGTAAGCAACTTTCAAAATCAAAATCCAAAACTCTTTATTTCCATAAATACAATAAATGTACACTTAGAAAAGGTCAAAATATAAAACTAAACACTGACACGGAAATAAAGTGATATTTTTTGATTTCTGTCGTTTTAACAGACTGATTGTTGTTATTTGTTTGTAGTTCGTGGATCATTTATTTTGTAAAATAAATTTAGTACCTGTGTATATTTTTATTACATTTTAAAGCACAAGATACTAACGAGTAATAAAACATATTTTCTTTTAATAACTGTTAATAATTTGTTTTGTTTTTAAATAAATTGTTGGGGTTATTTCCTCGTTGAGGGAACTCCAGTTATAATTTTGTAGGTAATATAGCAACACCAAACCACTGTTTATAGTCTTTAGATTTATTAACAAGTTAAACGTTAATATTAGTAATCTGATCCGCACGTAATATTTAGGTAGGTAAAGAGACACACGGGCGCGTGGCAAAGGTTTCGTTACGACTGTTTTTATTGTTTACTTCATCTGCTGTATGAGCGATATTGACTCGTACATAAATAATGTCATTAATCAAAGAGTTTTGTTCTTTTACTTTCTATACCTATTTTTTCCTTCGACTGTACTTTATTAGACTTGAACAATAGATTTTTTCAATCATTTCGAGAGCGGTCCCATTTGACGGAACAAAAATAATAAAATTAAATCAATCCGGCGAATGGGACCGCGGTCCTTTATCTAGCGGTCCCAAACGACGGAAGCCTCGCCTATTCAATACAAACAAACAAACAATCGAATCTTTCCTCTTTATAGTTTAACTACCTTCTTCCCGCGGCTTTGCACGCCTTGTTTGTATGGAAACGTTTAAAGGTGATTTCTATCCCATGGAAACTGATTTATAGGATAAAAAGTCGCCTATGTTTGATTCCAGGATTAGACTTACATGTGTGCAAAATTTCAGCCCGATCCGTTCAGTAGTTTTGGCGTGAAGAGGTAACAAACATCCATCCATCTATACATCTATCCTATTTTTCTGACTTAACAAATTCATGGGTAAATTGTTCTTGCTAGGAAAACTTTCGCAATCGGAACACATTATATAAATAAATAATGCTGGATAATGCTGTGTGAATTGTACAGCATTATTCATTTATTTATTATAATAAACTAGCTGCGCCCACGGCTTCGCCCGCGTGTAAGTTTCAGAAATTCATTGCACAAACCATAGAGTAGTTTTGTTAAAAAAATTCGTGGTTCATCAACATTATTGACTTTATTTATACTTACCGAGTTTTGAGTGAATCGAACCAAGGAATAACAATTTTCCATAGAAACTTTACCACCCTTTTTATCCCCCTCAGAGGTAAATTTATGTAAAGTAAAATTAGCCTATGTGTAATTCTAGAACCTAAGCTATCTGCATACTAAATTTCATCTATACTAATATTGTATAGAGGAAAGATTTGTTTGTTTGTTTGTATTGAATAGGCTCCGAAACTACTGGACCGATTTGAAAAATTCTTTCTACGTTAGAAAGCTTACTTCTCAAGGAGTGACATAGGCTACCTACATTTTATCCCGGAATTCCCACGGGAACGGGAACTAAAACCGCGAGGCGATCGTCAAGACGGAGATAAGGTGGTAACAAACATTCGCATGTATAATATTAGTAGAAGTAGGAAAGGATATTCACGGGTGTTTTTCGCGTTCATTTACCTATTTTACCGACGTTTCAACAGGTTTACACTCTGTCGTGGTCACGTGATGACTGGAGTACTAGAGCTACCGCCTCTGCGAAGCGGGGGAAACATTTTTGTAACTACCCTCACTTGGTCTTTATAACACTAATATTATAAATGCGAAAGTTTGGATGGATGGATGTATAGATGGATGGTTGTTTGTTACCTCTTCACGCCAAAACTACTGAACGGATCAGGCGGAAATTTTGCATACAGGTAAGTCTAACCCTGGAATCAAACAAAGGCGACTTTTTATCCCATAAATCAGATCCCATGGGATAGAAATAACCTCAAAACGTTTCCATAGAAACAACGCGTGCGAAGCCGCGAGCAGAAGCTAGTTTATAATAAATAAATAAATAATGCTGGACAATTCACACAGCGTTATCTAGCCCCAAGCTAAGAGCTTGTGTTATGGGTAAGTACTAGATAACTGATATACTTAAGGCGCTGCTACCCCGACCCAAATCAGCGCCACCACCTATTTTATAATTATTTAGGTTAAACGACGGAATTTTAAAAAATCGATTGGAAGTTTGTGATTCCTATCATAAGCTTTTTTTTAATGCCTCTATAAAAGTTTTATTTCGTATCTCTTCCTACACTATACAAACTAAAACATTTATAGGGGCATTAAAAAAACTTGAGAGGTGTCAAGGGACACCCGGATGGAACGAAGTTCCTTTCGATTAATAGTGGGCGTGGGAGTCACAGCACGGCTTGCTTCGCTCGCCGTGCTGTTCCCCTATACTAGACACATGCCCCCCGTCATCAAATAAGTAATCCTCACCCTCTTGTTAGTCGAAAACGATACCCATATCAGATGTTTTGGTGGGGGGAGGGGGTTCCGGGGGGCACGCGGGGGTCACGCAATCCGACACAGGCCTGCCGTCATCAAATTCGTAATCCTTACCCCCATGTTAGTCGAAAACGATACCTATATCAGATGTTTTGGTGGGGGGAGGGGGTTCCGGGGGGCACGCGGGGGTCACGCAATCCGACACAGGCCTGCCATCATCAAATTCGTAATCCTTACCCCCATGTTAGTCGAAAACGATACCTATATCAGATTTTTTGGTGGGGGGAGGGGGTTCCGGGGGGGCACGCGGGGGTCACGCAATCACACGCCTGCCGTCATCAAATTCGTAATCCTTACCCCCATGTTAGTCGAAAACGTTCGAATCGAAGCGCACCTCGGCTCAACTCGGCTGCGTTCGTCGTCGCTTCGGTTCTCTTCGTCAAAATGTGTCGTTACAACTTTTCGTGACAATTTTTTCCGTCTAGCCCCCTTTCACAACGCGCGATAAAGAACTTCGTTCCAAAAAAAATTAATGTTGACACTAAATTATTTTATAGTTGAAACGAATTGTTTTAGTCGTTAGTCGAATTGTTTTTTAGAAGAATTGCTTCAGACGAATTGTTTTAGTCGAATTTTCCGCAAAGTCAGTACCTGACAAGTTTTATTGACAAGTTCATAAGGATCCTCAGGGTAGGAAGCTCTAGATAACCAAACCTCTTCATAAGGGTTGGTTTCGCGGAAAAAGGCTGTCTTTTGATTGGTAGATAGGTAGCTACCCTTTTGAAGGCTTTAAGGGGATTCTAAAAATTGACAGTATCCTAACGTTGATGTTTTTGACAGAATATTATTTTTATTTTTATTCTCATTGATGTTATTGACAGAATGATTATCTAAGTAATACATCGGAATAAGTAATACAATATTGAATGCTGATGATGAAATGCAATGGATATTATTAAAATTCTCGAAAAAATGTGAATGGAAAAATTAAGGTTGGCGCTCATACATTCAACACCACAGCCGCACAACAAAAAAATTAGCACTCAAATAATTGAGGCCTATTCCATAAAACAATAATTAGATCTTTGTTGATTTCAAATTATGTACCTACCTATTGCCTACTTTTATCCCAGAAACACGTCACACGACACACGTTGACACAGCAAATTACAATCAAATAATATAAATAAATTAGAACTATGTAGTATTTACAACTGCAGACTGTTGCTAGCAATGTACCTACAGGTAGCTCAACTGATCCCGTTCGTTAAACTTTGTTGCTCATTGACTTAAGTAAGCTATAGACTCGTGATGTGACGTCACCCAGAGGTTCAGACTGAAAACCAACGTTGTTTCCGTCCTTGGACGGTAGCGGCAAGCTGTGGCTGGACCTGTTTAGCCACGCACTAGGGAAATACCAATTTTTTTCATCATACTACACGTGGAGTTATTTTATTAATTTACTAGACGATCGCCTCGCGGTTTCACCCGCGTTGTTCCCGTTCCCGTGGGAATTCCGGGATAAAATATAGCCTATATCACTCCCTGAAAAGTAAGCTTCCTAACGGTGTAAGAATTTTTCAAATCGGTCTAGTAGTTTCGAAGCCTATTCAATACAGACAAACAAACAATCAAATCTTTTCTCTTTATAATATTAATATGGTATAGACTTTCTAAAGCACTTGTTTTATGATGTTTGTTTGTTTGTTTTATGCAGTCTATTGCTGTGTTTAGTGTAACTTTAGTAGTTAGTTCAGTTTTGTTTTATCTTACCCTCAGTGTTTTGTGTGCTAAATAAATATCTATTCTGTTGTATTATATCCATATCAATACCAGGCAGTATACATAGAAGTGTGATTTTCGTCCATTTTACAATACACTGGGGGGATTAAAACCACTCCCGATCCCCGAGAGGCAACCCTGCGGCCCTGCCGTAAACCAGGTTACCCCACAAAGTGATCATTCATCGTGGAATAATCCAATAATGCTTGGTGTAGTCACTGCCCTATAAGTACATATATTAGGGTTGGGACAAGTGTCTATACTTCGGTATTTTTCCCCAAATTCATGTAGTTTTTGGGTTGTACTATTTTGCGTTGGCCGTCTTGTGGTCATTGACGTGCATTGTACCATGAGACTCTTAGCGATATCACGTTTTCGATAGGGTTGTATGATAAGCGACAGAATTAGCGATAGGCATGTGTCGTTCGATCATTCACAAAGATCGATATCCATCACGACCCGTTATGAAAATGATCCGGTTCATTTGACCCGATCATTTGAATGATTGTTTTGCCGGCGGCCTATCATCGCCTCACTTCGAGCTTTCGTTTCATTTCGATCTTTCGTTTCATTTCGATCTTTTCGATTTTGTGATTGATTGCCTGTGCGAGATCGGTTCTTTGCGTAGTCGTCGTCGCGTCGTTTCGTTACTGAATGATTTGGTTCTCGGTTTAGATACCTATATCATTCATGATCATTAAAATTTATAGTAGATTATTTGATTATTGATTTATTTATATTTTGAATGGAATGTTTGGTAAGGAATAAAAGGAATTAATACCTAAGTACCGTACTGCGACAACAGACTCTATTACGTTACCTTATGGTACTTTTTAATCAGGCTGTGAATAGATGAGACCATCCACAGAATGTGTCTACTCGCACGCACCACTCACGGCCTCGCGAGAGCAAGACGCAGTGTCAGCCGATCTTCGCGTAATGTTGCGCGCGTCTCAGTCATTCATTTCACAATGAGCCGAACATTGAAATGATCGGGTCTTTTCGTCGAGACTGTTCGGAACAATTATTGCCGTGCCCGTGATTGCAATCATATGAGCCGTTCGTTCATGATCATGATCAACACAATCCTAATTAGCGATATTTTTACTGGGGTTTACGTTAACGTAATGAAAGTAGGTGAATGTCCTCTATTGCCACGTTATTTGGCACCGACTATAGGTATTTTGGGTTCGCTCTTTGTTACATTGATAACTTTGATATTTCATATTTATGGAATTAGATAATTTAGGAATGTCATTTTTAAAATAAGTACCTAGTAATTATAAAAGGCAGGAATAGATAATAATTGAATTGAATTGAATAAGATCAGGTTTTCAATTTATTCGGCATTAATTTATTTACTTAAAGAATTTTTCTAACGTAAATAAGACGTTATTAAGATTGTGTATGTTGTGCAGATTCTTGGTGTAGTCACTGCCCTATAAGTACCTATACTAGAGTTGGGACAAGTATCTATACTTCGTCTATAATGTGTTTTCGGTAAAATGTATGTTTTATTTCAGGCCTAAAAGTGTAGTTATAGGCAATGTATGCAAAATTTCAGACCAATCCGTTCAGTAGTTTTGGCATGAAAAGGTAACAAATGAAATGAAATGAAATACGTTTATTCTGATATAACAGTACACAATAATGATAACAAGTAGCTTAGATATTACACAAATAAATTAAAGAAAATCAAAAAACGAGGACAACTAAAACTATCATGCTTTTCTTAAAAACAATATCTATGTAATGGAAATATGGTAAGATCGTAGTAACAAACATCCTTCTGTCTCACACATGCTTTTTACCCTAAAAATCTGATCCTAGTAGATATAAACAACCTTTAAACATTTCTATAGAAACATAATTTAAAATAGTTACTATATTTATCCACGTAATGTATTAATTAATTAGCAGATGAATGAGGATGGGGAGAATTTTGATATTTTCTACAAAAATACCAAAATTAAGGTCGACAAAAAACGGAAGCGGTCCATTGGAAAACCCACTTTTGAAGCGTAGCCTTAAGAACTTCTAACTTAAATTAGTTCTAAGTTAGTTTTAAGTTGAAAGAAGCAAATAAAGTTGATGGGCTAAGTTTTATCTTTCTAATGATTCTACGCTCGAAGGAGCCGTTATAGACTTATGGTAAGTAAATTGTTAAATAGATTGTTTGAAACAGTCTACAGTTAGCTCAGTTGTTTCTATTGTAAATACTAGTGTAATTTTCTTTGTGAATAAAGGCTTCTGCCAACTTAATTTTTTTTGTAAATGAAAATATTGTGGTGTCAATAATTTAATGTTTTTTTACAAAAACTAAAAACAACTTAAACTTTCTCAATATTTATAAGTAAATACTGTTCTTTTTGAGATTAATATTGATTCCTCGGGAATAAAATGGGACTAAATCGGCATCATCAATAAAATAAAATACATAAAATCGAATCACAAGGTACCTACACTATCAAAATATTCTTTAATGAAACAAGTCCAAATTAAAATTTTAAAAAACCCGCCGCCTTTTATTGGCTTAAAAGATTTTCATGAAACATGGCTAAGAACACTCGTGATAAAATTATGTACGACACAAAAAAAGCTAAAAAAAATCGGTACATCCGTTTGGGAGCTACGATACCACAAACAGATAAGCAGATACACAGACAGACACGTCAAACTTATAACACCCCTCTTTTTGCGTCGGGGGTTAAAAAATAAGTGATTATATTATTACTAACTGCTGGCCGCGGCATATATACCTACCTCCTTGCCTTTCATTAAGATTCGTTTACCCGTAACTTCTATTTATTTTATATCTAAGGATATTTTCTCTATCGAATCAAGAAACATGTAATTATGATCGACTCGCAACCAAACATGAAATCTTTCATTCCTTTTAATGGACATCCATCCATTCCATACATTCATACAAACACACGTCCACCCCAACTCTATTAGCAGAACAAAGCGTTCGCAAAACGATAGCCCCGACCTTCCAAATGTGGGAATAGGATTACATCCCACAGTATAAGACGCAGAATGACAAGTAAATAATGCAAAAAAAAAAGGTAGCACTCCGGGAGTGCCGGCAGAAGTGAAAAAAAGTGCTCAGCGCCGCTAAAGAAGTTTTCACTTCAATTCGCGCAAGCGCCCTGTGCCGCCTAAACAGAGCAGCACACTCAGGCACGGTAGAAAGAGTGGGAGATACTAGTTCCTCTCCCTTCCCCTCGATCTTACGCTTTTTCGATCAGCATCACGTGACCCTGACGCGAGTTTGAAAGTTTTTACCCATACAAAAAAAGTGCTCAGCGCCGCTAAAGAAGTTTTCACTTCAAAAACTTGAAAGGTGTCAAGGGACACCCGGATGGAACAAAGTTCCTTTCGATTAATATCGCGTCCTCGCGTCATCTTCGGTGAGGCCGCAGAAAACTGATATATCCCGCTCACTCCAATGACACGTTGCGCGAGCGAGCGGAACACACGATTGTTCGAATCGAAGCGCACCTCAGCTCAACTCGGCTGCGGCGGCTCGCTTCGGTTCTCCTCGGTTCTCTTCGTCAAAGTGTCGTTACAATTTTTCGTATGATTTTTTTCCGTCTAGCCCCCTTTCACAACGCGCGATAAGGAACTTCGTTCCAAAAAAACTAAATTGTTAATTTGTGTTGGTGTGAGTTCGATGTTGCGCGTAACTCTTTTACGCTATGCACTCCTGGTAGTTCGGTAAATTTACCTATCTTACTTGTTTTCTTTCTAATAAACCTACGCTTTAAAATAATCTGTAGTTTGCTAATGTTGATCTGACTGTACAAAATCTCTTGATCTCTTTGTTATGCGAAACGGAAACGAATTTTGAGTAGAAACGCCGAAAAAATAAAATTATGTGGGTTGAAAAGCTGGGGTAGCGGTGTTTCGCACCAAATTTTTCAAACCACAAGTCAAAAGTAATAATAATTATGTCGTTTTTCTCACCGGCTGTTTGTTGATTGTCGTTTTTAAGATTGTCGTTTCAACCCACAAATTTATAAAAGAGCCTAAGTGAACTAAACGTGTGGAAAGGTACAGTCAGAGATAAAAACATCCCTAATAAATCCTATCCTTATCACGTCACTTTCTGATAAGATAAGATAAGATAAGCTTTATTTGTAGCTGTAAAATATAACACTAATATGTACTAAAACTAATTAACTTACTACCTCAACCTCAACAGCCTGTATTGGTCCACTGCTGGACGCAGGCCTCCCCCTGATAAACGCGTTATTGGCTTTTATCTCACGGGGTTAATGCCCATAATCCCCACGCTGGGCATGCGGGTTTAAGTTACTAACACCATTTAAACTACATATACATATGATAATACTCGCATATAAAATACCTTAAAGCTGCTTCTAGTAGTCTCCTTATCTCGTCTCGTGGTTTATTTCGTCTCTTTCAGTTAGTACAAAATGTTAAGAAATCAAATAATATCGCAAAAATTTTCGACTTCGACGGGACTTACTTACTTCTTAGAAATTACCCTTAGTGTGGGGTTACGCACTATAATAACAAAAAACCTTACAAAATGTTAGGTACCATAGTTGAAAAAGTACTGGGCAGCTGATATTTTCTGGTATGAAACGGCAAAAAATAATTTGTGGTGAGAACCTGCGGTGCTAAACACCATCATCAGCCTATATTAGTCCACTGCTGGACATAGGCCTCCCCTAATGAGCGCCATAGCGCCCTGTCTTCACCTGGCCGGAGGGCTACACTACGTTTGCCGAGTCGTGGTCTCCACTCAAGAACACGTTTACCCCAGCGGTTGTCGTTCTCGAGATATGGCCAGCCCACTGCCAGTTCAGCTTGCTAATTCTTTGAGCTATGTCGATAACTTTGGTTATCTGTCGGATGTATTCGTTTCGAATTCTATCCTTCAAAGAGACTCCGAGCATAGCTCTTTCGTGGTCTCCACTCAAGAACACGTTTACCCCAGCGGTTGTCGTTCTCGAGATATGGCCGGCCCACTGCCAGTTCAGCTTACTAATTCTTTGAGCTATGTCAAAGGATGTTTCATAGAATACCACCCTAATTGAGAGCTGATCTGAAAATATAGGTAGGTAAGTACTAAAATACGCTGCGAAGGGTGATTGTTCACCCCACCCAGTTCGGGATATTTCTATTAATTAAGAACATCCCAACCTTCGTCTTATTATATAAAATACGGCTTCTTATATCACGACGAAAAAGAGTGGCGCCGTAGGTTCTCAGCCAATGATTTAGTTATTTTTGTTTGACAGTTTGATAACTAAAGTCGAGCCAACCATTTCAATTATAAATTGGTCCGTAATAAAATCGTCGTCAGGGATTTCCCAAATTTTATTATTTGGTTTACCAATTCATTCATTTGTCAGTTTGAAAAATCAAAAATAAGAACCCAATGTTAAATCTATCCGCCTCTCCCCCACTGTGACGTCACAGTCAGTTGCCAATCGGAATGCAATCCAAGTCACCGGCAGCAGAAAGACAACACGGTAGCTGATTCTCTAAAATAGCTCTACAATGCTCGACAATCCACACGGCGAGCGAGTCACTCACTGAATGTCATAAATTGACTAGCTGCTATGCCATAGTTTGACCGCCTCCGTGACGTCACAGTCAGTTGCCAATCGGAATGCAATCCAAGTCACCGGCAGCAGAAAGACAACACGGTAGCTGATTCTCTAAAATAGCTCTACAATGCTCGACAATCCACACGGCGAGCGAGTCACTCACTGAATGTCATAAATTTACTAGCTGCTATGCCATAGTTAGACGACCTCTGTGACGTCGCAGTCAGTTGCTAATCAGAATGCAATCCAAGTCACCGGCAGAGTGACAAGGTCAGCTGATCCTCTAAACTAACTCTACAATGCTCGACAATCCACACAGCGAGCGAGTCACTCACTGTATGTCGCAAATTGACTAAATGCTACGCCACAGTTAGACCGCCTCTGTGACGTCACAGTCAGTTGCCAATCGGAATGCAATCCAAGTCACCGGCAGCAGAAAGACAACACGGTAGCTGATTCTCTAAAATAGGTCTACAATGCTCGACAATCCACACAGCGAACGAGTCACTTACTGAATGTCGCAAATTGACTATATGCTACGCCATAGTTAGACCGCCTCTGTGACGTCACAGTCGGTTGCCAATCGGAATGCAATCCAAGTCACCGGCAGACTCACAACACGGTAAATGATTATCTAAAATAGCTCTACAATACTCGATAATCCACACAGCGAACGAGTTACTCACTGAATGTCGCAAATTGACTAGCTGCTATGCCATTGTTTGACCGCCTCTCCCCCACTGTGACGTCACAGTCGGTTGCCAATCGGAATGCAAACCAAGTCACTGGCAGAGTGAGCAAACGGTCAGCTGCAGCTGTAAGCTAACTTTAGAATGCTCGATACCACACAGCATCATTAAAAGTATACCATATGAGACATTACATGAACATAATAATTTGTGTCTTTTAAAAAACTATAAATCGACTTCGAATTCTTCAATGGCAACATCTAGTTAAAATCGAATTTATGTTGATGACACATCGAGGTATACTCTATCCAATAAAAAAAGAATTATCAATATCGGACTACTCTGTAAAAAGTTATGCGTGGTCATACATTACAATCAGTGAGTGATCAATCATTCCCTGTTTTCCTAACCTTAGGGTTGGATATTTTATTCCAAATTTGTATGGGACGAACTAAGGGGTATACCCTTTCCAATAAAAAAAGAATTATCAAAATCGGACTACTCTGTAAAAAGTTATGCGTGGTCATACATTACAATCAGTGAGTGATCAATCATTCCCTGTTTTCCTAACCTTAGGGTTGAATATTTTATTCCAAATTTGTATGGGACGAACTAAGGGGTATACCCTTTCCAATAAAAAAAGAATTATCAGAATCGGACTACTCTGTAAAAAGTTATGCGTGGTCATACCTCGTCATGTTGACTTGAGAACCGTTTTCGTCGGTTAAAAATGCTCTTCGCCTTCTTTGTAAAACTACCTAAGTGTAAAATATGTGACTTCTCGGTTCCGTGCTAGTTTCCTAACGTGCTCGTCCAACTATGCTACGGCGCGGCTAGTAGGCTAGCCTTCTGTATTTTGCTCTCTGTGTCAAATCGATACCTTTATTTATAGTTTTACGCCGTCTGCACCTGCCAGCACCTTAACCCTTAACTTTGGTATGTATACTATACCTACTTACTTACATTGGTAGGTTGGGGACTGCTATTCAATTCCCTGGTTGAGGGTTAGAATGTGAGTTGAGTTCGTTGACGTTATTTCGACGAAACCACACTTGTTAGACATGCAAAACTTTCATTTGTTGGCTTATAATATCATTTCAATAGGCACTTAGTATACACGGTGGATTTTTTGGACTCTTATACAGGGTCTACACGCTCACAATCTATAAAGCAAGATGAGCAAGCAAAACTTGTGGTATGTGAACTATATAATCGAATATTTTTTGTTAATAAATACTGTAATGAACCTACTTATACTTATTATAGATGGATTCAATGGGCACCGCAACTTGGTAGTATTACATCACACACCTAAAAAGAAACAATTATTTAGTTCACACAAATTCTTTTTCCGGGATCGAACCCGTAAACTCTTGCGTTTAAAGCAGACTTTAGGCCCCTGAGCTACATATACCATCCACCTTTTTACTATTTTAAAATTGAATTTGACAGAAAACTAGAATTTAGGCGAAACTTTCATGAAAACTACTGATTCGAACCCGTAACCTCTTGCGTTTAAAGCGGACCTTAGACCTCTGAGCCACACAGACCATCAACCAAAGCTCCATGAAAACTACTGATTCGAACCCGTAACCACTTGCGTTTAAATCAGATCTTAGGCCTTTGAGCCACACAGAACATCAACCTTTGTAACTATTTTAAAATTGAATTCGACAGAAAACTATAATTTAGGCCAAAGCTTTATGAAAACTATTGAAAAGCCGCAGGCCAATATCAGTAGGTCAATTCAGACGTATTCGTGAGCGTATCACATAGATATGAATGGCTGGGCGCAGGCTGCCCTGTGGCAGTCGTGGCGTAAGTATAAAACCTTTCAACTCGGGCTGAGTTGGAATGTTCTTACGCCGCGTATTTTTCAGCAATGCTTGAAAACGAAAGTTTTCAATCAGTGTGTCTTACCCGTCATGACCTACAGAGCTGAGACGTGGACACTCACGGTAGGGCTGGTCCACCAGCTCAAAGTCGCTCAGCGAGCTATGCTCGGAGTTTCTCTGAAGAATAGGATTCGTAACGGATACATCCGACAGAGAGCCAAAGTTATCGACATAGCACAAAGAATTAGCAAGCTGAAGTGGCAGTGGGCCGGCCATATCTCGCGAAGAACCGACAACCGGTGGGGAAACGTGTTCCTGAGTGGAGACCGCGACTCCTCAAACGTAGTGTAGGACGCCCTCCAGCCAGGTGGGATGACGATCTGCGAAAGACTGCAGGCAGATGCTGGATGCAATAAGCTGAAGACAGGGCGCTATGGCGCTGATTAGGGGAGGCCTATGTCCAGCAGTGGACTAATATAGGTTGATGATGATGATGATGATGACGTTTCATCAGCATTAGCATCAGCATTATATATCCTTGTAAAGAGTTAGATAACCTTATTTTATGTTTATGTATGTTTATTATTAATCTTTGTAGGTATGTAGTGTAAGTATTTGATTCCTTTTCTTTAAATAGGTATTTATATATTTATTCAGTGCCACCGTCTTTTTTGTTCTTTATTTTCCAGTCCATCCCAAGGTTGCCTGGAAGAGATCGCTTTCAGCGATAAGGCTGCCCTTTATACTTCCTTTTTTTCTAAGCATTTTCTCTGTATTTATTATTTCCTGTATTTGTGTGGTATAATAAAGTGTTTTCTATCCATCTATCTATGTATTTTTCTATGTCCTTCTCCGGAATACAACCTGACCTGGCAGTTGCGGCGTGATAATTGAGCCTTCCTACTCAGCCCAAGGGTTTCGTAAGAGCAGACGAAGGGAACCTACTAGAGGAAAGAAGCTTCCTTCTGTGGATTTTTACCACCTCCACTGTGATCACCAATCTGCCTGCCAAGGGTGGTGACTATGGCAAAACCATAATCTAAGAAAACAAGGTCTGACATTCCGAGATCTTCCAAAGCCCACGTGACTGTTCAGTTGCCACACAAATGGGAGGTTACGTTAATTTGCCGGTGACTATCAAACTTTTATTGACGCCGGTGAATCACTCGCGTTGTTGTTTGGTAAAATTTTTAATATAAAAAAGGGCGGTTGCTGTATCCGCAACTGTGAATGTGAAAGGAAAATAAGGTTCTTTTCAGTCCCGAAAAAAGAATGTGTGGCTGAAAAATTATTCTACGATTGGATAAATTTCGTTACAAGGGAAAAATTGATTTATATATCTGCCGAGCTCATTAGCGTTGCTCAAATTATGTTTCTATTATTTATCAGACTCTGATTAATTCTTTTATTTAATTGTTCAGTTATGTCTGTCTATTTTTCTCCTTTTTGACCTTTTTACCGTATGTGTGTTAAGTACCTATGTGTGTTATTATTATAATAGTACTTAAATATAGAATGTAACGATTTCATGTGTAACATCAAGTGTATCTATGTTGGAATAAATAAATACAAATTACAAATTGAAAAGATTGAAGTGAACGAAAAATAGATAGATAAAATCTTTATTTGCATCTTCAGACACACACATACAGTCTACAGCAATTGTATAGTACACTAATACAAATAAACAGTTATGAAATAGAGTTGACAAATAAAACAAACAATAGCATTAGGTATTAACATCTAAGCAAACTGTCCGTGTGTGCTGCAGTATGTCAAAAATGCCATGGCTCAGCGTAATATTTTGCTCAAGAAGCAAAAAACACTGATTTTCAGCCGTAACCCATTGAGAGCAAGCAGAACGAGTTTCAAGTGAAATGTGTACCTAGCTACTAAATGATTGTGTTGATTGAAGAAAAATAAAGGTGTTTATTTTATTTCCAAATTATACTAAAGTAATTTGAATTTTATGACGTGTGCATGCAAGCACTCCGATATTTGATATTAATACATTTGAATCGACAAGCATCATAAACACAGAAAAGCCATTTTATACCATTAGCCATAATGGAATAGAGATAGTAAAATATGGTAACTGTATATTCTACCCGCGTTGCAAAGAATTTGCCGACACGTGGTAAGGAACCGGGTAACAAGGTGGTGACCTAGATTTTTAGGGTTCCGTATGAGATTACTGTTTATTGGGCGATAAAAACCGTTTACATCTTGACACTATTACCATCGATCGGTGTAGCAACGACGTTGTAATTTTGTGACTTTTTTTACTTTACGGAATAAAGTCTCATTAGATATACGTATGTCGTAGGTGCGTGTAGGTTAAGAGATATGGACATAACTCGAAAATTCAATATAGACATAAATCACACTAATTTTGTAAGTAAAGTTTAAATTTTTATTAAGTTACCTAACGCAAAATTAAGAAAAATTTAAGTAAATTGTAACCTACTAATATTATAAAACGGAAAGTTTGTGAAATCTGCATATTTGTTACCTAGGATCTCCAAAACTACTGAACAGATCAAAATTAAATTTGGTGTACGCTTAGAGCAAAGCTTAACTTAGATAATAGGCTACTTATTATACCGAAAATAAGCTAGTAAACTATAATTAATCTATCTATTATGTTTGAGAAATGTTACTTTAGGACATTAGCATTGTAATAATTAACTAATTACATATACATAGGTCACTTTTGTTCACGCCAAAAGTACTAAAAGGATTGGGCTGAAATTTTATAATAATATTCAAATAGATCTACGAGTAGACCTGGATTAAAATAAAAGCCCTTTTTTATCACGAAAAAATTTATGCAAAGCCGCCGCGCTGGCAGAAATAGTCACACTAATATTATAAATGCGAAAGTTTGGATGGATGGATGTTTGTTACCTCTTCATGCCAAAACTACAGTACGGATCGGGCTGAAATTTTGTAAACAGATAATTACAATCCTGGAATCAAACATAGGCTACTTTTTATACCATAAATCAGTTCCCATGGGATAGAAATCACCTTTTAACTTTTCCATAGAAATAACGCGTGCGAAGCCGCGGGCGGCAGCTAGTATTTTATAATTATTTATAGTTTTATTTGTATATCTACGTACTTAAAGTTATATCATAAAAATGAGATGTGATGTAAATTTATGAGTCCGTTGAAACTTATTAAAAATTGTGAAACTGTATTTTGTTCCGAAACTTGACATAAATTGCGAAACTTGCTATCAATTTCGATGAAGGTATTCTTCCAAGTATATATAATACTAGTTTATACCCGCGGCTTCGCACGCGTTGTTACTATGGACACATTTAAAGGTGATTTCTATCCTATGAGAACTGATTTATGGGATAAAAAGTAGCCTATGTTTAATTCCAGGATTAGAATTACTTGTGCAAAATTTCAGCCCGATCCGTTCAATAGTTTTGGCGTGAAGAGGTAACAAACATCCATCCATCAATCCATCCAAACTTTCGCATTTATAATATTAGTGTGAACACAGCTTCTACCAGCAGATTCACATAATGAAACGAATTTTTTGAAAACAATAATATTTCATTACAGATGTAAGCGGGTTAACTACTAACCTTATTTTTGTTGGAAGAATACCAACGTTAAGGCACAAACAAGGTTCCTATTTAGCTTACTTCCGTAAGGAATTCGTGAAATTATGACAGTTTTTACAATAATCTGTCTCTCATCATCACACATTGTACACCGCTGAACATACCCAAACAATTTCTATGCCAATATTTTAGTTATGCCTTAAATAACTAAAATATACGTAACTTTATATTTTCTAGAGGTACTAATATTATAGAGGAAAGATTTGATTGTTTGTTTGTATTGAATAGGCTCCGAAACTACTGGACCGATTTGAAAAGTTGATTTGTTACACATTCGCCTCACTTGTTAGCCCCACATTCCAATCTGCTTCTGCCCCATGTCTAAAATATTTCTGGTTTCGCCAAAAGGTACCTACAAAGGGAAAAGTAGAGTTTACGTATAGATTGCTCGCAACAGTCACCAGTTAGCTCAATTGTTTCAATAGTAGGTAAATACTAGTTCCAATGATTTCTATTCTTTATTTGTAATTTTCTTAGTAAATTAAGTAATTATAGAAATAGAAAATCTCGAAGGATAACCTTCAACAAAAAAATAAGAGGTTGAAGTTACTTCCTTACAGCAATTTTTCACAAACTTCAGCTGAATTCTCGGTGCAAACTTTACGAAAAACGAACCAACGCCAATTCGTTAAAAAAAGTTACGTAAATATTTGCGAACGTTAATTTCTCTCGCAGCTGGTTTGATTTACAATTCAAATTATTTCAAATGGTGGATATTCGGTTTGAGTGTAACATCGCCGACACGTTTTGGCTTTTAGCGTAAAATTTGGTGTAAATTTGCAAAATATCGTGCGACATTTGCATGAATGGTTTCTCGAATTTACAATTATTCGTCATTCACATTTGATTGAATTTTAAAGTGATTGGATTTTTGCCTTTATGTAAGTAAACAATCGTTTTTAGGATACCGTAGTCAACAAAGAACCCTTTTGGTTTTGCCATATCGTCTGTCTGTCCGTCTACCTACTAGAAAGCTGTTATTTAGCATGGTTATACCGTGGCAGTCGTAGGCGTAAGCATCGACCCCTTCGGAGGCCAATAGCGCGGTTTTAAAATATTATTCTCGTATTTTTTCTCTGTCTTGTCGTAGATACACATTATATCAACACTCGGTTCATAATTTCTTAAGATAAAATTTGTCTTTACTCAGGTACCATACCTTTATAGATTCACAACAAAGTTTACAATCAAACAATCAAAATTTGGTCGTAATCTATTAAAATATTTATATGCGTACTGTGTGTATTACGGTGTTTTATAATGCAATGTAAAGTATTTCCTAGCTAGTTTGAGAATAATATGCAACTTCATAAAGCACTTAAAACTATTGTTGTGTTGTTGTGTTTAAATTTACAGAACACTTTTTTGGTTGATGTTACTTATTGAAAATACTGGTATGAAAAAGTGTTGGATGAGTTGACCACTACACTTTTTGGATTGGTCAACTCATCCGAAGTGGATGAGTTTGCGTGGATGAGATGACCACCTACTTAATTGAGTAAGAGGAACCATATTTTTCCTGAAAAAAAAATCTGGTTTAAGGTTAAGCTCACCTTTGCACATGTCCATTATTTGTTAACTATTATACTTATATGATTTAACTAGTGTGTGCATAAAGAATTCAAGAAATAGGGACATTATATGGAAATGCTTTAAGAAACTGATCATTTATCTGTATTATACCATTCGTAAGAACATCACATAACATTATAATGCTCTAGCAAATGCTCTAGTTTATACTCACCTTTATCGAGTTTTAATACGCGAGTGAAACAGAAGGCAATCATTGTCTACAGCTGTGCCTGACCGGTCCGAAGTAAATTTAGATAAAATCGATAGACTTCACTACGCCACGATTCTCCAGACAGGCGTTCGATTTGACAGAAAATTGTGGTGAATAATGAATCTCTATATTGGAATGGATTTGTATACTAGCTTCTGCCCGCGGCTTCGCACGCGTATTTTCGGTATAATAAGTAGTCTATTATCTAAGTTAGGCATTGCTCTAAGCGTACGCCAAAATTCATCTTGATCTGTTCAGTAGTTTTGGAGATCTTAGGTAACAAAAATTTCACATTTCACAAACTTTCGGCTACTGGCAGGCCACCTTCGCCCGCTGCGCCACAGACGTCGTCAATCGTCAAATATCTATGTATTATTATAGTGTATTGTATTAAGTCTATCAGTTATCCAGTACCCATAACACAAGCTCTGCTTAGCTTGGGGCTAGATAATGCTGTGTGAATTGTCCAGCATTATTTAAACATAAAGATAAAGATATTTATTTGCAGAAAACATGTGTATAAAAGATGACAAAAAATATAGGTGATGATGAGCATGTTGTTCATGCTTGACCGGTTACGGTATGCAAATGCAAGTAGAGAGATGGCATGCATTTAATCTAATCATTCAAAAATTTAACAAATAATTAAAAATTCGTTAAGACTATAATAACATTTTGTAATTAACATTCTTTTAAGTTTTAATTTAAACATTTGTAAATTCATGTCTCTATATAGTCTAGGTAATCTAATATATAAAATTCTCGTGTCACAGTTTTCGTTGCCATACTCCTCCGAAACGGCTTGACCGATTCTCATGAAATTTTGTGAGCACATTGAGCTCGACAGAGCCTACACATTTGCTCCCCTTGGAGTCGAGACCCTAGGTCCGTGGGGTACCGAGGCTCTTCGGGTTTTCAAAAAACTATCTGAGCGTCTGGTCGAAGCGACGCGTGACCCGAGAGCTGGTGAATATCTGGCACAGCGTATCAGCATTGCCATACAGCGTGGCAATGCAGCCAGCGTCTTGGGGACGCTTCTGACTGGTGTTGATATGGATTAGTTGAGCTATCTGTAGACTGTTTGCAACAGTCGGCAGTTAGCTCAATTGTTTCAATTGTAAATACTAGTATAATTTTCTTTGTGAATAAATGTCATTGGATACCTCTAGAAAAAAATTATAAAAAAAAGCATATTGAGTAGGTCTGAGAATCGGCCAACATCTATTTTTCATACCCCTAAGTGATAATTTTAAATTTCAGGCGCAGCTAGTTTATTATAGATTTTGGTAGCAACACCAACAATATACTTTTCTGCATTAAGTGTTGTTTTTACAGGGTGTGTTCTTAACCTAGTATTGTCCCGTCTGTTTCGACTTACAGAATCAGATAGCCGGGAAACAGATGAGGATTGCTTTTAACAAAAAGAGCTACTTCAAATATGTAAAGTGGCGGAAGTGTTAGAATTTTGTGTTTAGTAAAGAATGGTCTACAGCAATTTACAATTTATTTATTTTTTAATTAGTAGGATAGGATATTATTAATTTACTCCTTCATCTAGAGCTTACCCGTAACCACGTGGCAAGATTGTCAACCAATACGATGCCGATTAACACGTGTGGTGCCGATTAATGCACGGTTCCTGTTGTTTAAGTGACGCGCGTGTTGTAGCGCTCATGAAAAGGATTAGTGGATCCAATTGGGTATTCAATTTCGTATTCATAGTTCATAGTGAAAAGGCTTGGTAGTTAAACGTAACTTGTGGATAACGGGGCAGGTCATACGAGGAGGCCAGACGGGTAACGGGATAGAAGACTCTCATAGAGGGATCTAACCCGTTCCCCCTCACCCACAGAAAAGCTGAAACGAAGCTGTCAATCGCCAAAAGTCCTGCTCCGGTACTTCAAGGAGCTGGGCTGGTTAGGGCCTGGTTAGGCAGGGGGACAATGCACAATACACTCCTAAGCGAGATGTCAGTGCAGATCCCAGTTCCCCCACTCAGAATTAGAATTAGAATTAGGGGCTGGTCATACTTTTAGTACCTATTTAGTTTACTTAAGACTAGACGATCGCCTCGCGGTTTCACACGCGTAGTTCCCGTTCCCGTGGGAATTCCGGGATAAAATATAGCTTATGTCACTCCCTGAAAAGTAAGCTTCCTAACGGTGAAAGAATTTTTCAAATCGGTCCAGTAGTTTTGGAGCCTATTCAATACAAACAAACAAACGATCAAATCTTTCCTCTTTACAATATTAGTATAGATAATCTGTTAATATTTAAGTATGATTGTTTATTATCCCTAAGACGTAAAAATAAAAACAATATAAAATAAATAAAGCTTTCGAGCTTAGTTTTAAAATTAAACAAAATAGTACGAAAGTACTATTTACTATTAGTTTCCTACTAATATTATAGAGCCGAAAGTTTGTGAAATCCGAATTTTTGTTACCTAGGATCTCCAAAACTACTGAACAGATCAAGATGAAATTTGGCGTACGTTTAGAGCACAGTCTTACTTAGATAGTGGACTACATATTATACCGAAAATATGCATGCGAAGCCGCGGGCAGAAGCCAGTATTATGTAATTTGGCGTGTTTTCAAATAGGTACTAGAAAACGACTTCGAATTCTTCTAGTGGCGACATCTAGCTTTAAAATTTGAGTATAATTTAGTTTGATACCACATGGATGTATAACGAATGAAAGACGGCCATCTTTGAAACATGAAATACGAAGTTTCTGGAAACTTCGTATTTCAAAAGTTTCCTTGTAAAAATTATCATGTGATGATGTTTTGACGGCGCACATCATCGATTCCTCGAGAGAAAAACTTTCATGGGACCACTTAAAAATCAACCTTAATACAACAACGAAAGAATCATCAAAATCTAGTAAGAATTGGCTAAGATATCACCAAAATTGTTGTAGTTCGTCGTGATTTTTCAAAAATATTGCGTTGTTTTTTAAGCTTTACGGGATAAATACCAATCCCTTGGGAATAACTGCTTTTTATGGTACCAATTTGGAATCATTCTTGTCAATTCGCCAAATGATTAATGTTGCATGTTATCTCTCTAATAAAATAAATAAATAAATAAAAATAAAAAGATTTTATTTCAGACAATGTAGTCCATAGATTTACGAGATACAACAACATACAAAGACGAGAAAAAATAAAAATAAAACAACAATCAGATACAAGAAATATTAGAGAGATATGAAAGAGGAACCAGCTGAGCTGAGGATAATCAATGCGGGAAGTATTTTCCTAATTAGTTTTTCATACCTACCGTAAACGGCCAAGCATGTTGTTTCTTCTAAATTATATGTTACCTTTTTGTACACATATTTTTTGCAAATAAATATCTGGGAATTCCGGGATAAAATTTAGCCTTTGTCACTCCCTGAAAAGAAAGCTTCCTAACGATGAAAGAATTTTTCAAATTGGTCCAGTAGTTTCGTAGCCTATTCAATACAAACAAACAAACAAACAATCAAATCTTTCCTCTTTATAATATTAGTATAGATATAGATTATATAACTCTATTAATAATATCATACCTGGTAGAAGAGCTGGTACTCTGAGTCAGTCAGCCTGAGAGCCACTTCCTCAGGAAAGTGGAGAATGCTTCTCAAAGCCAGCAGTTCTTCACAGCTGCTGTCATCTGCCAGTGATCCTGGGAAAAAGGCAAAAAAGGGGAAATAAACATTTGAAAAATGTCGACATAATAGATTTATAAGGCAATGCCAACAATACACATAATGAAACATTCTAATAAAACAATTATGTCTAAAGTTTCTTAGTGTAGAATGTGTGCTTCTAACAGGCATGCACAACATTTGCTAAAGGTTTTTCAGGAAAACCTATTATTACTTTTAGCTTGTAGGCGAAACAGCGCTACATCACCAAATTGTTTCGAAAAAGAATGCTTTTAGGAGTTTTATTACTATAACAATTAACCTTCATTAACAAAGAAATTTACAATCAAATAATAGAAACAAACTAGAACTATTATTTACAATTGAAATAATTTAGCTAACTGCAGACTGTTGCAAGCAATCTACATACAGGTAACTCAACTGATCCATATCAATACTAGTCGGAAACGTCCCCAAGACGCTGGCTGCTAAAACCAACCAACCTCCAATCATAGTTTGTCAAAACATGGCTTCATAGAAAATAGTTTAAGTCATCGTTAAACTACTTTTCCTTAGATTATTTGCCAGTGAAATATTACCCACTGGGGGACCATCTAGTAGTTAATTCCTTCCTTAAACTACTAACACCTATTTAAATTTTGCACCATTACGAATCGGACCAACTTAAATAAAACGGGCTCTTAAGGCGGTACCCTACCTCGTTATTGTGTGAAGAGGATAGGCATAGGATTTCGCGTTCACAGGAGCGGGACAGAGCAAAGCGGCGTAAGCCCAAAAATCAAGTTTTTAGTAGTTATTTGTTCCCCACAAACATTAGAATAGTTAATTGAAAAAAAGGCAACATATAAAATGTTCTTTATACTTAGTTCAATTACTATGCTTAATCTCAAGATCGTATCATCTGTATTTATTGAGAAATTAGGGTTTTAGTAAAAAATTAGAGGTAACTTTGCGATTTTTTTCTATCGAGAAAATTTTATGGAATCGTGTTTTTGAAACATATGATCGATAGAATAAGTCCTGAACTTTACCATATATAAATTTCCAAGTTAAATATTCAGTAGTTTGGAAGATATGGAGGTCCGACGGAGTTGAAAATAAGCAATTTAAGGTTGTATACGCCCTTAACAGACCACGAAAGTCAAGGCTTTTGCAAATCGGTTTGTATTTTTTGTAACCAATAATCTTCTATAATATAAAAATGAATCGCAAAATGTGTTGGTAAGCGCATAACTCAACAACGCCTGGACCGATTTCGCTAATTCTTTCTTTGTTGTGTTTGTTATTGTCAGGAGAAGGTTCTTATGAAAGAAAAAATTAAGAAAGTTGGAAACATAAATTTCCACGGGGGCGAAGCCGCGGGGCGCAGCTAGTTTATTATAAAATAGTGCTATAACTTTTGATGTTTATACTTTTTTATTTTATGGATAGTCAGATAGTTCCGAAATAAAATTTCTAAATTACTAGTTGTTTCTATGGAAACGTTTAAAGGTAATTTCTATCCCATGGGAACTGACTTATTGGATTAAAGTCGCCTAAGTTAAAATTATTATATTCTATATACCGTGAGTTAATCTAATATACTCGTACATCTATATTTAAATGCAAATCTTCAAACTTAATGCTGTCCGTTTCGAAACACTTATAAAAACGTAAAGTAACTATATTATTATAAATTAATTATTACTTATAAATTTTCTGATGCTTAATCCGGAGGCACCTTTAGACTACAAGGGACGTCATAACCTAATAATTATAAGTAAAATTGATATTTTTGATTCAATAAAGGTAATAAGCAAAATAAGATTACATTTGGAAATATAAATTTAATAAGTAAAATTCAATACAACGTTCAAATGAGGCTAATTGATCACAGAATCAATGAATGGAATAAGAAACATAGATTATCAAAGCAAGAAAATAAGACGCTTTATCATTTTATTTAAGGAAATACAGAAAGGAGGAAAACGTGTGTTCGCAAGACTTGATATAGGTCAAATAAATCTATATCAATAATATTATAAGGATATGAGAGAGATTTGATTGTTTGTTTGTTTGTATTGAATAGGCTCCGAAACTACTGGACCGATTTGAAAAATTCTTTCACCGTTAGGAAGATTACTTTTCAGGAAGTGACATAGGCTATATTTTATCCCGGAATTCCAACGGGAACGGGAACTAAGCGGGTGAAACCGCGAGGCGATCGTCTACTAAAATATAAATTAGCTTCATTTTAAAAGAAAGAGATGTCTTTAGTCATTTGTTGGGTTCTGGACACACGTGTTGTTTCATTTAGTATGAGATGACTTTAATTTTTTTTAAGAATTAAAAAGTGCTTGCGTCTTCACGAACGCGTTCGTAATAATAAATAAATAAAGCTGGACAATTCACACAGTATTATCTAGCCCCAAGCTAAGCAGAGCTTGTGATATAGGTACTAGATAACTGATATTTTATACTTAATACAATAGACTACATAGATAGAATTTATTATACATTGAAAAACATCCAGAACACCCTGAACAAATATCTGCAGATCGTACAAATATTTGTCCCGAGGCGGGAATCGAACCCGCAACCTCCTGCGTCGCAGGCGGACCTTCGCCCACCGCGCCACAGACGTCGTCATGCACATGCACTGTTTTGGACGAGTAGGGCGAGCAAAACTGCGGACATAGGCTAGTATTGTTAAATTCCAAAATGGTCACTCAGCTCAAGATAAGCCTATAAGCAAAGTCTGTGAATCTTCTGAAGTTTAGTATCGCTGCAATGTTACACCAATTTGCAGAGTTGAACGTGAAGAGATTATACTCCGTGTATACTGAGAGCAGGGATGGAGTAAGGGAACATCGGTGGGCGAATATGGGCATGAACGTTTTTTGAGAAGGGACAAGAAGTCATAGAAAAAAGTTTTTTTGCATAACTTAATAATGTGTTTTGAGTAGGTGGGTATATACATTTATTCACAAAGAAAATTATACTAGTATTTACAATTGAAACAATTGAGCTAACTGCCGACTGTTGCAAACAGTCTACAGATAGCTCAACTGATCCATATCAACACCAGTCGGAAGCGTCCCCAAGACGCTGGCTGCATTGCCACGCTGTATGGCAATGCTGATACGCTGTGCCAGATATTCACCAGCTCTCGGGTCACGCGTCGCTTCGACCAGACGCTCAGATAGTTTTTTGAAAACCCGAAGAGCCTCGGTACCCCACGGACCTAGGGTCTCGACTCCAAGGGGAGCAAATGTGTAGGCTCTGTCGAGACCTGCATATTTGCGCCTCTTGAGATCTTCGGCCAAATCTGCCGCCGCACCCGCCCTCACGGATGTCCTCGGAAGATGGGAAGGCGCAAGTGTGTCGACGCATGTAGCGTCCCACACAATGGGCCTCCCCAACTCCCATGGGACTAGTGTCATACCGTCGGGCCTCTTACCATCGTCACGCAACAGACCATTCGGTTCGAGAATAGCTGGTACGTTAACGGTGACAAAGGCCCGCCGGATGATGTCGTTAAGGCTAGCGTGGCGAGATATCCGACCAGCGGCCCTAGTGCACGATAATCCGTGATGACCAAGCTGTTCGACAGCAGTACCGCACTGGCATTGATGAGGCGCGCAACACCTTGCACCCAACCGGAGACATGTTGCGATACGGAAAGTTACGGGATCCAATAAAGTACCAGTGTTATATGAAGGAAATGCTTGCAACCAATGTCCTGACTCCCATTTAGAAACGGCCAGGAGGCGGGCACGATCTGCAGAGCTGGAGCACGTTTGTAACAAAAGTAGGTGGGTATAGGATCAGTAAATATATACCTCCTTAGTCTACCTACGTGGTAAAAAAAAACTATAATCAAAATCAAAAACTCGTTATTTCCATAATAAAATAAATCTACACTTAGAAAAGGTTCGAAAATCGCTGTAATGAAAAACATTATTTTTTCTCTCAAAACTATATTCTTCTTGTTAGAGGTTATTTGATAGCAATGTATATGAATCTGTCTTCTGAATGTTACACCAATTTGCAGAGTTAAACGTGAAGAAATTATAATCCGTAGATACTGAGGGCAGGGATGGAGTAAGGGAACATAGATGGGCAAATATGGGCATGAATGTTTTTTGAGAAGGGACAACAAGGCATTGAAAAAAGTTTTTTGCATGACTTAGTGTTCTAAGACCTTTGAGTAGATGGGTATAGGATCTGTAAATATGTACCTACTTAGTCTACCTACGTGGTAAAAATGAGAATTTGGTGTTCAAAAATGTCTATCTGATTTTTTTTTCTCTGACAACTATATTCTTTTAGGTAGAGGTAGTGGTTAATAGCAATGTATACGAATCTGTCTTCTGAATGTTACACAAATTTGTAGAGTTAAACGTGAAGAGATTATACTCCGTATATATACTGAGAGCAGGGATGGAGTAAGGGAACATAGATGGGCATACAGGGGCATGAATATATTGGGTGTTTTCAAATCAGTGCTGAATACTGTAGGAGGTTATTCACCAGCTACCACAAATTACTATTCAATAAAAATTCACTACTGCAGTGCGCGGAAGGACGCGGTACAGGCGCGACGCGAACCGCACTCACCCTGATGAAGTCCCTCGTTAAGGGATGAAACGTTGGTGTTCTTCCAACACAAAATAGGTTCGTAGTTAACCCGCTTACATTCATAATGAATTCGTCAAACTACGGAAGTTTTTATAAAAAAAACAACAACAAACGCTGTTTTTTTAGAAGAATTTTTAATTTCATTATCACATACCTCTTCCAGTATTGTGTACTGATTTGAAAATACCCCGTATATGTAAAGTAGAGACAAGAACTTACAGAAAAGGGTTCGATCTCTCTTTCAATAGTAGTAACCGAGATCTTTCCTAGACTAGCTATTTAGATAATAAGACCTAGGTATTTTCTGTGTTTCTGTACCTACCCGAACAATTTTATACCATTGAATTGATAAAATATTTTTGTGTGTCCGAAATTAATAAAATTGTTGACACCTACTTTACGTATGATGTACACAACTTTACAATAAAATGTTTTATTTCAAAATCTATCATCTTGAAGCTCGAAGCCCCGAAGAAGAAATATTTCGAGCTACGAGCAAACGCTCCATAATCTTTTAATAATCCACTATAACTGATGCCTATCAAAAGCCTAGATCCTATTTAATTTGTAAGAAATTTTATTTTATAAACACTAAATGGTTTGAAATATCACGTAACCACCTGGCTAGCAGAGATAATGTGTTCTCCAATTAGCTTGCGCATCGTAAATGAAAATGAAATGAAATGAAATAGTTTATTTGACATGACACAGTACATAAACTAAACATTTGTGGAAAAAAAAAACTTAACTAGAAATGAATTTAGTGCAAAACAAAAATCACCAGATTGTTGGAAATCTTAATATTAAAACCACAACCTGCTTGGTAAACCACCGAGTGTCGAGTCAAAAAGGTATCAACTCAGCATGTTGCTGAGTAGATAAATAAAAAATTATCTACTCAGCGCTGGTGTTATGTTGACCCTTGTGAAGTTACATCACCAGCGACAAACATCTACGCACACTGCTTTATGTATAACGTGCTTTATGCTTTATGTATAATATTGACGTAAATTATAATCGACTCAAAAAAGAAAACTTAAGAAACACATTTCCAGCATGACTGGGCCAGTCATTTTATGTTGACGAGTAAAGAGAGGAAGGAACATTTTCCCCAACACCTTAGTCCAGCCCTGCGAACCTACCCAAGCAGAACTTATCCTGAACTTTTGAGATTTGCCAAGTTTCAATATTGAGGTCGAAAGTAGATCCATTTTGAAAAGTTTCTGTTTATTTATATCGGCTGTTTTACGATAAATTTTAATATGTTTAGACTTTATGTCTATTTTAATATTATATAGGTTGTAAGATAATTCTAATTATCATCTTGGAGTCGAGATTTCTGGAGCTCTCGAGATATCTGAGTGTCTGGTCGAAGCGACGCGTGACCCGAGAGCTGGTGAGTATCTGGCGCAGTGCATCAGCATTGCCATACAGTGGGGCAATGCAGCCAGCGTAGCGGGGACGCGACTACTGGTATTGATATGGATCAGTTGAGCTACCTGTAGATTGTTTGCAACTGTCTGCAGTTACCTCAATTGTTTCAATTTTAAATAGGTACTTACTAGGTCTAATTTATATCTATTATTTGATTGATAATTTCTTTGTGAGTAAAAATCTTATGTTATCATCATTATCTTAATAATACGGCTGAAAGTTTGAATGGATGGAGGGATGGATGGATAGATGGATGTTTGTTACTAAAAGCGTTTATAAAAAGAGTTTATTTTTCTCTCACAATAGGTGCTCATATAACTAAATAGTAAAACTAAAGTAGTTATATAATCACCTATTATAATTGTGTTAGTCTCAAATTTTGCATTGCTGTGGGTATCGACTTGGAATAAAACAAAGGCTACTATTTACGCCTGAGATAGAAATAACCTTCAAACGTTTCCATAGAAAAAACGCGTGTGAAACCGCGGGCGGAAACCAGTTTAATATTAGTGTGATTTGATGTGATTATTTATTGTTGAAACAAAAAGAGTTTACAAAAAATATCTTCGATTCTGCAACAGCATCTTGTACAGTAGCTAAACATTACATGAAATGTGAAAGAATGCTCGCAATCATCGATCTATGTAAAAAAGGGGAGATGAGGTACCTACATCTTGAAAGTGGTAGCCTCAAATTAGGTGCAATTAGGTTCACTCACCAAATCAAATCAAAAACTCATTATTTCCATAAATACAATAAATGTACACTTAGAAAAGGTCAAATTATAAAATTAAACACTGACACGGAAATAAAGTGATATTTTTGATTTCTGTCGCTTCGGTATGTAGACTAAAGTAAAGAAGCGACGAAGAAACCTTTAACCTGTTAGTTGTTATTTTTCGAGTTGGAGCAAAACCCGTCCCAAGCTTCTTTATCGTCTAGATAATCTGATATTTTATACTAAGCCCTTTTGCACAGCAATGTTTTGACAATTTGTCCCCCTTAAATGCGTCAGTCATAGTCGGACCGGTGGCGGGGGCGTTCGTGTTACGCGTGCCTGCTACGACATAATTTAGTGTAATTTATTGACTAAAGAACTATAGCAATGCCCTCGTGTTTGTTCATTATTGCACAAGATTGGAAATGTAACTGTGAGCTAGTCTTGTTGTTACACAGGCCAATAGTCAACGACCTCTGTGGCGCGGTGGGCGAAGGTCTGCCTGCGACGCAGGAGGTTGCGGGTTCGATTCCCGCCTCGGGACAAATATTTGTACGATCTGCAGATATTTGTTCAGGGTGTTCTGGTCGTTTATATGTATAATAAAAAATATCTATGTACTCGTATATTATTATGTATATCAGTTATCTAGTACCCATAACACAAGCTCTGCTTACCTTGGGGCTAGATAATAATGTGTGAATTGTCCAGAATTATTTATTTATTTAATGGTTGAGGTAGCATTGACAGAACGTAGCATATCTACAGATTTTACTTAGATCTATGCTCCCCTCGTGTTTGTTCATTAGGTATTGCACAAGATTGGATATGTAACTGTGAGCTAGTGTTCGCGTGTAGTTGTAACTCAGGCTAATTGTTGAGTTAGCACTGGGATACGTACCATATCTACAGAATTTAGCATCAGAATCAATCGTTTATTTGCAGAATACACTTATTACATGCCAAGATCATAAAGCTATGCGATGACAATGTATTCGACCCGCAAGCCGGTGTGCATATATTAAATATGTCAATATTATGTATTTAAATATATATCAATAATAACAATTTGAAAGCAACCAAATATCTAACTTTTTCTTGTTATAAATACTTATGCACAAGTTAAAAACATTTTTACTGTAATCCTTACAACATTGAGGTTTGTAGGTTGTTTTTTACTTAGGTCTATGCTCACAATACTGCTAAAGTACAATTTTCCCAAGTTATATCGTACCCTACTTAGGAAATATATTTTTGTTTCGTTCTTTATCGTAGGAAGGGGAGATTTAAAAGATATTTTATTGCAAAGGAACTTGCCGTAGCGTATTTTATGTAGTTTTATGCTAGGCAGCTTAGGGTTGTGCTAAAGGAAATAAAATGTCAAGTGTGAGTAGGACACGTGCAATAAGGATGCCGTATAATTGTAAAACCTTGTGTCTTGCCAAATATCACGATTTCAAGTCAACGGGAAGCAGTTATGTACACGGTAAATAAACTACAAATTTACGGTTTTAGGATTTTTTCTTTTCCAAGTACCACCTTGCTTTTTGCCAAATTTCATGATTCTAGCTTAGTTCTCCTCCAGACGACCTCTGTGGCGCAGCGGGCGAAGGTCTGCCTGCGACGCAGGAGGTTGCGGGTTCAATTCCCGCCTCGGGACCAATGTTTGTACGAACTGCAGACATTTGTCCAGGGCGTTCTGGATGTTTTCTATGTATAATAAAAAATATCTATCTATGTAGTGCATTTTATTAAGTATATCAGTTATCTAGTACCCATAACACAAGCTCTGCTTAGCTTTGGGCTAGATAATGCTGTGTGAATTGTCCAGCATTATTTATTTATTATTTATTTATTCTACGCGAAGTATAGGTTTTGGTCCATGGCGAGATTCAATAGTATTTTTTTTAGTGAACAGACTACAATTAATTTATAATTTTCGGATTTTTTCCTTTAGGTACATACTTGTGCTATAAGACCTTGCTGCTCGCCAAATTTCATGATTCTAGGTTTACGGGAAGTACACATGCCTAAATGTGGTGCTGGAGGATGAAAGGAATGAGCTGGACAGGAGAGGCAGAATGATTGGACATCTTATACGACATGACAACTTCATAATTAACATCATAGAAGGAAAAGGAGAAGGAAGACGAGGAATAGGAAGACCAAGAACTATGAGTCAGATCAAGGAGAAAGCCGCTGTTATGTCGTAAAAGTAGAAGTAAAAGAGACCGCATTGGAGAGAGAAAAGTGGAGGAAATTTCCTTATTGCTCCGATAAGAGCTATGCTCTTTAATTTCATACATATAAAGATTAATAATTTAGTGTACTACCAAACTTCTTATAGAGTCCACAGGTGATCGGAATGCTGGCTTCTAATTCGGTCAACGAATTAGCATTTCCATTCAACGTGCCAATGCTGCTAGCATTGTGGACACTCTGCCTTCTGGTGACGGCTTAGATTTTTAAGAAATAGATATACATGTATATACTAAAAAAAAATATCTTAATAAATAATTGTCATCTTACCATCATCTTCAAACTCTTGCCCGGGGACGGCACTGCTTGGCCCTGGTTTAGACCCGTCTCGCATCTCAATCACTACTAAATCATAATAATTCGAAAATCAAATAAAAACACTTCACTTTTCCACTAAACAAGTTCACTTTTTTACTAAATCTTTCACTTTTCGACTGAAAGTTTACTTTTTTGCTAAATATTTCACTTTTTAAATAAAACGTTCACTTTTTTGCTAAAAACTTCACTTTTCTATTCAGTGTTGACTACTCTATTAAAAGCTTCTATATTTTCTAATCACTACGCCTAGTGCTATCTAAGTGTTTGGTTTCATAACGGGTAGCGACATCTGTTAGCTCAATTTCGACAACTCTCGGTGAGACGCCATTGCACAATGGTATTCCTGAAACAAAGAAAATTAATATTAATTATTTTCTATATGTAAATGTACTAACAGCGGGATCCGCTGCTGTGCGATCAACGTGTGGTAAGTGTTACCTATTGGCATAACGGCTCAAGCGTAAGCAGTTGAAGTTGAATTGAAACGTTCACAGGTCGGCAATCCGAATGACGTCATTCGTACTAATCGGAAAAGTTTCCTTGCCTTCAAGAATCCTCGCCGGCATAGCCGACAGTACCGACAGCGGATCTTGTATGGTATACCATTACAATATTTCTATTTACAATATTCTAACTATACAATATTTTATTGACAGCCTCTATACAGCTTTGTAAATTTTAGTTCATTTTGTTTCGTTTGATCAATCAAATGATAAAAATAAATTAGAACTAGTATTTACAATTGAAACAATTGAGCTAACTGCAGATTGTAGCAAACAATCTACAGATAACTCAACTGATCCATGAGACTCTGATTTTTTTTGTGTTTCTTTGTTCGAAAATGTACACTATGTTTTTCGCATATTCGTACATTTTCTTTTTTATTCGTAACTAATATATATCTATATCGTAGCCCGCGGCTTCGCACGCGTTGTTTCTATGGAAACGTTTTGAGGTTATTTCTGTTATTTGTTATTTTTTGAGTTGGAGCAAAACCCGTCCCAAGCTTTTTTATCCTCTAGATAATCTGATATTTTATAGTAAGCCTTTTTGCACAGCAAGGTTTTGACAATTTGTTTGAATTTATTTATTGATATTTTTTGCAACTTACTTGGAGTTTTGTTGTAGAAGCGTATACATTGCCCTTTAAAAGATGCATTTATCTTGTGTAGCCTAGTTGTGGGCACTGGGAATGGTGATATAAGTATGAGTGGTACATCTCTATTCGTAAAAAGAATTTATTTTTCAGACCCTAGAGGTTATTTAGACTCTCCGCTACCGACGCACCGACACGGAAACTGACACATATTCTCGCGAAAATCAAATATGGCAGCGGTTTTTAATATTTTCTGAGCTATGCAAGAATTATATGGTGTACGATAGTTTTTCACAAATCGTACACCATTTTCTATGGTGAATAAAAGAAAAATGAAACTATGTCGAAAACATTACATTTGCTCAAATAGAATATAAATTTATTCGTTACAGAACTTACACAGCTTAGACTAAAATACATAATTAACCTAAATTAAAATTAAGTGTAAACCCAGTAACAAAATACAATAAAAATACCATACTAAAAATACCTCCCAAAGATTATTTTATACATAGATTCTATTAAATACCTACACACAAAAAGCCCAGACACCAAACAAAATAATTATAGTACCTATAGATCATACAAACAATTTTGTCATATATGAATAAACGATACCGATAAAGATACCCACGTGGCCAGCGATACCCTCAAATAAGTTGAGTCATATCACCGTGTTTTGTTTTGACAGTAACATATTACTTTTTGTTTTGACTTTGACAGATAGCCACTTAATTACAGTACAGTTAAGGTGAATATAGACTAGAGCATTTAATAGAATACTTAAGAGTTATTTATTCAGATAAAAACAACATTACATTGCGGTTAGAACTTCTAACTGGTTGTCTGGAAGAGATCGCTCTTAGCGATAAGGCCGCCCATTGTACAACTCTGTATCTCTCTTTTCCTATATTTTTATTTTTGTATTTTCTTGGTGTGCAAGAAAGTGTATTTGTATTGTATTGTATTGTATTGTCATGTTGTTAGAAGTGCCATATAGTTTACGTTTGGTTTAACTAGACACAGAGCTCTCACCTGGTTCAATAAGAGATATTATTAGTAAGGTATTTTAATCAAAATACTTGGGTTAGAATTTTCAAGCAATTTTTAGAATAATTACAATAAAAACTAAGACAATCCGATGATTGTAAATTGATTTTAATTTACATGTCAGATTTTCTTAAAACTAGTTGACTTATACATTGTAAGTACCTAGTTAAAGTTGAAAATTACTTTGTATACACATATTTATGTGGTGCCGGCATAGAATTTGCACCACTTCAACTCTTCCCGCGGGTGTCGTAAGAAGCGACTAAGGGATATCCACCGGGGGCGGGCAGCAACGCCCCCTGAAGAACAATTCTACTACCAAACTGCGATCCCCAACCCGCATGCCCAGCGTGGGGATTCCATAATCCCCATGCATTACCCCCCATGACATAAAAACCAATAAGGCGCTCATCAGGGGGAGGCCTGCGTCCAGCAGTGGACCAATACAGGCTGTTGAGGTTGAGGTAGAGTTAATAATAAAAAATTGGTTGTCTGTAAAGTCGGTTTACTGACGATAGTTGAACGTGACAACGTCTTAAGAAAATACTGATGGAATGGTAGCATTTGATACTCGATCAAAACATGTAAATGTACTATAGTATAGCAGCTGTCCACGCCGACGCATCGCTCACTCAAGTAGGAGAGAGACGGATGTCGAGCGCTCTCGCTTGCACTTCAAGCCTTACATGGAACGCCTCAGAATGGAACGCCTCAGAGCGAGGTAAAGCCGCATGACGTCGTGTTTTTTCGTGCGTGCAGCCGGCTCTATCGAATTATAAGACGTTGTCACGTCAAAAACCATGACATTGTCAGACGTATTTTTCAAAAACTGTGCTCACAAGCAAAAAGGCAGAATCTTTGCAAGCGGGGTGCAAAGATTCAGCCTTTATAAATAAATAAATAAATATATAATGCTGGACAATTCACACAGCATTATCTAGCCCCAAGCTAAGCAGAGCTTGTGTTATGGGTACTAGATAACTGATATACTTAATACAATACACTACATAGATAGATATTTTTTATTATACATAGAAAACATCCAGAACGCCCTGGACAAATGTCTGCAGATCGTACAAACATTTGTCCCGAGGCGGGAATCGAACCCGCAACCTCCTGCGTCGCAGGCAGACCTTCGCCCGCTGCGCCACCGGGGTCGCCGTCTTTTTGGTTAGTTACGTAATGATTCCGAGAAATTCCCTCAGGCCCTTCTAAACAAAGTCACGGGCATTAACTAGTAAGGACATAAATTCCCTCTTTCATTAAGGAACCGAAAGAAATCTCCATTTTATGTTAATGCTCAAACATTTTAATTAAAGTAATTATTTGAATAAGTCTGTTATTCTTTGTGTTAATTTCTGCTAAGCGAGGTTGAAGTCAAATTTTCTCAGCTTGGTTTACCAATTTAATATTATCATAGTTAAGTTAGACAAATCCCACTCTAAATTATTCTTGTAAAACGCGTAGGTGCATAATAATAAGGGGTCGCGACTCGTGGTCCCACTGGGATTGTACCACTATTACTCGTGGTCCCACTATCCCTGAAATCATGGGTTCGTGGTTCCACTGCTTAGTGGGATTACCATTCATAGTTAAAATAATAAGTACCTGTAAATGAGACTGGGCTAAATTTTATTATTAGTGTGCTAAAAATATATCCATCTATGTACTTAATGTATTATATTTTTTCTCAGTCGGAGTAATAGTTACCAAATTTATATTATTACAAACCAATATTATTTATCAGAATATCTAGAGAGGATAAGAAATTTGGGACGAGTTGTGCTACAGCTCAAAAACTAACACCACTAGGGTAAAGGTTAATTTCTTGGTCCATCCCGAGAATCAGTAAATATGTGAATTTTATTTTTGGGAATAAACTAAAAATTTACGGTTTCTCCCTTTATTTGTGCTAAAAGACCTTGCTTCTTACTAAATTTTATGATTCTAAGTCAATGGGAAGTACCCTATAGGTTTTGGTCTATAGCAAGAATCAAAAGTAGTTTTTTTTTTCTGAGCATAAACTACAAATTCACGGTTTTAGGATGTTTTCCTTTACTTGTGCTATGAGACCTTGCTTCTTGCCAAATTTTATGATTCTACGTCAACGGGAAGTACCCTATAGGTTTTGGTTCATGGCGAGAATCAAATGTATTTTATTTGTGAATTAATTACAAATTTATGGTTTTAGGATTTTTCCCTTTACTTGTGCTATAAGACCTTGCTGCTCACCAAATTTCATCATTCTAGGTCTTCGGGAAGTACCCTATAGGTTTTGTGTGCATGTTTGAAAATTCAAAACATTCGGACATAAACGGCTGTAACTTTTGAGTGCGTTAATTTAGAAGTTTTATTTATATCGCGGCTTCAAGAGGTTACGGGCTTGAGTATTTGACGTTAATTTCAACTCGACGCGATCTTGAGAAAAGAGGGTTGACAGACGGACAGACATACGGACAACAAAGCGATCCTATACGGGTTCCTTTTTTCCTTTTTGAGTCACGGAACCCTAAAAACAGTATAAATCTAAAGAAATTTAAAGTTAGTTGTAGTAAAAAACACAACATTATTTTCTGATACATTTAAACATCTCAATTTCACTTCGATAAAAGTCTTTCTCAAAATACCCTCAAAACTTCTGATGGGATTTTCCTTCCACCAACCTACGGTAACCTCTGCCATTCGAAAGGATAACAAATCGTAAGACGATAGGGTTCAAATTAGAGCCGACCCGAGTCGGACCCTTCGATAATGGGGTATAATGACGTCAGAAATTGGCCATTCCCTATCTAGGGTCAGAGTTTCGTACGAGATGAGAGATTATGTTTGTTAAAAGTTATATTTCGATGTTTAGCTATAGATATTCATAACCATTATCATCAGTCTACGTTAATCAGCCGCTGGACATGGGCCTCCCCTAACTTCCGCCATAGCGCCCTGTCTTCAACTTGCCGCATCCAGCATCTGCCTGCAGTCTGTATTGAATTTTATTTATTTTCAACTTACATATACATTACATTATAATGTTTTGTTTCTGCCAACAAGTGCAACAGTTTGTCGGCAGAAACGTGATCTCCACTCAAGAACACGTTTTCTCAAGCGGTTATCGGTTCATCGCGAGATATGGCCGGCCCACTGCCACTTCAGCTTGCTAATTCTTTGAGATATGTCGATAACTTTGGTTCTCTGTTGGATGTATTCGTTACGAATCCTATCCTTCAAAGAGACTCCGAGCACAGCTCTTTCCATAGCTCGCTGAGCGACTTTGAACTGGTGGACCAGCCCTACCGTGAGTGTCCACGTCTCAGCTCCGTAGGTCATTGACGGATAGGACGCACTGAAGCTATATAATATACCTACATATAGCTTCAGTGCGCCCAATATTAGTAAGATAGGATATTATCCGGCTTCGACGGAAGATCAACGTTGTAGTAGCTATAACCTATAGCTATCACAACTTATGCTGAGTCGAACGCCATTTTGTAGCTTTAACGTATTTTATATGTGAGTATTATCATATGAATATGTAGTTTAAATGGTGTTAGTAATTTAATTAGTTTTAGTACATATTAATGTTATATTTTACAGCTACAAATAAAGTTTATCTTATCTTATCTTATCTTACCTATCCTTCTTACTATCCTACTAATTATAAATGCGAAAGTTTGTGAAATCTGAATTTTTGTTACCTACGATCTCCAAAACCACTGAACAGATCAATTTGGCGTACGTGTAGAACATACCCAAACTTAGTTAATAGCACCACAACCAATTTATTATCGAAATTCCCTCAGGACAGAAAAGCTCCGGAAAAAGTATCAGTGCCGTATCTAGAAGCCATTGAAAAACCACACTGCTGATATGAACACGAAACACTGCAAATATTCATTCTTATACCCACGGATGTCCTGCCAAAACCCTAATATAATATGTCTTTAGGGATTTAATCATAAAACCACAAAAGGCCCCGAGCTACGCACTTGTGGTTAAAACGCTGAGTTAGTTTAGGAAGCGGAAACTTTTCCTTGATAACTGTCCCAAATCTGATACCTACTACTTTTGTATTTGCTACTGGAAACTTGAAACTAAAATATAACGAACATAAATATCCCAAATCAAATAACACTAATAACATAACATAAATTAACACTATTAACATGAATATTATAAATGCGAAAGTTTGGATGGATGGATGGATGGATGTTTGTTACCTCTTCACGCCAAAAATAATTGACGGATCGGGCTGAAATTTTGCATACAGGTAATTCTAATCCTGTAATCAAACATAGGCTACTTTTTATCCCATAAATCAGTTTCCATGGGATAAAAATAGCCTCAAAACGTTTCCATAGAAACAACGCGTGCGAAGCCGCGGGCATAAACTAGTTTATTCATAAAACCACAAAAGGCCCCGAGCTACGCACTTGTGGTTAAACCGCTGAGTTAGTTTAGGAAGCGGAAACTTTTCCTTGATAACTGTCCCAAATCTGATACCTACTACTTTTGTTTTTGCTACTGGAAACTTCAAACTAAAATATAACAAACATAACTGTCCCAAATCAAATAACATAATAACATAACACTTAACACTAATAACACTAATATTATAAATGCGAAAGTTTGGATGGATGGATGGATGTTTGTTACCTCTTCTCGCCAAAAATACTTAACGGATCGGGCTGAAATTTTGCATACAGGTAATTCTAATCCTGATATCAAACATAGGCTACTTTTTATCCCATAAATCAGTTCCCATGGGATAGAAATCACCTTTAAACGTTTCTATAGAAACAACGCGTGCGAAGCCGCGGGCATAAACTAGTTTAATCATAAAACCACAAAAGGCCCCGAGCTACGCACTTGTGGTTAAACTGCTGAGTTAGTTTAGGAAGCGGAAACTTTTCCTTGATAACTGTCCCAAATCTGATACCTACTACTTTTGTTTTTGCTACTGGAAACTTGAAACTAAAATATAACGAACATAACTATCCCAAATCAAATACCGTTTATAAACGACTTCAGAACAAGGAGGTTCTCAATTCGTCTGTAATTTTTTTTTAATGTTTGTATGTTAGCTGATATCTCCGCCTCTGTGGTAAACCGATTTTACAAATTCTTTCACTATTGTAAAGAGAACTAGACGATCGCCTCGCGGTTCCACCCGCGTAGTTCCCGTTCCTGTGAGAATTTAGGATATGTCACTGTAATCTTCTATAATATAAAAATGAATCGCAAAATGTGTTTGTAAGCGCATAACTCAACAACGCCTGGACCGATTTCGCTAATTCTTTCTTTGTTGTGTTTGTTATTGTCAGGAGAAGGTTCTTATGAAAGAAAAAAATTAAGAAAGTTGGAAACATAAATTTCCACGGGGCGAAGCCGCGGGGCGCAGCTAGTATAGCATATAAAAATATAGCCAATGTCACTCCCTGAAAAGTAAGCTTCCTAACGGTGAAAGAATTTTTCAAATCGGTCCAATAGTTTCGGAGCCTATTCAATACAAACAAACAAACAATAAAATATTTCCTTTTTATAATATTATAATCAGTCATCTAGTACCCAAAACACAAGCTCTGCTTAGCTTGGGGCTAGATGATGCTGTGTGGATTGTCCAGCATTGTTTATTTATTATTATTTATTTATTATTATCTATAGAGTGGTCCCAGTCGACCGATTCAAAAATGTGATCAGGTAACTGGGATCGCGGTCCTAGTTGTGTATGGGCCCAGTCGCGTGTATTCTCAGAATATTTATATCTTATATATCGAGACGTGGACACTCACGGTAGGGCTGGCCCACCAGTTCAAAGTCGCTCAGCGAGCTATGGAAAGAGCTTTGCTCGGAGTCTCTCTAAAGGATAGGATTCGTAACGAATACATCCGACAGAGAACCAAAGTTATCGACATAGCTCAAAGAATTAGCAAGCTGAAGTGGCAGTGGGCCATATCTCGCGAAGAACCGACAACCGCTGGGGTAAACGTGTTCTTGAATGGAGACCGCGACTAGGCAAACGATGTGCGAAAGACTGCAGGCAGATGCTGGATGCGGCAAGCTGAAGACAGGGCACTATGGCGCTCATTAGGGGAAGCCTATGTCCAGCAGTGGACTAATATAGGTTGATGATGATCATGATGATCATCTATGCCGTAGGTATAACTATTGTCATCGTACGGAGGTGTATTAATGGGTTGCTGAAGTTTGCAATGAAAGCAATTTAAGTTAGCTAGTTTACGGCATTGGATCTTGCCCGAGAGAAATTGCAAGGTTATTTTGTACTAGCGTGTACACATCAGGCGTTTAGAAGCGCGCGCTTTGGTAACGCGGGTTTTATAAACAATGAATGAATTGAATGAATTAAGACTTTATTGTACAAGTAAATAAAGTTTATAAAAGTCTTATATCTAAATGACAAATTAGCATAGTACAAAAGGCGGCCTTATCGCTGAGAGAGATTTCTCCCAGGCAACCTTGTTTCAACCAACAATCTGGTTTTTTAATTAAGTTTAACTATAAAAAACGTTATGTATACGCTGTTGGCGTTCCTTTTTAATAAATAAATAAATATGGTAATATGTCCTTCTAGCCGAATTTCGACCATTGCGGCCAGTCTCATCGGAGACTAGCCAGATGCGCAGGACAATTATAGTGCACAATTGTGTACGCAAACACAGGTGCACTCTGTATTCCCTCACTCTCATAATCCAATGGGACGGCAGACCGACACGCCAAGGGAGAGGTCAAGCGCAAGACCAACGGCTTAACGTGCTTTCCGAGGCACGGGGGTGTAACATCGCTAACTTCCTGACTCCGGGCTGCTACTGTTAATTTTTATTGCTAGAAAAATCCCAATAACAACTATTGGGCCGACCCGGGATTTGAACGCAGGACCTCATAATCAGCCGTTGAACAAGCTGACCGCTAGACCAACGAGGCAGTCGAACAATCTGGTATGATACACCGGTACCCTAGACACACAAGGCTCGCACCCAAGTGGTGCCCTTGTGCGTGTTGCCCCAACCTAACTTTAACCAGCGAGGCGCCCTCTGCGCCCGCCAAAGTCCGGTAACGCTGTCATCTGTGGTCACCAGCATTGTAGTCCTTTTGAAAAACAAAAAAAAACGAACTAAACGTAACTTTAGTCTTTGAACAGGATTGGATAAACTTCAATGTTTCCCCTGTAGGTGGAGCTAACGGCGCTTGAGTCCGTAGAAAGTCGCAAAGATTTTCGACTCCCACGTCACTTGACTTCGTGGTGTAGTTGGTTATCACATTCCCGTACTGAGGGGAGGACGCGGGTTCAAGTCCCGTCGAAGTCGAAAATTTTTGCGATATTATTTGATTTCTTAGAAATTAACTAAAAAAACCTGTGAAACCACTATTAAGGTGAGAATTATTATTATTTCCCCGGTAGATAAAAATCTCGGAGTCTTCAAAACCAGGGTAAATAAGTTTGTTCTGGGAAAGCGTGCTCGATCGATGGTGGGATTGAAAGAGCTAATCAAGGGTACTCATATGATCATTTTAAACCACTTATGATATTGTGAAAAGTGTTAGGATTTTTAAGTGTTTCACTAGTACTAAAGCGCGCGTTTCAAAACGCCTAATGTGTACGTGCTCTACGTGTCTGTGAACGATTTTCTATCATATTTGACATAATTCTCCCTAATCTTCAGTGTTATTCTCCTTTGACGGTCTACGACCCGAGTTAGTGGCAAGAAAGAAAGTTCAAGGTGAAAATTTTGTGTGAGAATTATGATTTGTGCGTCGTCATTTTGAAATAAGTTAAGTATATTATTAAAAAAAATATTTCATCGAAACTAAACGCGTATACAAAATTTCATCTCAATCGGTTGAAGATAATATCAGCTTTAAAATTGAATTGCAAGATTCCCGAACAAAGATAATTACTCACATTCCAAGTTAATTAGAAGCTTGTAAAACAAGATCAAAATTAAAAATTTATAAAACCTCCGTACAGATTTTCATGAAAAATAGCTAAGAACAATTGGGATAAAATTATTTACGACAAAAAAAACTAAACGAAAATCGGTTCATCCGCTTGGGCGCTACGATACCACAGACATATACACAGATACGCAGATAGACACGTTAAACTTATAACACCCCTCTCTTTTTGCGTCGGGGGTTAAAAATAAACAAATGGTGACCGATGTTAGGGCCACATTCCATGTAAAAATCATTGTAAAAGTTATATATTTGGATAGAGGACAATAAAACAAATAAAATGTTTGCTAAAATAATATCTTAAAGCGTCAGGTTTCCAAGATATTCACAGATGAAAATAACTACATTTTTCTTCATAGATTATTCTGGTCCTTAGAAAAAAAAAAATCGTGACTGATTTTAGAGCCGAAATCTTCAAATCCTTTTCTCAGAGATTTTTCACCAAAGAATACTAATTTGTTACTAGCTTATACATAACTTGTCCTGTTAGTTAGAAGGTAATGTACAATGTTCGTTTAGTGTTCCCAAGGACTTTGGAATTTTTGAAAAAGCTTGTTTATAAATAAGGTTCTTTAATATTAATACTATTTTGTACCAGGAATGGCAATCTTATGTTCGAACTAGCCTAATTTGATTGTCAATAAAGCCCAAACTCAGCCCTAAACTAGGTACTTACTGCCAAAGCTACTTTATACAGCTGTTGCCAATTTCAGGGCTTTTAATATGATGAGACACACAGACACTCCAATACCTGGACAGGAAAAAGCTGTCAACCCACTGCTACACACGTTTTAAGTAGGTACCTAGCCATAATATGCATATTCATTAATTCATTACGTGGACGCGTCGTCGTCGGACCTATAGTTAGACCTAGAGTTATGTATATTTTGCCTTTCTTAGCTTTATGCTCAAATATAGGCTTCACGCGGAAAAAAGTAGATAACTAACTGAAAACTATAAAATAAGCAGCATTGGTTTGGTCCTGGCTTTTTCACATTTTCCCGCAAAACAAGAGGACAAAGGCCTAGAAAATGTAGTTTACAACCGTACGTAAAGGAGTTAAGACGTTATTCGACGAAATCGATTCAGCCGTTTGAATGCTAAAGAGTATTAAACTGTGCATAAAGAGTATTAAGTAACTTCATAGAAACACTCGAAAACATAACAAAGGGTGGGTTATATTTTTCGTCTCAAAAAATAAGAACACGCTTTTAGTTAAGTATTCGTGTTAGCGCAAAATAACGCAAATAAAAAAATTGTGAGAGTAACGAGCTCTCACAATTTCCATCTGTCTAAGATTGAAATTTCAATCTTAGACAGATTGAGATTGTGAGAGTGTGATTGTGAGAGTACGCGATAGTCGTTATTTGCGTTCCAAGATTCTGTGGCTTAATGTCAGCTAATACATAAAAGAGCGCAAAAATGAAAAGAAAATTGGGATTGTATAAACCTAACCGCATAGCGTGCGTAGCGGTGCGTGCACCGTAGTCGGCTGTGGCCTCAATTGGATTACAACGCTAATTAATAAACATTGCTCTGTGTAATTTACGTGTTCGTTACGATGTTATTACGTGATGTTACGTTTAATTGGAAATTAACTACGGTACAAGGCGTACCAAAACATTATTAGAGCTCTTGTTCACACACGTTGTTTTTTCCGTGAAAATCTACACTTAATTCACCGTGTGAAGGCAGAATCGTCAGTATTTTATTTTATACTAGCTGCGCCCCGCGGCTTCGCCCCCGTGGAAATTTATGTTTCCAACTTTCTTAATTTTTTCTTTCATAAGAACCTTCTCCTGACAATAACAAACACAACAAAGAAAGAATTAGCGAAATCAGTCCAGGCGTTGTTGAGTTATGCGCTTACCAACACATTTTGCGATTCATTTTTATATTATAGATTAATTTATTTGGAAAACTTAAAGTTATTATAAAGTAAAAAATATATTACCTAACTAACACTTAAACCAGCAAAGTTTCCACGATTAAATGAAACAATAATAAAAAACAAACAGTTCAGAGCTCAATGTGCAACTAAAAACTAAAAAAAACTATCTCAAACAAAAGCCTTCACACCGCGAATTAACCGTAGATTTTCACGGCAAAAAAACATGTGTGAACAAGAACATCTTCAGGCTTTTAAATTAATCGAGCCTTTAGATTAGACACTTGCTTCCTGCGGCTTCCCAGTTTTTGGCATAAAAAGAGTAAAGGTTCATCCATCTAAACGTCCAAACTTTCGCATTTATAATATTAATGTGACTATCCAAAATTAATCTGATCTAAAAAGTCTTAATTCATACTGAAAATACTCAGCTAACAAAACTGAAATAGTATCAGAACGCCTTCGCACGATATAATGACCTTTACGAACAAACCTAGGTACAGTTGTTATATCTCACGAAGTCCGTTTAGCCCTGGTTGTGGTAGTGACTTTGCGCTTAGTTGTCATGCTGACGGTACTCGCTACCAAAATCTGACGTGAATACAATGAGCACTAGTGAACCGGACCGCGTCTCGGGCGAGACTGATTGCTTCTGAGCTTACGCACACTAAAACAATGTGTACATGCATTCACTATGACATACATAGCCCAACGGACTTCGTGAGATAGAACAACTACCTATACCGGGGGTCGAATTCTGGTAACCAATTTCTTTACTATGACAATGGTATCCTAGAAAAATCATCCATAGATGAAAATAAACTCTAGATAATGTGTGCGATGCTATTTGCTCGGAGAAATTGATAGAATGGTTAGAAATCTGAAATCTGAACTTTTGACACGCGTCCGTAGTTTTTAGTTTCTTTAGTCAAAGGTAAAATGCCGAACTGTGTCATTTTGAGAATCAAGAATCAAAACTCTTTATTTCTCTATAAATTTTTATAGATATGTATTGATATATATAGATATGTAGTGATATGTATTTACAATAAAATATGTAGATACACTTAGAAATTGTCAAATTCCTAAATGTAAACAGTGACACGGAAATTAAGTGATATTTTTTATTTCTGTCGCTTCGTTATGTATAGTAACTAAAGTAAACTAAGCAACAAAGCAACCTTTAGCCTGTTAGTTTCAATTTTTCGAGTTGCACCAAAACCCATCCCAAGCCTTTTGCCTCTAGATAATCTGATATTATTATGGTTAGCCTTTGGGCACAGGAAGGTTTTGACAATTTGTTTGTATTTATTTACTGATAATTTTTGCAACTCACTTGGAGTTTTGTTGTAGAAGCTTTTACATTGTCCTTTAAAAGACACATAAATTTTATGTAGCCTAGTTGTAGGCACAGCGAGTTTATGTTTATTTGTAGTATTTAAATAAAACAATGCTGGACAATTCACACAGCATCATCTGGCCCCAAACTAAGCAGAGGTGGTGTTATGGGTACTAGATAACTGATATAATTAATACAATACATTACGTAGGTATATAGTTTGTTTTTATGTACATAGAAAATACCCAGACCACCCAGAACAAATATTTGCAGATCGTAAAAACATATGTCCCGATACCGCAATCGAACCCGCAACCTTCTGCGTCGCAGGCGGAACTTCACAGAGGTCATCAATATCCCAAGGTAAAATAGCAAAATGTGGAATTCTGAGTTTCCATTGTTAAGCCATCCATTTAGTGGAATTAGGGCTCTATAACATACTTGTATGCTTGTAGGTTAGGTACTAGTTTCATACCCATCTCATGTTATCCAATAAGTTCATGTCCGGCCCGGATGACCGGATACGGCTGAGATCCGGTCCGGATCCAGACCGGATGTAGCTCGTACGGAGTTGAAGGTGGGTGGAGTTAGGTTATTTTGTATTTTAAAATGTAAGGTGTAGGTATAGGATTTTAAAATGGAATGGAATTTTAGATGGTTTTTACAGCAGAGACAAAAAAAATTAAACTATTGATAGATTTGTTTTGTTACAAGCTTTTATAACTTGCCCTGTTAGTATACGTATTACGTATGTATGGAGATTTTAAAATGGAATGGAATTTTAAATCATTTTAAAGCAGAGAGTGTAACTTGAAACGATTGAAAAAGCTTGAGTTAATAAATTACAAGCTTTTATTTAACTTACCATGTCAGTGTGAGGATTTTAAAATAGAATGGAATTCTAAATGAGTTTTAAAGCAGATAGTTAAAATTGAAACTTTTGAAAAGCTCGAGTTATTTTATTAGATTTGGGGCGATTTTTCAATCCTCAGATAAACCACTAGATAGCCTTTATTCGATAAATTGCGATATTTTTGGTTTTTCAATGGTCAGATAGTTAACTGTGGAATAAAGCTCCTTACTGAGGAATAAAGTTACCTGCTGTAAGGGCCGGATAAGGTTTTATCTCTCCGATAAGTGTGACGTTTTAAATTGTTTGTCTGTTATAAGCCTCTACCCCACAGCCGCAATTTTGAAGTGCGTCTTGTGTTGCGCGATTTTTTAGAAGTTTTTTTTATTATTTAGATTATTCTTATTATTACCATAGTTTTTCTAGAGGTCCACCATTGTCTAAAATTTTAAAAAAATATCTCTCGCGTCTGGTCTATGCAACGCGTGACCCGAGAGCTGGTTAGTATCTGGCGCAGTGCATCAGCATTGCCATACAGCGGGGCAATGCAGCCAGCGCAGCGACGTCGCGACGACTGGTTTTGATATGGATCAGTTGAGCTACCTGTAGATTGTTTGCAACATTCTGTAGTTCGCTCAATTGTTTCAATTGTAAATAATAGTTATAAAATGTTTCTATTCCTTGATTGTAATGTATTTACTATTAAAGTCATTTATCATCCTATCAAATAACATTATGATCTATACAATATCTACACTAATAATATTATTAAGAGGAAAGATTTGATTGTTTGTTTGTTTGTATAGAATAAGCTCCGAAACTACTGGACCGATTTGAAAAATTCTTTCACCGTTAGGAAGCTTACTTTTCAGGAACTGACAAAGGCTATATTTTATCCCGGAATTCCCAAGGGAACGGGAACTACGCGGGTGAAACCGCGAGGCGATCGTCTAGTATGTAATATGACGAAACAATACCAATTCATTTACAGGATGATCCAAAAAACTCTTACGGTATCGAAATTCAATTTTTGCTGCAGAATATTCAGTAATACCACTCCGATGGATAAAGTAGATTTTTAGGTAATTGATGATATTACCGGATGTAAGGGTGGGGGTACACGAGGGGTTTTTCTCGGATCTGTAGGTTAATACCAATTATTTATATAAACTACGAGCTTCGGTATAAAAAGTAACATATTATCTAAGTTAGGTTTTGCTCTAAACGTACGCCAAAATTTCATCTTGATCTGCTTAGTCGTTTTGGAGTACCTAGGTAACAAAAATTCAGATTTCACAAACTTTCGGCTTTATAATATTACCAAACGATCGCCTCGCGGTTTCACCCGCGTAGTTCCCGTTCCCGTGGGAATTCCAGGATAAAATAAAGCCTATGTCACTCCCTGAAAAGTAAGCTTCCTAACGGTGAAAGAATTTTACAAATCGGTCCAGTAGTTTCGAAGCCAATTCAATACAAACAGACAATCAAATCTTTCCTCTTTATAATATTAGTATAGATAGTAGGAGTATGATACCTAAATATAGAGACCTTTTTAGTAGCTGTAGGTCGAAATAGCAAAACACCGAAGACCCGAGAGCTGGTGAGTATCTGGCACAGCGCATCAGCATTGCCATACAGCGTGGCAATGCAGCCAGCGTAGCGGGGACGCGACGACTGGTATTGATATGGATCAGTTGAGCTACCCGCATGCCCAGCGTGGGGATTATAGGCATTACCACATGAGATAAAAGCCAACAAGGCGTTTAACAGGGGGAGGACTGCGTCCAGCAGTGGACCTATACAGGCTGTTGAGGTGAGGTGAGCTACCCGTAGATTGTTTGCAACAGTCTACAGTTAGCTCAACTGTATCATTTGTAAACACCTATCCTACTAGTTCTAATTTGTTTGTATTGTTCAGTTGTAATTTTCTTTGTTATCAAATTAGGCAAGTGTTATAAAATCACTAGCTGCGCCCCGCGGCTACGCCCGCGTGGAAATTTAAAATTATCACTTAGGGGTATGAAAAATAGATAGTAGCCGATTCTCAGACCTACTGAATACGCTCACAAAATTTCATGAGAATCGGTCAAGCCGTTTCGGAGGAGTATGGCAACGAAAACTGTGACACGAGAATTTTATATATTAGATGTAGGTAGTATTAAAAACCACTCACTTTATTAATTTTCCGGGATCGGAGAATAGGTTGAAAGACACTGATGATGGAAGAACTTAAAATAATCTCCTAATGCGTCTCCGCAGTTTTTTCCGAGTTCCCTCGCGATGCGAGCGCCATCTCCCGTTTTTTTCGTTCTTCCCCTTGTCACGCTATTCTCGATAGTGTTGCCACCATCGCACATACATTTGCATCGAATTATTGATATTGGTGAAGGTTTTATAAAAATCACGTCAAATGCTTTGGAAAATGAGCTCAATTTCCTGCAAGCTAACAGTAGGTTTCATTTGAGTTCCGCATGCAAAAAAGGGCCATACGAGCGATGGTACGGATAAGCAGCGATGTCTCGGCTAGGCCACACTTTAAGAGCCTGGGCATCCTTACACTGCCCTGCATAGCCATCTCGCAGGTAGCGGTGTATGTGAGGAGCAACCTCGGATCCTACGCGACGCACGGCGACTTCGCATACCGCACTCGTAACCAGCACAGACTGGTGTCACTAGCGCGGTCCCTGATTAAGGCGGTACCCTACCTCGTTATTGTGTGAAGAGGATAGGCATAGGATTTCGCGTTCACAGGAGCGGGACAGAGCAAAGCGGCGTAAGCCCAAAAATCAAGTTTTTAGTAGTTATTTGCTCACCACAAACATTAGAATAGTTAATTGAAAAAAAGACAACATATAAAATGTTCTTTATACTTAGCTCAATTACTATGCTTAATCTCAAGATCGTATCATCTGTATATAATGAGAAATTAGGGTTTTATTAAAAAATTAGAGGTAACTTTGCGATTTTTTTCTATCGAGAAAATTTTATGGAATCGTGTTTTCGAAACATATGATCTATAAAATAAGTCCTGAACTTTACCATATATAAATTTCAAAGTTAAATATTCAGTAGTTTGGAAGATATGGAGGTCCGACAGAGTTGAAAATAAGCAATTTGAGGGTAGGTACCCCCTTAAGTCGTCGAAGCTGACTCATATTATGGGTCCGCAAGTATACAACAAGTTACCAGACTCGATTAAGGAGGCTGCAGGCAATGTTATTTTTAAACGTCGCCTAAAACGTTGGCTTATCGAGCCAACGTTTTATAGCTACGAAGAGTTCTTAAGCTCAAAATAATATTTGTATTATGAATTCTATTGAATGTTGTTATTTATTTATTTTTGATCTGTTGATTGCCTTTAGTATGCTAAAGCTAAATTACTTTTCATGTTGTGGATAAGTAGGTACAATTGTTAAATTGTATTTCATACTTAGATAAGAAATTTATATATTATGAATGATACCCTGACATGTAACATTTTATGTTATTAATAAAGAACTATGAAATGAAACCTAGTGGGGTAGAAAAAAATTGAATCATTTCTTTCTACCCCACTCTAGGGACTCGAGTAAAATGTTTCGCTTCAATTCGATAGTAAAAAACCGTGTGAACACATCCTGTACGTAATTGATGCGATTAGAGAGTAAAAAGGCGACTCGGGGCGTAGAAGAATCAATTTAAAGCTCAGGGTTGTTCCATTCCTGTTAGCGAAGGATTCAATTTTTTTGTGGTTAAAATTTTACTGCGTTCTAAAAGGAATAAAACTAGCTGAAAGGTATTTAATTTTCTTTCTTTCTTTAATTTTTTTTTTTTTTCTTTCAGTCGCCCCGTGACTGTAACGCGGTAGAAACGTAGGGGAAATAAAACAAAAGGTACGCGATAAATACCCGATATAATCATTATCTATGTTAATTTTCTTTAATCACAAAGAAAATTACAATCAAATAATAGAAACAAATTAGAACTCGATTTTATAATTGAAACAATTGAGGTAACTGCAGACTGTTGCAAACTATCTCCAGGTAGCTCAACTGATCCATATCAACACCAGTCGGAAGCTTCCTCAAGACGCTGGCTGCATTGCCCCGCAGAAAAGTAAGTTGCCACAAATCGTTAGCCATTTTCTATTAACTTAACAAACTTACTTAAATTTTTATTGGTATTTTTCGAAAATGTGAGAATATATGAGATTTCGGGCTAAAAATCAACTTAATCAGAAATAATCCAGAAATACAATTGAATCGAAATAGGTTTTATCGAACATAGAACATAGTTTACGATTTGCGGTAAATAAATAAATAATGCTGGACAATCCACACAACATCTTACTTTCCCGTCACAACAAATTACTTTCCCGTTAGTTTTATTCCTTGTAGAACGCAGAAAAAAAAATTGAATCTCGCGGCAACACGAAACGTACAACCTTAAAGCGCTCCAAGCTTATTTAGAACTTTTTTAACTTATTTCGCTTTTAGGAACGCTTTACCCTTTTTATGGAACCCGCTTGAGTTCAGAGCCCTTAGTATGGGCTTCGCGTAGTTTACGAAAACTATTTTCGTTTTCGTTTCCTTCCCATTCATTTAGCGCCTTGCAGCCCGGCAACCGGAAGAGAGGAACTAATTTTTGTAGTATGACAGCGATCCAATAGTTGCATACATAGTCGTATGTAGTCCCGGCTTCGTTTTGAGGTTATTTCTATCGCATGGGAGCTGATTTATGGGATAAAAAATTACCTATGTTTGATTCCAGGGTTAGACTTACCTGTATGCAAAATGTCAGCCTGCTCCGTTCAGTAGTTTTGGCGTGAAGAGGTAACAAACATCCATTCATCCATCCATCCAAACTTTCGCATTTATAATATTAGTGTGATTTTGTGGCTTTTGCGGCTATTTACCACGATTCTGCCATTTGAATGAGGTGTTTTCCAAACTGAAATATCCCTTATTTACCTTAGAACTCAATAAATAGCGCTGATATTTCGTGGAAGATGAAGAATAGAGGTTCTCATTGGGATGTCATGTCCAAATAAGCTCGGCTTATGCCAGGACTATGCAGACAAAATTTAGTAATTTTCATCTGTGAATATCTCAGAAAACTGACGCTGTAGGTTTAATTTGTATCTGTTTTCTTTTTTTGTTGTGTTTCCTTTCTCTATAACCCTGTGTTCATTGTATGTATATATGATTGTAATGTGTTGTGTTATGTATAGTCCAAATAAATGTATTTTCTTTCTTCTTTCTTTCTGAACTTAAGTTTTTATGATAAGTTTATCAAGTGGTTTCAGGTGGTGCCGGGAACAAAAAAAAACGCGATTACATAACGTGCGCGCCCGCGCGCACGGTCAACTTCAAAGGGTTAAGGACATTATTTTAAACGACATTTTTGACGTGACAACGTCTTATAATTCGATAGAGCCGGCTGCACGCACGAAAAAACATGACGTCATGCGGCGTTACCTCGTCATGCGGCGTTACCTCGCTCTGAGGCGTTCCATGTAAGGCTTGAAGTGCAAGCGAGAGCGCTCGACATCCGTCTCTCTCCTACTTGAGTGAGCGATGCGTCTGCGTTGTCACGTTCAACTATCGTCAGTAAACCGACTTTACAGACAACCATTTTTTTTTTATTTGATTTAGTGTTCTCTATCTTTGGCTCAATTTATTGTGCGCGGCGATTAAAAAAACATGGGTGACCGATGTTCGAGCCAAAATGTTCAAACACCTTTCTTGATACGTTTTTGTATTCTGCAAACCCATACTAGCCGCCCAGTTTACTGGCTATAAAAACGTACCTTCGATCTCTGTCGTCTTTCAAAGGGTTTTGCGAGACAGTGAACGACTTTTCAATTCGGATAAAAGAATCTAACCTTTTCAGTACATTTCTAGGCGGGCACGAAAGAAATATTTTATTTTTTGCCATTTTATTGGAGAATTAATATTTAGATGTAATAATAGGAAAATTGTCATCACATCACATCACACTAATATTATAAACTAGCTTCTGCCCGCGGCTTCGCACGCGTTGTTTCTATGGAAACGTCTTGAGGTTATTTCTATCCCATGGGAACTGATTTATGGGATAAAAAGTCGCCTATGTTTGATTCCAGGGTTAGACTTACCTGTATGCAAAATTTTAGCCTGATCCGTTCAGTAGTTTTGCGTGAAGAGGTAACAAACATCTATCCATCCATCTATCCATCGAAACTTTCGCATTTATAATATTAGTGTGATGTGATGCGAAAGTTTGGATGAATGGGATATATGTTTGTTACCTTTTCACGCAATAACTACTGAACGGATCGGGCTAAAATTGTGCTTAAGGGTAGTTATAGGCCTAGTATAGGCTAATTTCATCCCATAAATCAGTTCCCATGGGATAGAAATAACCTGTTTATTTCCATAGAAACAACGCGTGTGAAGCCGCGGGCATAAACTAGTCAGAAATAAATTATATAATTTAATGAAATCCCTACCTCTTTTAAAAAAACATGTGTCTGGATCTATAGGTATGGATTAAATAATTTGCCTATTCATCTGACGATGATCGTTCTATTAAATTGAAAACCTGATCATAGTCCATTCAATAATATTCTTGGCTTTTATACTACTACTTATTTTGAAAATGACATTCCTAATTATGAATTAATTCTAATTTAATTCTTTAAATGGTCTGTTGCGTGACGATGGTAAGAGGCCCGACGGTATGACACTAGTCCCACGGGAGTTGGGGAGGCCCATTGTGTGGGACGCTACATGCGTCGACACACTTGCGCCTTCCCATCTTCCGAGGACATCCGTGAGGGCGGGTGCGGCGGCAGATTTGGCCGAAGATCTCAAGACGCGCAAATATGCAGGTCTCGACAGAGCCACTGCACTACACATTTGCTCCCTTTGAAGTCGAGACTCCAGGTCCGTGGGGTACCGAGGCTCTTCGGGGTTTTAAAAGAATTTCTGAGTGTCAGAGCCCACACATTTGCTCCCCTTGGAGTCGAGACCCTAGGTCCTTGGGGTACCGAGGCTCTTCAGGTTTATAATAGAATATCTGAGCGTCTGGTCGAAGCGACGCGTGACCCGAGAGCTGGTGAGTATCTGGCGCAGCGCATCAGCATTGCCATACAGCGTGGCAATGCAGCCAGCGTAGCGGGGACGCGACGAGCATTATTTATTATTTATTTATTAATAATACTGGTTCTAATGTATTCCTATTATTTGATTGTAATTTTCATTACTATTTATTCTTGTTTTTTGTAACTACTTCTTGTCTAAGAAATAACATTCCTAAATTAATTAATTCCATAATAGGAATTATCAAAGTTATCAATCTAACAAGAGCGAAACCAAAATAATTGTAGCGCCCTGACATGGTTTTTTAAACTCAGGAACCGTGGTCCCACTGCGATGTCCCACTGGTGGGACAAAACTTTTTCGTGGTCCCACCAAACACACACTTGACCGTTCAATATATGGCTCTGGGTGCAATTATATATATATACACACCCTTTCAGTCACAGAGTCGCCACGAACCCGCCCCCCCTCGCTTCGCGGGGGTTGGACGGGCTTCGTTAGGAGTAAGTTAATGATGACCCCCCCCGCTTCGCGGGGTGGGAGGATGTGGACGGTCAAGTGTGTGTTTGGTGGGACCACGAAAAAGTTTTGTCCCACCAGTGGGACATCGCAGTGGGACCACGGTTCCGTCACTGTTTTGTGTACCCACTAAGACTACCCACACCTAAGAACAATAGCTGTATGCATAAATGACAATATTCTCTCGTACCTATGACGGCCCAACACATTTTGAGAGTCCGACAACTTTCCTTATAGCCTTTCAAAGGAAGTTCCGAAAGGATGTACTAGAATACTAATTCAGCTGGCATGGAGTAGGCAGGGACGGAGTCAGGGAAACATTGGGGGAGTACTATAACGTACAAAAGTGGGCGGCTGATTTTGAACCAAACCGATGCCACTTACATCATCTTTCGTAGATTGTAACAGGCCAATAAACGAGTTCAGGAAACGAACAGGAAACGAGTTCTTGAGTGGAGAATTTGAGTTAGAAGTAGCTAATTTTATTTGTAGAATATTCTTGTGTTGGTATATTTATTATAGTTGCAAGCTGCACAGCTATAGTTTAGTGAACCACTAAACAAATTTTGTTCTTCTTTCTTCTTCTTGATAAACTTTTTTAACTAAGAAAATTTACTGTTTAATAATAATTATAAACAATTTAGAACTAGTCTTAAGCCAACGACGACGATTTCCTGATTAACCTATCTCCATTCCTCAATGCTACCCCGAGACAGGTCCAAAGTGCCCCTGATACTCCCCCCCGTTCCTTACTCCATCCCTGTGTAAAAATCCCGATACCCTCGAACTTTTTCCTTTATTTCAAGATGGAAAATACTGTCGGTAACTCAGTCCTCTGTTCCCTCGAATAATTTATAATAGGAAATTATTGGAACGTGTGTAAATGTGAATTGAGACAATTGGGTTAATAATATAAACTGTCTCGATAATAGTATTTATTATAGAGTACCTACTAAAGTACCTATCTTGATAGTTAATGATTATATCGGGTATTTATCGCGTACCTTTTGTTTTATTTCCCCTACGTTTCTACCGCGTTACAGCGATCGTGGTCACGGGGCGACTGACGCGGTAGAAACGTAGGGGAAATAAAACAAAATCGAGAAAAATATTCGATTGCGAAAACAGAAAAGAATTTCTTGTTTGACAGTTAATAACGAAACAGTGAAAAATAATTCTTTTTTCACAGTCAATTGTGAAACTACAATTGCGAAAACGGACTAAACGAAGGTACGCGATAAATACCCGATATAATCATTAACTATGTTAACAAATCACGAAAGTTTAAAAAGTTCTATCTTGATAGGTTAAAATTAAATCTTATATCCTCTGTTTAATCTGCAGACATTTGTCCAGGGCGTTCTGGATGTTTTCTATGTATAATAAAAATATCTATCTATGTAGTGTATTAAGTACCTATATCAGTTATCTAAGTAGTACCCATAACACAAGCTCTGCTTACTTTGGGGCTAGGTAATGCTGTGTGAATTGTCCAGCAATGTTATTATTAAGCACTGTACCCACTTTAACAAACTTGTCTCTCTCTCCCAATAAGGTTTGCTAGAAGAGAACTCTTTTTAGGGTTAAGCTCGCCTTTTATTTGTTTGTTTGTATTTGTATAATTTTATTAGTATGTACCAACTTAACTTACCAAGGCCACCAATAGGAACTAAACTCTTGAAACAAGTGTCTGCCTATATAATACAGTACAAAACTATTACAGATACATTTAAAAAAAGCTTATGATAGATATCGTCTACGCGCGGTCCGATTTCTTGATAATTCCTTTGTATAACGTAATTATAAAATTAAATATGTAGTGGCGCCACTATCCACCCTACTATTCGCCTTAAGGAACCGAAGAAAAAATGTTGAATTTTATGATATTCCAGTTTTTATCTAAGATCCCGTGACTACTGAGATCTAGGCCTAGTTTAGCAACCAAACCAGCTAGGTTTGCCCTTAAATGGTACTTTAACCTTGACCCTGACCGCACACCCATCGAGATGAACCTTAAGGCGGTACCCTACCTCGTTATTGTGTGAAGAGGATAGGCATAGGATTTCGCGTTCACAGGAGCGGGACAGAGCAAAGCGGCGTAAGCCCAAAAATCAAGTTTTTAGTAGTTATTTGCTCCCCACAAACATTAGAATAGTTAATTGAAAAAAAGGCAACATATAAAATGTTTTTTATACTTAGCTCAATTACTATGCTTAATCTCAAGATCGTATCATCTGTATTTATTGAGAAATTAGGGTTTTAGTAAAAAATTAGAGGTAACTTTGCGATTTTTTTCTATCGAGAAAATTTTATGGAATCGTGTTTTCGAAACATATGATCGATAGAATAAGTCCTGAACTTTACCATATATAAATTTCAAAGTTAAATATTCAGTAGTTTGGAAGATATGGAGGTCCGACGGAGTTGAAAATAAGCAATTTGAGGGTAGGTACCCCCTTAAATGGTACTTTAACCTTGACCCTGATCGCACACCCATCGAGATGAACCTTAACCCCAAGCCTATGTCAATTTGAACAAGTAGTTATCACATAATTGAGTTGGTCGGTTAATCTGGACCCAACTTGTGATCCAGTTAGCTGTGGTTTTGCCAATAAAACTCGACAAGGGTGAGTAGGGTTTGTTTCCAAGAGTTCCGTTACTTTGACTTTATCAGAACTAAATAAAAATACACCACACTATATCACACTAATCTATAATATAAAAATGAATCGCAAAATGTGTTGGTAAGCGCATAACTCAACAACGCCTGGACCGATTTCGCTAATTCTTTCTTTGTTGTGTTTGTTATTGTCAGGAGAAGGTTCTTATAAAAGAAAAAATTAAGAAAGTTGGAAACATAAATTTCCACGGGGGCGAAGCCGCGGGGCGCAGCTAGTTTATTATAAATGCGAAAGTTTAGATGGATGGATGTTACCTCTTCACGCCAAAACTACTAAACGGATCGGGCTAAAATTTTGCATACAGGTAAGTCTAACTCTGGAATCAAACATAGGCGACTTTAATCAGTTCCCATGGGATAGAAATAACCTCAAAACGTTTCTATAGAAACAACGCGTGCGAAGCGGGAGGGGGGGGGGGGGGGGGGGTTGGCAAGTTTTAAATAATGTTGTAAAAAATTTAGCCACATTCGAATGAACGGTTTCTATGTAAATTATTATTAACTAGCGGCCCGTCCCGCCTTCGCACGGGGGGATGTATATTTTTAAACATAGCTTATGTTACTCAAAGATAATGTAGCTATTAAAATAGTGAAAGAATTTTTGAAATCGGTCCAGTAGTTTTTGAGTTTATTCGTAACAAACATAAAAATCTTTCCTCTTTATAATATTACTAGTTTATGCCCGCGGCTTCGCAAGCGTTGTTGCTATAGAAACGTTTAAAGGTAATTTCTATCCCATGGGAACTGATTTATGGGATAAAAAGTAGCCTGTGTTTGATTCCAGGATTATAATTACCTTTATGCAAAATTTCAGCTTGATCCGTTCAGTAGTTTTGGCGTGAAGAGGTAACAAACATCCATCCATCTATACATCCAAACTTTCGCATTTATAATATTGGTGTGATAGTGTAAATTATTAAAAAAAATTAATGACTTACAATTTGAAGGTACCTACTTCTATTTGGCGCAGCGAGCACGGTCTGCCTTTCACGCAGGTTGCCGGTTCAATGCCCGCTTCAGGACAAATCATTATACTACACAAAACCTAGAGGGTACTTCCCGTAGACCTAGAATTATGAAATTGGCAGGAAGCAAGGTCTTATAGCACAAGCAAAGGAAAAAATCCGAAAACCGTAAATTTGTAGTTTATTCTATATAAAAATACTTTTGATTCTCCACATGGACCAACACCTACAGGGTACTTCTCGTTGACCAAGAATCATAATATTTGGCAAGAAACAAGGTCTTACAATAAAACGAAACCCTTAGTGCGGGAGTTTTGAACTAGTCGTTTTATTTTATCTTTACTGGCAAAGAAAATTACAATAAAAATAATAAAAATAAACAAGAACTAGTATTTACAATCGAAACAATTGAGCTAACTGCAGGCTGTTGCAACCAATCTACAGGTAGCCCAACTGATCCATATTAATATCAGTCGTCGCGTCCCCGCTACGCTGGCTGCATTGCCCCGCTGTATGGCAATGCTGATGCGCTGTCCCAGATACTCACCAGCTCTCGGGTCACGCGTCGCATAGACCAGACGCGAGAGATAATTTTTTAAAACCCGAAGAGCCTCGATACCCCACGGACCTAGGGTCTCGACTCCAAGGGGAGCAAATGTGTAGGCTCTGTCCAGACCTGCATATTTGCGCCTCTTGAGATCTTCGGCCAAGTTGATTCCTCGGCTGGATTTAACACATCTCTCCGTCGGTTGTGAACAAAACATTAATAAAATCAACCAAGAAGAAAACTTTATGGCTAAACTAAGAAAAATATAAGCAATTTCTTTAGATAATGGTGATGTAGGTAAGCCAAGCAAACATTCCATTTACATAAAGCCAGGAGTTAGTGTGAAATGGTGAACGTCTTTTATCGGCCGTAATATGCCTATCTGCTTCCTGCGTCACAGTAAATAATATAGTTTAGTTATTATTTACTGCGACGCAGGAGGCTGTGGGTTCGATTCCCGCCTCGGGTCAGATGTTTGTACGATCTGCAGATATTTGTTCAGGGTGTTCTGGATGTTTTCTATCTATACTATTAATATTAGAAAGTGGAATTATTTGATTGTTTGTTTGTTTGTATTGAATAGGCTCCGAAACTACTGGACCTATTATCAATCAAATCTTTTAAAAAAATATTTTGAAAAAATCTTTTACCATTAGAAGCCCACATTATTCCTGATGAACATAGGCCACTTTTTAATGGGAAAATGCTTCATTTCAACGGGAAAACGGGTAATAGGACAACGGGTAGTAAGAATGCTAGTGTATAATAAAATAATTTGATTGTTTTGAAAAAACTACTTCCAATTCCATTATTTCTTTAAGTTCTGCGAGACAAATAGGTAGGAATTTCTCAGGAATAGGTTTTATTGTCTCTGATCTTAATGGTGATCCTTCAAAAAGTACAATATAAATACTCCTAATTGCACACCAAGATAAAGTTAAATAGAACAGTAGTTGGTTATCACATTCCCGTACTGAGGGGAGGACGCGGGTTCAAGTCACGTCGAAGTCGAAAATTTTTGCGATATTATTTGATTTCTTAGAAATTAGAAATTATCTAGAGTTCGAGGATTACGCACTAAAAAAAAACCGTTAGATTTAGAGCAACGCGACACCTCTCGTCAAACGAACTAAACGTAACTTTAGTCTTTGAACAGGATTGGATAAACTTCAATGTCTCCCCTGTAGGTGGAGCTAACGGCGCTTGAGTCCGTAGAAAGTCGCAAAGATTTTCGACTCCCACGTCACTTGACTTCGTGGTGTAGTTGGTTATCACATTCCCGTACTGAGGGGAGGACGCGGGTTCAAGTCCCGTTGAAGTCGAAAATTTTTGCGATATTATTTGATTTCTTATAAAGTAGCCTATTGTTTAAGTTAGGCTACGTTCTAAGTGTATGCCAAACTTCATCTTGATCTGTTTGCCTTTATAAATATTAGTAGGATATTAGTATCAACACAGCTATTTTCGGAGTCAGTGTCCGCCAAAATATATTGCTTTAATTTCTAACCTTTGTATAAATTTTACATAGACAGCATAAAAAGAGGGAACGCGTGGGCCACAACCTTGGCTAGGCTGCGACCAGCAAATGACCCGCGTTGCTCAGACTTGACGATCTTCGATGATTTCTAGATGTAAGTAAAGTAAAGTAAGTAAAAATGCTATTTATTGACATAATAGTAGATGTAACAGACATTATAAGTCCACAGGCTCCTGAACTAGTTTAAAAACTGTGTTTCAGTAGCCAGTGGCTTTTCCAACTAATATTATCAGATAATTATGTCAAAGTAACATAACTAATATCTAATCTTAATTGTAGGTACAGAGAAAACAAATTAAATAAAAAACATGTAGAGCTATTGACTTCGAGCTTGTGGTTTCAAAGCTACCTTGTATTGGATACATTACAAGATGCATTTACATTATACAAGTACTGTAGATGTAGGTGAATAGGTTCAATTCTCACAGCAATCCCTGTCCCCACTTTACGCTGTCCGTCATATCACGACCGCTATCTACAAAAACTCGACCTGAACAACGAAATATGCGCTATAACTTAACTTCCGTTAATCGAGCACCCCAAGGAAATTCGATTTATCTTTCACATTGCGCACTTAGGAACGCTTTGGAAGTAAAGAAAATATGGAACTTGTTTGTTCAGGAATTTGTCCCTTTGACGGTTACTCGTTCAAGCATTCTGTTTTCTTTCCAGCGAAAATATTCTGCGTTATTATTATACCGTTGTTAACTTGCAACTAGATTTTGTTCGCGGCTTTGTTCACCTCTTACTTATATGTATCTACTCAGCCCGTGAGAGCCCACTGTTGGGTGTAGGCCCCCTCTTTATGACGCCATCTTGTCACGTCTTACTTACCGTGATCTAAGGGGTAGGGGGGTGGGTAGGTGGACATTTTACTGTTAAGTACTGTAGTTTTTTTTGCTTCTGAAAACTTGCGCGAACTTTTTGCTTCGGAAACCAAAGGTTTCCTTCTCTCAAGGAGGAAAACAGGATCGCGAAAAATCGTTGAGGGGGAAAACTGGATTTGGAAAAAACTAAATTGCAGTTTTCCCTCTTGAAAAAAAATTCTCAGGGGGAAAACTGGACTTTAAAGAAATGAATCCAGGGTTCCCCCTTAAGGAGGATTTGTCAAGGTGGTTAACTGGAATAACACACATTAAGTATACCTAAAATCTATGGTGTCAACTGTACTATTACGAAAACAAAGATGAAATAATTAAAAAGTACGAGGACATCCGTGAGAGTTTGGGCGGAGGATCTCAAGAGGCGCAAATATGCAGGTCTCGACAGAACCTACACATTTGCTCCACTTGGAGTCGAGACCCTAGGACCGTGGGGTACCGAGGCTCTTCGGGTATTTAAAAAATTTTCTGAGCGTCTGGTTATAGCGACGCGTGACCCGAGAGCTGGTGAGTATCTGGCGCAGCGCATCAGCATTGCCATACAGCGGGGCAATGCAGCCAGCGTAGCGGGGACGCGACGACTGGTATTGATATGGATCAGTTAAGCTACCTGTAGATTGTTTGTAATAGTCTGCAGCTAGCTCAATTGTTTCTAATTTGTTTCTATTATTTCATTGTAATTTTCTGTCTGGAGAAAGCTGGGGGAGGCCTTTGCCAAGCGGCAAACAAACTAGTGTTCTAATTTTATTGTATGTGTGTAATGTTTGTAAATACCTACTTAGTTTGAATAAAGGCTTATATTATTATTATTATTACTTTACTCTGTCAATATAGATTTACTTAAAAAATATCTTTCTTTGTAGAGAAAAAACAAGAAAAAATAAATAATAGTAGCAAAAAAATTGTCAAGATCCGTCATTCTGATCCCCTAGTATCAGTAGTCCAATGATTTAGTCCTATGAGATTAAAAAGTCTCATCAGTCCGATGATGCTGATCAATACAGATCATCGGACTACTGAGCTTCTTAGTCCGATATTTACACATTTCGACTCTTGTTATAATAAAATGGAAAGCTTCGAATTTCTGATTGAAAGTTATCGAATCGCCCATTATACGATAGACAAAATGGCCGACCACCTGCTCGAAATTACTCAATTTATTTAATCAGTTTTCAGCTTACGTTTTACCACAAAACCGCCAATTCCAGTCAGGATTATTCCTTTGGGACTTGATTTACGTGATTCAATAATTAATATTAAGCCTTTATCTCAATTTTAAATGATTAAGGAGATAAAGTGTCTGAATAAGGTCTTAAAGACACATCTACTCTCCCAGCCTCAGGTCAGAGAATCCTATCTGACTAATATTTAAAAAGTTAGTTGTGAAATCGGAATTTTTGTTACCTAGGATCTCCAAAACTACTGAAAAGAACAAGATGAAATTTGGCGAACGTTTAGAGCAAAGCCTAACTTAGAAATTCAAGCCAGTCCATCGCTTAACATATTTAAAAGTAAAGTAAAAGAGCACTTTCTACTATCATAAGTATAATCTATATAAGTATAGTATATTTATTACTATAGTAAGTATATATCTATAATATAAAAATGAATCGCAAAATGTGTTGGTAAGCGCATAACTCAACAACGCCTGGACCGATTTCGCTAATTCTTTCTTTGTTGTGTTTGTTATTGTCAGGAGAAGGTTCTTATGAAAGAAAAAATTAAGAAAATTGGAAACAATAATTTCCACGGGGGCGAAGCCGCGGGGCGCAGCTAGTTATACATATATATTTATATATTCCATAGGTATTTAGGAGGTTTATTTAGCCATTATTATTTTTTATATACCTATGTGTATTATAAGTATATGTATATAGTAGATTCATTATTTGTACACTAATTCCTCTACCTATTCCATCGCCTCTCCTATAACTCTAAGGTTTCCTGGAAGAAACTCTTTTTCAGGGTTTTTTTTTTTTTTTTTTTTATTTTAACAAAGGACTTTGTCGCTTTGCGACCACACCGTCCTATAAAAATCATCACAAATATATACATTCGTTGTTAATTACAACTATCTATAACTACACACTAAGATATAAAAACTACTAAGCTAAAGAACACATTTCAGGGTTACACATTGAAGTATAACCAATCCTGTTCAAAGACTAAATTTACGTTTAGTTCGTTTGACGAGAGGTGTCGCGTTGCTCAAACGAACTAAACGTAACTTTAGTCTTCGAACAGATTTTCGACTCCCACGTCACTTGACTTCGTGGTGTAGTTGGTTATCACATTCCCGCACTGAGGGGAGGACGCGGGTTCAAGTCCCGTCGAAGTCGAAAATTTTTGTGATATTATTTGATTTCTTAGAAATTAGAAATTATCCAGAGTGCGAGGCTTACGCACTATAATAACAAAAACGTTACCTGTAGATTGTTTACAACAGTCTGCAGTTAGCTCAATTGTTTCAATTGTAAATAATAATAGTTCTAATTTGTTTCTATTATTTGATTGAAATTTTCTTTGTCAATAACGGATTGAATAAAAAAATAGTTTTGTTAATAAAGATTAATACCGGAATAAATATTTGCAGTGCAGATAGTACAAACTTTTGTCCCGAGGCGGGAATCGAACCCGCAACCTCCTGCGCCGCAGAGGTCGTGTGTATGCGGACGACTACATATACATAGAATCGTATGTCGTGTCGGTAGTTGTAAAACATCTCTACACTAAATAATTCCTTCAACTAGGGCTAACTAAATGTAATAATAAGTCAAGATTCTGAAACCGGCAGAAAAGTTTACGACGCGACTTTTAGTCGCAAGATTCGTTTTTTAAGCCAAGGTAAAATCCATTGTTCAGATGCAATAGTAGTAGGTGTTTATATTGCAGAGTTTAACCTTAAACAATTTTAAACAAATTAAAAAAATAAAAACACCCCCCCGACAGGTTGGAAACATGGCTAAGTAAAGTACACTCGGGACAATATCTATGACACAAAAAAACTAAACGAAAATCGATTCATCCGTTTGGGAGTTACGATACCACAGACAGATACACAGACCGACACGTTAAACTTATAACACGCCTGTCTTTTTGCGTCGGGCGTTAAAAATGAAAATACTTGGACAAAACTGAAATTTCTTTATTTTGTGAGATCTGTGAAAAATAAAGCTTTTGTAAAGTTGATTCGCGTACGGCCAACGCAGTCGTGTGTTTTATTGCAAGAGTCATCCTGGCTGACAGAAAAAATAAAATCACTTTATTTATTTTATTTGTCGTCTTCGATGACAATGAGTTGAGCTACCTGTAGATTGTTTGCTATAGTCTGCTGTTAGCCCAATTGTTTCAATTATAAATACTAATTCGAATTAATTATTTATTTTATTTCTATGTTTGATTGTAATTTTATTTGTTAATAAGGGTTAAAAAAAAATGACACTTTTAGTAAAAAAAAATACAAGACATTTTCATACACCCTGAATGCCACATAATGTGAGTTTTGTCGACATTTTTCGGGGCTTTCCCAGCTTTCTCGGTACGACTTGGACAAGCGAAGGCTGTAAGCAACCAAAAGTCGCATCCTTGACTTTATTTCATTACGAAATGTTATATGTAGGTCGTAACAGCTTTCTTACCGCCCCGGGGCTACATCTCCCTTTGTGACTCAAAACTGAGATCTCACCGCTCCAAGCCTTGACTTGAAATTTGTAACCACGTTCGTGGACTCTATAACCGGAATAATTTCAGGATTTCAGCGATAGGCAGTACGGCTAGCGCTGTAGATTTTTAAAGCCTTGTCAAAACCATGGTATAATAACATCCCATCCTATCCAATCTTATTTCATATTTTATTTTATTTTATTTATTTCATTTTTATTTAATTTTCAGTCATGTCTGTCTGTTTTTTCTTTTTTACCTTTATACCTACCTTATGGTGTTTCCTATAACGAAAAACCTATAGATGTAATTATTAAAATAGTACATAAATATAGAATGTAACGACATCAAGTGTAACACAAGTGTACCTACGATGGAATAAATAAATACAAAAATACAAAAAAATCCTACTTCCTACTAATCCTAACCTATCCTTCTAATATTATAAATGCGAAAGTTTTTGAAATGTGAAATTTTTGTTACTTATGTATGATCTCCAAAACTACAGAACAAATCAAGATGAAATTTGGCATACACTTAGAACGTAGCCTAACTTAAACAATAGGCTACTTAGTATACCAAAAATACGTGTGCGAAGTCGCAGCCAGAAGCTAGTAATATTATAAAGCCGAATGTTTGTAAAATCTGAATTTTTGTTACCCATGATTTTCAAAATTAATGAATTGATCAATATGAAATTTGGCGTACGTTTAGAGCAAAGCCTAACTTAGATGATAAGCTACTTATTATACCGAAAATAAGCGTGAAAAGCCGTGGGCAGAAGCTAGTAATAATATTATAATGCTGAAGGTTTGTAAAATCTGTATTTTTGCTACCCAAGATCTCTAAAACTAATGAACAATATAAAATTTGGCGTACGTTTAGAGCAAAGTCTAACTTAGAAATAGGCTACTTATTACACCGAGGACCTGATAACTCTACTATGGTGCCGTGGTCCCACTGCAAAGATAGTTGGACCACGGCCCCTGGTAAAGGCCCGTAGTCCAACTAATTGGACAGAGCAGTTGGACCACTGCCCCGAAATGGAAAATAAGCGTGATATGCGTGGCAGAAGCTTGTACTGTATAACTTTCCGAGACATCACGGCTGACACTTTTGCGTCATCGACGCATATGGCAGCGGCTCTCAAACTATTTAGTTTGGGGAAAAAATAGATCTAATATTCATAAGACAAACGCAATGTAGAATGTTTATAAACCAACCACGACACAAATAAAAACTTACTTAATTGTTGAAGTTACAGATATATTTGTAAACAATATTTATTGAAGGTAGCATAAATACGAGTAAATGAAAAAAAAATTGGTTGTCTGTAAAGTCGGTTTATTGAAGATAGTTGAACGTGACAACGTCTTAAGAAAATACTGATGGAATGGTAGCATTTGATACTCGATCAAAACATGTAAATGTACTATAGTATAGCAGCTGTCCACGCAGACGCATCGCTCACTCAAGTAGGAGAGAGACGGATGTCGAGCGCTCTCGCTTGCACTTCAAGCCTTACATGGAACGCCTCAGAGCGAGGTAACGCCGCATGACGTCATGTTTTTCGTGCGTGCAGCTGGTTCTATCGAATTATAAGACGTTGTCACGTCAAAAAGCATAAATCGACTCGATATATATCGGAGCTACTAATGGTGGCTTCGATATAATAACGAAGAAGAAAATTTATCGAGTTGTCCTTAAGTGTGTATGAAAAATTGATCTTTCATTAAGTCAAAGAAAATAAATGACTGGACAGACCCCACAGCCTGCTGGATCTTAGTAACTATGATACTTTTTTGCTGCTGGATTAAAATCCTCAAAAATACAGCTGTTATATTCAGCTGTATTTTTGAGGAGTTTAATCCAGCCATCCATTTTTAATCCATTGGAATTAAAAACTATACATACAGTATACTATTTATAAGCTGTGTAGGCTTAGAATTTATACCACCCCAATTCTTCTCGCGGGTGTCGTAATAGGCGACGAAGGGATATCCGATATCCACCGGGGGCGGGCAGCATCGCCTCCTTCAGATCAATTCTATCACTAAACTGCGATCACCAACCCGCATGCCCAGTGTGGGGATTATGGGCATTCCCCCCATGAGAAAATAGTCATTGAGGTGCTTATCAGGGGGAGGCCTGCGTCCAGCAGTGGACCAATATAGGCTGTCAAGGTCGAGGTCGACGAAAAACTATACTCTAACTTGGCCACTTTTAATAATAAATTCGTATTATGTATGTCACAGAAGAGGTCACATTCAAAATTCAACGTGGTACTATGATGTATCCTATGGCGGCTGGCCGTGTAGGCGGGGTTTTATGTAATTGGACATGTGTGAGTAAGATTAGGGTAAATGGGTTCCGAGGAGTTTTGAATAGTTTACGAAAACTATAAAAGTTTACGTTTCCTTTCTTAATTTAAGCTCCTTGCATCGCCCAGTACTGATAGGAAGTACTTTTTGTAGCATGATAGCGATCCAATAGTTTTATACAAACTCGAAAACTATAGGTTAATAGTTATTTTCGAATTATTTCTTAGGTACAATAATGCTAGCGGCAGTAAATCAATCGATGCACTATAAATGTGATGCTGGAGACGTCTCCTGAGGATTCCGTGGTGCTGGCTTAGAAATTGCACCACCTCAACTCTTCCCGCGGGTGTCGAAGGAGGCGACTAAGGGATATCCACCGGGGGCGGGCAGCAGCGCCCCCTGCAGAACAATAATTCTACCGCCAAACTGCAATCCCCAACCCGCATGCCCATGGCAATTATGGGCTTTACCACCCATGAGATAAAAGCCGATAAGGCGCATATCAGAGGGAGGCCTGCGTCCAGCAGTGGACCAATACAGGCTGTTGAGGTTGAGGTTGAGACTTTTTATTCCTTAATCAGTTCCCATGGGATATAAATCAAATAAAAGAGTTACCATACAAAAGTAATTAACACTTTGTTGAGTGGAATAACGTTTCTTTAACGTTACGACGTAACCTAGTTTATATTAGACGTTTAACGACATAAACTAGTTTATATTAGAAAGGTTCCGTTCCATCGCAGAGAACCCTAAAAACATACAGAATATACTTCAAATTCATTACGGAGTCGTTCAGATATGATTCAGCTCTCCACAATGGAGTACGGCATCATTGATATCTTTTTGTGAATATCTATTGAATTTATTACCAGATGTATTAAGGTCGATTCACACATATCAGTGAAGCCACAGTTCCGTCGACGTGTTTGCTCTGTTCGGTATCAGTGCTACAGTGCTGCGTCAGTGATTCAATTCACACATGTCAGTACTCTGTTCAGTTTCAGTGAAAACGTGTCCAATTCTATCAATCGCTCGTCCTCCATTTTGTTTTTGATGCCGCGGCGTCCGTGATCCGACAAAAATATCGTCGTCAACGAATACGTCCATGATTGCCGGTGTCGGCACTGACACTAGAGCACTGTGTCGTCACTGACACTGACAAGTGGGGATCATAGAGAATGTATGAAAGAATATTTCGCACTGTGCCGGTACTGTGTCGGAACTGTGACTTCACTGGTATGTGTGAATCGACATCAATTATTTGAATTTTCCTCTTCTCTCTGTAATATGATAAAGTCCGTAAGCTTTTCCTGCATTCTTTTTTGTAAGTGTCTGTGATTACTAATCCATATGGGATAAAAATGGATAGGTAGCCTAGATTTGTGTGTGTGAGATTTCTCTGTGGAGCAGCGGGCGAAAGGATAGCGACGCAGGAGGTGCGGTTTGGGTTCGATTCCCGCCTCGGGAAAAATGTTTGATAATTATTTCGAGTGTTTTAGTGTTTTTATGAATTCTAAAAAAATATATGTAAGTATATCAGTAAGATATGGATCAGTTGAGCTACTTGTAGACTGTTTGCAACAATCAGCAGTTAGCTCAATTGTTTGTAAATACTAGTATAATTTTCTTTGTGAATAAACCCTATTTTGGTTGGATTATTCAAAGTAAATCTTCATTCACAAAGAAAATTATACTAGTATTTACAATTCAAACAATTGAGCTAACTGCAGACTTCAAAGTAATTTTGTTTACATTCGAACATTGAATCTACTCCTTTATTACATGCTTTTATTTAACTTGCAATGTATGCAACTATGTGTAGTCGGGAATCTTGCAACTCAATTTTGAAGCAGATATCTTCAACCGATTGAGCTGAAATTTTGTATACACGTTTAGTTTGAATCAATGCATTAAAAGTTTGTTTTTAAAATGGATTCTTAAAACATTAATACTTGTGTAGAGCTGGTGAATATCTGGCACAGCGTATCAGCATTGCCATACAGCGTGGCAATGCAGCCAGCGTCTTGGGGATGCTTCCGACTGGTGTTGATATGGATCAGTTGAGCTATCTGTAGACTGTTTGCAACAGTCGGCAGTTAGCTCAACTGTTTCAATTGTAAATACTAGTATAATTTTCTTTGTGAATAAATGTCTCAATATATAAAAAAAAAAAAAACTTGTTTGAAGTCGCTTTAAAAATAAAAATACATTAGTGAGGTTGTTTCTTTTATTTTGCGGTTTTATGGTATTATAATTTCATCTTAATCTGTTCAGTAGTTTTGAAGACTTTAGGTAACAAAAATAGATTTCACAAACTTTCGGTTTTATAGTATTTTAGAACATTATCATTTTTATTCTGTTTCAATTTTATATCAATAGTGTTCTATTGTTGTGCTGTGTAATTTTTATTGTGTTGCATGAGAGGTCTAGGCTAAGTTTCTGTCATTGTTAAATCTCCATGGTCAAATAATTAATTTGAATTTGAATTTAACATTTACTATATCATCATCATCATCATCGTCAGCCTATATTAGTCCACTGCTGAACATAGGCCTCCCCTAATGAGCGCCATAGCGCCCTGTCTTCAGCTTGCCGCATCCAGCATCTGCCTGCAGTCTTTCGCAGATCGTCATCCCACCTGGCCGGAGGGCGTCCTACACTACGTTTGCCGAGTCGTGGTCTCCACTCAAGAACACGTTTACCCCAGCGGTTGTCGGTTCTTCGCGAGATATGGCCGGCCCACTGCCACTTCAGCTTGCTAATTCTTTGAGCTATGTCGATAACTTTGGTTCTCTGTCGGATGTATTCGTTACGAATTCTATCCTTCAGAGAGACTCCGAGCATACAACCATTTACAACCCTCAAATTCAGAGCAACCTATACTGTACCTCTTCGTTTACTGTGCATTGCCCGAGGCAATAGACTTCGTTTAACCGCCCCCGCCCGCCCCCGCCCGCCCTGAGAAGGTACCTACTTGTTATTTGAGCTACATACTTATCCTGTTTACACAGAATTGTGCTTTTGTGAGAGGTCATAAGGCTTAGCTTTTCCAATTAATTTGCAGTGGCTCATTTATTTCTTTCTTTTTAAAGCGACGTCGAAAAGGAGCTGCTGTTTTATGTGTGTTTGTCGATTTCCGCGTGAATTATGGACCGATTTTGAAAATTCTTAAAACACCATAAAAAAAATGCTCAATTCACACAGCATTATCTAGCCCCAAGCTAAGCAGAGCTAAGCTAAGCAGAGCTTTGTGAAATCTAAATTATGGGTACTAGATAACTGATTTAAATAATACAATTCACTACATAGATAGATATTTTTATTATACATAGAAAACATCCAGAACATAAACTCTTTATTTCCATAAATACAATAAATGTACACTTAAAAGGCCAAATTATAAAACTAAACACTGACACGGAAATAAAGTGAACAGATTTTCATGAAACATGGCTAAGAACTAACGGGATAAAATATCTGTGACACAAAAAAAAACTAAACGAAAATCTGTTTATCTGTTTGGGAGCTACGATACCACAGACAGATACACAGACAGACACGTTAAACTTATCACCTCTCTCTTTTTGCGCCGGGGGTTAAACATAAGCTCAACCTCGACCTCATTTTCAACATCAAACATAAACATTTTGCAACAGTCTGCAGTTAGCTCAATTGTTTCAATTGTAAATACTAGTTGTAATTTATTTTTATTATTTTCTTTCTAAATATATTCTATTAATTAAGTATTATCAGTTATCTACCCATAACACAAGCTCTGTTTAGCTTCAGGCTAGATGATGCTATTTATTAATTATTTATTTATTTAAACCTTTATTGCACTGAGGTACAAAGGGTGGGCTTAATGCCGAGGCATTTTCTACCTGCCAACCAAATACACATGAAACACTAAAGTCATTAACAACGGGATATTTACCATGATTTGTAAATATCCCGTTGTTAATGACTTTAGTGTTAATAACCATGATGGATTTAAAAGTCAAATACACATGTTTTAACAGGGGGTTGGCGTGCTAATATAATATAATTTATTACATATAGATAGTGTTTTTAATTGTTATAGATAGATAATGGTATTAATTGTTATTACATAAATAGATAATGCTGGATAATCCATGGTTTTTATTGGAACGAAGTTCCTTATCGCGCGTTGTGAAAGGGGGATTCATACGAAAAGTTGTAACGACACTTTTTGCTATAGTATTGTAAGCCGTGCGACGTGCGCGTATTTCTCTCTCTCTCTCTCTCTCTCTTATAGAAAGCAAGACAGTTTTTTTCGTTTCGTCTTTCTATTTCGCATTGAACAGTGTGGTGTTGTGTGTAAAATTTTATTACAATTCCTTCACTAATTAATCGAAAGAAACTACGTTCCATCAGGGTGTCCCTTGACACCTCTCAAGTTTTTTTTGTAGGTATGTCCCTTTTCGAACCGCAGCTTAAGCTGCTTTTCAGTGGACCTACAAAGCAAGGCTCGACACATTTTAGCAGATGTATTTCGACCATACTGAGCAATAATATGTAATATTATATAAAGTTATAACCGTATTTTCTATTTTAAATAATATGTATTAGTTTAAATATAACAGTAATTTTTAGGTACATTTTTAGGGAAATTGTTTGGCTATGTTTGAAACACTTTTCTAATCTTGTTATGTTTACATCTAGGTTTACAATCTGGTTCACTACTGTAACTATATTTTAGAGTGTATAAATTTGATTGTAAACTGCTTTGTGAACTTATTATAATAAATAAATAAAGATGTATTTTTTATTCAACGATAATGAAGAAGGGGACCCGAATCATGAATTAAAAATGGCCTCTCGTTTGTGTGAAGGGTTGGATGAGCAGAAGCGACGTGATTTTATTTTATTTCAGACTAGATGATCGCCTCGCGGTTTCACCCGCGTAGTTCCCGTTCCCGATCCGTTCTGTAGTTTTGGCGTGAAGAGGTAACAAACATCCATCCATCCATCTATACATCCATCCAAACTTTCGCATTTATAATATTTGTGTGATGTGATGTGATGAGATAGAGCTGATGAGTATCTGGCGCAGCGCATCAGCATTGCCATACATTGTATGGTATTGATACGGATCAGTTGAGCTACCTGTAGATTGCTTGCAACAGTCTGCAGTAAGCTCAATTATTTCAATTTTAAATAATAGTTGTAATTTATTTCTATTACTTAGTTGATAATTTTATTTGTGAATAAATATATTGTAAATACTTGTTCTAGATATTGTAAGTCTTGCTGTGAGAATTGTCCAGCATTATTTATTACTAGACGATCGCCTCGCGGTTTCACCCGCGTAGTTCCCGTTCCCGTGGGAATTCCGGGATAAAATATAGCCTATGTCACTCCCTGAAAAGTGAGCTTAACGGTGAAATAATTTTTCAAATCGGTCCAGTAGTTTCAGAGCCTATTCAATACAAACAAACAATCAAATCTTTCCTCTTTATAATATTAGTATAGAAGATGTCTAGATTATGAGCTTTTAGGACAAAATCAAAATATGTAATTTATTTGCCAGAATGTATGCACAAAAGTACTAAATGTTATTATGCCCATTTACAATCTACCTATTGAAGTGTGCAAAATGTTATACGTAGAAGTTTTTGAAGTGAAAACTTCTTTAGCGGCACTGAGCACTTTTTTTGTATGGGTAAAAACTTTCAAACTCGCGTCAGGGTCACGTGATGCTGATCGAAAAAGCGTAAGATCGAGTTTTCACTTCTGCCGGCACTCCCGGAGTGCTATTTTTTTTTCTTTTAATAGAAACGAAGAAAATTACAATCAAATAATATAAAAAAACGTCAAGTGCGAGTCGAACTCGCGCACTAAGGGTTCCGTTTACTAGTAAGACCTTGTTTCTCGCCAAATATTATGATTCTAGGTCAACATGAAGTAGGCACCCCGTAGGTATATTTTGGTCGAGGGAGAGAATCAAAACTTATTATTGTTTTGTTAAAAAACTACAAATTTACGGACTTGATAATTTGATACGTCCACGCATTCCTGAGAAAAGAGGGTTGACAGACGGACAGACAGACGGACAATAAAGTGATCCTATAAGGGTTCCTTTTGAGGTACGGAACCCTAAAAATTAGAAGTATTTACAATTGAAACAATTGAGCTAACTGCAGACTAATACTAATTAAATAAATAATGCTGAACAATCCACACAGCATCATCTAGCCCCAAGTCAAGCAGAGCTTGTGTTATTGTCATAGTGAAGTGATTGACGACCTCTGTGGCGCAGCGGGCGAAGGTCCGCCTGCAACGCAGGTGGTTGCGGGTTCGATTCCCGCCTCGGGACAAATGTTTGTACGATCTGCAGATATTTGTTCAGGGTATTCTGGATGTTTTCTACGTATAATAAAAAATATCTATCTATGTAGTATAGTGTATTATGTTAAGTCTATCAGTTATCTAGTACGCATAACACAAGCTCTGCTTAGCTTGGGGCTAGATAATGCTGTGTGAATTGTCCCGCATTATTTATTTATTTATTTATTGCTTAGCAAAGTTCGGCCCATGTTAGGTAGGTATATCTATACCAAATACTAGGTAATCGGTATATCTATACCAACTATCTAATCTGAATATCGATTGGACAAACAGGCACCGAGGACATTATGACAGTCAATAGGTTATTCATAGGTTATCGAGCCGTGGTAGATAGCCATCGCAGGATAGGTGGAATTGAAGAATTTAGGTGAATTTTGGCACCGAACGGTGAAAAAGTAGTCCAATAATCGAAGTTTGTATAACTATAAAGATGTGTAAACTACACTTGCGAGCTTTAAACTGGAATCGCTTCAAGGGTTGTTCAAGACTAATTTTTACAATTTCTTTGCAGTGAACTATGAGTTAAGTTATGTTTTCCCTTACGCAGGATTTATTGGCGACGATAAATTTTGATTTAATGTACGATAATGTCCGCTGTCACACCGCAGCAGTGACTAGACAGTACCGACAGACGTCTTCCATGTCGGCATTCCCATACTAGACTGGCCAGCCCTTATTCCTGACTTGAACCCAATCTGGCATATGTGGGACGAGCTAAAACAGCGGATACGAGGGAGAAATCCAGCTCATCCAGCTCCGGCGCCGATAGAAGCCGATAGATGCAACTTCGACCTATTGCAATAATTCCCGAAATTTTGATAGCCAATTTAATTAATTTTAAATCTTCTTGATATCACTTGAAAGGTAACAAAATTACCTTTCAAATGATATACCACAATCTATAGTTCAATGTACATAAAGTGTATAAAATTGTTTTGATCAACTCGCGATGAAAGCGATTCCATTTTAAAGCTCGCAAGTGTAGTTATTAAGGTTTTAGCGGTGACAGCGTGTTGTATAAAAGCGTTCGACGCTACACATTTGCTCTTCAAGCATAAAGAGCAAAACGCGGACAGACCGACAGCGGATCCGCTGTCCGTCTATCAGATTATGTGTATTTCTCTTGCCGCTATAACAGCAAATAATAAAAATAAAATAAAAACCCAAATTAAAGGGGGCTTCTATGCAAAAAAAAAACAGATTTTTTGGCTATTTTCGCTTTTCGTTTGTCGTTTGCTTTTCGCTGTACCTATCTCTTGAACGACAATAGGTACACATGAAACTTTCTTTATATAAATAAAATAAATAAAATAAAAATAAAATAAAATAGCCTTTTATTTCTTGCCATTTCCTAATACATGTTTTCTAATTTAAAGATTAATTAATGTCATACTGTTTCAATATTAATTCTTCATTTAATTTAACAATTTAATAAAATAATAATCTATAAGTCAAGTTCATGCAAGAACCCCTCATGAAAGGGTGAAGGCCTCCTCCAGACTACTCCATTTGTCTCTGTCGATAGCTACTGCCATCCAGTCTTTGCTCGTTATTTTTGCGATTTCCTCGTCCCATCTTGTAGTTGGTCTGCCTCTTGCTCTAGTGCCTCCCGGACCAGACCAGGATGTTAATTGTTTCGTCCATCTGTTGTCTTTGATTCTGGCAACGTGTCCCGCCCACCGCCATTTAAGCTTCATTGAGTATGTTACAGCGTCAGTTACTTTAGTAGTCTTTCTTATGGTGGTGTGTGGAATTTTTTGTATTTTTCTGATATTCGTGATACTTCTTTCCATACTTCGTTGACATGACCTTATTTTGTTTTTTACTTTCCTGGTATGATTCCACGTCTGACATCCGTAGGTGATAGATGGGAGTAAGCATGTATCTAAAACTTTGCTTTTTATTTTCATAGGCATTGAACTCTTTAAGATCTCTTTTAAGCTCCAGAATTTCCTCCAAGCTCCGGCTATTCTTCTATCCACTTCAAGTTCGTTGCTTAGTTTTGAAAAAGATATTTGTTTGCCTAGATATATGTATTCGTTTACATACTCCATTGGGACTCCGTCTAGTATTATTGGAAGCTGGTGATGGTTGGTCATGACTTTTGTTTTGTGTAGGTTTATTTCTAATCCAACTGCTTGGCTCGCTGATTGCAGAGAGGTAATCATTGATTCTATTTCTTTTGAACTTTCTGAAAAAAGAGCTATATCATCAGCAAAACGTAGATGACTGATATATTTCTTTATATAAGTAACACTTTAATTGTAATAATAACAAATAATAAAAATATAATATATGTGTAATGTGTGTAATTTAAACGGGTCTCCGAGCAAGTGAAAATTTGATATTCTTTGAAAATGTTGCCTGATTTTATAACTAGATGTCGATGCTATGTATTTGTAAGATGGTACGGTACAAAACCGTTCGTCTGCGAGTCGACTCGCATTCGACGGTTTTATTTATGGTCAATGGACCTTCGTTTGACCACAATCTGACCTGGTAGAAAGTGACGATGTGGTCGAGGATGCTGCTGTAGTGCCGGCTGAGAATTTGCACCATCCCAACTCTTCTCGCGGGTGTCGTAAGAGGCGACTAAGGGATATCCACCGGGGGCGGGTAGCAGCGCCTGAAGAAGGACTCCTATAAATTTTTATCGTTTTTAGAGTTTCGAGATCGGTTTCGAAACATATACAAACTGTGTTTAGTGTCAACGCCCATCTATAACTATTTCTGAATAATAAAATTACATTAATTATTAACTAATTAGCTTTTAATAAGCTACCTATTTATTACACTACTTTTGGTTTTTGTTACTGGCTATTACAAATTCACGTACTTAAAACATTTATCTTTAATTCATTTTTATTAGTTGATTGTAATTTTCTATGTGAATAAAGCATTGGAACAGTCTTTGGAATAAAGTAAGAAATATCCAATAAAGCATAAAAATGGGTTGTGAGTGTTGGCGTATGTGTGTGAGAGGGTGTGTGTGATCTTCCGAGGCTCCAGTGTAATTCGTTCGTTGGTTTTGAGATTGTTTTGTAAAACCAGCTTACGATATTTCTAAAAGAAAACTCTGTCTTGTTTGTTTCACTTTTTGCCCGACTGTAAACGACTGAAAGTAGGGTAATGTTTTCCAAATAATTACTTGTAACTTAAACTATGTACTCCACTACCACTAATTAGGTTAACGGACAGCGTCCATAAAGTTTTTATTTATGTATCGATCGGCAACGCCTGTCTGTAGATTACTTTTCGATGAATACGCTTCAAAAATGAGGCCAGCGTCATAATTTGATGGATTACTGAAGTTACGAAGACTGCTGTGTGGCGGCTTAGAATTTGCACAACCCTAAGGTTTTTGTTATTATAGTGCGTAAGCCTCGCACTCTGGATAATTTCTAATTTCTAAGAAATCGAATTATATCGCAAAAATTTTCGACTTCGACGGGACTTGAACCCGCGTCCTCCCCTCAGTACGGGAATGTGATAACCAACTACACCACGAAGTCAAGTGACGTGGGAGTCGAAAATCTTTGCGACTTTCTACGGACTCAAGCGCCGTTAGCTCCACCTACAGGGGAAACATTGAAGTTTATCCAATCCTGTTCAAAGACTAAAGAACAGTTACGTTTAGTTCGTTTGACGAGAGGTGTCGCGTTGCTCTAAATCTAAGGTTTTTGTTATTATAGTGCGTAAGCCTCGCACTCTGGATAATTTCCAATTTCTAAGAAATCGAATTATATCGCAAAAATTTCGACTTCGACGGGACTTGAACCCGCGTCCTCAAGTTCAAGTCCCGTCGAAGTCGAAAATTTTTGCGATATAATTCGATTTCTTAGAAATTAACCCTAACTCTTCTCGCGGGCGTCGTAAGAGGCGACTAAAGGATATCCACCGGGGCAAGCAGCAGCGGTAATTCTACCACCAAACTGCGATCCTCAACCGGAATTATCGGCATTACCACCCATGAGATAAAAGCCAATAAGTCCGAGGGAGGCTCACGTCCAGCCGTAGACCAATATAGGCTGTTGAGGATTTGAGGATGAAGTTTTGGCTTCGCGTTATCCCAGGGGGTTTCACCAAAATCTTGACTAGGTACTGTTAATACCTATCTATGTAGTGTAATATCTGTGTATGTAATATGTAGTGTATTGTATTAAGTATATCAGTTATCTAGTACCCATAACACAAGCTCTGCTTACTTTGGGGCTAGATAATGCTGTGTGTGAATTGTCCAGCATTATTTATTTATTTTATTTTATAATACATTTCGATGAACGATGTGGTCATTGAAATCAGTGAAATCTTGTCATCTCGGGACAAATATAATGTACAATTCACAATTCCTGTATTTTTTTGTTAACTAAATATATTTTTTAAATAAATTCATATACATTCTGTTCTTTAACGCTTTGTAAATTTCACTGTTTTTGATGTTTAGCCTTTTATACATTTGACATAAGTCCAATATTAATGTTATGTTACACCTAGTTTTACAACAATAAATTCTTTTATCTTTATCTTTAAATGTTTGTACGATCATTAGATATTTGTTTCGAGTGTTCTGGGTGTTTACTATGTATAAAAAAAAATTGGTTGTCTGTAAAGTCGGTTTACTGACGATAGTTGAACGTGACAACGCAGACGCATCGCTCACTCAAGTAGGAGAGAGACGGATGTCGAGCGCTCTCGCTTGCACTTCAAGCCTTACATGGAACGCCTCAGAGCGAGGTAACGCCGTATGACGAGGTAACGCCGCATGACGAGGTAACGCCGCATGACGTCATGTTTTTTCGTGCGTGCAGCCGGCTCTATCGAATTATAAGACGTTGTCACGTCAAAATCTATCTATGTATGTATGTAATGTATGTCTAGGCGCAAATATGCGGGTCTACGCATTTGCTCCCCTTGGAGTTAAAACCCTAGGTCCGCGGTATACCAAGGCCCTCCGGGTTTATTAAAAAAATCTGAGCGTCTGGTCGAAGCGACGCGCGACCCGAGAGCTGGTGAGTATCTGGCACAGCGTATCAGCATTGCCATACAGCGTGGCAATGCAGCCGGCGTAGCGGGGACGCGACGACTGGTATTGATATGGATCAGTTTAGCTACCTGTAGACTGTTTGTAACAGTCTGCAGTTAGCTCAACTGTTTCAACTGTAAATACTAGTATAATTTTATTTGTGAATAAAGGCTTTTTCCTACTAATCCTATTTTTTATTAAATTTTTCTTAATATTATAAAGCCGAAAGTTTGTGAAATGTGAATTTTTCTTACCTAGGATCTCCAAAACTACTGATCAGATCAAAATGAAATTTGGCATACACTTAAAACGTAGACTGACTTAAACAATAGGCTACTTCATCATCAGCCTATATTAGTCCACTGCTGGACATAGGCCTCCCCTAATGAGCGCCATAGCGCCCTGTCTTCAGCTTGCCGCATCCAGCATCTGCATGCAGTCTTTCGCAGATCGTCATCCCACCTGGCCGGAGGGCGTCCTACACTACGTTTGCCGAGTCGTAGTCTCCATTCAAGAACTCGTTTACCCCAGCGGTTGTCGGTTCTTCGCGAGATATGGCCGGCCCACTGCCACTTCAGCTTGCTAATTCTTTGAGCTATGTCGATAACTTTGGTTCTCTGTCGGATGTATTCGTTACGAATCCTATCCTTCAGAGAGACTCCGAGCATAGCTCTTTCCATAGCTCGCTGAGCGACTTTGAAGTGGTGGACCAGCCCTACCGTGAGTGTCCACGTCTCAGCTCCGTAGGTCATGACGGGTAGAACGCACTGATTGAAAACTTTCGTTTTCAAGCATTGCGGTATGGATGACGAGAAGACTCGACGTAGTTTCCCAAACGCTGCCCAGCCTAGCTGGATTCTCCTATAGGCTACTTATTTTACCAAAACTATGCGTGCGAAGCCATGGGTAAAAGCTCGTACTTACATATTGTGAAGCTATGAGAAGGCCCATATTCTCCGTAACTTGGTTATCGGCACACGGTTCCCGTTGAAAGCCTTGTAATTGTGTTAGCAAACCGCCTGATACTGGTATCTAGTACTTGAAGACCCATGTGTACTCGCTGGGCCCACAACTAGTAAAAGTAAAAGTAAAATTTATTGCATCAAATACATGTAAATAAGGTGCATAGGTGGTATATGTTTAAATATGACACAATGTATTTCTACCGTTGCGGCGTGCAAAATCAGGATAATATTATTTAATTATTATTATATTTATTTATTTATAGATTTAATAATGAATAGTTGAATTAAAACTAGAGATTTGTCATTTACTTAAATTTAAAAAATGTTTGTCCGTCATGAAATCATTTTATGTATAGTAGCATTTACCTTCCAGAGTGGTTTTTAACTTTTTCCGAAACAGTGTGACTGGTAGTTTTCGAAGTGATTTGGGCAATGTATTGTAAATAGAAGGAGCCATGCAGAAAACACCCTTGCGCATCAAAGCAGTCTTTGAGTTTGCCATGCAGACTTTACATTGATCTCGTCGATTTCGAGGAATAGCACCAGGCCATGGTAATACAAGGTATGCTACTCCGAGAAACAACGGCCACGTGGGTTTTCCCAAGCCTACGTCAAATCCGCTACGGTGGTTTTCAAACTTTTTAGTTTTGGGAGATTCGAGACCTAGATCCTAGATCTGATTTTAGGTTTTCCATGAAATTCTTATAACTTAGTTTCCATAATTTGAGGAACGCTAATGATCTCTGCATATGGATAAATCCCCTCCGGACCATCTGACCACCATGAACTTGGCACTGGTGGTGACTTGGGATTTCTATATTCCAACTGACTACCAGTGACCAAATAACACAGTACTACTCCCATATCACCACCAGTGGTGAAAAAATCAATTTTTCCCTTGAAATGAAATTTATCTAATCGCAGGAACATTGTTCAGCCACAGACTCTCTTTTCGGGAATTTAAAGAACCTTATTTTATCGCCCTTCACACTTACAGTTACGGATAGAGTAACCGCCCATTTTATTTTAAAGATTTATCCGATCAACAACGCGAGTGATTCACCGGCGTCAATAATAGTTTGATAGTCACCGGCAAATGAACGTAACCTCCCATTTTTGTGGCAAGTGGACAGTGACGTAGGCTTGGGAAGATCTCGGAGTAGCATACCTTGTATTATTTTACCATGAATAGACTACACAAAATTCATCATCATCATTATAATCGGTTAGGTTATGGAATTCTCTCCCGCACGATATTCGTGCTAGCCCCTCACACTTCATAGTTCAAGCGTAAATTTTCTTTATTCAGAACTAGACGATTGCCTCGCGATTTCACCCGCGTAGTTCCCGTTCCCGTAGGAATTCCGAGATAAAATATAGCCTATGTCACTCCCTGAAAAGTAAGCTTCCTAACGATGAAAGAATTTTACAAATCGGTCCATTAGTTTCGGAGCCTATTCAATACAAACAAACAATACAATCTTTCTTCTTTATAATATTACTAGACGATCGCCTCGTGGTTTCACCCGCGTAGTTCCCGTTACCTTGGGAATTCCGGGATAAAATATAGTCTATGTCACTCCCTGAAAATTAAGCTTCCTAACGGTGAAATAATTTTACAAATCGGTCCAGTAGTTTCGGAGCCTATTCAATATAAACAAAAAAACAATCAAGTGCTTTTTATAATATTAGTATAGATTAGTATTTATAGATGTGCATCACACTAATATTATAAATGCGAAAGTTTGAATGGATGGATAGATGGATGTTTGTTACCTCTTCACGCCAAAACTACTGAACGGATCGGGCTGAAATTTAGAATAGGCGTAGTTCTAAGTCTGGAATAAAACATAGGCTACTTTTCATTCCATTATATCAGTTCCCATGGGACAAAAATCACCTTTAAACGTTTATAGAAACAACGCTTGCGAAGCCGCGGGCCTAAACTAGTAATCTATATGTTTTTAAATGTGTACAACTAATCACATTATCCACAGAGTATACAGAAGTATTATGTACTTACTACACAGTTGGTTGCTGTTTAAAGGCAGCTAAGCCGTAACAACAGCGCAATGTAGCGTCGGTGTTGCCAGCGAGAGATAAAGTCAAAGAGCATTACCTATCTGATTGTGTTGTATTTTATGTATGTACTAGCTTCTGCCCGCGGCTTCGCACGCGTTCTTTCTATGGAAACGTTCAAAGGTAATTTCTATCCCATGGGAACTGATTTATGTGATAAAAGTAGCCTATGTTTGATTCCAGGTCTAAAGTTACACCGGTGCAAAATTTCAGCTCAATCTGTTCAGTAGTTTTGGTGTGAAGACGTAACAAACATCCATCCATCCAAACTTTCGCATTTATAATATTAGTGTGATATAATTATAGTATTTGTTAAGGCTTGGCCAAACCAACGCGTTCAGCTCGCGTCCGCGGTGGCGTGCGCGGTGGCGATACTGCGCGTGCAAAAGTCGTATACACCGTCGCGTTTGTTCTTGCGTTCACCAGGCTGGAGTCACGTCATTGACTACTACTAAAACTAAACAACATAGTTCTTCTCAACAAATAAATAGCTGCGTGCAGCGTCCTAACGTAACAAGCCCGATCTGATCGCCACCGCCGCGTACAGATGCAGACGCTGCACCGGACGCCGCGACCAATCAGAGGACGCATCGATGTGAACACGTCGCTACAAGTTCGTACACAACAACTGACCGCCACCGCGCACGCCACCGCGGACGCGAGCTGAACGCGTTGGTTTGGCCAAGCCTTTAAGTTATAGGATTTTAAGTTTTGTATACGCTGTGTGGTGCCAGCTTAGAATTTGCACCACCCCAACTCTTCCCGCGGGTGTCGTAAGAGAGAATTTTAGAAACTGGAAAAAAAAGATTAGTGATTTCTATTCTATGTTATTCAAACCCAGCAAAACAAATTTACGTACAGGTCTACCTTACTCATTCTACTTTCTTTCAGTTCGTAGAATAGCAAAAGACAGAATGTTAAATGTTTTTCTTTCCTAAATAAATAAGGCAGCTAACAAACCCGCTAATTTTATAACAAAGGACCACAGCCGTTTAACGAAGCCGAGTTAAACAATGCTGAAGAAATCTTGTTAGGCAATTAAAAATGGCGATTTTTTGCTTTATTCTGTGGTCCTTTTGTACGAATAAAGGTAAAGTTTTAGAGGAAATGAGAGTAGTGTTAGTGGCTAAACATATTACATTACACTGACACTCATCATCGCAAATATTCATATTCATTATAATTGATTGTAATTTTATGCATACAGATGTTGTTGTGTAGGTAGTCTTAGTGGGTACACAATGCATAAAAACCCTGTCAGGGCGCTACAATTAGGTAGGTATTTAGGTTAAATCAATTTAATCTATGTCTAGGCTAGTATAGTATTATAATATCTGTGGTCTAGGTAAGTAATAAAAAAGTGTCACAAAAGGTAGGCATGCTTACTGTGTAAGTACTAATAATAATTGTTAATGGCATAGGTATTTACAACGTTAAATAATTTCAAATAAAATAGGTCTATGTTGTGATTAAATACGTTCGTAAAGACCCTTTAGGAAAATGTTGAAAGCCCAAAATGTAAAATTTCCCAGAATGTTGATTTCTTTTTCGTTTTGCAAAATTGTGAATTCTTAGAATGATATTATTTAAAACATTTATTCCCAGGTTGCATTCCCAAAATGTTATGTAAATCAGCTCCCGTACAATTATGTAACATGACAAAATAAAAATTTCCCGTCATCGTTTATTGGCTGAACAGATTTTCATCAAACATGGTGTAGGGTTCGCTTCGAGAAAAGGTTTCATTCTTAATTATCGAACCTATTTTCTTGTTTTTATGACATTATTTTAAAGGCTAGTAGTCTTTTTCAAAAATGTCAAGTTAGAAAATTTAGCTGTCATCTTTGAAAAAGACTACTAGCCTTTAAAATAATGTCATAAAAACAAGAAAATAGGTTCAATAATTAAGAATGAAACCTTTTCTCGAAGCGAACCCTACAATGGCTCGGGATAAAATTATCTATGACACAAAAAACTAAACGAAAATCGGTTCATCCGTTTGGGAGCTACGATACCACAGACAGATACACAGATACACAGGCAGACACGTTAAACTTATAACACCCCTCTCTTTTTGCGTCGGGGGTTAAAAACCCTTACAACATTATTGTTTATTTTATTATTTTTATTTATTTATTTATTTTTGCTTGCATGTACACTCATTCTTAGGTCTAAGTGAATGGTTAGTTATAGTATTCTCACTAGCTAGGTACATGCACCCTGGAAGGGCACTTACCTTTAGACAACAACGGGGCCCGTAGTGAACTGGGTAGTGAAAAAAATCTGCCTTTGCATTACCTGTAAAGAAAAAGTATTTTAATAATGTTTTTGACGTGACAACGACTTATATATATATACGACTTATAACAACTTATAATTCGATAGAGCCGGCTGCACGCACGAAAAAACATGACGTCATGCGGCGTTACCTCAACATGACGTCATGCGGTGTTACCTCGCTCTGAGGCGTTCCATGTAAGGCTTGAAGTGCAAGCGAGAGCGCTCGACATCCGTCTCTCTCCTACTTGAGTGAGCGATGCGTCTGCGTTGTCACGTTCAACTATCGTCAGTAAACAGACTTTACAGACAACCAATTTTTGTAAACTTACGCGATCAGACATTTTATTAAATACTAGCTGCAGCCCGCGGCTTGGCACGCGCTTTTCAAGTAGCATTTCCCAGGATACCATCTACCTCCATGCCAAATTTCATTATGATTCGTTCAGCCATTTAGGCGTTAAATGGTAAGAGACAGACAGATAGACAGAACTACTTTTTAATCACACTAATATTATAAATGCGAAAGTTTGGATGGATGGATGTATAGATGGATGGATGTTTGTTACGTCTTGACGCCAAAAGTACTGAACAGATTGAGCTGAAATTTTGCACCGGTGTAGCTCTATGCCTGGAATCAAACATAGGCTACTTTTTATCCCATAAATCAGTTCCCATGGGATAGAAATTACCTTTGAACGTTTCCGTAGAAATAACGCGTGCGTAGCCGCGGACAAAATATTTAAATCGAAGTCTAAAATTAAAAGTGTAGAAATTATCTATGTTAATATCTTAAATTTTTACTGTAGGATCCCTTACAAATTAATATCCTAGAAATGTACGACCCAAGCAAGATTTTCCACAAGTGTAGGTACATATCACACTAATATTATAAATGTGAAAGTTTGGATGTATGGATGGATGTTTGTTACCTCTTCACGCCAAAACTACTGAATGGATCGGGCTGAAATTCTGCATACAGGTAATTTTAGGCCTGGAATAAAACATAGGCTACTTTTTATACCATAAATCAGTTCCCATGGGATAGAAATCACCGTAAAACTATATATAAAAAAACTGTATATATATGTGTAGTTTAAATGGTGTTAGTAATTTAATTAGTTTTAGTAGGTACATATTAATGTTATATTTTACAGCTATAAATAAAGTTTATCTTATCTTAGCTTATCTTTTAAAACGTGTCCATAGAAACGACGCGTGCGAAGCCGCGGGTAGAAACTAGTGGATTATAAAAAAACAAAAAGCATTACAATAAATTCAGTTCAAAACTTCCAAGCGCCAATTTGCATATGGCAAGAATCTTCTTACATTCATTAATCAAAAAGTCAAAGCCATGTTTCATTGAAGTCACTAAGCGCTTTCTCACACGAAGGTTTTTACAAGCTTTTATATAACTTGCCTTGTGGGACAAATCTTGCAACTGAATTTTAGACCAGTTATCTTCATCCGATTGAGCTGGACATTTTTTTTTTTGACGTGACAACGTCTTATAATTCGATAGAGCCGGCTGCACGCACGAAAAAACATGACGTCACGCGGCGTTACCTCGCATGCGGCGTTACCTCGCTCTGAGGCGTTCCATGTAAGGCTTGAAGTGCAAGCGAGAGCGCTCGACATCCGTCTCTCTCCTACTTGAGTGAGCGATGCGTCTGCGTTGTCACGTTGAACTATCGTCAGTAAACCGACTTTACAGACAACCAATTGTTTTTCATAGATATTAAGCGTTTGGCCACTAACTCACTTAAAGTAAGTGAAAATGTGGCCTAAGATGGAGCAGGCTTTCCCAGAAGGAACTTATTTACCCTGGACTTGAAGACTCCAAGATTGTACTCTAGCGGGAAAACAGACGCAGGAAGCTCATTCCACTCTTTGGCCGTGCTTATTATAAAAGTAGAACATAATTTTTTGGTTCGACACTGTGGTATGTCGACCAGGTACGGGTGGTATTCTTCTGTTCGTCTGCTGGTCATGTCATATAGTATATTTATAAACTAACTAGATTCTGCCCGCGGCTTCGCACGCGTTGTTTCTATGGAAACGCTTATAGGTGATTTCTATCCCATGGGAACTGATTTATGGGATAAAAAGTAGCCTATGTTTGATTCTAGGATTACAATTACCTGTATGCAAAATTTCAGCCCGATCCGTTCAGTAGTTTTGGCGTGAAGAGGTAACAAACATCCATCCATCTATCCATCCAAACTTTCGCATTTATAATATTAGTGTGATAATAGGAATAACAAGAGGATTTTTCATTTTTTATTTTATTTATTTAGTCTCATTAACATCGTCGTGTGAGAAATCGCTAACGCTACGATTTTCCTTCTGCCACCGGAAAAGGGGGATATGGGGGGGAGTTAATGATCCATGTAAGTAAAATGTTCCGTGGGCAACCATCCCTACATGAATCATTAAGGCCAGAGGAACTTCGCATTTTGTTTTAAATTTATAGTAACCTACCTAATACGACCTTGTGATCGCGAAAGGAGGTAGGTCTGTCTTTCTGTCTAATTTATGTTCTAAGCCGAACTATTTCGGCTTCGGCTGAACGAATCAAGTAAATAAATTCAAACAAATTATCAAAACCTTGCTGTGCAAAAAGGCTTACTATAAAATATCAAATTATCGAGAGGATAAAAAAGCAAAAGACGGGTTTTGCTCCAACTCGAAGAGTAACAAATAACAGGGTAAAGGTTTCTTCGTCGCTTCTTTACTTTAGTCTTTACCTATCGAAGAGACAGAAATCAAAAATATCACTTTATTTCCGTGTCAGTGTTTTGTTTTATTATTTTATCTATACTAATCTATACTCTATACTAATATTATAAAGAGGAAAGATTTTATTGTTTGTTTGTTTGTATTGAATAGGATCCGAAACTACTGGATCGATTTGAAAAATTCTGAAGCTTACTTTTTAGGGAGTGGGATAAACATAGGCTATATTTTTTTATCCCGAAATTCCCACGGGAACAGGAACTACGCGGGTAAAACCGCGAGGCGATCGTCTAGTCTTTTATTTGTGTACATTTATTGTATTTAAGGCAATAAAGAGTTTTTGATTTTGATTTTGGATCGTAATGAAATGTGGCAATACAGAATATACCAACTATCAAATTATCAACCGCGCAAAGCTAAAAGCTTGGCTATCTCTCGCATTAGTTTTTGGCTTCCCATCTATAATATAAAAATGAATCGCAAAATGTGTTGGTAAGCGCATAACTCAACAACGCCTGGACCGATTTCGCTAATTCTTTCTTTGTTGTGTTTGTTATTGTCAGGAGAAGGTTTTTATGAAAGAAAAAATTAAGAAAGTTGGAAACATAAATATACCACGGGGGCGAAGCCGCGGGGCGCAGCTAGTAAAGAATATTATTGAATGACACTATCCCTCTGCGGTGACAGCTGTGTGTTTTTCCTCTAGCCCTACTAATCCTACTTCCTATCCTATCTTATCCTACTAATCCTACTAATATTATACAGCCGAAAATTTGTGAAATATGAATTTTTGTAACCTAGGATCTTCAAAACTACTGAACAGATAAAGATTAAATTTGGCGTACCTTTAGAGTAAAGCCTAACTTAGATTATAAGCTACTAATTATACCGAAAATGCGCGTGCGAAGCCGCGGGTAGAATCTAGTAATATTATAAAGCCGAAAGTTTGTGAAATCTGAATTTTTGGTGCCTAGGATCTCCAAAACTACTGTACAGATCAAGATGAAATTTGGCGTACCTTTAGATTAAAGCCTAACTTAGATAATAAGCTACCTATTATACCGAATCTACGCGTGTGAAGCCGCGGGTAGAATATAGTAATATTATAAAGCCGAAAGTTTGTGAAATCTGAATTTTTGGTGCCTTTGATCTCCAAAACTACTGTACAGATCACGATAAAATTTGGCGTATCTTTAGAGAAAAGCCTAACTTAGTTAATAGGTTACTTATTATACCGAAAATACGTGTGCGAAGCCGCGGGCAGAAGCTAGTAATATTATAAAGGTGAGAGTTTGTGAAATCTGAATTTTTGTAACCTAGGATCTTCAAAACTACTGAACAGATCAAGATGAAATTTGGCGTAGGTTTAAAGTAAAGCCTAACTTAGATAATAGGCTACATAGTACGAAGCCGCGGGCAGAAGCTAATCACACTAATATTATAAATGCATAAGTTTGGATGGATAGATGGATGGATGGATGGATAGACGGATGGATGTTTGTTACGTCTTCACGCCAAAACTACTGAACAGATTGAGCTGAATTCTAAGAAATCGAATTATATCGCAAAAATTTTCGACTTCGACGTCACTTGACTTCGTGGTGTAGTTGGTTATCACATTTCCGTACTGAGGGGAGGACGCGGGTTCAAGTCCCGTCGAAGTCGAAAATTTTTGCGATATAATTCGATTTCTTAGAAATTAGAAATTATCCAGAGTGTGAGGCTTACGCACTATAATAACAAAACCTTAGATTGAGCTGAAATTTTGCACCGGTGTAGCTCTATGCCTGGAATCAAACATAGGCTAGTTATTATCCCATAAATCAGTTCCCATGGGATATAAATTACCTTTGAACGTTTCCATAGAAACAACGCGTGTGAAGACGCGGGCAGAAGCCAATCCATCATAAATTACAACAGCTATTTAGATAAAAAATACAAAGGACAATTAATCCGCAATTTAAAAAGAAAACGAGAATCCTGCATTCACGATCCATCCATCCATTGTACGAGTAGAATTCTAAAGACTGAATAGAACTCGTTTTCAATCTTAGATTGAAACTGTTGACCTTTTACAGTCGAAAAAAGGTGTAATTTCAAGTTTAAACATGAGCCAGATGGAGTTTGGTTTACATTATAAGTATTAACAGTGTCCTTAAGATAAGTTTTAATAATAATTATAATAATAACCCCTCTCTGCAGCCCTAGTCACCGACCGCCTGAGCCTAGCTTCGCGGCCGGTGATTCACCGTGCCGATATATTTTTTATTGTAGAATAGTTTTACATGGTAGAAAATAACTTTATTCACAAAGAAAATTATACTAGTATTTACAATTGAAACAATTGAGCTAACTGCTGACTGTTGCAAACAGTCTACAGATAGCTCAACTGATCCATATCAACACCAGTCGGAAGCGTCCCCAAGACGCTGGCTGCATTGACGCTGTATGGCAATGCTGATACGCTGTGCCAGATATTCTCCAGCTCTCGGGTCACGCGTCGCTTCGACCAGACGCTCAGATAGTTTTTTGAAAACCCGAAGAGCCTCGGTACCCCACGGACCTAGGGTCCTCCAAGGGGAGCAAATGTGTAGGCTCTGTCGAGACCTGCATATTTGCGCCTCTTGAGATCTTCGGCCAAATCTGCCGCCGCACCCGCCCTCACGGATGTGAGTAGATTTATAAGATTTTATTTTCTATAATAATAAAATTATTTTATAACGAGATTTAAGAATAAATAAGTGTATAATAATAATTGGCGTTTAATTCAGAAAACAAGATCCATATGATAAAGAATAAATTTAAATTAATGCTGGACAATAATCTAAACTATTATTATAAAGAGGAAAGATTTGATTGATTGTTTGTATTGAATATGCTCCGAAACTACTGGACCGATTTGAAAAATTCCTTCACCGTTAGGAAGCTTACTTTTCAGGGAGTGACATAGGCTATATTTTATTCCGAAATTCCCACGGGAACGGGAACTACGCGGGTGAAACCGCGAGGCGATCGTCTAGTTATTTATACAATAGTTAATTTGTAAAATAGATTTAGATAAATCATGCTAAATATCCCTTTATAAATGACTTTAAACTCGCGCCGTCTGTGATCGAGGCTTAATAAGCATCACGGCACAATAGTGTGTACCAACTTTAAGCCCACTAAATCACAGCGTCCGTCTATGCTTAGTTAAGGTTACAACCAACCGCTGACCCCTTTGCATCGAATTAAGCGGCTAAGCCAATATTGACGGGTTCGATACACTGACAGTAAACACAATCACTGGAGACGAGGATGAATCACTTTGTTTTATACTTGGATGAATCTCAGTAGATCCATCGAGTAGATATATTCGATGGAACTACGGAGACATTTTATTTATTTAGCTTCTGCCTGCGGTTTTGCACGCGTATTTTTGGTATAATAAGTAGCCTATTGCTTAAGTTAGGCTACGTTCTAAGTGTATGCCAAATTTTATCTTGATCTGTTCAGTAGTTTTGAAGATCCTACGTAACAAAAATTCAGATTTCACAAACTTCCGGCTTTGTAATATTAGTAGGATAGTAAGATAGGATAAAATATGTATATCTATATAAGTAATGTATCTATTCTATTATATGAGTTGGACGACCAATGGCGCGGCTGGCGATGGTCCGCCTGCGACGCAGGAGGTTACGGGTTTGATTCCCGCTATGGGACAAATGTTATAAAAGATCTGCAAATATTTGTTCCGTTTCTTCTGAGTATTTTTTTTAGAGTATATTTCTATCAATAAATTGTATTCAGTATATCAGTTATAGAATAGAATAGAAAAGCATTTATTTCGACACACATAATATAAATCAAACAAAACCAAACAAATAATAAGGAGCTAAACTAAAAACAAATTTTGACCGTCAAATCCAGCTTTTATCTAGTACCCATAACACTAGCTCTGCTTAGCTTAGGGCTAGATGGATTTTTAGCGGATGTTTTGGTACCTCTATCGTGGTATACGATACGTATTAAATATTATATTACTTACCGTGGTATATCTAATGCAAATCCGATAAAAAATGAGAAGTCACGATCACGTAGAGCGATACTATCGTCCAATAGCCTCGGGGCTCAAATCGGACTGAACGTTCAAAGTTCAGTGGCAAAAGCAGCTTGTTTAGAATAGAATATACTTTACTGCACAAAAGTTGTACATGGGCGAGCATAATGCTAGATAGCATTCTCTACCTGCTAACCTTTGGGTAGTGTGAACAACAATTAGGTAGGTAGTACTTGATTTAAAAAAATTACAGAAAAACAAGAAAATAATAATAAAACAATGTACAATTAATAATTCGTGTCTTTACCATTAACATAAATAAATACACATACAAACATAATAAAATATAAATAAGTATGTACTAGTCACATTAATACTCAGTAGATACGTACAAAATAATACATATATATTTTTTGTTTAAAATAATTACCAACATTTCGGTGTCAAAGATGCATGGTCATTTTTCCAGAAGCCTATCTGCCCCTCTGGCATCTCTCATCCAATATTATCACGCAAAAAACGGACATTTATATAAGAGGTCACAAAATTCAGCCGAATTTGAACAGTACTGACAGGTAAACAAAGCGCCAGGGTTTAGTACCGATAGGGAAACAAATAAAAATGGTAAATAAAATGACGGTTTTTTGAGCGGAGATGAAATGGCTGATATTGAGCTGGGTGGATATAAACAAAAATATTTCTTGAAATAAAAGCTGTATAAAAGCGGTGGTTGTTGTTGCTTGGGTGGTAAGAGCCTACAAGAAAAGGTTTTAAGAAAACTAGCCAACGTTTTTAAAAGCTCTAAACGAAATGAACGTTTCAAGCAAATCCTTTTTACAAAATTTGCAAACGAGACATTGTAGACGATTAAATTCAATATGACGACATATTCGCGCGAAAACGAATACAGAATAACATGCAACAAGAGAGGTGTAAACTAGGCAACACCTGAAGAAATGATAGAAAACTTTAAAAATTACATGTCATGTATTATGTCTTATGAAGCATACTAATTAGTTCTACTTATTAAGTCAAAAATTATAGTATTATATAATAATAAATGTATGGCTGTTCTTTTTTACCTTAGTAAGAAAAGGAGATTCTCAATATGCATAATCGTTTTTAACTATGCATAACCATGACAATATCATAGGTAGCCTAAGATACAGGGTTCCTTCAATTATGGTCGTCTGGAAGAAATCTCTGCAAGGGATAAGACCGCCAATTGCAGGATATGATAGTTAGTCTATAAGAACTTCTTGTACCTACCTTGGACTAATCTTTCCTGCAATAAAGCTTTATTATTATTATTATTATAATAACCTGTACTAAGTTTAAATAAAATCTTTGATGATTTGATGAGATGACATGTAATAGTTGGTGAACCAAAATATAAAAAAACCTCGGTGAACTTCTCTACGAAACCTCGCGTCATTAGGCTTTTTTTGCGCACCCTACCCTTGAAATGTGAGCCCTCTACGCCCAAGTTAAATTACTTACCATTAGACAATTCGAAAAGTTTGCCGAAATTCGGCTTTCGGCTCGTGTTGTCGAATAGTTGAGTGATTTTGGTTGTTCGATGGAACATGTGCTAATAATAAATGGCGACCTCTGTGTTGTTTTATTATGTACAGTAAATAAATAATGCTGGAAAAGTGAACATTGAACATTTCCTTTTTTTCGCCCGTCATGACGAACGCCGAATCGCCCGTTAAGGCGAATAGTAGGGTGGATAGTGGCGCCACTACATATATAATTTTATAATTACATTATACAAAGGAATTATCAAAAAATCGGACCACGCGTAGACGATATCTATCATAAGCTTTTTTTTAAATGTATCTTTAATCGTTTTGTACTGTATTATTTAGGCAGATACTTGTTTCAAGAGTTTAGTTCCTATTGGTGGCCACCAATCTCTCCAAACAAGGTTTTTGATTGAATAACACAAAACAAAACTATTACAGATACATTAAATAAAAGCTTGTAATAGGTATCGTCTACGCGCGGTCCGATTTTTTGATAATTCCTTTGTATAACGTAATTATAAAATTAAATATGTAGTGGCGCCACTATCCACCCTACTATTCGCCTTAATAGGCCACTTGACTCATCAAATTTGGCGCAATAATAAACATTTTCTATAGTGTTTGACTTATTAAAACAATTTTTATATAACTATTTCTGTTAATAAAAGTGTAAGATGACTACATATTTTCAATTTAAAAAGCTATTCAATTTATGACTATATATGTTTCTACTGTCTGAACTTAGCTTTAAGAAAAATATTCTACAACCGTTATAAATTAATAACAATTAAATTACAACCCTTTTCCTTTTCATCTCTCTCATAATAATACCTATGTAAAAAAATAACTAGTACCTACTCATAAAATTATCGCTCTAAAATATATATAAAAACCTTATTTATTATAACCAATTAAGCTACCTTTAAACAGCAACCAACTATGTAGTAAGTAATACTTCTGTGTAATCTGTGGATAATGTAATTGGTTGTACATTTAAAAACACATAGAATAAGCACACTATTATAATAAGACTGCATTGTACAATTGTTTATTATCCTGAATAAAGAAAATTAAAATATATGAAACTAAGCTTAAAATATACTCTGCCCTGATTTATCAGTGTGTGTGTGCTCCGCTGATCCGAGTTAGACTGATGCCACTTATATCATCTTTCGTAAATATAAAATAGCATGATGATGATGTGGATTAAAATAGGAGTAGTCTTGAGTAATTTATTGGGTTTGAGATCAAATATTATTCTGTACGGGATGTGATTCTTATACGACTAAAAGATAGGATCAGAAATGTAACCATCAGAAAGAAAACCAAGGCAAAAGAAATGCGCCTTCATGTTACATGAAAATCTGTTCAGACAATAAACATCGGCGGGTTTTTTTTCATTTTAATTTTGTCTTGCTTTATTTATTTTATGGGAGGTGATTCACGTAATGGTAACCTCTTCTCGAACGTCACGTGTGTCACGTGTTCGTGATAATGGGCAGAACCCTGCAGTTCGCTTTGCGGAAAATTCGACTAAAACAAGTCGTCTAAAACAATTCGAGTAAAACACAATTCGACTAAAAACATTTCAACTAGTAACAGTTCGACTAACGACTAAAACAATTCGTTTTAACCCTTCCATCTTGGGACCAAAATGTCAGAAATGAATGACAGGCCGTGCGCCTTAGACACAATTCGGCCTCGAAAATCTCAATTCGACTGCCAAAAAAATTAACGTCCACAGATAATAAAATATTTTTCGTTCAGTCGGCTACCGCTTGAAGCCTGAGGGGTTAACAACGAAAAATTTTGTGTCAACATATGGCTCTGGGTGCAATTAATTATACATATACACACCCTTTCAGTCACAGAGTCGCTACGAACTCCCCCCCCCCCCAAGTCGGGTCAACTCAAGGTTGAATTGCTTTAGTCGAATTGTCATTAGTCAAAATGTTTTTAGCCGAATTGTGTTTTAGTCTAACTGTTTTAGTCGAATTGTATTAGACGAGTTGTTTTAGTCGAATTTTCCTTAGACGTGCAGTGTCAGTGAATTACCAATAACCTTGTATAAATAAAATTAGCCCGGTTCAGTATAACCACAAACAAAGTGTGGGACATATTGTCGTTGGATGTATTGTCCACCCATCAGTTCGCGTAATTATAAAAAACAAAAGCCACCCTCACGAGGGCGGGCTAATAGAAAATAAGACTCTCTTTCAAGACACTCAGAGATATGGACTTGACTTGTCGTCAATGACAAGAAATGAAGATATGGGATAATTCGGGAATTATGGAACGCAACAGACACTCAGTGTAGTTCATGAGCAGACAAATGATTTTTATTTTTAACTAGTTTATGACCGCGGTTTCACCCGCGTAGTTCCCGTTCCCGTAAGAATTTCGGGATGAAATATAGCCTATGTCACTCCCTGAAAAGTAAGCTTCCTAACGGTGAAAGAATTTTTCAAATCGGTAGAGTAGTTTCGGAGCCTATTCAATACAAACAATCAAATCTTTCTTCTTTATAATAATTAGTATAGATTGAAAACCATAGATAGAAGAACCAAGTAGAATTCTGTAGATATGATACTTTCCAGAGCTAACTCTATGTACAGTCGGCTGCAAAAATATGTATACACTCCCAAGTTTTCAATTTTACTAAATAGTAAGTGTATAGTAATTGTGATAATTATGTACCGCATTCTGGCGAAGTACGATGACTACTTTGTACGAAAAACGTGTGCATGTCCTTTTATTTAAAAAGTTCCGAGTAAAATAAAAGTTAAACCTTGGAAGTGTATACATGTCTGTGCAGCTGACTGTACTCTACTAACAAATGGCCTGTGTTGTGATACAACTAAACGCAATGACACGCTATTTCCTATATTCGGGCAGTAGCTAGTAACCTTATAATTATCTTTGTTTGTTTTTGTATCGTTCACCGTGACGCCGAAATAACTCACCCGATTTTGATGAATGAGCTTACGATCGATTCTTTGTTATTACAGTGGGTGGAATTAACGATACCTCTCAAGATGATTTTTCTAAAAAGAGATATTCCATTTCTTTTGTAGGTCGATGCTTCTTACCGGTGAATGCTAGAAATAAAAGACGGTCTAGATAATTTGTTAGGAAATTAAATAAGAATATTTCTAAGACAAACTAAATAACCTTAGATTTATTTTTGTTATGGCGATTAGGTTTTTAGCTCGAGAAAAACGAGATCCTAATACGATTATGAAGCCGAAAGTTTTTAAATGTGAATTTTATTTTGTTATAATACCTCCAACGCTACTGAACAAATCAAGATGAAATTTGGGGTACAGGTACATGTACATGCTACGAGCGTAGCCCAACTTACATAATAGGCTACTTAATAAATTTTTTAAATAGTTACTAATAAATGTTTAACCCCCCCGACGCAAGAAGAGAGGGGTGTCATAAGTTTGACGTGTCTGTCTGTGTATCTGCCTGTGGCATCGTAGCTCCCAAACGGATGAACCGATTTTCGTTTAGTTTTTTAGTGTCATAGATAATTTTATTCCGAGTGTTCTTAACCATGTTTCATGAAAATCTGATCAGCCAATAAACGTCACCGGTTTTTAATTTTTTTATTTTGTCTTGTTCTTTACACTTTTCTTTTCTCCTAAAAATATACCAAAAACTTACATGTCAAGATTCAAACTCCCTTCCTCCCAAGCCATCTACCAACTACGTCATCAAAGTTCCCAACAACACACTAAATAAAACCATCTTACACGTATTACACACACGTGTTGCACGGAAAATGAAAGGGGGTGGGTACCCCCTTTACATTCCCCCTTTCGGAGGGCTTATTAATGTGAACTTATGAAGGGTGTTTGTCGAGGCTTAGCAAAAGAGTTTATTTTTTACAACAGAGAAGTATATTTTATCTTACTATATATAATTCTTCTGTGAGTGTGTATGTCACTGAACTTCTCTCAAACGACTGGACCGATTTTGATGAAATTTTTTTTGTGTGTGTTCAAGGGGATCTGGGAATGGTTTAGATTCACAATTTTGTCCGCTGGACAATGTTTTTTTAATTAACGCGTGCGAAGCCGCGGGCAGAATCTAGTTTTATATATAAAATTACTTGTTAATGCTGCGGGCATTAATACACTTCATACGCGTTTTTTCAATAGAAACGTTCAAAGGTGATTTCTATCCCATGGGAACTGATGTATGGTATAAAAGTACACGTTCTACAAGAAAGCGGAAAGGTTATTGACGACCTCTGTAGTACAGCGGGTTGAAGGTCCACCCGCGACGCCTGACGCTGCGGATTCGATTCCCACCTCGAGGGCTTATTAATGTGAACTTATGAAGGGTGTTTGTCGAGGCTTAGCAAAAGAGTTTATTTTTTACATATGTCACAGAAACTATATTTTATATATAAAATTACTTGTTAATGCTGCGGGCATTTACACACTTCACACGCGTTTTTTCAATAGAAACGTTCAAAGGTGATTTCTATCCCATGGGAACTGATGTATGGTATAAAAGTACACGTTCTACAAGAAAGCGGAAAGGTTATTGACGACCTCTGTAGTACAGCGGGTTGAAGGTCCACCCGCGACGCCTGAGGCTGCGAATTCGATTCCCACCTCGGGAATTTTTTTTGTACGACCTATACCTATTTGTTGCGTGTTCTGGGTAAGTTCCATGTTTAATAAAACATAATGTAATGTATGTATGATAAAATTAGAACTAGTACTTACATTTGAAGCAATTGAGCTTACTACAGACTGTTGCAAACAATCCACGGGTAGCTGGTTTTAGCGAGATTAAGGAACAGTAATTAATTTTCGTATACGTACAGTCAGCTGCACAGACATGTATACACTTCCAAGGTTTAACTTTTATTTTACTCGGAACTTTTCAAATAAAAGGACATGCACACGTTTTTCGTACAAAGTAGTCATCGTACTTCGTCAGAATACGGTACATAAATTATCACAATGACTATACATTTACTATTTAGTCAAATTGAAAACTTGGGAGTGTATACATATTTTTGCAGCCGACTGTACATACAAATCTAATTTACTAGAGTAGCAGAACTGGTGTTATGGGAACTAGATAGCAAAAATACACGTAGGTATATTTTACCTTTATTCACAAGGAAAATTACAATTAAATTATAGAAATAAATTAGAACTATTTACAATTGAATCCATGGAGCTAACTGCAGACTGTTGCAAACAATGTACAGGTAGCTCAACTGATCTATTTCAATACCAGTCGGAAGCGTCCCCAAGACGCTGGCTGCATTGCCACGTAGGTAGATATCATACTAATATTATAAATGCAAAAGTTTGGATGGATGGATGTTTGTTACCTCTTGACGCCAAAACTACTGAACGGATCGGGCTGAAATGTTCCATATAATTCTAATCCTGGAATCAAATATAGGGATATATACAAGACCCGCGGAGCCGAAAAGCTCGCCGCAGTGGAGCATAGGTTGGCGAAATCGGATAGGCTCACTCACGTGCTGGGACCTGCTGTCTACAACCGACTACCGGAGCATGTTATCACTGCATCCAGCTTATATTCATTCAAAAACAGACTGAAGGTATGGCTCATCGAGAGGGCGTACTATAAAGTCGAGGACTTTCTTGAAAAAAAAATTATAATGTGGCATTAAATTTCTATTTCGTAATTATTTTACTTATTGTATTATTATTATTTTACTCTGTAATGAAATTAATTTATTTTTATATTAGGTACACTGACAATTCATCATTATTTTAGGATATAAAAATTTTATTTAATTTGTTAGTACCAATTTTAATTATATTTGACCTGTAAATGTTTTTACCAATAAATTGACTATCTGACTATCTGACTATATACTTTTTATCCCATATATCAGTGTCCCATGGGATAGAAATCACCTCAATCGTTTTAAAAAAACTAGTCTAGTATTTACTGTATTTAAAGTATATACTTATTATTTATATATTTATTCACAAAGAAAATTATACTGATATTTACAATTGAAACAATTGAGCTAACTGCCGACTGTTGCAAACAGTCTACAGATAGCTCAACTGATCCATATCAACACCAGTCGGAAGCGTCCCCAAGACGCTGGCTGCATTGCCACGCTGTATGGCAATGCTGATACGCTGTGCCAGATATTCACCAGCTCTCGGGTCACGCGTCGCTTCGACCAGACGCTCAGATAGTTTTTTGAAAACCCGAAGAGCCTCGGTACCCCACGGACCTAGGGTCTCGACTCCAAGAGGAGCAAATGTGTAGGCTCTGTCGAGACCTGCATATTTGCGCCTCTTGGGATCTTCGGCCAAATCTGCAATTATTTATATATTCTAGTATATACTGTATTTAAATTATGCCCTACCGCCATCGATGGTAGTGAAATTGCAAAAGATTGGAAATAGCGTGTCTGTTCGTTTAGGGAACGTAACCTTAGCACATGACCCATTTAAAAAAAAATGTCCCCCACATAACAAAATAACACTATTTTCTCTCTTTCTTTCTCTCAAGTCAGACCACAGAGGCCGGGCAGTGAAAGCCTTAAAAAGTCTTTGTTCCGATTCAAACACCGACCCTCGGCACGGAAGCCATAACCACTCCACAAGGTCATAACTGCTAAAAATAACTTTTCCAAAGAGCCAAGTTTTCACCATTTCTGAGGTTATAAAATGAATCTGTCAAGGTATTTACGGGACCATAAAGCTGTCGTAAAGATTGCTGACAGTTATTTTAAGGTGGAAAGATACGTATAAGTAAAATTCTGCAGATATGGTACGATCCTCCAGCGCTGACTCTTGGTGCTTTTAAAAGTCACACGTGGCAAGAATTGTTTTTGTAAATTAAGTTCCTATTACAAAATGTTTTGTGAGAGCCTAGGTCCGTGGGGTACCGAAGCTCTTCGGGTTTTTAAAAATTATCTGAGCGTCTGGTCGAAACGACGCGTGACCCGAGAGCTGGTGAGTATCTGGCGCAGCGCATCAGCATTGCCATACAGCGTGGCAATGCAGCCAGCGTAGCGGGGACGCGACGACTGGTATTGATATGGATCAGTTGAGCTACCTGTAGATTGTTTGCAACAGTCTGCAGTTAGCTCAATTGTAAATACTAGTTGTAATTTATTTCGGGTTCGATTCCCGCCTCGGGGTAAATACTTGTACGATCTGCAGACATTTGTTCAGGGGTTCTGGATGTTTTTCTATGTATAATAAAAAATATCTATCTATGTAGTGTATTGTATTATGTATATCAGTTATCTAGTACCCATAACACAAGCTCTGCTTAGCTTGGGGCTAGATAATGCTGTGTGAATTGTCCAGGATTATTTATTTATTATTTATTTATTTATTTCTATTGGTTGATTGTAATTTTCTTTTTGAATAAAGAATTATTGTAACTTTCTTAACATAAACATAAATCAAATAACATCGCAAAAATTTTCGACTTCGACGGGACTTGAACCCGCGTCCTCCCCTAGGAGGAGGAGGTTAGGGGAGGACGCGGGTTCAAGTCCCGTCGAAGTCGAAAATTTTTGCGATGTTATTTGATTTCTTAGAAATTACCCTTAGTGTGGGGTTACGCACTATAATAACAAAAAACCTTATAAACATAAATGTTTATTTTTATTAATCAAATATTACATTATGTATACTATGATCTGTGCTCGGAACCTCCTTTTAAGTATGAAATACCTATTAGGGGCTAACGCTCTTTCTGATCATACATCTATACTATAACTAGCTGCGCCCCGCGGCTACGCCCGCGTGGAAATTTAAAATTATCACTTAGGGGTATGAAAAATAGATGTTGGCCGATTCTCAGACCTACTGAATATGCTCACAAAATTTCATGAGAATCGGTCAAGCCGTTTCGGAGGAGTATGGCAACGAAAACTGTGACACGAGAATTTTATATCTATACTAATATTATAAAGAGGAAAGGTTTGATTTTTTGTTTGTTTGTTTGTATGAATTGAATAGGCTCCGAAACTACTAGACCGATTTGAAAAATTCTTTCACCGTTAGGAAGCTTACTTTTCAGGGAGTGACATAGGCTATATTTTATCCCGGAATTCCCACGGGAACGGGAACTACGCGGGTGAAACCGCGAGGCGATCGTCTAGTATTAGATATTAGAAAGAGGAAAGATTTGATTGTTTGTTTGTATTGAATAGGCTCCGAAACTACTGTACCGATTAGAAAGATTCTTCCACCGTTAGGAAGCTTATTTTTCAGGGAGTGACATAAGCTATATTTTATCCCGGAAATCCCACGGGAACGGGAACTACGCGGGTGAAACCGCGAGGCGATCGTCTAGTTATTAATATTCGTAAAGTTTCTTACTAAAAAAACAATAAGTAAAGTAAAATCAAGGAGAATAATCTATGTTGATAAATTTCATATAGTTTTAATTCTATTTGACGACCTCTGTGGCGCAGCGGGCGAAGGTCTGCCTGCGACGCAGGAGGTTGCGGATTCGATTCCCGCCTCAGGAAAATGTTAGTACGATCTGCAGATATTTGTCCAGGGCGTTCTGGATGTGTTCTATGTATTATAAAAATATATTTATGTAGTGTATTGTATTAAGTATATATCAGTTATCTTATCTAGTACCCAGAACACAAGCTCTGCTTAGCTTGAGGCTAGATATTGCTGTGTGAATTGTCTAGCATTATTTATTATTTATTCATTGTTTACAAAAGTAAGCCTTTCTAGCTCTTTTTTAACGTTAATCTATTAAAACTTCACAATAACGCAAAACCTGTAATAAAATTGTTTTTGAATGAGCAAAGAGTGTTCTGTTTCAAACGACTAATGAAATAGCTCTCGCTCCCACGTAACGCGAGAGCTTTCGCGTCATCAAGATAGCCCTTAGAGATCCGCAGGAGAATGAGAAAACGGTGAATTGACTATTATTTTAAATTAGCTTCTGCCCGCGGCTTCGCACGCGTTGTTTCTATGGAAACGTTTTGAGGTTATTTCTATCCCATGGGAACTGATTTATGGGATAAAAAGTATGTTTGATTCCAGGGTTAGACTTACCTGTACGCAAAATTTCAGCCGGATCCGTTCAGGAGTTTTGGCGTGAAGGGGTAACAAACATCCATCCATCCAAACTTTCGCATTTATAATATTAGTGTGATGGTGGTTCTGCGGCCGTGATATCCGATTGTGATAGCCACTTTCGACGACGAGACGACCTCTGCGGCGCAGCCAATGAAGGTCCGCCTGCGACGCAGAAGGTTGCGGGTTCGATTCCCGCCTCGGGACAAATGTTTGTACGGTCTGCAGATATTTGTTCAGGGTGTTCTGGATGTTTTCTATGTATAATAAAAAATAACGGCGCTAGAGACCGTAGGAAGTCCCAAAGATTTTCGACTCCCACGTCACTTGACCTCGTGGTGTAGTTGGTTAGCACATTCCGTGCCGAGGGAAGGATGCGGATTCAAGTCCCGTCGAAGTCGAAAATTTTTGCAATATTATTTGATTTCATAATATTAAAAAATATCTGTCTATGTAATGTATTGTATTAAGTATATCAGTTATCTAGTACTCATAACACAAGCTCTGTTTAGCTTGGGGCTAGATAATGCTGTGTGAATTGTCCAGCATTATTTATTATTACTATTTACTTTGTGTGTTCCGCCTCGAAGCAGCGGCGTTTATAATTCGCCACCAACCCTTGCAACTAGGAACTGTAGGATTTTCTTCTGGGTGGAGTCTTTTAGCTCGTCTGGACTGAGCGGTGCATGCGGGTTGTGAACGCAGTTTGGTGGTAGAATTGTGTTTTTATTATTTATTTCCGCATTTAGACTCGTGCTTGGTCCATTATGCGTCTCATTTGCTAGCATAGCCAGCCTAACTCCGTCCAGAAGCGCAGAATCTTCCTGGGATCTACACAGGCTTCGCGGAGTGACCTCGGCAAGTTGAGGTTTCTGTTCGTTGTGTTGTTACCCCCTCGCATTCCAGGACTACGTGGGCAGCTGATTCGTCGTCGCTGAGGCATCCTCTGCAAAGAGGGCTATCCGTCGCTCCGATGGTACAGGAGGGGAGGTATACCTATTTGTAAATACTACCAAATTTAAATTCCAGTTATTTTTCTTATAAGTGTACTTTTGTAATATTTGATTTGAATTTTTATTGTTTGTGTGTTGTACCGGGTAGCTAAAAATACCTAAGTAACTGCATTCTTACCGACACCTACTTTATATTTTATTTTAGATTTTGTTTTGTTATGTTTATTAACCAAATAAACCCATCTATCTATTGCAGACTCTTCAACCTCAACAGCCTAGATATTGGTCTACTACTGGACGCAGACCTCCCCCAGATAAGCGGCTTTTATCTCATGGGAGGGTAATGCTCACAATCCCCACGCTGGGCATGCGGGTTGGGGATCGCAGTTCAATGTTAGAATTGTTCAGCAGGAGGCGCTGCTGCCCGCCCTCGGTGGATATCCCTTAGTCGCCTCTTACGACACCCGCGGGAAGAGCTGGGGTGGTGCAAATTATAAGCCGGCCACAACACTGCATCTATTTCAGACTACATCTAAGCAAAATTTCAACCCTCTCCGTTCAGTAAAGTTCGAGTTGTTTTTAAATAAGCAAAGGGTGTTTCGTTTTAAACGACTAATAAAATAGCTCTACGTTACGTGATGTCAGATCCCTTAGAGATCGAGAACGAGAAAACGGTGAATAGACTTGTATTTTAAACTAGTTTGCATTTTAATTATATTTCTTCTTAACATATTTCTGACTGCTGCTTCGCTTACGCGTACAAATGCTAAGATTTTGTAAGAAAACATCAATTTAATTTCCAATCAAATTTATGTTTTTACATTACTCAAAAATCGACCTTAAAATTTCTGTTTTATATAATAAATACGAATCCGTCGGAAACAAAACCTAGTGCCATACATCGGGGCAATGCTGCCAGCGTCTTGGAGACGCTTTTGAATGGTATGAATATGAATCAGTTGAGCTACCCTTAGATTGTTTGCAACAGTCTGCAGTTAGCTCTCTGTAAAAGAATTATTAGAATCTGACAAACAGACGGAGTTCTTTTTTGTTATTATAGTAGCAGTTTTTATTTATTAATTTACTTTTATAATAATTTAATTTTTCTTCAATAATAAGTCTATTGAAAAAAGGCCAAAATTAGGCAGAAAAGCAAAATATTGTGAAGTGTGACAATAATCACTATCACTGTTCGATTTCAACGTACTTTTACCAACTGTGACAAACATCACAGTCCATATTTGCCTTTAACGCTGCTACGCACAAAACAAATCTTTTTCTTTTTGTAACTATTTGGTAGTCTTAAGGTTAATTGTGTATAGTAGTTTTTAAGGTAAATAAAAATATTTTCTTTCTTTTTCTTTTTCTTTCATATCAAAGAGTTAAAAATACTAAAAACTGACTTAAAATTTCTGAATATAATAATAATAAATAAATAAATGATGCTGGACAACTCACACATCATCTAGCCCCAAGCTAAGCAGAGTTGTGTATGGGTACTAGATAACTGATATACTTAATACTGCATTTAAAATTTATTCACAAAGAAAATTATACTAGTATTTACAATTGAAACAATTGAGCTAACTGCCGACTGTTGCAAACAGTCTACAGATAGCTCAACTGATCCATATCAACACCAGTCGGAAGCGTCCCCAAGACGCTGGCTGCATTGCCACGCTGTATGGCAATGCTTAATACTTATTACCAGGTTTGGTCACTACATAGATAGATATTTTTAGAAAACATCCAGAACGCCCTAGACATATTATGTCTGCAGATCGTACAAACATTAGCCCCGACGCGGGAATCGAACCCGCAACCTCGTGCGTCGCAAGCAGACCTTCGCCCGCTGCGCCACTGTGGTCGACATGCTGGCTGGAAGGTCGATCAATCCAGAAGTCGACGAATACAGAATTGTTCAGAAACAGATATAGTTATAACCAGAAGTGGGTATAGTAAGAGATGGACAGATCAAGCAAATGACCTAAAAAGAACTTGTCCTATATAGTCAAAACCATTTTAATTTCATTTGTCTTAAAAAAACTAAAAACTGACTAAAAAATTCTGACTATTTATTCTGTTTCTTTGGTTTTATGGCATAAATAGCTCCTCGGAGTAAAATTATTATGGCCCTCGGGAGTAAAATTATTATAGAACCACCTAGATCATTATCAACATTATTGTAAAAACCAGTTCCTAGTTAGTTTCCATTCTTGGAATGTAATTTACTTTGTTACTAAAGACTAATAGATCAAGCATTCTTTAAGAGTCATTGGAATGCTACGGCCCGTAGCCAGCTGCTACGACGTAGCTGTTTGCTACGACGTAGCTATTTGCTACGACGTAGCACCTGTGCAATTTAATATTACTAGCATTCAACTCGCGGTTGTACACGTCTTTTTCCTAGATAAAAAGTAACTGTTATTGTCATTCTAGGTAACGTTTTTGTAAAAACTCAGACAATTCTGAGATGAGACGACCCCTGTGGCGCATTAACAAAACCGGATCGGGTTTTCTCCTAAACGCAGACTAAAGTTTCCACTAGTGCTCCCACACAATCTCACAGTAAAAGAGAATAAAAATAAAAATAAATAAATAAATAAATAATGCTGGACAATTCACACAGCATTATCTGGCCCCAAGCTAAGCAGAGCTTGTGTTGTCAGTACTAGATAACTGATATACTTAATACAATACACTACATAGATAGATATATTTTATTATACATAGAAAACATCCAGAACGCCCTGAACAAATGTCTGCAGATCGTACAAACATTTGTCCCGAGGCGGGAATCGAACCCGCAACCTCCTGCGTCGCAGGCAGACCTTCGCCCGCTGCGCCACAGAGGTCGTCAAAAAATATTAGTAAGATTCATTATTAAGTCAAGTTGAGTACCTAGAATTAGCATAGCCTTAGTGAGGCCGCCCACCAGACATAATGCGAGTGGCATTACGACAATTGAAACACGACACTTTTATCGCCCCGTATATCTGTGCGAAAGAACGCACACCAACACATTTTACTAGTGTACAAAAACATCCTTGGTGTGCGTGCTTGGTTAAAAAAAACCTGTAAAACGAACGAAAATAACCATAGCTACCGGCCGATCTTTTAGGAAATAAAAAAAATTGGTTGTCTGTAAAGTCGGTTTACTGACGATAGTTGAACGTGACAACTCAGAGCGAGGTAACGCCGCATGACGAGGTAACGCCGCATGAGGTAACGCCGCTTGACGTCATGTTTTTTCGTGCGTGCAGCCGGCTCTATCGAATTATAAGACGTTGTTACGTCAAAAAAAATTGGTTGTCTGTAAAGTCGGTTTACTGACGATAGTTGAACGTGACAACGTCTCAGAGCGAGGTATCGCCGCATGAGGTAACGCCGCATGAGGTAACGCCGCTTGACGTCATGTTTTTTCGTGCGTGCAGCCGGCTCTATCGAATTATAAGACGTTGTCACGTCAAAATAACACGTTAGAAATGAAATTGCATAGAGTTTTTCCTCCCGGTTTCCTATAGGCCTGCAAAGACATACTTTCTATTCTATAAATGGAAAAGGAATAGGCAACTTTCCGAGCAGGTGTAGTATAAAGATACTTTTCTCAATATAATGAAAAGAAACCTGACATTTCAGCTGTCTTGCACGCTGCCGTATTCACAGAATGACTGGAGTTACTAAGACTAAGTCTGATGAATGAAAACTTTAAAAACCATTTAATATGGTTTCGATGCGTTTTTTTAAATATAATAAAAAAATAATGCTGAACAATCCACAGCATCATCTAGCCCCAAGCTAAGCAGAGCTTGTGTTATGGGTACTAGATGACTGATATACATAATACAATACATTACATAGATAGATATTTTTTATTATTTCAAAGAAAACACCCAGAAGACCCGAAACAAATATCTGCAGATCGTACAAACATTTGTCCAATGGCGGAAATCGACCTTCGCCCACCGCGCCACATCGGTCGTTTTGCTTCATCTGTGCCAGTCATATGAAATTTTTATTAAATAGCTTTCATTCATAAATTCAGTTCAAGCTCGATGAGGTAATAAAATCGTTTCGTTAAGTAGTTCCGTAGCCTCCCATCAGCTCCATCATCAGTCCACCTCGATAGTACCATAACATTGCATTATCACCGGATTTACTTAAGTGTGCCAAATTTCAGCTCAATCTGTTGAGGGACTATACTACGGAATACCGGCAGTCGAAATACCGGAGAACGGTATATCGAAAGTACACGAAACCGTAGGTCGAAATACCGAAAGCACATGCGGCCGCATAACGGAATACCGAAAGCACACAATACTGAAAAACTGTAGACCGGACGAACACAATCTCGAATGCACGCTATACCAATAGATCACGAAATCGAAAGAACGCTATGTCGAAACTTTCTTCAGGGCTGTACGTTAGTTTTGTCATATTAAGGCGAATAGTAGGGTGGATAGTGGCGCCACTACATATTTAATTTTATAATTACGTTATACAAAGGAATTATCAAAAAATCGGACCGCGCGTAGACGATACCTATCACAAGCTTTTATTTAATGTATCTGTAATAGTTTTGTTTTGTGTTATTCAATCAAAAACCTTGTTTGGAGAGCTTGGTGGCCACCAATAGGAACTAAACTCTTGAAACAAGTATCTGCCTAAATAATACAGTACAAAACTATTAAAGATACATTTAAAAAAAGCTTATGATAGATATCGTCTACGTGCGGTCCGATTTTTTGATAATTCCTTTGTATAACGTAATTATAAAATTAAATATGTAGTGGCGCCACTATCCACCCTACAATTCGCCTTTAGATAAAGATACAGATTTGATTATTATGATTCGTAGGTATCTATCGGTGCCGATGGAAAACTATGTTTGGTTATCTGGTTTTATTCAGTCGCAAGATTTGTCCCACACATACGTAGAGTTAAACCATTACACAAATGCACGCCCCTTTTGCTATAAAAACTATCGTAGTTTGGCGAATTCAATGCGTATGTAAGGGATGAATCGTTGGTGTTCTTACAACACAAATAAGGTTTGTAGTTGACCCGCTTACAGCCGTAATTTTTTTTTTTTGACGTGACAACATCTTATAATTCGTTAGAGCCGGCTGCACGCACGAAAAAACATCACGTCATGCGGCGTTACCTCGCTCTGAGGCGTTCCATGTAAGGCTTGAAGTGCAAGCGAGAGCGCTCGACATCCGTCTCTCTCCTACTTGAGTGAGTGATGCGTCTGCGTGTCACGTTCAACTATCGTCAGTAAACCGACTTTACAGACAACCAATTTTTTTTTCCGTTTAATGCACGCCCCCGTCACAAAACGTCATAGGTACCTACACTCGGTGTGTATTATTAGAATCGTTTATCTCTACATCACACTAATATTATAAATGCGAAAGTTTGGATGGATAGATGGATGGATGTTTGTTACCTCTTCACGTCAAAACTACTGAACGGATCAGGCTGAAATTTTGCATACAGGTAAGTCTTACCCTGGAATTAAACATAGGCGACTTTTTATCCCATAAATCTGTTCCCATGGGATAGAAATAACCTCAAAACGTTTCCATAGAAACAACGCGTGCGAAGCCGCGGGCAGAAGCTAGTACTTAATAATAGATTGTGATTTACAAAAAAAATATCTATTTTTTTTAATGGCATATGCCTTTATTCTCAAAGAATTACACTAGTATTTACAATTGAAACAATTGAGCTAACTGCAGACTGTTGCAAACAATCTACAGGTAGCTCAACTGATTCATATCAATACCAGTCGGGAGCGTACCCAAGACGCTGGCTGCATTGCCACGCTGTATGGCAAAAAATATCTAGGATTCTAAAACTAACAATAAGTAGGTATTTAATTTTAGTCAAAGTCAAGAGTAAAAAATTTTTCATTTTCGTCATTTTTTAAAAAATTATAAAAGACAAATTCTTAATGAAACATAACTTGGTTGTTAAAAGCGACTACGGCTTCCATAATATTTGCACTGTTTTTTAAGTTAAGTTTAGTAAAAAAAAAAAAAATAAGTTTCGTGGGACAAATACGAAATAAAATTTTATGAGACTACCTCGGAATCATACCCTGTGCAAGAGCGAAAGAATTTTCAAAATCGGTCCATAAATTCGATAGATTCGAAATCGACGGACATACATAAAAATTATATTATTAAATTACATACAGCCGAACATAGAACTTCCTCTTTTTTCCGGAGTCGGTTAAAGCTGCGAGTCAACAGTTATTAGAAGTTTTTGTTAATTCTTAATAACAAAGCATAATTTTAATTCCAGTTCGTATCCGAAGGGAAAACTCGAAGTACCTAATAATGTAATTAAAGATCGCAGTTAGCGATTGGCTGTGAAAAACAACTAACGACAGCCTGTGGCTTTGCTCACTTAGCCCCTGCCTAGGTTGCTTAGAAGAAGTTACCCAGAATTTCATCTTTACATTTTACTGTTTTTGTCCGTGCTCATTTAATACCTGCCTGGAAGATATTGCTTGTAGCGATAAAACCGTCTTTGGTAATCCTGAAATTCCCGGCAAAAATCTCTTTCTAAGCATTTATATTTTTGTGGCCACATATGTATTCCGGAAGAAATCGCTTTAAGCGATATGGCTGCCAGTTCCATTGCTGTTCTCTTTATTTTTATACATAATGTATAAAAAAAAATTATATGGTAGTGAATAAAAGTATTATCCATCTATCTATGTAATAGTTATCGATATAACTGCCTAGATAACATTACGAGATAACATAGCTATCAATCAACAAAAGAATTATTAGAATCGGACTAACAGCTCCAGAGACCAAACACTACAAACAAATTAATCTTTTTTATTACTATAGGAGCAGTTTGTATTTATTAATTTACTTTTAGAGTAATTTAATGTTTCTTAAAAAAACTAGGATAAGGCCGCCCTTACATGTATATATCTATCTATTTAGTGTATTGTATTAAGTATATCAGTTATCTAGTACCCATAACACAAGCTCTGCTTAGCTTGGGGCTAGATAATGCTGTGTGAATTGTCCATCATTATTTATTATTATATTTCCTGTTTTTTAAGTTTTGTTTCTCTGTATTGATTCCTGTCTTTTTGTGATATAATAAAGTATATTTTCTATCTATCTAAAATTGATCTCTAACGGGAGTGGCATAGTCACTGTGTGAAAAAACTCCTATATAATAAATAAAGATAAAAAAAAAAAAATCTAAAAATTGACTTAAAATTTCTGAATATTTGTACTGTTTTTTAAGTTTTACGGTATAATTACGGGTAAGGGTACATCTGGTCCGAATTTCAAACTCCGCGGACGAGATGTCCACTTCACTTTTGAATGGGGGTACATCTCGTCCGAATCTAAAATCTCTTGATTTTAGATTCAGATGAGTTGCACCCTCAACCAAAAGTGAAGGGGACAAGTCGTACCACCTACCACAGCTGTTCGACTCACTGACAGTGGTAGACCAACTACTACACACAGCTAGCTATAACTAGCTAGCTCATAGGTAGCCTAAGATATAGGATGCCTTTAATTATGGTCGTCTGGAAGAAATCTCTGCAAATAAGACCGTCAATTGCAGGATACGATAGTTAGTCTTTAAGAACTTCCTGTACCTACTTTAGAGTAATCTTGCCTGCAATAAAGCTTTTTTATTTATTTATATTTAAGAACTAGACGATCGCCTCGTGGTTTCACCCGCGTAGTTCCCGTTCCCGTGGGAATTCCGGGATAAAATATGCCTATGTCACTTCCTGAAAAGTAAGCTTCCTAATGGTGAAAGAATTTTTCAAATCGGTCCAGTAGTTTCGGAGCCTATTCAATACAAACAAACAATCAAATCTTTCCTCTTCATAATATTATTAGTATAGATTAGTAATTCCTCAGGAATTAAATTAATACAAAAATACAAAAAAAATACAAAAATACAAAATAATTTATTCAGAATAAGGTACATAATAGATAAGTTACGAATGAACGATGAGACAGCAAAAGTTTAAAAATATACTACCACTTTGAGATAATTCTCTATACAAAGCTAAAGAATCATCAAAATCGGGCATCAAATGGTGAAGATATCGATTAACATACCCACATTTAAAAAAAAACTAAAAGCCGAATTGAAAACCATCCTCTTTATTTTTCATCGGTTGAAAAAGAGATAATTATGGCGGTGGTAGCAACCAAAGTCTCACAAGTTCTGTGTACAGAACAACCAGTACAGAGCTGTTAGGAATAAACCAACCAAGTTGACAGTTCTGTCCTAAAACAACCCAGGTTTCTTCAATATTTACTTACCGTTGGCCGAGTTTTTATATTTATCAACATAATATTTACATAATGTAAATTCTAAGCAAATTTTGTAACACTGGAAATATATTCACACCCCAAAAATTACCTGTAATTTCAGCCGACAAATTTAAATAAGCCAAACCTTCTAACATAATCTTACCAAAGATTCTATTTAAAACTAAAATTCTCTCCTTAAAGCCCGCAAAATCGAAGCGACTTCACTCACTAAAAACCACTCAGAAATCAAACCATATACGTAAAAAAAGAAAATAAAACCGTTCGATCGCGTGCAAGAGAAAACGCGTGCTCTCTCGGCGAAAGCTGAGTCTCGACTGAGGGGAACATCGGAGAACCTCCTATTTATGTCGTAGGGATGAAGGAATATGGGCGTAAATGAGAAATGGAGCGTTTTAGCGGTTTTAGGTCAGTTGGCTAGCTATTTTCAAAGGTTTTTGTAGCGTAAGTTATTGTTCATACGTTGTTATGTTGTTAGAATTTACAGTGGTTAAACAATAAGTTTTTAAATGGAAAAACAGACTTTAAAATGTAAGCGATGATATTTTGAAACGTTATTTTAAATTATTGAAGCAATATTGTTTACGAGCTGCGCCCTGCGGTGTTACCCACTTTTTTAAATAATAAAAAAAAAAAAAAAAAACGTTTGAGCATGAAGGAGTAAAAAACATACAAACTTTCGCTTTTATAATATTAGTGTGAAATGATTAGGTTCCGTACGCACGAAAAATGGAACCGATAAAGCATTACTCTTTTGTCCGTCTGTATCTAGTATTTTTGCTTTAGTTACTTTTAAAATAACTTAAAACTTCGAATATAATACCTTCTTAAGTAAAATAGGTCCATTCAATTCCAACATTCGACTTTGCAAATAATTTACAAAGCAATGGCGGCATCAGAGTTGAGAAGTTTTTACAATGAATCAAACAAAACCGACAAGTGACGCTCAATTTTTATATAGGGTTCTGTACGTGAAACGTTTGTTCCTAACTGAAGCGACGAAAATAAAACAAATTATAGAATTTGTTATTTTATATCGTATGAAATTCAGCGTGCATTTTCCCGCCGAGTAAGACAAATCGACTGACTGAGTTCATTTGTTTCAACTCGATTGACGAAAGAGTATTCTTTTCAACTCTCTCTTGAAAACGAGAGAGAGTAAAAAGTATACTTTTCGGACTGCAGGGATATACTTTTATAGAGAAGGCAAAGAAAGCAGACCCACTATCAGATTGAATACAAAAAGGGACGACTAGTTATTTATGAAATCCAAATAAAACCGTACTAAACTCTGAAAATCGGCTTTAAAAGCGTAGCATTTGAAGCGAAGAGTAGAAAAAAGCAGTAAGTGCTGTAAAGCGAATTCAAGAGCGCTAAGATATCAAATTTAATTGACTTTTCCACCCCGAAAAATAAAGTTAATCATTGTGGGCTTGCTGCATCGTAGGTGTGAGACGGATGAACGTAATTGAATGTGTTTTCTTGCTTGATGTAACTAATTCTTAAGTTTTCTTAGCGATTACTTAGAATAAGTATGTATTTAATGAGGCTAAGAGTGTAATTTTTTATACCCCGAATTAATAAAAACTAGAAAAATTGTTTGTGAAGCCGTATTAAAAAACAAATCTGTGAAATTGGGCTCCCTTTAGATTTTTTGTGAAATTATTGCTTGTTGCTTCTAAAAAATCTTTTTTTGTAGCTTTTAAACTAGCCATAACTCTGCTTACATTAAAATTTGAAACTAGGACTAAATGAAATTGAGATTTTTTCGCAAAGGTATCTTCATTAAAATCAGAACATGCTCAAATAAAAAAAATTGGTTGTCTGTAAAGTCGGTTTACTGACGATAGTTGAACGTGACAACGTCTTAAGAAAATACTGATGGAATGGTAGCATTTGATACTCGATCAAAACATGTAAATGTACTATAGTATAGCAGCTGTCCACGCAGACGCATCGCTCACTCAAGTAGGAGAGAGACGGATGTCGAGCGCTCTCGCTTGCACTTCAAGCCTTACATGGAACGCCTCAGAGCGAGGTAACGCCGCATGACGTCATGTTTTTTCGTGTATGCAGCCAGCTCTATCGAATTATAAGACGTTGTCACGTCAAAAATTATCTCTTACCTTTCGATGGAAGCTAATTATAGTCAGGTGTCGGATCGTGCAAATTTTGTTTTTATCGAGTTATAACAATATTGTGCCCCCTACACACTTATTACTCTAACGCCGCGGTTTCAACTCCGCAACTCGCTTTTGTAATATCGTTTATGCCTCAACTTGTTTGGCATTATGAGTTTTGTTTTGTTAATTTGTTTTTTTGGATGCGTTTTCAAATTAAAATTTTTAAGTATTTAACGTTATCACAGATTTTGAATTGTTTGACTTTGAGAAAAGGAAAAATAATAAATTAGCGTATTGTTATCACTAAACTACGGTAATTTATTATTTATTTCATGAGTTATTTCTGTAACTACAATAATTATGTTTTTTCCATAAATCGCGTTTCAATATTTCCCAGCCATGTAAAAATATTTTCATTATTTTGTTACAAAGCATCTACAAGGTACCTATGAAAATTTATGTGACCTAAAAAAACTAGATTTAAAAATTACGATATAATTCTATCCTTGAAATTTATTTATTTATTTACTCAAACTTGACTCACAGAATACATTCCAAAACGTCTAACATTATTATAAAATCATAAAAATTAATTTCTAAGAATGAAATTTTTAATATAATAGAGATATTTTCTGTACTGTTTTTCTTCTTCGTGTCGTACTTTCTGTACTGCTTTTCTTCTTTGTGTCGTGCAATTAAGTGTTATCCAAATATTATCTTTAATCTCTATTATAATAAAAATATTAAACCCAAAACTCGCAATTTCACAGTTGCGCCCTTTTCACGGTCACATACGGTAAGCACGTGCCACAGCTTGTAGCTTTTAGAGTTACAGTTGAAGCTAAAACTGTGACCTTGTTGGCTTAGGGTCAACGGCCACTTACACCACTCTAGTAATGATTGTTAAGGTTGTCGCAGACCAGCGTCGCACAACGCACACCACGAAAATGTGCGTCCGAATATGGGCTTTAACTCGTCACATTTAGATGCATTTTATATTGACGGCATAAGATAACAGACAGCTCGTGGGGGATTCACTTGTGGGAAGCCATTTCTGTTTAGTTTTTTTTGTGTCATAGATAATTTTATCCTGAGTGTTCTTAGCCAGTTTCGTGAAAATCCGTTCAGCCAATAAACGTAGACGGGTTTTTAAAATTCTTAATTTTGTCTTTTGTCACCGTAAAATGTATCGATAACGAGTTTCAGCCCATTTTTGTAAGCAAATTTGTCTTCTGTGCGGCAGTGGTGTTGGAATTATGTACGCTGTGCTTAAGCACTACAGCCACTAGACGACACCACTAACAAGCCGAATTTCAGCCACGGCGGCCAGTCTCAACGAAGACTAGCCAGGTGGGCAGGAAATATCATAGTGCACAAGTGTGCGTAAACACTGGTACACTATATTTTCCTCACTCTCATAATTCGATGGGACTTCAGACTGCTACGACCGGGGAGGGGTCAGGCGCGGGACCAACGGCTTAACGTGGTTTCCGACTACGGCCTGCTACAGTGAATTTTTCTAGAACAAACTGGAAGAAGCTGCCCTTCTGATAGGTTCCATTAGTCTTATGGCTTTCACGGGCTTAGAGGGGTCAATTTTTACGCCACAACTACCAGGTCAGGTTGTATTCTGAGGGAGGACATAGTACAAATACAAATATTCTTTATTGCACATCAATAAGTTAAAAAATCACATAAAACAAAAACAAATACAGATAATGTACAATGGGCGGCCTTATCGCTAAAAACGATCTCTTCCAGGCAGGCGATGGACAAAAAGTGATCGAAAAAGTATATACGGTGTCGTGAAACAAAAGAAATAATGTTTAGGAAAAAATAAATATATTAAGCTATATAAATAGGTTCCTATCTAAATAAATATACTTAACATAAATATACTAGTATTTATGAAGTACATTACATAAATAAATATATCTATCAGTCGACATACGTAAGTTAAACAATAAGATACACTTATACCCGACCTCGTTTGTAAAAAAAAATATATGGGGAGAGCGTACTACTAGTCAAATTGAAAATTATCGTCAGCTATTTAATTCTCGACTTAGAGAAATCGATTTTCCGGTACAGCTCTCCCAATGTTGTGACGGAATTTGTACTGACGTAGAGCATAAAATTTTGCTAGATAATATGTATTTGAACATTGTCACTATCCTAACAGAAGCCGCAGTATCTTCCTATGAGCGAGGGAGAACACGGAGGAGAGGTGGTTATACTGTCGGGTGGAACAAACACGTAGCACCCTTTCACAGAGAGGCCAGGCTGAAATTTTTGGCTTGGATTGGAACTGGTAAGCCGATTTGTGGTCGATCTTATGATGATATGTGTGAGAGCAGGAAGTCTTTTAAGAAACAGCTAAAATGGTGTCAAGACCAACAAGACCAAATTAAAATGGATATTCTTGCTTCTCAACACGCTGCCAAAGATTTCAAGCACTTTTGGAAGCAAACAAATAAAATGAATTCAAAGTCTGGCCTCCCTGTGAGTATCAATGATGTGAGTGATCACACCTTGATCGCTAATCTTTTTAAAGATCACTTCAGGGTTAATCTGCAGTCGAACTCTACCACATGTGTTTCCGTCGATGTTGGGACTGTCACACACAAGAGAGCTATAACTTTTAAAGCCAAAGAAGTGCGAAAAATTATTCAAACTATGGAAAGAGGCAAATCTCCTGGGCATGACAGTCTCAGCATTGAACATATGAAATATGCGGGCGTTCATCTGCCGCACGTACTCTCCATGTTTTATAGTCTATGTTTATGTCATGGTTACTTACCTAACGGGTTAACCAAAACAAAAGTGGTACCGATCATAAAATGTAAGACTGGAGATGCGTCGGAAAAGAGCAACTACCGGCCGATCTCACTAGCGACCACAATGGCAAAGATACTTGACAGTTTGCTTAATAACATAATCCTGCAACACGTCCAACTCCACGATGCCCAGTTCGGATTCAGGGCTGGGCTCTCGACGGAGAGTGCGATCTTGTGTCTTAAGCAGGCTGTCAGGTACTACACGGAGAGGAAGACACCGGTATACGCCTGCTTCCTGGATCTGTCCAAAGCATTTGATACTGTCCTGTATGATAGGCTTTGGTGCAAGTTGGAGGCTGCGGGTGTACCGGCCGAAATAGTCTCTATGCTAAGAAATTGGTATCGATGCCAGCGAAACCAGGTGAGATGGGCGGGAGCGTTGTCCGATGAGTATGGCATGGAGTGTGGTGTGCGGCAGGGTGGGATAACATCTCCTCTGTTGTTCAACCTGTATATAAATGAGCTCATCGGCGACCTCAGCAGTACCCATACGGGTTGTTTTGTAGATGGAGTTTGCGTCAACAACTTCAGTTACGCGGATGACATGGTACTGCTGGGGCCGTCGGTGGGTTCAGTTCGCAAACTAGTTACGATTTGTGAGGCATATGCGGCTGAGCATGGACTGAGGTATAACTCGAATAAGAGCGAAGTTCTCGTGTTCAAAAGTGGGGTAGTTAAACCAGCTCAAATGCCGCCTATTATGCTCAACGGTGCGGCTCTGCGGGTGGTGAGTAGTTTTAAATACCTGGGTCATATTGTAACAGATGATCTGAAAGATGACACAGATATAGAAAGGGAACGCAGAACGCTGGCGGTCCGGGGAAACATGCTTGCACGCAGGTTTGCTCGCTGCTCGAGGGAAGTGAAGGTCACTCTTTTCAAGGCTTACAGCCAGTCCTTCTACTCGAGCAGCCTATGGGTAAACCACACCAAGCGGGCTGCCAGATCTCTGCGAGTCCAATATAACAACATTTTCAGGATGCTGATGCGGCTGCCTCGCTTTTGCAGCGCATCTGGGATGTTCGCGGAGGCGCGCACGGACGGCTTTCACGCGATTATCCGCAAAAAAGTCGCTTCCCTACTCCAGCGTGCGCGAAGCAGTAGCAACAGCATCCTGCGGATGATTGTTTCTCGAACAGACTGCCCCATCCAAAACACGTGGATGCGGATAATGATGGGCTCCGTCTGAACAATACCTATGTAATTTGAATTTAAATTTATTCTTAATTGTATGAACTGATTTTAATTTTTCTATTTGTGACATTTCTTGTATTATATTTGTATAATATGTAATTTTAAGTTCTAAATAATTTAATTATAATGTGCTATGGATACCTATATTATCTGAAATAAATGAATAATAATAATATTATAAATGCGAAAGTTTGGATGGATGGATGGATGTTTGTTACCTCTTCACGCCAAAACTACTGAATGGATCGGGCTATAATTTTGCATACAGGTAAGTCTAAGCCTGGAATCAAACATAGGCGACTTTTTATCCCATAAATCAGTTCCCATGGGATACAAATAACCTCAAAACGTTTCCATAGACACAACGCGTGCGAAGCCAATATAAAATAAAAAAATACAATCTACAGTAAAAAAATCCACTCTTATCGTGTAAAACATCTAATCGTGTAAATAAAACCGGATTTCTTATAATATAGATGACTTTTTAGTAGTTTATCTTTTTATCCCATAAATCAGTTCCCATGGGATAGAAATCATCTATAAACGTTCATAGAAACAACTCATGCGAAGCCGCGGACATAAACTAGTATTTATATAAATTAAAGCTATTCTCTGCAGAACATTCTACCACTGAACTGCGATCCCCAACCCGCATGCCCAGCGTGGGGATTATGGGCATTACCCCCATGAGATAAAAGCCAAAAAGGCGTTCATCAGGGGGAGGCCTGCGTCCAGCAGTGGACCAACACAGGCTGTTGAGGTTGAGGTTGAAAGCTACTCTCGAATATTCTAGCTATTCATAAAATATTATCTGGCTATTCATAAAAGCTATTCTCGAATCTGCTTTTAACTTCCCAAGCTATTATCAACTCTATTTCATACGAGTATAGTCCAATTCAAATGAATCAAAAACGTAGACTTAGTAACATTTACAGAACTGTCCTAATACCGCTTACACAGTGCATTTCGAACCATATTGCATTTCAATAAAGTTAACTTTAGAGTGTATTTTTTCGGATGCAAAGTTGTGATGTATTTTGAACCCAATGCTATTTTAATAAAGCACAAATTAGTCGGACTATTTCCCGCAAACAGAAAACCCCAAAAATAATTGACTGAAATTCGTGAAATCCAGAGATAGGGGGTTGTGACATCTGATGAAGGCAAATTACTGGCCGCTATAATAACCGTGGCTGTGGTGCGTTCAGACGGGACAGTGCACTGGAAAGAACGTTTGCGCTAGTCACTAAGGCGGGATAGTGCACTAGAAGCCCGTACGTCTGTTGGTTCTACCGCATGGTTGGCCGTGACAGCCATATTTGTGGCAGTGTACGAAATAAATAAGTTATACTGGACAATTCACACAGTATCATCTAGGCCCAAGTTAAGCAGAGTTTGTGTTATGGGTACTAGATAAGTGATGCACTTAATGTAATCACCCGGAATAAATATCTGCAGAACGTACAAACATTTGTACCGAATCGAACCTGCAATCTCCTGCGTGCCAGGCGGAAATCCACCCGCTGCGCCGCAGAGGTCGTCAAAGAAATGGTTGCCTTAAGAAATCGATGACGATAAGTCTATCTAGCTAGTGCATGCAAAATTATAGTTTGGGTTAGTTTAAGCGTCGTTAGGCAAAGTCAATAAAATATTATTACTATACTGTGTAACCGCTTAATACATTCACTGCCCACCCTCCAGTGCGATCCGAAGGGGCACGGCGTCACGACTTTAAGGAGGCACAGACGGGCATGTAAGTACATCATGAATAATGGAATAAATTTATTACACAGATTTTCAAATACATAATCTTTATTATCACACTAATATTATAATTGCGAAAGTTTGGATGGATACATGGATGGATGTTTGATACCTCTTGATGCCAAAACTACTGAATGGATCGGGCTGAAATCTTGCATACAGGTAGATCTAACCCTGAAATCAAACATAGGCGACTTTTTATCCCATAAATCAGTTCCCGTGGGATAGAAATCACCTTTAAACGTTTCCATAGAAACAACGCGTGCGAAGCCGCGGGGCGCAGCTAGTTTTACTGTAAAACTATCGTAGTTGGACGAATTCATAACGTACGTAAGAGGGTTAACACTAGTGTGGGCGTGTGGTGTTCTTCCAACACAAATACGGTTCGTAGTTCACCCGCTTACATCCGTAATAAATCTTAATTATTTATCGGAAATCCAAATACAAAGGCAAAATCACAAAAATATATAATTTGCAAGTAACCAACATTTTATTCTGCAAGAAAATCGTTGTCAAACCCGACAGAACAGCAGAGCTTAGATAGGTATAGTAAAGTGCAATGTTTAGTGCAGCCAGCGTTTTATGCCTTGCTGACACGCGCGACCGTTAGTGGCTGAGAGCTTTGGCGTTTATGCTGAAAGTACCTAGCTTGTTGACTGTGCTCTGTTTGAACGGGATAGTTGGAAATGAATTTACGTAAGACTAAAGTTCTACAAACGGCTTCATTGCATTTTGTCGGGATCCAAGTAGTCTATAAATGAAAATCCAGATCTAGAACCTGGAGAACCTGGTTGGTTTTACACCTATGAGAAAAGAAAAACTTTCAGCTCCTTACTTTTATTAGTATTGGACTTGTCTCTTCACCCAAACATCACACGAATACAGTAAATAAAGATTAAATTAATAAGTAAAATTTCCGTGCTTATGAAACTCTAAAAATCTTACAACTTCTAATCGAATCATTCACTGAAAAACACTTATGATTTCAAAAGTTGCCTGTGAGCGATTGGTTCTAAGTGATAAGGCCGCCCATTGTACTTATGTCTTTGTCGTTCTGTAATTTATTTGTATTGGTGGACAATATTGATTTTTTACTCAGGTTTAAAAGATAAAATAAATTTAACTTATATCATATAGCCAGCTTCTTGGGGACGCTTCCGACTGTTATTGATATGAATCAGTTGAGCTACCTTAGATTGTTTCTAACAGCCTGCCGTTACGTCAATTGTTTCAATTGTAAATAAAAGTTGTAATTTATTTCTATTATTTGATTCTTCTGGTGGCGGCTAGAGAAATAGATATACGTGTAAACTAGTTGTAATTGTTTTATTCTGTAGGTAAATGTATTTTCTATGTGCGAAATAAATAATGCCTTCCAGTAATCTAAGTGCCGTTACACATTATTTGATTGTTTCTTTGTGAATAAAGTAACTTCTATCATTACATTGTATATCATTCATTACATCACTACATTATACATCATTTTGATTTCGTTTCACGTGGGCAACGTACGCCTTCCTCTGGTATTCTTCGACAAAAACAAAATACAACATTCACTTCCAAGTAGCCTCTCTACTCGCCTATTCAAACGAGCCCCCACTTGAATCCGTTTCTAGGTCAAACCACCGCTCTCGCATAAAAATGCTATGGCATATTCTAATTAGCGTGTATCATCTGAGAGCTTTTTAGGGTTAAGGGGGTACCCTACCTCGTTATTGTGTGAAGAGGATAGACATAGGATTTCGCGTTCACAGGAGCGGGACAGAGCAAAGCGGCGTAAGCCCAAAAATCAAGTTTTTAGTAGTTATTTGCTCCCCACAAACATTAGAATAGTTAATTGAAAAAAAAGCAACATATAAAATGTTCTTTATACTTAGCTCAATTACTATGCTTAATCTCAAGATCGTATCATCTGTATTTATTGAGAAATTAGGGTTTTAGTAAAAAATTAGAGGTAACTTTGCGATTTTTTTCTATCGAGAAAATTTTATGGAATCGTGTTTTCGAAACATATGATCGATAGAATAAGTTCTGAACTTTACCATATATAAATTTCAAAGTTAAATATTCAGTAGTTTGGAAGATATGGAGGTCCGACGGAGTTGAAAATAAGCAATTTGAGGGTAGGTACCCCCTTAACATGTATGCCAGATTCAATGAAGGGTTGGATTATTCCATTACGAGGTTTAAGGTATTCAATGGATTAAATATGGGATTTATAGGTTAAGGTATTCTAACGATTTGAGTTTCATACAATAATTTTATGTAAAAATTTCGCGCCATTGTAAATAAATAAATAAAGTTGCCTGGAAGAAATAAATAAAGTAGCCTGGAAGAAATTGCTTTAAGTCATAAGGCAGCCCATTGTACGTTTTTATTTTATTTAGATATAAGTTATTTTATGTATTTTATACACTAAAGTGTTCATTCATTCATTCATTTTTAAATAAATAAATATATAATGCTGGACAATTCACACAGCATTATCTAGCCCCAAGCTAAGCAGAGCTTGTGTTATGGGTACTAGATAACTGATATACTTAATACAATACACTACATAGATATGTAGATATTTTTTATTATACATAGAAAACTTCCAGAACGCCCTGGACAAATGTCTGCAGATCGTATAAACATTTGTCCCGAGGCGGGAATCGAACCCGCAACCTCCTGCGTCGCAGGCGGACCTTCGCCCGCTGCGCCATTGAGGTTGTCTTTGTATTGTGAATTGAATTACCATGAAAATGTGCACATAGTTTGTAACTTTGTAATAGGTAATCAATTCTGAGATTTTAACAAATGTCAATTCAATTATCCTTTTACACCCGAAATAAAATAAACTACCTAAAAGCAATATTTCACTTCAAAGACAAAATTATTGTCATATAAATAATACAGAAAAACGTTTTAAAGTCCAAAAAAACTTGTTGAACATAAAAATATTTTTAATTTCCCGTAAAACGTGGGCAGGTCCTATAAAAACCTCAAAAACCACGTAAAAGTGAAATTTCACAAAAAGCAGAGATTTATCAACAGAGAGGGTAGCCGTAGCTATTTAATTACAACGCGTTTTCTTTCCCCGGGGAAGTTTGCGTGGGACGCTTGTGTGAGCTTTTACAAGATGCGACACGACAAAATGGCCGCTTTTATATGTAAAATAAAATAAAAATAATGCTAGACAATTCACACAGCATTATCTAGCCCCAAGCTAAGCAGAGCTTGTGTTATGGGTACTAGTTAACTGATAGGTATACTTAATACAATACACTACATAGATATATATTTTTTATTATACATAGAAAACATCCAGAACGCCCTGGACAAATTAATGTCTGCAGATCGTACAAACATTCGTCCCGAGGTGGGAATCGAACACAACCTCCTGCGTCGCAGGCAGACCTTCGCCCGCTGCGCCACAGAGGTCGTCGATTTATTTGACTAACTCGTTGCTCGCGTTTTCTCGGAATAAAAAGGAACCATAGAGTCTTTTGTGATTCGTACCTATTCAGTTTGAACTTATATCTAGTTACATCTATGCAAACTTTAATCACGATTTATTCAGTGGCTTAGAGGTTTTTCATTCATTTATTTATCGCTGAGCTTATGAGAATTTTTCCTTGATCTGTGTAAGGGTTCATTTATAATGATTTATTATTGTATAATATTAACTAGCTGTGCCCCGCGGCTACGCCCGCGTGGAAATTTAAAATTATCACTTAGGGGTATGAGAAATAGATGTTGGCCTACTCAATATGCTCACAAAATTTCATGAGAATCGGTCAAGCCGTTTCGGAGGAGTATGGCAACGAAAACTGTGACACGAGAATTTTATATATTAGATAATTATTATAATTAATTTGATACTGTGCCGTCACTCCTTAAGGGGGGGGGGGGGGGTCGTGGCTACTCTGTGACTGAAAGGGTGTGTATAATGTACTTATAATTGCACCCAGAGCCATATGATGACACAAAATTTTTCGTTGTTAAAACTAATTGTTTTAGTTGTTAGTCGAATTGTTACTAGTTGAAATGTTTTTAGTCGAATTGTGTTTTAGTCGAATTGTTTCAGTCGAATTGTTTTAGACGAACTGTTTTAGACGAACTTTCCGCAAAGCGATATTTGCTGTTACGGTAAAATGTTACTGCAAAATCCATGGAGTTGTTCGCAAACCATAAACTGTAAACAAGCGCAGTACCTATTGGGCAAATGCCTCATACCGCAAAATGCTGATATTGGGTCTAAAATCTCCTAGTGAGTTGCAAAAATTATCAAAATATAACACAAATTGTCAAAACCTTGCTGTGCAAAAAGGCTTAGGTACTATAAAATATCAGATTATCTAGGGGATAAAAATTTTTTTGAAACGAAGTTCCTTATCGCGCGTTTTGAAAAAATTGTTTGTTTGTTTGTTCTTGGGGCTAGACGGAAAAAATTCATACGAAAATTTGTAACGACACTTTTTGCTATAGTAAGCTATTGTGCGGCGTGCGCATGTTTCTCTGTCTGTCTCTCTCTCTCTTATGAACTTCGTTCCATCCGGGTGTCCCTTGACACCTCTCAAGTTTTTTTTTCCGTTTGTTGTAGGTCCATTTAGTACAAATAATAATATTAATTATACTTAGCTGCACACACATATTTATACGCTACAATGTAGATTAAAACTATTTTTGAAGTGAAAACTTCTTTAGCGGCGCTGAGCACTTTTTTGTATGGGTAAAAACTTTCAAACTCGCGTCAGGGTCACGTGATGCTGATCGAAAAAGCGTAAGATCGAGGGGAAGGGGAAGAGTGGGAGATACTACTCCCACTCTTTCTACCGTGCCTGAGTGTGCTGCTCTGTTTAGGCGGCACAGGGCGCTTGCGCGAATTGAAGTGAAAACTTCTTTAGCGGCGCTGAGCACTTTTTTTTGTATAATAAACACAACGTTAATATTGAAGTTTTCACTTCTGCCGGCACTCCCGGAGTGCTACCTTTTTTTTGTATGTTCATTCTAGTTGGCATTATAATGTGTTTTGTGTGTATAATAAATAAATAAAATAAAATAAATGCAGCCAGCGTCTTGAAGACGCGACGACTGGTATATATAAATATCAATTAAGCTACCTCTTATTAGTTTGCAACAGTCTGTATTTAGCTCAACTGTTACAATTGTAAATGCTAGTTCTAATTTTATTTTATTGTAATTAGCTTCACTACATAATATATAACAAAGTCGCTTTCTCTGTCCCTATGTATGCTTAAATCTTTAAAACTACGCAACGGATTATGATACGGTTTTTTTAAATAGATAAAGTGATTGAAGAGGAAGGTTTATATGTATAATAATAGTATTTTATTGCACCCGCGCGAAGCCGGGGCGGGTCGCTAGTTGTTGATAAAGAAAATCTAGAAGCGCAACATTGTACCTACAAGCCAGCAAGTAAAGATATTTAGTTAATGATTATATCGGGTATTTATCGCGTACCTTCTGTTTTATTTCCCCTACGTTTCTACCGCGTCGTGATCCGACTGTACTGCAATTGGACACGGTCAGTGTAGTGTGTCGTAATAAGAACTTGGACATTTCTGATTCTGAAGACAAATTGAGGGTAGTCGTGGATACTGCCGTCAATTCTCGGCTGTAACTCCGAGTACATCCAGTCGCCCCGTGACCACGATCGCTGTAGCGCGGTAGAAACGTAGGGGAAATAAAACAAAAGGTACGCGATAAATACCCGATAAAATCATTAACTATGTTAACAAATCGCGAAAGTTTAAAAAGTTTTAAAGATATTTAAACACGATTCTACTTCTGAGTGAATCCACGATTCTCGTCTGATGGTGGCGCCTCACATGGGCTTATGACTTGGTTCCAACGCTGGCTACCAATAGAATGGCCAATAATTGCAACCAAGATTGCGGCCTCATATGGGCTCCAATATAATTGGGCAAACACTCATGCCAAGAGCATTGGAAGGCTGGACGTTCGAGCAGGTATCATTTATTCATCAAATTTATTGCTAGCAAGTCATGTCGTAGAGCGCGTACTGATGCAACCAATGTGTGGATCGAGAACTGACGTTGGACCCAAGCTGCCCCCCCGCCTACACACTTCACTCCCCTCGCCTTTGAACTTGTACAAAAAACCGACACAAGTCGGGTTGACATTGGCTATTGGACGCAATGTTCCGCTTTTATCCAATAATGTTCCAAGATCGATCCTCACATTGGTGTGTTGGATCCAACAGTATAACTTGGAGCCAACATAGCCCATGTGAGGCGCCGGCATGAGGTACAATAAATCTGATTGTATAAAGGAGAGGAAGGTAAAAAATGTAGTCAGACATTCTTTCCAGAGCTCCATGCCTTTGTACGTAAAGATTTCTGTAAACAAGGCTTGTTGGAGTAATATAACAGATTATGAATGCTGCTTTGTAACTGAAAGCACTTATATTGAGACTTGATTCTCTCAGCGACTTCGCACGCACTTTTCTGGATATAAAGAAGTCTCTAGGAATACCATTCCCATTCTAAATTTCCACATTTCAATAACATCTGTTTATACATATAGGTACTTTTATTACGACAACTGTATAAATGTGTAACTGTATAAGGTGTCGCGTTGCAAATGTGGCGCACATTTGAAACGCGACACATTTATCGCCCCCGTATATATAGCAGTATGGTGCTGACTTTGAATTTGCACCACCCAAACTCTTCCTGCGGGTGTCGTAAGAGGCGACTAAGGGATATCCACCGGGGGCGGGCAGCAGCGCCCCCTGCAGAACATTTCTACCACCGAACTGCTATCCCCAGCCCGCATGCCCAGCGTGGGGATACGGGCATTACCTTCCATGTGATAAAAGCCAATACGGCGCTTATCAGGGGGAGGCCTGCGTCCAGTAGTGGACCAATACAGGCTGTTGAGGTTGAGGTTGAGGTATATAAATAAAATAAATAAATAAATAATGCTGGACAATTCACACAGCATTATCTAGCCCCAAGCTAAGCAGAGCTTGTGTTATGGGTACTAGATAACTGATATACTTAATACAATGCACTAAATAGATAGATATTTTTTTATTATACATAGTAAACATTCAGAACGCCCTGGACAAATGTCTGCAGATCGTACAAACATTTGTCCCGAGGCGGGAATCGAACCCGCAACCTCCTGCGTCGCAGGCAGACCTTCGCCCGCTGCGCCACAGGGGTCGTCATATGGTTGTCGCAAACCTGGAAATCACAAATATGTTTATTCAACTTTTTTATATATTAAACTTATAAGAATTAGGCCGACCGACTAACTTTCACACCGTCGTCTATCACACTGGTGTGAAGGTTAGGAATACAAGAATAAAATTAAAAATTTCGGTCAGCGAATTAATATTGCCATTCAACGTGGCAATGCCGCTAGCATTCTGGGCACTCTGCCTTCTGGTGACGGCTTAGAATTTTTTAAGAAATAGATATATGTGTATACTAGTTGTTATTGTTTTATTCTGTTAATGTAATTTTCTATGTGCTAAATAAAAATCTATGACACAAAAAACCTAAACGAAAATCTTTCGATTGGGAGCTAACGATACCACAGACAGATACACAAATACTCAGAAATGTTAAACTTATAACACCCCTCTCTTTTTGCGTCGGGGGTTAAAAAAAGCAAGGTAAGGTAATAGAGTGACTTTGTGAATTTGATATGAGTCAAGTAGCTAGGATAATGTAGATGGGTAATTCTCACGGGGCTCAAAAATACGTGTCCGGCTCGAAAAAACTAACTAAAAGTATCCCTAGCCCTTTGATTTTTTTTTGTATAGTAGATTAGACAAAAATACTAGGGAGACCTATTTTTGTTTTTTAATTTTCTTATTCTTAATATGTAAAAATAAATAAAAACCTTGGAAATATTGACTTTTGTGGTGCGTCCGTACCTCATGTTCCACTGTTAAAACATTTTTATATTTTTTCCTATGAATAATAGCACTATTTCACACAGGTTCACAAATAACCAGATAGTTACTAGCTTAACTGACACTATTACTACACAAAAATAAGCTTTAGTTGAAAAGTTAAAACTAGATAACTTCGCGTCCGACGTTTGGCGTTGATACCCCTGGCGCGCACTCATTCATTCATATATACTGTACTTTAGTAACTACGTAAATAGTTGTTAGACCGAGACAAACTATCAGTTGCGGTCCATCAGTGGTGTGGACAACACTTCTCTATCTCTCCGCGTCGCTCTGTTATTAAGGTAAGTAATCACTTTCCGTGGCTTGGTATACCGCAAATGTTGATTACCATGTAGACTATAAATTCGTTTATACTAATCCTATTGTTTCAATGATTGTAATAATATATGCCTTTTGGGTTCCTAATTTCGACTGCAGACGCCAAAGTAATGTATACCAGCAATTTAGGAAATTATTTAGGATTTTGTACTTTTTTTTGATTATCGTGGTATTGATTTTCATGTTTTCCATGGGCAAAAACTACACAATGTCAATTTAAACCATGAAAATTAAATTTGCATGTTGGTTAACATTTGTATATGGTTTATTTTTACAATGTTACTCAGTACAGTCAGTACTGCTCACTGGGAATATGGTCTACTCACGAGAAGATCGCTTAGTTGCAAAAACATTGGCTGAAAGACGGAGGAGAGCCCTAAATAGAAATACAAATACAGAAATACAACTTATTCAAAAAGCCAATTTACTTATCAATAACTTTTGTACCTATATATACACAGCGTATACAACTTTTTAAATAATTCAAACTACACATAAATACAATAAAAAAACTTCTGTAATTAAATAATCAAGAATAATTTATTAAAAAGTCACAAACCACATAAAAATATTAGAATTAATAAACATCAGTAACTGTTTTCTCCAGTAATTCTGCTATAGAATAAAAATTTTGCTCGACAAAATAACGTTTCAGACGGAACTTGAAGCTAGTTAGACTGCTAGCAGCTGTGACAGCTTCTGGCAGTTGGTTGTATACTGCCGGACCCATAACGTGAGTCAACTTTGAGGACTTCGTGAGGGAGCGGGCGATAGTCGAGAGCTTTCCTGCGTTCCGCGTCCCATACGAGTGGGTGTCGCCGTTCTTCATGTGTTTATCTAGGTTTAGCCGAATATACACCGCCACTTGCATTATCACAATGCTGGGCAGTGCCCAGTCCGCAGCGCACCCCCATAGCTCAGCACCATACTGTAGCACCGAGTGAACAGTTGCGAAGTAACAGCTTCGTGCCACCTCCGCCGGAACCACACGAGCCAACCGTCGGAGCGCAAAACATGCGCTACGTATCTTTTCGCATATTTTGTCTATGTGGCTCAAGAGGAACGAGAACATTATGTTGGAGACAGATGACCCCTGCGCTATCCCCATGGTGGGTGAGAGGGGCTCTGATCGCTCAGTACCACCGACAACAATTTGTGATCGCTCACATAGCATCTCCGTAAGTACGGCGAACGATGCTCCCTCGATCCCATAATGGCTCATTTTGGCAGCAAGTACGGCGTGGCTGGCCACGTCGAAGGCTTTAGATAGGTCGCAGCACAACACGGCCATCTGCAACTTCTGCTTGCACGCTGCCAGCACCCGCCGCACCACCTCGCGCGTCAGTGACGTCGTGGAGTAGCCGGCGCGGTACGCATACTGCCGAGGCGACAGGGCGTCCGTCGCCAGCAAGTACTCCACCAGCCGACTGCTCAGCCCGTTCTCGAGAACTTTCGCAATAGCTGGTATGATCGATACTGGCCTGTAGCTATTCATGTTGTCTGGGGGACACTTTGCTAACTTCCGCCCGAATCAAGCATAATACAGAGAAATACTCCGTTCAGAAAGAAAAAGATAGGCAACGGTATTTTCGAAAGAAAGAAGAAAGAAGGGAAGATAAAATCAGTTAGTGAATTAGATCCTCGTTAGCAATGAATTGCTAGAGAGAAAAGCAGATTCTCCTCTAATAAACGAAATAAAACTCAAAAACTGATTAAGAAGTAATTATAGTAGTGATTTAAGGGTGTTTTTTTGATGTTAAATTTTGTTTGTTATACTTTCTTAGAGGAAAACTACAATTATAAAATGATTGAACCTTAATTTTAAGAAACTTTCAATCTACTTTCTACTGAAAACACATTATTTTATTTATAAACCATCCCGAAATTCCTTCTTACAATGATTATGTTATGCTAATTCACACAAAATGTATGTTTTAAAATATAAATGTCGAATATTTTTATATATTTGATTTCGGTGATATGAATGCTGATTTCCGTGGACACCATATTTTTAACATTGAATAACTTCGTAACCGTTGAGCCAATTAAGTGCCCTCTGCTACCAATAAATTTTAAATTAAATCTTTAATCAGAATATTTCATCATTATGTGTAATTTCTAGAAAAAAAAATGGGACACGAAAGTCAACCAAAAAATGAGTTTCTGAAGAATGACCCAGATAGACTACTTGACTAAAATTTGGCGCAATAAATAAATGTTTTCTGTATTATTTGACATAAGAAACCAATTTACATAGATTTTAGATATTAAAAGTATAAGGCGACTAGGTACATATTTTCTATTTAAAAGTGTTTTTTTTTTTATTAATTTTCGATTTTGTACTCTGAAAACGCCGTCGGCCATGTTGTGACGTCATGGGCCTTCAAGAAAATTATGTCGGATCGTGTACGAGTGAAATTCGCTATGTTGTCTGTTTATATCTTTACAGTGATAAACGTTTCCTTAATGTCAATTGTTAGATTTCGATCTATATGACGTCATAGCACAGATAATAAATATGAAAGGCGGACAGCGTTTTGCCTGCTTACGAAAAGTAAACTTTTAAAATAAAGTTTTGCTATTTTCTAGGTCCTAAAAAAATGGTTGTTATCATTTCTCTCTAACGGAACAGACCTATCTTAAATTACCTAGAAAACCGACCTAGAAAACAGCAAAACTGACCATTTATTAAAGTAGGCTTAAAGAAAGGGTCAACTCCCCTATGCCTAGCTATAAGATGGTTACACGTGGGCTACGAGAGGGCTACGAAAAAGCCATGAGATGGCTACGACAGAGATATGAAGGAGCTACGAGAAGACTACACGTGGGCTACGAGATGGCTACAGCTAGGCTACGAAAGAGCTACGAGATGGCTCCGAAAGAGCTACGAGAAAGCTACGACAGGGATATGAATAAGCTACGAGAAGACTACACGTGGGCTACGAGATGGCTACAGCTAGGCTACGAAAGAGCTACGAGATGGCTACAAGATGGCTCCGAAAGAGCTACGAGAGAGCTACGAGAAAGCTACGACAGGGATATGAATGAGCTACGAGAAGACTACACGTGGGCTACCAAAATGGCTACGGCTAGATAACGAAAAAGCTACGACATGGCTACGAGAGAGCTACGACAGGAATATGAAAGGGCTATGAGAAGACTACACGTGGGCTACGAGATGGCTACGGCTAGGCTACGAAAGAGCTAAGAGATGGCTACAAGAGAGCTACGAAGGTCTCCGAAAGAGCTACAAGATGACTGCACGTGGGTTACGACATGGCTACGAGAGAGCTACAAGCTATAAAAAAGCTACGAGATAGCTACAAGATGACTACGAAAGAGCTACGAGATAGCTACAAGATGACTACGAAAGAGCTACGAGATAGCTACAAGATGGCTCCGAAAGAGCTACGAGATGGCTGTACGTGGGCTACGACATGGCTACGAGAGACCTTTGAGGGGGCTACGAAATAGCTACGAGATGGCTACAAGATGGCTCTGAAAGAGCTACGAGATGGCTGTACGTGGGCTACGACATGGCTACGAGAGAGCTTTGAGGGGGCTACGAAATAGCTACGAGATGGCTACAAGATGGCTCCGAAATAACTACGAGATGGCTGTACCTGGGCTACGACATGGCTACGAGAGAGCTACGAGATGTCTACAAGATGGCCACCAAAAAGCTACGAGATAGCTACAAGATGACTACGAAAGAGCTACGAGATGATATACAAAATGTGATTTCGTTTTTGTATGAAAGGTACAAAATGATGATAATGATGTCCTCCTAGCCGAATTTCGACCACGGTGGCCAGTTTCAATGGAGACTAGCCAGGTGCGCAAGACATTTACAAAGATACGCGAAAAGACACGAATTTATGATCTGCGTACACTTTCCTTCCAATATTTATCCAATATGTATATTTATGGATAGATGAAATAAACAAATCAGCTGGCATAGACTGGCTAATCAAAGCTCAAGACAGAAAGTCATGGAGTAAAATGGAGGAGGCCTTCACTCGATGAGAGGTCCTTAATAATACCATTATTAGTATTAATTTTAATTTAATTTTTTATTATTAATTATTATTTTGTTTAAATCAAGTGTTATAGGTACTGCATATTATTCTACTCATAATTAATATTGTAAAATTTTATTTTATTACGGAAATGAAAAAGGCTTTATAATTATTATTATTATGTATATTTATGTCTTTCAATAATGAGCGGTTGGTTCTCAATACACAAAGTCCTTGAAGATTTCAAGTCCTCTAATTTTAACAATTATTATTTCTATAATTATGTCAGTGCGCGGGAATCGAACTTCCAAGCTCCAACGTCCTCTGTGGCGCATTAGGCCCTTCGCCTAATGAGCTACAGATGTCGACATAATAGTGCGATGAAAATCATGGTTCCCTTCAACCTGCTTAACCGTAATCCTCGTGTTACACTAGCATAAGGGGTTAGAATAAGAAAAAGTAGCGCCACTTCTTATTTACTTCCATACAGCACACCTGTGAACAGATTACATATTCCTTATTCACAAAGAAAATATACTAGTATTTACAATTGAAACAATTGAGCTAACTACTGACTGTCTAGGTAGCTCAACTGATCCATATCAACACCAGTCGTCGCGTCCCCGCTACGCTGGCTGCATTGCCCCGCTGTACGGCAATGCTGATTCGCTGTGCCAGATATTCACCAGCTCTCGGGTCACGCGTCGCTTCGACCAGATTATTCGACGATATTATTTGATTCTATCCATGACTATTAAATAACATGAGGTGGCGCCACTTTCTCACTACCCCACGCTACACAAATCAATAAAGGCCGCCACACACCGTACCGTAAGATCAAAGGGCCCACTGAACACGCTAAGTTCCTTACGCCTGTTACCCCCTTTAGTCGCCTGTTTAACCCTTTCGGGCGCATCGTCACAGAATGTTCCGGATATTAACTACAAGAGGGTTTTTTAATCGATTAGATCAGTTTAGCCTTTGATGCAAGTGCATAGATGTTTTTTACACACTCGTGCACTATAATATGTCCTGCTAGGGTTCGTTGAGAAGCGCCGCCGCTGTGACCGAAAATTTGGTTAATATGACATCATAATGTAGAAAGATGTTTTCGATCTCTTAGAATAATCGAATCGAAACTTTGATGTCTTCGAAAAAAGAGGAGGATCTGTGGATGTTCCGCTGTAGGTATGTCTTTTTTAAATGTAATTTATGGACCGATTTTGATGATTCTTGATAGTTGTATAGATGATGATTTCGAGGTGGTACCTACCATAAATTTTATTGCTCATGTCATGATATTCTTCTTCGTTCATTCTCAACGACCTCTGTGGCACAGCGGGCGAAGGTCTGCCTGCGACGCAGGAGGTTGCGGGTTCGATTCCCGCCTCGGGACAAATGTTTGTACGATCTGCAGACATTTGTCCAGGACGTTCTGGATGATTTCTATGTATAATAAAAAATATTTATCTATGTAGTGTATCGTATTAAGTATATCAGTTATCTAGTACCCATAACAAAAGCTCTGCTTAGCTTGGGGTTAGATAATGCTGTGTGAATTGTCCAGCATTTTTTTTTTTTTATATATTTAATATGTCCTGCTAGGCTCCGTTGAGAAGGGCCGGCGTGACCGAAAATTTGGTAAATATGACATCATAGATAGATGTTTTCGATCTCTTGGAATCATCGAATCGAAACTTTGATGTCTTCGAAAAAACAGAAGGATCTATGGATATTCCGCTGTATGTGTTTTTTTATGTATGTTCGTCGATTTCTTCGTTATTTATGGACCTATTTTGATGATTCTTTAATAGTTGTATAGACAATAATTTTAAGGTGGTCCCATAAAAAAAATTATTCAGGGACTAGTGACTTGTTCCGCAAATCTTAACGAACATCATAAGATACATATATATATAAATAGATATATGGTTTATTTGGTTCACAACTGGACAGCAGCTCGTAATGTATTTAGTGTTTCTAATTTTTTTAAAGTATATTATTTGTGGTAAGTTAAAAGGTGAAAAAAAAATTTTCATGAAAAGACATTTAAAATAACTGGTTGAGGTTTATAAAATAACTAGCTGACCCGCCCTCAATTTTACTTCGCGTCGCTAATTTATAGTTGTATCAATAAATGATTCGTTATCTTTACCAGAATTCTGTTGATTTTATAATCCTTATAAAAATAAACAGTGTATAAATTATTTTTAGGTACCTTCCTACCTACTTACAAAATAAAATAAAATAAAATAAATTCGACTCCAGTAATCTCTTGTTCCGCATGCAAAAAACTTGTCAGGCTCTGCGCAAACTGTCTGCGTCAAAACAAAACGTGGACACTTTTGAGTGTCATTCTTGTAAGGTTCTAGGTATCTACGGGGAGGCCGCAAAGCCGCATACTTGATCGATGGTAAGTAGAAATAATTAAATGGAGTTATACACCTAAATAGATAGTAGGTACCAAATTTCATCTTGATCGGTTCAGTAGTTTCGGAGAGGTAACAAAAAATTCACATTTCACAAACTTTCGCGTACCTGTATTAGTAGGATAGGATAGTATTAATAAAAGTTTATCTAATCTTATCTTAAAGCTTACAAATACGCAAAAACGAACTGCATCTGCTATCTAAATTACTTGTAGAACCTAGAAAATAGTAAAAACCCGATAATTTTTTTCAACGTGACCGAAGACTTAAGGCTGAACGAGTCGTTCATCTTTCCATACAAACGTGGAAGGGTAACGACTACGCTGTTTGAGGTTGACCATTCAAAACTAAGGATAATATCAATTTATCTCGTCAATATCTATGTTTGTATGCAGCCAAAACAGTAAAACAAGTATACATTTGAAAAATACAAGCTTCAAAACTTTCGTATTTCAACACTGATTTTAGCCCAACTTTGGGCCAAAATAAATAATATACGGAGAAAGAAAAACTCTAAAATTAAGCCCGTACCGATATAGTTTAGTTATTCAAAAGTTCAAATACATTTATTCTGATATGATATACTCAATAGTTTTTCATTAATAACCCTTGTGCTAAAAGTCTATTCGCATTTTTTACGCGGCCGTTTTACGAATTCATTCTAGCGCGTTGTGCATTTCATTCTAGCGCGCGGGTATGTCTATTGTGTCAGGTGAGATAGCATACACTTAGGGGATAGTCCCCGAGGGCCCCGTTCCCGGCGGTACCCGATTTCTAATAAAGTACCTTGACTCTACCGATTAAAAGTCAATCTTGCAAAAATGTACTATCAACGGAAAAAGTGTTGAACCATTTTTGAAAATACTTATTATACTTGACTTATCATTGAAGATCAGGAATAAATGATACTGGCTTTGTAGCTGCCCTGGAAGCCCATTATACAAGGAATCTGTTTGTTTGTGTGCCTAAGTTGACTGTTTGTACTAGTTTTTAGCTTTTTTTAATTGCCCTTTGGCAACATTTATATAACAAAAAAGTGCTCTATACTATGTCTTTCATTACAACTCCTACTGCATAGGCCGCACCCACTGATGAGTTGGCCTGGACGACTTGTGCAGCCTTAAGTTTATTTTTCTATCTATTATTTTTCATACTCACCAAACGAATCTAATCTCAACCTTACTCCCCTCACATAAGGATGTCCTACACTTGCACGGAAGAGAGACGGAGGGCTATTATCTCACGGCCAGCATTAATTGGGTCAATAATTGAGATAGTGACGTCACTGTTCATTTAAATTACTCCGGAAACTTTCGGAGTTACCTACTCTGAAGTCCGGAGTCGGTGTCATTTAGATTTTTCTATTATTTCTGTATATAGGACCAGAGTGAATATATTATGTCTTCTAGTCGAGGCATTCGTTATACATCGTCATCTTACCATCAGGTGAAATTATGTTATAACGAAGGTGTATCACATCACACTTATTTTATAAATGCGAAAGATTGGATGGATGGATGTTTGTTACCTCTTTATGCCAAAACTACTAAACGGATCGGGCTGAAATTTTGCATACAGGTAAGTCTAACCCTGGAATCAAACATCCTATGTTTGATTCCAGGGTTAGACTTACTGACTTTTTATCCCATAAATCTGTTCCCATGGGATAGAAATAACCTCAAAACGTTTCCATAGAAACAACGCGTGCGAAGCCGCGGGCAAAAGCTAGTCACACTAATATTATAAATGCGAATGTTTGGATGGATGGATGGATGGATGTGTGTTACCTCTTCACGCCAAATCGACTGAACGGATCGGGCTGAAATTTTGTATACAGATAATTATAATCCTGGAATCAAACATAGGCTACTATTTATCCCATAAATCAGTTTCCATGGGATAGAAATCACCTTTAAACGTTTCCATAGAAACAACGCGTGCGAAGCCGCGGGCGGCAGCTAGTTTACTATAAATAAGAAGTCAAGTCCGAATAGGACTCGCAAGCTAAGGGTTCCGTATAGTTGTAAGACCTTCCTCAAACTCAACAGCCTGTAGTGGTCCACTACTGGACGCAGGCCTCCCTCTGATAAGCGCCTTATTGACTTTTATCACATGGGGGGTACTGCCCATAATCCCCACGCTAGGCATGCGGGTTGGGGATCGCAGTTCGGTGGTAGAATTGTTCTGCAGGGACGCCCCCAGTGGATATCCCTTAGTCACCTCTTATGACACCCGCGGGAAGAGTTGGGGGCTGTGTGGTGCCGGCTTAGAATTAATACCATCCCAACTCCCAATAGGTAAATAATCAAGGTCTATTGAAAACAAAAAAATATATTTTTATTTAAAGATATTAATTTAAACTAATTCGGACAAAGTCTGTCGAACTGCGAGTTTCCCATCACTAGGGAGACAATGAGGCCTCGGCTTTCAAGAGACAGGTAGATAGGAATAGGTATAGATATGTCGCAGCCGGATCGCAGAATCAGCCCGCTTGTTAAATGGCTAGGCCGAATGCAAAACGGCGAAAAATAGATTTATTAAAGATACCAAGACTGTCTCTGCCCACCCTATTCCATCCATGCAATGTTAATTGTAAACTCTACAAGATACTTCCGATGAATTATAATCGTAAGAACTTTCAAAACATTTTAACATAGACAAAAAAGTCGCCTAAGCTTTTGAAACTTGAGCAAATTCCTTTTGAAGTGGCCGAGACGCCTCAACGCCCACTGCAAAGGGCTACAAAATCTATAGAAACCTCCTCGTATAGAACCTTCTCGGTTGAACGATCAAAGAACCATCGCTACGCCTGATTAAAGAAAATAAGCTGTTTAGTCTCTGCCCAGTTCGCTGACCAATGACCAGCCACGCTTGACGCGTTCTCTATTTAAAATTATGATGTCGAATTGGCCATTTGAGCGTGGACATTGGGTGGGTAAGCACGTGTTTTTTTCGCTCCAGTTATAAAAGCGCTGTTTCGAAGGCTGATTAGTTCTTTTATGTTATTTATGTGAGATAAAAGGATTATGTAATGCGTGAAATTCTTTGTCACGTGGTAGATATTTTATCGGTATTGTTTGACCGAGTTTAGCGCATCCTCTACGGTCTGGCTATCTAGACCAAATGAAATAAATCGTATGGCTATATGATTATCTTTGATTTTTCCTATCGTTAATACCAGAATATTAACAAATCTTGTGTTTTTAAATTTTAATATTTTTTGCATTGGTTTCCGCTGTCGTTTCCGCAAAGAACTTGTTTTTTTTAACCGACGAAAAACGGAGGAGTTTCTCAAGTCGTCGCGTATATTTTTTTTATCTATCCACGCATAACTTTTTACAGAGTAGTCCGATTTCGATAATTCTTTTTTTATTGGAAATGGTATACCCCGAAGGTGATTCCATTTTAATTTGAAAATCCAACCCTAAGGTTAGGAAAACAGGGGAGGATTGATTGTTCACTCACTGATTGTAATGTTTGACCACGCATAACTTTTTACAGAGTAGTCCGATTTCGATAACTCTTTTTTTATTAGATAGGGTATACTTCAAAATGTGTCATTTTGAATGTTTGGGTGTCATTAAACTAAATAAGACAAAATTTTAACTAGATGTCGCCACTAGAAGAATTTGAAGTCAGTTTATCGTTACCTATTTAAAACACGCTAAATTATTTTTCTTCCTCTACGCCTGAAGCTACCGGTTATTTATAGTTTGTTGAAAATGTGTCAAAATTCTTTGGTGTAAACAGCCAAACCGATAAAAACATTCGGGATTTCTTAAAATGTATAAATTATTCGCGTAAATGAAGATTAAGATTGACAATGACCGCCTCGATAATACAGGCTGTGCAAATACTACTAAAGTGACATTACGAGAGAAGAGGTTATTTTAAGTTAAGATAAGACAAATTATACATTTTATTGGTAAACCTTTATTCACAAAGAAAATTATACTTTTATTTGCAAACAGTCTACGGGTAGCTCAACAGCTGATCCGTATTAATACCAGTCGTCGCGTCCCCGCTACGCTGGCTGCATTGCCCCGCTGTATGGCAATACTGATGCGCTGCGCCAGATACTCACCAGCTCTATAGATAGATAGATAGATAGATAATACTTTATTGTACCACACAAAGACAGATAACAATACAGAAATAAATGCTTAGAGTAGACGAAGTACAAAGGCGGCCTTATCGCTATGAGCGATCTCTTCCAGGCAACCTTGGGATGGACTGGACATGTAAGAACAAAATAGACGGTGGCACGCGAAAATAATAATGATAATAATAATAATACTTACACTACATACTATAATACCTACATATAGCCTACAAACAATATAATACACTTACATAAACATAAAATAAAGTTGTTTAACTTTGCAAGGACAGATAATGCTGATGAAGCAGTTTTTTAAAGAGAGGGAGTGATTTGGCACGTCTGATGTCCAGGGGGAGAGCATTCCATAGACGGGTAGCTTGTACAGTGAAAGATTTGTCGTAGAAAGTGGTAGTGTGGGCAGGGACTTTTAAGATGAGTGTTTCAGAGGAACGCAGAGAGAGAGAGTGAGAACTCTATGTATGGCCGCTGTATGGCACCAGCTCTTTTGTTATTGTTAGTTGCTATTTGTTAGTTGTTTTTATGTAGTTTTTATGGTGGAAATACCTAGTTTTAACTATATGTAACTTACAAATTGTTTATGCTGTGTTAAAGATTTCTTTCTTTCTAAAAATGGGAGATGTTTTGTTACCTTTTTTTATAAAATTTAACTAATTACGTACCTAATTTATGTTAGTTGCATACCAACCTATATTGTAAAGAGTGTGCCTATAGCCAGTGACGCACTCTACGCTAAGGTGCCTCGGAAGACCAGCGCTGGAGCTGTTCCCCGAGCTCTGCAGCACACGCTGAGTGCTAGCCGTGGTCTCACGTTGTTTATCTCTTTAATTCTTTTTGACGTGACAACGTCTTATAATTCGATAGAGCCGGCTGCACGCACGAAAAAACATGACGTCATGATGCGTTACCTCAAACATGACGTCATGCGGCGTTACCTCGCTCTGAGGCGTTCCATGTAAGGCTTGAAGTGCAAGCGATAGCGCTCGAAATCCGTCTCTCTCCTACTTGAGTGAGCGATGCGTCTGCGTTGTCACGTTCAACTATCGTCAGTAAACCGACTTTACAGACAACCAATTTTTATCATTGTATTTTCTTGTGTGTTTTGAACCAATAAAAGTTATTATTTACCAATGAGAGTCTGGTCGAAGCGACGCATGACCCGAGCTGGTGAGTATCTGGCACAGCGCATCAGCATTGCCATACAGAGGGGCAATGCAGCCAGCGTAGCGGGGACGCTTCCGACTGGTATTGATATGGATCAGTTGAGTTACCTGTAGACTGTTTGCAACAGTCTACAGTTAGCTCAATTGTTTCAATTGTAAATACTAGTATAATTTTCTTTGTGAGAATAAAGGCTAGTACCAACTAGTTGTTATAATGTTTAGTATTTATATAATACTACTACATAAATAATACTTTATTCAAAAAGAAAATTATACTAGTATTTACAATTGAAACAATTGAGCTTACTGCTGACTGTTGCAAACAGTCTACAGGTAGCTCAACCGATCCATATCAACACCAGTCGAAAGCGTCCCCATAAATAATATTTAGATAAGCAATATTTAGTTATAGAAAATATTTAGTTATAACTTAAGGTTTTTTGTTATTATAGTGCGTAACCCCACACTAAGGGTAATTTCTAAGAAATCAAATAATATCGCAAAAATTTTCGACTCCCACGTCACTTGACTTCGTGGTGTAGTTGGTTATCACATCCCCGTACTGAGGGGAGGACGCGGGTTCAAGTCCCGTCGAAATCGAAAATTTTTGCGATATTATTTGATTTCTTAGTTATAACTTATTTAGGACCCAGAAGTTAGTTTAAATATTTTTCAACCTAGAGTAATTAATTATTATGTATCTCATTTTAAGCCATCGAGCACATACCCAATAGAGAGGAAATGTCATTTATTTTGTTTAGACAACAATTCCGCCAAATCACTGCTGCGACAAGCATCACACCCCAGTTGGGCAAGCATATATTTTTATCGATATTGATAGTCAATGTTAAACAAAACTATTAGGTACCTACTAGGTACTACTACTTAGATCAAAAAATGCAATAATAAAGTGGATCTTAATTAATGAACTATGATGAAGTGGAAATGATCATAGGCAGATGTTAAAGTACCTACTATATACATCATACACATACATATACATACGTACCTATGTAGTTTATTAACAAATAAAATAATTTCTATTTCCAAATCTCACACATTTTTCCTTTTCATTCTCATGCACCATTAAACACCTAACATAATTTAATATTAAATATACTTAAGCTTGATATTCAAAGCAAATAATTCATCTTTAACACTAAGTTACACAGTACTTGTATAATGTAAATGCATCTTGTAATGTATAGGACATCACAATGTAGCTTTGAAACCACAAGCTCGAAGTCAATAGCTCTACATGTTTTTTTATTTAATTTGTTTTCTCTGTACCTACAAATTAAGATTAGTTATTTATTAGTTATGTTAATTTGACATAATTGTCTGATAATATTAGTTGGAGAAGCCACTGGCTCCTGTAACACAGTTTTTCAACTAGTTCAGGAGCCTGTGGACTTATAATGTCTGTTACATCTACTATTATGCCAATAAATAACATTTTTACTTTTACTTTTACTTTTAGATCGGGAGTATCGATACATAATTTATTATACCAGTACCACACTAGACACTAGTATGATAGACATTTACGAGTATAAGTGACAAATCACTGATGAGTTTCGAAATTCGAACGACCATAAACCTCTCTATTGGGTATGTGCTCGATGTTTTAAGTAAACCCTGTGTTTGTATGAGAAATAAAATAAAATAAATAAATAAATAATGCTGGACAATTCACACAGCATTATCTAGCCCCAAGCTAAGCAGAGCTTGTGTTATGGGTACTAGATAACTGATATACTTAATACAATACGCTACATATATAGATATTTTTACTATACATAGAAAACATCCAGAACGCCCTGGACAAATGTCTGCAGATCGTACAAACATTTGTCCCGAGGCGGGAATCGAACCCGCAACCTCCTGCGTCACAGGCAGACCTTCGCCCGCTGCGCCACAGAGGTATATATAAGAGCAAGAGAGGTATATGTAAGAGGCAATAGAGTTTAACGTTTTTGTTATTATAGTGCGTAAGCCTCGCACTCTGGATAATTTCTAATTTCTAAGAAATCATATAATCAAATAATCCGTCGAAGTCGAAAATTTTTGCGATATTAATTGATTTCTTAGAAATTAGAAATAGAGTTCTTTAAACCTATTCGCAAACCAGAGCCCAACATCCCCGCCGCTAACGAGACAACACAAACTAATATCGACCTTGTCGGTTACAGACTCGGGCAAATTGATGACCAATTTAGATTGACCTGGCTTGCTCTTCATAATTTACGAGGCAAGGGATACAGTGCGGCAACGATATCTGTGAAGACCTCGATCCTATACTTCTTGCGTCTACTGGATCAACCCATTGATGGATTAGATAAAAAAAATATAATAAAAAAAACGACAGTAAAAAAAACCACTTATATCCATCCATGGATTAGATGCGACATCTTGTTCCAATCTAATCCACGAATATCCATTCGTGGAAGGAATACAGTGCGGCAACGATATCTGTGAAGAGCTCGATCCAATTCTTCTTTCATCCACTGGATCAACCCATTGATGGATTAGATAAAAACTATAAAATAAAAAAATACAATTGACAGTAAAAAAAATCCACTCTAATTGTGTAAATAAAACCGGAATTTTTATGATATAGATGACTTTTTTAATGCTAAATTATAAGTACCTACCTAATTAGTTATAATTATTGCATGCTAAAGTATAGTGAGACATGAGCGCATTATTTTTACTTACCACCTTTATACCATGTTTGATACAATAAATATCTTTGAATCCATCAATGGATTAGATACGAAATCTTGTTCCAATCTTATCCACGAATGGATTAATTCTAACCAAACTGTCTTTACTTGCGAGGCGTGGATTACGTATTCAGAGTGTTTTTAATTGAGTGTCGGACACTCTTCCCAGCGATAAAGATAGTAATAATAATAACAAATCATAATAATAATAATCGGTGATTCACCGTTTTGAAATATTTTTTACTGTAGAATAGTTTTATAATATTATATTTTCTATAGTAAAAAATGTATTTTATAGACGAGATTGAAGAATTAATGAGTGTATAATAATAATCATAATCCTAATATATCTCAAGAGACTCTCGCTAGGAAGTTGGATCAAGGGCCAGATTCAAAATACTCCTGGACTCGGCGCGCATCGTCAGGAAGTACCTCTCTCTGCAGCCCTAGTCACCGACCGCTTGAGCCTATCTTCGCGGCCGGTGATTCACCGTGCCGATATATTCTTTACTGTAGAATAGTTTCTTAATTATATTTTCTATAGTAAAAAATGTATTTTATAGATGAGATTGAAGAATAAATGAGTGTATAATAATAATAAAAAGATTTGTAGGTTGCCGTTAGACTAGGTCCCGTCGCCACGAATCTCTTTCTGTTAGGTTAGTTGTTTTATATTAATTTGTTTGTATATTGCGGGCTTTCTCGGGCCTTATATTCTCTTGAGTATTTATGACTAATTTTAGTTATACTTTGTGACAAAGCTAGTGTCCTAAATAATTCGAATTAGTCCGTCAGTTAGATTATCAGAAGATATTGGACGCGTATTTTGCACTCTGGAACCGTGGTCCCACTGCGATGTCCACAGGTGGGACAAAACTTTTTCGTGGTCCCACCAAACACACACTCGCAGTGGGACCACGGTTCCGTCACTGTATTTTGTCTTTTGTCGGTTAAACAAAAAATATGTAGATATAGCCAGTTAAAGTTCCGCGTGACGTCACACCTTGCGACACTTTTTAGCAAGGTGTGACGTCACTAGCCACCCCCAAACTTTGACGCGCTTTATTTTTGTAATTTTTTGTTTGAATCACAAAAGTAAAAAGATGTCCATTTAAAAATTGTTTTATATGAATGTAATTTTACTATCGATGTGAGCGGGTTAATTACGAACCTTATTTCTGTTGGTGTTCTTCCAACACAAGAGACGCGCTTTCATATTGTATCGTTTAGCTACTGATAATCTAACTGACGGAATAAATAGAATAAAAAAAATTACACGGGACAGTACCCTAGTATAGTTACTAGGTAATTAAACCGTTTGAAACCATTCAAAGGTTGAAACCATTCTATCAATCTCTCCGTGCACACGCTATTTAGACTTAGAGTCGTTTTCAAAATAAGGATTCTACGTGACGATTCTGCGATTATACCATTGTCATAGAAAAACGATTGGGAAGCAGAAGCAGAACGCAGGTGTCGTAAGAGGCGACTGCAGAACAATTCTACCATTGAACTGCGATCCCCAACCCGCATGCCCGGGGTGGGGAATTACTTTTATTGAGTTCCGTTGTCCCCATTAACAGGTCAACGTCAATGGGGACAACAGGAACAAATTTTAATTATTTTTATTCAGTTCCGTTGTCCCCATTGAATGGGGATACCGTCAATGGGGACAACGGGAATACATCGGGATTATAGGCATTTGATCCATGGCCCCCATCTGATAAAAGCCAATAAGGCGCTTATCAGGGGAAGGCCTGTGTCCAGTAGGGTTTTCTACACTAGTGACAGATATATTAGTGGAACTATAGGATAGAGAAGAAGGTTGGAGTTCGATTCCCTCTGGACGACAAATGTGTTCATGATAATCCTTTAAAAATAAACCTTTACATTTTGGTAGATATTTTATAAAGCGGGTTTCTTGTTCGCTTCTTTATTACCTTAAAAAGATTGAAATGAAAAAACAAAGTGAACACTTTATTTTTAACCGCCTTCGCAAAAGGGAAGAGGTTGTATGTTAGGCGGTTTGTATGTTTTTTTTATGTATATCCATCTTCTTCTTCATTTTGAACCGATTTGTTTATATAAAATATCTTGTATTCTAGAAACGATCACAGCACACTTATATTATAAATGCAAAAGTTTGGATAGATAGATGGATGGATATCTTGTTACTTCTTCGCCTACTACTGAACGGATCAGGCTAAAATTTTGCAAAGATGTAGATAAAATACCAAATAGTCTACTTTTTAAATAAAAACTAGCTTTGTTCGGGACGACAGCTAGCTATAGCTTGTATAAATCAGTTCACATGGGATGAAATAACCTAACCGTTTCTATAGAATAATATAATAATAATAATCACACTAGTAATATAAATGCGAAAGTTTGGATGGATGTATAGATGGATGTTTGTTACCTCTTCACGCCAAAACTACTGAACGGATCTGGCTGAAATTTTGCATACAGGTAATTATAATCCTGGAATCAAACATAGGCTACTTTTCATCCCCTAAATCAGTTCCCATTTGATAGAAATCACCTTTAAACGTTTATAGAAACAACGCGTGCGAAGCCGCGGGCAGAAACTAGTAATATATAATAATGCTGGACAATTCACACAGCATTATCTAGCCCCAAGCTAAGCAGAGCTTGTGTTTTGGGTACTAGATAACTGATGTACTTAATACAATACACTACATAGATAGATATTTTTTATTATTCATAGAAAACATCCAGAACGCCCTGGACAAATCTACAGATCTACAGTCTACAGATCGTACAAACATTTGTCCCGAGGCGGGAATCGAACCCGCAACCTCCTGCGTCGCAGGGGACTGAGGGAAGGATGCGGGTTCAAGTCCCGTCGGAGTCGAAATTTTTTGCGATTATTATTTGATTTCTTAGAAATTACCTTGAGTGTGGGGTTACGCACTATAATAACAAAAAAAAACTTGAGAGGTGTCAAGGGACACCCGGATGGAACGAAGTTCCTTTCTAATTTCTAAGAAATCGAATTATATCGCAAAAATTTTCGACTTCGACGGGAATTGAACCCGCGTCCTCCAAAAATAAAAAAATTATCCAGAGTGCGAGGCTTACGCACTATAATAACAAAAACCTTAGAAGTTCCTTTCGATTAATTAGTGAAGGAATTGTAATAAAATTTTATTTTCTTTAATTTATTATTTATTATGTACAGAAAACCTGTAGGTATACACTCAACAAAAATAATCGTCGCGACACCACAGTGTTCAATGCGAAATAGAAAGACGAAACAAAAATAACTGGCTTGCTTTCTATAAGAGAGAGAGAGACAGACAGAGAAACACGCGCACGTCGCACGGCTTACAAAGTTTAAACGACACTTTTTGCTATAGTTCTATAGCAAAAAGTGTCGTTACAACTTTTGGTCTTAATTTTTCGTGTAGTATACCATAAGAAACTAAGATAAACCTTTTTGTTATCCTTCGTGTCCTAAGTAAGTTATTTTGAATATTTTTTTTTGTTTATGTATATACTAGTTGTTATTGTTTTATTCTGTTAATTTAATGTACAGATTAAATAAGAACTCACTGAAAGATAGATAGATAGATCAATACACAGAACAATTTAATAAGAACTTAATAGGTACTAACTATATAGAATATGGCACAATCGGCGGCCTTATCGCTAACAGCGATCTCTTCCAGGCAACCTTTGGATGGATAGGATCGGTACGTATTGAAGCTGACGGTGGCGTTATTGACGATGTACTAAGTATTAAACAATCAAGTAGGAGCTATAGAAAGCAGAAATGAAATCGTTTATTATTAATAGAGAGATAAAAGAGAGCAAACAGACACAAAAAAAAGGAATATAAAACAAAATAAATAAAGAATATCAGGAAGACTTATCAAGAGTGGACAGATAGTGTTGATGAACCATACTTTTGAAGACGGGAAGGGATTACTTATATGAAGTACTTATATGAAAATTTAATATTAATTAAATTTATTTAGAGGACAAGAAGTTTGACTGCAACTATAATTACGAATTATGTATGGTACTGATGACTCGACGCCTAGGTCAGGGGTCAATTCGTTATCTACGCTTTCTGATAATACGTTTGAGAATAAGGGTGTACGTGCACGCTTTGGAATTTTGAGTTTCGTATTTAAATCAGAGACTTTACAGATAGATAAATAAATAAATTATGCTGCCAATCCACACAGCATCATCTAATTTTAATTTTCTTTACTCTGGATAAAAACAATTTTAAAATGCAGACTTATTATGATATGCTTATTCTATGTATTTATATTGTATTTGTATTTATTCAAAACATTACACCTATCATTACATTACAGCTTAGACTACTTACATTATATGTGATTTTAAATGTACAACCAATCACATTATCCACAGATAATACAGAAATACTACATAGTATGTTACTGTTCAAAGGTAGCTTAATTGGTTATATTATACAATACAATACAATTCAAATACTTACTCCTTATTTCACACCAAGATAGAGAAAAGATAAACACAAAAACAGTTGCACAATGGGCGGCCTTATCGCTAAAAGCGATCTCTTCAAGTCAACCTTTATATTATCTTTTTATATAATTTAGAGCGATAGCCCCAAAGTAAGCAGAGTTTGTGTTATAGGTAAGTATATGTATAACTTACATATGTAAGTACTTAATTCATTACATACATAGTTCTTTTTATACGTGTATAAATAGAAAACGCCTATAACCCACTTAAATTGTTTAAAAAAACCTTTGGAGTTGAATCGTGTGGAAGGAGTATTTTACTACTAATACTTAAATTCTACTACATTTACTTAAATTCGAACAAACTATCCATGTTAAATTACCCAAATACGTTATCTGTCAGTATTTTGTGATTAAACTAGATAAATAAGACTGCAGCTACCGCCTTATTCTCCATGACCAACAGTGACATTAACATTCGCGTTCGAAATGGCCGCCGTGGCTTAAAAATAATAATATTAATAGTGCATTACAAAATAATAGTTTCAAACATATATCAATACTTGTAGGAGTCTAAATTAATTGTTTTATTTATTGATGGTGCAATAAAGTATTAATCTGTCTTTAAAATAGTAATATAATTATTGAAAACATAACCTATCCTTTTGGCTTAGCCGTAGTCGGGAAAAAAGTTTTGTTTTGTGATGTGACTTCATAGAAAATGTTTTTGAAATTGGGATTTTTGTTTTTTGGTAAGTTTTTCATTCTTGAAGATTCTACCATCAAAATTTAAATTTTTCATCGTAACTGTTCTACTTAGGTATTAAGTTTTTCCTTCGGGTGCACTTGGTATTATTATTTGATTCTATTTTGCACATTTTTAAGCAAAAAAAATCTAAATCAAAAACGCTTTATTTCCATAAATACACTAAATGTACACTTAGAAAAGGTCAAATTATAAAACTATACACTGACACGGAAATAAAGTAATATTTTTTTATTTCTGTCGCTTTGGTATGTAGACTAAAGTAAAGAAGCGACGAAGAAACTTTTAGCCTGTTAGTTTTTATTTTTCAGGCTAAAGTTAAAGGTTAAACTCCTCTGATCCGGTTGACGCACAGCTTTATAATGCGACGCGAAACAAAATGTCGTTATCCCTCAACCCTCTGGCACAGAATAACTATACAGGGTGACACGAAAAGGGTGTACTAAGCCGAAAGGGGATGATTCCGAACCCCGAGGGGATTAAATCAACTTGTGAATAACGATTTCGAATACCTATATTTCGAATACCTATATTTCGAATACCTACACTTCGAATACCTATATTTTTATTTTCTTTAAAATAATGCTTACTAATGTTTACTCTTGCATTATTTAACTTTAGAAAATATTTCACAAATGGTTTTTGCTTGTTTATTCAGCAAAAACCAGTGTTTTGTCTTGAAATTAAAAATGATAAAATTTCAAAACAATGATAATAATGTAAGAATACACGTAAAAAAAACACAATGAAGAAAAAACTCCCTCCATTTTTTTTCTGAATAAGTAGAAAGATATTTTCACCCCCTTTCGGCTTAGTACACCCTTTCCGTGGCACCCTGTACAGTACGAACCCTCTGGTTACAAACATCATTAAAACTTTCGTGGGCTCTGCATAATTTGTCCAGCTGATTGAGTTTATGATTACCATGGACATAACAATAGAAAACATATATTATTTTATCTTAATTCGAAAAAAGGAATATGTTATGTTCGGCTGAATGTATTTTTTTAAAATATGTCCACCGACTTCTACGTCAATTGTTTTTAAATGGTGTTGGTTAATGCGACCGATAATGGATGGAGGGATGGACAGATAAAAATTAATATGCATGGCCGCCCATTGTACTTTACCATGTGTCTTATGTAATGTCTCAGTTGAGCTGCCTGTAGACTGTTTGCAACAGTCTGCAGTTACAAATGCTGAATTGTTTCAATTGTAAATACTAGTATAATTTTCTTTGTGAATAAAGGCTTTAATGTCTCTTGTATTGTATTTTTGTTGGTGTACAATAAATAATTTTGTATTCTATTGTATTGTAAAAAGCCGGCCAAGTGCTAGTAACTCCCACGCGGAGGGTTTCATCCCATCGTTCAAACCTATTTCTCAAACTAAACTCAAAAATCACCAACTGATTGGAGACTTCTTTTTAGGGTTTCGAAGATCGGTTTCGAAACCCTTATGGTCTCGCTTTGTCTGTCCTTTTTTCCCTCCTTAATAACTCAGCAACTACCGCAGCTATCAACTTGAAATTTAAAATAACAAGACAATTCGTGCGCCTGTACAGATTTTAAGAAATAAAAATGAAAAAATACGGCGCATTGCGCGCTATTTTATGAAAAGGATAGGCATAGGATTTCATGTTCATAGGAGCGGGACAGAGCATACATTTTTGGAACGGCATAAGCGAAAAAATGATGTTTTTGCTTCATCATCATCATCAGCCTATATTAGTCCACTGCTGGACATAGGCCTCCCCTAATGAGCGCCATAGCGCCCTGTCTTCAGCTTGCCGCATCCAGCATCTGCCTGCAGTCTTTCGCAGATCGTCATCCCACCTGGCCGGAGGGCGTCCTACACTACGTTTGCCGAGTCGTAGTCTCCACTCAAAAACTCGTTTACCCCAGCGGTTGTCCGTTCTTCGCGAGATATGGCCGGCCCACTGCCACTTCAGCTTGCTAAGTCTTTGAGCTATGTCGATAACTTTGGTTCTCTGTCGGATGTATTCGTTACGAATTCTATCCTTCAAAGAGACTTTTTTCTTTTTGTTTTTGCTTATTTACAAGAAAACTACACAACTTATAAAGAAACTGTTTTATGGAACCAAATAACTAGTGATAACCTACGAATCAAAACAAAATCTTTTCTATAGACCGCAGGGTTCTTATTCATATTTATATTTCATTTATTGCATTCATAATTATAGATAGGTAGTTACATGAATATTTCTCTATTATAACACTAATTTCTAAGAAATCAAATAATATCGCAAAAATTACGACTTTGACGGGACTTGAACCCGCGTCCTCCCCTCAGTACGGGAATGTGATAACCAACTACACCACAAAGTCAAGTGACGTGGGAGTCGAAAATCTTTGCGACTTTCTACGGACTCAAGCGCCGTTAGCTCCACCTACAGGGGAACATTCTAACACTCTTAGTTGGTAGATCTTATAATTATGTACCCCGTCAGGGTGTAGCAAATTGAGAAGATGGTTACTAAAGTTAATATTTAATTATTTACTATCACATTAATAAGTATTATCATCAAAAAATTCAATAACTGTATAATAAAGATTTTTTAGTAGCATATTCTTTAGTAATTTATTAAAATTAATGTCAGATGTATCTTTAAAATCGTCAGGTATCTTATTCCTGGTTTCCTGAGATCTCGACCAAATTAGGTGCAAAATAGTGCACCTTAATGTTTTTTTTATCATAAACTAGCTACGCCCCGCGGCTTCGCTCGCGTGGAAATTTATGTTTCCCACTTTCTTAATTTTATCTTTTCTATAAACCTCACGGAGCCCGAGACCTTTCCAACGAATGCAAAACCGTGGAAATCGGTTCGTGCGTTCTGGAGTTATAGCGTCAGGAAGGAAAACCCGGCTTATTTTTATATAGGTAGTAGATTTTTGTGTTTTCAATTTTGAGGAACCCAAGAAAAAATGTTGAATTTAATGTAATCCTAGCTTTTTACCACGGGGATCCCGTGAGTACTGGAGATCTAGGTCTAGTTTGACAACCAAACCCGCTAGATTTTTTTAAGTACCCATAACACAAGCTCTGCTTACCTTTAACCTAGATGATACTGGAAAATCGTCCACCATATTTTTTTAAATTCTCTCTTACAGCGATCTCCCCCTCCACCCCCCTCGAAACCGGCCTGCGGCTCCTCTTCCCCCTCCAACGGACCTACATCTATGACCTCAAGAGTATTGTATCCATTGGCACTGAACCACACAGCGACACCAGCTCCTCATGGCTGATGGAGGGGCAGTTGACAGTACGTGCTGAAGATAACTACACGCGGGCGAGATTTTATCTGGATATCACTAAGGTATAAGAGACTTTTGACCATAAACTCAGAAGGATGGCAGGATCTCAACATAAAACACAGATATCGTATAAACTTTATGTATTGAAATACTTTTACAATTTAGAGGATGATTTTACTTTAATTTCTTGCAACGGAATTTACATAAAGAACAATTATGGAATAAACGAACTTCTTCTTACAAGCACAAAATGAAAATGGTAAGGCACATCGACAAGCAAAGTAGCAACGTTCGTCTAGCTCTGTGGTTTTCGTGAGAATGGGCTCCGATCGAGCGCGCTGACGCTCGTCGGCTCGTCTCGGGACTCATCGGCTCGTCTCGGGTCGCCAAAACAGGTGCAGCTGCGCGTGACTCAGGCTGCTTGTGCTTCTTGGGGATTTTCCGCTGTATTTTCAACAATAATAAATGATAATTAATTGTACCTAGTATTACATAGTTATAATATTATTTCAAAACACAGGTATTATTAATAAAACTGTAACAAAGGTAAGGGTAAGATGGCCGTGTGGTACCATCTTAGAATGGCCGTGTGTGCCGGTTTAAGGTCGTAGCACATGTATCAACTCGGAAAGGGATCGTCGCCGTATCAACTCGAGCCCTTCAGTATTAGTTTTATGAAACTCCCTACTGCAACGCACACTAATCGGAATCGTAACGTAATCGCCTCGCCTCGGGACAAGCTCACGAACCGCGGTGCGGTGCGTGGTCGACTTGCCGTTCCCGCGCTTACGGTTCTCCGTACCGTAGCTTACGTCTCTTCGTCCGCGCCCCTCCCGCGGTCTGCGTTGCTGAACTAGCGGCCGTCTGCGTTGCCGAAACTAGCCGTCAACCAGCAGTTGGCGAGCCGTAAGCGCGACGTCGCCTAGCCGTAGTCGAGTCGACGTATCGGAGCTTCTGATCCGCTTTGGTTTCGTGCTTACGTTAGGTTGACGATAGTTTGACGGCGACGCGAAAGGTGATACGGTTACGATCCCTTTCCGACTTGATACGTGTGCTATGACCTTTAGAATTTGCACCACCACCACTCTTCCCGGCACATCCCGGACACTCGACCATTTCTCCACACAAAATGCGCGTCTCGGCACATATATGTGCAACTACATGACAACTGTGTATGTGACGAGGTCACTTCAAAACTTTATACTTATCGTGCGAGTGAGACAGTTGCGAAAACTCAAAGACATTTTATTGTTTGTTTCCTCTCACAAAAAGTGAAGTCTCAAGACAAAAGAAATTTCATGTTTCCATGATCAAACAAAAACATCGAGCACTATTGGCGTTGGTTGTCAAAATCATTACTTGGCATCTGCGTTCCGTGAGTGCGCCGTACATCCCGTGCATTTGGAACGCGAACCGAACTCGAGTAGGGGCCGGCGGGGTGAGGAAGCTCTTTAAGGTGGGGGGTAAAGAGTGCCCAATCTATACGTTAGTAAGAAATCAAATAATATCGCAAAAAATTTCGACTTCGACGGGACTTGAACCCTAGACCTAGTATTTACAATTGTAACAATTGAGCTAACTGCAGACTGTTGCAAAAAATCTACAGGTAGCTCAACTGATAGGTACTTAATCTTCCAGTCTGAACTAGATTCAGTAATAAGTGCCTTTGAACAGGATTGGATAAACTTCAATGTTTCCCCTGTAGGTGGAGCTAACGGCACTAGAGACCGTAGAAAGTCCCAGAGATTTTCGACTCCTACGTCACTTGACCTCGTGGTGTAGTTGGTTAGCACATTCCTGTACTGAAGGAAGGATGCGGGTTCAAATCCCGTCGAAGTCGAAAATTTTTGCGATATTATTTGATTTCTTATAAATTACCTTGACCGAACTTTTGTGATTTTAAAAATCATCTGAGACTTAGATAATAGTGTTTAAAATCTACACTTGCGAGCTTTAAAATGGAATCGCTTCATCGCGAGTTGATCAAAACAATTTTTTTACAATTTATGTACAATGAATGAATGATGAATGCATAGATTGTGGTATTTCATTTGAAAGATAATTTTGTTACCTCTCAAGTGATATCAAGAAGATTTAAAATTAATTAAATTGGCTACCTAAATTTTGGGAATTATTGCAATAGGTCGAAGTTGCATCTATCGGCTTCTATCGGCGCCGGAGCTGGATTTCTCCCTCGTATCCGCTGTTTTAGCTCGTCCCACATATGCCAGATTGGGTTCAAGTCAGGAATAAGGGCTGGCCAGTCTAGTGTGGGAATGCCGACATGGAAGACGTCTGTCGGTACTGTCTAGTTACTGCTGCGGTGTGGCAGCGGACATTATCGTGCATTGAATCAAAATTTATCGTCGCCAAGAAATCCTGCGAAAGGGAAAACATAACTTAACTCATATTTCACTGCAAAGAAATTGTAAAAATTAGTCTTGAACAACCCTTGAAGCGATTACAGTTTAAAGCTCGCAAGTGTAGTCTAGTCAAAGTCGCATTCAGTTACAAGATCTAAGAACTTCACTCGATAGAAAAAAATCCCAAACTTACTCCTCATTCTACTGTTTTTTCAATATTTTGAGTAGCGAACTACTGATTTTTTACTTTCTTTTTATACTCAATTAAAGACACTTAATATTTCTAAACAAATTCGCAGAGCTTGACTTGATAAAAATATTTTCTTAATCACCATGTTTAAATAACTACAAGAAACACGAGCGCGGCAGCTTGGCAGGCGCGCGTTTTCCCTTACGCCTACTACTGGCCTTAATTACCTTTGTTGCTATTCTCAGAAAACAGTAATCGGCAATGTCACCGGCGACTCGAGTGGAACCAACAACCAAGGAGTGGAAGGAGACCTGTTCTTGAGAGAACCCTGGGAGCTGGACTATCAGGTAACTTGCTAGTTCTGACGATCTGTGACGCAGGAGGTTGCGGTTTCGATTACTGCCTCGGGAGAAATGTTTTAACGCTCTGCAAATATTTGTTCCGGGTGTTTTGTATGTTTATAATAATCTACCTTTATATATGACTAGCTTCTGCCCATGGCTTTGCACGCGTATTTTCGGTATAATAAGTAGCCTATGATCTAAGTTAGGCTTTGCTCTAAACGTACGCCAAATTTCATCTTGATCTGTTTAGTCGTTTTGGAGAAAATTCAGATATTAGTAGGACTGGCGGCCCGTCCCGGTTTCGCACGGGTAGACATTTAGTTTATAAACATAATTAAATAAAGCATAAGTTACTCAGGGATAATGTACCTATCATTATAATGGTGAAATAATTTTTGAAATCGGTCCAGTAGTTTTTGAATTTATTCGTTACAAATATACAAAAATAAAAATCTTTCCTCTTTATAATATTTTTTTTTATTATAGCACAATAACCTTTATTAACAAAGAAAATTATACTAGTATTTACAATTGAAACAATTGAACTAACTGCAGACTGTTGAAAACAGTCTACAGGTAGCTCAACTGATCCTAATCATTGAAGTCGATTATTAGTTCTTTTCTTATCTTTCAAATTTCATATTTAAAAAAAATTTAAAGTCATAAAATTTTGTTCAAAACAATCAAATTCGAAAACAACAGCTTTTTATTCTTTCATCATCATCATCATCAGCCTATATTAGTCCACTGCTAGACATAGGCCTCCCCTAATCAGCGCCATAGCGCCCTGTCTTCAGCTTGCCGCATCCAGCATCTGCCTGCAGTCTTTCGCAGATCGTCATCCCACCTGGCCGGAGGGCGTCCTACACTACGTTTGCCGAGTCGTGGTCTCCACTCAAGAACACGTTTACCCCAGCGTTTGTCGGTTATTCTTTATTCTTGTATATTTCAGGACAACGGCTTCATAAAGTCCATCTACGTGGGCTCGGAGCCGACCTGGTGCGTGAACCTGAAGCGAGGAATCTCCGTAAACTTTCAGCTGACAAGGATCACAGGTCCAGGCTCCGCGGAAACTTACTCCATGACTGAGGTACGGAGCTGGTGCGAACTGACACTAATAGAGTTCTAGGGTCATGGTCGCAAGAAGGTAGCTTGAAAGGTTGCTGTGATGGTGGAGCATCCTGGGGGATGGAGGAGATGGTAAAGGTAGAGGATTATGTGGTCAAGTTCTTTTCAGAATTACTCCTGCACTAAGAAAAGCCGAACCACCAGCAACAGCGTCCGTACGGTGCTATTGCTGGTGTAGAAAGACACGAACGAACTAAGAGACATGAATCAGGGAGCAGTGCCTAATGCAGAACAAATTTTACCACCGAAATGCGATCCTCAACCGGTCCAGCGTCGGGATTATGACCATTAGCTTTGTATGATAAAAGTCAATAAGGCTCTTATCAAGGGGAGGCTGATGCCTGTGTCCAGCAGTGGACTAAGACGACAGACGTTCTTTATTCAAATGAAAATCTTTGAAACTGCAGTATTTGTTACAAGTCACTTGAATATTTTTGAAAAGTTTAGAAGTAAGCGCCTTGATCAGAAAATCTGTTGTCCTGCAAATAAGTCTGCAATGTTTAATAAGAGCATATTTTGTATGGCACCTCGTATTTATAATCACCTTCCAACATGCATCACATAAACCAATACAATTTTATTTTTAAACTAAAAATAGGACAGTTGCTGATTGAGAAGGCATATTACAGTGTAAATGAATATTTAATGGACATTATATATTATACTAGCTGCGCCCCGCGGCTTCGCCCCCGTGGAAATTTATGTTTCCAACTTTCTAAATTTATTCTTTCATAAGAACCTTCTCCTGACAATAACAAACACAACAAAGAAAGAATTAGCGAAATCGGTCCAGGCGTTGTTGAGTTATGCGCTTACCAACACATTTTGCGATTCATTTTTATATTATAGAAGATATTATATTATAGCATAAGTCAATTAGTTATAATAATTTAGTTATTGACATAGTATTTAGTATTATACCAAATATGTTAATTTGCATGCTGTCAAGCTGATCATGGCTGTGCCCATTCTTTAATTTATTTGTCATCCTTGTAACCCATGTTTCGCAAAATAAATGAATTGAATTGAATTGAACTAATTATGCTGATTATCCCGATTGATGCTGAGGCATCTCCGTGAACTTTCAGCTGTCCACTGCTGGACCCAGTCCTCCCCCTGGTGAACGCCTTATTGGCTTTTATCTCATGGGGATAGTGGCCATAATCCCCAAGCTGGGCATGCGGGTTGGGGATCGCAATTCAGTGGTAGAATTGTTCTGAGGCGCTGCTGCCCGCCCCCCGGTGGATATCCCTTAGTCGCCTTTTACGACACCCGCGGGAAGAGTTGGGGTAGTGCAAATTCTAAGCCGACTCGAATTCTTAATAAAATTTTATTCTTCTTCAGCCCTGCCTTGACGAGATTTGTGTCATGGTATACACCGTGAAAGGGAATACCATCAAGAAATACACTTCCTTCCGTCTCCCCACCACCCGGAGCAGCTACAGCTGGGGTTCTGTCCCTTGGACCGCGGAGTATCCAGCAAGACCTGTGGTACGTTCCACTCTGTCTCATTATCATCATGTCTCTTGATTTTTTTCATCCACGCTTCCGAAATTGCTTTTGCTCTAGTTTGATTATCTTGAAAAAAGCTCTTGGTATGTGTGTACGGGCCAACTCGCACATTATGCTATACTAGCTTCTGCTTGCGGCTTCGCACGCGTTGTTTCTATGGAAACGTTTTGAGGTTATTTCTATCCCATGGAAACTGATTTATGGGATAAAAAGTAGCCTATGTTTGATTCTAGGGTTAGAGTTACCTTTATGCAAAATTTCAGCCTGATCCGTTCAGTAGTAGTGGCGTGAAGAGGTAACAAACATCCATCCATCCAAACTTTCGCATTTATTTATTACTTTTTATCCCATAAATCAGTTCCAGTGGGATAGAAATCACCTTTAAACGTTTCCATAGAAACAACGCGTGCGAAGCCGCGGGGCGTAGATAATATATAATAAACTAGACGATTGCCCCGCGGTTTCACCCGCGTAGTTCTCGTTCCCGTGGGAATTACGGGATAAAATATAGGATCTATTCCTTTCTAATACCAAAAAACGAATACCAATGGTATTTGTTTATTGTCCTCATTAAATTCCATTCCTAACGAATACCAAATTCGAAATCTTTAAATGAAATACAAAATATATTCCCAACGAATACCAAAACAGAACTTTTGGTACAGTCACAGAAACAATTTATTTTGCTTTCAAATAATTTAATATTATGATCATAATTTATAACCTGTACAAATTCATTTCATTGCGGCATTTTTATCTACGAGTACCATAAGTGAATCACTTGCCAAAAAATATACCTGCAAAAAAGGGTGAGCTTGCTCCTATTGTTTTAAAATCCGAAACAACCAATCAACTCAAGCGCCGCCGTGCAAACGAAGCTCCTTAAAATGTTTTATTGTTTTGGTGGAATAAACGTTAAGTCAATGAAATAAGGTCTGTTTTTTCTTACAATAATTATGTCCTTGCATAAATTATTGTATTACCTGTGTTGTGATGTTTTGTCAATTCCTCCTGTACTATTCCGTAAGGTGGCAAGCGAATAGTAGGTTACTAGAAACTCAGTGAAAGTGGTATCTGGTAAGTAAGTTTTTTAATATTTGTAATTATATGGTGTTTTAATTTTTTAATTATCTAAATGTTCGTTTATTCGTAAAATGTAGTATGTTTAATGTATATGTATTATGTATACTTAGTTAAATTTTTTAATAGATAAAATTCTTAATATGTCATGTCCAAGTATTCTCCGATTTAGATACCTATTAATGTATTTCTTTTCTTAGAAATGTCTGATGAAGCTCGGCCATCCACATGTTCGGGAATCACTGGAGTATAAACATTCATAAAAAGAAATAGTGACTTGGATCTACTAAAATCTGGTTCATCAATCATCATCATCATCATCAACAGCCTGTAGTGGTCCACTACTGGACGCAAGCCTTATTGTTTTTTTTTTTATAAAATCAATACACAAAAAAAGAGAATAAAATTGGAATAAAAATGTTTCTATAAGACTGATTTTGTTTAAATAAACACTACTTTGAATCACTTGAGCATTTTTATTACTGACTGTACCTCATACCATTTATCTTGTTTTGGTATTCGTTTGTGAATGGTATTCGTTAGGAATATAATTTAATGAGGACAATAATCAAATACCATTTGGTATTACTTTTTTGGTATTAGAAAGGAATAGATCAAATATAGCTTATGTCACTCCCTGAAAAGTAAACTTCCTAACGGTGAAAGAATTTTTCAAATCGGTCCAGTAGTTTAAGAGCCTATTCAATACAAACAAACAAACAATCAAATCTTTCGTCATTATAATATTAGTATAGATAATAAAATGATTAAAAAAGACCGCCCAGGGTAGTGACAGTGAATGACATTGAATGAAGTTTTAAATAAATAAATAAATAATGCTGAACAATTCACACAGCATTATCTAGCCCCAAGGTAAGCAGAGCTTGTGTTATGGGTACTAGATAACTGATATACATAATAATATTACATAGATAGATATTTTTTATTATACATAGAAAACGACCAGAACACCCTGAACAAATATCTGCAGATCGTACAAATATTTGTCCCGAGGCGGGAATCGAACCCGCAACCTCTTGCGTCGCAGGCGGACCTTCGCCCACCGCGCCACAGAGGTCGTTTTAATTCTATCGTCTGCGTTCACTATGCAATTGAAAAAGTTTATCTATCCATAAAGACAAGGGTTTTATTCCTCCTCAATTTTATACAGGATGGAAAGTTTAAAACACCTAAAAGCAATGGGACCACGAGCAATAACTATCTCTTGTGGTCCCATTAATGGGACAAAATAATGGGACCACGAGAAAACACCCAGTCAAAGGCTTCTCCAAACGATCCCATGCGCACTGTGTCGTGCGGTTCTTGACCAGAGCTGGGCCACGAAGTATCGTGTACGAAAACTGAATTAATTTGCAGGTTGACTCTATATCCTCAGCGGAGAGGATCTACGAGCTGGATAAAGAAAAAGGCTTGCTCAACCTAGAGCTGAAGAGCAGTTACCTGTACAAGACGCATGATCACTTATTGTCGGTCAATACTGAGTAAGTTAATACTAATGTATTAAAATTGTAAAAAAAAATTACAATCAAATAAAAGAAATAAATTAGAACTAGTATTCACAATTGAAACAATTGAGCTAACTGTACACTATTGGAAACAATCTACTGGTAGCTGAACTGATCCATATCAATACCAGTCGTCGCGAAGTCGCTACGCTGGCTGCATTGCCACGCTGTATGGCAATGCTGATACGCTGTGCCAGATACTCACCAGCTCTCGGGTCACGCGTTGCTTCGACCAGACGCTTAGATAGTTTTTTGAAAACCCGAAGAACCTCGGTACCCCACGAACCTAGTGTCTCGACTCCAAGGGGAGCAAATGTGTAGGCTCTGTCGGTACCTGCATATTTGCGCCTCTTGAGATTGAGATCCTCGGCCAAATCTGCTGCCTCACTCTCACGGATGTCCTCGGAAGAAGTTGTTAATTTAATTATTTTTTATTAATAGGTACAAACATTTTGCTATGGCAGGTAAGTAATTATTGTTATTGCTATGGCGCTCATTAGGGGAGGCCTATGTCCAGCTGTGGACTAATATAGGCTGATGATGATGATGATAAAAGTATTTAATTTGCAACTCGTTTCAGTAGGTGACTTCGCTCATATATCTACTTAGAACCTGTATAAGCCATTCGTAGGGCCCTAATAACAAAGGAGAGGGTTTTTGTAAATTGGTCCTCGTGTCCTGTGAGGGATTTCACTTTGGTAACACGGTGTTTCAAGTGCCAGCAATATGGACACGCTGCCAAGTTCTGCTGGGAGACGACCCACATCTGCAGCCACTGTGGAGGTCAAGGTCACTCAATTAAGGAATGTGTTAAAAACACGGAAGAACCCAAATGTGCTACTTGCCTACATTTCAGGAAGCCCAGTAAGCACATTACAGGTTGTGCTGAGTGTCCGGCAAAAACAATCGCAGAAAATAGGTATATAAACTCGATAGACTATGGAGGCGCCTAAAAGTGCCGATACAGTAAACATATTACATTAGTTATTTCTAAATACAAGATTCTAGTTTTTTAGCATCTGTATTTACTCGTATTATAGGTATCTCTAATATGTAGCCTAGTTTGGTGTTATTAGCTTATGTTATTTTGGAAATCTGCACTGACGCTTTGTTTTACTTTATCTATGTAATTATTTATACCTATGTATTCATTGTAAGCAATTTTGCCTGAGATACAGGTTTTACCTAGTTCAGGCACACGTAATCTATAGAATTTAAGTTATTATTATTCTCATGTTAAGTCTTGAGATATTTTTAATAAATTATTTTATTTTATTTTTATTATTACTAAAGTAAAGAAGCGACGAAGGAACCTTTAGCCTGTTATTTGTAATTTTTTGAGTTGGAGCAAAACCGGTCCCAAGCTTTTTTATCTTCTAGATAATCCGATATTTTATAGTACCTAAGCCTTTTTGCACAGCAAGGTTTTGACGATTGGTTTGAATTTATTTAGGTACTGATCATTTTCGCAACTCACTAGGAGTTTTGTTGTAGAAGCGTATACATTGCCCCTTAAAAGACAAATTTATTTTCTGTAGCCTAGTTGTGGGCACAGCGAGTTTATGTTTATTTCTGGTATTAAAATTATGTTTTTCGCTATTTTTAGGGAACCGATGTATATTTTTATGAGTGTACAATAAGTTTTCATAAATATATTGACATGGTACTGTCATTATGTTTCCGTCTCTCTTTATAAAGAAGCCCTATCAACATATTTTTTCTTTTCCAGTCTTTCCCTAACCTACAAAGAGGACCAGCCGTCTCCAAACATGGAGAAGTTGAACCTATCCCAGACTACCATACAGTATGTAGCAGGTGACTTCAGTGATCCTACGAATGGAATCGCCAACTCTACTGACATCTATCTCGCTCATAAGTGCTATACGGTGAGTGAGAGAGGGAGAAAATATCGTCGCCGTAGAGCGAAAAGTCACTAAGTAGGTCATTTGGTGTTTTGAGTTATGAAGGTTTAAAGTTTTGAAAAACAAAATAAAATCATAACTTTTTTTCGGTATGGGATATTTCTAATTTTATGGTCTCATATGTTAAGAAATATAAAAGCTCTTAAGGTCGATTCACTACAGTCAATGAATGACTGATATTTTCAGGGAAAATGAAAAAAAAACTGACTTAGTTACTTTTCGCCCTCAAATCTTGTACTAACTTTGTGAGACAATGATTTGTTAAAAGTCACCAACTGACTTTTCACCCGTGTTTGGATAAGTTTATTTAGTGTTTTAGTAATTTTTCTAACGCTCTTATCTGCTTAATTTTATATAATTTCTATTTCTCGAATCAGGTAATCAATAAGAAAATGATAAATAATCAAATGCAGTTGTCATACTTCCTTGAAAAATACAAAAAAAAAACGCATTCACAACAAGTTATAAGTAAATTAATGTTTTCGACGTATTGTTAAGATTTTAAATATTGAAATCCTATTAAAATGATTAATGATAGCATTCTGGTCCAGTGAGTCTTAACATTGTGAATGTCGTATTTCTTGATCATGATTATCGCTTTTCCATGGCTTCTCAAACATAGACCGATGACTGAGTAAGCTTTCACAATACGGCCTTATAGTGGCATCGGGCACCAGCAGCTTTTCTGCAACATCTTTGTGTGTAGCTGTAAAGTAGAGAGTACTCGTACAATGAATGAAGATAACGGGGAATGGCCCAGTTCAGACGACGAACGCATATCAACGGGTTTTTTTTTCTTGGCCTCTGAAATACATTTCAGTGTGGTACAAACGAACATTACCTGGACGGAGGGCAGTTACCCGAAATATTCAAGTTTTACTGAAAGGAAACATTCCTTTATATTATTTAAACTGCTGGACTACTTGAGAAGGCAACAACAGCCTGTAGTGGTCCACTACTGGACGCAGGCCTCCCCCTGATAAGCGCCTTATTGGTTTTTATCACATGGAGGGTTATGTCCATAATCCCCATTCTGGGCATGCGGGTTGGGGATCGCAGTTCGGTGGAAGAATTGTTCTGCGGGGGCGCTGCTGCCCGCCCCCGGTGGATATCCCTTAGTCGCCTCTTACGACACCCGCGGGAAGAGTTGGGGTGGTGCAAATTCTAAGCCGGCACCACACAGCGAACTACGCTGAGTCCTTGCCGAGTCATCCATTCTTTACGGGAGTGACATGGTAATGTTGACAAAACTCCTTTAAAATAAATAAAGAAAAAAAGATTCATCCATACTGCAATGCTTGAAAACGAATGTTTTCAATCAGTGCGTCTTACCCGTCATGACCTACGGAGCTGAGACGTGGACACTCACCTTAGGGCTGATCCACCAGTTCAAAGTCGCTCAACGAGCTATGAAAAGAGTAATGCTCGGAGCTGTTCTAAGGGATAGGACTCGTAACGAATACATCCGACAGAGAATCAAAGTTATCGACATAGCTCTTAGAATAAGCATGCTAAAGTGGTAGCGTGCCGGCCATGTCTCGCAAAAACCAACAACCGTGTTCTTGAGAGGAGACCGGGACTCGGCAAACATAGTGTAGGACGCCCTACACCCAGGTGGAGACGGCCTGCCAAAGACTGCAGTCAGATGTCGGACGCGGCAAACTGAAGACACGGTGCTATGGCGCTCATTAAGGGAAGGCCTATGTCCAGCAGTAGACTAACGATGTTGATAAACCAGCGAAAACGTTTTGGACAGGTGGCTAGGGCCTTATATAAGTCACTAGCCACCGAGTAAGCAAAATCAAGAGCGTAAAAGTAACTAAATTGCACGTTTAATTGTCTATCCTAACACAGATGTACGAAAGTTTGGCTTTAATAAATCAACAAAACACTTTAGCTATCATTCAAAACCAAACTTTGTTGTCAAAATGTTGGGGCGAAAACTAACTTAACATGTTAAATGATTTCTTGCTTTAAAATTATGAAGTACAATTATCGCAAATAGCGATCTAGAAGACACTAAGTCGACTTGGTTAGTTTTCGCTTTCAAGTTGTGTAGCAAACCTGCTACCACATAACTAATCAAGTATATTTAGTTATTTCTCGACTAGACTGGGTCCTAGCAACAAGTTATTATTTTAGAAAAGAAAGTAACCAACCCGACTTAGGTTTATATTTTGCAATTCTTTCAAGTAGGAAAAAAATATCTAAGCCTACTTAGTTGGTTTTCGACTAAAATGCTGTAAGCCAAATGTAGAGTTAGTGAATTTTTTGCACAACCTAAAATGAAAACCGTGATAGCTAGGGATACGGTTGTCAGACTGAAAAATGCAGAAAAAATCGGGGATTTTCATGGCACATCTAACTCGATTTGGCCCAAATAGCGAGTTAGTGACTTTTCGCTCTACGGCGACGATATACGAATGTACTAAAAGTAATGTATTAATGACATACGTTTGATTTGTGCAAAGAGACACAATTTGGCCCAAATTAAAATTAATATATACTTCTATACTAATGCTAATAATATTAATAATATTATAAAGAGGAAAGATTTGATTGTTTCTTGTATGTTTGTTTGTTTGTATTGAATAAGCTCCGAAACTACTGGACCGATTTGAAAAATTCTTTCACCGTTAGGAAGCTTACTTTTCAGGGAGTGACCTATGCTATATTTAGCTTTAGGCTAAATTTTGATCCCGGAATTCCCACGGGAACGGGAACTACGCGGGTGAAACCGCAAAGCGATCGTCTAGTAGTATATGAATATACAAATAATAATATCTCTTTAATGACAAAGAAAATTACAATCAAATGATAGAAATAAATTAGAAGTAGTATTTACAATTCAAACAATGAGGATCAGTAAAGATAAATTTCAATAGTATCTATCCACGTTATTCTTTATGGCATAATAATGATTATATCTTTATGAATTATCCAAATCGGACCATTACATACGAAGATATCTATACTTAATATTATAAAGAGAAAAGATTTTATTGTTTGTTTGTTTGTATTGAATAGGCTCCGAAGCTACTGGACCGATTTGAAAAATTCTTTCACCGTTAGGAAGCTTATTTTTCAGGGAGTGACATAGGCTATATTTTATCCTGGTATTCCTTTGGGAACGGGAACTACGCGGGTGAAACCGCGAGGCGATCGTCTAGTTAAGTAATAAACCTTACGCCGTTACTGCTGGTAAAATCAAATTACGCGGGTGGTGTGACGTCACTGACGCGGCCGAGCCAACCGAGCAGAGCGCAGCCGGCACTCATACTTCACGATTCGACGGTTAAAAAGGTGAATTAGACACAAATCAGACGCTTAATTTGTTTCAAAGTCACAAATAACCAAACAAACGGCTACGGCTAACTGGCGGCGACCGAGAGAGTGACGACACAGCGACCGCGGCAGTCACTCAGTGAACTTCGCTAGTAATTTGGTCATATCTTCGTAAATTTTTGTCGTAGAACAACATTTTTTATAATGTGTGTTAAGGATTTCTTAGCTCGATAAATATAAATTCTCAACTAAATACGTAACGGTTCCTCATTGAGCTAATATAGGCTGATGATGATGATGATTCAACAGGCTCAAAAAGGTTATAGTAGGTACAATTTATTTATTTATTTTCTTTGTTAGGTTTACCAATGGTTTCGTACACAGAGTTCTTATTCTTCTCGTGTCACAAAGTTCGTTCCCGTACTCCTCCGAAACGGCTTGACCGATTCTCATGAAATTTTGTGAGCATATTGAGTAGGTCTGAGAATCGGCCAACATCTATTTTTCATACCCCTAAGTGATAATTTTAAATTTCCACGCGGGCGTAGCCGCGGGGCGCAGCTAGTATCTTATAAAAATACCAACATGCAAGAAAAAGTAGAGTTACAAAATAAGGACATTATAAGTAGGTAACTATAAATTTTTGATTATGTGCACAAACCGCTTATAGGTAAACACCACATGCGTAATATAATATGGTAGGTAGTACAATTAGAGCAAATAGAGTCTAGCAATGAGCATCAAAGTCTGGACCTTAATAATAATCTACCAATTTACCTATTTATATTTCAGATTTTGCTAAAAATCGCCAGAAAAGGAATAGATGCGGACAACATCGTCAGAAACGCATCTCTTATACACAACATGGATTTTATAGAACTATTGAAGTAAGTCCTTTAATTTTAGAACTAGCTGCGCCCCGCGGCTTCGCCCCCGTGGAAATTTATGTTTCCAACTTTCTTAATTTTTTCTTTCATAAGAACCTTCTCCTGACAATAACAAACACAACAAAGAAAGAATTAGCGAAATCGGTCCAGCCGTTCACGCGTGATGCCGTGACCAAGGAAAACGGGTTTCATTTTTATATATATAAATATATAGATGATGTATAGATGATGTGTCGTCTTAACCGAGTTTATGCGACCACGGCCAGTCAGTGGAGACTTACCTACCATGTGCGCAGGACATATTATAGTGCCTAAGTGTATGCGCAAAACACAGGTGCACTTTCTATTCTCTCACTCTCATAATCCGATGGGACGACAAACTGACATGCTCGTATAGAGGTCGGGTGCAGGACCAACCATTTTTGTAACAGGCAAAAATTCACAGCACCTATCTTTTTATTATCTACTAGCTTCTGCCCGCGGCTTCGCACGCGGTGTTTCTATGGAAACGATTTGAGGTTATTTGTATCCCATGGGAACTGATTTATGGGATAAAAAGTAGTCTATGTTTGATTCCAGGGTTAGACTTACCTGTATGCAAAATTTCAGCCCAATCCGTTCAGTAGTTTTGACGTGAAGAGGTAACAAACATCCATCCATCTATCCATCCAAACTTTCGCATTTATAATATTAGCGTGATTTAATTTTACAATATTTTATTTTTATGATAAAACTTTTGAAACTAAGAAATGGTTAGAATAGAATAGAATTATTTATTCAGGTAAAAAAACATATTACAATTACATTTCGATCAGAAGTGTCTTAAATCTATGCTTGGTTTAACGAGACACAAAGTTCTCACCTGGTCCAGATATTATTAAGTACTTAGGTATATTAATCAAAATAAGTAAGAATCTTTCAAGCTATTTTACGAGTTTTTATTTAACTTGCAATGTTTGTAACTATGTTTGTTTGGATGGAATCTTGCAACTCAATTTTGAAGCAGCTATCTCGAGTTTTTAATAGCAGATAAACCAAAGTAAAAACTTAGGATATTCCAAAAACTATACTCAAAAGCCGAGTAGGTACCTTATGTCACCTTGGATTTCAGAACAGTACAGAAAAATACTAAACGTCCTATCCAATAATAAAACTAATTCCTATTTTCTTTCAGCACAATGTCCCAACTCAAATACGAGTCATTGATCAAACTTTTCAACGACCTGGTCCTAGGAACTAGCTACGACATGGAAACTTCCAGGTAAGTTTGGATTTTACGCAACGCGTCACCTCTCGTCAAACGAACTAAATGTAACTTCAGTCTTTGAACAGGATTGAACAAACTTCAACTTTCTCCTGTAGATGTAGGTGGTCCGCCGGAAATCCCAAAGTTTTTCGACTCATACGTCACTTGACCTCGTGGTGTAGTTGGTTTGCATTCGCGTACTGAGGGAAGGATGCGAGTTCAAGTCCCGGCGAAATCGTTTTTTTTTTATATTAATTGATTTCTTAGAAATAGTGCTTGCTGGTGCGGAAAAGTACTAGGTACATTCCGCTGCGAAAATTATGTATTCGCTTCTCCCAAGTTTTCAATTTGACTTAGGTCTGTGTTCACCAATGGATAATCGGACAATTAGGCTGCTTCGACGTTTAATATATAATACGTTTAATGTATGAAATCTAGTGTCAAAAACTTTAAAACAACTGTTTAACACGTTCCCTGTCCCAAACAAAAATGCAATATTGAATGACAAGTCCAACATACTTTTTTTTTTATTGTCTTAGCACGTCCCAAGCATATTTAGTACAGTACCAGCGCGTCCCGTAGAAATAATCGCTATAGAAGTTGTATGTGTCCCCTGACACACATAATATGGCTCAGGAACGTATTAGTGCTTTGCAAGGGCAAGTTTCCTGAGCCATATGAGGTTCAGCGGACAGGGAACGTGTTAAAATTTAACCATCTGTTGGTGAACTCGGGTCTTAGTGGTAAGAGTAATTGTGATAATTTTTAGAGGGTTATTGGTAATTCAGTGACACTGGGTGAACTGCGGGTTTGGCTCATAATCATGAATTCTTAGAGACATCATGTCCGTTCTTAAACTTGGTACTGGTATCAGTATTTATTTCATTTAATTTTCAGTCATGTCTGTCTGTTTTTGACAACGTCTTATAATTCGATAGAGCCGGCTGCACGCACGAAAAAACATGACGTCATGCGGCGTTACCTCGCTCTGAGGCGTTCCATGTAAGGCTTGAAATGCAAGCGAGAGCGCTCGACATCCGTCTCTCTCCTACTTGAGTGAGCGATGCGTCTGCGTGGGCAGCTGCCATACTATAGTACATTTACATGTTTTGATCGAGTATCAAATGCTACCATTCCATCAGTATTTTCTTAAGACGTTGCCACGTTCAACTATCGTCAGTAAACCGACTTTACAGACAACCAATTTTTTTTTTAGCTTTGTACTTTATGGTGTTTACTGTAACGAAATACCTATACATGTAATTATTAAAATAGTACATAAACATAGAATGTAACGACATCAAGTGTACCTACGATGGAATAAATACAAATACAAACAAAGTAGGAGTATTGAATGAAAGGGGGTATCTAATAATTAGGCAAGTACCCCCTTTCATTCAATACTTGTTAACTAAAGGGGTTTTATTTGAAACTAGACTTAAAAACAACTCTGCCTTGAATTATTTGGCGAATGTAACTTAGGAAGAGCGGAACCTCCTAGTACAAGTATTTATACTTAAAAGGAGGTTTCAAAATAATTTATAGAATTAATCTACTTTGTGAACGAAATAAAAAACATTTGTATTTGTATTTGTATTTGTATTACATTTGTGTCAGAATATTTACAGTCAAAAAGTATATAAAATAATCACATAAATCAAAATACAAAATAAATTAAATCAGAACATAGATTAAAATACAATGGTAAAAATAAAAATAATTCAAATTAAATAACATTGATTTGGATTAGCAATTATTATTATTATTGTTAAGGCTAGATGTCTCTGATTTTTATCGTTCATAGTACTCTATTGACGATTTCTATAACGATATAAATAACACACAGCTAGTAGTAACACTTTTCCAGTAAGAAATGCTTCAAATGCTTTCCAAACTTAGTGTCGATTCTGTTGTTTTAGAGTTAGCTAAAATTAGGATTCAATTAGGATTTAGGAATGTCAAATAGACGAAAGCTATTGGTTTTGATTCTGTTGTTTTAGAATTAGCTAAAATTAGCTAAACTTAGGATTTAGGAATGTCAAATAGACGAAAGCTATTCTATGTTTCAAAAATTAGACTGCCAGGTTTAAAATTAGGTTGACAGATCTGTACAGAGAATACCATAATTTTAGGTCAACCTAACTTAGAAAATTTAGAAATCGTAAAATTTAAGTTAGGAATGTTAAAATAACAGAATCGACATCAATTGTAACATATATTTTGTCAAATAAGAATCTTCAATCTTTAATCATTATGCCTCATTTACATTCAGCCCCTGCCGCTGCCCCTCGCGCTGCCGGCGATAATTCCCTAAATACTGCTGCAGCAGGATCGAGAGGAGTGTGTGTTTACATACTGCCCTACCACTCACTTCGCTTTCAAGTTTCGGCAATGGCAGACGTCGAAATAATTACAGCGGCCGCGCTGTCTCTTTTTGCGATACATAATTATGTTCGATATTTAAAAAGATATCGAATACAAAAAAATAATATAAAGAACGTCTTTCTCTTCCAGGCGCTCGGCGAGTACTGAGCGTCGGAGCAGAATGTAAACACGCACTGCCGCTCGCGCTGCCGGTCCTTTGACTTCCGCACAAAAAACCGCCATTTTGGGGAGCGCCGGGCAGCGCGAGTGGCTATGGCAGTGGCATGAGAAGTATCGCGTTTACACACTCGTCCTGCCCACTTCCCTGCCCACTTCCCTGCTCACTACGGCTGAATGTAAATGCCGCAAAACAAAAAGGAGACACAACCACCTCTCGTTTCTAACGTCATATGGACTCACCCTTGATTAGACAATTTTTGCTTCAGGAACATATTTCTGGAGATTCTGCCGCACGTGAGGAGCGACGCCTGCGCTAAGTTCACGAAATACTTGGTACTGGAGGAGAAGGTAAAGATGCCTTCAGATCTCATGAGGGTCTTCCCAGATCTGAACGCAAGGGCATTAAAAAAATGAATGAACACTTAATCTACAGTTGTCTGACTTACGAAGTCCGTTAACTTACCTCACAACGAACAACTTTGCGCTTAGTTGTCATGCTGACGGTACTCGCTACCAAAATCTGACGTGAATACAATGAGCACTAGTGACCCGGACCGCGTCTCGGGCGAGACTGATTGCTTCTGAGCTTACGCACACTAAAACAATGTGTACATGCATTCACTATGACATACATAGCCCAACGGACTTCGTGAGATAGAACAACTGACTAGTAATTAGGTAACATATATAAAAGTCTTATATCTAAGTGAGAAATAAACTTACAAAAGGCGGCTTTATCGCTGAGAGCGATTTCTCTCAGGCAGCCTTGAATACCTTGAACCTTTATAGTATTTTAATTATAACTAGAGTTGATAGATTGTCAAATCTGACAATCTGTCATCTCTAACTATAATTACCTGTCCAATTGACGACCGATGTGATGCGCGAAGGTCCGCCTGAGACGTAGAATGTTGCGGGTTCGAATCTCGCCTTGGAACAAATGTTTGTACGATTTGCAAATTTAAATATTTGTTCCGGGTGCTCTGATCGTTTTATATGTACATATAACGAAAATTATGTTTGATTCCAGGGTTAGACTTACCTGTATGCAAAATTTTAGCCTGATCCGTTCAGTAGTTTTGGCGTGAAGAGGTAACAAACATCCATCCATCCAAACTTTCGCATTTATAATATTATAGTGTGATATTGTAGATAGATAGATAGATAGATAGAAAATTCTTTATTGCACACTTATAGATAGAAACAATACAACAAAACAGCTTAAAAACTAAGTGACAAGTGGCGGTCTTATCGCTCAAGAGCGATCTCTACCAGACAACCGTGTATTAAGTGCTAGCTTCTACCCGCGGCTTCACACGCGTATTTTCGGTATAATAAGTAGCCTATTATCTAAGTTAGGTTTCGCTCTAAAAGTACGCGAAATTTCATCTTGATCTGTTCAGTAATTTTGGAGATCCTAGGTAACAAAAATTCAGATTTCACAAACTTTCGGCCTTATAATATAAGTAGGGTAGTAGGCAGTAGGATATCAGTTATCTAGTACCCATAACACAAGCTCTGCTTAGCTTGGGGCTAGATTATACTTTGTGGATTGTCCAGCATTATTTATTTAATTCCAGGCGCAATTTTCCGTCGCTGCTCAGTTTGTCTCTATATTTCTTTTGATTATTTGCAGGAGAAAGTAGAAGATGCAGCCCTTTTATCTCTCATACGAAAACTGCCGTTCAACGTGGCCACCCACAGCCAGCATCTACTCGAAGAATTGGAGGTGCTCACCAAATTAGGTAACACATCTAAAAAATCTGCATTGCCCACCTAATGTGACTTTTGTTTATTAATTACGTTTTAGCACTTTCCGCCTGAATAAATGCCTGAAAAATAATGAACTTCCAAACAAAGTGTAACTAAGAAAAAGAAAAGCACAGAATAAGTTCATATCTTCCAAACTAAACAAAATGTATAAATCTACTAAAAAATTATCTGAGCGTCTGGAAGCGTCGCGAAGCGTCGCGTGACCCGAGAGCTGGTGAGTATCTGGCACAGCGCATCAGCATTGCCATACAGCGTGGCAATGCAGCAGTCTGCAGTTAGCTCAGTTATTTCAATCGTAAATACTAGTCTAATTTTCTTTTTCTTTGTGAATAAATCTAATATCAAAAGTAGATGTGGTTTAAAGAAACATTAATGAAAACACAGTTATAAAACAAGCTAGTATTACTATAATACTCCGGCGGAATACCGCCGGCCAAGCGAAACTTACTACCAGCGATTAGCCTAACGATTAGCGCGTTATACTCGTAGACCTGCGTAATTCATTCCTGTACCCGTTTCAAAGTACAATCAGACTAGACGATCGCCTCGCGGTTTCACCCGCGTAGTTCCCGTTCCCGTGGAAATTCCGGGATAAAATAATATTTTATCCCGGAATTTAAGCTTCCTAACGGTGAAAGAATTTTTCAAATCGGTCCAGTAGTTTCGAAGCCTATTCAATACAAACAAACAATCAAATCTTTCCTCTTTATAATATTAGTATAGAGTATAGATTTTCTTGTTTTCCACAGGTCCAGACTTCTCTTCAGACATCCGTCACGCCGGCATCCTCAGCTTTGCGACCCTTGCTCACAAAACCATGGAGGCTGGGCAAGTGAAGCAAGACTTCTTCGACGGAGTGGTGGTCAAGTACTTCCGGATGTACAGCGGTAGGTTCGAATCTTAGAAGAACCAGGGTGGGTTACAATAAGCAGTTAAGGGCGTATTTACATACCCATAACACAAGCTCTGCTTACGAGTAGCTTGGGGCTAGATAATGCTGTGTGAATTGTCCGGCAATTAATTTATTATTTTTATTTATTTACCAATATCAATGGTTTTTAGGTACCATTTAATGAACTCTAGGAATCGCCACTGTGTATCAAGGTATAAAATGAAAGATAATATATTAATCTTCTCGTACAAAGGTAGCGAAAAAAGCGGAAGCAAATTTTTGACAGTTTACACATTGCAAAATGGTTCATATTTTCAATTTTTCTACTGCTATATTGCTATTTGCATATATTTTTATTTCTACTGCTATTAATATGCTTTGTTTTTGTATTGGAAAGACAAAAATAATCTTTATTTCCAAACTTGCGTCTACTTTCGGCTTTGCACGCGTTTTCCGTAATAAAGGACGTCTATTTTGGGTATGAAAGTGCATGTTAAAGCTAAAGTTTTGCACGATACGTTTGTTAGGCGTGAAGAGGTAGCAAACATCCATACAAATATTTCTACAAAAAAAACAAGCATACAAACTGTTAAATAATAATGATGTACTCCCGTTGTCCACATTGACGGTGACCTGGTAATGGGGACAACGGAACTGAATATAATAATAATCTATACTAATATTATAAAAAGGAAAGATTTGATTGTTTGTTTGTATTGAATGTATTGAAATACTGGACGGATTTAAAAAATTCTTTCTCCTTTAGAAAGCTTACTTTTCCAGGCGTGACATAGGCTATACTTTATCCCGGAATTCCTACGGGAACAGGAACTACGCGGGTGAAACCGCGAGGCGATCGTCTAGTAATAAATAATGCTGGACAATTCTCAATCAATCAGCAAACTTAAAATATCTAGAACTAGTATTTACAATATATTTTATTCACAAATAAAATTAACAACTAAGTAATAGAAATAAATTACAACTAGTATTTGAAATTGAAATAATTGAGCTAACTGCAGACTGTTGCAAGCAATCTACAGGTAGCTCAACTGATCCATATCAATACCATACAATGTATGGCAATGCTGATGCGCTGCGTCAGATACTCACCAGCTCTATCTCATCACATCACATCACACTAATATTATAAATGCGAAAGTTTGGATGGATGTATAAATGGATGGATGGATGGATGGATGTTTGTTACCTCTTCACGCCAAAACTACAGAACGGATCGGGCTGAAATTTTGTATACATGTACCTAATTCTAATCTTGGAATCAAGCATAGGCTACTTTTTATCCCATAAATCAGTTCCCATGGGATAGAAATCATCTTTAAACGTTTATAGTAACAACGCGTGCGAAGCCGCGGGCATAAACTGGTATCGATATATTTTTTAGACCCCACGGACCTGGGGTCTCACTCCAAGGGAAGCGAATAAGTAGTAGTAGTTCTTAAACGCGCCTTCCCATCTTCCGAGGACATCCGTGAGGGCGGGTGCGGCGGCAGATTTGGCCGAAGATCTCAAGAGGCGCAAATATGCAGGTCTCGACAGAGCCTACACATCTGCTCCCCTTGGAGTCGAGACCTAGGTCCGTGGGGTACCGAGGCTCTTCGGGTTTTTAAAAGAATATCTGAGCGTCTGGTCGAAGCGACGCGTGACCCGAGAGCTGGTGAGTATCTGGCAGAGCGCATCAGCATTGCCATACAGCGGGGCAATGCAGCCAGCGTCTTGGGGACGCTTCCGACTGGTATTGATATGGATCAGTTGAGCTACCTGAAGACTGTTTGCAACAGTCTGCAGTTAACTCAATTGTTTCAATTGTAAATACTAGTATAACGTATATATAAGTATACGTACGAACTCAGTTTAGCAGTGCCCTTCCAGGGTGCATGTACCTAGCTAGTGATAAGCCTATAACTAATCATTCACTTAGACCTAAGAATGAATGTACATGCAAGCAAAAATAAATAAATAAATAATGTTCTTAAACTAATCTTCCATCTTACAGACTGCCCCCGCTACATAGACAAGCTCATTTGGCTACAAGGCCTCTCTAACATCGGCTACTCAGCGGAAGCTTACACGCGGATTATATCCGCTGATACCAGCCGGAACAGACACGAGCGGCTCTGGGCTACACTGGCTGGTAGCCCACGCACTGAAGAGCCTTATATGGTGAGTCTAGGGCTAAGGCTTATTACTTTGACCTTAGATTGATCTGCAACTTAGCTTGGAAATTTCTACCTATCCTACTAATAATAAATCTAAAAGTTGAAGTAAATAATAATTAGTATGCAGTTTTAGGTCTTGTAATTATGGTCAAACTTCACGGTAAGTTTTTTAAACTTCAATAATTATCAGCATTTTTCATATAAGGTGGTGGCGCTGATTTGGTTCGGCTATGCGCCTCAACGTGTTTGGTTAAGGATGACTCATACCAAAGGGCTAATTCTGCTAATCAATAGCTTTACTGTGACCATATGTATCGTCGCAGAATCGTTACGTAGAATCATTAATAGTAAGAAACTCCAGATAGTGCGAAGAGAGACTTATCCCCGAATATTCAAACATAACTCAGATTTAAGCTCGTCTTAAGTATATATAGATGTTACGAGGTATTACTAGATAATAATCAAGAAATCAGCGAAATGCATCACATCCCATTTCCGCGCTGGCGGGCAGCATGAAGGCGGAAGCCCTGCCACGCAATGGCGGTAGCGGCGCGCAGGGCTTGCCATCTGAGAGGATATGCACTGACAGATGTACCTCTAAAGAATCGGAAATAAGAGCCCTAACATCTTCATACAAGTATATCATAGTAATAGTTAGGTATCATCATTCTCTGATCTCAAAGGTTAATCCGAAGTACCTACACACTGATATACTGTACTACCCAATGATAAATTTGTTCTATAAATAAAATTAGTTAAGGCGCTACCCCGATCCAAATCAGCGCCACCACCAATTTTATTTAATTATTATGTTAAACGAAGGAATTTTAAAAAATCGATTGGCCAGTTTGTGCTTCCTATCATAGACTTTTTTTTAATGCCCCTGTAAAAGTTTTATTTTGAATACTTTAAGCAGAGATGCGAAGTTGCTCTTTTTGGCCACCATGGTGGGAAAAAAGAGCAACTTCGCATCTCTTCCTACACTATACAAACTAAAACATTTGTAGAGGCATTAAAAAAAAGCTTATAATAGGAAGCACAAACTGGCCACTCGATTTTTTAAATTTCCTTCGTTTAACAGAATAATTAAATTAAATAGGTGGTGGCGCTGATTTGGATCGGGGTAGCGCCGTAAGGAAATTAGTATAAGCATGTGCCTAGGTACTTTGTAGCCTTTACTGAAATAAAACTCATTTTATTTTATTTTTTTATTTTATTAATTCAATTCAATTCATTTATTCCACCGTAGTATATTTATACACTTGATGTCATTGAAATCAAATTTACTATTATTGCTAATTAAACAAAATATTCAATTATGACAAACACAAGATTTTTGAGAAAGAAGCAAACACCTTATGGGATTGTAAGCAGAACAATAGCGAAGAAAATAAAACAGACAGACAGTCATTCCTATCTAAACACAAAATTAAAAAATAACAAGTGGTTGGCTGTAAAAGCAATTAATTAGGATGTCAGTAATAAAATTTTAAAATTAAGTTACATGTCAACTAGTCAATCAAAAAGCAGTTGTATAAGGGCTTTGCGGAAAGTTCGACTAAAACAATTCGTCTAAAACAATTCTACTAAAAACATTTCAACTAGTAACAATTCGACTAACGACAAAAACAATTAGTTATAATAACGACGTTTTAGTCTAACTGGTTTAGTCGAATTGTATTATGTAGACGAATTGTTTTAGTCGAAGTTTCCGTAGACAGTATAAGGGCTTTGTCAAAATAAACAAAAATATCTGAGATATAATAACAAAACCTGTAATTTTTTGACGATATCATTTTCATAGTGAAGCGATTCGGTTACCAGAACAGGGCAGATTCTTTGATGTTTCTAATTTTTTCTAGATCCTAGAAACGACTCTTCCAATCCTCACCAACGAAACCGAAGACATAACACTCCGTATATCAGCAATCCACATTTTTCTTTCGTCACCCAACGTGAGGGAAACAGACCTGCTCTTCGTACACAACTATATAAAACAACAAACAAACAAACATTTGAAGAGGTTCTGGTATACTACGGTCAAGAATATGTACCTAAATCGAGATTTTACTGGGTATAGGGTGGCGTAAGTATTTTTGCTTGTATCTTGTAATATTTATTAAGTAAAAAACTACTAGAATAAACTTGGAAAGACCAAAAATAACAATGATAGACATTTATTCACAAAGAAAATTATACTAGTATTTACAATTGAAACAATTGAGCTAACTGCCGACTGTTGCAAACAGTCTACAGATAGCTCAACTGATCCATATCAACACCAGTTGGAAGCGTCCCCAAGACGCTGGCTGCATTGCCACGCTAAAAATAACATAATATTAATACTTAGCTTAAGTTTCTCATGTTACTTACATGAGAAACTTAAGTAAGCTAAGTACATGATTGTTGTAAATGAGAAATAAAGATCTTTGAACTGATAAAAACTATCGTAGTTTAACGAATTCATTCCTTAGGGATGTAAGCGGTTTAACTACGAACCTTACCTATTTGCGTTGGAAGAACACCAACGTTTCATTCCATAACGAGGGACTTGTTCTGATCATGTGTTCTTCCAACACAAATAAGATTGGCTCTGTTACATCCATACTGAATTTGATAAGTACTCAGGCACAGCTTCACAATCGCAAAAGCCATGTTTTTTTTCCAGGATACAACCTATTTTTCTTGAAAGTAATAGGCAGTCAGAGTAAAAAAAATAAAAAAAAATAACTGCCCGTGGCTACACACGCATTATTGCTTGAATGGAACCGTTAAAAGGTTATATTTATCCTATGGGAATTAATTTATGAGATTCTAGCTGCATTATTACTACCCGTTGTCCTATTACCCGTTTTCCAGTAGGAATGAAGCATTTTCCCGTAGTAAAAAGTAGCCTATGTTCATAAGGAATAATGTGGGCTTCTAATGGTAAAAGAATTTTTCAAATTAGCCCAGTAGTTTCGAAGCCTATTCAATACAAACAAACAAACAATCAAATTTTTCCTCTTTATAATCTCTATCTCTATACAATGTGTCCGGTCACCGGTGTCGGAGACTTTGGGAGGGTGAAATACGGTAAATTTTATCTACAAATCACTATCCCTATTTTTTTTCTCTCTCCATGATAAAATGGCAGCCATTTTGTTTTCTGTTGCCTCGAAGCACGGGTGCTTGTACTGATTAAGGTATAGCTACCCATGTAGAGGTGTTAGGAAAACGATAGAGGACAACACGATACATGGGTAGCTATATCTTAATCAGTACAAGCACACGTGCTCCGAGGCAACAGAAAACAAAATGGCTGCCATTTTATCATGGAGAGAGAAAAAAAATAGGGATAGTGATTTCTCGATAAAATTTATCGTATTTCACCCCCCCCTAAGTCTCCGACACCGGTGACCAGACACATTGTATATACAAATGAATCCCTATTTCCCTTGGTCCACGGCATCACGCGTGAACGGCTGAGCCGATTTCGCTAATTCTTTTTTTTGTGTTTGTATTGTCAGGAGAAGGTTCTTACGGAAGAAAAAATTAAGAAAGTTAGAAACATAAATTTCCACGGGGGCGAAGCCGCGGGGCGCAGCCAGTATTATATAGTATATAGTACTAGACGATCGCCTCGCGGTTTCACCCGCGTAGTTCCCGTTCCCGTGGGAATTCCGGGATAAAATATAGCCTATGTCACTCCCTCACTTGATCCGTTCAGTAGTTTTGGCGCGAGGAAGTAACAAATCCATCTTTCCATCCGTCCATGTATTTTTTTTGCTTTTGCATATAATATTAGTGTGATAAAGTTTTTTCTACGATAACAGAAAGTTTTGACCCGCTGTTATGGCGAGTCGCTGAATTCCTACACGTGAAAAAACTGTAAGGCACCAGGACCCCAGAGAGATAAGCAATAGCCCAGTAATCTTTACCTATCAATTTATATCTAGGGTAATTCTGGTGAACATATGGGTTTACGGGAATCCCTCCGGAGGATTTAACCTAAAAAACCTGGTCTTACACAAAAAAGCTTGTGAAATCTCAACTTAACTGTCCAATAAGTCACATGACTCACTATGAACTTTTGGAATAAGTCCATGAGTCATCTGTAACACATCTGTAAATCATTTGTTGATGCGATTTTTTAATATCACGTCCATCGGTCAAAACGAGTCAAAAAACAAGAAAATATTAATAATGAAAACAATAATTTTCGTGAATTTTTTTTCAGATAATGTGAATGTTATTTAACCTAACAGAAAATAAATAAAACGTTAAGTGCGAGTCGGACTCGCGCACTAAGGGTTCCGTTTAATTGTAAGACCTTCTTTCTTGCCAAATATCGTGATTCTAGGTCAACATGAAGTAGGTAAGTACCCTGTATATTTTGGTCGAGGGAGAGAATCAAGTTTTTCTTTTAAATAAACTACAAATTTACTGTTTTCGCATTTTTTCTTTTATTTGCGCTATGAGGCCTTGCTTCTTGCCAAATTTCATGTCTCTGGGTCTACGGGAAGTACCCTATAGGTTTTGGGTGAATGTGATTGGAAATTTCAAAATTTTCGGACATAAACGGCTGTAACTTTTGAGTGCGTTGACTTCGAAGTTTAATTTATATCACGGCTTCAAAGGGTTATAGACTTGAGTATTTGATGTTAATTTGAACTCGATACCTCCACGCGTTCCTGAGAAAAGAGGGTTGACAGACGGACAGACAGACAGACAGACGGACAACAAAGTGATCCTATAAGGGTTCCTTTTTTTTTTGAGGTACGGAACCCTAAAAATGATGGACGTGGGGTAGTTGTATATTTCATTGTATGCAGACAGTTAAGTTGTTAAATAACTATTTTCAGTTCATTCTACATTCCGTTCGTGGTGAGTCAGGTGGCCGACCCTGACCCTCTGTACTGGGCAACCAACAACTACATCATCAGCGGGACGGAGGAGGACGGAGCGCCTTCTCTTCAGGTAATCTGATGACCACCCTTTACATTTTTCACCCTTTCGCCTTAGTACACATGTTTCGTGGCACCCTGTACATAACTATAATCTTCAGACTAAAAGTACATTGAAGTTAGACAACTGACAACTTAGAAAACCTGTAATGATGTTATTCTGTCAATAAATAAATAAAAACTTTATTGTTATGTTTAAGTAAGTGTATTATAATAATTGTTTGTAGGTTATTATGTAGGTATTATAGGTAGTGTAAGTATTCTTTTCATTTTTTTTTCGCGTGCTGCCGTCTATTTTGTTCTTACATGTCTAGTCCATCCCAAGGTTGCCTGGAAGAGATCGCTCATATTATAGGTGAGGCGATAAGGCCGCCTTTGTACATCGTCTACTATTGTCTACATTTATTTCTGTATTGTTATCTGTCTTTGTGTGGTACAATAAAGTATTATCTATCTATCTATTGAAAGTATTTTTATGACTAGTTTTTGAAATGAATTTATACCTACAATTTCAAAATTGAAATGACAGTAAGAAGTGCTTTTCCTTCAGCTCCTCAGCATTGGAGACGAGCTCGGAGCGTTACCAGCGTTCGTGGGCATCAAGCTGCTCACTGGTGGACGGAGACCGTACAAGGCAGCTGTGAGTATCAAGCATCAAGCCATCAAGCAAACCATCAAGTTATCAACGAGCTTTCCCTGCTTGCACAAAGATTTTTGAAATGTCTAATTTTATTTTTTGTTTGATAGTTCACTAATCAAGTTTTTGCCATTTAAATATTCTGAGACTTAGAAATATATCTTTAATGTTAACACATTAGCAATTATTATCGGGTATTTATCGCTTACCTTGAGTTTTTATTGCCCCGTGACCACGACCGCTGCAACGCGATTAAATCGTAGGGGAAATAGAAATACAAGATACACGATAGATAAGCGATTTACCGCTTCAATGAATTCGGAATCCGTAGCATTTTCAACGTCGTAGCAAGCTCTACGAGATTTCTGGTTCTAGCATCTGCTACGAAAACGCTACGACGTAGCACTTGCTACGAAAACACTACAGCGTAGTTTCAGATCCTCTAGTACTATCCAATAATCCTATCTATGATATTGTTTGATTTACCATGAAGTAGCCGTGCGTTTAGCTTTTCATATCGTTAAACGCTGATTATTCATTGATCTGGCCTGACTACATCAGGATGTGGCCAGCGCGTATTTTCCATTTCATGAAATTCTACCATTTCTTGAAATGGTCGGTTACATCATGAAGTGATCAATTCTAGGATATGGCCACGACATATCCATGGTTGTCTGGTAGAGATCGGTCTTGAGCGATAAAACTGCCACTTGTCACTTAGATTTTAAGAGAGAGATTTTAAGCTTTGTTATATTGTTTCTATCGATAAGTGTGCAATTAAAAATGTTCTACCACACTAATATTATAAATGCGAAAGTTTGGATGGATAGATGGATGGATGGATAGATGGATGGATGTTTGTTACGTCTTCACGCCAAAACTACTAAACAGATTGAGCTGATTTGCATCGGTGTAGCCCTAAGCCTGGAATCAAACATAGGCTAATTTTTATCCCATAAATCAGTTCACATGGGATAGAAATTACCTCAAAACGTTTCTATAGAAACATTGCGTGCGAAGCCGCGGGCAGAAGCTAGTCTTACTTTAAAACTTTCGTAGTTTGACGAATTATAAATGTAAGCGGGTTAATTAGCTGCAAGTCGATGCTGTTGAGTAGGAGAGCTAACTTCTCGCGATGATCTCAGCGGATTAAGAATCAAGGATACAGTACAGGCACGACGCAAACCGCACTCACCCTGATAAAGTCCCATTAAATAAATAAATAAAATTACTTTATTTCAGACTAGATGATCGCCTCACGGTTTCACCCGTGTAGTTCTCGTTCCCGTAAGAATTCTGGGATAAAATATAGCCTATGTCACTCCCTGAAAAGTAAGCTTCCTAACGGTGAAAGAATTTTTAAAATCGGTCCAGTAGTTTCGGAACAATCAAATCTTTCTTCTTTATAATATTATAATAGTATAGAAGTATAGACTTCATGCACAGGTCCATAGATTACATAAAATGACTACCTAATTATCAAACAGTCACCTTAATTTACAGAAAACATAAGTCAATTTGAAACACAACAACACAATAATCAAAACAAGAAAAAAAAGAGTATTTACAATAATTATATGTTGTAATTTAAACTCGTATTATAATTATTTGTAAAAGCGTGCATCCTCGAGGAGTGATACATTAGATGCAGTCGAACCTGTTAGCGAACACGCTCAGAATGCTGTTTAAGAGATGAAACGTTGGTGTTCTTCCAACACAAACTATTTCAATTTCAATTCAATTCATTTATTTCCTACTAGACGATCGCCTCGCGGTTTCACTCGCGTAGTTCCCGTTCCCGTGGGAATTCCGGGATAAAATATAGCCTATGTCACTCCCTGAAAAGTAAGCTTCCTAACGGTGAAAGAATTTTTCAAATCGGTCCAGTAGTTTCGGAGCCTATTCAATACAAACAAACAAACAAACAATCAAATCTTTCCTCTTTATAATATTAGTATAGATAAACAAAATACATTGTGTGTGGAAAACTTAAATCTAAAACTCCGGAGTAGGTACAAAAACTCATTGTACAATAAAATCAATTTTAAGACAATTCAAAGAGGAAACACATAGTAATAGCGCAACAAAAGCTCATGAAATATAATTATAAATATTTATCATTTGAATATTTTGAATACAATGTCAACTTGAATATTAAAATGTCAGCCCGATAACTATAATGTCAATCTACAATATTACAATGTCAACTTGAGTATGATAAGTATGTCAATTGAAAATAAAAATTAAATGAATACATGTCAGCAGAATTATAACTCATCAATGCCTATACTAGGTTCATAGTTAACCCGCTTACATTCATAATGAATTTTTTATCTATCTATCATACAAATGTTTATCTTGCAACGGGAATCTCACCGACACACATAACTTTTCAAAACAAATTAATTGGAATTTTATGAAAACCCTATTCCAGGTTTATTTCATCATAGAAGGCGTTCTAACAAACCTTCACCAATACAAGGCACTGTATGACATTGATCCGCTGAAAATTAACGTAGAGAAGCTGCAGGAGGTCCTGAAGAACATCAAGACATGGAAGCGGAAGAAGTCTGAGAAGGTAGATTTGTAAAACTTTATTTCCATCACGGTTATTAACACTAAAGTCATTTACAGCGGGATATTTACCATGATTTGAGTTTTGAGCTTTCCAATATTTTGGCACAGTTTCATGCGCCATGATCACGGAATAACCTCATTAGTGGAAACTGTAGGCTTAAGTTATCTAATAAGTTTAACATTATTAAGGTTCAATAAGCTGTTAGTTTTCCTAAAATATAAAACTAAAATAAAATAAATACATACTTAACTGAAACTGTTCCGATTTTTTTATCTTTATTTAGATAGCTTTATTACACTGCGATTATGTCGCTCTTACTAATTAACAAAAAATAATAACAAATACTTATAAAACTTAAAAAAACTAAACAGATTAAACTAAAATCTACTAAACTATATAATAAACTAGCGACCCGCCCCGGCTTCGCACGGGTGCAATGCTTATACTAAATATACCTACTGCAGAATCGGCCCTCCGGCCGGTACCGCAACCGCTATGTCCCTGCATTTTAAATCTGTAATATCTTCGAAAATATTCATTCAAATTACATACTGTAAAGGGCAATATTAATCTATATTAAATGCACAATGTATTTAAGTTACTTAGTTGGCTAAGAATTAATGCTGTACTGCTTAAAATCGCCTCGTAAATAAGCCATTATTTCTCGTAAAAAGTAAGGGATAAAAAATGGTTATTGTGGGTTATCCCTAAAATACCTGCCTACTTATACTATCGCGGACTTTTTTGTAGACCTTACTGTAGTACATTATTTGGTCTGTCTCGTAGGGTTCAGCCAGCGTTTGCAATGTAAGCGCAAAAAAATGTGTTTATTTACGACATCACATTAGAAACCTCTAAAACTATCACTTACTGTAGTAAATTATTTGGTCCGTCTCGTAGGGTTCAGCCAGCGTTTGCAATGTAAGCGCAAAAAATATGTTTATTTACGACATCACATTAGAAACCTCTAAAACTATCAGTGTTTCTCTCCTATATTATGCATGTATTATACATATAAACCTTCTTCTTGTATCACTCTATATATCAAAAAAAAAAACCGCATCAAAATCCGTTGCGTAGTTTTAAAGATTTAAGCATACATAGGGATATAGGGACAGAGAAAGCTACTTTGTTTGTACTATGTAGTGATAAGAATATTAAAGTCAGCTCCGATCGGTGGAAAGCTTAAAACTCAAATCATGGTAAATATCCCGTCGTAAATGACTATAGGTAGATTCGTGTTACTAAAGGAGTAGCTGAACGCAATTTTTAAAGGGCGCACTGCGCACCATTTTGTGAAAAGGATAGGCATATGATTTCGCGTTCATAGAAGCGGGATGGGGCATGATTTTGCTTATTTATAAGAAAACTGCACAACTTCAGAGGAAACTGTATTAAGGAACCAAAGAATTAGTAATAATATCTAAAGACCGCAGGGTTCCTCAGATCTCGACAAATTAGCTGCAAAACAGTGCACTTTCATGTTTTTTATCGTAATTTTTTTCAGTCGTATTTAGGGTTTCGAAGATCGGTATCATATGAATGGTATCGGTTTGTATTGTACATTTCAAAACAGTTTTTGAAATCTCTGTAGGTTTCATACGTTTTGAAATATTTTAAAAAAAAGTTGAAAAATTTACCGCTACCCCCTATCACCGAAGCATGCAGAGAGATCCATCTGAAATGTAGGTTGGTACCTACTAGTTTTAGGTATTCATTATTCCAAGTCTCTAACCGGTACTTTTAGTAAATACCTACTTGTTGACAAACGTTCGAAACCCTCGGCGCGCGAGGTACACTCGCACTTGACGGGTCTTGTTTCCAATTAAGGAACCGAAGAAAAAATGTTGAATTTTATGTAATTCTAGCTTTCTACTCCGGGGATCCCGGGGTAAAAAGTGTGTTATGGGTACCCGATGATACTCATACTCATACTCATACTCATACTCATACTCATACTCATACTCATACTCATACTCATACTCATACTCATACTCATACTCATACTCATACTCATACTCATACTCATACTCATACTCATACTCATACTCATACTCATACTCATACTCATACGCATACGCATACTCATACTCATTTATTCGCCGTAGGAGCACAAGGCACACTTGGAGATGTCAGTTTAAATATACATTGGTTACAATAAGTGGTGCATAAATTATGATTCAAGGCCATAAAACAGACAAGACAGAAAATAACCAAGAAACTTGGGAATATTCGTACATACAAAAATAGATATACATAGTATATCATCTGGTACACTTAGCAAAACCTCTGCTTATCTTGGGGCTAGATGATGCTGTGTGGATCGTGTAGTATTACTATATTTTGTAATTTCCACAGCTGCACATAGACATTGTTGTAAAAATCCACGATAAGACGGTGTACGCAACACACTTGAACGAAACCCGGTTCAAACGGTGGAACGAAGAGGACTGTAAGTAAAAAAACTGCTCTTAATTCAACCTTTTTTAAGTTTACCAACATTTATTGTATTTATGGATATAAAGAGTACCTATTTGATTTGAAACAAAAATTATAATACTGAAGTAAGCATTCGCCTGAAATGTAACAATCCAACAAGATTCGATTTTGAGAATTTGTTTTTTCCCGCAAGACGTGGGCTAAGCCATAGACAAATATTCAAACCCCAATTCACTAACCCCCGACGCAAAGGCGAATAGTAGGGGTGATAGTGGCGCCACTACATATTTAATTTATTCATTAAGTACAAAGGAATTATCAAAAAATCGGACCGCTGGTAGACGATACCTATCACAAGCTTTTATTTAATGTATCTGTAATAGTTTTGTTTTGTGTTATTCAATCAAAAACCTTGTTTGGAGAGCTTGGTGGCCACCAATAGGAACTAAACTCTTGAAACAAGTATCTGCTTAAATAATACAGTACAAAACTATTGTAGATACATTTAAAAAAAGCTTATGATAGATATCGTCTACGCGCGGTCCGATTTTTTGATAATCCTTTGTATAACGTAATTATAAAATTAAATATGAAGTGGCGCCACTATCACCCCACTATTCGCCTTAACGTGTCTGTCTGTGTATCTGTGTATCTGTCTTTGGTATCGTAGCTCCCAAAAGGATGATCCTCGTTAAGTATTTTTTGTATCATAGATAATTTATCCCGAGTGTTCATAATATGTTTCATGTTTCATGAAAATCTGTCGGAAGGTTTTAAAATTTTTAATTTTGTTCTTGTTCTATATATATTTTTTTATGATTTCAGACAAATACCTCGTGGACTTCCTCACATTCGGCAGTCATATTAACCAGCAGATCGTGTACTACCCATTCCAGACAGACGTTCAGATACCGACAGAGCTAGGTTTGTAATATTCACCTTTACTATTGACGAATGATGCGGCGCGGTGGGCGAGGCGAAGGTCCGCCTGCGACGCAAGAGGTGGCGGGTTCGATTCCCGCCTTGGGACAAAATGTTTGTACGATCTGCAAGTATTTGTTCCGGGTGTTCTGGGTATTTTCTATGTTTAATAAAAGATGTATGTAATGCATAGATGCATGTAATGCATAGTATTAAGTATATCAGTCATAAAGCACCCATAACACGAGCTCAGCTTGGGGCTAGATGATGCTGTGTGGATTGTCCAGCATTATTTATTTATTATTATACAGGACTATAGATGTTGAGTAAAGGTACAAGAACCTACTACAACTATTTGCAGATCATAAAAATATTTTACTATGTATGGGATACAAAGTACCTATGCCTATATTTGATTCCAGGATTAGAATTACCTGTATGCAAAATTTCAGCCCAATCCGTTCAGTAGTTTTGGCGTGAAGAGGTAACAAACATCCATCCATCCATCCATACATCCATCAGCGTAATCACATCACACTATTATTAAAAATGCGAAAATTTGGATGGATGGAAAAGCAATATTAATAGATAATGAAAATATTTCTAGAATGTCAATATTACCTAGGTAAGTACTCGAATGTCAAAATAATTAATAACCAGGAATGTTAAATTTATAAAAATGTAAGAAAAGATCAAATTTAAAAAATTTAATAATTATGTAAAATGTCAAATCAAAATAATTTATATGTTAGGTACCTAAATGTCTGTATCTAAATATGTAAATTACAATTATAATTATAGAAATAAACTAAAACTAGTATTTATAATTGAAACAATTGAGCTTACTGCAGACTGTTGCTAACTACAGGCCATATTTGTCGACGCAGTCTGCGCTGCCTCATGTGTCTGAAATCAATCTGTTACATGAATTCCTACTGAAATCCATCTGTTTCAGGAACTCCTATAAGGCTGCAGTCCACCATTCTCTCCTTCACGTCGATCAGAGGAAACCTGACTGCTCCTTCTGATGATGATATCACTTGGAGGAATGATCTTCACATCAGGTTAGTGGAGTAGATTTATGGAAGTTTATAGATGACCTTGTGATGGCGTCAAAACTTTGGAAAAGTAGTAAATGTTTTGAGGTAGGTAGTATAAGAACCTACCTTATCGGGTTTTTAAAAAATTATCTGAGAGTCTGGTCGAAGCGACGCGTGACCCGAGAGCTGGTGAGTATCTGGCGCAGCGCATCAGCATTGCCATACAGCGGGGCAATGCAGCCACCGTAGCGGGGTCGCGACGACTGGTATTTATGGATCAGTTGAGCTACCTGTAGATTGTTTGCAACAGTCTGCAGTTAGTTCAATTGTTTCAATTGTAAATACTATTTCCAATTTGTTCATTTAGAGAAAAACTTTTGTATTTAAGTCTATATAGTCTTTTTTTAAGTGCTTCATACTTTCCGGTAGCAGGCGGATTTATTAAAATATCGGTTACTTGGGTCACGACATCCTTTCCCAGCCTCGCAATAACCACATTATACTTCGATTCATCGGACGAATTTTGTGGCTTCAAAATAGCTTCGGCTTGAATAAACCACAGCCTTGGTTTATCTTCCCAAAACTCCGGTATCCTCGATGAAACGGCAATAGCACTGACGGTTTCCTCAACCATTTCTGTATTTGTTTTATTTTCCATGATTGAAGAAAATTTTGTTCTTTAGCCACGTAAGTTTGAGTCACTCCGAAATGTTTTTTCACTATAAACACAACCCACAATTAAATAAGATCACGTCGGGGTCACCAATTTTGTATTTAACTATTAATGTCTTTAACTTTAACTATGTGGGTTGGTTGGAATAAAAGATGTTGTTAATTTCACTGAGTCTATTCAATATCTATAAACACGAGTACATGAAATTACATTAACTTTAATCTATAATCTTTAATTAGGATATGTGTGTTCTAGGCAAGGGTTTGAGGAGTGACTAACAGCGATCGGCTTAGACTGTAAAAACGTCGAATAATCGAAACGCGTTTGCGCCGCGTACTTTATGTTAATCTGTGTCACTACATTCATATTACTTGAATAGCTTCTGCCCGCGGCTTCGCACGCGTTGTTTCTATGGAAACGTTTTGAGGTAATTTCTATCCCATGGGAACTGATTTATGGAATAAAAAGTCGCCTATGTTTGATTCCAGGGTTAGACTTACCTGTATACAAAATTTCAGCCTGATGCATTCAGTAGTTTTGGCGTGAAGAGGTAACAAACATCCATCCATACATCCAAACTTTCGCATTTATAATATTAGTGTGATTGTAATTTTATTTGTCAATAAAGATTTTTAAGCAACTACAAACATCTGTGTTTTCACCTCAAACAACGCCATCTACATTTTAAATACAGAAGCTTTTCCTCAGGTACCAAGGCACAGCGGTTACGACTCTCTCCACGGCGGCGCCACTAGTCCAAACAGTGCACGTCGCGAGAATACAACAATCTTTAGTGGCGCACCTACCGATGAAATTCAATGTGTCGCTTTCTGGGGCGGATAAGTCACTTGTGTAAGTATTAGATTTAATTTCCAAGAGTAGGGGTCTTCGTGAAAATGCAAAACTGAAAATTTTTGTTATTTGAGATTAGCACCATCTATGTGCGTGTCATGATACTACGCAAACATCAAGTCAGTACACATCAGTCACACATCAGTCGAGGTTTATTTACATACCAATAGATGGCGCCCAAGACATATTAGTGGGATGAAAGCGACTTTCTCCTTGATCTAGGTAAGTACCTACCTAGTTAATTCTTGATCTTCCTCTTTCTTCTACTTTTCCTTCTATGATGTTAGTATTCAGTATTCAGTATTTTTATTGCGAAACAAAAATGTTACATACAGTAAGTATTAATGTACCCTGTCAGGTAGGGTATGGCAATATATCTTAATCTAGGGCTTAAGTTAAGAACTAAATTAAGTATTTTGTATTTTATACAAAATTAGGAGATCTTATTAGAACAATAAATAACATTTGTGTAGTTTAGAATAATATAAATTTACTTAGGTAGGTACAATAACACTTTTTAACAAAATAGTTTATTTTTTATAAATTTGTGTGACTAGGTTATACTTAACATCTTATAATTTTATTCAATATTATAACCTATTATATTATTATGAACACTTCGAAGCTACTAGAAGCTGTTACTTATGACTATATTAAAGGTACATAAGATGTCACATCGTATAAGATGTCCAATAATTCTCCTTCTTCTGTTTTGAACGGTGTCCATCAAAAAGCTTTTCTCTATTGTTAATTGTCTCTACACGTCTCTACTTGTCTATTTTTCTACTTGTCTATGTTTCGTAAGTCTCTACATGTCTATGTTTCGTAAGTCTCTCTTCTCTATTGTTTGTAAATTGATCCGTTCATCAACAGGTTAACATGGCCGAATCCTGGCGACCAGCAAGCAGGAGTGGCAATGCACTCGAGAGCTGAAGTCTCCACTGAGAGCAACAATGACGGGGTTGATTTTATGAATAGAAGGGGAGAAGTGGAGGTTAGCAATCAGAATAACATTATAGGTATTTGTGCACGACAGAAATAGATAAATTAAGTTAGAGAAAAAAGTTAGCTTGTTATGTTTATAGGATTCTTTAATAAAGAGTTGCTCGACGTTGCGTATAGCGGGGCGGGGTCTTGTTTTATATAAGGATAGGCACATTTGGAATAAGAAAGTCAGTTTTTTCACGGTCAAGTTCAATTTCTAAAAAATCTATAGTAGTAGCCCGAGCTCTACACCCGCGCCCCCTACAAGTGTCGGCTGGCTTCAAGTGATACGGTGTTTTAATCCGCAAGCCCCCTAGTATACAGTCCACTAAGGCACCACAAGGTACAGTATTCATAACCTTTTAAGTATATCCCGGGCGAATCAACGAGGTACCTGGCTCGGAAGCTCGGAGCTCGATACTTCCGCTGACCAGCACGGCGGCCCGCCGTCTCCGAGCGAGGGCTGTAGATAGAGCATCACTGACACACAATACCCTTGCACGAGTTTAATTGTCGAGTTATTCACTTTCTGTTATTTGTCATGAATAGGTAGGTAGATAGAAAAAAAAAAAATTTGGTACTACAGACACACATACAATTAACAAAGATAATTTACAATTTAAACACAAGTACAATAGGTTTAATTAAGCAAACGAGCACTTTAAAAAGTAAGTGGGTACTTAGTTTGTGTGTGCTGCAGCACGACAAATAGGCCATGGCTCAGTGAAAATTTTTTGCTTAAAAGCAAAACACTGTTTTTTAGCCAAAACCTGATCGAGAGCGAGCAGAACGAGTACAAACGGACAGTGTGTGCTATTAATTAATGTGTTTGTGTAGCAAAGTAGGTATTGTGCAAAAATTCAAAAATAGGTACTACAAATTGGATTTTTGTTAAGTTTTTTTCAGGTGACATGTTAATTCGCCCGGGTTATCTAAGTATGTATGTTTTGCAAGACTGTCTAAGATCATGAAAATGACACAAACATACCACTTATACTCAAGTTATTTTTAAGCATAGGGCAATGTTTGTTTGTAAGCGTTTTAACTCCAGTTTGGCTAGAGTATAGGTAAGGTAGGTACGCTTGACTTTGATTCACAAGCTCAGTTTTAATGGTGTGTGAATTGTCCAGCATTATTTATTACTTATTGGTGTTTCTTTACGAACCTACTTACTGTAGTAGGTAACGAACATAATTTATGATTGATGTGGAAATAATATAAGTCTTTTATATTTTCAGCACAAGAAAGACAGTATTTTCTTTGATTGCGAACGGCCGATGACCGGTTCCGAGGTTATGAACAAATTATTTGCACCGAACACGAAACATCATGAGTAAGTTTGCATAACGCCATCTTTTGTAACGGGTTTGAACGTCAATAGAACGACATAACTAAGTTATGCTAGGTTCACTTTGCTGTGTCGGGGTGTGTCGTGGCGCGCCAGAGCGCAATGGTTACGTTCATTACCTATGACTAGATTCACATTAGTAGGCTGTGTTGGGGTGCCCCAACACAGCCTACTAATTATGTATGTGCATTTCATCAAGCACGTGGAAATGTCTATTATATCGGGTGAGATGGCGTACATTTACACCGCACCCAGTTGGGGCACCCCAACAGAACCTACTAATGTGAATCTAGTCATAGGTAATAAACGTAACCGGTTGCGCTCTGGCGCGCCACGACACACCCCGACACAGCAATGTGAACCTAGCTTTACTTGTAAGGACATTACCTACGTAAAGACAAACAAACAGCGCCATGATTAAAAACCCTGTAACTTTTAACAATGGCCGATAAATCGTAAGGTAATTTTGCGAGTGTGGCAGGAAATTTAAAAGGACATTGAATCCAAACATTAAGAAAAAATTCACAACGGATGGGACAGGTTAACTACGAACTTTATTTGTGTTGGAAGAACAGTTTAGGTACATCCGTAATGAACCTTTATTTTTATCCATAGTTAACAATGTGCGTAAAACTACCAATATTCTAGCAATTTTACAAAGAACGTAGATCTAATCTTATCTTATGTATTCTATCTTATATATAAAAATGAAACCCGTTTCGCGTTGTCACGGCATCACGCGTGAACGGCTGGACCGATTTCGCTAATTCTTTCTTTGTTGTGTTTGTTATTGTCAGGAGAAGGTTCTTATGAAAGAAAAAATTAAGAAAGTTGGAAACATAAATTTCCACGGGGGCGAAGCCGCGGGGCGCAGCTAGTATATATATAAAAATGAAACCCGTTTTCCTTGGTCACGGCATCACGCGTGAACGGCTGGACCGATTTCGCTAATTCTTTTTTTGTTGTGTTTGTTATAGTCAGGAGAAGGTTCTTACGAAAAAAAAATTAAGAAAGTAGGAAACAAAAATTTCCACGGGGGCGAAGCCGCGGGGCGCAGCTAGTATATTATAATATACATACTTATAGATAAAAATGAATTGCTGTTCGTTTGTCTCGCTAAAATTCGAGAATGGCTGGACCGATTTCCCTAATTTTGTTCTTGAAATATTTTGGGAAGTTCAGAGAAGCTTTATAAGATGAGAGCGGTAATAAGTTTGCCGGTCAGCTATAAAAATAAAAAATATTTAAATTGCCATCCACCTTGTTGCATTGTTACCCTGAAACTTTTATTTGATTTGGGATTTAGCTCAACTATAAATCCGTAAACAAAAGTTGACAACCACCAATTTTCTTCCAGCTTCTTCCACTCCATCCAACCATCCCTAGTGATTCTGAACGGACTGGTCCTCGTCAGCTCACCACCTTCCGGATCCTGCGGCGTCATCCTGCAGCCGAGTCTGAGCTCGTCTGATGATGTGCTGGAAGTGAGGATCCATGCAGAACACCTGAGCATTGTGAATGGGGCACTTACTGCTGAGATGTGGTTCCGACTCAAGTATTATGGGTAAGAGGATTGTTCACTAGGAATAGTGACGTTCACAGGTATAAATAAATAATGGACTGGACAATTCACACAGCATTATCTAGCCCCAAGGTAAGCAGAGCTTGTGTTATGGGTACTAGATAACTGATATACATAATAATATACGAGTACATAGATAGATACTTTTTATTATATATAGAAAACGACCAGAACACCCTGAACAAATATCTGCAGATCGTACAAATATTTGTCCCGAGGCGGGAATCGAACCCGCAACCTCCTGCGTCGCAGGCGGACCTTCGCCCAACGCGCCACAGAGGTCGTATAATACTCGGCGAGCGGACAAGCTTACGACCCTGCCTCGTACTCTCGCGAAGTCTGGGAAGTTAACGCGCATAATGGGAGCGACAGTGTACAACAATCTTCCTGAAATTGTCACGAAGGCAACTAGCCTCACATCCTCCAAGATCAAACTGAAGCACTGGCTCGCTAACCACAGATTTTACAGCTACGAAGAATTCCTAGCCTGTAAAAGCGACTTATTGTAATTATCTCTCTAGTTAATAGATAAACTATTTGTAATATTTTTGATTTTGACGTGTTATTCTTGAAATGAACGAAATAAATGATTATTGATTATTGAACAATGTCATCCATCGTACAAAGAGTTTAAGCCTCGAAACCCTACTTTTTCAAGTTTCAGTGCCCCACGTGTTGTCATCTCGAAAGTGTAACATAATCGTACGCAAACCTCTATTTTTAAACGGCTTTAAAAAGGGAGTAGGTGCTCAATTCGGCTGTTTGCAATTTTTTGGAAAGGGAATAAGTAAATGAATAAGAATATTTTTATTTACCTAAACACTATTAAACTCACACAAAAGTTAATAGATAGATTTATTTTGGCGCAGCAGTGTTTATGGCAAATATGCCCTTCAATCAACATTGTACTAGATGCATACTATGGTCTGTCCATTCAGCGCTGATTGTCAGTGAAGACCAGAGGGATCCGTTGTGTCATTTTACGTTTTGTACTTACAACATAACATTTCATTTAAACTTTTTTAACGCAAACGCAGAGGCGATAATTTTTCACTGGTATAGCGGCGATGAAAGTCAACAGATTGGAACATGGAAGTCATTTAAACCTACAACCACTGTAAAGGGCATATTATCAAATCAAATAACATCCCAAAAAAGATCGACTTTGACGGAACCCGCATCCGCCACGAGGTCAAGTGGCGTATGAGTCGAAAATCTCTGGGATTTCCTTCGAACTCTAGTGCCGTTAGCTCCACCTACAGGGGAAACACTGATGTTGATCCAATCCTGTTCCAAGACTAAATTTTTATTTCGTTTGTTTGACGAGAGGTGTCGCGTTGCTCAATTCTCATTGCATTATTAAGGACATCACCTAGCTGGTTTCTAGTCAATTTGTACACTTTTTCAGTCAAGGCGACCCCGAAAATGTATTTCTGAAGGTGGAAGCTGACGCTAAGCTCGCCAGGAATGAAGAGGGAACTATGGACTATGAGCTGACGCTGCACGGGCACCAACCTAATTCTACTGATCCTTCGAAGAAGGAGTGGGGGGTGAGTAAAATGAAGAAAATGACACACACATAATGTCAAAAATTTGACGACCTCTTTGGCGCAGCGGGCGAAGGTCTGCCTGCGACGCAGGAGGTTGCGGGTTCGATTCCCGCCTCGGGACAAATGTTTGTACGATCTGCAGACATTTGTCCAGGGCGTTCTGGATGTTTCCTATGTATAATATATAAAATATCTATCTGTGTAGAGTATTGTAGGTAGGTACTCATTAAGTATATCAGTTATCTAGTAGCCATAACACAAGCTCTGCTTAGCTTGGGGCTAGATAATGCTGTGTGAATTGTCCAGCATTATTTATTTATTTGTTTATTATTATTTATAATGTCCAGAATGGTTACATAAGAAGGAATTTTTAAGACGTTGCGTCGCTTTCTGTCGTTGTTATATTTTAACTCTTGCTCTAAAATGTATCTTCTTCGGTAATATAATAAGTACCTATTATTTTCTTTTTTATTTCCAAAATATCAAGTCAAATCCTTTTGAAGACTTGCTGAAACTTTTTAACAGAGTTAATTTAAAGATTAACTCTCTTGCTGAGACCTTATAACAGATTAAAAAGGTCTCAGCAAGTCTCGCTTATGAGCGAGGGTCAGGATAGCAGATAATGATCCGAGGCCTGTGTGGTGACGAGAAGGCAATATTACAGAGGCCATAGAACAAAGCTTTCATTTTATTAAAACAAGTAAGCCTTTATTCACAAAGAAAATTATACTAGTACTAGTTTATGCCCGCGGCTTCGCACGCGTTGTTTCCATAGAAACGTTTAAAGGTGATTTCTATCCCATGGGAACTGATTTATGCGATAAAAAGTAGCCTATCCTATGTTTGATTCCAGGATTAGAATAATCTGTATGCAAATTATATTTGAGCAAATGTGGAGGCTCTGTCGAGACCTGCTTATTTGCGCCTCTTGAGATCAAAACAAAACAAGACATTTTATTTTCAATTTAAATAACATGTATTTACCACTCACAAAAGCGGATAATTTGATACCTAATCCATTTTATGCATGGGATGTTCTACCGTCAAAATACACTTTTAATAATTATAAATGCGAAAGATTGGATGGATGTATGTATGTTATTTCTTCACGCCAAACTGCTGCACGGATCGAGCTGAAATTTTGCATTATGTATATGTAATGGGTCTAGTCTTCGAAAAAAATATATACTAGGATCGCTTCCATAGAAACAACGCATGCAAATCCCCGGGTAGAAACTAGTTTCATCATTACAAAATCGAAACTCTTTCCAGGTCCACCTCCATGGCCAGGAGCATCTCCACACATCCATCCTCACCGACATATCCCAAGTCCCTGTTCCGTACGACGGCGCCGTGACCCTCACGTGCACCGGAGACCAGCGCCGCCCGGGAGAGCCTGACAGCGAGCTGCTGGTCACTTACTCCGGGGCGGGGGGAGGAGTATTCGTGGTCAGAGCCACTGGGAAGAACGTAAGTGTATACCTACCGTCTACTGATAAGAGATAGTAGTCTTATGTATCAAAAGAAATGGGTCTGCTTGGAGTAGATGACTTTCTGGATTATTCTGACCAATCACAAAAAAAACTTGCCAATCTAATCAGCTGTTATGCTAGTAGATAGATAGATATTTATTTATTGTTTCAAGGTTACAATTTGTTAATAGCGTCTTAAATCCTAACATAGGTTTATCTAGACACTAGAGTTCTCTACGTAATACTTATAATTTTTATAAGCTAGCATCGGAAATTAATGCGGTAGGCAGCCACGCACACAAACACAGTGACCTCGCTAGAGTAGAGAGCAAGTCTCTTCTTCTCAAGCGCAAAAACCTTATTTAAGGGGTCTCTTTATGGGGTCCATTTCTGTACAAAGTAAGAAGGATGACCACCTCCTAACATTGTTTGATCCTCATCTTAGTCGTTACTCTCTTGACAGAGTGTCATGTCAGGTCATCATGACATCTAATCATAATAATCAGGGGTGGTGGCGCGTCTTACAATCAGGCGCAATTCCTCTCGCTGGTAGGATCCTCTAGAATAGCCGTGAATTAGACACACCCCTCTGGTAATCCACGCCTCCTCACCGACATAGCCCAACTCCCTGTCCCGTACGAAGGCACTGTGACCCTCGCGTGTACGGGGGACCAGCGCCGCCCGGGAGAGCTTGACAGCCACCTGCTGGTCACTCACTCCGGGGAGGGGGAGGGGTTTTAGTGGTCAGAGCCACTGGGAAGAACGTACGTCTCTTCTATCTACCATGAGAAAGGAATGGGCAGGTAGGTACTTGTTTCTTGGTTTCAGGTAGGGCACACAGAGTTTTCCAATAATCGCAGAAAGTTGATGTTCCTAATCTGTATGGAGTGGATGATTTTTTTTTATATTCAAATTCAAAATTTTTATTGCGACCATATTGTACAAAAGTTGTTAAAATTAATCAGTCTCAATTATGGACCGGGCTAGGTAGGGCACAGCAAGATAAGTAGGTACTAGGTACTAAGTAATAATAACGCTCTATGAATAAAGTTTGGCTTTGTAAGCCAACTACAAAATCTTAGATTTTTTGACAATCATCTTATACTTAGTAGGTAAATGAATAGGTAAATTAAATAGTAAACATTAGGTATCATATAAAATAAATAAATAAATCAGTAAACTTGTTTTCTGCTTAATACTATATTACTATAAGTACTTTAATAATTTTCTTGATTACTTTAGCATAGAGACGCTTCCTCTCGAGCAAGACACTTGCTCTCGTACCAACTACGAGTAAATTCAGCTCCTAACTTCTAAGGCCAGAAAATCCAAGAAGAGGTAAAAAATCACAGAACACACGTGGATCCACACGACGCAGAATTCCCCCACCCCATTACTTGATCCCCTAAATCCCTGAAGTAATTTTTTTGTCATGTATAACATCGTCATTTTATTCCAGCTCTCCAAAACTGGTTTCCTGGAGTCAGAGCTGGTCTCCCAGACAGCGTGGGGCCAGGTCCTCAAGGCGAACAGCATCGATCCTATCAACATAACTGCTGTTATCAAGGTAAGCACCAAATGATAGCTGAAGTTCTCCCTTCAGCTTCAGCGTTAGAGTTAGCTAACGTTCGTAACGCAGGGGCGCGCCGCCACCGATACCCGGGGCCATTTGCGATGAGTCTTCGGCCATGACAGTATATATAGGACAATATTTGTCCCGAGGCGGGAATCGAACCCGCAACCTCCTGCGTCGCAGGCGGACCTTCGCCCACCGCGCCACAGAGGTCGTCAAGTTAGTATCCGCTGAATCGTCCTCGGGCCAAGTTTCTGTTGCAGCAACTTACGAGTAATGTGAACAAATCTGACTTGATTAGGTATGTGGACAATCTGTACACATTAAATTAAAAAAGAAATTGTGATGTTCACATTCCCCTACAGCGACAGCTTGCCACAATCTGAAAACAACCTTAGATATAAGCTTAATATGACGTTGCACACTATTTCATGCAACAACAATATACATGTGGTTGATACTAACAGTATTGTTGGTAAAAAATACTATTTGACAGATAGCAATTTCGCTATCCTATTATTTTAAAACAACAGCCAAAAACTTGGCTACAAAAACTGCTTCTTTTGAGCATTGCAATCATTTAAAAAACAAGACCTTGTAAGTTATTCCAAGTCATTTATATTAGAAATAACAACAATAGTGGAAGTCTCTAGCCCTAAATAGTCAAATATTATTAATCACAAGAAAAAACAAAGAAAACAAGATTGTAAAATCAAGGCAAAGTTTACTAACCTGGTGCACCAAAATATTCAAGTATTGAGAAGTAAATTATTAGAATTAGAATTGTACGTGAACTCTAATGTTTTTGTTATTATAGTGCGTAAGCCTCGCACTCTGGATAATTTCTAATTTCTAAGAAACAGAATGAACTCATTTGTTATTGACATCATCTGCTTAACAGAACACTGGCTGAAAAGCTATGAGCTCATGTTTAACTTCAGTAACCACCAGGTTGGTAGTTCTTTTTGCAGATCACATGCTATTCGTGGAGGCTCTTTAATATTACTAAATAAACTCATTAAGTTCAAAGAATGCAAGGACATGATATGCTTATCCGTTGAAAGCCACATCGAAGTAGCATGTGTTGAACTGGAGCAATGTATTGTAGTAAGCGTATACAGCCTCTTTTGAAATATTTGAAAAAACTATGGATTTTGTGATACGATTGCACCAGATCTAGCTTTTATTTTCAATGAATCTATTGATTGTGGCGTATTTCCTGATCTAATGAAATGTAGTAAAATAATCCCACTGTTTAAATCGGGTAGTAGGTCTGACCCCACTAACTTTAGACCAATATCAGGACTGCCTACATGAAGCAAAGTTTTTGAAAAACTAATTTTACATCAATTGCTCAGGCAATCTAATGGCAATGACCTGCTACATGGTAAGCAATTCGGATTTACTTGGGGCAGGTCAACTATGATGCCAGTGGCCGGTGTAGAGTTAGTATCGCATATTTTTGATGGTTGGTAGAAGTCGCAGGATGCTTTAGGTGTTTTTTGCGACTTGTCAAAAGCATTCGATTGCGTACACCATGAAACATTAATCAGGAAACTACATCACTATGGAATAAGAGACACCTCTTTGGATCTTCTTACATCTTACTTGAGTGATAGGAAAGAGTTGACATTCATGGGAAACGGTCTTCGGGGTCTGTAGTTGGGTGTACCGCAGGGTTCTCTTCTCGGTCCTTTCCTATTTTTAGTTTATATTAACGACCTACCACATCCATCTTGTTAAGAATAATCACGAGATTGTGTTGTTTGCTGATAAAACTTAATTAATTTTTAAAATGAAACGACAAAACAAAAATTTCGACGATGTGAATAATGCAATCTCAAAGGTAGTACATTGGTTTAGTGTCAATAATCTTTTGCTAAACCAAAACGAAATTTACTCTACCTAATGTAAAACAAGTTAAGGCTGATGTAAACGTAAAAGGAGAAACATTAGAAACTGTAAACAGTACAGTATTCTTAGGAATAACCTTAGATAGTAAACTTCAATGGGGCCCACACATAGATAAGCTAGCGAAGAGATTTAGCTCTGCAGCCTATGCAGTCAAAAAAATCCGTCATCTTACAGACGTTGATACTTCTAGACTAGTCTATTTCAGCTGCTTCCATAGTGTTATGTCTTATGTATGGCATACTGCTGTGGGGGAACGCTGCAGACATTAACACCGTATTTGTGCTGCAGAAGAGAGCTGTTCGTGCAATCTATAATATGGGTCCCAGATAATCTCTGCGTGATAAATTCAAAGAAATAAACATAATGACAGTAACATGTCAATACACATGCATGAAAACTTGTTTTACACTCATCACGTATCAATCGATTCCCTAAAAATAGCGACATACATAATATAAATACTAGAAATAAGAATGAACTCGCTGTGCCCACAACTAGGCTACACAAGATAAATGCATCTTTTAAAGGGCAATGTATACGCTTCTACAACAAAACTCCAAGTGAGTTGCAAAAAATATCAATACCTAAATAAATTCAAACAAATTGTCAAACATATCCCTTGTAAAAAGGCTTAAGTACTACAAAATATCAGATTATCTAGAGGATAAAAATGCTTAGGACGAGTTTTGCTCCAGCTCGAAAAATAACAACTAACAGGCTAAAGGTTTCTTCGTCGCTTCTTTACTTTAGTCTACATACCGAAGCGACAGAAATAAAAAATATCACTTTATTTCCGTGTCAGTGTTTAGTTTTATAATTTGACCTTTTCTAAGTGTACATTTATTGTATTTATGGAAATAAAGAGTTTTTGATTTGATTTAGAACTAGATACCGTAAGGCAAAGTTAATTGGCATACCTTGTGACGAAAATATTTTGAGTGATAGATTCGCGACAGCTAAGAGAGATTGACTATCTGTTTTAACGAACCGAATAGATCTGTATTCAAAATATTATGTTGTCTTTTTCAGGGCAACAATGGCATGTCCACGGTGAGCATAAACAACGCGTCGCAAGTCCAACTCAAGTCTGAGAGCTTCTCCTGGCTCCTCGACAGGTGGACCGATGTGCAGATTGGAAGGAACTTTGGATTTTATAGTTAGTTAACTTATGTTTTGGAATTTACAGTCTCAAAGACAATTTGTTAGATGTTTTGCATCCCTGTAGGTAGTAGGTAATTTCAATTAAAAATGTTCAAGTGAACTCTATAGATGTCGCTCTCCGAAGAAAGGAAATATATGTCCAGCATTATTTATTTATTATTATTTATTATATCTCTTCCTGTGAAAGGGTTTGTTAGCTTCTTGATTCTTGATTCAGCCGAATAAATGAATAATGTTGGACAATTCACATAGCATTTTCTAGCCCCAAGCTAAGCAGAGCTTGTGTTATAGGTACTAGATAACTGATATACTCAATACAATACACTATATAAGTAGATAGATATTTTTTATTATACATAGAAAACATCCAGAACGCCCTGAACAAATGTCTGCAGATCGTACAAACATTTCTCCCGAGGCGGGAATCGAACCCGCAACCTCCTGCGTCGCAGGCAGACCTTCGCCCGCTGCGCCACAGTGGTCGTCAGAATAATTTGATTGTTTTGAAAAATCCACAAAAAGTCGAATCTCTTGGTTTTAAACAGTTTTTTAAGTTTGCGGAATAAATACTAATTCCTCGGGAGTAAAACTTTTATAGGACCACCCCCGGTTTCTATACAACTGCATAAAGGTCGTAGCACACGTATCAACTCGGAAAGGGATCGTCACCGTATCAACTCGAGCCGTTCAGTATTAGTTTTATGAAACTCCCTACTGCAACGCACACTAATCGGAATCGTAACGTAATCGCCTCGCCTCGGGACAAGCTCACGAACCGCGGTGCGGTGCGTGGTCGACTTGCGGTTCCCGCGCTTACGGTTCTCCGTACTCTAGCTTACGGCTCTCCGTACCGTCTTATCGTTCGGATTCAAAATGATTGAACTAGAGGCGTCGCCTAGCCGTAGCCGAGTCGACGTATCGGAGCTTCTGATCCGCTTTGGTTTCGTGCTTATGTTAGGTTGACGACTGTTTGGCGGCGACGCGAAAGGCGATACGGTTACGATCCCTTTCCGAGTTGATACGTGTGCTACGATCTTAAGAATCCTGCATATCGGTCCATAAATGACGAACAACATAAAAAAACACACACCTCACCTCATAGAACCTCTTCCTTTTTTTTCTCTTTGAAGTAGGTTAAAAGGGACCCGTAAGTAATTCAATTAGCAGTCTGTCGATTTGTCAATTATTTATTTTATTTTTAATATTTCAGGAGAATGTATCCTACAGTATCCGTACGTGCAGACGCTATCCGGAGATACAACGCTTCAAGGGACACAAGAACTTCTTTTAGCAGATTGTAGAGATGACAAACCAAGGTAAGGCAAGGTTTTATCAAGTCAGGAGCCTGCTATCTATATATATAAAAATGAAACCCGTTTTCCTTGGTCACGGCATCACGCGTGAACGGCTGGACCGATTTCGCTAATTCTTTCTTTGTTGTGTTTGTTATTGTCAGGAGAAGGTTCTTATGAAAGAAAAAATTAAGAAAGTTGGAAACATAAATTTCCACGGGGGCGAAGCCGCGGGGCGCAGCTAGTTATAAATATTTACGGGTATTTATCGCATTATTTACCAATTTTTTCCGACGTTTCAACAATAGTATAACTCTGAAATCTGTGAGATATCAATAGTACGAAAAACAGGTTTTACGTAAAGTCATCGTGTTGAAGATTTTACTATGAGGGTAGCCCTAACATAAGTCGAGGTTACCATGTTTAGATTTTTTTTGAAGTGAAACTTCTTATGCGACTTCCAACAAGGTTGCGTTAAACGTTAAAGGCGAATACCTATATATCCCGATACTAGCGCCACTACATATTTTATTTTATAATTACGTTATACAAAGGAATTATCAAAAAATCGGACCGCGCGTAGACGATATCTATCATAAGCTTTTTTTAAATGTATCTGTAATAGTTTTGTTTTGTGTTATTCAATCAAAAACCTTGTTTGGAGAGCTTGGTGGCCACCAATAGGAACTAAACTCTTGAAACAAGTATCTGCCTAAATAATACAGTACAAAACTATTAAAGATACATTTAAAAAAGCTTATGATAGATATCGTCTACGCGCGGTCCGATTTTTTGATAATTCCTTTGTATAACGTAATTATACAATTAAATATGAAGTGGCGCCACTATCGCCCCTACTCTTCTCCTTAAACGTTTAACGCTACCATGGAGGAGGTATAAATAAATAAATAAATAAATAATGTTGGACAATTCACACAGCATTATCTAGCCCCAAGCTAAGCAGAGCTTGTGTTATGGGTACTAGATAACTGATAAACTTAATACAATACACTACATAGATACTGTTGCGTTAGACGATCAACGCTCCTTGGGAGGGGTTCTCTTCCTATTTTAATTTCCACATTACGAAGTTTCACTTCTTCCGCGGAGGGACTCCACGCACAATTTTTTTTTTAATCGCCACGCACAATGAATGTTATCTGATTGGTAAGAGGACACTTAAACAAATAAAAATGTCCCATAACATAATATCCTAAAGCTGTTTCCCGAGATATCACAGATGAAAATAACTATTGCTCTGGAGCGATAAGACCGTCAATTGTCACTTAGGTTATAATTAATTCATTTCTAATTGTTTCTTAGTTTTAAGTGTGCAATAAAAGTATTTTCTATCTATCTATCTATTATTAGACGACCTCTGTGGCGCGGTGGGCGAAGGTCCGCCTGCGACGCAGGAGGTTGCGGGTTCGATTCCCGCCTCGGGACAAATATTTGTACGATCTGCAGATATTTGTTCAGGGTGTTCTGGTCGTTTTCTATGTATAATAAAAAATATCTATCTATGTACTCGCATATTATTATGTATATCAGTTATCTAGTGCCCATAACACAAGCTCTGCTTACCATGGGGCTAAATAATGCTGTGTGAATTGTCCAGCATTATTATTATTATTAATACATTATTATTATTAATACATTTATTTCAGACAACATTAGAACAAGTATAGATCTTATTAACTTATTCTACGGTCCATATGAATATATACCTTAAATCTAACATACATAAAAATATAAAAACTTATTTTAAATAAAATTGCTCTAATGTTTGTTTTTCATAATGTGAATATCTCATAAGCCTGACGCTTTAGGACAATTTTTATTTCTTTATGTGTCCCTATCCAAATACGTTTATACTTTTATCATGCGCGGCGACTTTGAAAAAAAAAGTTTAGAAGAAATTTTCAAAGCCCTATCAAAAAGTCCTAATTATGATTTTCAGGTTTGCGGTTTTAGCGGTATCTGAAGGAATCAAGGTGTACAGCGGTGGATACTACGTCATTATCAGCGAAAAATTGGCAGTTGATGAGTCGAATGCTGGTGAACAGTTTATGTAAGTGATGGATCTCATAATCCTATGAGAAAAAATCCTTCTCTGTATTTTTATTGGTGAATGTAGCTTCTGACCACGGCTTACACACGTTCTTTCGGGATACAAAGTAGCCTATATGTTAATCCAGGTCTAGAACTACCTTAGTCCAAAATTTCAGGATGTTTTGTTCAGTAGTTTTGTCGTGAGTAGGTAACAAACGTCCGAACTTTCACATTAGTAAACTAGTTTATACCCGCGGCTTCGCACGCGTTGTTTCTATGGAAACGTTTAAAGGTGATTTCTATCCCATGGGAACTGATTTATGGGATAAAAAGTAGCCTATGTTTCATTCTAGGATTACAATTACCTGTATGCAAAATTTCAACCCGATCCGTTCAGTAGTTTTGGCGTGAAGAGGTAACAAACATCCATCAATCTATACATCCATCCAAACTTTCGCATTTATAATATTAGTGTGACTAACTTCTGTCCGCGGCTTCGCACGCGTTGTTTCTATAGAAACGTTTTAAGGTTATTTCTATTCCATGGGAACTGATTTATGGGATAAAAAGTATGTTTGATTCCAGGCTAACAGCTACACCGATGCAAAATTTTTGCGAAATCCTAATGGAAATTCGGCTAGGATACAAATATGACATACTTACGTAGATACTTACCTACTATGCCTCCCTATGTTTAGTTCGGTATGCACATAGATGAGCCAGATCAATAAGTAGGTAGAGATAAACCATTCTAAAAGGGCACGCCAAAATGCACGCCCCCTCCACTACACGTCATACAATACAATGGGCGCTCAGTTTTAGAATGGTTTATCTCTACCTCTTTTGTTTATTAACCCCCGACGAAACGGATGAACCGATTTGTGTTTTGTTTTTTTTTGTGTCATAGATAATTTTTATCCCGAGTGTTCTTAGCCATGTTTCATGAAAATCTGTCGAGGGGTTTTTACAATTTTAATTTTGTTCTTGTATTCCAGAATAAACAAAGAAGACAACAAAGTGAAGATTACCCTGAAAATCATCAACATCATACTGTACTGTCAAAGTGATAAAACTAGTGTTCTTGTGCCAAGAATGTATATCAGCACCGTTTGTGGAACTTGTGTGGATGGCAGCGATTCAAGAGCTTAGTATTATCGTTTAGGATTGTAAGATTTTGGCAGAATTACGTTAAGGGGGTATAGTACCTCAAATTGCTTATTTTCAACTCCGTCGGACCTCCATATCTTCCAAACTACTGAATATTTAACTTTGAAATTTATATATGGTAACATTCAGGACTTATTCTATCGATCATATGTTTCGAAAATACGATGCCATAAAATTTTCTCGATAGAAAAAAATCGCAAAGTTACCTCTAATTTTTTACTAAAACCCTAATTTCTCAATAAATACAGATGATACGATCTTGAGATTAAGCATAAATTGAACTAAGTATAAAGAACATTTTATATGTTGCCTTTTTTTCAGTTAACTATTCTAATGTTTGTGGGGAGCAAATAACTACTAAAAACTTGATTTTTGGGCTTACGCCGCGTAGGGTACCGCCTTAAACCCTCGGAAGATAGATCATAGAGAATTATTATCTAGATAAGTCACGGAATTCTCTATTCAGTGAGCTATATGGTCGAGCAGACGAAAGCCATTAGACAAGAAGTTGAAGTTGATTGTAAGATTTTCTGAACCATTATTTAGATAAACCAATATTTATGTCCAAATGCGTGTGTTTTATTTATGACAAGCTTGAGCAAGCGTATGATGTCGAACAAGATGCCGATTGATGATGTTATGGATGTATATATATATGGTCGAGCAGACGAAAGCCATTAGACAAGAAGTTGAAGTTGATTGTAAGATTTTGTGAACCATTATTTAGATAAACCAATATTTATGTCCAAATGCGTGTGTTTTATTTATGACAAGCTTGAGCAAGCGTATGATGTCGAACAAGATGCCGATTGATGATGTTTGAACCATAGATTATATGTAGGTAGGTACTTAAGGGGGTATAGTACCTCAAATTGCTTATTTTCAACTCCGTCGGACCTCCATATCTTCCAAACTACTGAATATTTAACTTTGAAATTTATATATGGTAAAGTTCAGGACTTATTCTATCGATCATATGTTTCGAAAACACGATGCCATAAAATTTTCTCGATAGAAAAAAATCGCAAAGTTACCTCTAATTTTTTACTAAAACCCTAATTTCTCAATAAATACAGGTGATACGATCTTGAGACTAAGCATAGTAATTGAACTAAGTATAAAGAACATTTTATATGTTGCCTTTTTTTCAATTAACTATTCTAATGTTTGTGGGGAGCAAATAACTACTAAAAACTTGATTTTTGGGCTTACGCCGCTTTGCTCTGTCCCGCTCCTGTGAATGCGAAATCATATGCCTATCCTCTTCACACAATAACGAGGTAGGGTACCGCCTTAAGTAAAATTCTGTGGCCAAATGACCTGTGTTGTGTTACAAGTTACAACTAAACGCAAAGACACGTTATTTCCAATCTTTTGCAATATACCTACATAGCTAATCCACAACAAAGATGGAAAGACGTACCTAGACCGAACTGCGATCGAGACAACAATACCTACATGCGAAACACGTACACCGGCGGCGCCGGTCCGACTGTGACTGAGGTGAGGTGGGTGGCCTGGGTGGACCTAATTGGACACAATTTGAGCGTTCCACTTTCGAACTAGTGCCCGATTGGGTTTCCGAATTTTACTGACATCGATGGTTTAAATTAAACCCATTCGCTGCACTGCCCAGCCCGCGCGGGCGGCGGCGGCGGCGCGCCGTCCCCCCAGTCGACCAGGCTGCAAGCTTTTTTAGGAAATGGTTTACGATTTGAAGATAAATATATTTCCTCTACTTTTATTACTTGCAGAAAGCAGAAAAAGCAATAGATTCGAAAAAACAATGGATCTCCCGTGCAATGTAAATCGAACGTCCTTGAGTGTCCTTGAGGAAGTGGTGAAGTAAGTTCTGTAATAAAACTCTAGAGGCGCTAATGAGCTACGCCCGCCGGCTGTCACCTTTGTTTTGACATTGACGTTTGTTTGACGTTGATTTATTGATTGTTTTTGTTTTGGTTGGTTTGTTTTCGTAATTCTTGATTTCTTGTCGATACGATTTATTTGCAATTTGTGAATAAGATTATGAATATCGAAGATATCTGTTGTTGTTGCCTCGTAAATTGTTGTTATAAAGACATAAACCAAGTCTACAATCACAATGGCAAGCTGGAGAGCTATGGTGAAATGCTGTCAAATACGTTCAATGTTTCAGTAAGTTGTTTTGTATTATTTAAGCTCTATTATGCTTCCGGAGCTCTCTAAAATGTTTTTAAAACTTTCCTAAGCTTTCCCTATCTATATGGTTTGGCCCTGGTGTTTTCTGACCCCTTTAAACCGACAGTATGCGATATATATACAGTTGCGATATATTGCCATACCCTACCTGACTGGGTACATGAATACTTACTCTAAGTAATATTTTTGTTTCGCAATAAAAGTACTGAATACTGAATACTGAATACAGTATTCGATGAGCGCCTGTGCAGTCTGTTATTGGGTTGGGAGTTTATTCGAACAGGGTCGAATGGGCTGATAAACTCCCAAAACGTTTTTTAAGTACCTACTATAATCCTGCCCAGGACTTCGCTCACGAACCTGCTGCCTTATTGTCTAACTTGAAGCCCATTACCAGTGAACTTCAAGACCATTACCGGTTGTCAACCCAGTCAGAATGTTTTTGGTATTGTGTAAGGTATTCAACTGGTAATCGGTTTCGGAATGAATGATTCTTGTGAATCCAATTCCGCTAGTCTTCGTTCTTTAATACGTTCCGATTATGCAAGTGGAACAACTAGTAGTTCCACTGGTACTAATTGCGATTAAGTTTTTTTACTTGTTGGAAAAATAGTTATGTTGCAAAAACATAGCCTTTGCATGATTTTTGTCATTATTTGCAATTTAAACACGTATTTTGTCAGTTTGTTATGTGGAGATAAATAAAAATATAAAAAACTTTATACCATTAAAGTAGTAACGAAACGCAAGTTTTCTTTTTGTTACTGTCAAACTCGCTCATGTCACTCACTGTTGGGGTTGTCAACACTCCGCGGTATATTTTAAAGTTTGTATGGTTTGATTGCTTTGTGAAAACGACTGGTTTTTCGTGAAAAAAGGTTAGTTAATTAAACAAGTTTTTACCAATTTAATACGTTACGAAAGTTATCAAGTGTGTTGTTACAGAACAGTGTAATAATATGATAATATGGCTATTTCAGAATGCCTGCAAGAAAAATTGTGTCCGACCGGCAGTTGCAGATGTAAGATCACATCAATGGCTAACCAATGAGTGTCCACTGCTGGACAGAGCCTCCTCCAAGCTGTATTTTTATAAATTGTTACAGATACATCACATGCTGCAGATGTGCCTCAGTGGGCAATGCGAATTGAGGAGCGCCATCTAGCGAATGAGGAGAGGGTCTCGCGTTCGTTAGAGGCGATAGCTGCCACCTTGGCAGAGATACAGCGCTCTGTATTGCGAATAGAGCAAAAACTTAAATAAAACAAATAAATATGAATTGCTTTTTAGTTTATTTAAGAGTGTAAATAAATTTATTTCTATAGACTTATAAAATAAGCAATGACAAAGACATGTCAAATTTTTCACTATATAAATAGTAATTATTATCAAATAAGAAATTTTGCAGAAGGTTGCGGGTTCGATTCCCGCCTCGGGACTAATATTTGTACGATCTGCAAATATTTGTTTAGGGTGTTCTGCTGGTCATAACACAAGCTCTGCTTAGCTTGAGGCTAGATAATGCTGTCTGGATTGTCCAGCATTATTTATTTATGTATTATTATGTTCGATTCCTCCACAATCTGTCAACAACGGCGTGCATTTCTCCATCAACTTCCCGTAGTACACCTTCAGGGGGATGATGCAGTCCTTCGGGTTGTTGCGCACGGTCGCGTGTCATCTCCTCTTCATCGACGGAGATGCGCGCGTCGTTGACAAGATTGTGCAGTACTACGCAGGCGTTGGTAATTTTTCCCGCTTTGATGGGTGTATAGTGCATCACCCTGTAAAAAAAAGTTACGGGAAAGTGAATATATTTCCTTATAAGAGTGGGGTGGTTGAGAGCCTCGGTCACATCTCTCAAACTGTCCGAGACCACCGTTTGGGAAAGACCGAGGTGGTAATAAGCCCCCACGTTCTTTTGGTAGCAGCCGTTGGCATAGAAAGCCAAAGCAGCTAATACCTGCAAAGCAGTATAGCACAAAATGACTGCAAGCACGCACACAAGTATGTATTTTATAAAAAAGACAGGTGGGTAGGTACATGTGCTTTCAAACCATATTACCTACCTTTATGTCAGGCCTCACAGCGCTAGAGCGCTGTGGTGCCGGCAAGAGCGGTATAACATCTGCACAAAGCAACTCGAATTGCGACTTGTGCAGACGAAAATGTGCCACAAACTCCTTGTCGGGCAACATTAATGGCTTGCTGGCCTGCCGCAAGACTTTGCGATCTAATCGCAGATGCCTTTTCAGCCGCTCTTCTTCTGCAGCGGCCATCAAAATTGCTCGCGCCATAACGCCTGAAATAAATTAATTATGTGTAACAGAACTAGTGTAGTGTGCTCTCAATGAACAGTCATGTAGACATGTAGTAAGTGACTACTTCAGGTGAAACATCTTGTCTCATTCCCAGTTGGGAAGAAGACATTTGATTGAGAGAATGCTTTGTATTTTTCTTTGACAAAATGAATTTGAACTCAAGTATGTATAATTATTACTTACTTCCGAGATTATTAATTACCAACTTCTTAGCTTCCGAACTTTCAAACACAATGTTTAAGGCAATTTTATAAATTGGAAGTACTTAGATTTCACCAAAACTTTTTCCAACAAGACTCGAATGAGCTCCCTTCTTCATTTGACGTTTCAAATGGGCTTGAATTTGCAACTGAAATTCATTTCGGCGTTACGCAATTCCAAAATTAGCGGGAATACGAAGTTTCATTCATTCACTGGCTTTGAATTTCGCTGGTAATGGTGTTGCATGTGTCAGCTATTTACACAATACGAAAGTGACAGTCGAAGTCCAGGCTAGGTTTCAAATGTCAAAAATGAAGTCGATTACGATTACCAGTTTACTTAGACAATAAGGCTGCTGGATAAAACATACCGTGTGTCAGTGAAAGAATTCTAAGAATCGGACCATTGTAGCTAGAGATTACCATTACATTTTTTTTATTATATTCTGTTACTATCACACCTTGGCTGGCTAGGCAAGGACCTCCCTTTTTACCTAACACTCCTTGCTCCTTCCTACGCGTCCTACCTACTAATGTATAATTATCACATTTCAGTTGAGAACGACGGCAATCTGTGAAAGATGTATAGTTGAGCTTAGAGCTGCAGCCGCATTCAAAAAGCAGATTTTGGCGGCAGATCTAACTTTGATTGCACAGAGCCAGCAGTTATCTGATGATGACAATCAAGGTAAGAAAATCATCATTTTTTTCATCATCATCAACCTTTATTGGTGCTGGACATAGGCCTCCCCTAATGAGTGCCATAGCACCCTGTCTTCAGCTTGCCGCATCCAGCATCTGCCGACTGGCCTGTCTTTCGCAGGTCGTTATCCCACCTGGCTGGAGGGTGTCCTATACTATGTTTGCCTAGTTGCAGTCTCTACTCAAGGACACGTTTACCCCATCGATTGTCAGTTTGCAAGACATGGCCGGCCCACTGCTACTTCAGCTTGCTAATTCTTTTCTAATAATTTTTTTACTAAGCTAAGACCATGGCTGATTTCTAAGGTAGAGTGAGAAACTGCACCACATCTGAAGATATTGTCAACATAATTTAATGCCACGAAATTACAGCATTAATACTGATTTCTTAAAATCAGAATGTCACTAATATTATAAATACAAAAGTTTGGATGGATGGATAAATAAATAAATAATGCTGGACAATCCACACAGCATCATCTAGCCCCAAGCTAAGGTGAGCTTGTGTTATGGGTACTAGATGACTGATATAGGTACATAATATAATACATTACATAGATAGATATTTTTTATTATACATAGAAACAACCAGAACACCCGGAACAAATATTTGTAGATCGTACAAACACTAGTCCCAAGGCGGGAATCGAACCCGCAACCTCCTGCGCCGCAGGCGGACCTGCCCGCCGCGCCACCGAGGTCGTCATGACGGTGGATAGATAGATGGATGGATGTTTGTTACCTCTTCATGACAAAATTACTGAAGTGAGCTTTTTTTAGTTTAGTACAGTACCTACTCAAAACAGAATGAATGTTGGTTGTATTTTGAACTTATCTGCAGTCTATCAGCACCGTGTCGGCCAGTGGAGAAACGCTCAATTTATCAACAATATAATAATCTCAAAATGTGCATTTTCAGAAATAAGCGAAGTTAAATTTGAACCTAAAGAAACACATGAGGCACTGACACACGAAGAAATAAGCGACATTAAATTAGAATCTGAAGAAACAAATAAGGCATTGTCACAAGAAGACAAGTTACAAAATGATGATGATGTTTGTTCTATGGACACAGCTGATGGTGAAGAATGTTCGGAAAAGAAAAATGTGATCAGAATAATTAAAGAATTAAAGACAGTTAGTAAAGAAAAGAAAAAGAAACGTAAGAGTAAGTATTATTTAAGGCGAATAGTAGAGTGGATAGTGGCGCCACTACATATTTAATTTAATCATTAAGTTATACAAAGGAATTATTAAAAAATCGGACCGCTGGTAGACGATACCTATCACAAGCTTTTATTTAATGTATCTGTAATAGTTTTGTTTTGTGTTATTCAATCAAAAACCTTGTTTGGAGAGCTTGGTGGCCACCAATAGGAACTAAACTCTTGAAACAAGTATCTGCCTAAATTATACAGTACAAAACTATTAAAGATACATTTAAAAAAAGCTTATGATAGACATCGTCTACGCGCGGTCCGATTTCTTGATAATTCCTTTGTATAACGTAATTATAAAATTAAATATGTAGTGGCGCCACTATCCACCCTACTATTCGCCTTAAGAGATTTGAAGTCGTTTGTAGTTTTTTTTTAATCAATCAAATTATTCATGTTCAGATATTATAAAACTTTTAAGGAAATTATCTTGTCTATGATTAGATTGAAATAAGTTCAGAGCATTTATTTTGGATTTTATTTTGTAAGGCTTGTGAATTAATGATCAATAAAAATACAAATTTAACTTCTAAATAACTAATTTTATTGCTACTTCTCATAAAAAATTTCGTTCCCACAGCTCCGCAAGCCTTTTTCTGGGATAAAAAGTAGCCAAATTCCATTGCTCGGGAAATTATCTATCTCATAAAAAATTACATTGAGATTCATTCAGTCGTATAAGCGGGAACAAGTAACACAATATCTAAAATTACTTTCATATTTATGACATACTAGCTTCTGCCCGCGGCTTCGCACGCGTATTTTCGGTATAATAAGTATTATCTAAGTTAGGCGTTGCTCTTAACTTACGCCAAATTTCATCTTTATCTGTTCAGTAGTTTTGGAGATCCTAGGTAACAAAAATTCAGATTTCACAAACTTTCGACTATAATATTAGAAGGAAGTGTAGATTATTATGTTTAACTACAGTCCCACTTTGCACCTATGAATATACAGGGTGCCAAGGAAAGGCTGTGCCTACCAAACCGACAATAACTTGTAATCTATATTAATAATTTCGGACCGGTCTACGGTAGACTCGAACGAAATGCACATCAAATTGAAGAGCGTAAAAAATTAGTCGATCCGAGTCGACAACTTATAGGCGGAAAATTCGGATTATCGAGTAGTTGCATTATGAAAATGAATAAATTGCTAAAATGGAACGGCGTTGCAAAGTAAACATGTCAATTAAGTATAAACATGTCTATGGTTCGGTCTTGGTACCGTGGACGGAAGAAATCGCTCCCCAGGGTATATATATACTCCTTGATCGTAGCTTGGTACATATATAGTGATCTGTGGTTCGGTCTAATTTCTTTGAATGAAAACTCTTTGCTCTTTGATTGAGAAATCATAATATGTATAATAATTATTGGACCCGTGCGAAGCTGGGGCGGGTCGCTAGTAGTATAAAAATCTTGTGTCACGGTGTTTGTGGTCACACTCCTCCAAAACGGCTAGACAAATTTTTATGAATTTTTATGTGTATTTGGTAGGTATGAGAATAGGTCGTAAAGTATGTTTCATACCGCTAGGGTGTCTCTATCCAGAAAAATTTCCACGCGGGCGAAGCCGCGGGGCGCAACTAGTGTTAAATAATGTTAGAGTGCGTGTGAAAATAACACTAATAGAAAGAAAAAAGTCTTTATTCATTCACAAGGAGGTTATTCTGGATCCCCTCGGTGTCCAGAATAACCTCCTTTCGGCTTAGTACAACCCTTTCCGTAGCACCCTGTATACGAGTACCTACATGTTACATGGAAGGAGAAAGCGAGACTTTTGCCCAACTATGGGATTGCGTGCTGATAAAATAAGATTAGAAGATACTTATAAATCTCTCAAATGCTTGTTTCTTTTTTGCAGAAAAACCCCTGAGAATATTAAAAGGACCCACAAAAAACACAATCCAGCTGATTTCTAACTCAAACCTATGCATCTTCAAACCATTCCAAAACAACACTGAATATGCCTGTTATTTATGCAAGGAAACCTGCACCAACATAAAGGAGCTAAGAGAGCACTCAAAAACACACAAATTAAGCGAGTTTCTTACAAGAATCAGTGCTTTACAAGGAATGACGTGTAGACACGTTGATATTTCAAACTTGAGCTGTATATGCGCACACGCATGCAAAGACTTAGACGCCTTAACAACTCATTTATCAGAAAAACATGAGATACAATTCCAAAATGGCGGACATTTACTAATACCTTACAAATTAGAACATGGCTACCAATGCGTTATATGCAAAAAAGAATTCAACACATTCTATAGCTTAACCACTCATATGAACTGTCATTCAACAAACAACGTCTGTGATATATGTGGAAGTCCATATTTCAGTCGCCAATATCTTCGTCAACACGTGAAAGCGAAACACAGAGAAAGCTCGTGTAGAATATGCCTCTCCAAATTCCCTACAGCATCAGAACTTGCTCAGCATACCAGAAAAGTACACAAAAAGATACCAAAAAGAGAATATCAATGTAATATATGCAATTTAATTTTCAACTATGGGTATAAGTTGAAAAATCATATGGTTACAGCTCATGGTATGCCGGATATAAAAGTCGATTGTAGTATATGTGGCAAGATTCTGAAAAATGAGTTATGTTTAAGAACACATAAGCGAAGTGTTCATGATAAAGAAAGGAGGTTCCAATGTACTCTTTGTGATTTAAGGTTTTTTACAAAGTTCGATAGGGTCCGGCACGAGAAAACTCATTTAGATAAGTGTTTGTTCCGCTGTGATTGTTGCGAAACTAAATTTAAAAGTAAAGATTCTCTGCGTAGACATATGAAAAAACAGCATACTGTATCAATTTGAGATATGTTTTTTTCTGATGGTTGAAGATAAATAAAAACCAAATTATATGTGGCTTGGTATTATTTGAAAAGTTTATGTAGATTCTCTGCGTAGACATGAAAAAACAACATACAGTATCAATTTGAGATATGTTATCTTCTGACGGTTGAAGATAGGTAAATAAAAACTCAATTATATGTGGCTGGGTACTATTTGAAAAGTTTATGTAGATTCTCTGCGTAGACATGAAAAAACAACATACAGTATCAATTTGAGATATGTTATCTTCTGATGATTGAAGATAAATAAAAATTCAATTACATATGGCTTGGTTTTATTTGAAAAGTTTATGTAGATACCTATAAAAATTATTAGGTTGGTACAAGAAAATATTATGTAGATATACATACATAAGTCCTACTAATAATATTATAAAGGCGAAAGTGTGTGCCGTTGTGAAGATGTTTGGCCGAAGACTAAAAAAACTACTAAATGGATCGAAATTTAAGCTGAAATTTTGCACACATATCTACATATCCTGCAAAAACATATAGGCTACTGCTTATTCCAAAAACGCGTGCGAAGCCGCGGGCAGAAGCTAGTTAATAATAAGTGATTTACGTAGCTATAACAAAAACAAAATATAAATGATTCAAACATTTTGATTAGAAAATAACTAGGTAGGGTACCTACCTAATATTCGAGATAAGAATTGAATGACAAACTAAAAGAAAAATAATAATTAAGTTTAACTACATATTGCGAACTGAACTAAGTTGTTAAGAGAGCATCCATTAATTACGTGAGGTGTTTAGAACGGGGGGGGGATTTCGAGCAAAATCTCATGGAGGGAGGGGGAGGTCTCGGCAATTATCACATAATTTTCTTTCCGCGAATTTCTGTAGTTCTTCCTAATTTTAGCTATTGTTCGCTTTTATCACTGTGATACTAGTCAAAAATAATAGTTGTAATAAAAAGAACTACCTAAGCAATTTATGTTCTTTAAAATAAATACAACGCAATCGAGCAAAGATTAACTTTTACATACTAAAAAATTAATTTTGAAAAATCTCACTTGAGATTAGGGTAGGCGAGCAAAATCTCCCTACATCTCACCAAGGGGAGAGCGGGTCGAAAAATCCCCTCACGCAATTAACAGATGCCCCCTTAGGTCTTTTATTTTTACGTCTTTTTCTCCTCTGTACTTCTTTTAGCCTCTTTACTCGAAGATCTTGGTTTCTTCTCTACCTTCTTGTCAACACCCCTCTTCATGAACCGTTCTCTGGGAATCGGTATGTGACCTCTTGAATCGACCCCCGGACCGGCTGTCATGTGATATCTATGGTTGTCGGTGGGTCGTAGCGTCTCGCTTGGTAGGAGGCGAACGCAGCCTTTGTAGAAGTGGATGTCTCTGTGGTAAAATAACATCAAATCCAGGGTGTAGGTTACGATAAGGGGAACTAAATTAAAAATTTATACAATAAACACAGCCGACGCGAGCTGCTTGCAGCTCTCGCACATATAAAAACTAGTTAATTATATAAAAATCAAATATTAACGCAAAAATTTTCGACTTCGACGGGGCTTGAACCCGAGTCCTTCCCTCAGTACGGGAATGTGCTGGTCAAGTGACGTAGGAGTCAAAAATCTTTGCGACTTCTTACGGACTCTAGCGCCGGTAGCTCCACCTACAGGGGAAACATTGAAGTTTATCCAATCCTGTTCAAAGACTAAAGTTAGGTACATTTAGTTCGTTTGAAGAGAGGTGTCGCGTTGCTCAAACTAAGGTTTTTGATATATAGTGCGAACCTCACACTGGGTAATTTCTAAGAAATCAAATAATATCCCAAAATTCGATGCTCTTAGAAATTACCCAGTGTGTGAGGTCTTACGCACTATAATAACAAAAACCTATTAATTTTATAATATTTCATGTTTCCTTTATTACCTACATCCAAAATTTTGACACCCAGTGCTGGCTGTAGGCCTCCTCTTTTTCAGGCCAACTTGGGTCCTGTGAGAGCCTCATCAACTGTCTTCCGGCCAATGGTTTCAGCTACATGAATAAATCCTTTAAATCCATAATGGTTATTAATACTAAAGTCATTTACAGCTGGACCATGGTTTGAGTTGTGAGCTTTCCAATATTTCGGCAAAGTTAATGGTAAATATCCTTTTCAACACACTTGCTCAAAAAACACTTGCGCACAAAGGACAAAATCAATCATTAATTTTAAGTACTAATCCCTAGTTATAAGCTTACTAATAAAATGGATTGAAAATTATCTGAATAAATAAATTAAATTATCTATACTAATATTATAAAGAGGAAAGGTTTGATTTTTTGTTTGTTTGTTTGTTTGTATGAATTGAATAGGCTCCGAAACTACTGGACCGATTTGAAAAATTCTTTCACCGTTAGGAAGCTTACTTTTCAGGGAGTGACATAGGCTATATTTTATCCCGGAATTCCCACGGGAACGGGAACTACGCGGGTGAAACCGCGAGGCGATCGTCTAGTTATTATTATAAAGTGGCTCTATGGTCACCGCAATTAGGCACAGAATGACACCCATAATCAAACTGTGACTTTTTCATTGCATTGCTCACTAGTGAGTTATAGATTTTTTTTTAATTTTATTGGTTGAGTTGCTTTGTTCTTAAAAAAGTTTTTATTAAAAAAAAGATCGTGTTCAATAGAACGAATAAATTAATGTTCCTATTGCTTGCTCATTTCATGCAACTTCTTATTTAAATATGTAGATAATTTTAACTCGTACGTGTATAATAAATAAAACTTTCACTCAATTATAACTTTTGTTTTCTCTGTCATAAAAGATAACTTTAAATTCCCCATTTTGTACGTGGCAGAATAGGCGCAAACCCTAGGTATGCGCGGAAAATAAAAAAAACCTCATCCCTTTAGTCTGTGGCCGATCGCAATGCGCGCGCATAGGAGAAAACTGATTAATTTTTGTCTACTAAATAAAATGAGCTTTTATTGTTATTTTATTCACAAGTGTGTTGAAAAACGTCGTATGATACACGAGTGTATTGATGATTACCGTCCTCGGCTCTCAAGAGACCCTCGCCTACGGCTCGGGTCTCAATGGCGCCTCGGCAGTAATCACCAATGTTACACACTAGTACATTAATGTACTAAAGACGACATGGACTCTCCTTTTTAGCGCTGAAAACTCTTTGCTACCAACCTATTATCAGGAAACTGGAAGGGCGAAAAGACCCTCAACTCAATCTGCCGCTTGTACTCCGCCCAACGACATTTCAGCAGCTCATTCCTTTGCAAGGAGTAGTGGTTCGTCTTTACAGAGTCAAACAACGTCTTCTCGAATGTAGGGAGGACGCGGTAGTTTCTTGCTATGTGTTTCGTCATTTCTGAGGGTAGTTAGCTAAGTTATAATACCATTTTATTTGGCGAGGAAATTCGTTTACGAATAAACTGGTCTGGCACCAGAATTATGTGGGACTCGATTAGGACACAGACAGGGACGCGAGTCTTAAGCTATCCGTCACCTTTCATAAAAAACCTTATGGCTTCATGGCCCACTCATGCGTCGTCAGATCTATCCCTCCTCATGGCGCCACCGTGCCGGGACACCGATACGGCGACCACCTCTCTCCTCTTCGAGTGGTAGTGGACAAGTTCTTTTATTGTAAATTTTCTTATTCACCCTAGCATTAAGTTCTGTCTATTTTACTATCTGTTTACTGTATTTGCCGCTGTGTAGTATGGGTTAGAATTTGCAACACCCCAACTCTTCCCGCGGGTGTCGTAAGAGGCGTTGAGTTCCACGCCACCGGATCTTATCTTCGGCTTGTCTGAGAGCAGTTGTCACTGGGAGCGTCATGCTGCTGGACCTCCTTCACTTTGTCAGACTGAGTCACGGTCAGAAACTGATCTATTCTAAAATAGATATAGCCGGGCGAAGGTTAGCCAGCGACGTTGGAGGTTGCGGGTTCGATTCCCGCCTCGGGACAAATGTTTGTAAGATCTATAGATATTTGTTCAGGGTGTTCTGGATGTTTTCTATGTATAATAAAAAAATATCTATCAGTAGTGTATTGTATTAAGTTATACCTACTTTTAGCAGTTATCTAGTAGGTACCTACCCATAACATTTTTACTACACAAACACAATCATTTAGGTACACATTACACTTGAAACTCGTTCTGCTTGCTCTCAATGGGTTATGGCTGAAAATCAGTGTTTTTGCTTCTTGAGCAAAATATTACGCTGAGCCATGGCGTTTTTGACGTGCTGCAGCACACACAGACAGTTAGCTTAAATGTTAACCTAATGCTATTGTTTGTTTTATTTGTCAACTTTATCTTATTACTGTTTATTTGTACTTATTAGTGTATTATACAATTGCTGTAGACTGTATTTGTGTCTGAAGGTGCAAATAAAGATTTTATCTAGGTTATCTATCTATTTAATATTAATATTATTTGGAGAAGCCACTGGCTCCTGAAACACAGTTTTTAAACTAGTTCAGGAGCCTATGGACTCATATTTTCTGTCACATTTACTATTATGTCAATAAATAACATTTTTACTTTACTTTTACTTTACTATTTATCATACATAACACAAGCTCTGCTTAGCTTGGGACTAGATGACGCTGCGCTGTGTGGATTGTCCAGTCAGTGTCCAGTAGGTATTATTTTATATATTTAGATATAAAACTTACCTAAGTCGGCTTCATACGTTGGCTCGGTTCTTTTTATGTGGTCGCATTTTTTATAAATATTGGGCTTTTGGTCTCGTTTTGCCATTTTAAATTAATTTTTTCAACAAATATGATACAAAATCATGGATGCAAACTTAACGCCAACAAAGAGAATTTGGAAAATATAAGCACGTGTTGGATACGGTATGACTCGAGGGTTCCGTACCTATCAGATAAAATCTTTGCAAGTAGGTAGGTTTAAAACGAATGGCATTGCTCCGCCGCTTGCACAACGATTTTGAAATGCCTGATGATATTTAAATTTTACCCTAAACGTATGGTCTGACAAGTCCCTAATCAAATCATATTCAAGAAACTTAAATATCCATAATGTTCATCCACTTCAGTATTAAATAATTTCATGTAAATCACGAGGCTGATTTTGATTTAATTATTTTAATGGGTTCCATTTTTTTTGCTATTTAAATAAGGAACCAAAAAGTCTAAGATGTAAAAATCACAGAGCAAAAAAATGTCTATGGCTTCAGAAACGACGAAAAAAACATAAATTAAATCAACACAGATTTAAAAATTGTTACCTTAGTAGTGTCGTCTGTAGTAACCTTTCAGCTTTAAAGCCTCTACCCCACAACCGCGATTTTGAAACGCGTCTTGTGTTTCGCGAGATTCCTTACCTACAGCTGCGTTTTTGTAAGCGCGATTTATAGACTCCGCGTGCAAAAAACGCAAAACGCAGCTGAATCTAAGATGGCATGCGTCCTATTACAAAATGATCCGTGAACAATTATCGCAAAATCGCAGGACGCGGAAACGCGTCGCCCAACTTTTATCACGTCGATAAAATCGCAGCAGCAGTGTGCAAGATCGTATGCATCTCGCAAGACGCGTTTCAAATTCGCGGCTGTGAGGTCCTAGAGGCTTTAAACCTCCTTGGTGTCTTTTAAAACTAAGGCTCTATTCTAGGTGCCTCTAACAAAGTGTACATACGACTGTGGCCACCATTATTCAACTTTCGTAGCATAGTCGTAGCATCTCGTAGCTAGTAATTTTGTAGCACTTTTTCGTAGCATCTCCTGGCTAGGAATTTTGTAGCACTATTTCGGAGCATCTCGTAGCTAGTAATTTTGTAGCATCTCGTAGCTAGTAGTTTTGTAGCACTTTTTCGTAGCATCTCGAGCCTAGGAATTTTGTAGCACTATTTCGTAGCATCTCGTAGCTAGTAATTTTGTAGCACTTTTTCGTAGCATCTCGTGGCTAGGAATTTTGTAGCACTATTTCGTAGCATCTCGTAGCTAGTAATTTTGTAGCGATTTTTCGTAGCATTGACGTAGCACATTTCGTACCACTAAGAACTTCGTAGCATCGTAGCCTCGGAAGAAAGTAGACTTATAGGATTAGGGGCTAATTATCTAGCTCTATGATCGTAGCACATTTCGTATCCACTCATTAATTTGTTTTGACTATTTTCGTTTACTATTTTCGTAGCGTGTCGCACGCTCTAACGCATTTCGTAAATACGTCGCCAAACTGGTCCAGTGACGGGCAGCGATAGTGGAAAGTTTGCGCATATACTTACCCAATTCATTATTATGCCGTCGACAACGCAGCAGGAAAGAGATAGATACAGGTTTGTATCAAATATCCTATGACTACGTTCCGTAGCGGTTTGTATAGCTCTGTAACGCTCTTTCCTGAGACAGCAGCGAGTTTTTACTCTATGGCTCTTTCATTGTTGGAACCAAAAACTCACAGCGAATAATCGACGTGACTGTCCAGAAAGGAACCGCCCACTAATTTGACCTAAGAATAGGGTATTTGCACCCATTTTTGTGAAAATGCAAAAGTTAATCAAAATTGCCGCGCTCAATGCTTGATTTGTTGAAAAAAAAAATTGGTTGCCTGTAAAGTCGGTATACGGGCGAAAGTTTTACGTGACAACGACTTTGAGTTCCTTTCACTTTTTATGTCTGCATAACGTGAGCGGAGCGTAACGCATAACGCAGTTTCTTGAAGTGTCACCCGGCAAACCAATTTATAAGACGTTGTCACGTCAAAACTTAATTAATTTACAATGAACGTTATAAATTTAGATAGAAGACACTAAAAAAATGTCTATTCAACTATCAAAATAAGTGACTTTTATTGTATGCCGCAATTGAAAAAAATTGGTTGTCTGTAAAGTCGGTTTACTGACGATAGTTGAACGTGACAACGCAGACGCATCGCTCACTCAAGTAGGAGAGAGACGGATGTGAAGCGCTCTCGCTTGCACTTCAATCCTTACATGGAACGCCTCAGAGCGAGGTAACGCCGCATGATGAGGTAACGCCGCATGACGTCATGTTTTTTCGTGCGTGCAGCCGGCTCTATCGAATTATAAGACGTTGTCACGTCAAAAAAACAAACTGGTCAATGTTAGGGCGTTACCCTCCATACAAAAATCACAATCAAAGTTTTTGACGTGACGACGTCTTATAATTCGATAGAGCCGGCTGCACGCACGAAAAAACATGACGTCATGCGGCGTTACCTCGCTCTGAGGCGTTCCATGTAAGGCTTGAAGTGCAAGCGAGAGCGACATCCGTCTCTCTCCTACTTGAGTGAGCGATGCGTCTGCGTGGACAGCTGCTATACCTACTATAGTACATTTACACGTTTTGATCGAGTATAAAATGCTACCATTCCATCGGTATTTTCTTAAGACGTTGTCACGTTCAACTATCGTCAGTAAACCGACTTTACAGACAACCAATTTTTGACGTGACAACGTCTTATAATTCGATAGAGCCGGCTGCACGCACGAAAAAACATGACGTCATGCGGCGTTACCTCGTTACCTCGCTCTGAGGCGTTCCATGTAAGGCTTGAAGTGCAAGCGAGAGCGCTCGACATCCGTCTCTCTCCTACTTGAGTGAGCGATGCGTCTGCGTTGTCACGTTCAACTATCGTCAGTAAACCGACTTTACAGACAACCAATTTTTTATTTGTTTTAGGTCCTTCAATCCAAATATTTAACTTTTATGGTGCCTGGTGATTTTGAAAAAAAAAAAAAAAAAAATGGTGACCCATGTCGGGGCCAAAATCTTCAAACCCTTTTTTCTCGCGGCTGAATTTAGAACCCGCAACCTAAGCTTCGCTCACACCGCCACAAATTTAGTCGAAATTAGTAGGTAGACCATTGAAAAACAATTTATTTTTTATATTTATATTATATTTAGTGACCAACATGAACTCTTTTCACATGCCGCCTCAAGGAATCTTTTGTAGCAAATAAATTACTACAAATGCTACAAACGAAGTTCTTTTCCCCCGTATGAGTTACACTATGTCTTACCACATCAGATTTAGTATAAAAAACCTTACTACAAACGCTACATTGATGGCTTCTCTCCTTCATATGAACAATCTTTACATGATTGTTCACCAAACTTTTTGTAATAAAGATTTTTGAGCAAAATTGACACGAAAACTCAGGTTTTTTAACCCCATGTGCTTCTACTAAATGCTTAACTTTCAAATCCTCCTGAAAAAACCGCTGCTGGCAAAATTTACAAGGAAATCTCTGCTTCCTTTCAAACTTAACCCCATGGTATTCAATATCATGGATTTTCTTTTCTGATTTACTCTTAAAAGTGACATTACACTTCTGACATTCAATCGGTCGATGCAACCTCGATCTATGTAGGTTCAAAAACACTAAACTGGAAAAACCAGCGCCACATACATAACAAACATACTTTTGATAATGCCTATTCATATGTATGTTCAATAATCTGAACAAACTGAACGATTCTGAACAAATCTGACACCTTAACTTACTCTCTATTCTAAAAGGTATTAACAAATGTTCCTGTACTTTAATATTATGTTCTGATAAATGTATTATTAAATTATCCAAGTCAGTTATCTCTTTGCGACAAATCTTGCAGCTTAAATTTGTTATTTCTACTTTTACAGGTTGATTGTGTTGGGTTATGATTTTCTTTTCAATTTCCTGTATTTTATGGGTTTCTGTGTGTTTTTTTAGTTCTATAAAGTCTTGGAATGGTTCTTTGCAGCAGAAGCATGTGTAGTTACTTTTATTCCATTGAAATACTGTAAGCGTTGAGTTGTTGAGTATTGTTAGGGAGTTTTCTCGTAGCATTGGTCCCGTGCCTCGTTGGTCGGTTGGTTTTGTAGTGGGTTGGTGATCTGTGAAATTAAGTCTAAGGTTAGTTAGGTCTAAGTCGGTTAACACACTGCCACGCACCACGAATATTTTCTTATACCTGCACTGTCAGAATAAATATATTTTCATTTCATTTAAGTAACCAACCGGCTCTGTATTTCAGTATTTTATTTATTGCATGAATACAATCAGGTATTAGTGATTAGGTGAGTTTAAGTTAAGATCACAGTTTGTTTACCCCTTTAGTTAGGGTGTTGCAATGGAAGACTGGCAGGTATCGTGCCTTTCTACTAAAGATGAACTATTTGGTACCTATACTAATTGACAATTTAATTTGAGAGACGCTCTGAAGTCGTCACGTTTATAAGAACATTTTTTACGAACTCTGTGGCGCGGTGGGCGAAGGTCCGCCTGCGACGCAGGAGGTTGCGGGTTCGATTCCCACCTCGGGACAAATATTTGTACGATCTGCAGATATTTGTTCAGGGTGTTCTGGTCGTTTTCTATGTATAATAAAAAAAATATCTATCTATGTACTCGTATATTATTATGTATATCAGTTATCTAGTACCCATAACACAAGCTCTGCTTACCTTGGGGCTAGATAATGCTGTGTGAATTGCCCAGCATTATTATTATTATTATTATTTTTGATGAGATCTCTTGCAGTTTAGTTTCGAACATGTTATTTTTTCGAAATATTTTGTTTTCTGGGATTTTATTACTTACTAGACGATCGCCTCGCGGTTTCAAAAAAACTACTTTGAAATGTGCAAAACCGATACCTTTCATAATTTGATAACCCACTTAACTTTGTAGGTCTCTTTTAAAATTTCGGCATCACAATTTGTATGGAAAAATTTCAGTTTCGTTTTTCTTCACATCTGTACAGGCGCACGAAATGTATTATTATTTTAAATTTCAAGTTAATAGCTGCTGTAGTTGAGATATTAAAGAAGGTAAAAAGGACAGACAAAGCGAGACCATAAGGGTTTCGAAACCGATCTCTGAACTCGAAACCTTAAAAAGAACAAAAAAATTTACAATATTTTCTTAAGGCGAAGAGTAGGGGCGATAGTGGCGCCACTACATATTTAATTTTATAATACAAAGGAATTATTAAAAAATCGGACCGCGTGTAGACGATATCTATCATAAGCTTTTTTTAAATGTATCTTTAATAGTTTTGTACTGTATTATTTAGGCAGATACTTGTTTCAAGAGTTTAGTTCCGATTGGTGGCCACCAAGCTCTCCAAAGAAGGTTTTTGATTGAATAACACAAAACAAAACTATTAGGTACAGATACATTAAATAAAAGCTTGTGATAGGTATCGTCTACCAGCGGTCCGATTTTTTGATAATTCCTTTGTATAACTTAATGATTAAATTAAATATGTAGTGGCGCCACTATCGCCCCTACTCTTCGCCGTAATCCTCACTCGCAGAATGTCATAAATAAAAATAATTAATTAGGAAGACTTCACGTTTTTTCGTACTAACTAAGTAATAACGAACTTACCCGTACGTTTCACTTTGGTTTTTGATTTAACTGTTTCTTCAACATTTTCAGTAGATTCTTCCTTCAGCTCTACTAACACCTCTGAAACAAAAAAATGTAAAGCTAGAAACGCCCGGCTGTGCGATTACGGTAAAATATCCCATTCAATGGATCGCCATCCGGGGAGATTGGGTATAAACAATTTCGGCTTCCATCACATGATACAATAACAAATACAAACGATTTTCTGGCTGGATGGAGGCGACTGACGACGAAGCTGCCAACGTCATAATATCACAAACGTCAAACTCAATTGTAATGATTTATTTAATTTATTTGATAAATACTTGTGTTACATATCGTTAAAATTCAAACTAATGTTACTCACACACACACACACTAGACCTTGTTTTGCGCGACTAAGTTTTATTACCTCCTGCAATGTATTTAATGTTTGTAAGTTTGAATCAGAATTACAGTAATCGAGCAAAAAAGTCAAGTGTGAGGTATTACGACAATCGACTTTGACTTAGGTTATATCTTGACGTAGACCTTCTTTCCGCCGTCGATCGGCTTCGCCCACCAGAAAGTTGAATGCATTTCTTTAGTGCCATATTGGAAACTGAAATCATTTATGCCGAGTCTCCCGGGATGGCCCATTCAATGGGAATAGAAGATTTTAGCGTAATCGCACGGCGGGTCTAATACCTACCGGCGGGTTAGGCAAGAAGATATATTAAAACAAGCCCAGCGACCTAACCCGCCGCTGGACCGGCGGCTTTGGTGTGAGAGGGCTTTAGGATACCTAAATCTTTCCTTAGGGAATCTTTCTTTCCTCATATACACCGACGGCACGTCGCCGACGGCAAGGCAGGCAACTCGTCAACTGCAGTCGACGCGTCGATGGGTGCAGTTGTCTTGCCGTCGTCGGCACTGTGCCGTCCGTGTATGATGCCCTTAGTAGCACCCCTACAAAACGTTCTATAATGTCTCTAGCACCCTTAGCTTAGGGCTCTTGTACATACACGTTTCTTTTTAAAAATCTACGGTTAATACGCCGTCTTTGTACTTTTTACGGAAAATGCTTCATTCCTACGGGAAAACGGGTACCTAATAGGTATTAAGAATGTAGCTGGTCATCAAAAAATGAGTTATGAGTTAGATTGGTGGAACCTCTGGCCAATGAACGCGATTCCTGGAAGATTTTCGGGGAGCCTTTGCCCAGCAGTGAAACAAAATAGGATAGAAATAAAGCCGTGTGTAGACACGGTCGTCAGCGTTGTATTGTCTATACTAATATTATAAAGAGGAAAGATTTGATTGTTTGTTTGTTTGTATTGAATAGGCTCCGAAACTACTGGATCGATTTGAAAAATTCTTTTACCGTTAGGAAGCTTACTTTTCAGGGAGTGATAGGTTATATTTTATCCCGGAATTCCCACGGAAACGGGAACTACGCGGGTGAAACCGCGAGGTGATCGTCTAGTTATACCATAAATCAGATCCCATGGGATAGAAATAACCTTTAAAAGTTTCCATAGAAACAACGCTTGCTTAGCCGCGGCCAGATACCTACTAGTAAGCAATAAATCTTACCGTCAACATCATCATCACAGCTGTCAAGGTTTGTAGCTTCTTCTTTTATAATTTCATGCTTCAGATCCGAGACTTTTCCATCTAAAACACAACAAATAAGGATTTACTTATAACATTGGAAATATGTATCATGTCTTCCGTTTCATCTATAAAATACTAGCTGCGCCCCGCGACTTCGCCAGCGTGGAAATTTATGTTTCCAACTTTATTAAGTTTTTCTTTCATAACAACCTCCCGGCACAAACACACGTCATGTCACAACAAGAATTAGCGAAATTGGTCCAGCCGTTCACGCTTGCTGCCGTGACCAAGGAAAACGGGTTTGATTTTTATATATATAGATAAGATAGTAACTGATAAAATAAAATATTCAAGTTTAAATGTTTGGTTAAGGTCTGGAAGTAATCCTCTGATTTTGAAAATTCTTTTACAAATTGATAGCTTTTTCCTTAGTGAGTACGCAACATTTTACCCAGATAACACCTGAGCAGAACCATAACCAACCAGAGGCTAGCAATTTTTTTTGGAAAATACATAAAATCCTAAATCCATGCCAATATCCTACTAAACCTATCCTTTCTTACCAATATTATAAAGCGGAAAGTTTGTGAAATCTGAATTTTTGTTACCTAGGATCTCCAAAACTACTGAACAGATCAAGATGAAATTTGGCGTACGCTTACAACAAAGCCTAACTTAGATAATAGGCTGCTTAATATACCGAAAATAAGCGTGTAAAGCCGCGGGCAGAAGCTAGTAATATTATAAAGCCGAAAGTTTCTGAAATCTGAAATTTTGCTACCGATCTCCAAAAATATTGAACAGATCAAGATGAATTTTGGACCTTTAGAGCAAAGCCTAACTTAGATAATAGGCTACATAATATACCGAGATATACACAAACTTTCGGCTTTATAATATTACTAGCTGACTCGGCGAACTTCGTACCGCTCTCACCTTTTAAACCTTCCCTGAATAAGCTATCCTATCTTTCAAGTCGGATCAAACTGCACACGGTGTGCAAATTTAATTTAAAATCGGTTATGTAGTTTAGGAGTCCATTGCGGACAAACAACGTGACACGTGATTTATATATATTAGGAAGATAGTAGGATAGTAAGATTATTTTCTAGCTAAATACCTACCTTCCTCCAGCAAATTCTGCAAACACTCCAAATACAAAACCTGGTTGCTCACCACCATCTGTTTGAACGAGCTTGACTCTCGGAGTCGGATGATGCAGTCCTCACAGATGTACTGCTTGACTTCGAGCAGCTGAGGTGCCTGGAATTAAAAGTAAAAAATGTAAAAGTAAAGTATAAAATATTTATTGCCGGAAATAGTACAAATAAGAACATATATACGAGTCGACGTCAGTAGCGCAGCGGGCGAAGGTTCGGCTGCGACGCAGGAGGTTGCGGGTTCGATTCCCGCCTCGGCACAAATGTTTGTACGATCTGCAGACATTTGTTCAGGGCGTTCTGGATGTTTTCTATGTATAATAAAAAATATCTATCTATGTAGTTTATTATATTAAGTATATCAGTTATCTAGTACCCATAACACAAGCTCTGCTTAGCTTGGGGCTAGATAATGCTGTGTGAATTGTCCAGCATTATTTATTTATTTATTTTATTAATACAAATAAAAAAAAATCTGAGCGTCTGATCGAAGCGACGCGTGTCTGGCGCAGCGCATCAGCATTGCCATACAGCGTGGCAATGCAGCCAGCGTAGCGGGGACGCGACGACTGGTATTGATATGGATCAGTTGCGCTACCTGTTGATTATTTGCAAGTCTGCAGTTAGCTCAGTAGTTTCAATTGTGAATACTAGTGTAATTTTCTTTGTGAATAAAGGCTTCTGCCATGTTAAAAACAAAAAAAAGAATAGATAGACTTAATGTAAAACACATGATACCTATAGGTAATTTTGTACATAATTTGCTGAGCGAATTTCAACAGCGGTTTTCGTCGACTTCTTCACTAGGCTGGGCTGCTATCGAGGAAGCCAGACTAAATCATTCCTAATTTACAGAGATTTTGCGCTCAGCTTACACACAGACAGTAGTTAACAGAAAAATTAAACAATTTTTTCTAGTGAAGAAGTCGACGAAAATCACTGTTGAAATACGCAACCAGATTTTATTCTTTGTGGCTTTGGGGCCCTGCAGCCTACTCTGCAGCATAAGAATATAGACCTATCCAACTTTACTAACTAACCTAGTATATTTAAGGGGGCTCCGCGGTAAATTACCCCATTCTATCCTCACCGTAGTAAAGGTTTCTCTGAAACTTATCTAATATAAGTCCTGAAACGAATCACAAAATATGACCAATATCTGATCTCACGATAAAATATTTCGTTTTACAAAATTTTGTAGTTTTATAAACTACTGTAGAAAATACAAAAAAAAATTGCAAAAAAAACGTCAAGTGCGAGTCGGACTCGCGAACTGAGGGTTCCGTATAACTTATTGCAAGACCTTGTGTCTTGCCAAATTTCGTTATTCTAGGTCTACGGGAAGTAGGTTTTGGTCCATGGCGAGAATCAAACAAGTATTTTTTTTAGTGAATAAACTACAAATGTATAGTTTTCGGATTTATTTCCTTATTTGTACTATAAGACCTTGCTGCTTGCCGAATTTCATGATTCTAGGTCTACGGGAAGTACCCTACAGGTTTTGTATATTTAAAAGGTGCTGTATATCAAAGTTTTGTCAGCGTTAACTGAGAGTTCACTGTTACTGCACCAGTCGCTGACAGTATTGAGAGCTCGCTAATGCTAGAAATGGTGGACTGGCAGAAACCGCGCACGACGATCACAAGGTCGTCTGTGTAGCCTTGCGCATCGATATTGAGGTCCGCCAGTCTACACAGGAGCTGGTCCACTGCTAGGGTCCATAAGACAGGCGATAGAACTCCGCCTTAGGGGCAGCCCCTAGCCGTGGATATCTCAATGGTTAATTGGTAAAGGGCTAGTTTTGCTCCCCGGTTTGTGAGGATACCCTCTACTCATCTGGTGGTGGTCGGGTCGACATTTTTAATTATCAGCCAGTTCAACTGCAGAGAGGTAGGTGAGTTTTCAAAAGCCCCTTCAATGTCAAGGAATCACAAAGTGCGATTTCCTTGTCCTCCATAGCCTTCTCCACTCTGCCAATGAGTCTACTCAGCGCCGTCTCTGTGGATTTGCCCTTGCGATAGGCGTGTTGGCTATGGTAGATGGGAGACGAGCCACATCTCTGATATGTCTGTCTACCACCTTCGCCATGGTCTTGAGAAGCAAAGAAGTAAGCTTATTGGTCTGAAGGACTTTGGCTGGGTGTAGTCTTTCTTTCCAGCCTTGGTTATAAAGACCACTTTGACATTAGTCCATAGTTCTGGCACGCATCCCCAGGCGAGGCTCGTTCTGAAGATTTTTACCAGGTATGGGGTGAGGACGTCGATTTCCCGCTGTAGGAAAACAGGGACTATTCCATCCTCACCACACGCTTTCTTTGTCTTGAGAGAGTTAACGGCCCACCTTACCTGGTTTGGCCTAATCCTGGCCGCCCTGTTCCGGTCCTCGTTTCGAGGCTTAAAAGGGTTGGCAGGTGTCGGTGCGAGTTTTTACCTGCGAACCAGGCAAGTGGGTCAAAGCCAGGAACTTTAGGGTTTCATTTTCGTTTGTGGTGAAAGTGCCGTCTCCTTTCTTAAGGAGATTTTTCGCTACTAACGTGCCAGTCTTTAATATGCCTGGAAAGGTCGTTGGTAGCGAAAGTTATGTCCAGTACCTCTTGTCTAACACGGGTTACAAAGGTCAGTTCGCGTCCTATGTTAAGAGTAGTTAGATTGTTAGCTAAAAGAAAGTCACGGAACTCACCTCTAGCGTTGACGTCCGTGCTCCCCCATGATGTGTGGTGTGCATTGGCGTCGCATCCAAAGAGAAGTACGGCGTTGTTCTGGGCGGCGTAGTCGACCAGCCTCGCCAAGTCACCCGTTGGGTTGTTTCTCTCTCCGGGTAAGTAAGTAGGCAGAGCACACAATTACCCTCGCACCACGCCATCCTTTGAGAGTGACAAAGGCGGCTACCAGGTCGTCATTACATACCTCTGTGACAGGCAAAAAATTAACATAGTTATTGAAAATTATACATGCTCTAGGCCTTGTGCCATTACGATTTACTAGTATCTTACCGGCAGCGTCGAGTCCCAGAACCTTAGTGTTCGCTACCCAAGGCTCCTGGATCAAGGCGAGGCTAGCTTGTCCTACGGACAGGCAATACTCCATTACCGCTGCCGCAGCATGATGAAGGTTGGCCTGGAGGATCCTCGCCGTTCCTGCCTGGGTAGCCACTATAGGTTTCCCCGCTGGTAACGAGGCTTGGACCTAGCTAGGTTCGGGCGCGCTCCGCGTCCCCGACTAGTTTCGGTCAGCCTGAAACCCACTGCTCCTCCCCGGGGACCCCTACCGCCCCGGCCCGGCAGTACGGACCTGCCCTGGGGCGCTACGCAGGAGGGCCTTGCCGCGACGGGTCGCGGCCCTGGTCCTCCTATGCTTCGCCCCGAGGTGCCCGTTCCGCTGGACGTGGACGGCTGAGGACCGCTTCCGCCCTGTCTCGGTGGACCTGACCTACCCAGGGGCGGTACATTGGAGGCCCTGGCCACAACAGGTCGCGGCTTTGGTTCTCCTGTGCTTCGCCCTGAGGAGCCCGTTCCATAGGACGTGGACGGCTGCAGGCCTATGTCCGCCACTGGCTTTGTGTCAGAGCCGCTTTTGATCTTGAAGGCTATCTTTTTGAAGCCTAAGGCAGCCTGAAAGTCAGTGGCTCTGAGAGCCTCCACAGACAGGTCATCCAGAGAAAAGGTTACCACGAACCCATTCCCCTCCGATCTGCTGTGCAGGACATTCCATAGGTCGGTGCGAAGTCCCTCATTTTGTGTCCTTAGTAGCTGGACTGCCTCGTCGACGGACGCCGCCTCGATACTGGGCACAAACGTGACCGCAACCACAGACTTGGGCAACTCGCTATCGGGGATGACCGAGAGTTTTGCCCCAGCCCATGGTGTGATCTTGGGGACCTCGCTTTCGAGCCAGGCTTGGCTCTCCTGGTTCTCACACGTGACCAGGATCCACCCAAGTTTTAAAATATGTGTGAAGCTAGCAAACCTAGGCCCCTTTCCGCTGTTTGGTATACGCAGTATCGCCAGGGTCAGGGAACGATGGACCTGCTTCATTTGGTCGTCGCTCATGGAGACAGTGTTGCGAATAACAACTCGCTTCGCCTCCGCGATCTGCTTGAAGCTAGGTCTGACTTCTGACTCTTGGGACAGCTTGGGGGCCTTTTTAGGCAGCTCTTTGTGCTCTTCCTCCGATCTTTGTCTTTTCTTCGGATCGGGGGGAGCATTCAGCTGTGGGATTTGGCTCCAAGGCTTTACCGCCAGTGCTCGTGCTTCTTCGATGCATACATTGGCAGCCATCAGCCTTCGGAGCCGCTTCCGGGCAGCACCGCACAGTTTAACAGTGCTCATGCCTGGAGACGTTACCGCAGCTTCAGAGCCGCCGACCTCTGTTGGGTCATCTGCCAAGCAAGGCACTGTGTGCATAGGCTCCGGAGAGGCCAGTAGGGCCTCCTCCAGCCTATTTCTGATTTCTCCCGAAAGGGGAGAAGATGGTTCTCCAGAAGGAGAAGAAGATTTGATTGGTTGTTTTAATAAATCCATACAAATCCCACGAGAAGCTAGGGAACTAAAGCTACCCGCCAGCAGAGCCCCGCATGCCCACGGGTGGGCTGAAATACTACTCCGATTCGCCCTGTTTTCGGAGAGACACCGTTCGCAACTGAGCAACCATCAGCCATTCATCCCTCGGCACGGTACGTGTGACACCTTAGATTGGGTTTGTCGGATTATCGGCCGCCGCTAACAATATCCCTGGAGAGAGAAATTATTAGCGGTGGGAACCGAGGTGCACCGGCCCGCCACCTGCTACCGTTCCCTAGGGACGAATCCCTGAGGACAAGTAGCAGCACGGGCTCACGAGGAGGTTATCCGACCACGACACCTCAAAAGTACTAAGTAGATACTTAAATAATTATACATATATTTTTCCTATCTAATAATAATTGCGAAAATCTGTATAACTTCATATACAGATTTTCGCAATTATTATTAGATTCAATACAATAATACTTAATACTTAAAACCCCTAAAAATCTCTTTTGTGTAAAGCGGCTTGCGGAAAAATTGGAGAAAATGTAATATTTCTCCAAAACAATTTTAAATTTATTGGTCATAATTAGATTATTAGATATATTGGTTAATATTTCGTGATTCGTTTCATTACTTTGAATAGATTCATATCAGAGAAATATTTAAAACGTGAGGACCGTATTGGGCAATTTACCACAGAGCGGCCTTAAGAACTTTTGTAAAACATTTTTTGTTCTTTTTTGCTTCCACGATCAGATCAGTCAGCGAATTTGTTGACTTTGCTACTGTCAATTAGGATGAAGACCCTGTAGTCCTTCATCCTTCCAGGAATAGGTTGTCCAGAATATGGCTCCTTTTCAACCGCTTTGTTTTGATCAGGTTATCTACGAGAGCTCTTGCTAGAGATTCTTTTGTAAAACATGGTTGGAATAAATACCTAGGATCTCCAAAACTACTGAACAGATCAAGATGAAGTTTGGTGTAGATTTAGAACGTAATCCGACTTCCGATCCGATAGGCTACCTACCTACTTTTATTCCGGATCCACATTGACCAAAATGGTCCAATGGTGAAAATGGTACAGTCAGCTGCACAGACATGTATACACTTCCAAGGTTTAACTTTTATTTTACTCGGAACTTTCAAATAAAAGGACATGCAAACGTTTTTCATACAAAATAGTCATCGTACTTCGCCAGAATGCGGTACATAAATTATCACAATTACTATACTCTTACTACTTCGTTAAATTGAAAACTTGGGAGTGTATACATATTTTTGCAGCCGACTGTACCTACCTTGACTACATAAAATATTTTACTTTCATCATTATGTTCGATTGTATCATGGGTTACCTGGATATTAAATACATCGTTCAGCATCTCCTCGTACACTTCTTTCTGTCCAAAATTATAAAATTCAGCAGAAATATCTTTAGATGCATCTTTGCCTAGGCAGCAACGACAAATCTTTGTTTGCTCAGATTGTTGAAAATTAAATGGAATGGAATTCATTTTAAAGGCAGCTAGTGTGCGAAATTATAGTTTAGACTTTTTTGTACACGGCTTTCATTCTTATTATCATAAAATTTCACGATTTTATATTTCGCTTTTGTTGTAAACAAACAAAAGCAAATTAAGCAAACAAAAGGTTCTATTCTACGGTAACCATAGACACTTTTTTATTTTGTTCCTACCCCTTGATTGAAGGCTCCACACCCCACAAAAATAGACTGTGTCTACGTCGCTCGTTGGTCGTCTGTAGACGCAGTTTCTGTACTCTGTATGTAGGTAGGGCCATTATTTTTGATTATTATTTTTGTTGGGCTGGGCTGTCTACAAACCTTTGTGATAGCCTTTTGATATGGTCGTCCGCGTCGCGTCGTCTCCACCTAACTTTATGAGGTACCCTGGTAACGCTGTGGCTGTCATGAACATCTTCGGTCAACAGCATTAATACTCCATTCAGTCTACTCCATTGGCGGATACAGGGGGGGGGCCATGGGGGCCATGGCCCCCCCCAAAAGACCTGGGAATTCTATACTTTCGACTCTATTTTTCGAGTCAATTTAGGTGCAATTTAGGTTTACACGGCATACCTACTCATCGGTAGGTTAGCTATGTACCTTTATTTTATTAGGAAACAGAAATATATCCTGAATTTTTACTTGTCAGTACCACCACGTCCACTTGCACCAGCAACATAAATGCTTAAAAATGTAAACTTTTACATTCTTGGGTTTAATTTCTAAAAAGCTGAACACGTAATTTTCCATCAAGCAATAGGCAAAATACCTACCAATTTTCATGTTCCTGAGTAACGGAATTCCTTTAAGTACTACAAAGTATAAATTTACAAAAATACTGAAGCACGTCTTATTTATTTACCGACCGAAAAACTAAATACCTCAAATCCCTAGGTATCAAATTTTACTGGTTTAACTTCAAGTTAAATCGAAAACTAAACTAGAAACTACTATTTTATCCCCTTATAGCAGCTATGCTCAAAGTGTGCTCCGGGCCGCTCTGTGGGGGCTCCGCGACAATACTGGTCATATAAAAAAATAAAGGTTCAGTAGGTACCTAAACATGGTTGTGGAGAAAATTATATAAAGTCAATAATCATATCAATTTTAAGTAGACAATCTTTATAACTCGAACTGCAAGGCGCGTTGTGGTCCACGGAACCAAACTACTTCTCTACTACCTTTTAATTTTCTGTAGAGGGGGATTGGCGCAGGCTAGAATACCTTCTTACTTGTTCCTAGGAAGAGAAATAAATTCAATAAGTGCGGAAGGACAAGTTCCCAGTGCGACTGTCAAACCAGATAGGTACTTAACTATTTTAGAATTAATTTCGTGTATTTATAGATAGCTTCAGCCCACGGCTTCGCACACGCTTTTCAGGTAGCCATGTACGGAATACCGAAAAAAATTTTTGCGATGTTATTTGATTTCTTAGAAATTACCCTTAGTGTGGGGTTACGCACTATAATAACAAAAAACCTTAGAATTAAGCTACGCGACACCTCTCGTCAAACGAACTAAATGTAACTTTAGTCTTTGAACAGGATTGGATAAACTTCAATGTTTCCCCTGTAGGTGGAGCTAACGGCGCGATAAGACCGTAGGATGTCGCAGAGATTTTCGACTCCCACGTCACTTGACTTCGTGGTGTAGTTGGTTATCACATCCCCGTACTGAGGGGAGGACGCGGGTTCAAGTCCCGTCGAAGTCGAAAATTTTTGCGATGTTATTTGATTTCTTAGAAATTACCCTTAGTGTGGGGTTACGCACTATAATAACAAAAAACCTACGGAATACCGTTCGTTTAGCTCCCTGCCAAATTTCATTAAGACCCGTTTAGCCGTTTAGGCTTGAAAAAAAAGAACGTATCAACACTTATTAGTGTTGATAACGTTCTCTTTTCCCAAGAGTCGCTAGAAATGACGAAAAATTTTAGCGGCTCGCTACGCTCGCCGATATTTTTGCCTTGGCTTTCTTCTCTTCCACAAATTTTCCCACCGCCGCTAGAGTCTCAATAATTGTCGCAGCTCGCACCACTCGTCGGCGCTGTTAAATCGTATTTGCTTTCTTTGCTTTCACAAATTTCCCAATCGTCTCTAAAAAGTCTTTAAAATTTTCGCGGCTCGCTCCGCTCGCCGTTTTTATGTAGGTTTAAAGAACTTTATTTTTCTCATAAAAACATTACAGTTCACTTAAAATGAGATACATTTAAACAGTACATGTGTACTAAAACTAAATTTAAGTAGGTAAATAACTCCTGGGCGTTGAGGTTTAACTTAAATTACTAATCATAACTAATTATGTCATCTCTGCTTTCGTTTCTCTCACAAATTTTGCAATCGTCGCTAAAAAAAAGCATGAAAATTTCGAGGGCGCTCCGCTTGCCTATTTGGTATGTATCCTCTTTACTTTCACAAGTGTCCCAATCGGCGCTAAAATTCTCAAATTTTTGAGGCTCGCTCCGCTCGCCGCACCGTTTTTATATCGTTTTTTCTACATTTTCACTTACAAATTTCCTAAATTTCGCTAAAATACATATTTTTATAAATTTCGAGTCTCCTTCTGCTCGCCGTTTTTGACGTGACAACGTCTTATAAATTGGTTTGCCGGGTGACACTTCAAGAAACTGCGTTACGCGTTACGCTCCGCTCACGTTATGCAGACATAAAAAGTGAAAGGAACTCAAAGTCGTTGTTACGTAAAACTTTCGCCCGTATACCGACTTTACAGGCAACCAATTTTTTATATCATCTTTTCTTTCGCAAATTTCCCAACCGTCGCCTCGGAAATTTTAAAGTCTTAACTTTAAAATTTCCGAGGCTCGCTTCATTCGCCGTTATTATATCGTCTTTTCTTCCTTTTCTCTCAAAAATTTTCCAATCGTCACTAAAATATCTTTAAAAATTTTGAGGCTCGCTCCGCTCGCCTATTTTATATATTTATTCGTTTCTTTTACTAATATAAGTCGCTAAAAAGTCTTCAAGTTTTTTACTAGCATAAAAACTTTATTTTTTGTTTACCTGTAATTTTAACCCTTTCTCCAATCTTTGTCAAAATGGCCCCCCCCAAAATGAGATCCTGGATCCGCCCTTGGTCTACTCCATTATGATATGAATGTATCTATGCGGGTTACTACATACGAACCTAGTTGGTGAACGCAGTTTGTGTTGCAATGCAAACCAACTGGGTTTGCATGCATAGCAAATACCACATTTATTTATTTATTTATTTATTTATTTATGGACTCCCAACAGAAAAATCACATCACAAACAGAATAACATAAATAAAGTAGTTTTAAGTCTAGTGTTTTTCTAAATAAAGGGTGCCACAGCGTGAGCAAATTATGAGGTCGACTGAACAACAAATATTATGATACAAAGACAAAGGTCAGAACAATAGGAATGGTAAAATATTAAAGTTAGACAATAAAAATACTATAGGTTAAGATTACACGATAAAATTATAGGAAAAAGCTAAGGAAAATCTTATAAACTAGATAAAAACAACATAATATGTGTGATTTAGGTAAGGTTGTTGGCAGCATTCGACATTTCTTGAATCTCTGCAAGCTACCTAAAAAATTCAAGAAATGTCGTATGTCGTATCAGATAAGTGGAGGTTTACCATTAATGATAGAGCGTTATAGTGCTTAATCACTGGAGAAAATCAGGAGCGAACAATTTACCGTGGTTGGTACTAGAGTATTGTGTTAATGAAGTAGAGTTATGTATGATAATATCTTTGGCGCTCCTGAGGACACCGGTCTTTAAAGAGTCCGGGCAACGGGAGCTACTTGAGTGTGTGTGTATGTATGAGTGATGTGTGTGTGTTTGGCGCTCCTGAGAACACCGGTCTCTTAAGAGTCCGGGCAACAGGAGCTAACCAGGGTGTGTTAGTGTGTAAATGTGATGTGTGTGCGAGTGTTTGGCGCTCCTGAGAACACCGGTCTCATAAGAGTCCGGGCAACAGGAGCTACCGTGGTGTGTATAATGTGTGTGTGGTGTGTTTGAGATGCGTGTGGTGTGTTGTATTCAGAATGCCTAAGAGTGGTTAACAGTACTTCAATTCAAGTAGGTTTCAGTAGGGTACATTCCGATCACCCTGAAGAAGTTACTCCAAATCGTTGGTGTTCTTCCAACGCAAACTAGGTTCGTATAGATCCCGCTTACATTCGTCAAACTACGAAAGTTTTTATTGTAAAACGTAGGCTAAAACCTTAGTTGTAACTAAAACAGCTTCAGAACCACGGAATTAGAAACTAATTCCGTGTTCAGAACAATTAAAAAAAAAAAAATCTGGTCGTGTGTTTCTGCCTTATTTCTCTTTTGCTCTATGGTTACTTTTGACAGGTAGGTATTGCGGTAAATTGAAAATGTCAGCTGACTTTTGAGGACTGGAATTTGGACATAACCTCAATCTAGTAAAAAATTGTAAAAAGAAACCCATCGAAAAAAATCTGTAATTTCCTTAATTATGGCGTCGCTGAAAGTGTATTCAGTGGGACGGCTTTCCAGATGCTTCACCGAATCATCGATCAGGACTCTACGTTCAAATATATTCAGGTTAGTTGCGCAACAAATAGATAACCCTATGTCCCCGTTATTTACTCATATTTCTACTTCAAAATACCTCTACAAAACAGTTTAGAATCCCCTTGAGCCATTAATTTCATGAAGAGCGGTATTAAAATGTTTTGTACTTAAATTTTGACGCTTAAAAGACATGGTCCAAACTTCTGGTAACCAAGCTCATGGCACAGTAGGGTGACAATAATAAAGTTTATGATAGTGCTGTGACTATTTACTAGCTAAAAACACCATTTCGTGGGTACCGTACTTGTTGTGCGCTTTATTTTCTTGGTAAACATGATTGTAACTATTGCATCATTCAAACACCAAGGCTAGTTTTGACCAAAACTCGTAAGCGTGATTAACGTTCTAAACCTGCTGCGGTCGAGAAAACGAATGGTTAAAATTGTAATAGTAGTAAAAAACAGTTTTTCTCTATCCTCTTCTAATTTCCTCTTCTCAAAATTACTTTATTTTTGATTGCAACTTTGCTCACCTGGTACAGTTAGCAACGTTAACCACTAAACACAAATTCAATCTAACCGGTGAAGCGTCATGAGGCCCGGAGCAGGCCGAAACATTTTTTATACCGTCAGGTATTGCTGCAGTGTTCTCCAAATAACTGATGCTAAAAATGTTCACAGTATTCTAACAACTTACAAAGGTCACCAATTAGTAGAATACAAAAAAAGAAACATGTTCCTGATTTACATTTAAACAAAGCCTACACATTTGCTCCCCTTGGAGTCCAGACCTTAGGTCCGTTGGGTACAGAGGCTTGCCAGTTACAAATTTATCTAGTATCTGGCGCAGCGCATCAGCATTGCCATACAGCGGGGCAATGCAGCCAGAGTCTTGGGGACGCTTCCAACTGGTATTGATATGGATCACTTGGGCTACCTGTAGATTGCTTGCAACAGTCTTCAGTTAGCTTGATTGTAATATTCTTTGTTACTAAAGATTTTAAACAATATTACATGGAACTCATCTCTTCTAGCTGTGCTTCCCTGACACCTCGTAGATACAGCACCGAAGAGAAGACAGCAGACAATCTAGCCCCCGAGGCAGCGGACAAACCTGGAACGATCGAGGAATGTCACAAACACATTGACTTGCTGACTAGCGAGATGAAGACTCTACAGATGCAGGTTAAGGATTATGAAGTAAGTGCCATTTCTCTTCTGACCACTACAAGAAATCCTCAACTTGCCGAGGTCACTCCGCGAAGCCTGTGAAGACCCCAGGTAAATTCTGCGCTTCTGGACGGAGTTACGCTGGCTATGCTAGCTAATGAAATGCATATTGGACCAACTATGAGTCCGAATGCGGAAACAAGAGTACTTCAACCTAAACCACTACAAGAGACAAACTTGTGTATTGTAAAACTTTAAAAGCACTGTGATATAGACATATCAGCTCTCAGCTGCTCGTCTATAAATGAAAAAAGTGCTTAAACACACCATGCCATATAATATTAGGATAAAACAATATTTTGTAACAATTCCGCAATTGTGGGAGGGCGGGCGGAACACGAATTACATTTTGTTGGATCTTATCACAGAAGGTTGTGACTAAATATTGTTTTATCCTAATATTATACAATAGATTGCAACTGAGTACCGCCTGAATCTATTATTTACACCATGCTATGATCAATTAAACTTCAGTTTGAATGCTCCAGTAAAAACGATTTACTGGATATGTATTGTATTAAATGTATGAGTTATACCCACCCATATCAGAAGCTCTACTTAGGTAGGGGGTAAATGATGTTGTGTTGATTGTCCAGCATTTATTATTTATCTCTATCCCATGGGAACTGATTTATGGGATAAATAGTTGCCTATGTGTTATTAATTATTATATAATATGTATATGTATATAGTCTATACTTAATATTTATTTACACTTATTTATGTACTTATGTTTAGTATAGTAGTCTGTAATACGCCACCGTCTATACCTGTACAATAGTTCCGTGTCCATCCAAAGGTTGCCTGGAAGAAATCGCTTTTAGCGATAAGGCCGCCCATTGTGCAACTGTTTTTGTGTTTGTTTTTTCTTTTCTGTTTGTTTTTCTATCTTGGTGTGCAATAAAGAATATTTGTATTGTATTGTATTGTATAATTCATACAGCTATGCAAAATGCAGCTATGCACTTCTTTTTATGTTTCCCTAACCGAAGGGTGAAAACACCGCTGTCTGTCCGTCCATCTATCTGTCTGTCCGTCCGTCTGTCAGGGGGCTGTATCTCATGCCCCGTCTACGAGACAGAGGTTGTCAATAATATTAGTATAAATCCCTTGTTTCAGGATAAATACAAGCGAGCGTTAGCCGACGGTGAGAATGTAAGACGTCGTATGATGAAGCAAGTCGAAGATGCCAAGTCATTCGCTATCCAGAGCTTCTGCAAAGACTTGCTCGACGTAAGTACATCAATGGTCCACGATTGCACGCACGGCCTCAGCGCCATAGCGCGAGTTTACAGCCAAATCCAGCATCTGCCTGCAGTTGCAGACTGCAGTCTACAAAAAAATCGTGATCCCACCAGGCTGGGTGGCGTCCTACACAACTGACTTGCTTGACTTAAAGTACATTAGCCCACGCTTGTCGATTGCTGGACGGCCTGAGCGCCATAGCACGAGTTTTCAACCAAATCCAGCATCTGCCAGCAGTCTAGAGCAGATCGTCAACCACACGAGTCGCAATTATACATTTACTGCTGAACATGCCAAAAAAGATTGAATTGGAATTGGATCGGATTGGCGGCTACTTCTTTACACCACCTTTTCAATACCACCTTTTCAATTAAGTTAGTATAGATATTCTATTTCACGAAGTCCGTTGGGCTATGTATGTCATAGTCAATGCATGTACACATTGTTTTAGTGTGCGTAAGCTCAGAAGCAATCCGTCTCGCCTGAGATGCGGTCCGGGTCACTAGTGTCAGATTTTGGTAGCGAGTACCGTCAGCATGACAACTAAACGCAAAGTTGTTCATAGTGAGGTAAGTTAACGGACTTCGTGAGATAGAACAACTGTACCGCAAAGACTCGAGAGAGAACAGAGGAGATAGAACTAGAGGAAATTGCACCCTATGCTACAGTAAGAGGCGGACATCTGAAGAACATCCCTCAGCCGGCAGCAACGGTTACAACGGGATTCAGATTGTGAAATACCTAAATAACTTAAATTACATTAAGATCTTCTTATCTATAAACTTAACTTTGTACTTATAACTTTACTTTTAACTTTGCTTATTGTTGTATTGCTTTTACTTAAGGTGATCTGAGTAGGTACGCGAGTATATCTTTCCCTCGGGAGCATGTACGAGCCAATATCGCTCATACAGCAGATTTAGTAAACAATAAAAACAGTCGTAACGAAACCTTTGCCACGCGCCCGTGTGTCTCTTTACCTACCTAAACATTACGTGCGGCTCAGATTACCTAATTAACGTTTAACTTGTTAATAAATCTAAAGACTTTAAATAGTGGTTTGGTGTTGTTATATTACCTACAAACTTAACTATAACTGGAGTGCCCTCAACGAGGAGATAACCCCAACAATCTATTTGCATGTCTGTGCCGTTCTTGTAAAGCTGAATAAATATCTACTATGTATTTTTAATGCCAGTAACATCGAAACTCTTTGCAATTCCGTTCTGAACATTTCCCCAGGTTGCAGACACACTGGGAGCAGCGGCGGAAAGCGTCCCGGACAGCGCTATCGCGGAGGGAGGCGCCACACTGAGGGCCCTCAACGACGGAGTCAAACTTACTCGCGCGCAACTAACACAGGTACCAGAGAATATCAAACAATAATCATCAAGGTCGCGGACACACTGAGAGCGGCAGCGGAGAGCGTCCCGGACAGCGCTATCGCGGAGGGAGGCGCCACACTGAGGGCCCTCAACGACGGAGTCAAACTCACTCGCGCGCAACTAACACAGGTACCAGAGAATATCAAACAATAATCATCCAGGTCGCGGACACACTGAGAGCGGCAGCGGAGAGCGTCCCGGACAGCGCTATCGCGGAGGGAGGCGCCACACTGAGGGCCCTCAACGACGGAGTCAAACTCACTCGCGCGCAACTAACACAGGTACCAGAGAATATCAAACAATAATCGTCCAGGTCGCGGACACACTGGGAGCGGCAGCGGAGAGCGTCCCGGACATCGCTGTCGCAGAAGGAGTCAAACATGCAAACTTTTGTTCCGCGTTGTGACTCGAACCCTACTCGGAAAAGGAAAATCGAAGTTTCGTTGTCGTGCAAAACCAACTCGTATATCGCTTGCTTTGGTTTGGACGAAAACGAATCACGAAACTTCGATTTCGTTTTTAAGAGTATGGGGCCCAGATGGCAGATATTTTGACGAAAGTAGTAAAAAAATATTGTTAACGACCTTTGTGGCGCGGCAAGCCAAGGTCCGCCTACGACGCGGTTGCGAGTTCGATCTTCGCCTTGAGACAATTTTTTGTGCAATCGGGAGATCGCACAAAGATTCTAAAATTTACTAAAGTTTACTATGTATAATTCTAAAGTTTATTATGTATAATAAAACATATCTATTTATGTAATGTAATGTATTTAGTAGGTACTTATATCCGTTTTGTAGTATCATAAACAAGCTCTGCTTTATTTGGGGCTAGATAATGCTGTGTGGATCGTCCAGCATTATTATCCAGGTTTTACGTCGTCGCCGCAATAATAATTTTCCTTTATTAAGTTTTTATAATATATATATTATGTTAGTTCAAAGGGTTTTTTTCAACAGTTATTGATAAAAAAAGTTTTAAGGTAATTTTTTTATAAAGTCCACATATGAAATTGGACGAAACTACACCCAATTTTATTTTAACACGATACACCACTTGGTTCAAAAATTAGAACGTTTTCTCTGCAAAGGGTGGACAGCAGGTAGTAAAAAAAGTTTAAATTGTATAAAACAAAAAAAAAACAAAAAAAATGGTTGCCTGTAAAGTCGGTATACGGGCGAAAGTTTTACGTGACAACGACTTTGAGTGGTGACTCTCATTGTGAGCGCATAACGTGAGCGGAGCGTAACGCGTAACGCAGTTTCTTGAAGTGTCACCCGGCAAACCAATTTATAAGACGTTGTCACGTCAAAAAAAATCCGTCGATAAAATTAGGTGTAGTTTCATCCAATTTTATATGTGCACTTTATAAAAAATCACATTGTATATTATTACTATGACCTTACATAGAATAAGTTATGGACCTTATAACTAATAGCTTCAAATGTTATTGACTTTAATGGTTGTAAGTTTGACTAAATGTATTCATTCTTGCAGGTGTTCAACCGACATGGCCTGGTCGCCGTATCGCCACTTCGCGAGAAATTCGACCCTAACCTACACGAGGCGCTATTCCAACAGGTAAAGTTATAAAATGTTCCTGAATATTATTTTTTTGTTTGAAACAGCTAAGAACATTTGCACACATTTGCTCCCCTTGGAGTCGAGACCCTAGGTCCGTGGGGTACCGAGGCTCTTCGGGTTTTCAAAAAACTATCTGAGCATCTGGTCGAAGCGACGCGTGACCCGAGAGCTGGTGAGTATCTGTCGCAGCGCATCAGCATTGCCTTACAGCGTACAATGCAGCCAGCGTAGCGACGACGACGCGACGACTGGTGTTGATATGGATCAGTTGAGCTATCTGTAGACTGTTTGCAACAGTCTGCAGTTAGCTCAATTGTTTCAATTGTAAATACTAGTATAATTTTCTTTGTGAATAAATGTCCTTTAGCCCAATCAAAAAAAAAAAGCTAAGAACTGACTTTAAATTCACAACATTCAGTTTTGCGGGATTACTAATTCCCTCGGGAATAAAATTCATATGGGACCTCGGAATCATCACACTAATATTATAAACTAGCTTCTGCCCGCGGCTTCGCACGCGTTGTTTCTATGGAAACGTTAAAAGGTAATTTCTATCCCATGGGAACTGATTTATGGGATGAAAAGTAGCCTATGTTTGATTCCAGGATTATAATTATCTGTATAACATTTCAGCCCGATCCGTTCAGTAGTTTTGGCGTGAAGAGGTAACAAACATCCATCCATACATCCATCCATCCAAACTTTCGCATTTATAATATTAGCGTGAAGTGTGATTAGTGTGATGTGATAGTGTGATGCGAAAGTTTGAATGGATGATTTAATCAAAACCAGTATTTTATCATGAAATTATAATAAAAAAATGATGTAAATCCAAAAATGTGAAAGTGAAATTTCAAAACAATAATATCGAAACTGAAGAAGACGCCTCTAATTTTTTCTCTCTCTAATTTACAAAATTAAAAAATCGTAGAAGAAACGTTGACGATGTCCAGAATCACCCCCTTTCGTCGGATTATTACACCCTTCCCGTGGCACCCTGTATAGTGATGGGACCCGAGATGGTCCCATAAAAATTGTATTCGTAAAATAGGATTACGAAACTCAAACAAACCATGTAAATATTAAGGAATTGAAGTGGGTTATTAGTTTTTTCAAAAAAATATAATTATTTTATACTAGACGATCACCTCGCGGTTTCACCCGCCTAGTTCCCGTTCCCGTGGGAATTCCGGGATAAAATATAGCCTATGTCACTCCCTGAAAAGTAAGCTTCCTAACGGTGAAAGGATTTTTCAAATCGGTCCAGTAGTTTCGGATTCAATACAAACAAACAATCAAATCTTTCCTTGTTATAATATTAGTATAGATCTGTTCAAAAATTACGCTTGTGTAGCCTCAACATTGCTCTTAAGAAAGAAAGAAAGAAAGACATTTATTTATAACAACACACAGTAAGTACAAAAAAAGAAAACACACTTATGAGGTATAGGTACATAAAGTTGTTATAAAAAGGCTCTAACTCAGCTTATTGCTAATTATAAAAAATCCTAACTATAATAATTATAAAAAACTAGCTGCGCCCCGCGGCTTCGCCCCCGTGGAAATTTATGTTTCCAACTTTCTTAATTTTTTCTTTCATAAGAACCTTCTCCTGACAATAACAAACACAACAAAGAAAGAATTAGCGAAATCGGTCCAGGCGTTGTTGTGTTATGCGCTTACCAACACATTTTGCGATTCATTTTTATATTATAGACTAGCTGCGCCCCGCGGCTTCGCTCGCGTGGAAATTTATGTTACCCACTTTCTTAATTTTTTCTTTGCTATAAACCTCACGGAGCCCGAGACCTTTCCAACGAATGCAAAACCGTGGAAATCGGTTCGTGCGTTCTGGAGTTATAGCGTCAGGAAGGAAAGCCCGACTTATTTTTATACTAGCGACCCGCCCCGGCTTCGCACGGGTGCAATAAAATACTACTATTACTATTAATATACATATTATGATTTCTCAATCAAAGAGCAAAGAGTTTTCATTCAAAGAAATTAGACCGAACCACAGATCACTATATATGTACCAAGCTACGATCAAGGAGTATTTATATACCCTGGGGAGCGATTTCTTCCGTCCACGGTACCAAGACCGAACCATAGACATGTTTATACTTAATTGACATGTTTACTTTGCAACGCCGTTACAATTTTTTTATCCATTTATTCATTTTCATATTGAAACTACTCGATAATCCGAATTTTCCGCCTATAAGTTGTCGACCCGGATCGACTAATTTTTTACGCTCTTCAATTTGATGTGCATTTCGTTCGAGTCTACCGTAGACCGGTCCGAAATTATTAATATAGATAGTAGATATTAAATCCTACTAATTATATCCTTTCTATTTACCCTTTCTTCTTCTCTTCTCAGGAGGTGGAAGGCGCAGAATCCGGCACCGTGGTAGCAGTAAGCAAAGTGGGCTACAAACTGCGCGAGCGCTGCGTGCGGCCCGCACTTGTGGGAGTCGCTAAGTGATAACCAATCAGAACTGTAGTTTAACTCCGCCTGAAGGCTTGCTTGAGGGTCTAGGTATATCGAAAGGGAATTTTGATGAAGATTTTGATAGGTAATTGAAGCTGAGTCCCGTACTCTTAAAAACGAAATCGAAGTTTCTAATTCGTTTTCGTGCAAACGCTAATCTTATGCAAGCGACATAATGAGTTTGATTTCACGACAACGAAATCGAAACTTCGATTTTTCAGAACGGCATCCTCGCGAATGCGCGTTTTTTTTCTGTTTAGGGCCTTATCATACTGGCGATTTATGAGCGAATTCAAAGCGAGACGAGTACGCAACGAACTCGCCGCGAATTTGCAACGAGCTCGCCGCGAGCTTGCAACGAGCTCGCCGCGAGTTTGCAACGAGCTCGCCGGGAGCTTGCAACGAGCTCGCCGCGAGTTTGCAAAGAGCTCGCCGCGAGCTTGCAACGAGCTCGCCGCGAGCTTGCAACGAGCTCGCCGCGAGTTTGCAAAGAGCTCGCCGCGAGTTTGCAACGAGCTCGCCGCGAGTTCGCAAAGAGCACGCGTCGAAGTTGCCGCGAAGACCGAGGGCCGATAAACTTCCCATGCTTCCTAATTGCGGCGAATTCGCTGCGCACTCGTCTCGTTTGCAAATCGCCAGTGTGATATCGCTCTTAGAGAAATGCGTGCCTTACACTGTGAATATAGAATATAGGCCTCAATTAGCTATCAAAATATTCAAAAACTTCCGTCAGTTCGCTGTCAGCATGCATTTATCCCTCACTCTTTAATAACGTGACAGGATAAAAGACTATTTGACTTGAAAAACTGTCTTAGTTTGACGAATTCATTACAGATGTAAACGGATTAACAACGACACCTTATTTGTAGTAGTTCAAAGGTAGTTAAACCGATTACATCAGTTATGTTTTTGACTAAACTCTGAACTTGCAAAGTTCAAAGATTGTTTTTAAAACCAAAACAAACTGTAAAAAACCCGACAAACCAGCAGTTTGACAACTTAACTGTCCAATGAGTCACATATGACTAACAATGAACTTTCGGAATAAGTCCATGAGTTATCTGTGACTCCGTCATGAGTGATCTGTGAATTTGTTGATGCAATTGGGATTTTTTTTTAAATCTCGTCTCCTTGGTCCATGAGTCAAAAAAATAATTTTCGTGAAATATTTTTTCGTCGGCTGTTACACTCATGATCCAAAAAACAAGGTCTGGCATTCCCGGAGTGACACATGCCTACGTCACTGTCTAGTTGCTACATATTGCAATAAAACATGGAAGTTAAGAAACAAATAATAAATTAAAAAAGTCAATCGTTAATTGTGTTAGTTAGCTTAGTCAAAACAGCTTTATTTAAATACTAGCTGCGACTCACGGTTTCGCCCGCGTGGAAATTACAAATTTCAGAAATTTTTTGCACTTTCCCATAAGGATAGTTTTGTAAAAATAAAAAATACATGATTCATTTACGTTTCAAGGTGATTTTTATCCCATGGGAACTGATTTATGGGATAAAAAGTATCCTATGTTTGATTTCTGGATTGGAATTACCTGTATGCAAAATTTCAGCCCGATCTGCCCACCAATTACAGTAGCAAATGGCAATGGGGAACGCAACAATGGGGATCATTTTGGCAGCCTTAGCGCTGTCCAAATCTTTTGAAACTTGAAAGGAGGAATATTTGAGCCAAAAAGTTTCCCCTATTCAAGTTTTATAAGATTTAGATACCATTAAGGCTGCCAAAATGATCCCCATTGTTGCTTTCCCCATTGCCATTTCGCTACTTTAATTGGGGGCCTGTTCAGTAGTTTTGGCGTGAAGAGGTAACAATAATCCATCCATCCAAACTTTCTCATTTATAATATAAGTGTGATTCTGTGATATTAGTGTGACGTGGTAGCAAACATTCACAAACTTTCGCATTTATAATATTAGCAGGACAAGTTAATAGTGATAAATAATTGGTTCGTACAAAACCACATAGTTTTATCAGATACAGGTAATACAATACGTTTTTGTAAAATTGTTTCACGCAAAAAGCTCGCTGTTGTCGCGTGAAGCGCTCCATTGTGACAATAATTGCATGAAGCGACGCACAATTCCCCGCCACCCGCACGACCTTCCCTCTTCTGTTTTTGAGAAATCGAGTGTTGCTATTTGCAAAAATTTATGGCCCACCCTGTATAAGGAGCTTGGGGGATTTACGCTACTGGTAACACCAGAAAACGATTCGAGATTCGTCTTCTCTGCTGATGGCGTCGATGACGTAGGTTTGTGTCACCTAAGTGACCGTTGTCTCGGAATGCCATACCTGCCGAAATATATTACTGTTCCTACCATGTTTATACGATCGCCTCGCGGTTTCACCCGCGTAGTTCCCGTTCCCGTGGGAATTCCGGGATAAAATATAGCCTATGTCACACCCTGAAAGGTAAGCTTCCTAACGGTGAAAGATTTTTTCAAATCGATCCAGTAGTTTCGGAGCCTATTCAATACAAACAAACAATCAAATCTTTCCTCTTTATAATATTAATATAGACTAATATGTCGAAAAGTTCAAAAAATTGGCAAATGACTTAAATAAAAAAACCTGTCTGGTAAAACAACCATAAATGCTAAATGTGTATCTAAATACTACACATTACCCAAGTCTACTTAGGTTTATTATTTTGTGTTTGATAACTTCTAAAAATTGTACATAACTGTAGTAAAGCTTCTTACGCAGCGCTGTTTTTATGTATTTTATTTATTTATCGTTTTAGTTTGTCATATACAGGGTTATTGGTAATTCACTGACACTCCGTGAATTGTAGGTGCTGCTCAGCATCACGAACATGTTGGTGAAGACGCCAAGGTCTTATGTTTTATTCTTATGTTTTGACGTGATAACGTCTTTAAAATCGTTTTAGTCGGGTGACATGTTCAGAAACTTGTGTCACACCAAAACCTCACGAGCGCGATCGCAGGTATAACGAGAGAGAGACGGACCGATCTCCCGTCTCATCTCGAGCGCTGCCAGTCATTCCGTGAAACTTGTCACGCGGAATCCTCACGAGCGGAGGCTGGCATAGCGTTCGAGTGAGTGGACCGATCTTCCTTCTCTCTCACTCTAGCGGCAAATAAGACTTTATCACGTAAACATCTCGATCGTAAACCTACTTTACAAACAACCAATTTTTTTTTAATAATTTAGATACAATATGAAATAAAAGGTCAATTAAAAAAATCAACAGCCCTTGTGTCTAAACAGTTATAACCTTAATCTAACTTATGGCCAATAAGAGATTTACATTTTATAAAAGAGTGATAACCTTAATACACAAGCCATACCATAACAAAAGCTCTGCTTAGCTTGGGTCTAGATAATGCTGTGTGAATTGTCGAGCATTATTTATTTATATCATTATTAATAATAATCTGACAAATTGCCTCGTTGACGACCTCCGTAGCGCAGCGGGCGAAGGTCCACCTGCGCCGCAGGAGGTTGCGGGTTCGATTCCCGCCTCGGGACAATTGTTTGTACGATCTGCAGACATTTCTCCAGGGCGTTCTGGATGTTTTCTATGTATGATAAAAAAATATTTATCTATGTAGTGTATTGTATCAAGTATATCAATTATCTAGTACCCATAACACAAGCTCTGTTTAGCTTGGGGCTAGATAATGCTGTGTGAATTGTCCAGCATTATTTATTATTATTATTGTTTGCAAGGCTATAAAAAACAATCCAAAAACTTGTATTTCGATACTGCAACGTTGTAAAAACTCTAAAATAACTACTTAAGGTTTTTTACATTACCCTACAAGGTAATTTATTCATTCAATTATTTGGTTTCAACGTCTAATATAATTTTTTGAATATTTTTTTTATCGATAATACATTAGTAGTATTTTATGATTTAGATTTAGAAGTCCAACACATTTTTAAAGCAAAGCATTTCTCCAAATATTTCCAAGATTAGATTCAAATCGTCTTGTGCCAGACGCAAGAATTATTATGTATGACTAGCTGCGCCCCGCGGCTTCGCCCCCGTGGAAATTTATGTTTCCAACTTTCTTAATTTTTTCTTTCATAAGAACCTTCTCCTGACAATAACAAACACAACAAAGAAAGAATTAGCGAAATCGGTCCAGGCGTTGTTGAGTTATGCGCTTACCAACACATTTTGCGATTCATTTTTATATTATAGATGAATAAACGTCACGAAATAAAATTGCATTTATTTATTTTTTAAGAAACAGTCGCGTAAATAAAGATTGGGACTGGAAATACAACCGCCTCTTTCACGCTGTCCTTTTCATCCTTCAAAGATGATCTGAAGCTGGGTAGGTACTGCCGGACTTAGTGCCAATCCGTTTTTACACAGTCCGTTTGTACAGGACCGTAAAGGCCTACGCAGAATGGGACGGCATGGCAAGGGATTTTAATTTTCACTAATGGATATTCAACCGTACTGTTACAGAAAAACGACATAAATTGCTATGCTTTAAAATGATGCCGTGGCATTGAAAGGGATTTTATCGCACGGCACGCCACAGGCTCCCGTGGCGGGATGCCGTGGCATACTGCGGTAGGCAACGGCATGCCACGGACACCGGCGCTCGTAGTGATCTACGGGGTGCGGCACGCCGTGGCATGCCGTGGCAAAGTGCTGGAATGCCGCGGTATCTAAGAGGCCAGTGTGCGCTGACTCACGGCAAAATCCCTTGCCATGCCGTCCCGGTCTGCGTAGGCCTATCCTTCTGATACGGCCCGTCCCATGTCGTGTCGGTTTTAGTCTGATCATCAAAAGTGATACAGATACGGGCGTCATACAGAACGGAAGATACGAATACGGAGCAAATCGAGGCGTCCACAACTTGATACGGGGCTTGATACGTGATACGGATACCGTGATCGGATCGGGCAAGTGATACATATCTGGACCCGTCTTAACCTTTGACCTGTGTTGGTATAGGATCCTGACAAACTTGTTCGTATGTGTATGTTACGGATCCTTATCATTGGTAAACCTGTCTAATTTTTACGATTTTAAGCTGTATTCTTAGATAAATAAGGTAGAAAACACTTGGAATATAAATTGGCAAATTGCATGAATTGGATTTGAAACCAAGCTTGCCTAAGTGCAATGTTTTCGTGTTTATCAATGTAAAACTAGGTTTTCCTACATAAATGAAAGTTTTTTGAATTCGAAATGCAGTACTAAATATATTTTCAGTATAAATAACCAATTAACATTGTCCTACGCTAAGTTTTCACGAGTAAATCGTCATGTAAAGTTGCGTCGTAAAAATTAGCTCAATGGCGGAACTCTCGAAAACGTCACACTGACTAGTCACTAGGATGGCAACCTTGGCATGGGCTTTATATGTGGTTGTACCTACCATAATTTCGTACCGTAAATGCTTCCTTAAAAGAAAACGAGCACCCCTAGTAGCAATTTTTTGTGCTAGAATAGAGAAAATATTATACAGCGGTGTCAATTCAGATGGTTAGTGATTTTATCGGGTATTTATCGCGTACTTTTTGTTATTAAACTATGTTACCTCAACCTCAACAGCCTGTATTGGTCCACTGCTGGACGCAGGCCTCCCCCTGATAAGCGCGTTATTGGCTTTTATCACATGGGGTGCCCATGATCCCCACGCTGAGCATGCGGGTTGGGAGTGCGCTTTGTCGCAGTGTTCACACAGACCAAAGGCGCACACACAGCGAGCATAAAACGTCAAAATCGGTCTAGTTGCTCGTTGCTCGCGCCTTCTGTCTCTCCGTACTGACTGCAACGCTCGCTGTGTAACGTTACATGCTCTGTAACACCGATATGTACCCACCATTAGCGGGACAGCGTGAGGGGCTATCACAATATTTGTTCACGCGTCTTTTAATCGATAAAAAGTGTACACTTTAGCAGAATTGGGCCCTTGTCGACAGGTTCTGTTACTTGAATTCTTTGTTATTGGCACAATCTTTTTTTCACACGACTTTTAATCGATAAATGATATCTATGGCTGTTTTCGCTGAGTGTCTACACTTTAGCAGAATTGGGCCTTTTTTGACAGGTTCTGTGACTTGAATTTTGTTATTGGCTATGTGTTTGGTCTAAAAGAAAGATGGAAAGAAAAGAAAATCCGACAAAACAGAATTTTTTTATACATTTTACGTCAAAGTTATCCGACGAAACTACTAATTTGTTAAATTAACTTATGAAGAATTCTAGCCTAAAAAGCTTTAATAATCTGTCTGGGTTTTAACACATATTTAAGTTGTATGAAGTTCTTGTATGACGTTGAGTGTATGAATTCCATATTTTTGTATGTCCTATGGTGGTAATTGGTAGTTGTTGAATATAGATGATTTTATTGTTACATAAACTGTTTTTTATTTACCCCCTACTCACTGAAATAGTTCTAGGTATTTAGGAATGAAGGGAATAGCAAAATAAAACATTTTTTTTCTAATATCCGTCTTTATATTAGCATGTCTATCCTCTGAACTTAAAATTATAGTAATTCACGCTAGCATCCTAATCCCTATATCATTAGAATCCCTCGTCAATTAAATCCGGTTAATTTTCCTAGTGATATTGCTGTAATGTAATTACCATTATAATACGCTAGCGTTCAGGATCCCTATATCATTAGAATCCCTCATCAGTTAAATCCCTGGCCGGCTAAAATCCCTCCTGATAGTGCTTGGACTCGAGCCTGGCTTGCAGCAGCTCGAGTTGACGTCTCGCCTCGCACATCGGGAAGTTGTTCAGTTCGTAGTATTGTGGCGCTATCTTCAGGAGCCATTCCGCTGAAAAAGAAAAGAAAATATAAATAAAGTAAATCAAGATCTGGAAGGACCTACGCCCAGCAGTGGGGTGGCCTAGGCCATAAGGATACTTTATATTCATATTTGATCAGCTGCGAATGGAAATTTCAGAAAATTGCACACTCCTAGAGGTAGTTTAGTAAAATTAAAAAATATGTGTTTAATTATTTACTTTATAGTTTACTAGTTTATGCCCGCGCCTTATCCCATAGGAACTTGATTTATGGAATAAAAAGTCGCCTATGTTTGATTCCAGGATTAGAATTACCTGTATGCAAAATTTCAGCCCGATCCGTTCAGTAGTTTTGGCGTGAAGAGGTAACAAACATCCATCTATACATCCATCCAAACTTTCTTTTTAACATTCTAACATTTATAATATTAGTGTGATATACATAAGCTGTAGCCCTTCTTTAAAAATTTAATAAATATATGATGGCAATTAGGTACATACATTTGATGTCAGTGAGTCCTCTATACATCCATCCAAACTTTCTTTTTAACATTCTAACATTTATAATATTAGTGTGATTTACATAAGCTGTAGACCTTCTTTAAAAATTAAATAAATATATGATGGCAATTAGGTACATACATTTGATGTCAGTGAGTCCTCTATACATCCATCCAAACTTTCTTTTTAACATTCTAACATTTATAATATTAGTGTGATTTACTTATGCTATAGACCTTCTTTAAAAATTAAATAAATATATGATGGCAATTAAGTACATACATTTGATGTCGGTGACAGTCCTCTATACATCCATCCAAACTTTCTTTTTAACATTCTAACATTTATAATATTAGTGTGATTTACATAAGCTGTAGACCTTCTTTAAAAATTTAATAAATATATGATGGCAATTAAGTACATACATTTGATGTCGGTGACAGTCCTCTATACATCCATCCAAACTTTCTTTTTAACATTCTAACATTTATAATATTAGTGTGATTTACATAAGCTGTAGACCTTCTTTAAAAATTTAATAAATATATGATGGCAATTAAGTACATACGTTTGATGTCGGTGACAGTCCTCTATACATCCATCCAAACTTTCTTTTTAACATTCTAACATTTATAATATTAGTGTGATTTACATAAGCTGTAGACCTTCTTTAAAAATTTAATAAATATATGATGGCAATTAAGTACATACGTTTGATGTCGGTGACAGTCCGTATATAGTTCTTGGTGGTGAGAACAAACTCGTTGTAGATGACCCAGTCCGGCTTGTGGTCGAGGCAGGTGGACGGATGCAGCTGCACCACCTGGTTGTCCTTAACTGTTAGGTAGTGACCTGTGCGCTCTAAGTGGGCTACCTGGAATCAAAACGTTAAGTTGTGAACGAAAGTCTTCGTTTCAGGTGTGGCCAAAATAGCTTTTCTGTCAGTATGTCCGTACTCCTCTACAGGTCGTATTTTACAAATTCATTACTACATGAACATTGAAATGATTTCTATGGCAGTGGAGCAGTGGTGTAGAAATGGCTGACAAAAAAGCGGGTAGTGGTTTTTTTACTTGTTTGAGTGAGAGAGAGAGATTTTAAACTTTTCAATAATCTGACAGAAGCAGTTCCCGATTCAGCGTAACCGACCCGAGCGTGACAGTTCAGTTTCTCTTCACCGGAATACCACAATTCAGGACTTGTGGTATTCTGGTAAGAGAAGAATGAACGTGCATAATTATTTATGAGTGGAAATTTCTTTAGGTGCACTGTTTATGTAGCGTGACACGAAACTGAACTGTCACGCTCGGGTCGGTTACGCTGAATCGGAAACTGCTCCTGTCGGCTTAATTGAAAAGTTTAAAATTTAACACTCCAAATACTAGGTATTGCAAAAAAACCTCTGCCCGCTTTTTTGTCAGCAATTTCTATCCCACTGTTGGGAAAAGGCGAATGAGATTGAACACAACAGTGTAGTAGCGGTGCATGAAGCTCGAATAGTCAGCACATTTTGGGCCTTCCATGTCGCGCGTATCGCAAGGTGGACTTTGTTGGACTTAGCCCACAACTATACATTCAGTCAAAAAAGTATCGGGAATGGATGATTTGTTTATGGTTCTATGGTTGTTATTATAATAATGGTAATTATTTTGATTCAGTAAATATGTTAAATAAAAAAAAAAAAAACAATTTTTCAGTACAAATCGGCAATTTCATAGTTTAACCCGTAATATTTCTTGGCATTAGCATTACGTGCATAAATTACTTTAATAGAAAAATAACACATTTTTTTAAATAGAAACTAGCGAAAAATTTGCACTTTCTTTGAAATTCTGACAGAGAGTTGCAGGTTTTTGTCGAATTGGCAATGCTCTACTGATGTTTAAGGTGAAGTTGTACGGGCCAACCCGCACATTATGCACATAAACCTATTTAGACATTTATTCACAAAGAAAATTATACTAGTATTTACAATTGAAACAATTGAGCTAACTGCCGACTGTTGCAAACAGTCTACAGATAGCTCAACTGATCCATATCAACACCAGTCGGAAGCGTCCCCAAGACGCTGGCTGCATTGCCACGCTGTATGGCAATGCTGATACGCTGTGCCAGATATTCACCAGCTCTCGGGTCACGCGTCGCTTCGACGAGACGCTCAGATAGTTTTTTGAAAACCCGAAGAGCCTCGGTACCCCACAGACCTAGGGTCTCGACTCCAAGGGGAGCAAATGTGTAGGCTCTGTCGAGACCTGCATATTTGCGCCTCTTGAGATCTTCGGCCAAATCTGCCGCCGCACCCGCCCTCACGGATGTCCTCGGAAGATGGGAAGGCGCAAGTGTGTCGACGCATGTAGCGTCCCACACAATGGGCCTCCCCAACTCCCATGGGACTAGTGTCATACCGTCGGGCCTCTTACCATCGTCACGCAACAGACCATTCGGTTCGAGAATAGCTGGTACGTTAACGGTGACAAAGGCCCGCCGGATGATGTCGTTAAGGCTAGCGTATTAAGATATCTAGGCACACACGTGGGCCAGCTTAGGTAATAACTTTGTACTAAGCTGTGTGCGCCACAGCATTAGCATTAAGCCATGATCAGCATTTTTATGTACTTTATATCAATAAATTCAGTCTGCATACAAGCTCCGTGTCGTTCAGTCACTTTAACTCCCATCTTAAGTTTATTAACAACAGTATCAAAGTACAGGGTACCAAAGGCCTACAGAAGTGAGTATCAAAACCCACGTTTTGACTATACAGAAAATCATTTCTAAGGCCAAAAAACATTGAATTTTTTATAATTTTTTGATAAGCATCAAAATTTTAGGATTCTAGCTAGTAAGTTATGGGAGTCGAAACACGATTGACAAAACTTGACTCGATACAAAAAAATCCATAAGTTTCCTCTAAATCAGCATTTTTGCACAAATACTTCCACTGAAAAAGCAGTTTCATTTGCTAGTTACTTAAGCTATTAGTGGGTAGGTGCCTGCTTTAAACTAAATGACGTTTTTCATGTTTTTACTTTATGTGTTCTAAATTTATAATTGTATAACTGTGTACCTGCTCACCTACCTAATATGTGTACCTACCTTATATAATTGTTATGTACTATTTTTCCTGTGCTGTTTGTGTGTGTACTCAATAAAAGTCTATCTATCTATCTATCTTATGATATTTCAATAAAATTTCGTCTACGTGTTCCCTAATAAATACTTTAGACGATTATGGTTTTATTTTTTTTGCGAAAGAGTATTATGTTAGACCAAAAAACAAATTTCTAATAAACGACCAGCGAAATTGCGCGCGGGCTGGCCACTCCGCGGCTCTCGCCTTCGTCGCGCGACGTTCGCTCGTCCTTGTCTCGCAAAACCGATCCCGCTTCGTCTTAAGGGTCCGGCGAAGGATGAATTTCCCATACAAACGTAGAACCTAAATGATTTGTAATTTGAGAATATTTTCACCATGGTTTGCTATTATTTGTATTAGAATAGTATTTATTTAGGTTCCTGCCACAAGCTTTTTTCAAAATACTTATCTAGAAAAATACTAAGAAAACATACATTCTTTGATGTAAAAATGCGATTCGGTTTAATTTGATTTCAGAAAGGTATTTTGAAAAAAAATTGTGTCAAGAACCTAGATAAATACTATTTTAATACAAATAATAGCAGACCATGGTGAAAATATTCTCAATTTACAAATCATTTTGGTACAACTTTTGTATGGGAAATTCATCCTCCACCGGACCCTTAAGAACGGTGCGGATACCTTAGCCCCCATACAAACGTACTTTTCGATTCATTTGGAAACTACATGCCCGGCTTAATTGAAATTTTGTATGCATAACCGGATAAGAAATAGCTATGTTTGTAGCGTTTTAGTTTTTCAAAAAACATTATAATCTTTAAATGAAAGCGAAACTAATTTGCCATATTTTGAGCAACAAATCGAGGCATTTTCAAGCTATTTTTTATGCATGATAGACACCTTTATTCGAAAATCTGTCGCGCTGCAAACATCCAAAATATATTCAACATTAGAAGTAATCAAAAATATTTCTGAAATCAGTCGTTTATTCAAAATGAATCGGAAAGTACGAAAAAATATTAAAAATGGTGAAATTCCTTCTAATTTCTGCAACCGCTTGCTCACACGCGGGGGGCGATGAGACGCAGGGGGGATGAAATTCCGAATTAAGGCGAACGCCGCCGAATGGCCGACACGACGATGCGACGAGCCGTGTCGTACTCGTACGTAGTCGGTCGGGCGTCGTCGGCTATTCTCTGTTGGTTGTTTACTTGTGCTACACTTTGCCGTCTGTCAACACGAAATAAAATGGAGTCTAATGTCAAAATGCGAAAATTGTTTCGAACTTCTGTGATTTACGCCCATTTTACTCCGATAATACCAGTGTCATAAAATATTTTCTACTAATATTTCATCATCATTTTATAACTTTGTTAAACAAATGAAATAAAATATAATATGTAGCACAAAACCATTGTTATTTTCCATTCTATGGATATGGATTAGAAAATAAACCCTACGTAATTTAACATAAGTACCTATGTATTTAGAAAAAATGAGTAATCTTCTATGAACTTCTATTTCGAAACATTTTTTTTGATATGGTATCACCATTGTTTTCATAAATTATCTAAGTTTCTGAATTAGAGTTTACGTCACTACACAGTATACATGTCACTTTGTCATCGAATGCGTACCTAGGTAAATTGTTTGAAATTCAATCCTTCAACTTCAATAATTTACGCAATGTACCTATGACGATGCGATGTCATTATTGTCTACTAGCTTCTGCCCGCGGCTTCGCACGCGTTGTTTCTATGGAAACGTTCAAAGGTGATTTATATCCCACGGGAACTGATTTATGGGATAAAAAGTATGTTTTATTCCAGGCCTAGAATTATCTGTATGCAAAATTTCAGCCCGATCCGTTCAGTAGTTTTGGCGTGAAGAGGTAACAAACATCCATCCATCTATACATCCAACCAAACTTTCGCATTTATAATATTAGTGTGAAGTGTGATTCTTTCTACCCTAGACAACAATCCCCGTGCTAGGCCTACAGGCATACTTACCTATTCTGTATTACCTACCTATTGTAAATTATTGCATCGACCGACTACGTACTAATTAGTTCCTAATCTGTGGCGACACCGAGCACACGCACACGCTTCACTCCCTACACACACAGCCATAGCTTTGCTTTTGATGGTTAGACGCGCTTTCTCACTCATAACGCGCCCCATTTCATTTGACATGAAACAACAACAAATCGGCAGGGGCCGGCCGCTGAGATTTGGGAGAGGTTCGTAGCCTTCTTAAGGGGGTACCCTACCTCGTTATTGTGTGAAGAGGATAGGCATAGGATTTCGCGTTCACAGGAGCGGGACAGAGCAAAGCGGCGTAAGCCCAAAAATCAAGTTTTTAGTAGTTATTTGCTCCCCACAAACATTAGAATAGTTAATTGAAAAAAAGGCAACATATAAAATGTTCTTTATACTTAGCTCAATTACTATGTTTAATCTCAAGATCGTATCATCTGTATTTATTGAGAAATTAGGGTTTTAGTAAAAAATTAGAGGTAACTTTGCGATTTTTTTCTATCGAGAAAATTTTATGGAATCGTGTTTTCGAAACATATGATCGATAGAATAAGTCCTGAACTTTACCATATATAAAGGGCATTGGGTAAAAGTGGCGTTGTTTTTGATGGTCCGCGGCCAGTTAAAAAACTATTGCCATTAATTAGTACTCTCAAAAATGAGCAACTTTCATTACCACAGCCACTATCTAAAATATATCGGAAGCGAGATATCGAATGGCAAAAAATCATAAAATGATCGTCTAAATAAACAAATAGCAAGACTTCCCTACAGTTTTTAGTAACCATTGCATTTCATAGAAGTAGTAGAATGAAATTAAACATAACGAGCTCGATTGTAAACCGGCCCGGAGCTCGGTTCAGTTATGCTAACCAATCACAGCGCACTATTCGTTTACCTGCGTGACGCTATCGCTCAACTAGCATTATATAGGAGCGGGTTCGTATTGCGGTGAGCGAAGCGAACCGCAATGCTACTATTGGGGAATTGCACGGCGAGCGAAGCGAGCCGTGCTAACATGGGGGTGAGGATTACGAATTTGATGACGGCGGGCGTGTGTCGGATTGCGGTGAGCGGAACGAACCGCAATACGACACACGTCACACCGTTGTTGTCACACTTGCTGTGTGACATCACACCTACTTATATGGGTATCGTTTTCGACTAACTCGACTGTGTAGATTACGAAACAGATGTCCATTTCAAAATAGCTATATGACCATAAACACCTACATATTATATAGTAGTATAAAATATTATTGATGGGATACATGTTTTTTATTCATAACTTACTCGTTCCATACGTAAAATAATAGTATTTTTGAAATTAAAGTGCATTTTATCACTAACTTAGATGATATTGTTCTCAACTTCAAAGTCGAATATTTCGGCACAAATTCCATCAGTGGCCGCATAAAAAAAAACAACGCCACGACTCCATACAAACTTACCCAATGCCCTTTCAAAGTTAAATATTCAGTAGTTTGGAAGATATGGAGGTCCGACGGAGTTGAAAATAAGCAATTTGAGGGTAGGTACCCCCTTAAGGCAAGCTATCAAATGACTTACTTGCATGAAGAACCCGTTGACAAGTGCTTTCCTAATATTGATGTAGTAGTCTTTACTTGTGAATTCCGTACTCGTTCGTTTGAGGTTAAACCTGGAAATGTAAGATTTTTAAGTTAACAACTGTCACCATACAATGATATATACTAAACTAGTTTATGCCCGCGGCTTTGCACGCTTGTTTCTATGGAAACGTTTAAATGTGATTTCTATCCCATCGGAACTGATTTATGGGATAAAAGGTAGCCTATGTTTGATTCCAGGATCAAAATTATCTGTATTCAAAATTTCATCCAACCAAATTTTCGCATTTATAATATTATTGTGATAAAATTATGTAATGGAACACCCTGTCTGTGAGGAGGGTGATGGTTTCTGCAACACATTTTACTAATAACTACTGCGGGCATCATCGAATTCCAATAGTTATAATACATGTAATTCGTTACTAAATAAATTAAAGATTCCAATGTATATTTATAAAAACGTTCAATACGATTTTATGTGAATGAATAAAGAGATTATAATTATGATTTCAGCCTGCCAACTGTGCTAAACCTACCTATTTATAAAAAAATATCGGAAGCTATAAATTTACCAAGGAATTCTCGATTTTATTCGACGACCCCTTGGGTTCCGTGGTTCTACAATATAATAAATAAATAATAAATAATGCTGGACAATTCACACAGCATTATCTAGCCCCAAGCCAAGCAGAGCTTGTGTTATGGGTACTAGATAACTGATATACTTAATCCAATACACTACATAGATAGATATTTTTTATTATACATAGAAAACATCCAGAACACCCTGAACAAATATCTGCAGATCGTACAAACATTTGTCCCGAGGCGGGTATCGAACCCGCCACTTCCTGCGTCGCCGGAAGCAAACCTTCGCCTGCTGAGCCACAGAGGTAGTCTGAAATTAATTGAATCTATACTAATATTATAAAGAGGAAAGATTTGATTGTTTGTTTGTATTGAATAGGCTCCGAAACTACTGGACCGATTTGAACTTTTTTAACTGTGCTAAAAATTCCCATTAAAAAAATCAGAATCTCTACCTTTACCCAGGCATTGTCTTATTCGACGACCCCTGTGGTTCTCCAGGATGTAATGAAAAAAAAATTGGTTGTCTGTAAAGTCGGTTTACTGACGATAGTTGAACGTGACAATGTCTTAAGAAAATACTGATGGAATGGTAGCATTTGATACTCGATCAAAACATGTAAATGTACTATAGTATAGCAGCTGTCCACGCAGACGCATCGCTCACTCAAGTAGGAGAGAGACGGATGTCGAGCGCTGTCGCTTGCACTTCAAGCCTTACATGGAACGCCTCAGAGCGAGGTAACGCCACATGACGTCATGTTTTTTCGTGCGTGCAGCCGGCTCTATCGAATTATAAGACGTTGTCACGTCAAAAATATCGGAAGCTCTAAATTTACCAAGGAATTCTCGATTTTATTCGACGACCCCTGGGGTTCCGTGGTTCTACAATATCGAATGGAAAACTACGCACCTGTCCATAATTCTGCTGAGCTGTTGCCGCACGTTGTCCCCCGATTTAAGCGACCGATAGTTTATGAAGTTGTCGAAACACCAGTGTGGGTCTTCCATATCTGAAAACACAAATTATTCCATTTATGAGAAGATACAGTACCCGGCGATAAATAATGCACATCGATCTGTGGAAAGAGACAATCGGTTAATTTCGGCTTCGTAGAGCGTTATCTCTGTCGCACACTACCTATACGACTGACGAAACATCACTGTCAGTCGTTGTTCAAGTGCGGTAGAGAACGGTCGCGTCCAATTCAAAATATATATTGAGAGTTGATAACACCCCCAAATTTAAATAATTTAAAGTTGTACTATGGCATCTTTAGGAAAAAGAGGGAAACCTTTACGAGGTCAGTTTTTTATTACAATGTCTCATTTTAACAATAGGTATAATGGTGTTTATTATGTACACTGCAGCTGTAATTTTTCAAAATAATTAAATACGTAAACATAATGTGAACATGTTTTTTTTAATTTATTTTACTTCAACCTAAGCCAACACTTATAGAAAAATTGGTGTATTTTATACAAAGAATAAAAAATTATCAAAAGAAGCAAATCACAATTGTTTCAACAGCTCCTAATAGATACCGGACTGTTTGTATTTCGTGCGACAGAGATAACGCTCTATGAAGCCGAAATTAGCCGATTGTCTCTTTCCAAAGGTCGATGTGCATTATTTATCGCCGGGTACTGTACATGAAGTAACTTCCGAAGGAGCAAAGGAAGGCCTAATTGGCTAATTCCCCGTTTAGTATTTAAGGCTTGGTAGGCCAGCAGAGGCCGCACTTTTGTGATTTTTAAAATTATCTGAGAATTAGAAAATAGGGTTTAAGATTCTGAAAAAATTAAACATAAGTTATATATAAGTACCTACATAAGGATCTAGTCTAGTCAAAGTCGCATTCAGTTACAAGATCTAATGAACTTCACTCGATAGGAAAAAATCCCAAAGTTATCCCTTTTTCTAATGTTTTTTCAATATTATGACTAGCGAACTACAGATACTTTTTTTTGTACTCAACTAAAGACACTTAGTATTTCTAAACAAATTCGCAGATTTTGACTTGATAAAATGATTTTCTTGATCACCATGTTTAAATAACTACAAAAAACACGAGCGCAGCGGCTTGGCAGGCGCGCGTTTTCCCTTCCGCCTCCTAAAGCAGGAAAACTTGGCCTTAAGGCCCCGACCCAAATCAGCGCCACCACCTATTTTTTCTTATTATAATGTTAAACGAAGGAATTTTCAAAAATCGATTGGGCAGTTTGTGTGATACCTATCATAAGCTTTTTTTTAATGCCTCTGTAAATGATTTATTTTGTATACTTTAAGCAGAGATACGAAGTTGCTCTTTTTGCCACCATGGTGGCAAAAAGGAGTAACTTCGCTACTTAAGGCGGGGTGATAGGTCTTCACACAAGCATTCACACACGACGTGTTGTGCGACGAATAAAACGCTTTGTGCTTGTTAGCCTCGCCCACGGAGCTAATACAGAGAGGAGGCGGCCTAAGCAACTGTGCACTGTGATTCTCAACTAGGTTCTGACGTCATCACTGTGGGCGTGGCCTGAGTCAGTATACTGTCGGTGTTCGTCCTGTGTACAACTTTGTAAACGGTGGCATTTTCGTGTTATTTTCATGTAAAAATTACTCGGATAGACGTTCTGATGACAATGAAAATCGATTGGGCAGTTTGTGTGATACCTATCATAAGCTTTTTTTAATGCCTCTGTAAATGATTTATTTTGTATACTTTAAGCAGAGATACGAAGTTGCTCTTTTTGCCACCATGGTGGCAAAAAGGAGTAACTTCGCTACTTAAGGCGGGGTGATAGGTCTTCACACAAGCATTCACACACGACGTGTTGTGCGACGAATAAAACGCTTTGTGCTTGTTAGCCTCGCCCACGGAGCTAATACAGAGAGGAGGCGGCCTAAGCAACTGTGCACTGTGATTCTCAACTAGGTTCTGACGTCATCACAGTGGGCGTGGCCTGAGTCAGTATACTGTCGGCGTTCGTCCTGTGTACAACTTTGTAAACGGTGGCATTTTCGTGTTATTTTCATGTTACCAAGTAGGAAAGAATGACGTTTTGTGTTTTATCTTGTAAAAATTACTCGGATAGACGTTCTGATGCTATGAATGGCATCACATTTCACGTGCAAGTAATATTATGAGTAATTTATTAGAATAGTTCTAGAAAAATCTCTTATCCTGTCGGCGTCTCCAAATATACTTATTCTACTTGACAATAGATGGCGACACTTTATGTAGCAGTATTAATATAATTTAATAATCATACGTACTGAAATTAGTTCCACTCACATTTCTAAAGACTTTTTAGTCGCCTAAATATTACTCTTGCAGTTTTTATAATCATTTTTAAACATGCCGCCATCTATCGTCATCTATGAACAACAACCGTGAATTTAACAAAAAGACAGGGTCGTAATTAGAATCCAATTATTTTAAGTAAATAAAATTTAGTTCGATATATTTTATTTATATATTACTTTTATTGCGGCTGTGGGCCTCAGCATCAACAAGAACAAGACTGAGTACATCCATATGCGACGTGCAAGAAACCTTTGACAACGACGCGAGGACCTTCTGGCTGGCAACTCAATTTTCAAGGGAGTGGATAGATTTAAGTACCTGGGATGTACTATAACGGATACTAACACCAGAACCGATGAAATAGACATACGAGCCCAGAACACGCTCCGATGCAGTGCAGCGCTACATAAAGTATTAGTGTCCAGGCTCCTTTCCCGAAGAACCAAGATTCGCATTTACAAGACAATCATTCGCCCGATCTTGATGTATGGATGTGAAGCCTGGACACTAACCCAGAAAGAAGAACACAAGCTTCTGGTGACGGAGAGAAAAGTGCTCAGGAAGATCCTAGGTCCTGTCCGACGAGAAGACGGATCCTGGAGGGTACGGAAGAACCGGGAGATCGCGGAACTAGTGGCCGAGCCCAACATTATTGGCGAAACAAAATCACACAGGCTGCGCTGGCTCGGCCACGTGCTACGAATGGAGGAAGATCGGGCTGCAAAACGGGCTTTTCTTGGAGCGCCGGTTGGCCGACGACCAGTCGGTCGGCCCAGATACAGGTGGAAGGATGAAGTGGAGAAGGACCTTCGCTCACTTCAAATCTTCGAACCGGACTGGACGGAGGCGGCGCAGGACAGAAGCTGGTGGCGATCTATTGTGTCGGAGGCCAAGACCCACTTCGGGGTTGATGCGCCAGGATAGTGAGTGTGAGTGAGTATTTTATTTATTATTTGTTCTGCCTCTGAAATTAGTATTACTTGACCATATCAAAAGACTTATGTCAAGTATGAAGCTCATTCGCGTCATGCGACATTTGATTTAGGCAAGTATTACTTACAAAAATACAAAATAATGGTACGAAAATTCTGAGTACGTCCCTGTTACATCCTATACTTAGTGACATCTAGTAGTAGTTAAACTACGTAGCATCGACGCAGAAGGAAGCAAGCAGTTGTGCTTTTTACCGGTAGATGGAAAACAAAAAAGTGGGCGGGATCTAACACCCCCACATCCCGCAAAGTGTCACGCATTCTTAGGGAAATCTAATTACAACACCTCCTCTCTGTATTTGCTCCGTGGCCTCGCCCCTTGGGTCATATTGCGACTTGAACATCAGCATTGATCAATGCGGATGCTGATGTCTAAATTATTGCTGATCATCAGCGGCTGCTGATATTCGCAACAACCCTGGACTAAAGATATGGCTGTAAAAGTGATACGTACTCTGTTTAAAAGCGTGGTAGACATTCAGTAGCGTAAGATGATCCCCGTCGATGTGCGCAAACCGCATCTTGGCCTCGTCGGCCGCTTTGCGCGCTTCGTTCGGACGGACGAAACATTGTGGAACTGAAATTAAAAGAAATCATTGTAAGTAATTTTACGGTCCCCTATTAAACGCTATACGTGACGTCCGCTATTAGCGCGAATGTACTGATCGACGTCTCGTTCACAACAGTAATCATCATCAGCCTATATTAGTCCACTGCTGGACATAGGCCTCCCCCTAATGAGCGCCATAGCGCCCTGTCTTCAGCTTGCCGCATTCAGCATCTGCCTGCAGTCTTTCGCAGATCGTCATCCCACCTGGCCGGAGGGCGTCCTACACTACGTTTGCGAGTCGTGGTCTCCACTCAAGAACTCGTTTACCCCAGCGGTTGTCGGTTCTTCGCGAGATATGGCCGGCCCACTGCCACTTCAGCTTGCTAATTCTTTGAGCTATGTCGATAACTTTGGTTCTCTGTCGGATGTATTCGTTACTAATCCTATCCTTCAGAGAGACTCCGAGCATAGCTCTTTCCATAGCTCGCTGAGCGACTTTGAACTGGTGGACCAGCCCTAACGTGAGTGTCCACGTCTCATGCTCCGTAGGTCATGACGGGTAGGACGCACTGATTGAAAACTTTAGTTTTCAAGCATTGCGGTATGGATGACGAGAAGACTCGACGTAGTTTCCCTAACGCTGCCCAGCCTAGCTGGATCCTCCTCTTGGCCTCCAACAGTAATCAAATTTAACAAATTTCGCTATTTTGTTCTAACGCTTGCACAAACCCAACTCCCGCGGGTGTCGTAAGAGGGGACTAAGGGATATCCACCGGGGGCGGGCAGCAGCGCCCCTGCAGAACAATTCTACCACAGAACTTCGATCCCCAACCCGCTTGCCCAGCGTGGCAATTATGGGCATTACCCCCATAAGATAAAAGCCAATAAGGGGCTTATCAGGGGGAGGCCTGCGTCCAGCAGTGGACCAATACAGGCTGTTGAGCTTGAGCTAGACACGACCTTCACGCTGCAATGGTTCGAAAAACCTAGAGACGCGGCGGCGCAAACAGTTTGAATGCCGCCTACGACGTCCACACGCCGACGTCAGCGTGTGAGAGACCTCACCAGTACATTTCTATAGCAAGCATCGTGACGCGGCGTACGACGTGACGACCGATGACGTTTATAGGAGAGATAACAAACAGATAATTTCATCATCATCTTTCTAGGGTTCTAATGAGAATTTACCATGGAACGCAGTGGAAATTTGGATGACGGAACCGTGGTCCCACTGCGATGTCCCATTGGTGGGACAAAACTTTTTCGTGGTCCCACCAAACACACACTTGACCGTCCACATCCTCCCACCCCCGCAAAGCGGGGGTCAACATTAACTTACTCCTAACGAAGCCCGTCCAACCCCCGCGAGGCGGAGGGGGGGGGGGGGGGGGGGGGGGGGGGGTTCGTGGCGACTCTGTGACTGAAAGGGTGTGTATATATATAATTGCACCCAGAGCCATATGTTGAACGGTCAAGTGTGTGTGTTTGGTGGGACATCGCAGTGGGACCACGGTTCCGGAGTGGAAATTTGACATTTGTGAGAGGTCCGCATAGAATGGGAAACACTTACCAGAGAGCATAGCTGTGATGGACAGTATCTCGTTCGAACAGTTGTGGTTGCAGCTCGCAATCAGCATCTTCGCTAGTTGGGGGTCCAGTGGGAACTCAGCCATCACAGCGCCTAAGTCCGTTAGGTTGCCGTCGTCATCTGTAAGCCGATAGGGTTTAGAATTAGATAAATGTAAATTATTGTATAGGTCTTCTTCTTTTATCTTTGGCTCTGCATCATGATTTGACACAATTCTGCCAATGTCAGTTTTCTTCTTCTTCTTCTTCTTGTCAAATGGCTTCTGCGTCTGGTTTGACACAATTTTGCCAATGTCTGTCTCATGATAGCATCGCAAGCTTTATGGAGTAAGCAATAACCTCTATGTAATGTACAGTATTTACAAAAAAAAACTTGAATTGCACATTTATGAACTACTTCAACTTCTTTCTTATTGGCGCCGCTTGCTTCATGGTTCCCACGTCACAGGCCCAACCTAGTGTGGGAATCGTTGTCACCCTTGCTCTTCCGTATCCGCTAATTGCCTGTCGCGGTGATCGAATTGGCAATTACTTTTCACTTGTTTAAACTTTGTAGCCGTATGATTTCTTAAAGCAACAAAACAGATGAAATGTATCGCTGAATAAGCAAGAGTCCGAAAATCCTCTATACTTACTCAGTAAGCATCGTAGTACTTGATCCCGTGTGTTAATTATAATTTTGCGGACCCTTAACCTTTCCAACTTGGGACCAAAATGACAGAAATGAATGACAGTCCGTGCGCCTTAGACACAATGGCGTCGAAAATCTCAATTCGACAGCCAAAAAAAAAATTAACGTCCACAGATAATAAAATATTTTTCATTCAGTATGTAGAAAATATATCAAAGAACCTAACTCATTAAAGTTCTTTATAGGAAAGTAGCCTCTAAACATGTAAAATAAGGTCGGTAATCAAATGCAGGAGAGCGGTAGCCGGCTACCGCTTGGGGTTTGAGTGAACGGTGCAGTGACGTAAGGCGCGGTGGCCGGCTACCGCTTGGGGCCTGAGGGGTCCGGCGGAGGATGAATTTTCCATACAAACGTAGTACCAAAATGACTTGTATTAATGTTTTCTTTGTTTAAAAAGAATCTAAAAAACTTGCACTGTATAAAAGATAAGTTAGCTATTGCCGAGGTAGAGATCCCTCGCGTCTACATTACAAGTTTCGAACTTAGTTAGAGCGAGGTGTTGAAACTAAGACTGGGTAACTAAGTCTAAAACAATGTTATGTTAGTTTTAAGACTTTTCTGAAATAAACGTTTATTATTATTATTATTTGAGAATATTTTCACCATGGTCTGCTATTATTTGTATTAAAATAGTATTTATCTAGGTTCCTGAGACAATTTTTTTTTCAAAATACCTTTCTGAAATGAAATTAAATCGAATCGCATTTTTACATCAAGGAATGAATGTTTTCTTAGTATTTTTCTAGATAAGTATTTTGAAAAAAGCTTGTGGCAGGAACCTAAATACGAGTAAATACAATTCTAATACAAATAATGGCAAACCATGGTGAAAATATTCTCAAATTACAAATCATTTTGGTACTAAGTTTGTATGGGAAATTCATCCTCCATCCAAGGGTCCGGCCTTAAGCGACTTATACACTGAGGGTCAATACAAGACATTGAAAGCGTTTCGAAGGAATCTTTAGATTTCCATCCACAAAGGCACACATTATTTTACACAGTACACAATATTTCACAATAAATAAGTACGCCATGTAGTTTAGTGAAATAGTTTAAAAATGTGACTCACCCAGAGCAGCCAGGTAATTCAGAAGCTCTAAAAGCCGCATCAGCGTCTACAGTAAAGTGACTCACCCAATGCAGCAGAGTAGTTTAGAAGCAATCTACACTTGGGACCCGTGGACATGGGTCTATGAGTCAAATTATAGTTAGTACAGGCATGTGACCCACCCAGTGCAGCCTATACACTAGCCAAATTAGATGAAGAATGTTTGTAAACTAACCACGACACAAATAACTAAAACTCACTTGCTTGGCGTCAAGTTTCAGATATAATTGTGAGCAATATTAATTGAAGGAAGGATCTCAAATCGACAAGTGATGTAAATTGCGTATAAAAAGTCGCGGCAACAGAGTTAATTTTATGTTATGGGCTATTTGCTAGGGGTCTGACAAACCTTTTGGAACGAAGTTCCTTATCGCGCGTTGCGAAACGGGGATAGACGGAAAAAATTCAGACCAAAAGTTGTAACGACACTATTTGCTATAGTTGTAAGCCGTGCGGCGTGCGCGTGTTTCTCTGTCTGTCTCTCTCTCTTATAGAAAGCAAGCCAGTTATTTTCGTTTCGTCTTTCTATTTCGCATTGAACAGTGTGGTGTCGCAACGATTACAATTCCTTCACTAATCGAAAGGAACTTCGTTCCATCCGGGTGTCCCTTGACACCTCTCAAGTTTTTTTATGGGCGGTTTGTTCAACATTCTACTCGATTTGGCTAGTGTATATTATTTGGATAACTTTAGCGCCCGTCGAAGTAAAAGATTAGTGAGCGCCTCATTTCCTTGAATGAGTCACATTCTTGCAAACTAACTAAACAAGTAAGGAGCAGTCTATGGGTCAATGGGTGTCAATTCAGATGTAGCCAAAACTAAACTAACTTGACAGCACTAAAAACTGTTGCCGTCCCTTTGGTAAAGATCGAAAACCTGTCAGGGATTCTTACTTATACTAGCTTTCATCCCTCAAGGTTTAGGGGTGGCGCACACCCCTTTTTGACTGTTAACGCATCATTTTTATTTCGTGTTTACTCTAATTTCGTGGACTGTACACATGTTTTATATCATAACTGTTGAGAAAATCCTTAAAACTAAGTAATTGTACATTCCGAATCAAATGAATTATAGACTTCAAGCCATTGTGACCCTTATCATTTGGAAATAAGGTTTATATTGGCCCGAAGCGTCGGGCCCGCTCCGGGCCTCATAATCCTTCGCAGGTTCTGAGTTTGATACACTTTTTTATAAAACACATTTTACTTTTTTTTTCTACTTTTTGTAGGCGATTAAATGAAACCACGTTTTGAATTTTAACAGAGATGCAGCTGGTATGCAGGCAGAGGTTGAACAATGTGTTTTGAGAAATAAAAATTGAAATTGTTTCGGAGCCACCTCGAGAGTGGGCAGTCGTTCGCGACCCTTGTTCAGTTACCAAAGTGCGGTAAATACCAAGCTGAGGAATGCGATTCCTTATCAGTAGGTTTCTTTTTGTGTATCAAATAAGTTAAATAAAGATCTTTTAAGTCGTCCATTACCACTGAAATAATGTATAACTTTAATGAATTTTGCTACCTGTGGAAACTTCTTAAATAGCCCTCAGTTAAGTAGGTACATGTAATTTTCATGTATTTGTACTAATATATCATATTTTTTAATTTTCTAGCTGTAAGTTTTCCTAAAATTCGAAAATAAAAAAAATAAATAGAAGGATAGCATCATTTTTAGTGCTGTCAAATTAGTTAGTTTAGTTTTGGCAACATCTGAATTGGCACCATTGTAAGGTGTAGTTTAGTAACGAGTGGTTAAAATGTTCCCGTGGTTCGGCGAAAATGGCGAGAGGGACACCGGAGAGGTTTTTAGTGGGTATTACATCCTCAGGGCGTAGAGTCCCACATATTTCTGGACCTCCAGACCAGTTACCATTCGTTAACGAATTTCCTCGTCGAATAAAAAAAAGGTTAAAATATGACTCACTCAAACCTCAACAGCCTGTATTGGTTCACTGCTGGGCACAGGCCTCCTCCTGATAAGCGGCTTATTGGCTTTTATCACATGGGGGGTGATGTCCATAATCCCCACGCTAGGCATGCGGGTTGGGGATCGCAGTTCGGTGGTAGAATTGATATGCAGGGGGCGCTGCTGCCCGCTTCCGGTGGATTAGTCGCCTCTTACAACACCCGCGGGAAGATGTGGGGTGGTGCAAATTCTGCAGCTAGTTTAGTAAAATAGGTTAAAATGTGACTCACCCAAAGCAGCCAGGTAATTGAGAAGCTCTAACGCCCTCATCAGTGTTTCTGGAGCCGGTGGGTCCATGAAGTCAAAATGCACCAGGTCATCAATCCCAAGTTTCTTCAACTGCAAAACTACAGACCCTAAGTTTGATCTGCAAACGGGAGGGGAATTGCGCGCCGCATTAGGTTATGTCTTGGCTGGCGTTTTCTTTAATATTCTAGGGAGATTTTGGCATTTATATAAATAATAATGCTGGACAATTCACACAGCATTATCTAGCCCCAAGCTAAGCAGAGCTTGTGTTATGGGTACTAGATAAGTGATATATTTAAAGCAACTTAGATAGATATGCTTTTATTATACATAGAAAACATCCAGAACAAATATCTGCAGATCGTACAAAAATTTGTTCCGAGGCGGGAATCGAACTCGCAACCTCCTGCGTCGCAGGCGGACCTTAGCCCGCTGCGCCACAGAGCTCGTCATATGCCACAAGTATGGAAGATTTTATTATGAAAATGACTGGAAATGGGTGTTCTAAGGTGGAGGGCAGTTTAACAGACCTGTTCATTTTGAACTTGTGGCCTTTTGCTTAACATCTGTGTTCTATTTTTATTTTATACTAGCTTCTGCCCGCGGCTTCGCACGCGTTGTTTCTATGAAAACGTTTAAAGGTCATTTCTGTCCCACAGGAACTGATTTATGGGATAAAAAGTAGGCTACGGTTGATTCCAGGGTTCGAATTACCTGTATGCAAAATTTCAGCCCGATCCGTTCAGTAGGTTTGGCGTGAAGAGGTAACAAACATCATCCATCTATCCATTCATACATCTAAACATCCAAACATTCGCATTTATAATATTAGTGTGATTGAAAGTTTGTAACTGCAAAGTTTTCGCAAACATAGAGTTCTAGACCTATACTCAAGCTCTACTCAACATATAATGTTTGTAAACAAATCACAACTCAAAAATCCAAAAATATCTGGCGTCAAGTTTATCAGCATTATGCATTGTAAGAAAGAGCCCCTCTAATCAACAATTGCACAATTCGACAAAAATCAACAAGCTATTTCTAGGTTACGTTTGGGAGCCATGTTTACAAACATTATAGCTTGAGTTCGGCCGGAGTATAGACCCTACTTTATCCGACATAGCGCGTACGAAGTCGCGAGCGGACGCTAATAACTAATGTATATGTGAATAAAAACATGTTCATACAAAACCATCGTATGTTCACCTCAGAATCTCCGGGTATGTGTTGTCTTGCATCTCATTCTTATATGCCTTCTCCGTGTACAATCTAAAGCATTTCCCCGGTCTGGTACGTCCAGCTCGACCAGCCCTTTGCTGGGCCGAAGCCTTGCTGATCGGTGAGACGAGCAAAGACTCCACCCTGATACGAGGGTTATAGACCTTCTGCTTAGCAAACCCTGGGTCTATCACGAAGACTACTCCATCAATGGTTAAGGAAGTCTCAGCGATATTGGTAGATACTACCACTTTTCGTCCGATGCCTCCGTTAGGTCGGTTAGGGGGGGCAGGTTCGAAAATACGCTGTTGGAGATTTGGTGGAAGAGTAGAGAAGAGAGGAATGCATTTGAGCTCTCCAACATCAGGCCCCAAGTTATCAATCTCCCGTTTGATTCTCTTGCAAGCGTCTTCTATTTCCTCTTGACCGGTCAAGAATAGCAGGATGTCTCCAGAAATTTCCTCGCAGATGTGGATTTGTACAACGGTACGGATCGCAGCTTCTAAATAGTCTCGTTCTGGCTGTGGCGTGTAGAAGATTTCTACAGGGTGAGTTCGACCAGGAACATTCATCAACGGTGCATTATCAAAGTACTGCTGGAACTTTCCAGCGTCAAGCGTTGCTGACATGATAACTAGCTTCAAATCCGAGCGTTGCTTGATTACTTCCTTCAGTACTCCCATGAGGATATCAGTAGCTAAAGTCCTCTCGTGAGCTTCGTCAAGCAAAATCACTCTGTATTGCTCAAGCATAGGGTCCGACATAGCTTCTCGGAGCAACATACCATCTGTCATGTATTTGAGGACCGTTTGCGGGCCGGAGCAGTCTTCAAAACGGATGCTGTAGCCCACCTGCTGTCCTAAAGCTACATCCATCTCTTCGGCTACTCGTTGAGCTACTGACATAGCGGCGACTCTACGTGGTTGCGTGCAAGCCACTCCGGTTGACTTGCCAGCGGTGGTGGCTGCGAATTCGACAGACCATTGTGGTATCTGTGTGGTCTTTCCGGAACCGGTCTCTCCGACTAGGACGACGCATTGGTGCTGGTTGAGGAGTCTCATGAAGTCAGCTTTGTACTCCCAGACCGGGAGGCCGAGGCGACGACGGAGGAGCTCATGGTAGCGTTGGGAGTGCGGAAGACCTGAGAAAGACATATAGATAGATTATTCTTTATTTCATAGCCTTAACAACAGTTGGTACTTAGTGTCTTTTCTGATTACTCGATGAGGTTTCGGTACGACAAGCCGGTCATGATCATCATCATCATCATCATCATCATTAGCCTATATTAGTCCACTGCTGGACATAGGCCTCCCCTAATGAGCGCCATAGCGCCCTGTCTTCAGCTTGCCGCATCCAGCATCTGCCTGCAGTCTTTCGCAGATCGTCATCCCATCTGGCCGGAGGGCGTCCTACACTACGTTTGCCGAGTCGTAGTCTCCACTCAAGAACTCGTTTACCCCAGCGGTTGTCGGTTCTTCGCGAGATATGGCCGGCCCACTGCCACTTCAGCTTGCTAATTCTTTGAGCTATGTCGATAACTTTGTGTGCGGCCACACTGCGAGCCTAGCGCGGTTGCGACGACGGGCGCGAAATATCAAACATATGAAACGCGCCTTTGTGGCCACAGTGAAGTGACTTAGGCGGAAGCCTAGTGCGACGGGCTTGAGCGAGACAGCGCGCGTAATTATCAAACGTTCCTATCCGCGCGTTCTGGCCACACTACGGGCCTAGCGCGCGAGCGACCCAATGCGCGGTTGGCGGGGATATCAAACCAGTTCGGTCTTGTCGCTCGGCGTTTGCGCGTTTTCTCATGAAATGGCTGTAAATACTGACTACTACTAGCTGATATCTTACTTAGTATGTAGTCAAATGTTGACACGGGCATTCGAGTGTACTCAAAAAATTTTGTAGGGTAGAATCTCAACTCTTCGTATAAGCTACAAAATTCACCAGTTACTCCTCTGTTTTTATTTATTTCGTGCACACCATCTCTAGTGTTCAACACCTCCCATCTCAGGATAGGACTATCCAGCAAAAATAGCAAATCTTGATCCATAGTTTGCGACACCTGATATACGTCGAAACGCTACAAGAGCTCGCGCGTCACTGTGGCCACCGCGCGCGCCCGCGTGTCGCGCCCGCCTAGGCCCCCGCCACCGCTCATCCAGTGTGGCCGCACGCTTTGGTTCTCTGTCCGATGTATTCGTTACGAATTCTATCCTTCAAAGAGACTCCGAGCATAGCTCTTTCCATAGCTCGCTGAGCGACTTTGAACTGGTGGACCAGCCCTACCGTGAGTGTCCACGTCTCAGCTCCGTAGGTCATGACGGGTAGGACGCACTGATTGAAAAACTTCGTTTTCAAGCATTGCGGTATGGATGACGAGAAGACTCGACGTAGTTTCCCAAATGCTGCCCAGCCTAGCTGGATCCTCCTCTTGGCCTCCTTCTCAAAATTATTTTTATCTAACAGCAGAATTTGCCCAAGGTAAGTATACTCGGAAACAATTTCGAGAAGGTGGCCATGTACGATGAGCCGGTACGTCCCGTCAAGGCGTACCGTGCAAGCGCCTTGACATGTACACTTTAAGAACGGTTACAAATAAAGCCTAGCACTGTGGCAGATCATTGAGCCACCAGCGATGATACCGGTTTCAGCATCATCATCCAGTGACCCATGATAATGGAGCGCAGGTCCTGCGCCACGGTGGCCAGCAGGCTGTTGGAGCTGCGGCGCATGCGGCCCACCAGGGATGCGACCCGCTTGCGCATGATTGCGTGGAACCCATCCACGTGCGCGTTCGCGAACATCCCTGATGCGCTACAGTACCGCGGCAGCCCCAACAACATCCTGAAGCCGTTATTATAATGGACGCGTAAGGCGTTGTAGGCTTTTAGTGTATATTTGGGCTACAGACTTTTCAAGCCTGCATGTGTTATGCAGGGGGGTTACTTAATTCTGACGCTGTCTGTACCTACCAGACTACAGACGTCACAACGTGCTTGTCAATAACTTTGGATGGCCGGAGGGCGTACTGCACTACGTTTGCCGCGTCACGGTCTCCACACCTCAAGAACACTGTTTCTGACTCTCTGGCCAGCCCCATTTACAGACACTGGATTTCTGTCCACATGGATGGAAATAGAAAATAGACCTATCGTACCAATGTAAGTTTTAATCTTTTACTTTATTATTTTGTGTGCACAGCAGGTATTTTTTTTCTTTTTGTATTTTTGTGTGATATGGGTTTTTTTGTGCCTGCAATAAACTGATTTTATTTATATCCCAGCTATTGTCGGTTGTCCAATATGGCTTATTGGACAAGAGTCGCAGAGGACAGGCCTCAATGGAGGCAGTTGGAGGAGGCCTATGCCGAAAGGCACACCAAACTGAGAGACATTTTGTAGAAGCAACACGGAAATGGCAACAGAAATAAGTCAAAGAGCATTTAATTTTGTGTAGTAGTAAATTAAGTTTAAGAATCTTTTCAATTAATGTCACACAGTCTTGGAAATAAAAGGCTATATTATTATTATTATTATATTGTCTGTTCTTTGCAAGTGTGGTCCACTGCCACTTCAGTTTGCTAATCTTTTGAGCTATGTCGATAACTTTGGTTCTCTGTCTATTTATACAAACTTACCAGTATAAGGATTAATGCCCGGAGTGCTGGTAGCAGTTGGAGGATGGGCATTGCCAATGGTGGCTGAAGATTCTGATGATTCTCCGGAGATGCCTGCCTTCAGAAGAGCAGCTGCTTTCTCTTCCCTGAAAAGATATGAAAAACTTGGTATAATTTATGTTAGTTAAGGCACAGTAAATGTGGTGCCGGCTTAGAATTTGCACCACCCCAACTCTTCCCGCGGGTGTTGTAAGAGGCGACTAAGGGATATCCACCGGTGGCGGGCAGCAGCACCCCCTGCATAACAATTCTACCACCGAACTGCGATCCCTAACCCGCATGCCCAGCGTGGGGATTATGGGCATTACCACCCATGAGATAAAAGCCAACAAGGCGCTTATCAGGGGGAGGCCTGCGTCCAGCAGTGGACCAATACAGGCTGTTGAGCTGAGAGCTAAGGCACAGTGTGACAACCAAACCGTCTACCCATACTCGGATCTATACACTAGCCAACTCGATGTAGAATGTTAGTAAGTAACCCATGCTTAACCTAAAATTCACTCTATTGCCGTGTCTTTTTATACACAATTTACATTACATGTCGATTTGAGTTCCTTCTTTCAATAAATATTGCTTACAGTTATATCTGACCTTCCAACTGGTGGGATATGGACTGGTTGAGATACCTGTAGATTGTTTGCAATCTGCAGTTAGCTCAATTGTTTCAATTGTAAATACTAGTTATTTATTTCTATTATTTGATTGTAATTTTCTTTGTAAATAAATATCGGTAATAATATCATTTATTCCAAAGTAACTCTGTCTGTCTGTTACCTTTCCACTCCTAAATGGCTAAAAGATTTCAATTAAATTTGGAAGAGAGGTAAGGTAAGATATCTGATAAAACATAGTTTTTTCTTTAAAAGAATTTCTAGAGTAATAATATCTACTAAATAGTATTAAGCAGAAAACAGGTTTACCTACCATTTATTTATTTATTTTATATGATACCTAATGTTTACTTTTTGCTGTGTAATTTACCTATTCATTTACCTACTAGGTATAAGATGTTTGTCAAAAAATCATTAAGATTTTGTAGTTGGCTTACAAAGCCAAACTTAATCCTTAGAACTAGCGTTATTACTTAGTACCTAGTACTTATCTTGCTCTGCCCTAGCCGGGTCCATATTTGAGACTGATTAACTTTAATAACTTATGTACAATATGGTCGAAATAAAAAATTTGAATTTGAATTAGGTTCATGGTATCCCAGGGACAGACATAGGTTACTTGAAAAGCGGACAGCAGCTAGTTGTATTATAGGTAAATTAATAACAGTACAACATCCCACCTTCCCGCTGGAAGCAATTTCTTCCAGGCAACCTAGGACGTCTATAGGAATATAGATAGAATACACTTTTTTGTGTAGCTGTGTGGTGCCGGCTTTGAATTTGCACCAACTCTTCCCGCGGGTGTTGTAATAGGCGACCGGGATATCCACCGGGGGCGGGCAGCAGCGCCCCCTGCAGAACAATTCTACTACCCAACTGCGATCCTCAACCCACATGCCCAGGGTGGGGATTATGGGCATTACCCCCATGAGATAAAAGCCAACAAGGCGCTTATCAGGGGGAGGCCTGCGTCCAGCAGTGGACCACTATTGGCTGTGGAGGTTGAGGTATACTTTATTGCACAGAAGTTGTACATGGGCGAGCATAATGTTAGATAACATTCTCTACCTGCTATCCTTTGGGTATACATGTAATAACCTGCATAGGATGTCTTACCAGAGCATGAAAAGCGTCCTAGATTTCATAGTAGGTACATTCATGCCTTTTCGTGCAAACGATAATCAAGCAAGTGAAGAGTTTAGTACGAGCAGGGCCCCAGGATAAAAATTCGCATTTTCAGGTCTTTTAGATGATTAATAACCTAGGTATGTCTTATCAGAGCATGAAAAGCGTTCTAGATATCGTATTATATCCATGCTAAAATAGGTACTAATAAAGTTTGTTTGTTTGCGATCACAAACTTATAACAATGGATCGAACAAAAACTTTTAGATCGTACTAAATGCTAATTAATTATGCTTTGTATGGCGAGTGCAGTCCTTACGTTGGTAAATAAATACAAAATCGAGGATGAAGCTGTAAGCTTCCAAAAATAAATTACTTCCTATTCACAAGCATGGTGAACCTAACAATACCGTGAAAATTAGTACGGAAGAACTTACCTCTTCTTTTTGATGAACGGGTCGATAACTTCTATTCGTCTTTTGGACATTTTATTAACCACTGAAAATCTAGAACCGTACCGAATCGAAAGAATTCACAACTTTTATTTTTTCAGCAAAATCTCGACAACGTACAAAATGGCGGAGGCACGTAGGTAGTGATGGGACAGGACAGGGCAGGCAAAGAAAGAAAGCAAAAGGCGAATGATGAGAATCATCGAATCAACTATGAATAATTTAAAAAAAGCATCAAAAAGATCGTAAATAGCAGTGAAAGTAGCACACATAACTTATTATTCGGTCGTTTCATTATTTCATGATTAATTTTATATCATAGAAAAGGATAAGAGCAGGCTGTTTGACTGTGGAATGGAAACTGTGGAAAGTTCGAATTTTTCAAAGTCATAGACAATCCACAATCGAGTTAACAAAGACAGGAAAAGGAACATCATTACAAAAATTCAAGTAGCGCCATCTAGTATCTAGTAGCACTAACAATTAGAAACCAAAAAATAATAATGGTGGTGGCGTTATTTTTACCGGTTGACAACGTCATCTCGTATCGAGAAGTTGAGTTATAAATATAAGCCGTTACCCTCGGTCACAGATAATAATAAAATACTATGCTATAGTACCTCCCTCGGTGCAGTACACGGTTTTACGTTTTACGGTTTTAGTACTCGGTTTTAAGAATCTATAGGTAAGTACTAATGGTACTAATATTAAAAAGAGGAAAGATTTGATTGTTTTTTGTTTATATTGAATAGGCTCCGAAACTACTGGACCGATTTGAAAAATTCTTTCACCGTTAGGAAGCTTATTAGCAGGGAGTGACATAGGCTATGTGTTATCCCGGAATTCCCACGGGAACGGGAACTACGCGGGTGAAACCGCGAGGCTATCGTCTAGTTTATAATATGTGGGTACACTACCGATTTGACAGGCAGGGAGGCCTGCGACCATGCCTTTTCATCTAAATCAATATTCAAAACCGATGATAAAGTATTAAAGATGGATAAATTCATTTTTAATATATTTAGGCTCTAGTTTGCCAGCATTGAGTTTTTTTCTAAAATAAAATTACCAGTTATTTCTTTGAACCCATTGGGGATGATTTGAACAAAACAAAGGGGGCACTTCAAAGGTGGCCCAATAGGTCCATCACTAAATTATAAATGCGAAAATTTGTATGTTTCTAATGTGTTTGTTTGTTTCGAATTTCTCTGTTTAAAATATGTCATTAAAACTAGTCGTTTATGTTAAATAGTGTTCAAATAGTTCCTAATAAGAAGTAAGCCTAAATGACTGACTTTAATTACCTATTTAACATTTGATTAATTCTCATAGTTCCTTTATATCAGTTATCTAGCAAGTGAAGAGTTTAGGTAGGTTTAGGAGTTTAGGAGTTTAGGTACCCATAACCCAAGCTCTGCTTAGCGTGGGGCTAGATAATGCTGTGTGAATTGTCCAGCATTATTTATTTATTTGTTTTATTGCTGTACCTACCACACCACAAAACGTTTACGTTCTTAACGTTCTAAATAACTTTATTTTGCAAAATATTTTACGTAAAACATGTATTTTTATTTAAATTCAATAATTCAAAGGTGCGCCTGGCAGGTTCAAAGCTGCCCCAGGAAAGGGGAACATCTAAGTTACTTCAGTAAAAGGTCAATTCTCACAAAATCATGTAAAAATTGATTATAATTTTAATGGATTTGTGTAGCTAGATCATTCAAATGTCTATAATAGCAAAATTTCCAAATAACAGTAACTATTTTAGATTTTACAGACTCTAATGTAAAAAATGTTCAAAGGTTCTATGTGATACTAGTTTCTGTTCATGGCTTCGCACGCGTTGTTTCTATTCTAACGATTACTGATAATTTCTTTTCGACAGGAACTGATTTATGGAATAAAATAGTTTTTAATAGGTACCATCACTGTCAAAGCATATCGCATGCTTGGCTTTATTCCGAGATTCTCTAGAGAATTCCAAAATTTAGAAATTTAGGGTAATTTCTAAGAAATCAACAATTTTCGCGATATTATTTGATTTCTTAGAAATTACCCTTAGTGTGGGGTTACGCACTATAATAACAAAAAACCTTAGAATTAAGCTACGCGACACCTCTCGTCAAACGAACTAAATGTAACTTTAGTCTTTGAACAGGATTGAACTTCAATGTTTCCCCTGTAGGTGGAGCTAACGGCGCTAGAGACCGTAGGAAGTCGCAGAGATTTTCGACTCCCGCGTCACTTGACTTCGTGGTATAGTTGGTTATCACATCCCCGTACTGAGGGGAGGACGCGGGTTCAAGTCCCGTCGAAGTCGAAAATTTTTGCGATATTATTTGATTTCTTAGAAATTACCCTCAGTGTGTGTGGGGTTGCGCACTATAATAACAAAAAACCTTATTCTTTTACTAGATAAATTAAGAACGTTTTAGTCACAAATCATCACAGTTTCGAGGTAAACTTTTATTTTAAGACAAAAATAAAATTCGGGTATCAACTGTACCCAGTTAGGGTATCAACTGTACCCAGTTATTAAAATATCTGTGACCCAGTTTTACTTTGTAACTTTTATACAATAGTTTTGTCAGGTTCATTCTAGAGTAGGTATGCATCGACGGTCTGGAGCCCGCAATATACTAACATTCATTATGCATGAAATTGAGAGGATTCAAAACAAATTACATATAGAAAATTTTAAGAATCGGTTTCCCTTTTATGAAATTGATAGCATGACCCGTCTGCAAACCCGCCGTATCGTTAGAGACCAAGTTTTTTTATAAGATCGTGGCGACTCTGGGCACAATAGATTTATCTACTGTGCTCTGGGACTGAAAGGGTGTGTAAATGTATAATTGCACCCAGAGCCTTAAATGTTGACACATTTTTTTGTTGTTTAAACGAATTGTTTTAGTCTTTAGTCGAATTGTTACTAGTTGAAATGTTATTAGTCGAATTGTTTTAGACGAATTGTTTTATTCGGATTTTCCGCAAAGCTCTGTTTATTTCCCAAATAAAACAAAAGAAAAAGTAGGTATCCTATGTTTTATTCCAGGCTTAGAACTACGCAAAATATCAGCACGTAGGTACCGTGCAGTAGTTTTGGTGTGAAGAGGTAACAAACATCCATCCATACATCTAAACATCCAAACTTTCGCATTTATACTTAATAAATTAGGTAGTGAGATAATGTATATGTATAAATGTTTAAAGCGTTAGTTTATAGACGGTATCTTGATAGTAAACACGTCTCCATTATGTGGAGAATTATTATTCAAAATTTGTTTTTATTGTGTGTTTTATCATGCTTAGTGCGATCACAAGAAGGTAAGTTAATAATTTTTTTAGAAAAAGAAAACCAAGCATAAAAAAAATATTCGACGACCTCTGTGTCGCAGCGGACGAAGGGTCGCCTGCGACCCAGGAGGTTACGGGTTCGATTTCCGCCTCAAGACAAATGTGTGTACGATCTGCAGATAATATTTTCACGTGTCTAGTAGGTAGAGATAAACCATTCTAAAAATGCACGCCCCTTTTGCTATAAAAACTATCGTAGTTTGACGAATTCATGACGGATGTAAGGGATGAATCGTTGGTGTTCTTCCAACACAAATAAGGTTCGTAGTTAACCCGCTTACCTATATCGGTAATGAATGCACGCCCCCTCCACAAAACGTCAAAGTTACCTACTTAGACTCGGCGTGCATTTTTAGAATAGTTTATCTCTACCTTTAATCGTGATTATAAAAATATAGTATAGGTAGGTATGTATAACTATTTATTTACCCTTTAATTTGAGCTATTTGACGACCTCTGTGGCGCAGCGGGCGAAGGTCTGCCTGCGACGCAAGAGGTTGCGGGTTCGATTCCCGCCTCAGGACAAATGTTTGTACGACCTGCAGACATTTGTCCAGGGCGTTCTGGATGTTTTCTATGTATAATAAAAAATATCTATCTATGTAGTGTATTGTATTAAGTATATCAGTTATCTAGTACCCATAACACAAGCTCTGCTTAGCTTGGGGCTAGATAATGCTGTGTGAATTGTCCAACATTATTTATTTATTTATTTATAGCTTCGACATTAGAGATTTCAATCTGGTGACATTTTCAATCGACGACAAAGTCAAAGAGCATTTTCTATCTTCATGACGTTGTATTTTATGTATTTATTATGTATATTATACATAACTAGCTGCGCCCCGCGGCTTCGCTCGCGTGGAAATTTATGTTTCCCACTTTCTTAATATTTTCTTTGCTATAAACCTCACGGAGCCTGAGACCTTTCCAACGAATGCAAAACCGTGGAAATCATAAGTCAGGAAGGAAAACCCGACTTATTTTTATATAGTAGAAGATGTAATTATTGTATTTATGTATTAGGAACATAGGTATTGTATTTTATATATTGAAATAGATGTCTCAGACATAGTGTAGGTACTAATATGTAATAGTCTATGAATTATGTAGTTAAGTAGGCCATCTTTTCTCTAAGAAATTATGCACATGTACCCACATAACGTTGTCTCTCTCTCTCTCCCAATAAGGTTTGCTGGAAGAGATCTCTTTTTAGGGTTGAGCTCGCCTTTGCCATTCCTTCTCTAGTTTTATGTTTTATATGTATGTTTTGTTGCAATATGTACTGATTGGGGCGCAAAAGTGGAGATGGGCTGGGCATATTGCTCGAATGGATAGGGAACGATGGACGCGAAGACTGCTGGAATGGAGACCACGACAGCACACCAGACCGCGGGGAAGACCACCAAAAAGATGGGTTGACAATCCGACATCCGACAACACGCAGGCCATGATTGGATGTCGAGGGCTCAAGGCCGTCTAGAGTGGAAGCGTTTGGAGGAGGCCTACATCCAGAAATGGATCCATGACAGGCCGCGATGATGATGATGATGATGTATGTTTTATTTAGTGCAATAAATAATTAAGACGACCGCATCCGGCCGTATTGATTAAATCAGAATTGTTTTCCCTTTTGGTTTCAAAATAGACGCTGGGCCCGCATTTAATACATATCCGAGAACACATATCCGATATAGACCGCTGTAGATACATATTGGACTAGCTAAGATGCTGGTCCAAAATATCGGGTTTTCTTTACAAATTGGCGTACTGAGACTACATTGGCGTTATGAGAAACGAAGCAAAAGAAGATGGTGGATGGTGACTATTCATCGGAATAGAACAACGAACTGAATAAGATACAAACGTACCAACTCTGTTTGCGGAGCGCGCCAAGAACCTTTGATGTGTGCACGGAAAACCGACGCTATTTCGTTGGCCGGCCAGAAATAGAAAGAAAGAAGAAAGAAAATACATTTATTTGGACTATGCATAAAACAACACATTACAATTATATATACACTATATATACACTACAAACAACGAACATACAGGATTATATAGAACGGAAACAACAAAATAAAAGAAAAACAGATACAAATTAGTGGTAGTGTTAGGTACACAGGCCAAAAAGGTCCCTGTCTCAGCATTATGCCGCTACAAGCCGAAGCTAGTAGCGGCGCTGGTTTTCAGACAGGTCCTAGTGTGGCAGCAATACAAAGAAACAGAATGCGAAGAGTATGTACACAGGTTACAAGCAAGATACGAAAAAAGAGAGGAAGAAAAAAGGATAAAATAAATTATAATAAATGAGTAAAACCTCTATGGAGATATGGAAATAAGATACAGAGAAAGAAACGTAAATGTAAATGTAACTACCAACATACCTAATTCTAATTCTGTTTGGGGGGAACTGAGATCTGCACGGACATCTCGCATGGGAGTGTATTGTGCATTATCCCCCTGCCTAAACAGGCCCTAACCAGCCCAGCTTCTTGAAGTACCGGAGCAGGACTTTTAGTGACTGACAGCTTCGTTTCAGCTTCCCTGTGGGTGTAGACGAGGTTGACTCCTCAATGAGACCCTTCAGCCCCGTCTTCCGTCTGGCTTCCTCTGTGGCCGTGCAACATACCTACGCCAAGAGATACACGTTGGCCCAATACCGTGGCCACCATTATCTTCTGAAGACTGGAGCCACAGACAGCGACACAAGCTGCTGGCTGGGAAGCAGTCAGAAGTCTATGACATGCGTGGCTACTGCCAGGAAGAAGAGAGTACCTACGTGGTACACAGCACGGCCACAGAGAGGCTAGACAAAAGACAGGATTGATGAGTCTCATTCAGAATCAACCCCTTTTAAACCTACAGGAAAGCTGAAACGAAGCTGTCAATCACCAAAATTCCTCCTCTGGTACTTCAAAGAGTTGGGCTGGTTAGAAAATTGCACAATACACTCTCATGCGAGATTTCAATGCCTTTTTATTCGGCAAGGAAATTCGTTTACGAATAAACTGGTGTGGTAAACCAGAATTATGTGGGACTCGATGCCCTGAGAAGGACGTAATCCACTAAAAACTTCTCCGATGTCCCTCTCTCGCCATTTTCGCCGAACCACGGGGACATTTAAATCCCACCGCGGGCCTACTGGCGTTCCCTTATCCTCCTATCCATGGCCGGCGAGCCCACCGATCCACACACTCGCCGACCCCATTCTTCCGTCACATTTCCTCCCCCCGATTAGGATAGGTACAGACAGGACAGACAAAGTTGAAACCGCGAATGTCGACCTCTGTGTTCAGATGGACATTGTCGCCCCATACAGGTGTTCAGTACAGATCTCTGTTCCCCACATAGAATTGGCCCATTGGCAAATCGGTCGCCTTGGCACTGTGTACAGCCGCCATAAAGTATCTACTCATGCAATAGCGCGATCATCCAAAATAATCTGAGAACCGGTAGTCGTTAAATGCTGCCGGATCTGCCGTATTACCGGATCCGGTTTTACGGATAGCAATCCCTATTTGAGATATATGTATTTGAATGAAACCAGTTTGTTGAATAACAGCTAAGTCTTACAAGGATGAAATAAAACAAGTTTGTTGAGCTTGTTTCTTTGTACCATAACCTCGAAAGGCCAAAGTCACTTTATAATAGTTAGGTATTTTATAATTTATTAAAAAAGGAAATGACAATCATGAATAGAAATAAATTAGAACTAGCATTTACAATTAAAACAATTGAGCTAACTGCAGACTATTGTTTGCACAATCTACAGGTAGCTCAACTGATCCATACACCAGTCGTCGCGTCCCCGCTACGCTGGCTGCATTGCCCCGCTGTATGGCAATGCTGATGCGCTGCGACAGATACTCACCAGCTCTCGGGGCACGCGTCGCTTCGACTAGACTCTAGGATAATTTTTTAAACCCTCATTACCTATCTGGACCCCACACACGGACCTAGGGTTTCAACTCTAAGGGAAATCTATTTAAATTGCCGTGTAAATAAAGTACCTAACATAGTACCTAATAATAATAATAATAATAATAAAAAAGCTTTATTGCAGGAAAGATTAGTCTAAGGTAGGTACAAGAAGTTCTTATAGACTAACTATCATATCCTGCAAGTGGCGGTCTTATCCCTTGCAGAGATTTCTTCCAGACGACCATAATTGAAGGAACCCTGTATCTTAGGCTACCTATGAGCTAGCTAGTTGTAGCTAACTGTACCTATGTACCTGTAATAAGTGAGTGAAAAAAGGCTTGGTAGGCAGTTTTATTAACCCCCGACGTAAAAAGAGAGGGGTGTTATTATCGTGTCTGTCTGTGTATCTGTGTATCTATCTGTGGTATCGTAGCTCCCAAACGGATGAACTGATTTTCGTTTAGTTTTTTTTGAAGTGTCATAGATAATTTTATATCGAGTGTTCTTAGCCATGTTTGACGAAAAACTGTCGAGGGGTTTTTAAAATTTTAAAATTTTGTTCTTGTATGTTATCTAATATGCTCTTAGTTTGCAAATCGAATTAAATCATTTATTTGCCGAATACATTATTATTATTACAGTTACATGTCAGAGCTTATGACTAGAGAGATGTCAAATGTATACAACCCGCAACCAGGATGTACAAATATTAAATCGCAGTGATTCAAATCGTTAAAATAATCAAGGATAATACAATCGAAGATAAATAAATAAATAATGCTGGACAATTCACACAACATCATCTAGTCCCAAGCTAAGAAGAGCTTGTGTTATGGGTAGGTACTAGATAACTGATAAACTTACATAATACAATACACCATAGATATTTTTTTTATTATACATAGAAAACATCCAGAACACCCTGAACAAATAGGTATCTGCAGATCGTACAAACGTTTGTCCCGAGGCGGGAATCGAACCTCCTGCTGCACCTCCTGCGGCGCAGGCAGACCTTCGCCCGGTGCGCCAGAGTCGTCAATCAAGATAAATATGTAGTTATCCATCAAATAATTAATTAACAATCATAGTCAAAACATAATAAATTATTCAACTCAAAATTAATAAATTCATTTACACTATATAATATAAACATTCATATAATACCACAGAATAACCTCATCATCATCAACGGCACAGCGGCAGCGATATTGATATGGATCAGTTGAGCTGCCTGTAGATTGTTTTAATTTCTGATTTTATAATTTTTCAGAAAAGTGCACAGTTGACGGAAAGAAAGGGAGATGCGTAGAGCTGAAGCGATGTTTATATGTCATTCAACTCTTTTCAGAAAACAAAAAGCCTCAGGTACCTACCTACATAATCACATTCATAGATAATGAATTATAAAATATTAGACGATCGCCTCGCGGGTCCACCCGCATAGTTCCCGTTTCCGTGGGAATTCCGGGACAAAATATAGCCTATGTCACTCCCTGAAAAGTAAGCTTCCTAACGGTGAAAGAATATTTCAAATCGGTCCAGTTGTTTCGGAGCCTATTCAATACAAACAAACAATCAATTCTTTCCTCTTTATAATCTTACTTTAAATAATTCTTCTGTGAGTGTGTATGTCACTGAACTTCTCTCAAACGACTGGACCGATTTTGATGAAATTTTTTGTGTGTGTTCAAGGGGATCTGGGAATGGTTTAGATTCACAATTTTAACGACTGGACCGATTTTGATGAAATTTTTTGTGTGTGTTCAAGGGGATCTGGGAATGGTTTAGATTCACAATTTTAACGACTGGACCGATTCTGATGAAATTTTTTGTGTGTATTCAAGGGGATCTGGGAATGGTTTAGATTCACAATTTTGTTTAATTAACGCGTGCGAAGCCGCGGGCAGAATCTAGTATTAGTATAGATTAGTATAGATATACCCACAACAAAAACCTCTGCTTATGTTGTCTAGAAGATGCAGTGTGTAAATTTATAGCAATTTACTAACTTTCAGTTGTGCAATTTCAAAGGAGATATTCCATACGTGTGCTGCACAGACTGTGAGCTCGTCGACGATATCAAGTAAGTAATAATTCATTACACATGTAAGCGAGTTAACTAGGAACCTCGTTTGAGTTGAAAGAGAAAGAGAATATTTTAATTGTAACTCAATCAACAAAAACAAACATGATGATAAATAAAATAAAAGATACAGCTTCTGTCGATAAGAGTCACAAAACGGTCTCTGTCTAAACATGAGCTAGTTGTAAACACGTTACAACCAACGCTGGTCTTCCGACGGAGCCGTTTGGTGACGTCACGGAAGATAACACTTATGGCACAAAACAATCAAAAAGAGCCTACACATTTGCTCCCCTTGGAGTCGAGACCCTAGGTCCGTGGGGTACCGAGGCTCTTCGGGTTTTCAAAAAACTATCTGAGCTGGTCAAAGCGACGACGCGTGACCCGAGAGCTGGTGAATATCTGGCGCAGCGTATCAGCATTGCCATACAGCGTGGCAATGCAGCCAGCGTCTTGGTGACGCTTCATACTGGTATTGATATGGCTCAGTTGAGCTACCTGTAGATTGTTTGCAACAGTCTGCAGTTAACGCAATTGTTTCATTTGTAAATGCTAGTGTAATTTTCTTTGTGAAAGGCTTCTGCCGTTTTGGAATCCTGTTGAATCTCCTGAGTTTTTGCAAGACTTTTTATGAAATACTAGCTGACCTGGCTAACTTCGTACCGCTCTCACCTTTTAAACCTTTCCTCTAAAATTATCCGCCATTTATTGAATTCATTTGTTACAAAATATGTGATAAATGAAGAACCGCTCGACCGATTTTGTGCAAACTTCACATAAACCATCTAGGTACTAAATAGTCGGAACAAAGCCTAAACATTTGGTTTAGAAAGGTGAGCCCGTTCTTGAGTTATAAAATTACAAGAAATGTGGCATTGATTTTTATATAATTACTAGCTTCTGCCCACGGCTTCGCCCGCGATGGACAAAATTGTGAATCTAAACCATTCCCAGATCCCCTTGAACACACACAAAAAATTTCATCAAAATCGGTCCAGTCGTTTGAGAGAAGTTCAGTGACATACACACTCACAGAAGAATTATATATATTACTAGCTGCGCCCCGCGGCTTCGCCCCCGTGGAAATTTATGTTTCCAACTTTCTTAATTTTTTCTTTCATAAGAACCTTCTCCTGACAATAACAAACACAACAAAGAAAGAATTAGCGAAATCGGTCCAGCCGTTCACGCGTGATGCCGTGACAACGCGAAACGGGTTTCATTTTTATATATAAGAAGATTGAGAGAAGTTCAGTGACATACACACTCACAGAAGAATTATATATATTACTAGCTGCGCCCCGCGGCTTCGCCCCCGTGGAAATTTATGTTTCCAACTTTCTTAATTTTTTCTTTCATAAGAACCTTCTCCTGACAATAACAAACACAACAAAGAAAGAATTAGCGAAATCGGTCCAGCCGTTCACGCGTGATGCCGTGACAACGCGAAACGGGTTTCATTTTTATATATAAGACTAGCTGCGCCCCGCGGCTTCGCCCCCGTGGAAATTTATGTTTCCAACTTTCTTAATTTTTTCTTTCATAAGAACCTTCTCCTGACAATAACAAACACAACAAAGAAAGAATTAGCGAAATCGGTCCAGCCGTTCACGCGTGATGCGATGACAACGGAAAACGGGTTTCATTTTTATATATAAGATAAGATAAAGACTAGCTGCGACCCGCGGCTTCGCTCGCGTGGAAATTTATGTTTCCCACTTTCTTAATTTTTGCTATAAACCTCACGGAGCCCGAGACCTTTCCAACGAATGCAAAACCGTGGAAATCGGAAACTCCAGAACGCACGAAGCGTTCTGGAGTTATAGCGTCAGGAAGGAAAACCCGACTTATTTTTATACATATAGTAGAGATATTGATTTGAATGTAGTCCTCTAGGATCTAAGTACCTAAGTATAAAAATATGTTTTGTTTCAGCCAAATCTCAGTCGACCCCGAGAGAGGTCTTCTCTACAAGGATGGAAAAGGAAAGTCTTGGGATTGTAAGTGAAACTAGTGCAAAAATTATTATCCTCCTACTATATTATAAATGCGAAAGTTTGTGAAATGTGTAATTTTTGTTACCTAGGATCTCCAAAAATACTGAGCAGATCGTAATGAAATTTCTAGAGGATAAAAAAGCTTGGGACGGGTTTTGCTCCAACTCGAAAAATAACAACTAACAGGCTAACGGTTTCTTCGTCGCTTCTTTACTTTAGTCTACATACCGAAGCGACAGAAATCAAATATATCACTTTAATTCCGTGTCAGTGTTTAGTTTTATAATTTGACCTTTTCTAAGTGTACATATTTTGTTGTAAGTATTTATGGAAATAAAGCGGTTTTCATTTTTATATAATGACTAGCTTCTACCCGCGGCTTCGCACGCGTTGTTTCTATGGAAACGTTTTGAGGTTATTTCTATCCCATTTGAACCGATTTCTGGAATAAAAAGTCGCCTATGTTTGATTCCAGTGGTAGACTTACCTGTATGCAAAATTTCAGCGTGATCCGTTTAGTAGTTTTGGCGTGAAGAGGTAATAAACATCCATCTATCCATCCATCTATTCATCCATCCAAACTTTCGCATTTATAATATTAGTGTGATGTGATGTGATGATATCAGATATCTATTTATGTATTTATTTAAGTATAACAGTTGCATTGCCATACAGCGTGGCAATGCAGCCAGCGTCTTAGGGACGCTTCCGACTGGTGTTGATATGGATCAGTTGAGCTACCTGTAGACTGCTTGCAACAGTCTGCAGTTAGCTCAATTATTTCAATTGTAAATACTAGTATAATTTTCTTTGTGAATAAATGCTATTCTCCTCCTATCTGTATTACCCATAACACAAGGTATGATTCCCTCACCTCAACAGCCTGTGTTGGTCCACTGCTGGACGCAGGCCTCCCCCTGATAAGCGCCTTGTTGGCTTTTATCTCATGGGGTAGTGCCCATAATCCCCACGCTGGGCATGCGGGTTGAGGATCGCAGTTCGGTGGTAGAATGTTCTGCAGGGGCGCTGCTGCCCGCCCCCGGTGGATATCCCTTAGTCGCCTCTTTAAACACCCGCGGGAAGAGTTTGGGTGGTGCAAATTCTAAGCCAGCACCACACAACTAGGTATGCTTAGCTTGGGGCTATATGATGCTGTGAATTGTCCAGCATTTTTTTAGTAAAATTATTAAAAAAAAAACTGATTTAACCCTAGACTGCCTCGACCAACTAAAGTCGCAACCGTACCCCTGCAAGCGTCACTACTTCGCCACCCTGCAGCATGAGTGGATGGAGGAGCAGCAGTGCCATGACGTGCGGTACACGGCGGTGGGGGCTGCGGGGGGAGTTGATGCTAGGAGGGGAGAAGTGCCACATGCGGTGAGTGTTATACAGGGTGATTGGTAGAAAACGCACCCGTACGTATTGCACTAAAAACTAGCTGCTGCCCTGCGCTGATTTATGGGATAAAATGTAGTTTGTAGGCCCTCATTACCTTTAAGGGGGTACCTACCCTCAAATTGCTTATTTTCAACTCCGTCGGACCTCCATATCTTCCAAACTACTGAATATTTAACTTTGAAATTTATATATAGTAAAGTTCAGGACTTATTCTATCGATCATTTGTTTCGAAAACACGATTCCATAAAATTTTCTCGATAGAAAAAAATCGCAAAGTTACCTCTAATTTTTTACTAAAACCCTAATTTCTCAATAAATACAGATGACACGATCTTGAGATTAAGCATAGTAATTGAGCTAAGTATAAAGAACATTTTATATGTTGCCTTTTTTTCAATTAACTATTCTAATGTTTGTGGGGAGCAAATAACTACTAAAAACTTGATTTTTGGGCTTACGCCGCTTTGCTCTGTCCCGCTCCTGTGAACGCGAAATCCTATGCCTATCCTCTTCACACAATAACGAGGTAGGGTACCGCCTTAATACCTTGCAAGCTAGAAGAAAGAACAATAACCAAGCATGCTTTGATTAGGATTGAATTAAAAAATAACATCCTTCGTTTATTTTAAAATGGCGTCCAAGAACGGTTTTCTTAAATATTTGGAAATTTTTCGTTAACTTTAAATGTCTGGAAAAAAAAATGAACGTCACAGATAGCTACGAAATGTTTTGTTATATAGTTTACACATTTTAATAAGATACAATAAAAAACGACTTATTGTTAAATCTGGCCATTATTAGCAATTAACTGTTGAATTTTGGTTTTTCTCCCAAAAAACCAAAATAATTTGTTTAGAATTAATAGTGCGACTTCGTCCTGGACAACCATGACTCAAATCAGGTAGAGCACTTGTTAGATATTCAATCTTAAATTTGGGCTATGTGTATTTATGTATTTATATTTTCAGCTATCTCTGTTTTAATGTATTTTCTACTGTATCTGTGTTATTGACGTCGTGAAAGAATTGAACGAAAGTCTTCGTTTCAGGTCTGGCCAAAATAGCGTTTTTGTCAGTATGTCCGTACTCCTCTACAGGTCGTATTTTACAACCGATCGGTACGAAACTTTGTGTACAGATTCTATGATTTTATAGAATTTTATTATCGTCGGGATTTTTTGATTAAAGGCGTACTTCTTCCACAATAAGGCAAAAAGGTGGATTTGGAATATCTCCGCTATAAGAGATCTGATTTTGATGATTGTATTTTTAATTGAAAGGTAATAACTTTAAACTGTTCTTATAAAAATTTGGTAAAGATCGGATGAGGATTTTCGACATGACGAGCAGAATAGCTCCGTAAAATGCAGTAATATGCAAGAGAGCATTTACAGTACAGCGCCACCTATTAGAACATCTTTGTAACACTTCGAGAGTTATATGAAATAGCGCGGCCGCATACACCGTCGTCGTCGGTTAAATAATAACAACAACTTTGCGCTGATGGATCAACGCCATCTATTGATACCTAGGTACAGAATTTCGAGCTTTGCTGAGGAACGTAACTTAGGTACTTTGTATGGACAATTGGTATAATGGTTGATGTGTTTGTGCAACATTTCGTTCAAAAATTCAATGCACACCACACTAGCGTAAACCAATATTTAGGTACCTACCTACTTATAAGGGTTTTTCTGGTTTTGGATATACCTACCTGGGTATCTACTTAGGTAGGTAAAGTGTAGATACACTACCTATCTACCCATAGGATTTTTCTTACAACGCGTCAAAAAGTAAGAGGCACCGATAATTACATAGAAATGAGGTACTTACCTATAATACTTATGACAAGATTAGCACCATTATAGGAAGGCTGGTGCTTACTCTGATAAGTAAGCTATTTATTATTTTTTTCTAAATTTTAGGAAAACTAACAGCTAGGTAACTATAACATCAGATATAGTGGGTCACTAACGGCTAATTCGAAGTTTCCACAAAAATAACTAAATTTAACTGTTAGTATCGATCGAAAAAATAAATAGAAACACGGCACGTTAGGTTCAAATCAAAATAAAGAAAAAAAAAAAAAATTGGTTGTTTGTAAAGTAGGTTTACGATCGAGATGTTTACGTGATAACGTCTTATTGGTGATATAAGTTTTTGGGAAGTAAGGAATTAATGAACCGCTAGAGTGAGAGAGACGGAAGATCGGTCCACTCACTCGAACGCTATGCCAGCCTCCGCTCGTGAGGATTCCGCGTGACAAGTTTCACGGAATGACTGGCAGCGCTCGAGATGAGACGGGAGATCGGTCCGTCTCTCTCTCGTTATACCTGCGATCGCGCTCGTGAGGTTTTGGTGTGACACAAGTTTCTGAACATGTCACCCGACTAAAAACGATTTTAAAGACGTTATCACGTCAATAACTAAATTTAACTGTTAGTATCGATCGAAAAAATAAACAGAAACACGGCACGTTAGGTTCAATTCAAAATAAAGAAAAATAAAACTAAGTTACAATGAATAGGTACCTAGAAAGAAAGAAAGAAAGAAAATTAATTTATTAGTTCACTAGAAAGCTTGCAACTATTACAATACTTAAACTTACATAATAATATTAAACTTACATAATAACAATAATAAAATAATAGTACCTAACAGTAGCAAGCAATGCAGCGAACCAAAAGGTCCTATCTCAGCATAATGTTGCTCCACAAGAAGCTCCACAAGACCTAATCAAAATATAAACTACTCAACAAACGTTTAAGACGCTTGGTTGAGATATTGAACAAAAATCTAGATCGACTACTTCGTTGTTCCTTTTACTACACAGTATTGGCTATTAAATCAATAAAGGCTTTTGCATGCCCTTTTAAGCTATAAAAAAATAGACTTATTATTGACTAGACGATCGCCTCGCGGTTTCACCCGCGTAGTTGCCGTTCCCGTGGGAATTCCGGGATAAAATATAGCCTATGTCACTCCCTGAAAAGTAAGCTTCCTAACGGTGAAATAATTTTTCAAATCGGTCCAGTAGTTTCGGAGCCTGTTTAATACAAACAAACAAACAATCAAATCTTTCCTCTTTATAATATTAAGTATAGATTATATATTATACTAGTTTATGCCCGCGGCGTCGCACGCGTTGTTTCTATACTAAACGTTTAAGGTGATATATATCTATATATTATATTGATGACGACCTCTGTGGCGCGGTGGGCGAAGGTCTGCCTGCCTGGTCTGCGACGCAGGAGGTTGCGGGTTCGATTCCCGCCTCGGGACAAATATTTGTACGATCTGCAGATATTTGTTCAGGGTGTTCTGGTCGTTTTCTATGTATAATAAAAAATATCTATCTATGTACTCGTATATTATTATGTATATCAGTTATCTAGTACCCATAACACAAGCTCTGCTTACCTTGGGGCTAGATAATGCTGTGTGAATTGTCCAGCATTATTTATTTTATTTTATTTATTTTTTTATATCCCATGGGAACTGATTTATGGGATAAATTAGCCTATGTTTTATACCAGGGTTAGACTTATCTGTTTGCAAAATTTCAGCCTGATCCGTTCAGTAGTTTTGACGTGAAGAGGTAACAAACATCCATCCATCTATCCATCCAAACTTTCGCATTTATAATATTAGTGTGATCAGTATTAGTACAGATGATATTTCTTCCTTCAGGCTCTGCTCGGCTACGGCAGCGACGACAGCGAGATGCAATGGCTGTGTGGTGGAACTCTCATCAACGAAAGATATATCCTGACTGCGGGACACTGCATCTCCAGCCCTGCATTGTAAGATATCATCCAATGACATCTGAATTTTACATTATTTCTTCACTCTGCTTTTTGTCTTCAAGGTTCATCAAGGTCTTCATGGTCATCAAGGTTAGATAGATAGACAGATAGACTTTTTATTGAGTACACACACAAACAGCACAGGGAAAATAGTAGGTACATAACAAAAGTATAGTAACATTATATAAGGTAGGTACACATATTAGGTGAGCAGGTACACAGTTATCTATCTATCTATATCTATCTATACTTATAATAAAACTGTAACAGGTCCAATTCTGTACATTGAAGATATTTTGAAAACTTTTTTTGGAGAGCATTCTATTATCGATACTGAAGCCAAAACTGTAATTTTTTTCATTCATGTCTTTCTGTCTGTCTGTCTGTCTGTTTCTTAAACGCGCATCACGCCGAAACTACTGAACGTATTGAATTGAAACTCGGCATGATTTTAGGTCATACTTCGAGGAAGGACATAGGATATTTTTTATCCCGGAATTCAGTAAGATTCCCCTGGGAGAGGGGATGAAAGTAAAATTCTTACGACGCGCACCACACCGAAACTGCTGAATGAGTTGGAATGAAACCTGGCATGATTTGAGTTCATACTACAAGACAGGACATGGGGTACATTTTATTCCCGAATTCAGTAAGATTCCCCTGGGAGAAAGGATGAAAGTAAAATTCTTTAACTTCTGAATGAGTTGGAATGAAACTTGGCACTTATGAGTTCATGCTAGAAGGAAGGACATGGGATACCTTTTATCCCGGAATTCAGTAAGGTTCCCCTGGGAGAGAGGATGAAAATAAAATTCTTTAACCGCTCATCATGACGGAACTTCTGAATGAATTTGAATGGAAGTCGGCACGATTAGAGTTCATACTACGAGAAAAGATAGATTTTATCCAGGAATTCAGTAAGGTTTTCCTGGGAGAGAGAATAAAAGTAAAATTCTTCAACCGCGCATCACGACGGAACTACCGAATGAATTCGATAGTCGAAGAGTTCTATAACTCTTCACGATTTGAGTTCATACTACGGGAAAGATAACTTGGCATGGTAAAAGTCAAAAAGTTGTAATTCCTTAACGCGTCGTTCGATTTCATGCATTTTTTTTGTTAGAAACAGTGTTGCAAGATCGAATTTGACTAAATCAGTCGAAAGTCGAGTAGAAAATCAGTACATTGATGAAATAATCTGCAGATTGAAGAAAAAGATCAGGACAGTAGAATCGTCGCACAATCATCACGTAGAATCCTAAGATTGATAAAACTCCAGGTAGTGCGTGTGAGATAAATTAATAGTTTCAAACTTGACACTTTGACGGGCGTCTCTCCATCTGCATCATCATAATTTCTTTCATCTAAGGTAGAATACCAAAACATGTCATTCTGTGGCTATACCACTGTCAGTTTAGCAGAATAGGGCCCCAGCTGACCGGAACTACGAGTAAGAAGTGAAACGAGTATGATACTTCTTAACACTGACGCTGGCCGAGTCGTAGCTAAAAGTCGTGTAGATAAGGAATGGGATTGAAGATGACAACATGCTATCCCCCGTAGATTTATACACAATTTGACTGGGTATCTAGATATCGATACTTATACCTGTTAAAAGTGTATCAGGCCCCATTCTGCGCATCGAAGTTTTTTTGAGCGGCGTTTCATAAATGAGAGAAACTGTGGTTAAATGTGAACTTAATTAGTCGGCAGGTATGGCAATCGCGAACGAAGTCGCGGGTACAGCTAGTACAATTATAAATTTAGAAAACATAAAGTAAAACATAAAAATGTCATTTAGTTTAAAGCACTTCGTAACCGTGGTCCCACTGCGATGTCCCACTGGTGGGACAAAACTTTTTCGTGGTCCCACCGAACACACACTTGACCGTTCAACATATGGCTCTAGGTGCAATTATATATATACACACCCTTTCAGTCACAGAGTCGCCACGAACCCGCCCCCCCCCCCCCCTTCGCGGGGGTTGGACGGGCTTCGTTAGGAGTAAGTTAATGTTGACCCCCCCCGCTTCGCGGGGGTGGGAGGATGTGGACGGTCAAGTGTGTGTTTGGTGGGACCACGAAAAAGTTTTGTCCCACCAGTGGGACATCGCAGTGGGACCACGGTTCCGTCACTGTTTAAAGTAGGCACCTACCCACTAAAAGTGCACTCGCCATAATAACAATGATGGTAGTGAGGTAGTCACTACCCAACCTGCTGTGCAATTACGCAAAAATTATCCATCCTAAAATTGACATTTGAAAGCCCTTTGAATGGCCTTGAAAGCCATTTCAATGGTCATATCCATACAATAGCAAATTTCGAAGGCCATTCAAAGGGCTTTCAAATGTCAATTTAAGATGGGTGGTTTTGCGTAATCGAACAGCAGGGCTACGCTACATACGCGATTCTGTGCTGCCGTGGTGAATCCAAATGGGTCAGTCTCAGCTTTATGCTGCTCTGCACCAGGATAGGCACAGAACAGAAAAGGTTCTCAAAACGAGGATACAGGCGACTGGGCCCATACATAACTAGGACCGCGGTCCCAGTTACCTGATCACATTTTTGAATCGGTCGACTGGGACCATATTATAACCATATTGCCCTTGCCAAAACCATAAACAAAAGGGGCGGTATACTTAACTCACCCGGGGTAATTCACGCATTACACTATTTCATCATCATCATCATCATCATCAGCCTATATATTAGTCCACTGCTGGACATAGGCCTCCCCTAATGAGCGCCATAGCGCCCTGTCTTCAGCTTACCGCATCCAGCATCTGCCTGCAGTCTTTCGCAGATCGTCATCCCACCTGGCCGGAGGGCGTCCTACACTACGTTTGCCGAGTCGTGGTCTCCACTCAAGAACTCGTTTACCCCACCGGTTGTCGGTTCTTCGCGAGATATGGCCGATATTACACTATTTAGTAGATATAAATCACCTTGATAAACCAATTAATTATCTTTACCAAATCAGAGTTTACTTTATGCACCTACAAAACCTGAGAAGAGAAAATTGTAGTGGCATAAAGTCGACTTCCAACCCTTCATTCCTTCTACCAGAGGACCAGTAACCACGGCAACCCTGGGCATCCTCAAGAGATCAGATCCTGAACAGCTGTGGAGGAAGCACAAGATCCAGGAGATAATCAAACATCCCCACTATAACCCCCCTTCGAAGTACAATGATATTGCGCTGCTAAAGACGGAGACAAAGTAAGTATTTTAAATTATCATTTTAATAAAGTACGCAGTTCCTAAATCCTATCCTACTCATATCCTACTTCCTATCAAATTTAGACCTTTATTCACAAAGAAAATTGTACTAGTATTTACAATTGAACCAATTAAGCTAACTGCAGACTGTTATAAACAGTCTACAGGTAGCTCAACTGATCCATATCAATACCAGTCGATAGTGTGATGTGATGAATTCTATTGTATGAATAGTGTAATTAGAAAAGTAATTTCTGTACTGAGTCAAAAAATAAATAAATAAACGCAACCTTGTCTCCAGCATCAAGTTTTCGGAGTACATCCTACCAGCGTGTCTGCCGAACCACAAGACACGTGACTTCGATTACGCGTACGCCGTTGGGTGGGGAGCTTTAGGAGCCCGCAGAGAGGTGGCTGATGTACTGCAGAAGGTACGTCATAGATAGATAGATAGATAGAATAGTGCATTTTACACCAAGGCGAGAAAGTGATCAATTCCTACCAAGTGTGTCGTTTTGGGCCCGAGGCGCAGCCGAGGGCCTTAAAACACACGAGGTAGGAATCGCACTTTCTGCCGAGTGATAAATAGTGCTTTATACTACACCTTCGAGGAAAATAAAAAGCAGAATTAATTATTAATTGAAATCGCGCCCAATGATGTTGGTAAAACCTCATTGACCGCGCCAGCCTTTGGGTTCTTTTTTCAAAATATTGTTCGGAAATTGGAGGAGACCTAATGGACTTGGAGTAAAAACTTTTTGTCGTTTGACCGAACGAAAATAACCATAGCTACCGGCCGATCTTTTAGGAAATTAAAAAAAAATAACACGTTAGAAATGGATTTCCATACACTTTTTCCTCCCGCTAAAACACGTGAGAAATGAAATTCCATAGAGTTTTTCCTCCCGGTTTCCTATAGGCCTGCAAAGACATACTTTCTATTCTATAAATGGAAAAGGAATAGGCAACTTTCCGAGCAGGTGTAGTATAAAAAACTTTATTATACCACACAAATACAGGAAACAATACAGAGAAAATGCTTATCAAACAAGACCCGTCAAGTGCGAGTGTAACTCGCGCGCCGAGGGTTTCGAACGTTTGTGAACAAGTAGGTATGTACTAAAGGTACCGGTTAGAAACTCCGAAATTTAATGAAGACCTAAAACTAGTAGGTACCAACCTACATTTCAGATGGATCTCTCTGCATGCTTCGGTGATAGGGTGTAGCGGTAAATTTTTTGACTTTTTTCAAAATATTTCGAAAAGTATTAAACCTACAGAAATTTCAAAAACTGTTTTGAAATGTACAAACCGATAACTTTCATATGATACCCCAGTGGGGTAGCCCCCCCTTTTGAAAATTATCCCCCCTCTTTTTGACCATTTTTCAAAAAGTGTTCATTTTACAGACTTCTCTATATTTTTCCTGTAAAATATAGATCTATATCTACAAACGCTCAATACATTTTGAATGGATCGCTCTGCAAACTTCGGAGACGAAGAGAAAATACCCATTCCCCAATGGGTATTTTGTCGACTATTTTCAAAATATTTCAAAAAGTATGAAACCTACTGAAATTTCAAAAACTATTTTGAATTGTACAAACTAATACCTTTCATTTGATACCCCACTTGACTCGACGTAAGTCTCTTTTAAAATGTTGACATCTCAATTTGTATGGAAAATAATATGTTCATATTCATTTTTTTCATTTTTTTTTTCTTAAAATCTGTACAGGCGCACGAAATGTATTATTATTTTAAATTTCAAGTTGATAGCTGCTGTAGTTCCTGAGTTATTAAGGAGGGAAAAAAGGACAGACAAAGCGAGACCATAAGGGTTTCGAAACCGATCTTTGAAACCCTAAAAAAGGAAGTATAAAGGGCAGCCGTATGCTGTGTAAATTGTCCAGCATTATTTATTATTATTTCTATTATTTGATTTTAATTTTCTTTGTGAATAAAGATTAACTATAAAGTACTTACCTAAATAATGAATCACGAATTTTTTATTTTTACAGAACTACTCATAGCGCAATATATTTCTGAAATTTGTATGATTTCCACGCGGGAGAAGCCGTGGAACGCAGATAGTTTACAATAATAGTATGGATAAGAATAGTAGGTAGCTGTGTGGTGCCGGCTTAGAATATGCACCACCCCAACTCCTCCCGCGGGTGTCGTAAGAGGCGACTAAGGGATATCCACCGGGGGCGGGCAGCAGCGCCCCTGTAGAACAATTCTACCACCGAACTGCGATCCCCAACCCGCATGCCCAGCGTGGGTATTATGGGCAGTATCCCCCAAGTGATAAAAGCCAATCAAGCGCTTGTAAGATATTGTAATTTATTTAATAATTAATATATAATATAACAAGTATATATAGTGGTAAACAATAAGGTTTCAAAAGATATTCAAACTAAAATGTAACAGGCCTGATTTCCTACTTGTTTTCCCCGCTCAAATTCAAATTCATCATTTTCATTTAATAATTAAACTATTTCATATTGCATTATATTGAATATACTAGGTATCTTAAATGTTAATTTATATTTAAGAACATTTGTCATGGATATTATAGCATATTAGAAGATATTTCAATGTATTTAATTGTGAAATGTTATAACAAACCATTTTGCCGATGTTTGACGGAATGGCTCAAGGTATAACGACAGCCAACGGTTCGTTGAACTAAAGTTATTAAAAAAGATGGTGGGCTGGCTCTGACACTCTTTGATGGCCCTGTAAGCTGAAAGCATCTCTCATTATGGTAAGATATTTTACATTGTAGAACCTTTTTCTAGATATCCTCTCACGTGGCAAGAGGCCATAATATGGCTTCTCAAATAAAACCGTTGTGTGGCAAAAGGTCAAGATTAAATTATAAGGTTATCTATTCTTTTATAATGTTTCTATTCATATGATATAATGCTTTTGTTTTAATAACGAACATTGTAAGTATAATACATTTAATATGTGATTATTATAAATGTGCTGGTGGTTTCTTTTTCACTTCTTCCACTAGTGGACAAAAGATTGAAGTGAAGAGAATTTCAATAACACTTTATTTCTTATTTGATAGTAATTGATGGGTAGACTTGTCTATGTGTTTATCTTGTGAGCCTAAAGGAATAAAGTTATTGACTTCTGACTTCTGATTTCATTATTTCCAATTCCTAAATTGTGAGGTTGCATTGTAAGGTAGGTATTCCATGATTCTATCGAAATAAGATCATTTTATAGGTAGGTAAAGGCCATGAATCTATCACGCTTATCAGGGGGAGGCCTGCGTCCAGTAGTGGACCAACACAGGCTGTTGAGGTTGAGGTTGAGGAATACTATGGATTGATTGCAGGTAATCGTAGAACCGTTCACCTCAAAGGAATGCACAACCTTGTTCGAACCGACGCGTCTTCTAAAGCAGGGCTTCAACACCTCCACACAACAATGTTGGGGCAGCAAGACAAGCATTCGTGATACTTGCCAGGTTAGATTTCCATCACTATCCCACTATCCTAATGATGTCGATTCTGTTGTTTTAGAATTCCTAACTTAAATTACAAGATTTCTAAATTTTCTAAGTTAGGTTGACCTTAGATTATGGTGATACCACAAAATCCATATTTCACTTTTTTCAAAAAAATCTGCCCGTTTTTCACTAGAATAAATTTTAATCACGACCAAATTAAAAGCCTGCTAAAATATTAATGAAATTATTATTTATTAAATAGGTAAACGTTTCTAATCATAGCTTGTAATGCAAAGAATATGATTTTAACTATTATAACTAAGTTGAGTTGTTTTAGATCTGTCAACCTAATTTTAAACCTGACAGTCTAATTTTTGAAACATAGAATAGCTTTCGTCTATTTGACATTCCTAAATCCTAATTTTAGCTAATTCTAAACCAACAGAATCGACACCAATATATGCATCATATATATAAACTATATATATTATAATAACAGTCATAATTGAAACCAAACGCGAAAGTTTCTAAGTGTGGTTGGATGGATGTTTGTTAGGTACTCTTTCACGTAAAAACTACTGAACGGATCGGGCTGAAATTTTGCATACCGGTAAGTCTAACCCTGGAATCAAACATAGGCGACTTTTTATCCCATAAATCAGTTCCCATGGGATAGAAATCACCTTTAAACTTTTCTATCGAAACAACGCGTGCGAAGCCGCTGGCATAAACTAGTATTATATAAAGCCGAAAGTTTGTGAAATGTGAATTTTTGTTACCTAAGATCTCCAAAACTACTGATCGGATCAAGATGAAATTTGGCGTACATTTAGAAAATACCCTAACTTAGATAATAGGCTACTTATTATACCGAAAATACGCGTTCGAAGCCGCGGGCAGAAGCTAGTCCTGCTAATATTATAAAGCCGAAAGTTTGTCAAATCTGAATTTTTGTTACCTAGGATCTCCAAAACTACTGAACAGATCGAGATGAAATTTGGCGTACGTTAATAGCAAAGCCTAACTTAGATAATAGGCTACTTATTATACCGAAAATACGCGTGCGAAGCCGCGGGCAGGAGCTAGTAGTTAAAGAAAAAGAATTCCAAAGAACTTCTTTTTGTTCCAGGGATTTCAATTATTTCAAAACATTTTTTGACGTGACAACGTCTTATAATTCGATAGAGCCGGCTGCACGCACGAAAAAACATGACGTCATGCGGCGTTACCACGTCATGCGGCGTTACCTCGTCATGCGGCGTTACCTCGCTCTGAGGCGTTCCACGTAAGGCTTGAAGTGCAAGCGAGAGCGCTCGATATCCGTCTCGCTCCTACTTGAGTGAGCGATGCGTCTGCGTGGACAGCTGCTATACTATAGTACATTTACATGTTTTGATCGAGTATCAAATGCTACCATTCCATCAGTATTTTCTTAAGACGTTGTCACGTTCAACTATCGTCAGTAAACCGACTTTACAGACAACCAATTTTTTTTTGTCTAGGGTGACAGCGGCGGCCCTCTGTATGGCAACACCGGCTGCCAAGACGAAGTGATCGGAGTGCAGGCGCGGTCGCAGCCCAAGATTTTGGGGGGGGTCACACTTGGTGCGGGCCTTAGCACCAAATGTACTTGTAGGCGGTTGCAGACCCCATTGAAAAGCACTAAACTTTATCGGCGAGCGGAGCGAGCCGCGGAAAATGTATACTCAACTCCCAACAATAGTAGGTATAAGTTATAGCGAGCGAAGCGAGCCTCGAAATTTTTTAGATGTTTTCTGAAGTTTGGGCAAAAGTAAGCAAGAGTAGGTCCACTTGCTTACTCTCGCCCGCATCATTTATTTTGTTGTTGATAGATATCTATAAAAAAATTAATGATAGCGAGCGTAGCAAGCCCCGAAAATCTTCGAGACTTGCGGTAGTAGATATAAAGCTATGAATATAAATAGGGGCGAGCAGAGCAAGGGCATCAATAAAAAATTGGAAATACATAAAAGACATGGAAAAAAATGTAACGACGAGCGGAGCGAGCCGCCGAAATTTTTGTTACTTTTTCGGGTAACTACCCGAGCAAAACAAGTGTCAAGCACTGGACCAAATACAGAGAAGGACAAAATACTATCGGCGAGTGGAGTGAGCCGCAAAATGCAGTGTTTTGCATATTGGCCGCAAACATGACATCCCTTCCCCCAACTCCCAACCCAACAATAGGAAGTATAAGTAATGGCGAGCGAAACGAGCCTCAAAAATGTTGGAGATTTTTTCTGATGTTCGGGGAAAAGTAAGCCTATGACAAAATAAGGTGAGCGAAACCTGCCCCGAAAATTTTAAAAGTTTGCGGTGGTAGATATAAAGCTATGAATATAAATCGGGGCGAGCGGAGCAAAGGAGATTAACAAGAAATTAGAAATACAAAAACATCGAAAAAGCTGTAGCGCCGAGCGGAGCGAGCCGCCGAAATTTTTGTTCCCTTTTTCGGGTTGTCACAAACTGGTTCAGAAAATAAATAACAGCGAGTGGAGCGAGCCCTGAATGAGCCGCAGCCTTTCAAATCAACGGCGAGCGAAGCGAGCCGCGAAAATTTTTATGATCTGGCTGTACGTGTGAGTTGTTTGGTATTAGATATTTTGCAGTTGCAAACTCGCCTGAAACGGAGAAGGAGTCCTGAACTAGAGCAAGCAAGCTTATCAAAACAGCAGAATTTTATCAGAGGCAAGCAGAGCGTGCTGCGATAATTTTTGGTTTTTGTTAGATTTTGAGCAACTTTTTAGAAAATTTGGCAAAGTGACCTAAAGCGGGCCGGGTATTGAGCTTTGGATCATAGTCAGTCAGAAGGAAAAAATGCTATCAGCGACCAGACCAAAACGCTAAAATTTTGTTGTCTACTAATTTTTTGTACTGGTTGACAAAGTGACCTCGCAGATTATTTGTTATATTTTGTGCTTTTTATTGTGGTGGTTGGATTGATACAAACTGACAATAGCGGACCAGCCAAACCAATAAAATTGGGAACGTTGCCTCTGTGCTAATCAAAACACAGAGCACAAATAACAGTAATATCGGCGAGCGGAGCGAGCCGCGATTTTTTTTATTGCTGCAGTTGGTAACCATAATCAATGTAACGGAAGTAAACAGGACAATATAATCATCAAGCTGTGGGTTGCAATTTTTTAAGTACCTAAACTAAGATTTTGGGGGGGGTCATGACCCCCGTGACCCCCCCCCTGGGACCGCGCCTGTCGGAGTGACGTCTTACGGGCGAGAGTGTGGGGTTCAAGGCCAGCCGGGGGTCTACACGCGCGTCGCGCACTACGTGCCGTGGATCGAGAGTGTGGCCTGGGCTTAACGCATTCCTGTTGAACCCCAAGGGGTTCAAGTGGTTCAATTAGAATCCGTTAAGCATATGCAAAGCGAGACGTCTATCAAGAGGTTCATGTGGTAAGCCATACGAACTCCTTGATGGACGTCTTGCTATATGGACCCTCGCGACATTGACTGGACCGCTAGTTTTGGACCCATGAAAGTAGTTGTGGGGGTGAATTCAACGTTCGTTAATAATAATAATAATACATTTATTTCAGGCAACATTAGAACAAGTATAGATCTTATTAACTTATTCTACGGTTCATATGAATATATACCTTAAAAAACCACTAAACCAACACTGTCATTTTTCAACTTCCTGCTAATGTTGAAAGATAAAATAAATATTGCTTTTATATTAGTCTTTCTTTTTATTAGGAATCCGTTAAGCATAAGCAAAGCGAGCCGTCAATCAAGGGATTCATGTGGTAAGTCATACGAACTCCTTGATGGACGCTATATGGACCTTTGCGACAAAAAAATATCAGTAAATAAATTCAAACAAATTGTCAAAACCTTGCTGTGCAAAAGGCTTACTGAAGAATATCAGATTACTTAAAGGATAAAAAAGCTTGGGACGGGTTTTCCCTCCAACTCGAAAAATAACAACTACCTAACAGGGTAAAGGTTTCTTCATCGCTTCTTTACTTTAGTGTACATAACGAAGCGACAGAAATCAAAAATATCACTTTATTTCGGTGTCAGTGTTCAGTTTTATATTTTGACCTTTTCTAAGTTTACATTTATTGTATTTAAGGAAATAAAGAGTTTTTGATTTTGATTTTGCACTTTCAGACTTGCGATTACGAAACTTGTGCGCTTAATCGCAGTGCGTGCTTGGTCGTAGGCTGCTTGATCTTAGGTTCCCTGTCATTATTCGTTTCATCCATGATTGTGTCATCATCATCACATCAAACTAAATTAGACTCGAATTGTAACTAAATGTCGCCACTTAGGGGATTTGAAATCGGTTTTTAATTCTTTCAAAACAATAAAATTATCTAGTTGATCACAGACAGTCTGCAGTTAGCTCAATTCAATTGTAAATACAATTTTTTTAGGGTTTCGTACCTCAAACGGAAACAAGGAACCTATGTAGGATCACTTTGTTGTCTGTTGCTGTCTGTGCGTCTGTCAAACCTCTTTTCTAAGGGTTTCCCCTTTTCGCGTGGAGGTATCGAGTTGAAATTAACATCAAATACTCAAGTCTGTAACCTCTTGAAGCCTATTTATAAATGAAACTTTTATGTGAACGCAATCAAAAGTTACAGCCGCTTATGTCCGAATATTTTAAAATTTCCAGGGGAATCACATGCACACAAAATCCTATAGGGTACTTCCCGTAAACCTAGTCAAGGCCAAACAAGGTCTTATAGTAGAAAACGATTAGCGTTTTGATGTTTATTCAAAAAACCGTAAATTGGTCGATTACTAACAAAAACATTTTTTGACTCTCCCTGGATCAAAATCTAAGGGGTGCCTACATCCCATTGACCTAAAATCGTGATATAGATAAGATAAGATAAGATAATTTTCATTGGTTCACAAAAAAATACACACGTCGATAAAAAAAAATTAAAAAGAAAAAAACAACGTGAGACCAAAAGGCACTCAGCGTGTGCTGCAGAGCTCGGGGAACAGCTCCAGCGCTGGTCTTCCGTGGCACCTTAGCGTAGAGTGCGTCACTGGCTATGGATACACTCTTTAAAATACTGTTTGCTGTCCAACTACTTAACTTATTACCTATTTAGTAAAATTTTATAAAAGGTAACAAAACATTTGCGAGTAAAAGAAACAAACACAGAAAAAATAATTAAGCATACAAAACAACCTCAACCTCCTCAACCTCAACAGCCTGTGTTGGTCCACTGCTGGACGTAGGCCTCCCCCTGATAAACGCCTTATTGGCTTTTATCTCATGGGGGGTAATGCCTATAATACCCACGCTGGGTATGCGGGTTGGGGATCGCAGTTTGGTGGTAGAATGTTCTGCAGGTTCTGCTGCCCGCCCCCGGTGGATATCCCTTAGTCGCCTCTTACGACACCCGCGGGAAGAGTTGGGATTGTGCAAATTCTAAGCCGGCACCACACAGCTTACAAAACAAACAAAACATAAAACATGATCGACCACATTAATGCGAATTACATTGAAGATTTAAGATATATTTTTTTCGATTACTTTTAAAACTGAAAATATATGGCAAGAAACAAGGTCTTACAATTACAGAATCCTCCTTAGTGCGAGTCAGTCTCGCTCTTTTCGTTTTATTTATCAACTAGACGATCGCCTCGCGGTTTCACCCGCGTAGTTCCCGTTCCCGTGGGAATTCCGGGATAAAATATAGCCTATGTCACTCCCTGAAAAGTAAGCTTCCTAACGGTGAAAGAATTTTTCAAATCGGTCCAGTAGTTTCGGAGCCTATTCAATTCATACAAACAAACAAACAAACAAAAAATCAAACCTTTCCTCTTTATAATATTAGTATAGATTAGGTATGCATTATGGGGTTTTATCTCAGCAGTCCGGTCGTTCGACGACTCAGAATTTCGGTTGCTTGACCGATTGAACCGGACCTTTGAGACTTTTTTTGCCAGTAATGTCGGTGTTGATGATATATTGCCGGTTTATTATATTTATCGGCTCCTACCTACAAACCTAAAAATAATATCGTATTCTCCCATCGATCAAAGTATTTGCATAAATATTTTTCAATTAATCTGTAGGTAGGTAATTGACGGGGCTTTATCTTTTTTACCTATGTTCTATGTTCAGGTTCTATGTTCAGCTGTATATAATGTTTTTTTTAATTTTTTTTTCGGCTGTACTATATGTATTGCGGGGGAGGCCTTTGCCCAGAAGTGGGACGAAATAGGCTGAAATAAAAAAAAAAAAAAAAAAAATCGGCTGTACGTATGTTTTTTTAAGGCTTTATGTACCTATTTATTATTTATGTACATATGTTCGTCGATTTCTCCGTTAATAATGAACCTTTTTGTACAAAATTATTTCGCTACTATACCTGTATAGATATTTTTGGGGTTGAAAGTGAAGAAGGTTGAAGGGGAAGAAAGTTTTATTTCCGTAAAATTAGTATACATACTAGACGATCGCCTCGCGGTTTCACCCACGTAGTTCCCGTTCCCGTGGGACTTCCGGGATAAAATATAGCCTATGTCACTCCCTGAAAAGTAGGCTTCCTAACGGTGAAAGAATTTTTCAAATCAATCCAGTGGTTTCGGAGCTTATTCAATACAAAGAAACAACCAAACAATCAAACTTGAAACTTATATTACTGTAGGTATGAAATATATTTTATTGTTTTAATTACGTCGACCTCTGTGGCGCAGCGGGCGAAAGGTCCGCCTGCGACGCAGGAGTTTGCGGGTTCGATTCCCTTCTCGGGATAAATGTTTGTACAATCTGCAGACATTTGTCCAGGGCGTTCTGGATGTTTTCTATGTATATTAAAGAATATCTATCTACATAAAGCTTCAAGTACCAAGATTTGTTAGTTAATGTATAAAAACAAGTGCGTGAAGTTTTTGTTTTAGTGTGCAGGCAGAATGCATCATTTTGTGGCGTAGAAAAATATAGACCCGCGCCACAGGTCTGTCCAAAAAAACTATCCACCCGACATTATTTCCTTACACACAAAAATGTAATTAGTGTTTCTCTATAAAGTATGGCATGTAGAACGACGGATGATACGTCCACTTTTTGTAAAGAAGTAGTTAAAAACATTGACCTGTAACTTGATTTGTCCTTGGAGGTTGAACCAAGGCAATATAGTCGAAAATATGGAGGTCTCCGATTGAAAATTATATTCTTTATAACTTCTAAGCTGTTCAATTTTAACTTGATTTGTCCTTGGAGGTTGAACCAAGGCAATAGGTATAGTCGAAAATATGGAGGTCTCAGATTGAAAATTATATTCTTTATAACTTTTAAACTGTTCAATTTTAAGTCATTATTTCTTTTTAATAAATGCACACAGGTGCTAAACTACAAGGAATCATCATCATCATCATCAGCATATATTAGTCCACTGCTGGACATAGGCCTCCCCTAATCAGCGCCATAGCGCCCTGTCTTCAGCTTGCCGCATCCAGCATCTGCCTGCAGTCTTTCGCAGATCGTCATCCCACCTGGCCGGAGGGCGCCCTACACTACGTTTGCCGAGTCGTGGTCTCCACTCAAGAACTCGTTTACCCCAGCGGTTGTCGGTTCTTCGCGAGATATGGCCGGCCCACTGCCACTTCAGCTTGCTAATTCTTTGAGCTATGTCGAAAGCTTTGGTTCTCTGTCGGATGTATTCGTTACGAATTCTATCCTTCAAAGAGACTCCGAGCATAAGCTCTTTCCATAGCTCGCTGAGCAAGGTTACGAGGAATGAAAGTCAAATAATCTGTAGATGTATTATAATAATAATAATAAACGTTTATTTCAGAAAAAGTCTTAATACTAATATTACATTGTTTTAGACTTAGTTACCCAGTCTTAGTTTCAACACCTCGCTCTAACTAACTTTAAATGTATGTAAGTATAAAATGTACCTATGTTTTGAACATTTTTTTGTACTGATCTGAGAGCTCTAGTTTAACCTCTATAACTCTGTAGCAGCGATTACTAGCGAGTTGAAAACTTCTGAATGGCCTTTGAACATTCTTTGCTAAATCTATATTATAAATTAATAACATAGACGTAGTAATTTCTGAGATATACGATACACCTATTCTTCACGTGTGGACTGAGAGCTCTAGTCTAGGGGTTATACCGGCTTTAATTTAAGTTGTACAAATTGATGGACCTTTGTTTCACGTTTTACAATATTTTTGGGTGAATATTGCCACCTGACGTACTGAGTAGGTACTGAACCTAGTAGGTACCTTAAATTTTATACTTATTTTTAATTTATGATTTTTTTATTAAAATTTGCTTTTTTATGACCATAAAAATGGATCTTGTGTATGCAATAAAGAATTATTATTATTATTATTTTTACGTATACTGTGATTTATTTCAGTTCGATTCAAAATCAAAATATAAAAGTAAACACTGACACGGAAATAAAGTGATATTTTTGATTCCTGTCGCTTCGATATGTAGACTAAAGTAAAGAAGCGACGAAGAAACCTTTAGCCTGTTATTTGTTATTTTGCGAGTTGGAGCAAAACCGGTCCCAAGCTTTTTTATCCTCTAGATAATCTGATATTTTATAGTAAGCCTTTTTGCACAGCAAGGTTTTGACAATTTGTTTGAATTTATTTATTGATATTCTTTGCAACTCACTTGGAGTTTTGTTGTAGAAGCGTATACATTGCCCTTTAAAAGATGCATTTATCTTGTGTAGCCTAGTGGGCACAGCGAGTTTATTCTTATTTCTAGTATTTATATTATGTATGTCGCTATTTTTAGGGAATTGATTGATATTTCTATGAGTGTACAACAAGTTTTCATAAATGTATATTGACATGGTACTGTCATTATGTTTGTTTCTTTGAATTTATCACGCAGGGATTCTCTGGGACCCATGTTATAGATTGCACGATTTGCAAGGATTTCAAAAGTGAACTCTCAGTCCACAAGTAGCCTATTGTTTTAAGTTAGGCTACGTTCTAAGTGTATGCCAAATTACATCTTGGTCTGTTCAGTAGTTTTCGAGATCCTAGGTAACAACATTTCCACATTTCACAAACGATTAGTGATGTTTGATTTTTAGTGGAGTTAGCTGATAATTTTGTACCTATACTGCGGCCAAACTCAAGCTGTAATGTTTGGAAAAATCATGACAATCAGATAGATTACCTAAACGAATACTAAAGAAGGACATACTTTATATATTATATATATCTTACTTATATCTTTTCATGTTATTATTATTTTCTTAATTCTCTGTATTTTTTTTTAATCAAGCACTACCTACTAAATTGTTGTCCACACTACCCAAAGGTTAGCAGGTAGAGAATGCTATCTAGCATTATGCTCGCCCATGTACAACTTTTGTGCAATAAAGTATATTCTATCTATCTATCTATCTATACTTATGCTACTTTTTAACCCGGAAAATTGCGCGCACAGCCGGCAGTAGGTAGAAGGTAATGAGTATCTGTAACGTTTTTAGTTGAGAATGCAGATGTAAGTATTGAGGTTATAAATCCATAGCACACAGTGCAAAAATTATTGTTCTACGACAAAAATTGACGAAGTTATGACCAAATTACTAGCGAAGTTCACTGAGTGACCGTCGCGCGTCGTGGGTGCGTGTGACGTCACTTGCTCGGTCGCCGCCCGTTAACCGTAGGCAGATATCAGTTTTTAGTGATTTACTCCGAAACTATAAGTTTAGGAAAAAAAATCTGACTATCTGCGTGGATACTAGTTCTATTGAAATTGCTATAACGCTACGTATCCTCATTATAATAATAAATAAATAAATAATACTAGACAATTCACACAGCATCATAAATTTATAATTTTAATTAAAGTCAATAATTGGCATATCATCTGTCTGCCAGATTCACAGCACGAGCTCCTGCTTAGGTACTTTGTTGCTACATCTGTGTATGTTGTACCCAGAACAAGGCTTAAGAGTAGGTATCTACGTAATCACACTATATTATACAGGGTGGAATTTTGAAATGCCACCTGGAGGGAAAGTACTCTTAATACTGTAGATAGAAAATGTTACTCAAAGAAAACATTCCTTTAATTTTGAAAAGAAAGAAAACTGCATTCAAAGATTTTCGAAAATTCGCTTGCCACACCCGGGAATCGAACCGACTAAAATCTGTAAATATTACACCCTGTATTTATTTATCAATTATAAGGATGAAATCTCTCTAACAAACTTAATAAATTAAATGAAAGGAAAACCATGAAATCTTAAATTATTTTAATTATTTACAATAAAAGTCAACTAACCACTAATTAGTTGCTCAAATGGGCTCCATTTTCTTGGATACACAAATTTATTCTTCTTTATGTATTCATTTCTAGTAACTTTTAATAACGTGTTGTGGTGAATATTATAAATCGTATTCTGAACTTCAACTCTCAACTCGTTTACATTCGCATAAGATTTCATGTAAATTAGATTTTTTACATATCCCCACAAAAAAAAAATCTAATAGGGTGAGATCTGGTGATCTCGCAGGCCATCTGATTGTGCCGTTGGTACCAATCCAGGTATTAAAATGGTTATTAATGTAGGCAGTAGTGATTCTGCTGTTATGGGCTGGAGCACCATCTTGCTGTAGAATTATTTGGTTTCGCTCCGCCTCGGGGAAACCATTTAACTCATTTCTTAAGAGATCCAGTATTTTAAGATAGAAGAACACTAAACAGATGGATCTTTAAGTTAAAGTGCTTAACTTGACCCATTCAATTTATAATTTAAGATTTCATGGTTTTCCTTTCATTTAATTTATTAAGTTTGATAGAGAGATTTCATCCTTATTATTGACCCTAACGATCTATGCAATAAAAGTACAGGGTGTAATTTTTACAGATTTTAGTCGGTTCGATTCCCGGGTGTGGCAAGCGAATTTACGAAAATCTTTGAATGCAGTTTTCTTTCTTTTCAAAAATAAAGGAATGTTTTCTTTTAGTATAATTTTCTATCTACAGTATTAAGAGTACTTTCCCTCCAGGTGGCATTACAAAATTCCACCCTGTATATCTATTTATATTCTATTCTGTATATATATAAAAATGAAACCCGTTTTCCTTGGTCACGGCATCACGCGTGAACGGCTGGATCGATTTCGCTAATTCTTTCTTTGTTGTTATTGTTATTGTCAGGAGAAGGTTCTTATGAAAGAAAAAATTAAGAAAGTTGGAAACATAAATTTCCACGGGGGCGAAGCCGCGGGGCGCAGCCAGTAATATTATAAATGCGAAAGTTTGGATGGATGGATGGATGGATGTATGTTTGTTCCCTCTTCACGCCAAAACTACTGAACGGATCAGCCTGAAATTTTGCATACAAGTAAGTCTAACCCTGGAATCAAACATAATACTTTTTATCCCATAAATCAGTTCTCATGGGATAAAAATCACCTTTAAACGTTTACAGAAACAACGCGTGCGAAGCCGCGGGCAGAAGCTAGTAATGTATAAAAACCAGATAGACAGGTCATCCTAAACCGATGATTTACAACCTGAGGTTATCTGATTTAACCTTCCAACGCAGTCGACCAAGAGTCGTCTTCAAAAGCGGTCACTTAGCAAAAATTAATTATTATTAATTAAAAAAAAGTGTTAGCTTTGTTATAATAAATGCAGTCATGTTTTTGTGAGCGAAAAAAAGAATTGGAATCTTGTCTATACTTTATTTTTAAATTTTAAAATCGGAGTTGGTACCGCGACGATGAAGTTTGTTTTGTTTGTCGTTTTCGTTGTGGTTAGCACAGATGGCGCTTATGAGGGTAAGTTTCTTTATTTGAAATTTTAACTGAAAAGTATAAAAGCTTTGTTATTTTTAGCAAGCATTAAGGGATTGCGAACATCGATCAAGTATGCGGCCTCCCCCGTAGATACCTAGAACCTTACAAGAATGACACTCAAAAGTGTCCACGTTTTGTTTTGACGCAGACAGTTTGCGCAGAGCCTGTCAAGTTTTTTGCATGCGGAACAAGAGATTAGTGGAGTCGAATTTATTTTATTTTATTTTGTATAGAGGTAGGAAGGTACCTAAAAATAATTTATTCGCTGTTTATTTTTGTAAAGATTATACAATCAACAGAATTCAGGTAAAGATAACGAATCATTTATTGATACAACTATAAATTAGCGACGCAACAGTCAACAAACAAAAGGGTCATTTCGGACATACAATAGTATAAATAAGTTAACAAAAGCTAGTGAAATAAACCTAAAATACAATTTCAGGCAGGTACTTTAAATTTAAAAGAACTAGTGTCTGCCTGCGGCTTCGTAAGAGTTTTTCTATGGGCCAAAAAAAATTATTTCAAGTCAACTAGGATCTTATAAAATACTTTTAAACTTACGCCATATGAACACATTATTTATTTTACCTACTATTAAATAAAATAAAATTTAGAAACAATAGCCGCTCCATTCATCAACTTAGAACAAAATAAATATTTTTACATACGCAAACCCAACAACAATATTTAATGCTGATTTCTCAAGTTTAAAAGGCTCAATTGGCTCATATCACAATACACAGGTAAAAATTACATATAAACTTACTGAAAATAAGAAATTCCATCCTTTTTCTGTTGCTTGGTCGGTCGATTAATGCATTTTTTATACGAGCACTTGACCATGCTTTCGGTCCGAGAGCTAAAATGACCCTAGTTGAAAAGGTATCCCATTTGGCATGGCATTATGCCATTTGGCATTAGATGCACAATGCGCGCCCTGAAAACGTCAGTTCAGGGCGCGCATTGTGCATCTAAGGGGGGCCGGCCGGAAATTTTTGATCGATGATTGCGAACAATAAATGAGAGATTTAGTTGGTACCTAAATAATTAAAGACAGAAAATAATAAAGCACAAAATAATAAATATACATAACTAATATTTTGTGCTATATTTATCTACCTAGGTATTAAATATTTACCTATCGATTTTTGAAACGGTAAAATAACAGGGTACCTAACCATGAAATTCTGTTTCTTTGGAAAAGGACTGACTTTATTCGGACAATGAGGCGTTCCTCAAAAAAGAAAAAAACCTTGCTTACCTTGGTTTGAAACTCAATAGATTACGCCATCGATTTAAGTTACATTTCGGAGATTGGATCCTAGTTTCTCGAAAGTGGAAGGCATAAATTAGGTTGTTCAAAAAGTAGGGACATTGAAATAGATTGGAAATAGCGCGTCATTGCCTTAAGTTGCAGCTTTGAAGCTGTGTGGTGCTGGCTTATGCCCGGTTCCTATAAATTAGAATTTACACCACCCCAATTCTCCCCGCGGGTGTCGTAAGAGGCGACTAACGGATATCCATCGCGGGCGGGCAGCAGCGCCCCTGCAGAACAATTCCACCACCGAACTGCGACCCCCAACCCGCATATCCAGCGTAGGGATTATGGGTATTACAACCCATGGGATAAAAGCCAATAAGGCGCTAATCAGGGGCGTCCAGCAGTGGACAAATATAGGCTGTCGAGGTGAAGTGAGGTGAGGCGTTTAGTTGTATTGTAACACAACACAGGCCAATGCAGTTAGTGAATAAAGGACGGATTTAAAGCGATGGCCATAGATGAATCACGTACAAGCGAAGGATTCTAACGACTGAATCACGATCGTAGCGACTAGCGAATGATTCAAGTGTTCGAATCCTGAGCGGCGCGAGTGATTCATGGCCATCGATATAAATCCGTTATATTCAAGAGTTGCATACTATGCTATAATTATATTCATGACTACGAGAAAAGAACCAATTAAATCTCGAGGAGTTATTTGCACAAGGAGTGTGTATGTCGAGTATTCTTTGCACAAGGAGTTTGCATCGAGTATTTTATTGCGCAAGGAGGTTGTATAGCATTTAGTTGGAGGTGTAATTATATTGGTGTGTTCTAAATTCAAACACCAAAATAGTGATTAAAAGTGTTTTTTATTCATTGTTTTCAGTGAATAAAATAAGCTTTGTAGAGGGCGAATGTAATAAAATATATTTTTTCAGGCGATTCGTGTGATGCATTTGGGACTGCCGGAGTGTGTAGAAAAGTAAATAAATGTTCGACAGCGATAGATGATATCAAGCGCAGAAAACCGCCCCCAGTAAGCAGTCTTCTTTTTGCCTAGGTACAGAATAGTGCATTTTACACCAAGGCGAGAAAGTGATCAATTCCTACCGAGTGTGTCGTTTCTTAAAACACACGAGGTAGGAATCGCACTTTCTGCCGAGTGATAAATCGTGCTTTATACTACACCTTCGAGGAAAATAAAAAGCAGAATTAATTAGTAATTGAAATCGCGCCCAATGATGTTGGTAAAACCTCATTGACCGCGCCAGCCTTTGGGTTCTTTTTTCAAAATATTGTTCGGAAATCTGAGGAGGCCTAATGGACTTGGAGTAAAAACTTTTTGTCGTTTGACCGAACGAAAATAACCATAGCTACCGGCCGATCTTTTAGGAAATTAAAAAAAAATAACACGTTAGAAATGGATTTCCATACACTTTTTCCTCCCGCTAAAACACGTGAGAAATGAAATTCCATAGAGTTTTTCCTCCCGGTTTCCTATAGGCCTGCAAAGACATACTTTCTATTCTATAAATGGAAAAGGAATAGGCAACTTTCCGAGCAGGTGTAGTATAAAGTATTTTTAAGCCACTTCGAAAAAAAGAGGAGGTGATATATTCAGCTGTGTTTACGTTTTTTTGGATGTTTGCCGATTAGTGGATCGATTTTGATGCATCTTTTGGTTTTGTATAAAGTTATGATCTCGGGGTAGTCACATACCTATAATTTTTTCCCGGTAGGTACTGTTTGTCCCGCAAAACCTAAAAATCTGTGTCAATTTATAAATATTCGAAGTCAGTTTTATACCAAACATCAAATTATTTTGACGAATTTTATTTTTGTTGATGGAACATGAGGCGTTTTACGAGAAAAAACCTACAAACAGAAAAAAAACCTTGTTTACCTTAAAACTCGATTGATGGCTGGGATCTTTGGCGGAGAGAAAATGACGTCAATGTGATGTCATGTGCAAATAAGCACGATCTATGCCTCTTTAACCCTTTAGTTCGCAGGCAAAAATTTCTTGAAATTATTGTTTTTTTCCTATTTATCGGGGTTAGTTATGATCTTAGAATGCCTTTTATCGTAAAAAAAAAATTCTAAAGCCTTTAGATTTTGAGAAATCATATGTTTCTCATGAGCAACACTGCCCATTCCTCGGAAAAATAGGTTGTAAAAACTATGTTGCTTGCTAGCGACACTGCGGCTTGCGTAGAATGTTTGCCTAAGATAAAAATAAAACAAAATATTAGAGAGAACCAGTTTTTTATTACATAAATAAAAAAACTATTACTTAATTTAAAAAAGCACAAATTAGTAAGGCGCATCTCCCAATACATTGCGTTGAGTACAAGTTTTTATTCTATTATATTATTAGATCCATCATATCTTCCGAAAAAACGTTTTGAAATAATCAAGAGTAAAAATGGTATTCGCATCGAATTGAGACAGATACCATTGAATCACCTTAGTATCAACTCAGGTGATTCAATGGTATCTGCGAACTGAAACTTGCCGGTTTTTCACTTAAATGTTAGAGGTTTCTTCAGAAATTTCTGAACTCTCTTTGCTACATGTTTAGGTGCAGTAGTAGCCTTTCTTTTAGATCTTGTTCTAGCAACTGATGTGCTATTTAGCGAAGATAAGACTTATGATGATACAGAATGTAGCATAGAGAGATGTTCATGATGGTCGACAGTTGATAATATTTAGTTTATAAACGGTGACAATGGGATGATATCTTCTTCGTTGAATAGAGCTGATGTTGGATTGGGTGAAGCTGGTGTCGGGTTGAATGGAGCTGGTGGAGACTTATTTTGCGTAGTTCTACAACAAACAAGCCACTTCATCGTCGGAACTTCCATAAATGTCCAGGTTATTTAGAGAAGAGGGGTAGGAAGTGTAGTACGTGGCATCGCTTCAATCATCATTACGCGTCTGTATTATGACTTTTTCGTCTGATTCGCTGCTACTATCGGATGAAGATGCATTTTTTAGAGGCACAAGTGCCATAATCGTACGCGTCCGTGCCTTTTTGTCTTAATCTGAAGCAAGTAGAAACACAACATGCAAACCACACCAAAAGCAAATTAATTAGGCACTTACCTACATATACCCCAGTAAGAACGGACTGCCGTTAAACCTTAGAGTTCGCACATGATCATGTGTGTACTAAACATCGAGATAAAAGGTCAACAGGTAAGTGAGATATAGGTAGGTAAGCAAAAATAACAAACGGTTAGTCAAATGAAAGCTTGCTTTTTTTATACCAAGTCCTCCACCTAGGTACTAGGCATGTAAAAATAAATTAGTGCCCAATGTTAGTACAACAAAAACACATACAAAAAGTGATACATTTAAATTATTCTTCGTCAATGTTGTAGAAAGCCATCCCCGAAAATAACATTTATTTTCGTAGTCTAATGCGCAGTGTTGATTCTCAGCAACACTCAAAATCCTACTTACTTTACGGAGCACTTCGCAGCGTTGCGCCTAAGCAACATACATGTTGACAAGCCGATAGTCAGTTATTTTATGCCAATAAGTACATGCTTTTGACACACATCTTTCGGAAAATTGTTTTAGATAAAAATGCAAATAAAAAATAATCTACTTACAAAGTAAAAATCAATAAAACGATTCAATATTTACCTTTGATCCGCACGATTCAGGTAGCATCGGCGCTAGGTTGTGAAAAAGAACTTTTGAATGGTCAGGGTTGTCAGCTGTAATTTTATTTTAGTTTGCTTTTTGTTTCCACTATGGCATGTTTTGGTCAAAACTAACAAAAGTATAGTGAAAAATCTGTAGGATTTTTTTGTTTATTATGTTGCCCGTTATCAACACTGCGAACTAAAGGGTTAATTTAACAGATTGGCCGAGCTGGATTTTTTCGACGGGAAGTAAGGAATTGGACATTTCACACAAAAACTTTTTTGATGCCTAGGTATCTATCCTGTTTCATAAAGGTCCGATCAAAAACTTCTATCATATCAACTAAGGAGTACTAAAAAAGTAAAAAATCGCAAAAAAACTTTTCCCATCTCTTTATGAGGAAACTTTGTAAAGGAACCTAAAATACTTCTAAAAAAAAAGTTTTCGTGTGAAATGCCAAGTTTTTTGCTAACTATAAACTCATCTGAATATTTGAGAACGGGGATGAAAATTTATCTGAAAAATATGGAAAAAAAATTAAATTATGTTCTCCTAAGACCATTTTTTACACCCCGGTTTAGGTAACTTCCCTAACTGCGTCCAAAAAATCTACCCTGTATAGTTATTCTGTGCCCCGAAGTAAAAAGCAAGTCTTTTTAGTTTGGTGGAACATATTTTTTATAAAGAAAACGCATCAGTAAAAGAAACTAGCTGTTAAAGCTAACGGAGAATTGAATTTTTCAGACATGTGGGTACGATAACAACGAGATCATAGTTTGTTGTAGAAATGAAGGAGGAAATGGAGTTCTGACTACGACACCAAGGTAAGTCGGGAAGTAGATGATAATAAAAATAATCTCATATTCTCATAATCTAAGGTTTTCGTTATTATAGTGCGTAAGCCTCGCACTCTGGCTAATTTCTAATTTAAGGCGAGGATTCCCGGATTTCGGGATTTTTAACTGTCCGTACCTGAATAACTATAAGGCCTATAGTTTTGAAATTCATACATATTATAGTTGAGGATATGTTCTAGTGCATCACTAGACAAAAACACGATTGGTGATATTTCACCCGATAGAAAAAAATTACAAAGTTACCTCTAAATGAAACTTTGAATGATCAGTTTTTATGGTTCGTTTGACGAGAGGTAAGTACAACGCGACATCTCTCGTCAAACGAACTAAACGTAACTATAATATCGCAAAAAATTTCGACTTCGACGGGACTTGAACCCGCATCCTTCCTTCAGTACGGTAATGTGCTAACCTACTACACCACGAGGTCAAGTGACGTGGGAGTCGAAAATCTTTGCGACTTCCTACGGTCTCTAGCGCTCCTAATTAACTCATCGCGTTAGCTCCACGGTTCAAGTCCCGTCGAAGTTGAAAATTTTTGAGATATTATAATGATATCTCATAATCTCTTTATTCGTTCACAATTATAAAATCGTATCGAAAGTTTTTATAAATTGTTACATTGGAATCTTATACTTAGAAACATGTCATACACAATAGATTTCGAAACACACACAAAAAAAAGTAATAAGGTAAAAATAAAATCTTAAAAATAAAAATGAATTTAAGTGAATGTACCCCCTACCTCCATTTTCCCTCTCTTCTTTCTTTTATTTTTTTTTCAGAGAGAGATAACTTATTTTACCCAAAAAAGACATTAGTAGGTTCAAGTCTAAATATACAAGACATAATTTTAGGCATATAATAACTTATTTACTACTTTTGCGACGAAAACAACGAACAGCAACAACACTGTACAATATATGTATTTAGGCTAGTTACTAGTAGTTTAAGTTTTGGTTTGTTTAGCAGAATCGACACCATAGTCGGTCGAGTTAGCTAGATTTTTTATGGTTTTTCTATAGGATAAATACTTAATTTACAACTTCTAGTCAAGGTTACATCTTGACTCTATTTACAAGAATGCATAATAAAAAGATATTTAGTAGGTACCCACTTCTTATGGTACTATTTACAAAACTGATTGTTGATTTATATTACATTTTTAATCACAAACAGAATGGGTATCATTTAAACGATCAGCAGATTAAAGAGAATTTGGGCAGCCGAAAAATTAATTTTGCAAGCAGAAAAAATATTTTGAGCCGCAGCTAGTGGTCGGCAAAAATGACTGAATTGATCAGCAACTAATTTGCCAGTGGGCGGCCTAAAAATTTATGTCACAGTAAATTAAATATTTGTGCAGCAATATACTAGTGAAGCAGCAGCAAATCGTGATTCGTATTTAATGAAATTTTGGCATGCCTTTAAAATGATATTGCAGCATTAAATGAATGAAAAAGATCAGCAAATCCTGGTTCGGATTTTATAATGTTTTGGCGAGCTGTCAAATTAATTTTGGTTTGCTAATCTTAATACACCCTTCATTATTAATAATCTTCTGTAGCTATCTATCTACATGTTGTCTCTGAGCTCCTCCTCAACGGCTGGACCGATTTCGATGACATTTTATTTAATGGTGTGTTAGAGTGGGTCACTGGATGGTCTAGATTTATAACTTGACCCGGGATGTGGCGCTGTACCCGGCCAGGTTCTAGGATTTTTGACTGGGAAATATCTTTCGGAAATACGTAGGTCATAGATAATGTTCCTAACGGCTCTGCTCGCTGAGAGAGGCGGCTCGCTCAAAACCACCCATGCATGCCTTGCTACCTGTGCAGTCATCTGGCCGCCGCCGCCGCGCCGCCGCCGCCGCGCCGCCGCCGTCGCGCCGGTGGGCGCGGCAGCGTCGCGGAGTCGGTAGGAAGGAGGAGGTTGTGGCTTCGATTCCCGCCATGAGACAAATATTTGTACGATTTATCTAGGTATGTAGTGTATTGTATTAATACAATACACTACATAGCTAGATAAATCGTACTTAGGTATAAATAGGACATAGGTATCTTTAACGATATAAATCTTTGGGAGTAGGTACTTAACTCGTTAAAAACTGGTTATAGAAATGAAATGGAAAGAAATAAAAACCTACCTACCCAGGTAGGTATCTACCTATAAGTACCTTCCTAATGCTGAACAATTCACACAGCATTATCTAGCACCAAGCAAAGCAGAGCTTGTATTATAGGTAGGTAGGTACGGCTAGATAACTGATATAAGTACTTACTTACTGAAGTAAGTAAGTACTGATATACTTACTTACCTAAGTAAATATGTACGAACTTTTGTGAAAAACAAAATTAAATGTACTAATAGGTACCCTGAAATCCAAAATGTCTGAATGAGTGAGTCAAAATGCCGACGACACCCGCAAACTACCTACCTACCCAATGAGTCGTGAAAAATAGTGTTATTGCTTGCCTAATGTTTTATGTAGGTACTGATGGTGCATTAAAGTCGTAATCAATCTATCTAATTGTTATTATTTTCATTTATTGTGCAATCAAATTGAATTGACTTTTGTGAAAAATTAAAGGTCCTGTAATCGAAAATGTGTCTAGGTATTTGTAAAAAGTGTATACCCTTATCTGTGACAAGGCTACCGAGAAAAAAGTGTTAAGTATCTCTTTTCCTGCCACATTAGTTGCAAACACTACTTTCGGTAGTACTATAGATAATCAAAGAAACACAAAGGATCCTCCCTCTGTTAAATCCTCTGAAAATTGCTATTGTCTACTTTGTAGGTAGGTACGGTTCATGAGATACAGTCACACCTAGATGTAAGTGTAAGTAAAATTCAAGAGATTGGGTCCAATTAGGTCCATCCACCTCAGTCATAGATAGACCGGGGCGCCATCGCCGCCGGCATTCGTGTTTCACGTGCATATGGTGACGTGACGTATTGTGACACGTGCATAGAGTGTGTCCATAGCCAGTGACGCGCTCTATGCTATGGTGCCACGGAAGACCAGCGCTGCAGCTGCTCCCCGAGCTCCTGCAGCACACGCTGAGTGGCAACCTTTTGGTCTCACGTTGTTTTTATTTTTCTCTTTGTAATTCTTATTTATCGATGTATGTATCTTCTTGTGAACCAATAAAATTTATCTTATCTTATATTATTGTCTCGGTCGCACTTCGGTCTAGCTACGTCTTTCCATCTTTGTTGTTCATTAGGTAGGTAGGTATTTCGTGTAGGAAGGAACGACTACACTACTGCGGCGGCGGCGAGCGAGCACTCACACTAACTTACGGCAAACGAAAGTAAGTGTGAGTGCTCGTCGTCTGCGCACCCTTCCGCGTCCCTTTGACCCATTAAAATAAGGTAGGTGGTACCTACACTGCGCAACCTTTGCGCGTAGGTAATAGGTATGTAGATAAGGTACCTTACCTATCTTATACGTTTGTTTGTACGTACCTATGCCACTACCTATGCCACCACACACGGGCAGACATGACCAATAACAATCAAGGGTCCTTCAGTTGCTAACAACAACGCGAGGTAAGATAGGTACCTACCTACCTATCTCCTACGTACGTTTGTTTGTCACTGCCGTGCCGGTGTCACAAACACAGGACAGACATGACCAACAACGAACAAGGGTCCTCAGCACATTGATACCATTTTACAAAAAAAATAGGTAAGGTAGAAATAGGTACCTTACCTACCTACCTCCTACGTGCCTTTGTATCAATATCAACTCGACTATGAAAACCCCACCTTCTTTAACGCATTCACTGCCCAGCCTCGGCGGTGCGACTCGCAGGGGTGCGCCGCCGCCGCCACACTAGGGTCGAGAGGCTCGTCTGCGTCTTGGGCCATGAAAGTGTTAGTGTATTGCATCGCATTCACTGCCCAGCCGCCACACGAGGGTCGAGTCTCGTCTGCGTCTTGGGCCATGAAAGTGTATATAAAGTTTTAGTTGACCATACATTTAAAAGAAAACCCATTGATTATGGCTAATACCTTTTTTTTTTCAGCTCGACGATTTTCTTATTCGGCTGACCAAAACATTAATTTTGCTGCTCAAAAAATCAATTTTTGGCTGATCAAAAATAATTGTATAATCCTGCAGATCATATAATTAATTCTGCTGATCAAAACATTAATTTTGCCGATCAAACAGCTATTTATTTTCTGACCAAAAATAATTTAGTGGCCGACCAAGTGTTGCTGGTGGTTTTTATTTTACAGCCGATCAAAACTTAAAATGCTGCTCAAGTAGTTTTTAAGCTGAATTTTCCAGCTGATCAAATATTTAAAATAAATACCAATAAATTTACTCCCAAACAGAATTACAATGAAATAATAGAAATACATTAGAACTAGTACATATTTACAATTGAGCTAACTGCAGACTGTTTCAAACATTCTACAGGTAGCTCAACTGATCCATATCAATTCCAGTCGGAAGCGTCCCCAAGACGCTCAGATAATTTTTTTAAGACCCGAAGAGCCTCGGTACCCCACAGACCTAGGGTCTCAACTCCAAGAGGAGCAAATGTGTAGGCTCTGTCGAGACCTGCATATTTGCGCCTCTTGAGATCTTCGGCCAAATCTGCCGCCGCACCCGCCCTCACGGATGTCCTCGGAAGATGGGAAGGCGCAAGTGTGTCGACGCATGTAGCGTCCTACACTATGGGCCTCCCCAACTCCCCTGGGACTAGTGTCATATTGTTGATACACTTTAAATATCTTCAGGTATACTATAACAACAACGACAGAATATATACCCAAGGACTACGAGTACGTGGACAGAAAAGGGCCAACAAGTGGGCTCTGCAGGCCTGTCCCAGACACCTTAACTTCAAAGACGACTGGACAGAAGGCTTTTGACAGTAAGTGATTTCATATATACCTACATACTGCTGGACAATTTCAAATCCTTTCGGGTCACGCGTCACCAATTTTGTCGTCAATTTTTTAATGGTTTTATTAAATTCTCATAACATATTTTTTTTGTCCGCATATAATAATATATAATATATAAACGTATTGTGTGAGGGAAAATCCATTTGGCAAATTGCTTGCTCGCTGCATTACTTAATTGCATAATTAATTCCTGCAGCTAAGCGATGAGATAGATTAAAGTTAGCAACTTGAGTTTCCGTGTACGAGAATATTTTATTATATTACTTCTCCTCTAGTAGAAGCTACGAATAAATAAGCGTAGAAGGGAAATGTCATATCTCACACTGGGAGTCCTGGGGCACACGCAATTTATAAAGATCTTACCAAACTTCTTATAGAGTCCACAGGTGATCGGAATGCTGGCTTCTATTTCAGTCAACGAATTAGCATTGCCATTTAACGTGGCAATGCTGCCAGCTTTCTGGGCACTCTGCCTTCTGGCTTAGATCTTTAAGAAATAGATATAAGTGTGGGTATATACTATAGTTGTAATTGATTTATTCTCATAATTAAATTTTCTATCACACTAACATTTTATAGCCGCAAGTTTGTGCCGTTCAATGTATTTACAAAGACAACGTAAAAACTACTGAAACTGAAATTTTGCACACATAAATCTCTGGACCTAGAATAACCTAACCTACATAGTTTTTGACGTGACAACGTCTTATAATTCGATAGAGCCGGCTGCACGCACGAAAAAACATGACTCATGTGGCGTTACCTCGCTCTGAGGCGTTACCTCGCTCTGAGGCGTTCCATGTAAGGCTTGAAGTGCAAGCGAGAGCGCTCGACATCCGTCTCTCTCCTACTTGAGTGAGCGATGCGTCTGCGTGGATAGCTGCTATACTATAGTACATTTACATTTTGATCGAGTATCAAATGCTACCATTCCATCAGTATTTTCTTAAGACGTTGTCACGTTCAACTATCGTCAGTAAACCGACTTTACAGACAACCAATTTTTTTATTCTGAAAAAAAGCGTGCGAAGCTAGTCCTTATTCTTATCGCCGTCGGAACATAGAATCAACCTGTTTGTAGAATCACCAGGGGTTTTTATAACGGAGCGCCATTCGATTCTCTATGCCGATCATTTAATTTTGCTTGTGCCGATCATTAAATTAATGACGGATGTAAGCGAGTCAACTATGAACCTTATTTGTGTTGGAAGAACACCAATGTTTACATCTGGACCTATTACATCCGTAATTAATTCGTCAAACTATGATAGTTCTTATTAAACATTAAATTGGCTGAGATATGACGATGTTTTTTGAAAATTTCGGCGTCGCGCAACCAATAGAGTTGTTTCAATTAATCTTCTCTGCTGCTCGTGCGAAGCCGGGACGTGTCGCTAGTTATTCTTAAAATTCATGAATGCAATTTTGTGTTGGAAGAATACCAAGGTTTCATCCCTTATTGAGGGATGGAAAGTTTCAAAGTTTGAATTAGTTTTTGCTCGAGTTCCAACATGTACACCTGTTCAATGATAGCTTAGCTTCTGTTTATATGACGTTTTGTAACCTAGATAGTAAGCACTTTAGTGTAAACTGTACACGACTATTAACTTTTAATAACTAAATGTCTAACATAAACCCGCTTACGTTCTTACTGAATACGTCAAACTATGATTGTTCTTTATAATTACTATTTTAATTCTAAGTTGTTTTGTCCCAGAATGCATAGAATACCAAGAGAAATACGTGTTTCCCTGCGAGCGAAGCGAGGCCATCATCGGAGGATACGCTCGCAAGAATCACTGCCACCACAACGCTGACGAACTCATCATCCAGGGCGTGGCCGCCAGCAAATGGGAGTTCCCACACATGGTGATTATCATTATCATTATCTAAAGAGCTAGGCCATCGAGAGGAGCGGAGTCATCATGGTTATGCCCGCAAGAACTACTGTACGTACAACGCAGAACTTATCGTCCAAGGCGTCGCTGCCAGAAAATGAGAGTTACCAGGTGATTATCATTATTATCATCATTATCATTATCTAAAAGGTCTAGGTCATCGAAAGGATTGAAATCAACATCGGTGGCTATACCCGCAAGGACCTCTGTCATCACAACGCTGACGACCTCATCATTCAAGTCGTCGCGTCGCCGCCAGCAAATGGGACTTCCCGCACATAGGATTATCATTATCATATCATTATCGAGAAGAGCTAGGTATCAAGAAAAGCGAGGTCATCATCGGTGGCTTCGCTCGCAAGAATCACTGTCATCAAAACGCTGATGAACGCATGATCCAAAGCATCATTGCCAGCATATGGGAGTTCCCCCAGATGATAATTCATTATCATCATTCTCCGGCCGTTACGAACCCGATAGTCGTGATGGTTGCAGCGTAAGAATCGACCACTCAGCTCGGCGATGTCGTAGGAGGCGACTATGGGAACCTATCAGAAGAAAGGTATTAGCTGACTTCTATGTATTTTAATATAATGTAGGTAATTATTAAAATCACACTATAATATTATAAATGCGAAAGTTTGGATGGATGTATAGATGGATGGATGTTTGTTACCTCTTCACGCAAAAACTACTAAACAGATCGGGCTGAAATTTTGTAAACAGATAATTCTAGGCCTGGAATAAAACTTAGGCAACTTTTTATTCCATAAATCAGTTTCCATGCGATAGAAATCACCTTTAGGCGTTTCCTTAGAAACAACGCTCCGTGGGCAGAAGCTAGTAGTACATAAATATAGAATAAATAAATACAAATACAAATAAAAATACAAATGTACTGCAATAAAAACTGTCGTACTTTGACGAATTCGTTGTCATGTTGAAAATACTCCAACGTTTCATCGAGGGACAAAAACATGATGAAACTGCGTAAGTATAAAAAGACGCTGCGACAGAGTGAACTTTAGGTTAAGTATGGGTAGTCTACTTACACACATTCTTCATCGAGTTTGGCTAGAGTTTAGGTTCTATTCAAATTTATATTTTTTTCATAGGCGTTGCTCGGCTACCAGAACGAGCAAGGGAAAATAGTGTATCAGTGTGGAGGTGGCATTATCAGCGAGAAGTTCATATTGACCGCCGGACACTGCATCTCTGATACTAGGTAATGTTGCTATAGGCGGTCTTATTGCTACCAAGTGATTACTTCACACACACATAACAGGCCCAATAGGTACAGCCTTTTGTTTTTATACAGACTGTATCTCGAAAGGCTGTACTAGGTAATTTGTGGGACGTTTTTTTTATTGTAAATTCACATCACACTAATATTATAAATGCGAAAGTTTGGATGGATGGATAGATGGATGGATGGATAGATGGATGGATGGATGTTTGTTACCTCTTGACGCCAAACCTACTGAACAGATCGGCCTGAAATTTGCATATAGGTAATTCTAATCCTGGAATCAAACATAGGATACTTTATTTTTAACCCGTAAATCAGTTCCCATGGGATAAAAATAAAAATCACCTTTAAACGTTTATACCTATAAACAATGCGTGCGAAGCCGCGGGCAGAAGCTAGTGTTTAATGTTTTTAAATGCTCCAATGATATATACTGGTGTATTTTTTTACGACTCTGATATTGGAGCATATCACAGAGTTCGGAAACAATTTTCGGTTTTGACAGTCAAACTCGAATACTCGGAACTCGAATACTCGGAACTCGAATACTCGGAACTCGAATACTCGGAACTCGAATACTCGGAACTCGAATACTCGGAACTCGAATACTCGGAACTCGAATACTCGGAACTCGAATACTCGGAACTCGAATACTCGGAACTCGAATGTGAAGTGTAATGCATACCATTGTTGAAGTTTTGGTTCTTGTTTTTATTGATACGATTGACCTTGATTGTTCTATTATTATTATCAGTTTTTGTTAAGTTTTCCTGTCTGTCATTACAAAAAATATCTTGTATTTTAGAACCGAGTCAGACTAATTTTATGTTTTTCAGCGCCAACAACGTAAGCCACGTACTAGTAGGCATCCTAAAACGCAGTGAAGAGACAAACAAAAACAGATATGTTGTAAAGAGAGTGATACCCCATCGGGACTATCACTCCCCGTCCAAGTACAACGATATTGCACTTCTGGAGCTGGAGAAGCCGTAAGTAAACAGAAAATTCCATTGGTAAATTAGAAATTCCAAGCCTGAAGTAGTTAGTTTAAAGGTTAGGGAGTAAATGGAGAAATCCATTGGTAAATGAGGAAATTCATACCTAACCTAAACAAACATGGTTATTACCTAGGTAAATAAGATATTCCATAATCTAACGGGTTAATGATAGCACAAGGGCGCTATACACTGAACCTGCTATGCATTAATAGTAAGTATTTAAGCGGCGAGAGGGAAACTTTTAAAAATACTCGGCATGTAAAATAAATATACGCTTGAGGTTGTACATTTGTAAACCAAGAAATCTGCCAGTTCTTTTTGCTTCACCCATCGTCACTGAACGTTATAGAAGTTACTTAGCTCTCGCATTGTACGATTTTGAAGAAAAATTAGAACAAAAAGAATTTGAATGAATTTTCATTTTAAGAACATTTTATTCTTTGAAGAACAGCTTTTATAGAGCTGATCAGCTGAAATGGCGTTGGTAGGTACCTGTTTTCAAATAGAGTTCATTTACCGTTTGTTTTAGAATCTCACTGGACTACAGTACCGTCCCAGCCTGCCTCCACATTGGAGACAACGTGGATGAGAGCAGGGCTTCGGTGACCGGTTGGGGCTCCACCGTCTCTAATAGACAAGTGAACTCTAACGAGCTGAGGAAGGTAAGGTTCTATTACTTAGCATTATTTTAAGTGGTAACACTATCATGGCCCAAGACGCAGCTGCCAAACTACTCCCCCGTGTCGCGGCGGCGCGGCGGCGCGCCCCTGCGGGTCATACCGCCGAGGCTGGGCAGTGAGGTAGCTGGTGTTCGATTTAATTGCGCGAGAGACTAAAATATTCTAGAGATAACTCTTCAGCGAAGCGAGGAAGATACTAGAATTATTAGAACAGAAACGAGCATTTCTATTACGGAGACAGCTATATCTACGAGGAGAATTTTAATACTTGCCTCCTCTACTCTCTGTACCCAAACTCGAATTCAACTGAAATTCTTTATTTCCTTTAGACCTTTTACTCTCGGCCACGTCAGGTAATTTAAACAAGTAAAACTACTATAATAGTGATCATTTTGATTTTTGTTCCCAGGTTATAGTAACCAAGTTCGCGACCCAAGAGTGTTCAGATGCGTACGCGCCGTACCGACATCTACTAGAAGGGTATAAAGAAGACTCGCAGATCTGCTACGGAGACAAGACAACTTCTGTTGATACTTGCCAGGTAAGTCCGGGTAACAGCGGTTCTATTCAGATGTACTTAACTCGTGAGTGTATCACTCATGCTATTCTCGCCGCGGATTGGTTCATTTTCTTTTGTTATGTATTCCTAATCAAAATGCTGATAATTTATGGGGTAAATATTTATCAGTGATACTCACAAGTATAATATCTGAATAGACCCAAAAAAATAGAACTATTTTCTGTTTGCCTATTATTGACGACCACTGTGGCGCAGCGGGCGAAGGTCCGCCTGCGACGCAGGAGGTTGCGGGTTCGATTCCCTCCTCGGAACAAATGTTTGTACGATCTGCAGATATTTGTTCAGGGTGTTCTGGATGTTTATAACTATAAATATTTATCTATGTAGTGTATTGTATTATTGTATATCAGTTATCTAGTACCCATAACACAAGCTCTGCTTAGCTTGGGGCTAGATAATGCTGTGTTAATTGCACAGCATTATTTATTTATTTATTATTATTATTTGTCCGCTCGGCACAAGTCTATCGTTGTAAACGTAAAAGGTAACAATTCCAATTTTTCACAGAATAAGTACGTGTTACTTTGACCAACCTGAATGCGAGAAAGTTAATGCGATTCCATCCATCCTATTTCTAATAAAAAATATATATCTTTGTAGTGTATAATGTATTAAGTATCCAGACATCTAGTACCGATAACACAAGCTCTGCTTAGCTTGGAGCTAGATGATGCGGTATGAATTGTCTAGCATAATTTTTTTATTATTTTCTTTCAGGGAGATAGCGGTGGGCCTCTTACAATAAAAAGCAAGAAGATAGGCTGCATGTACACTATCATTGGTGTGACGTCATTTGGACATTACTGCGGAACAGTCGGCGTGCCTGGCATATACACCCGTGTGTCTCGATATTTACGCTGGATTGAGGATATCGTATGGCCGAATTAGCTGTAAATAGAAAAATCCATTAGTGTAGGCACGTAAAGGAAAGATTCCATTTCGAAAGATTCTATTCTAGTAAATGAATAATTATTCGAAATCGATTTCGAAAAAAAAACTAGAGTAGAAATATAAAATTTCTTTGTCTGGAAATTATGGACTACCATTATTTATGGATTACCTATTCTCCGTCGATTGTAGATCGATTTTGAATTTTTTTTCGCCATTGTACAGAGAATGATTCCGAGGTGATCCCATACTTATTTTATTAAAAAGTAATTATACTAAGATACTGACTCGGTTTTAGTTTTTTCAAAACAATAAAATTAGTTGTTGACACAGTCTGCAGTTAGTTCAATGGTTTCAATTGTACCTACTACTTTTTTACATCTCTAATTTATCCATAGGTGATCGGAATGCTGTCTATTTCGGTCAACGAATTGGCATTGTCATTAAACGTGGCAAATGTGGCAATGCTGCCAGCAATCTGGGTACTCTGTCTTCTGGTGACGGCTTAGATTTTTAAGAAATAGATGTATGTGTATACAATAGTATCAGTTGTAATTGTTTTATTCTTTTAATGTTATCTGCTTAAAATTCACAAAATGTCTTTCTATTCTTTGATTGGAAGTTTCAATAGGATTCTCAAACTAAATAATTAATGAAAACATTTTATTTTCTCTGACAATGGTTATCAAATTAAGCTTACATGGTGGTTCATACTTACTATACACCAGCTCTTGAATAGGTCTTTTCAGCAAAGCTAATGCCACCTACATCATCTTTCGTAGATGTTAATCAATGATGATGATGATACTTATGATGATGTCATCACCTCAATTGAGCAGCTGCGTGAGCGAATACAAAGGGCGGCGGCCCAAACCATTACCGAATCCAGGCATGCGCGGAAAATAAAGCGCTCTAATATTGGAAAATGAAGGGCGTGCATAAGAGGTAGTGATAGCCATTTTGAGCATAAGTGAGTTTTAACTCTACTTGTCTGATTAAATAATGACCCTTACCCATCTTAACCCATCGAAATACTCCTTTCATGGAAAGTGTAAAATACCAAGTGTTATACCTACTATTTCGGAATTTCATTGAAGTTGGCAAGTTTTTTATTAGTCGGTCACTCAGTTGGCCATACATTTATTTTTAACCACAGGAGGACTTATGGAAAAAAATTGCAAAACACTATTTTGTTTGTTATGCATGTTGTAAAAGAAACAGTTTTCTTTTGGCACACAAATGGCAGATAACATACATAGATTACAAAAACAGATTGAGAAAATTCCTTGATTTAACCTTGGCATCGAAAAGAATGGACAAGGGTAAAAAATGTTAAAAATTTCGAAAATGTCCATTAACTCGAAAACCGTTAGACTTTTACTGGGTACCTTTTTTTAATTTCTGTACAAATTTGATGACCCTACCTGTAGATAAAGGCTTGACCACTCTTTACGCCTCACCCTGTATATTTTTTCTGAAAGGGCTTCGAAAAAAGGAGAAGGTTTTATATTCGGCTGAACGTATGTTTTTTTATGTACGTACATTATATTATGTTCGTCGATTCCTCCGTCATCACATCAACCTATTCATCATTATCCATCGATTTAAAAAAGGGGAGATGAGGCACTAGCTTCTCGAAAGTGGCAGGCTCAAATTAAGTCCACCTACCTCAGTCGTGGTCTGTAACAGGAATTTGCGTCTTATCTGCCACAGCACGAGCTCCTTACTTTGTTGCTACATCTGTGTTTGTTGTTTACCCAACTAGAACTAGACTTAAGTGTATCTACATAATAATTTATAAAAACCAGATAGACAGGTCATCCTAAAGCGACGAAATTCACAACCTGAGGTTATCTGACTTCCAAAGCAGTCGGCCAAGAGTTGTCTTCAAAAGTGGTCATTTAGCAAAAACTAATACTTAGTAATAAAAAAAAATGATTTTGTGAGCGAAAAAAACAATTTGTCTATGCTTCATTTAAATTTTGAAATGGGATGTTTACGGCGACTATGAAGTTCGTTTTGTTTGTCGTTTTCGTTGTGGTCAGCACAGATGGCGCTTATGAAGGTAAGTTTTTTATTCTGTTGGAAATTTCAACTGAAAAGTTTGAAAGCTTTGTTATTTTTAGCGAGAACATAAAATGTTAGATTCAGTAGGTACCACTACCTACCTAATTAAATAAAGATAATAATAAAGCTCAAAATATTAAATATATACCTACCTAACGGTGTTTGAAAACGGTAACAGAACAGGGTAACCATGAGATTCTGTTTCCTCGGACACTGAGGCGTTTCTAAAAAAAAACTCTGTTTACCTTGGTTTGGAACTCGATAGATTTCGCCATCGATTTATGTTAAATTGGTAAAAGAAACATGAGGGTTGGACAATGAATCTAATAATCTCACAAAATATAATGAACATAGGTGAGTAATCACATTACATTTTATAAAGGTAATAAGATAATAAGGTACCCGTCTATGTATACTTTACTGTATAAAAAACTTGAGAGGTGTCATGGGACACCCGGATGGAACGAAGTTCCTTTCGATTAGTAGTGGGCGTGGGAGTCACAGCACGGCTTGCTTCGCTCGCCGTGCTGTTCCCCTATACTAGACACATGCCCCCCGTCATCAAATAAGTAATCCTCACCCTCTAGTTAGTCGAAAACGATATCCATATCAGATTTTTTGGTCCGGGACGGGGTTCCGGGGGCTGGGGGCGTGGGGGTCACAGCACGGCTCGCCATGCTGTTCCCCCTTTGTCGCATTGCGGCTCGCTGCGCTCGCCGCAATGCTCCCCCAGGTTCAGGTAAGGGGGTTCCGGGGGGGCACGTGGGGGTCGCGCAATCCGACACACGCCTGCCGTCATCAAATTCGTAATCCTTACCCCCATGTTAGTCGAAAACGTTCGAATCGAAGCGCACCTCGGCTCAACTCGGCTCAACTCGGCTGCGGTCGTCGCTTCGGTTCTCTTCGTCAAAATGTTAGGATATATTTTTGTTCTGTGGTCAAAATGTGTCGTTCCAACTTTTCGTTACAATTTTTTGTCTAGCCCCCTTTCACAAAGCGCAATAAGGAACTTCGCTCCAATAATCTAGGCTAGAAATAAACCCGGGACTAGGTTGGTTAGTTGTAGTTCACTGTTCGGCGGTCAGGAGCAAAGTGGGTGGCGTCTTGTGCCTCGTTCGACTCGATGGCTCGGGCTAGATCGGCTCAGCTCGGTCGCAGGTTCGAGTCGCGATGCGAGGCTCGTTCGGCTCGGGCGGACGGTCTATGCAGGCTCTACGCCACATTAAATTAACAACCCCATGTAAAGTGCCCTGTTTCGGTGTAGTAGAACTATTTATCCTCGGTGACCACCTACCCGAGGGGAGTAGATTTAAAATCAGCGCTGCATGTTTCTTACATTCAGCACAAAGCTGAATCTACTCCCTTTGCCTATGATTAGTATTTAATTTTTGTGTTTAACTCTAGTTTAGATTAAGTTATTAATAGGCAATAAATGATTTATGATTATTATTATTATTTCCGAGCTATTTTAAAAAAGATAACGCTTCATCATTCAACTAATAATATATTCATTGACAAAAGCTTCACAAAACCCAACACTTAGTGTTTTGTCGTTAAAAAAACGGTTGATGTCTTTTTGAAATGAAATAAAGTGCTGGTAATAGTATAATATGCAATTAGTGAATAAAGGAAGGATTTAAAGCGAGGGTCATAGATGAATCACGAGCATGCGCAGGATTCTAACGACTGAATTGCGAGCGTAGGGACTAGCGAATGATTCAAGTGTTATTTAGAATCCTGAGCGGCGCGACGCGCGAGTGATTCATGGCTCTCGATATAAATCCGTTATATTCAAGAGTATGCTATATGTATAGTCATCACTACGAGAAAAAGATCCAATCGAATCTCGACTCGAGGAGTTATTTGCACAAGAAGTTTGTATGTCGAGTATTCTTTGCACAAGGAGTTTGTATCGAATATTTTTTGCTCAAGGAGGTTGTATAGCATTGAGATGGAGGTCGAATATTGATGTGTTCTAAATTCAAACACCGAAATAGTGATTAAAAGTGCTTTTTATTCACTGTTCTCAGTAAATTAAATAAGCTTTTTACAGGGGGAATATATAAATATATATATATTTATATATAAAATATATTTTTTCAGGCAAGTCATGTGAAGCATTTGGGACTGCCGGAGTGTGTAGAAAAATAAACAAATGTTCGACAGCGATAGCTGATATCAAACGCAAAATGTCACCCCCAGTAAGCAGACTTTTTTTTTGCCTTGGTACAGGTACTTTTAACCGTCTTCGAAAAATGAGGAGGTTCTATGTGCGGCTGTGTTTGTTTTTCGTATTTTTGTCGATTCACGATCGATTTTGATGATTCTTTTGGTTTTGTATAGAGTTATGATCTCGAGGTCACATACCTATTTTTTCCCGGTAGGTACTGTTTGTCCCGGAAAATCTAAAAATCTGTGTCAATTTATAGATATATGTACGTAGTCAGTTTTTAGTATTTGAAAAAACTTCAAATTACTTAGACGAATTTTAATTTTTTTTATTTAACAACTTGAGGCGTTTTACAAGAATAAAACCTTACTTAAGTAAAGAAAAAAACCTTGTTTATCTTAAAACTCAATCGTGAGAGAGAGAGACTGGGATTTTTCTCGGAGAGTAAATGACGTCAATGTGATCATCACATTGTTATGTCATGTGCAAATATAATCGTCTATGCCTGTTTAATCTGACAGCATGAATATACAGTGGATTTTTTCGATGAGGCAGTAATGGGCATTTTAAAGAAAAACTTTTTTGATTCCTATCTATACTGTTTCTTATACTGATCCAAAACTTCTTCCAGATCAACTGGAGTGCTAAATAAGTCGAAAATCGCAAAAACCGTTTCCCATACATTTTATAAGGAAATGTGAACCTAAAATATTCAGAAGTCCCCATTTTTTTGCTAACGGTAAATTCTTCTGCAAATCTGATAATGGGAATGAAATTTTTTCTTAAAAATATGGAAAAAATGGAAAAATATGGTCTCCATAAGACCATTTTTCGGTAGCTACACCCCGGTTTAGGTACCTTCCCTAACTGTTCCATCCAAAAAATCCATCCTATAGGTTATTCTGTGCATGTAAGAAGCGAGTCTTTTCGGTTTGGTCGAACTTATTTTGTTTTATAAAGAAAACGCATCAATAAAAGAAACTAGCTATTAAAGCTAACATACAATTGATTTTTTCAGACATGTGGGTACGACAGCGACGAGATAATTGTTTGTTGTAGAAATGAAAGGGAAAACGGAGTTCTGACTACGACATCAAGGTAAATCGTTGGGAAGCAGATGCTAAAAAACACAAACCCACTCTCTCCATTTCTCCCCTCTCATGTTTTTCGTTTTTCTTTTCATTTTTTTTTTGCGGTGAAAACAAAGAACAGCAACAACAATGTACAACATTTTTAGACTAGTTACTCGTAGTTAGGTTTTGGTGCCAGAGAATCGACGCCATTGTCGGTTGAGTTAGCTAGATTTTTCTTGTTTTTCCTATAGGTACCTATGTACTTAATTTTCAGCTTCTATTCAAGGTAGGTACATCTGGACTATATTTACAAGACTGCATATTAAAAAGATATTTAGTAGATAGCAACTTCCTATGGTACTACAATTCAATTTTACAAAACTGATTGTCGATAAGCTTAAAAATATCTTCAGGAATACAATAACAACGACAGAATATGTACCCAAGGACTACGAGTACGTGGACAGCAGAAAAGGGCCCACAAGTGGGCTCTGCAGGCCTGTACCAGAGAACTTAACTTCGACGACGACTGGACAGAAGGCTTTTGACAGTAAGTGATCTTATTTTACTATATACCTCAACCTCAACAGCCTGTATTAGTCTACTGCTGGACGCAGGCCTCCACCTAATTGTATTTTAGCTACACTATGTATTTGTTTATTGTAAATAAATAAACACATAGAAAACACTCAGAACACCCGGTACTATCTGTATATCGTACGAATATTTGTTTATTCTGTCTGTTGATTCTGTCTCGCAGTCGGACTTTCGCTGCGACACAGAGGTCATCAAGTACGTATATAGAAAATACAATATAGGACGTCTCACAATAACAGAATATCAACAATAATAATATCTTTAAAGTTCATAAAAAGTTATAACGAGCTCCCGCGATTTTGCAGCACCTCCGGTATGTTTGCGGAGGCTCGCGTCGACGGCTTTACCGCCTGTATGAGGAAAATGTCAGCCTCACTGCTTAGTAGAATACGCGGGAGTACCAACACCATCCTGACAGCAATAGCCGATAAACTGGATGGAGTGGTTTATAAGCACTCCATCTCCATTTTAATTAAATAGAATATTATTCATAAAATTACAAATTATTATTATTACTAACATAGGCTAAGATTTTTTGTTTTACTAATTTATGGATCTATGTTGTCTGAAAATAAATAAAATTATTATTATTATTAAAGATGTAAGCGGGTAAACTACGAACCTTATTTGTGTTGGAAGAACACGAACATGTCATCCCTAAACGAGGAATATCTACAGGATGAGTGCGGTTCTAGACGCGCCCGGAACGCGCGCGTCTCGCGCATCTCTCCGAGCACTACCGCTATATCCGTAATGAATTCGTCAAACTAAGATAGTTTTTATAGTAAAATTACGAGATTTTTTTGCAGATTTGTTCTGTTTAATTTTATTTTGTCAAATAGCTCTGTCAGTGTTATAACTCGATTCGTACAAAATTCATGGTCACCCTATTAGAATCAGGATTCCCTTTATTTCTGCGTAAAAACTCAGCTAATACACAAGTCAAATTTTAAACAAAGAAAATTTCTATTGAATGTTACAAACAAATTGGCACTAGTATTTACAATTGAAACAATTAGGCCAACTCCAGACTGTTCAAATCAAATCAAATAGATTATTTGCCAGAATACAAAATTATACAATATTAAGACAGCAGCGAGTTTTTACTCTATGATTATGTCAGATCTTATAACTAGTTTAGTCATTGTATTCAGCCTGCACGCAGGCGTGCAAATATTATGTGAGTCATATTATTATAAATATATTAGTCAAGTAAGTTACAATTCAAATTTCCAAAATTCGTTCACTTTATAAAAACACGTTGCAAACAATGTACAGGTACAGTTGAGTTACCTGTACATTGTTTGCAACGTGTTTTTATACGTTGAACGAATTTTTGGAAATTTTAATTGTATCATCCATATCAATACCAGTCGTCGCGTCCCCGCTACGCTGGCTGCATTGCCATGCTGTATGGCAATGCTGATGCGTTGCGCCAGATACTCACCAGCTCTCGGGTCACGCGTCGCTGTGACTAGAAGCTCAGATAATTTTTAAATAGTTTTAATAGATTCTCTTAACATAAATGTTTTTGTCCGTATATAAACGTATTGTATTGTGCGAGGGAAAATCCATTTGGCAAATTGCTTGCTCTCTGCATTACATAATTGCATAATTAATTCCTACAGCTTAATTTGAATTTCGGTCTCCAAGAATATTTAGTTACTTTTCCTCTGGTAGAAGGAAAATTTCATCTATGATACTAATCCTTTGAAGCCAAAGTTGGTACCGTTGGATTTATTTGCGAAGACAACGCAAAAACTACTGAAACTGAAATTTTGCACACATAAATCTCTGGACTGGATTATCATAACCCACAGGCTAGTTTTTAACCCCCGACGCAAAGAGAGGGGTGTTAGTTTAGTGTAGTAATTTTAGTTTAGTTTTTTTGTGTCATAGATAATTTTATCCCGAGTGTTCTTAGCCATGTTTCATGAAAATCTGTACAGCCAATAAACGTCAGCGGGTTTTAAAAAGGGAGGGGGGGGGGTCGCTAGTTATTTTGAAAACTGATAATTAATAAAAACGGGTTAACTACGAACCTGGTTTGTGTTGGAAGAACACCAACGTTTCATCCCTCAAGGTTTATAGTTAACCCGCTTTTTTCTCCTAGCTTAGAAAGATTTTTTTATCCTAAGTTATTTTGTCCCAGAATGCATAGAATATCAAGAAAAATACGTGTTTCCCTGCGAGCGAAGCGAGGCCATCCTAGGAGGATACGCTCGCAAAAATCACTGCCACCACAACGCTGACGAACTCATCATCCAGGGTGTTGCCGCCAGCAAATGGGAGTTCCCACACATGGTGATTATCATTATCATTGTTTAGGCAAACAAATATCTGAACATAAAAAAAAACAAAACCAGTTCATTAACCATTCACTCCAGCCTTCACTCAAAATTCATTTTCCTTATCTACGCCGCATAACTTAAGTCAAGACAAATTAAGAAAATATACTTAAATCAAAAAATCAAAATCAAAAACTCTTTAGTTCCATAAATACAATAAATGTACACTTAGAAAAGGTAATTATAATACTAAACACGGACACGGAAATAAAGTAATATTTTTGATTTCTGTCGATTCGATATTGTAGACTAAAGTAAAGAAGCGACGAAAAAATCCTTAGCCCGTTATTTGTTATTTTCCGAGTTGGAGCAAAACTCGTCCCAAGCTTTTTTATCCTCTAGACTAGAATTGTTTACTTGTTACAATTACAATTATTCACACTAGACTAGATAATCTGATATTCTATAATAAGCCTTTTTGCACAGCAAGGTTTTGACAATTTGTTTGAATTTTATTTACTGATAATTTTTGCAACTCACTAGGAGTTTTGTTGTAGAAGCGTGTACATTGCCCTTTAAAAGATACATTTATTTTGTGTAGCCTAGTTGTGGGCGCAGCGAGTTTATGTTTATTTCTGGTGTTAAAATTATGTTTATCGCTATTTTCAGGGAACCGATTTATATTTCTATGAGTGTACCATAAGTTTTGATAAATATATTGACATGATACTGTCATTATGTTTATTTCTTTAAATTTATCACGTAGAGATTCTCTGGGACCCATATTATCGATAGCTCGAACAGCCCCTCTTCTGCAGCACAAATACGGTGTTAATAACTGCAGCCTTCCCCCCACAGCAGTATACCATAAGACATAATACTATGAAAGTAGCTGAAATAAACAAGTCTAGATGTATCCACGTCTGTAAGATGGCGGATTTTTTTATTGCATACGCTGCAGAACTAAGTTTCTTCGATAGCTTATCTATGTGTGGGCCCCATAGAAGTTTATTATCTATTCAGGTGATTCCTAAGAATACGGTTCTTTCTACTATTTCTAACGTTTCCGCTTTAACGTTTACATCAGCCTTCACTTGTTTAATATTAGGTAAAATAAATCTAATACATTTTCTTTTGGTTTCGTTTAGCAAAAGATTATTGACACTAAACCCATTAACTACTTTTGAGATTGCATTATTCACATCGTCGAAATTTGTGTTTTGTCGTAAACCCGAATTGCTTACAATGCACCAGGTCATTGCCATTGAAATGCCTAAGCAATTGATGTAAAATAAGTTTGTCAAAAACTTCGCTGAATGTAGGCAGTACTGATATTGGTCTATTGATACTGATATATTTTACTACATTTCATTAGAACAAAAAATAAAATTGTTTCGAAATACGCCACAATCAATAGATTCATTAAATATAAAAGCTAGATCTGTTGCAATGGTGTCATTCAATGGTTTAATAATTGTAACGGAAATGCCCCAGAGATCTGCAGTTTTCTTTATAGTTAAAAGTTTAAAGGATTTTTTAATATCTCTTTCATCAACATGGATAAAATTAAATTTATTTTTGCATTAAGATACATTTTCTATCAGTAATGACTCGGCAATTACTTGAAAAGAGTTTAAACACTTTGTAGTAGAGATTGGAATTTCAGTAAAACAGTTTTCAAATGCTTGGGCTACTTCGACATGTGGTATGGTGACATCAGCGAGCACCGCCCTCCGTTCTGACCGATCTGTCAGTACAATATCAGGTTTATTCGCCAGAATAGTCCTGTCTGTAATGATAGATCCGTCCCAAGTCCCAATAGCACGGCCACGGCAACGGCCGTTTTCGAGAACTGGTACCGGTGTGTACCTATAGAACGAAACTACTGAGTATAAAAAAACGCGGCAACATAGTGAACTTTAGGTTAAATATGGGTGGTCTACTTACACACATTCTTCATCGAGTTTGGCTAGAGTATACTCTTTATATTTATATTTTTTTCACAGGCGTTGCTAGGCTACCAGAACGGGCAAGGGCAAATAGTGTATCAGTGTGGAGGTGGCATTATCAGTGAGAAGTTCATATTGACCGCCGGACACTGCATCTCTGACACTAGGTAATGTTGCTATAGGCGGTCTTATTGCTAACAAGTGATTACTTCACTTCACACACACATAACTGACGCAGTAGATACAGTTTCTCGTTTTTGATACAGACTGTATCTCGCAAGGTTAATTTGTGGGATTTTTTTTAAATTTTAGATGTAATTAGGTACTTACCTACCTACTCGGTCCGAGAATCCCAATGATAAAATATTGGTGTATTACGACTCTGATAATGGAGCATATCACAGAGTTCGGAAACAATTTTCGGTTTTGACAGTCAAACTCGAATACTCGGAACTCGAATGTGAAGTGTAATGCATACCATTGTTGAAATTTTGGTTCTTGTTTTTATTGATAACCTCGATGTGTTCTGTTATTATTATCAGTTTTTGTTAAGGTTTCCTCTATGTCATTAAAAAAAATATCTTGGATTTTGGACCCGAGTGAGACTAGTTTAATGTTTTTCAGCGCCAACAACGTAAGCCACGTACTAGTAGGCATCCTAAAACGCAGTGAAGAGACAAACAAAAACAGATATGTTGTAAAGAGAGTGATACCCCATCGGGACTATCACTCCCCGTCGAAGTACAACGATATTGCACTTCTGGAGCTGGAGAAGCCGTAAGTAAACAGTCCATTGGTAAATTAGAAATTCCAAGCCTGAAGTAGTTAGTTTAAAGGTTAGGGAGGAAATGGAGAAATCCATTGGTAAATGAGGAAATTCATACCTAACCTAAACAAACATGGTTATTACCTAGGTAAATAAGATATTCCATAATCTAACGGGTTAATGATAGCACAAGGGCTCTATACACTGAACCTGCTATGCATTAATAGTAGGTATTTAAGCGGCGAGAGGGAAACTTTTAAAAATACTCGGCACGTATACGCTTAAGGTTGTAGATTTGTAAGCCAAGAAATCTGCCAGTTTCTTTTTGCTTCACCCATCGTTACTGAACGTTATAGAAGTTACTTAGCTCTCGCACTGTACGATTTTGAAGAAAAATTAGAACAAAAAGAATTTGAATGAATTTTCATTTTAAGAACATTTTATTCTTTGAAGAACAGCTTTTATAGAGCTGATCAGCTGAAATGGCGTTGGTACCTGTTTTCAAATAGAGTTCATTTACCGTTTGTTTTAGAATCTCACTGGACTACAGTACCGTCCCAGCCTGCCTCCACATTGGAGACAACGTGGATGAGAGCAGGGCTTCGGTGACCGGTTGGGGCTCCACCGTCTCTAATAGACAAGTGAACTCTAACGAGCTGAGGAAGGTAAGGTTCTATTACTAAGCATTATTTTAAGTGGTAACACTATCATGGCCCAAGACGCAGCTGCCAAACTTCTCCCCCGTGTCGCGGCGGAGCGCTCCTGCGGGTCATACCGCCGAGGCTGGGCAGTGAGGTAGCTGGTGTTCGATTTAAATTGCGCAAGAGACTGAAATATTCTAGAGATAACTCTTCAGCGAAGCGAGGAAGATACTAGAATTATTAGAACAGAAACGAGCATTTCTATGACGGAGACAACTATATCTACGAGGAGAATTGTAATACTTGCCTGCTCTACTCTCTCTACCCTAACTCGAATTCAACTGAAATTCTTTATTTCCTTTAGATCTTACATGACTCTTGGCCACGTCAGGTAAGGTAAACAAGTGAAACTACTATATAGTGATCATTTTGATTTTGTTCCCAGGTTATAGTAACCAAGTTCGCGACCCAAGAGTGTTCAGATGCGTACGCGCCGTACCGACATCTACTAGAAGGGTATAAAGAAGACTCGCAGATTTGCTACGGAGACAAGACAACTTCTGTTGATACTTGCCAGGTAAGTCCAGGGTAACAGCGGTTCCATTCAGATGTACTTAACTTGTGAGTTCATGCTATTGTCGCCGCTGATCGGTTCATTTTCTTTTGTTTTGTATTCGTAATCAAAATGCTGATAATTTACGGGGAAGATATTTATCAGTGATACTCTCAAGTACATCTGAATAGACCCAAAACAAGAGAACTATTTTCTATTTGCCTATTACCTATTGACGACCACTGTGGCGCAGCGGGCGAAGGTCCGCCTGCGACGCAGGAGGTTGCGGGTTCGATTCCCGCCTCGGGACAAATGTTTATACGATCTGCAGACATTTGTCCAGGGCGTTCTGGATGTTTTCTATGTATCTGTAACTATAAATATCTATCTATGTAGTGTATTGTATTATGTATATCAGTTATCTAGTACCCATAACACAAGCTCTGCTTAGCTTGGGGCTAGATAATGCTGTGTTAATTTTGCAGCATTATTTATTTATTTATTATTATTATTTGTCCGCTCGGCACAAGTCTATCGTTGTAACCGTAAAAGGTAACAATTCCAATTTGTCACAGAATAAGTACCTACGTATTACTTTGACCAACCTGAATGCGAAAAAGTTAATGCGATTCCATCCATCCTATGTCTAATAAAAAATATTTGTCTATGTAGTGTATAATCTATTTAGCATCTAGTACCGATAACACAAGCTCTGCTTAGCTTGGAGCTAGATGATGCGGTATGAATTGTCTAGCATAATTTTTTTATTATTTTCTTTCAGGGAGATAGCGGTGGGCCTCTTACAATAAAAAGCAAGAAGATAGACTGTATGTACACCATTATTGGTGTGACGTCATTTGGACATTACTGCGGAACAGTTGGCGTGCCTGGCATATACACCCGTGTGTCTCGATATTTGCGCTGGATTGAGGATATCGTATGGCCGAATTAGTTGTAAATAGAAAAATCCATTAGTAGGTAAATGAAAGATTCCATTTTGAAAGATTCTATTCTAGTAAATGAATTAATATTTGAGCAGAAATCAAGCTAAATTATTAATAATCCATTTCGAAAAAACTAGAGTACGTACTTATTATCTAAAAATATGAAATTTTGTTTGTCTGGAAATAATGGAAAACTAGATTGCAAACCATTTGCCTTTTTAGAACAAATATTTTAAGCTTTTGATGAACAGCCGTAATATTTTTTATTATATAAATTAATCCATTAAGCTATCTGTGAACACGTTTTTAGTTTTAAATGATTTCTCCAATACATTTTCTCAAATGTCAGTTTTTTTCATGCCGTTCGACTTTTCCTTGTACATTATAAACAAGCTAAGTGTACGTTCATACAGCATTTCGTTTTACACGGATTTAGTTGTATGAGCGAGTTCACATACAAAATAAGTACCTAATTTTGACCTGGGTGGGGGTAATAGGTACATCTTCGCTTTCTTAAGTGTGGTGGTGGTCCAACGCATTACCATTATCAATAAAAAAAAAATATATTTTGAGATTTTTTTTTATTTCCAGGCCATTGTAGTAACCCTTGAAATTTCTGACATGTTTTCTGCCCCCACCCATATTTTTAAGGTCTCTAACATTTACAACAACAACCAATCGACAAAACGTACCGTCGAGTTAGAGACATCGAGGTATTGAACATCGACGGGCGTAGGCCCGCCTGCGGCGCAGGATGTTGCGGGTTCGATTCCCGCCTTGGGACAAATGTTTACGATCTACAAATATTTGTTCCGGGTCTTCTGGTCGTTTCTATGTGTAATAAAAAATATCTATCTATGTAATGTATTATATACTTTATGTACAAAGAAAATTATACTCATATCTACAATTGAAACATTTGAGCTAACTGCAGACTGTTGCAAACAGTCTACAGGTAGCTCAACTGATCCATGTCAATACCAGTCGGAAGCGTCCCCAAGACGCTGGCTGCATTGCCACGCCGTATAGCAATTCTGATGCGCTGTGCCAGATACTCATCAGCTCTATTATATTTTATTATGTATTATATTATGTATATCAGTCATCTAGTACCCATAACACAAGCTCTGCTTAGCTTGGGGCTAGATGATGCTGTGTGGATTGTCCAGCATTATTTATTATTTATCGAGCTATCGTTTTTCCAACTCGAGTAAGAAACCAGATAAAACGGACCTGTAAAACGGATTTCGGTGTGAACATACCCTTAGTTGGAATTTGTATAAAGACTTAACAGGCTTTGAAGACATCTAATGTTGTATGTCCTTCATAGTTTAATCTATACTAATATTATAAAGAAGAAATTTTTTATTGTTTGTTTGTTTGTATTGAATAGGCTCCGAAACTACTGGACCGATTTGAAAAATTCTTTCACCGTTAGGAAGCTTACTTTTCAGGGAGTGACATTGGCTATATTTATCCCGGAATTCCCACGGGAACGGGAACTAAACCGCGAGGCCATCGTCTAGTACTTAAATAAATAAAATAACTGGGCTACGTGATAATGTGCTACCAAGGTAATTTACGAGTCATTTTAAATCACTCTCGTGCAGCAGTAGTTATAACATACACATATTATAGGCACATATACAATGTGTCTGGTCACCGGTGTCGGTGACTTTGGGGGGGGGGGGGTGAAATACGGTAAATTTTATCGACAAATCACTATTTTTTTTTCTCTCTCCATGATAAAATGGCAGCCATTTTGTTTTCTGTTGCCTCGAAGCACGGGTGCTTGTACTGATTAAGATGTAGCTACGCTACCCATGTAGAGGTCTTAGGAAGACGATAGAGCAATGTTAACATTGTTGCAATTTCTATTTTATAATAGAAGAAAAGATAATTTGTAAAACAAAAAAATAGTTTTTTTTTACATTTCCTTTTGGACTCCAGGATTTAGAGACACTTGCCATTTTCACCGACACCGGTGACCGGACACATTGTATAGCACATATATAGGTCTATTACTGAGAGCTGGCGCAACCTACTACCTTACTGTCTTGAATGGTTGATGATGATGTCTTACTAGCCGAATTTCGGCCACAGCAGGGGCCAGTCATATGCGCAGGACAATTATAGTGCACAGGTATGTGCACAAACACAGGTGCATTCTCTATTCCCTCGCTCTCATAATTCGATGGGACGGCGGCAGACCGACACGACCGGGGAGAGGTCAAGCGCAGGACCAAGGCGTGGTTTCCGAGGCACGGGGGTGTAACACCGCCAACTTCCTGACTCCGGGCTGCTACTGTGATTTTTTCTTGAATGGAGAAATTATGATATCAATCAATAGAAGTTCATTCGTTAGATTTTTAAAGTTGAACCTAAGTAAGACTTCTTTTCATTTTCATTTAGTCATTACCTAACAGCCTGCCTAACAGCTGCTCCCACTGCCTTGAGTATTTCTTGAAGCACCTCCAGTGCTGTTTCCAGGACTTCCAGGGAGGACTGGTCCTGTACCATTGCCGGATAGTGTGGTGGTGCCTCTTGGGGTAGTGAAGGTGGTGCTGAATGCGGGTGCGTTGGGAAGCGCTGGGGGGGAAGGTTGGTCCTCCAGGTTGGTGCAGCCGGCGCTGGTTGGCTTGCTGCAGAGTCACTGAAAATTTCAACGGTCTTAGTACCTTTTACGGTTCTTGAGCCCTCTGACAGACGGATGGACAGATGGACAGCGGAGGCTTAGCAATAGATAGGGTTGCGTTTTCACTCTTCGGGTACGGAACCCTAAAAACAACGAACTGGACAACTGGATTCAAGTTTACGGTTAGGTATTAGATGTTGATTTGATACCAGTTTTGCGTTGATGAGGCAAATTACCTAGGCACCTATATCTACCTACTCAAAACAGGTTTTATTTATGATTTATGTCAGCAAACTCAATTATAAATAGTAGGAATTAAATTTCAATATTGTAGGTACCTATGGTACGTTATGTTAGTTGTTTGGATTTACCACAAGACAAAGAAGGAATCTGGATTTCCCAGTTAGTTGTGTGCGTAAGCATCAGTATAGTTTTAAATTCGTACCTACCGTTAGGTGTAGTCAAAAATCAAAATCAAAATCAAAAACTCTTTACATCCATAAATACAATAAATGTACCTACACTTAGAAAAGGTCAAAATATAAAACTAAACACTGATACGGAAATAAAGTGATATTTTTTGATTTCTGTCGCTTCGGTATGTAGACTAAAGTAAAGAAGCGACGAAGAAACTTTTAGCCTGTTAGTTGTTATTTTTCGAGTTGGAGCAAAACCCGTCCCAAGCTTTTTTATTCTCTAGATAATCTGATATTTTATAGTAAGCCTTTTTGCACAGCAAGGTTTTAACAATTTGTAAACTTCCTACTCATATTTTAAAGCCGAAACTTTGTGAAATCTGAATTTTTGTTACCTAGGATCTCCAAAACGACTAAACAGATGATCACAGACAATAGACGATTATTGTTGGCGCAGTATTTTTTTTGTGGTTTAAATTCCTACGTTCCAGAAGGAATAAAACCAGCTTAAAGCAATTTGCCGCAAATCATAAACTATCTTCTATTAACTTATGAAAAAACTTACCTGGGTTCTTTGATATTTTTGGAACATTTGGGAAAATAACAGATTTTGGGCTTAAAATCAACATACCTATTCCCAAATGCTCCCAAAATACTGTTGGTTTTATCATGGGTTCATAAATAAATAAATAATGCTGGACAATTCACACAGCATTATCTAGCCCCAGACTAAGCAGAGCTTGTGTTATTGGGTACTAGATAGCTGATATACATAATACAATACACTACATAGAAAGATATTTTTTACTATACACAGAAAACATCTAGAACGCCCTGGAAAATGTCTGCAGATCGCTGCTCTAGAAGGTCTCACGAGACATTTAGAGTACCTACGTGTAAAACCCAGTTTGCTCGTCGGAGTACTAATATTCTAGGACCTATTCTCTATAATCGCGTATCCAAGGTTACTAAAGAAAATTTAATCGAAAAGACCAGATTTGTATGTAGCAAGATTCTGCATGCATTTCTTCAACCACTAAACTATGACGATACTGAACAGCTTCTTGCTGTTTCTCACTAATAAATAAGCTATTTCTCTTCAAACTCTTACAAAGGTCACATAAATCATGCCCCTCTCATACAGGGATGTTAAATGTTGAACCATAACCAAACTCTATGTTTTAAGTTAAATTTAAGTATGAAGTTGTATGTCTAGATAACTAAATAATAATAACTAGTATAATATTTTTATGTAACAGTCTGCTATCCTTACACAAGCAGACCTTAGATTTAATACCATTTTTAGTCATTGATAGCCATAAGCCATAAGTATACACTGCCTTTATATCTTGTTTCTTTCCTTAACATGGGCGGCTATTCCCTATGACCAATGCAAGCGTGTTACACACCTACGACACGACAACGGCGTGGAATCGGACAAAACCGTATTCCGCATGCCCTAGCAGTCATTCCATAACACGGCACGGCACGATTTGAACTGTCAACTAAACGAGCTCGTTCATAGCGTGTTAAGGCACAGATTAGCGTGTTCCTGCAATAGTTAGTACGGCTCGTTTCGTCGTTCGTCTTTGGAGGTTATACTAAAATAATAACAAACATTAAATAAAATCATTTCTTTTATAGGAACCCGTAAGTTACCTATAAATAAATTAAAATATCTACTACGGTTACGGTTCCCGCTCTAGATATGACAATTATATTACCCGTACCTTGAAAGATTGTGTTTTACAAATAGAATTCCTACAATAAGCAGTGGAAGTCTTCCGGAAGATATACAATACATCAGACCACTGCTCGAATATGGATTCCAAGCTGCCAAGCGGTGCCCCTACTTTCATAAAGACATAAACCTGCTTGAAAGTGTTCAGAGAAAGGCTACCAAGATCCCATGGTCTTTACGACGGAAATCCTATGAAGATAGGTTACGCGCACTACGCCTCACTACTCTAGAAGAACGACGTCTTCGAGGTGTCATTGAAACCTACAAGATACTCACCAATACAACCTGCCATCCCTACAAGACATCTACATAAAGAAAGAAGGATGTTCAACCCGTGGACACCACCTTAGATTGGCCCGTGACTCTACTCAAGCCCTTGCAGCGCACCATTTTATAAGCAATAGAGTGGTTCACAACAAACAAACAAACACCTTCAAGAATAAACTTGACAACTGGTTACGAGACGACAAAAACAAACTAAAAAAAGTGACGCAATGACTTATTCAACACTGTGTGATATAGACACATCAGCCACAGGCTGCTCGTCTATAATTAATAAATAAATAATTACATGGTGTTTTTATAGGCGTCATTAGGGAAGGGTAATCATTCAATAATTCATCACAATAGATTCGCATAATGAGGGATTGATTGTTTATTATATTGCATATTAGTGTAGTAGGCTTCTGGAGTATGATCCGCTGCATGGAGCACAGGCGACATAAGCCATGGTTTTTGGGCATAGCCAGAGTCCCCTAGTAGCCACTCAATTTTTCCACTTCTGTGTTCATCTTCTGTGAACCGGCCCAGGGACCATGATCTCCAAATATAGCTATCATAAGCAGCCCCTCCAAATGTTGCACAAACGCCTATAATTTTTAAATCGCTTTCGCATATCTGAAACAAGGCAGAAATATTTTTTATTAATTCAAATAGGAATAAATAGGTAGGTACCATCTTCCTCCCTTGGAGGATTTTGCAGACATCATTGGTGAAATGCAACTATGCACTGATATGTCTTGGTCTTCTCACAATGTAAAAATAAAATCATGTTATTTTCTTTCATTTCATGTGATATTTTAGCTTTTCATGTAACCTCAAACTTTATAGTTTTGCGCTACCACTTTGTAACACCATCGTGTTACGGTAGCGCAAAAAGGTGTGCGACTTTTGTAGTGCCGTTGCATAACATTTTGTGTTACTATTGTGTCAAAATTCTAGACTTTATCCACACAATGTTGAAACAAATCAATTTTTTACAAGTTTGCAATGCCCTTGTGGAGATTTCAAACAAAATTTAATAAATATAATGTATACATACCCTTTGTTTGATTACATTCCTCTCTTGTTTTGTGGTAGGAAATTTCACATAGCTTGGAAGCAGTTCATTGAGGGCATGAACAACTTCCTCTACACAGCAACTTACAGACGGCTGGCTGAGGGGCTCTAACCAGTCCTGCCCCACTGGCTTTTGATAGCTACCGGCGGCCAGGAAATTGAGTGTTGTATCTAAAAAAATAAAAGTAATTCTTTGTATTAAAAAGTAGGGTTAGAATAAAGGTAGTATTACAGTGTAGGTAGGTAAGTACAGCCACCTCCCCGAACAGCCTATAAGGAACTTTAACAACAGTCCATAGCTGGACGCAGGCCTCCCCGTGATAAGCACCTTATTGGTTTTTATCTCATGTACCTAAGTACCAGTACCTATTACTAATTTTAATGATGCACTTACTTTGATTTCTGGTGTTATACTTGTGCACCTTTGAGGAGTCACTCCATCTCTGCTTTTAAGGATCCCACATAGAAAAGAATACAGTTCTTTGCTAACCCTTTAGCACCGCACAAACAATTTAGGGTCCATTGAAAGAGGGTCCGCAGAACCCCTGGGTAACCTCCTGTTTATAGTCGTACTTTGCTGGTGCCAGGGTCTTACGCGTCGTCTCCTTAGAATAATATCCTTATATAATAGAATGAGTCAGTCAGTCAGTGGTAATCTAGCTTTATTTATTAGAATAATTGATAGATTTTTAGGTTATGTTGTTCAAAACAAACAATCAATGAAAACTACTTATTCGTTCCGAAACTAGTAATGAGTGACTTGAATGTTTATACAAATCATTATTTTTGGGCTTTAAATTTTCAAATCACATTATAGTAGTGTAAGCTCGACAATTAAATGGTTGAGCAAGCTTATAATTCAAAATATTTATTATTGGAAACAAAAAATAAATTTTAATAAAACCGTAAAATTTCCGAATAGACCGGATGTAAGATTTTGAACGAAGCGTGTGAAATAATCGTAAAACAAAACACGGGGCATAGACAACCAGTCTTGTGGCATGCAGAATACCATTTTTCGATTTCACACATAGGCTCGTTTGAAACGCGTTTGTGTTTAGAACGCGTTGTGACGTCACACGTTTTGGGCATGTTATCTCTTGGGTCATAGGGAATCGGGCCCCTGCTAAATTCATCAATTTTCCATTAAATATAGTATCTGAGCTCTAACTTGCCGTAACACAGTATTGCTACTAACACGGAAGTTATGACTCATGCAACAATTGGAAGCCTTAAGGTAATACGTATTGCAAGTTCGTATGCCTACTTATACATAATTACATAGCACTAAGATAACATAAGATTTAGTTAAATGGTGTACGTTTAGCTAGCTAATATTAATAGCACATAGTTACCTAAGGCTATCTTGTAAACTTTTGGAAATAAAATATTCTTATTCTTATTCTTATTCTTATCGTACAAACATTTGTCCCGAGGCGTCGCAGGCGGCCCTACGTCGCAGGCGGCCCTTCGCCCAGAGGTCGTCTCATAAAAATTTGGTTTACGATTTGCGGCAAATTAGTTTTCCGTTAGTTTCATTTCTTGTACATTGCACAACAAATTAAAAAACCACAAAATAATTAAATCTTGCGCCAACACGAAACGATCACCCATAAGTAGAATTTGGGAATATACTTCCTACCAAAAAAGTAAAAACGAACGTAATGGATCTGAGGTACTAAAGAATTTATCACAAATTTCAGATGTATTTATAGAATAACCTGGCGTTAAATTTCCTCTTTACGAGTATTATGATTTCATTTCATCTACGCAGTATTCCTTGCAAAAACTGCTTCGCAAAACAAATGAGACATCTACCTACCTACCCACTTAGTTGTAGATAAACCACTCTAATTTAGTATCTTAACCAAATTCACTTAGGCCTAAAGGTCAACTGTATCAGTCGAGCAAGTTACGCTCGCCGATCGACACCACTCCGGCTACAACAATAAAATTAAGAAATAAAAAATCCAACCTATATTCACATTTGAATGTCACTTGTTTTTTGTGTAATTCTTAAAGTTTGAAGTTGTACTTTGGTGGGAAACAGTAATGCGTCAGTGAGTTACAGTGAACTGTTAAAATGAAGTTATTTTTGTTGACTGTTTTTGTTGTGATTGCAAAGTGCGCCAGCGAAGGTAAGTCTTCATTTTCCTTGTTTGACAAGTTTTTGATTGAAGATGGGTACGGAAAAAAGAAAACAGAATTTACGTGGTTTTTGTGCTTATGAATCAATGCTACCTACCTACTTAGGTACCGTCGCTTTTTAGAGTTCGTACCTACCCGAAGAGTGCAAACAAAACCGTATTAACTAAGCCTCCGCTGTCTGTCCGTCTGTCAGAGGGCTCTATTTCATGAACCGTAACAGCTAGATAGTTGAAACTTGAATAGAATATGTATTTTTCTTGTCACTTTAACAAAACATACTAAAAATAAAAAAAATATTAAAATTAAAGGGCACGCATACAAAAAACTCGATTGTTTGGATATTTTTGCTCTAAGTTTGTAAAGGCTGTAGTATCTCTTGAACCATAATAGGAGAAACTTTCTGTAAGTCAGTAACAGTTTAATTTTAATACCAACAAATACCAAAAATAAAATAAAGAAGAAAGTTTAAGGGAGTCTCCTAACAGTTGGTATTCTTAGTGTTGTTTGAGATATTAGATAGATAGATAGATAGATATTTATTTATTGTTTCAAGTTTGTTACAATTTGTTAATAGCGTATTAAATCCTAACATAGGTTTATCTAGACACTAGAGTTCTGTACGTAATACTTAACTATAATTTTTATAAGCTAGCATCGGAAATTAGGTTTGAACGATGAGACGAAACCCTCCGTATGAGAGTATACTCGCATTTGGCCGGTTTATTATAGGTATTTTAAGGAAAAGATAATGTACCTAACCTTGTTTATTGATATCCTACGTGACCCTTTGATTATTTATGTTTCGTGATAGTGATTGATAACATAATTTATATAGGTTGTTACCTTTTGTTGTAAACTACCTAACATTTATATAAGCACGGGAGATTTTTTCATTCAACCTGATTGTTGTCCCATTGCTGGGCAAAGGTCTCCCCCAAACTTTTCCAAGAGTCACGTTCGTCGGCCAGTCCCACGAACTGAGAATCTTAAGGCGAATAGTAGGGTGGATAGTGGCGCCACTACATATTTAATTTAATCATTAAGTTATATAAAGGAATTATCAAAAAATCGGACCGCGCGTAGACGATACCTATCACAAGCTTTTATTTAATGTATCTGTAATAGTTTTGTTTTGTGTTATTCAATCAAAAACCTTGTTTGGAGAGCTTGGTGGCCACCAATAGGAACTAAACTCTTTAAACAAGTATCTGCCTAAATAATACAGTACAAAACTATTAAAGATACATTTAAAAAAACTTATGATAGAAATATCGTCTACGCGCGGTCCGATTTTTTGATAATTCCTTTGTATAACGTAATTATAAAATTAAATATGTAGTGGCGCCACTATCCACCCTACTATTCGCCTTAACAAACATTATTGCCTGAGCGAGCAGAGAGGCTGTGCTTAACGTCTGGTATTTGCCTTGATTCTTATTAAATTTTTAACAAAGTGAGCATTAGTAAAGTAAAGTAAAGTAAAAATGCGTTTATTTTGTAACCAATACACACATAGCACATACAAAAGATAAAAGTTAATACAAAAGTAACATAAAGGTCACAAAAATGGCCAACACTCAGCAGATGCTATGGTAGGATGTATCCTGCCATAGCGCTGGTCTTCCGCGGAGGCCAGAATGCATTATTATTTATAGACTTTCTAGAACCAAATAATAAAAATTAAAAAATAGAGTATCTATGACCAAAGAACACAGGTAGTGACACAGACAGACTTCTTTGACTTATGCATAAGCTTAGGTAATTTTGTTTGTTTGAATAAGAAGAATGTTTTATATTGTAAAATTATTTTCGTTTGTTTGTAATTTATAGGATTTGGTTAGGTTAGGACTGACCTACTTTGCAGAGTATTTTTTCTCTGCTTCTTAACGAAAAATATTAAAAATATTAAAAAAGTGTTCTTTGGCGTTTTTTTTAAGTGTTAGGTATGTACCTACCTACCTAAATCTTGTCCGAGGGCATTGACGGAATCCTCATGTGCAAGTCTGACTCGGACTTGACCCGTTTTATTAATGTCCCTACAGGAGTGTACCCACAGAGAACCGAATGTTTCTACGGAGCCCACCAACCGCTGTTTTCGCATAATTCTGACCATGTTTCTCTTATTCCAGGTGAATTTTGTGACGCAAACGGGGCTGAAGGCATATGTACGAACATACGCCGCTGTCCTTCTGCTATCGAGGATATCAAGAACAAGAAACCTCGACCGGCAGTATGTACCAACGAAATTTAATTTTTAGGTCACGCGTGACAGAAACACCAAAATTTAGTTTAATTCTTAGGTCACGCGTGAAAAAAACATCAAAATTTAATCCCGCGCCAGAAAAATCAGGGTTTTACTATCTTCTAGGTTCTAAAAGTGTTTTAGAAAGCAGATAAGAAGTTATGCGCACATTTTAAGCTTTTTGCTATGAATCTCTTAAAAAAAAAACTTTTAAGGCGGTACCCTACCTCGTTATTGTGTGAAGAGGATAGGCATAGGATTTCGCGTTCACAGGAGCGGGACAGAGCAAAGCGGCGTAAGCCCAAAAATCAAGTTTTTAGTAGTTATTTGCTCCCCACAAACATTAGAATAGTTAATTGAAAAAAAGGCAACATATAAAATGTTCTTTATACTTAGCTCAATTACTATGCTTAATCTCAAGATCGTATCATCTGTATTTATTGAGAAATTAGGGTTTTAGTAAAAAATTAGAGGTAACTTTGCGATTTTTTCTATCGAGAAAATTTTATGGAATCGTGTTTTCGAAACATATGATCGATAGAATAAGTCCTGAACTTTACCATATATACATTTCAAAGTTAAATATTCAGTAGTTTGGAAGATATGGAGGTCCGACGGAGTTGAAAATAAGCAATTTGAGGGTAGGTACCCCCTTAAAAAAGAAACTTTTAATCAATATGTAGTTTTGAAACCTTTCGACATAATATTTCTTTTAGTATAAAATCTCTTATAGAATAAAACTAACGGAAAAGTAAATTTCCGCAAATCGTTGACCAATTTCTATGACAGTTATAGACACCATGATAAAACCATCTTCGATTCAACTGTATTTTTGGAGCATTTGGGAATTATGTTGATTCATAGACCAAAATCTCTTATTTTTCCCAAATGCTCCAAAAATACAGTTGAATCGAAGTAGGTTTTTTCGCAAGATAATAGAAAATGGTTTACCATTTGCGGCAAATTACTTTTCTGCTAGTTATATTCCGTGTAAAAGCAGATAAAATTTAAAACCACAAAAAAATAAACTCGCGCCAACACGAAACGACCCAACTTTAATACAAAAACAGACCTCCGAGGCCAAAGACCCACTTGGGTCATTGAGCCACCAGAGGTTTGGTACCTACCTTTTTGGATTAAGTACCTTTTAATAATAATTTATAACCGGTGGCGGCGGCAGATTGGTCCGAGGATCTCAAGAGGCGCAATTATGCAGGTCTCGACAGAGCCTACATATTTGCTTCCCTTGGAGTCTAGACCCTAGTCCGTGGGATACCGAGGCTCTTCGGGTTTTTAAAAGAATATCTGAGCGTCTGATCGAAGCAACGCGTGCCCCGAGAGCTGGTGAGTATCTGGCACAGCGCATCAGCATTGCCATACAGCGGGGCAATGCAGCCAGCGTAGCGGGGACGCGACGACTGGTATTGATATGGATCAGTTGAGCTACCTGTAGATTGTTTGCAACAGTCTGCAGTTGGCTCAATTGTTTGAATTGTGAATACTAGTTCTAATTTATTCCTAGTATTTGATTGTATTTATTCTTTGTGAATAAAATAAAGTAAGTATTAAGTTTATTTGACAGTAGCCTTTATTCACAAAGAAAATTATACTAGTATTTACAATTGAAACAATTGAGCTAACTGCAGACTGTTGCAAACAGTCTAAGTACAGATAGCTCAACTGATCCATATCAATACCAGAAGAAGCGTCCCCAAGACCGCTGGCTGCATTAAGTTTAGTTAATAAGTTTAATTACTTAATAAAACACGAACTTCAACAACGTATAATGGAGAACACTGAGGGTTAAAACATTATCCTAAAATATACTTTACGTCAAAATGTAGATTACGCACATCATATTAGTTTTTATTTCACGTAAATACACTCGAGAGCAATGAATCCGGGTCACTCAAAAAACTCGTAAATTGGAGTATTGAAGATTGGTCGAAAGTTATGTTCTCCGACGAATCAAAATTTATGCTCTACAAGCACGATGGAAGACACAGAGTGTATAGAAGACCAGGGGAAAGATTCAAGCAAGCATGCATCGAAGAAAAAGTAGCCTACGGTGGTGGGTCTGTACTTGTGTGGGCCGGAATTTCCTCTGAAAGTCGCACAGAGCTGGTGATCATAGAAAACGGCTCTTTAACTAGCGTAAGATATGTGGAAGAAATCCTCAACGAACACGTTGGTCCATTTATGGTCAATTTGGGTGAGGATGCTATATTTATGCATGACAATGCCCGACCTCATACAGGTAGGATTGTGAATGACTACCTTCAAGAGATGAACATTACTTGTATGGAGTGGCCAGCGCGCAGCCCGGATATCAACCCGATCGAGCATGCTTGGGACGAGCTAGGGAGATGCGTAAAACAACGAAACCCTCCCCCAATCACGCTTCCTGAGCTCAAAATTGCTCTCACAGAGGAATGGGAGAATATTGCCCAAAATAGTATAAGGGACTTGGTGTACAGCATGCCAAACCGCGTAAACGCAGTAATGGAAGCACGAGGAGGTAATACGAAGTATTGAAATTCAAGAAAATCGTCTTAAAGTTCAAAAATTTCATGTTTCCTATTTTTGTTTTAAGGAGAGATCAGCAGTTTTTTTTCTTTATGTAATTTTGTGTAAATAAAATGTATGGTGACTCATATTTTTTTAACTTTCATTTAAGGAGTATTAAATTGTCTATTAAATACAATTTATTGCATTAACCTAGCATTCTTACTTTCCGAGATTTTTTGGATTCTTTGAGTGACCCGGATTCATTGCTCTCGAGTGTACATGACGTAGGTATTACCGGAATTTATTTTGCGAGAAATTTTAAGCAATTTTTCAAATTCCGAGATTGCTTGAATCTTAATTTGTTCAGCCATTTTAATGTAAAGAAAAAGAGTAAGAACACTTATTTTCGTTATTTTTGGCATTTATAGAAGAAAACATCTGTCTTCTCTATTGCACTCGTGTAGTGAAAATTATTTACATCCGTATTCGAAAACGGACGACAGACGACAGAAATGATGAATGGAAGCTTTCAAAATATATATTTTTTTAGTTGTGCAGTTTGTTTTTTTATTTAATTGTTATAAAATACTTTCCACTAAAAAGTATTATAAGTTACAGTAGGTATAGATGAGCACATGCTTGTAAATAAAATAACCTTTCCATCTGGCCCGGTAATAAAATTGTGCGAGGAAACCCAAACTGTTATAAAAAGTCCAAAAACTTTTCTGTAATTCATAAAATGATAATTTTGTGAATGGTATTTGGATCTTAAAATCCAGTCATTAAAACTCTACGCTTGAATAAATCAGAAGAATATATTAAAATTAAAAAATCCCACAGTAATTATTACCTCATACGTAAATGAGAAAAATATAAGGAAAATCATGGATGTTTATGCGTTCTATGAGGAAAATAGGAATCTCGGTGGTGCTTGCTATCTACAGTTTGCATGCTCATTAAATTATATTCCACTTACCTCAACCTCATCCAACAGCCTATATTTGCCCACAGCTGGACACAGGCCATCTCTGATAAGCGCTATATTGGCTTACTAGCTTCTATCCGCGGCTTCGCACGCGTTGTTTCTATGGAAACGTTTTGAGGTTATTTATATCGCATGGGAACTAATTTTTGGGGTAAAAAGTCGCCTATGTTTGATTCCAAGGTTAAACTTACCTGAATGCAAAATTTCAGCCCGAGCCGTTCAGTAGTTTTGGCGTGAAGAGGTAACAAACATCCATCCATCCATCCATCTATCCATCCAAACTTTCGCATTTATAATATTAGTGTGACTTACCTCAACCTAATCCTCAACTTATTGGCCCACTGTTGGACGCAGGCCTCCTGTGATAAGCGCTTTATTGGCTTATATCTCTTGGGGGATAATGCCCATCTATAATCCGCAATGGGAATCGCAGTTCGGTGGTGGAATTATTCTGCAGGAGGCGCTGCTGCCCGCACCCTGTGGATATCCCTTAGTCGCCTCTTACGACACCCGCGGGAAGAGTTGGGATGGTGCAAATTCTAAGCCGTCACTATATCGGCATCTTATCTACTCTTCAAAAACACAATATTCATACAATAATCTTCAATCCACTGTTTCAATTTAATTTAGATTTACCTATTCGTGCTTGTATCACATATTTATTTTTCGCCGCCCCTTGGCTTCATGTTGAAATAAAAAAATAAGGAATATTTTAGCAACAAAAAGCTTATATCCTAAATATATAAAGCCGAAAGTTTGTGAAATCTTAATTTTTGTTACCTTGGATCTCCAAAACTACTGAACAGATAGAGACGAAATTTGGCATACGTTTAGAGCATAGCCTAACTTAGATAATAGGCTACTTATTAGACCGAAAATACGCGTGCAAAGCCGCGGGCAGAAGTTAGTTACCTATATGGTTTGATTGCAAAGCCTCGACCTCGACCTCAGTAGCCTATATTGGTCCACTGCTGGACGCAGACCTCATGGTTTAATTAATAACTTATAGTTTCAAAGAAATCAAATATATCATAATAATATTATAAATGCGAAAGTTTCGATGGATGAATGGATAGATGGATGGATGTTTGTTACCTCTTCACGCCAAAACTACTGAACAGATTGAGCTGAAATTTTTCATCGGTGTAGCTCTAAGCCTGGAATTAATCATAGGCTACTTTTTATCCCATAAATCAGTTCCCATGGGATAGAAATTACCTTTGAACGTTTCCACAGAAAGAACGCATGCGAAGCAGCGGGCAAAAGCTAAATATTTATAATATAAGCCAAATATTTTTCGATTTCGACGGGACTTGAACCCGCATCCTTCCCTTAGTTGTCATTTAATTTCTTAGACCCTGAGTGAGATTCCTTACGCCCTATAATAAATAACAGAAACGTTATAATTTCAAGTCATCCACTTCAACTAGCTAATTCTATGAGCTATATCGATGACTTGTCGGAGATTCAATAATAAAATTATTAGTAACTAGACGATCGCCTCGCGGTTTCACCCGCGTAGTTCCCGTTCCCGTGAGAATTCCGGAATAAAATATAGCCTATGTCACTCCCTGAAAAGTAAGCTTCCTAACGGTGAAAGAATTTTTCAAATCGGTCCAGTAGTTTCGGAGCCTATTCAATACAAACAAACAATCAAATCTTTCCTCTTTATAATATTAATGTGACCTGAATGGTGACCAATCACGGACATTGCAATATCCTTAATTATTGTTACATTCATTCATATTATTTTATTCTAGTGCAATTTTCTTTGTGAAAAGAGGCTTCTGCCATTTATTCATATCAAGTTTTATATATTATAATGTTATTTGAATACATCATGGGAGGGGTGTAGCTCCTGGCAACCATTATAACTACTGTTACTAAATATTATACCCACTTACCACTTAGCTTAAAGTAATGTATAACATTCTCATAATGTTTTTCATTATTCATATTAGCACATAAATATTAAAAGTATTGGGATGTGTAGGTACTTAACTGGCATCCATTCTAAATATTGTTACTAAACATTGCACATAATTACTACCTACATGTTTAGAATAGTGGATCACATTATTATTATTCATATTACTTAACACATAACTTAGATATAAGAAGTATTGCGAAGTGTACTTAAAAATGTAACTAAAGCAGGGCCTCACTCATAGTCTCAGTTAATTAGAGTCCGGCAGTTAATCCCTGTGACCCCATAATACAGGTCATCCTGACCTAGTTTGGGGAACAGAGTCTAACTTAAGGTACCTACTTATCTCTGACATTAGGCTAGACAAACTATCCGACTACATTTAAGTAAATGTACCTATGTAAACACCACTTACTGAAAATAAAGATTATTATTATTATTATTATTATTATTAATGTAGACATCTTACTTAACAGTATAAAGCCGAAAGTTTGTGAGATCTGAATCTTTATTACCTAGGATCTCCAAAACAGATCAAAATGAAATTTGGCGTACGTTTAGAGCAAATAAGACTTTATCACGTCTTCAAGAGCTGTTCGCCATTTTTGTTAGTGTTGTCTTAGTCCTGTTAAAATCATGAAATCACTTTATGGTATGGGACATTAGAGGTGGCCACTGCCGTCCAGCCGTGGACTAACCTAGGCTACTAGTATAGTATTATAATATCTGTGCCTAGGCTGAAAATTATCATAAAACTAGATGAGATAACATTACTATGATAAAACTTAATAATTTTCTTTCAGACATGTGGCTGGGACGGAAACGACGTAGTAGTGTGCTGCAGAAAGGCTAAAACTGCAACTACTACTAAGGCTCCTGCACTTACTACTACAAGAAGGTAAAAGTTGGTAAAAGATAACTTGATAGAACGCGTACATACTACATTACTGCGACGCAGGAGGTTGCGGGTTCGATTCCCGCCTCGGGACAAATGATTGTACGATCTGCAGACATAAATGTCCAGGGCGTTCTGGATGTTTTCTATGTATAATAAAAAATATCTATCTATGTAGTGTATTGTATTAAGTGTATCAGTTATCTAGTACCCATAACACAAGCTCTGCTTAACTTGGGGCTAGATAATGCTGTGTGAATTGTCCAGCATTATTTATTTATTAATCGAAATATGGTTCATGATAATATCGGATTTCAAAAGTACTGCTTTTGAGACAAACCGCACATGGAAGGCGTCATCATCATCAGCCTATATTAGTCCACTGCTGGACATAGGCCTCCCCTAATGAGCGCCATAGCGTAAAGGAAACGTAAACGTAAACGTAGGCGTAAACGCTCTTAATTATTTCATGCAAAGAAAAATATCGTAACTTTAGAAAATCATGGCATGTGGAATCTGGGCTGGTCCATCAGTTCTAAGTCGCTCAGCGGGCTAAGGAAAGAGCTATGCTCGGAGTCTCTCTGAAGGATAGGATTCGTAACGAATACATCCGACAGACAACCAAAGTTATTGACATAGCTCAGAATCAGCAAGCTGAAGTGGCAGTGGGCCGGCCATATCTCGCGAAGAATCAACAACCGCTGGGGTAAACGTGTTCTTGAGTGGAGACCGTGACTCGGCAAACGTGTAGGACCCCCTCTAGCCAGGTGGGATGACGATCTGCGAAATACTGTAGGCAGATGCTGGATGCGGCAAGTTGAAGACAGGGCGCTATGGCGCTCATTAGGCTAGGTCTATATCCAGCAGTGGGCTAACATAGGCTGATGATAATGTGGAAATCATTGACAATTAAACGAGATATATCTTAACACTATATCTTTATCTTCTTATATATAAAAATGAAACCCGTTTCGCGTTGTCACGGCATCACGCGTGAACGGCTGGACCGATTTCGCTAATTCTTTCTTTGTTGTGTTTGTTATTGTCAGGAGAAGGTTCTTATGAAAGAAAAAATTAAGAAAGTTGGAAACATAAATTTCCACGGGGGCGAAGCCGCGGGGCGCAGCTAGTATACTTATATAATTCTTCTGTGAGTGTGTATGTCACTGAACTTCTCTCAAACGACTGGACCGATTTTGATGAAATTTTTTGTGTGTGTTCAAGGGGATCTGGGAATGGTTTAGATTCGCAATTTTGTCCGCTGGACAATGTTTTTTTAATTAATTTTTAATATTCTATAGAATAGCAATCTCCTTTAAACGTTTCCATAGAAACAACGCGTGCGAAGCCGCGGGCATAAACTAGTTTACATATATATTTACAGCGTGGCAATGCAGCCAGCGTCTTGGGGACGCTTCCGACTGGTGTTGATATGGATCAGTTGAGCTATCTGTAGACTGTTTGCAACAGTCGGCAGTTAGCTCAGTTGTTTCAATTGTAAATACTAGTATAATTTTCTTTGTGAATAAATTTTATCTTATTTCTGATTGATTAACACTGCATTTAATAATAATATGATTGAATGGAAAACCTAGCAGGATATTCAGACTCGGCTACCGAGTCATCGACACGAAATCTGACACGAATTCACGCGAAATTCAAATATTTTAGTGATAATAACGACGATGATGATTTATATTGGGGAATCTCCGGAACTAAGTAAGTTCTACCCCAATTTAGATTAGAGATATCTAACGTAATGTAACCTAAGGAAAATCCGCTGGCTTGCAATACTAGTATCCTCTGTCTGGAAACGGCATAGGTACATACTTCCAGGGTCAAGGCTGCACTCAAGGCTAAAAATCTACAACAAAATATTGATAATTCCAGGTCCACACAAACAACAACCACTGAGTACGTCCCAAAGGAATACGAATATGAGTCCATCGGCAACAAGGGAGGCGTTAGCAGGGGCAACTGCGAGCCCATACCGCCGGTGATGACGTCCAACCGGACAGGGCAGAAGGCTTGGGACAGTAGGTATCCTAAAGATAGAACAACGAGGCGTTACCAAGGGCAACTGGGCAGCAAGCATGGGGCAGTGGATATCAGATATTTACAGTACAAGTGAGGCGTTACCAACGGCAACTGTGAGCCGATACCGTCTGTGATGACGTGCTACAAGATGGGGCAGAAAGCTTGGGACAGTAGGTATCCTATAGATTGGACAAGGGAGGCGTTACCAAAGGCAATTACGAGCCCATACCGCCTGTGATGACGTACAACCGGACAGGGCAGAAGGCTTGGGACAGTAGGTATCCTATAGATAGAACAACGAGGCGTTACCAAGGGTAACAGTGAGCCGATACTGCCTGTGATGACGTCCAACCGGACAGGGCAGAAGGCTTGGGACAGTAGGTATCATATAGATAGAACAACGAGGCGTTACCAAGGGCAACTGTGAGCCGATACTGCCTGTGATGACGTCCAACCGGACAGGGCAGAAGGCTTGGGACAGTAGGTATTATATAGATAGAACAACGAGGCGTTACCAAGGGCAACAGTGAGCCGATACTGCCTGTGATGACGTCCAACCGGACAGGGCAGAAGGCTTGGGACAGTAGGTATCCTATAGATAGAACAACGAGGCGTTACCAAGGGTAACAGTGAGCCGATACTGCCTGTGATGACGTCCAACCGGACAGGGCAGAAGGCTTGGGACAGTAGGTATCATATAGATAGAACAACGAGGCGTTACCAAGGGCAACTGTGAGCCGATACTGCCTGTGATGACGTCCAACCGGACAGGGCAGAAGGCTTGGGACAGTAGGTATCATATAGATAGAACAACGAGGCGTTACCAAGGGCAACAGTGAGCCGATACTGCCTGTGATGACGTCCAACCGGACAGGGCAGAAGGCTTGGGACAGTAGGTATCATATAGATAGAACAACGAGGCGTTACCAAGGGCAACAGTGAGCCGATACTGCCTGTGATGACGTCCTACCGGACAGGGCAGAAGGCTTGGGACAGTAGGTATCATATAGATAGAACAACGAGGCGTTACCAAGGGCAACTGTGAGCCGATACTGCCTGTGATGACGTCCAACCGGACAGGGCAGAAGGCTTGGGACAGTAGGTATCATATAGATAGAACAACGAGGCGTTACCAAGGGCAACAGTGAGCCGATACTGCCTGTGATGACGTCCTACCGGACAGGGCAGAAGGCTTGGGACGTTTGTCGACGGTTGTGAGTTTAGAGGGTGTGTAATAAATTTCTGAAACTTATATGATTTCCACGCTGGCGCAGCTATTTGTCAATAAACTAACAAATAGCTTTTCCTTACAGAATGCATAGAATACCAGGAAAAGTACGTGTTCCCTTGCGAGAAAGGTGTAGCGCTATCCGGAGACTACGGACGTGTGAATCATTGCCACCACAACGCTGATGAGCTGATCATTGGAGGAACTGCTGCTGCTAAGTGGGAGTTCCCTCACATGGTGAGAGAAAACAACCAGTCACATTAGTTAAGTCAACAACAAACAAGGAAAACATAGCTATAGACTTAGGCACCAGACATAAGTCTAATAAGACTGGTAATACGGAATACCGGAATCCTAAATACCGGGGAACGGTATCCAGAATGAACAGGAAACCGCAGAAGGAAATACAGAAACCATGAGGCCGCTTAACGGAATACCGAAGCCAAACAACTTCGAAAAACTGTAGAACGGACGATCAAAATCTCGATTTAACGCTATACCGAAAGATCATGAAATCGAAAGGCGAATGCTACACGCTCGATATTAATTATCGTGATATTTGACGTGATATTTATCGAGTATAATTTTGGTATACTACACATACGATACGAATCGCGTCAGTACGACGGTAAATTTCATTGAGTACCTACACTTGTGCGTTTCATATTGTTCGTTTCGTATTTGGTCCAAATATTATAAACTATGAGTGATAATATTAATAAAGCTTGCGTTGCTATTATATTAGCGATAGCATTGAAAAAACGTTCAAAACTAAAAAAATGGACGAAACATTGGTTTACACAGAGAGAAAAATATACACATCTATGAATTCAACACAAGTATGAATTCTTTTAGAACTTTTATAACTAGACAAAACTATAAGATAAATATTAGTAAAATTGTAAAAGTCAGAGGCTATTTTTATTTTTATTGAAATAAGAATTCTTTTAAGTGTTTTTGATCGTTCGTTTGAGGTAGCGGGCCCCGCTGCCTCAATATGCGCGTCCTCTTCCATCGCTGACAGATTGAATACTGACGCGATAAATATCGACTAGAGACTAGTGACTAGACGCTCGATATCTATCGACGATACTTGATACAGATCGTGGATTTCTGGATTTAGAAATCCAGCGATCCGTATAATATTAACAGCTCTTTCAAATCGTGTTGGTTATGTTTTAATTTTAATAATTATTAGAATTCTTTTTTTTAATTTCATTTTTATTATTAAAATTTAATAGTAAAATATAATAATTTAATATTATATATATTTTTAGCACTCTAAGGCCAATTAATTTAAAAAAAAAACACAATTTGTAACCTAAAAGGATTTTACTACAACCAAGGATAATTAATTAATCACAAAATCTAATAATTAGGCTTAAATAAGGTACTCATCACAATTACAACGATACAACAACACACAAGAGAGCGAACGTCCAAACAGCACGACGACTCGTAGCAGAATGAGAGCCCGTCCCTCGTTCCTTCGGCTTTTATATCACTAGCTATGCATATCTTCGAATCAGTTCCATCAATATTATAAATAAAAAAATCCTAATACCATAAATTCTAAACTTAATAATACAATTAATAAATGTTTATGTTTGGACACAAAAATTAAAATACGTGATACGCTTCACTACACACTCGATAAATATCGTGATCCTGGATTACGATCCAAATATCACGATAAATATCGAGCGTGTAGCATTCGCCAAAGAGCTAGGTACCTATAGTTATTGATGGCAAATGGAGCCATAGAACTGATCGCGCATTGCCTAAGGTTTCCGCGATAGAGACAGTTGCTTATGCTGCTGCTCGGAATTCACGTTGAAGCGGCAAGAAATCGCTCTGTAGATTTCGCTACAGAACGGTAGCTTAAAACAACAAAATGGCGGCACATGCAACTTTGACCAACTCCCTAACTCTTCTCGCGGGTGTCGTAAGAGGCGACTAAGGGATATCCACCGGGGGCGGGCAGCAGCGCCCCCTGCAGAACGATTCTACCGCCGAACTGCGATCCCCAACCCGCATGCCCAGCGTGGGGATTATGGGCATTACCCCCATGAGATAAGAGCTAACAAGGCGCTTATCAGGAGGAGGCCTGCGTCCAGCAGTGGACCAATACAGGTATTTATTATTCAGAAAAACAACCTGTCGAACCCAACACGATTAATCGAAATCTGTCCAGCTGTCTGGGCTATAGCGAGAGGCAAAAATCTGTCGCGCCTAAATCGTATTTTTTTTTGCGCAGATAGGTAAATACCTGCGAAGTTGCTCTTTTTGGCCACCATGGTGGGAAAAAAGAGCAACTTCGCATCTCCTCCTACACTATACAAACTAAAACATTTATAGAGGCATTAAAAAAAAGCTTATGATAGGAAGCACAAACTGGCCAATCGATTTTTTAATTTCCTTCGTTTAACAGAATAATTAAATAAAATAGGTGGTGGCGCTGATTTGGGTCGGGGTAGCGCCTTAATAAAATTGTTCAAAGATTTCAGGTGACAATCATTTAAAACCTTTTCAGGCATTGCTGGGCTATCTGAACGACCAGAACAAGGTGGACTGGGAGTGTGGTGGTGCCCTCATCAGTGAGAAATTTATTCTTACAGCTGGACACTGCATCTCTAACAAATTGTACGTATTAAACAAATAGCAAAAAAGTATACCCTGGGTGATTTTACTTGGTAACCACAGATACATCTGTGTTGATAATCACGTTAGTATCTCGGGTAGAACTGGTAAATATCATCTTGAAGCCGCTGAAATTACTGCATTCTTTTCAAAGGCTACAGATAGGCAGACTGACACTAAGGCCTCAAAATATGAAACTTATCTTCTATTTTGACGACCTCTGTGGCTTAGCGGGCGACGGTCCGCCTGCGATGCAGGAGGGTTTGATTCCCGCCTCGGGACAAATGTTTGTACGATTTGCAGACATTTGTCCAGGGCGTTCTGGATGTTTTCTATGTATAATAAAAAATATCTATCTATGTAGTGTATTGTATTATGTATATCAGTTATCTAGTACCCATAACACAAGCTCTGCTTAGCTTGGGGCTAGATAATGCTGTGTGAATTGTCCAGCTTTATTTATTTATTTATTTATGTTATTTATTTATGTGTGCGAAGTGTTATAAACAGCTACTTACAATGAAATATCTATACAAAACGTTAACAGTGGTACTACAAAAACCAACGTAAACAGTCTAAACAGCGAGTTTAACTCTCGTTTAAACTGAGTCTAAACCGTGTCTAACTGTAAACCGTCATAAAACGTAGTTTTGTGCTAACGCTTTTGTTAAACACGCGCTCAACAGGATGTCTAACTCTTTTGTAGTAAAGCTGTCAATTGCGAAAAATTCTGACAAACGTTGGTTGACATTCTCTTTAATTATTTCCAAAAAATCTATATGAATTTATTCTGTTCTCGAAGTATAAGGCACTCCTACACAGACACTGGCAGATTCGTAGCGAAAAGCAAGCGGTGCCATTAAAAAAGAAGTTGAAGTTCTTTTATTTCTTCAGGCTTACAAAATAAGCTCATGGACAAGTCAAATTTGAAATAAATTATTATTACATAAGAAAATAAGTTGTGATTGATTATCTCTGTTTTAAATTTTGTTCACTAATTGTAAGGCCTTTAAGTACTTATCAACATCTAAATCAATCATGCATATCTACGGTTGTCTTTTATATTGATGTATGAATACCTATATCTAGTATCAAGCATTGTAAGATAAGCTTTATTAAAAGTTATATTCCACAACAGGCACCCGATATTTATCGGATTGTCTTAGTTTCTTATTGTAATCGCTCTAAAAATAGGTACTATACCTTGAAAGATTGTACATAACTAAAGTATTTCGAATAATATACCTATTAATACCTCCTATTGAACCAGGTGAGAACTCTGTGTCTAGTTAAACCTAACATAGGCTTTAAGGCACTTCTAACCGAAATGTAATGTTGTTTTTCACCTGAATAAATAATTCTATTCTATTCTATTCTATTCTAAAGAATAGAAAATGTGCGCCAACATAATATTCTATAAATGCTGCTTAGAAAGTACTTAGCTGAAAGTTATTTATTTTCCAAACATAAGGTAGAGAGTACGTTATTGCAGCAGGCGTACTAAACCGCGGGATGGAATACAGTATGGAATCTCATTTCTTACGCGTTAAGCGGGAGAGAAAAGTTTATGGAAATCCATTTCTAACTTGTTATTTTCTTAATTTTCTGAAGCATCAGCCGATAGCTGTGGTGATTTTCATAATGGGTCAAACGATAAATGTTTTTACTCCAAATCCGCCATATAATATCGGCCTTTTCCGTATTTGGAACAATAATTCAAAAAAAGAACCATGTGACAATCGCGCGTGGGCGTATTTTTACTACAATTGAGTTTACAATTTCAATTTACTCGAGTGATTTTGAAGATTCTAAAACGATGATTTTCCTCGTAGGTGTAGTATAAAACAATGTATCACTAAATAAATAATGCTGGACAATTCACACAGTATTATCTAGCCCCAAGCTAAGCAGAGCTTGTGTTATGGATACTAGATAACTGATATACAATAATACGATACACAACATAGATAGATATTTTTATCATACATAGAAAACATCCAGAACGCCCTGGACAAATGTCTGCAGATCGTACAAACATTTGTCCCGAGGCGGGAATCGAACCCGCAACCTCCTGCGTCGCAGGCAGACCTTCGCCCGCTGCGCCACAGGGGTCGTCACTCGGGAGAAAGTGAAATTCTTACCTCGTGTGTTTTAAGGCCCAGGCTCAAATGACACTCTCGATAGGAATTGGGCAGTTTCTCGCCTAGATGTACAATGTTCTATTTTCACAGACGCAACGACGTCACCCACGCCCTCATAGGCGCACTGAAACGGTCAGAGGATACGAACAGCATTCGATACGGCATCAAGAAAGTGTACAAGCACGACGGGTACAAGTCACCGCATAAATACAACGATATTGCGTTGTTGGAGCTGGACAGAGTGTAAGTAAATAAATAATTCCATTTCCGGAAATAAATAATTCCATTAACGGAATAAAATAAATAAAATAAATAATGCTGGACAATTCACACAGCATTATCTAGCCCCAAGCTAAGCAGAGCTTGTGTTATGGGTACTAGATAACTGATATACATAATACAATACACTACATAATGTAGATAGATATTTTTTATTATACGTACATAGAAAACTGGATGTTTTCTATGTACTTATAATAAAAAATATACGCGCCCTGGACAAATGGCTGCTGATCGTACAAACATTTGTCCCGAGGCGGGAATCGAACCCGCAACCTCCTGCGTCGCAGGCGGACCTTCGCCCGCTGCGCCACAGAGGTCGTCAACAAAACAACTCTTAGATACACTGATATCTATTTCTTAAAAATCTACCGTCATCAGAAGGCAGAGTGCCCAGAATGCTAGCAGCATTGGCACGTTGAATGAAAAAAAAATAGTTATTTTGTAATGAGATATTGTATTAGGTACGTAAATGTAAAATTCCAATAGGAACACGAGAGATTCACTGAGTTAAATTTAAAAACCTCAACTCAAGGTTTTATTTTACCAGTTATGTCTGACATTATATATTGATCGAAAATACCTATGTCTAGTTTTAAGGTAAAAACACAAAAATATTGTTGGAACCAGCAATCTTCTCTGCCTCTAGGATAGGTACTGGTATAAAATAGATTACGATTGCTAATTATTTAATTATTTTGAAAAAATGTTTTTTTATGTCTTGCGGGACAAATATCAGTCCCTCGGGAACAAAATCCTGAGAAATCACCTCGGGATCATTTTCTATACAACTGCAAAAAAATCATCTAAATCGGTCCATAAATAACGGAAAAATCGACGGACATACATAAAACAAACATAAAACCTCGTTTTTTCGAAGTCTGAAATCAATTTATAATTCTTTATTGCACAAAATAGGTAAGTACTAGTAAAACATTTAGTAGGAAAAATAATGGCAAAGGCGAGCTTAACTCTAAAAAGAGTTCTCTTCCAGCAGATTATTGGGAGAGAGAGTCGAAGTTATAAAAGTGGGTAAATGTGCTTAAACAGAGGATACAAGATTTAATTTTAACCTACTTATTAAAGTTCTACATTATGTAGTGAATACACAACTTAAAAATTAGTCATTAAATAACCCGCCCCTGACCATTCCCGGTGCAAAGGTGCCCATAATGCTTGAAGCATCACCTCGCTGAAGCGACGGCAATCCTTTGCACCAAGAACGACCTGGAGCGGGAGTCTCCTGTCACTTCGTTATATAAATGAATAAATAAATAAATAATGCTGGACAATTCACACAGCATTATCTAGCCCCAAGCTAAGCAGAGCTTGTGTTATGGGTACTAGATAACTGATATACATAATACAATACACTACATTAGATAGATATTTTTTATTATACAAAGAAAAACATCCAGAACCCCTGAACAAATATCTGCAGATCGTACAAACATTTGTCCCGAGGCGGGAATCGAACCCGCAACTTCCTGCGTCGCAGGCGGACCTTCGCCCGCTGCGCCACAGAGGTCGTCGTATAGACTTCACTCTTATATAGAGTCACTTATTAAATTGACTACTACATAACAAAATACAATACATTAAATAGGTACTATAACCTGAAATGAATAATCCCCTACGCTTCCAAACTTTGTCAACATCTGCCTTACCAGATATGCTTTTTAGTGGTAGTACCATGGTATGGCTTAATCCAGGAATGGACTATAGCAACATTTGTCCACCTACAAATATGCGATTATGCTGACCAGCATTTTTTAATGTATTTACTAACGTATTTATATTCATTCTGTGATATTTTCTTTATGTTATTATCTAGAATCTTAATTTTGACAATGCCCCTTTACGGCAGCTCTAGTAATTAATTTTTAAAATTTATTCTGTTTAGTTTGATTATTGACAATGCCCACCTTCAGCAGATACCTATAGATATTAATTTCTTTGTTTTGTGTTACCTTACTTTATTTATTTAATTTGTCTTTTTAGTTATCTATTGACTTACTCGTAACCAAGTGTGCCTTGTGCTCCTAGGGCGAATAAATTTATGTGTATCAATAACCGATGAAATCAATATCCAAGAAATGAAACCGAGTTCAAGTACATAGTACAACATACATAGTATATACAATAATACATATATCTAATTTTTGCTACAGTAATTCGTAATTTTTTAATACCTTTTTTATTGTCTTGTTTCTACAACCTGTAATAAATAAATAATAATAAATAAATAATATTGGACAATTCACACAGCATTATCTAGCCCCAAGGTAAGCAGAGCTTGTGTTATGGGTACTAGATAACTGATATACTTAATACAATACACTAAATAGATAGATATTTTTTATTGTACATAGAAAACATCCATATATATAGTAATCCACATAATAGATAGTAATATAATAACTCTACTTACTCGATATGTATTTATATTATAGCAGCACGTACATTATGTTTATGTTGCCATCAAGTTTTGATCAAGCTTTAAGTAACCTCATAATATGAAAGTGATTGTCATGTGTTTTGTACGATAAATAAATAAATAAAAGTATGAGTATTCCAGTGTACCCCTGGACCACAGCACGGTACCCGCCTGCCTGCACACTGGGACCGTAGTGGACGAGAGTCGCGCCTCTGCCACCGGGTGGGGCGCCACCGTCTACAACACTAACTCCAACGCTGATATACTGCAGAAGGTGAGGTTATCTGCTAGTGACTTGTCTCTTAGAGCAATAGCGCACTAGCGGCTAGGCCGCAGCGGCCAGGTCGCGGCGGCCATCGAGATAGATACCTTAGTATAAAATCGCTACAGAGCACGCGCACCTGGGCGCGCGGCCAGCAGCTACACCGAGCCGCAGCGGGCAACGAGATCCGAACGACGCATTTGCGGCCCGTGTTCAGTCGCTGGCCGCGTTGCAAATCGCAACGTTTGCGGCCAAGGCCGCGCGTCTCAGCCGCGCGGCCAGGTCGCTAGTGCGCTATTGAGCAGCAGCGGGCAGCGAGATCCAAGCGACGCATTTGCGGCCCGTGTTCAGTCGCTGGCCGCGTTGCAAATCGCAACGTCTGCGGCCAGGCCGCGCGTCTCAGCCGCGCGGCCAGGTCGCTAGTGCGCTATTGCCCTTAGGCTATCTCTAGTGACTTCTTTCATAGAGTACCGTTAGTGATTTATCTATCAGAGTACCAGAGATGTAAAATATCTACTTTTGATGATTAAATTTCACAGTAAAAACATTAAAAATATAATAATAAATATACAGATATATTTCTATATCGATAGAGAATACGTAAAAAAATAATTAGCCTTTTTTATATACCCTATTGTAGCGCCACATTTGAAACGCGACACATATCACACCCGTTATACACCCCCCATTATACGCAAGTATATACAGCAAGGACACATTTTTAGTACTCGTAGTGTAAAAATGTTTCCTTGGTGTTCAGTTTTTTTACTTTAGCCGAAATGAAACTTTTTAGGACCTCATAAACTGTAATAAGATTGCAAAGTAAATACTTTGAATACTTTGCAATGAGGGCGACACCTTGCTTTTTTATAATAGCAAACTGCGCTATGTTTTGTTGGGCAGTTCTATCAGGCCCCGTTTAGAGGTATTATGTAAGTTTAATAAAAACAAAAAATAAGTTGAGTGACCTGTACATTGTTTGCAGATAGTTGGTCTGCAGTTAGCTCAATAGTTTCAATTGTAAATACTAGTTCCAATTTGTTTTTATTCTTTGATTGTAATTTTCTTTCTAGGAATTCCTTTTAGAAAATAAGTAAAAACTACAAAGCCTCAAGGTCTATTTCATTCCACTACCTGATGAGAATGATATAATAAATTATCGATAGCTTACATAAAAGTTATTCTATTGAAAGTATTTTCATTATTTTCACTAAGATTTTATTTTACAGGTGGTTCTAACAAAGTTCACGACTGAAGAATGCTCGAAGACGTACGAACCGAATCGTCACATGCTTCAAGGAGTTGACGAGAAGTCGCAGATTTGTTACGGAGATAAGACCAAGTCTAAGGATACTTGCCAGGTGATCTTAATCGTTAGATGTAGTATTATAGTTTAGGTTATTATTTGTAAATGCCGCTAATCAATATTCTTATTTTTAAAAAATCTTCAGTATCATCAGCCTATATTAGTCCACTGCAGGACATAATGCCTTAGTCATAATTAGATAGCCATAGTCATATAGCAGGTCTTTAGCTTGCCGCATCCAGCATCTGCCTGGAGTATTTCGCAGGTCGTCATCCCACCTAGCTGGGAGGCATCCTACACTACCTTTGTCCTCACTCAAGAACATGTTTACCACCCGTTGTCGGCCCTTCGCGAGATATGGCTCACTGCCACTTCAGATTGCTAATTCCGTGGTAGAAATAAACAAGGTATGCTACTCCGAGAAACAGCGGTCACGGGTTTTCCCAAGCGTATGTTATATCCGCTACGGTGGCTCTCAAACTTTTTAGATTTGGGAGATTCGAGATCTAGGTTTTAGGTTTTCCATGAAATTTTTCAAACTTAGTTTCCATAATTAGAGCAACGCTAAAATGAGCTCTACACATGGATAAATCAATTTTTCCCTTGAAATGAAATTTATCTAATCGCAGGAACATTTTTAAGCCACAGATTATCTTTTCGGGAATTTAAAGAACCTTATTTTACCGCCCTTCACACTTACTTACGGATAGAGTAACCGCCCATTTTATTTTAAAGATTTATCCGATCAAAAACGCGAGTGATTCACCGGCGTCATTAACAGTTTGATAGTCATCGGCAAATGAACGTAACCTCCCATTTTTGTGGCAATTGGACAGTGACGTAGGCTTGGGAAGATCTCGGAGTAGCATACCTTGTTTATTTTGTACCATGGCTAATTCCTTGAGCTACGTCGATAACTGGATGTGGCGGTCGTGGCGTCAGACCTTTCTAACTCAGCCCAGAGCCCATAGACCAGAGGAAAGACAGCAGCTCTCTTCTCATTTTTCTCATGTTAGATAGATAGATAGACTTTTATTGAGTACACACACAAACAGCACAATAAAAATAGTACATAACAAAAGCATAGTAACATTATATAAGGTAGGTACACATATTAGGTAGGTAAGCAGGTACTGAGTTATATAAATTATAAATTTAGAATACAAAGTAAAAACATAAAAAACGTCATTTAGTATAAAGTAGGCACCTACCCACTAATAGTGCACTCGCCATAATAACAATGATGGATTATATCGTCGATCACCAAAACGCTTGCCAACCGTGGTCATTAGGGCAAAACGACCTTGTTTGACATATAAGTGCGGTGATGGGGAATCTGCAGATCAACGCACCCTTACGAGAGTGTATCACTTATACTATTAACTCTTTCACGAAGTGGAAGCTTTATTTAGTTTTTTGGAAGGTCTTTTTAAACAGATGTATTTTTTAATAACGTCAGACTGAAACACAGTCGCACAATCACAAAAAACGCCAGCCATCTTCAAAAGCATTCTATCGCTAGACGTAAAATAATGCTGCTAAAAACGTGCCGTTTTTAGCGGTTTTCGAAAAAAGGGGAGGTTGAGAACTAAAGATCGGAGTTCGCACATTGGGTATTATTTGACGTCTAGCGGTAGAATGCTTTTTTATGTATATCTAGCTTCTGCCCGCGGCTTCACACGCGTTCTTTCTATGGAAACGTTTAATGGTAATTTCTATCCCATGGGAACTGATTTATGGGATAAAAAGTAGCCTCTGTTTGATTCCAGGCTTAGAGCTACACCGATGAAAAATTTCAGCTCAATCTGTTCAGTAGTTTTGGTGTGAAGACGTACCAAACATCCATCCATCTATCCATCCATCCAAACTTTCGCATTTATAATATTAGTGTGATGTGATGTGATGTGATGTGATTTTATGTTGTAGTGCCCAACAGGGTACATGGTAATGATCTCACTTAATTTTCAGAACACGATCTACACCATTACGCAATTGAATAAAAACACTACAATCAAATCAAAGAAATAAATTAGAACTAGTATTTACAACTGAAACAATTGAGCTAACTGCAGACAGTTTCAAACAATCTACAGGTAGCTCAACTGATCCATATCAATACTAGTAAGAAGCATCCCCGTTACGCTGGCTGCATTGCCCCGCTGTATGGCAATGCTGATGCGCTGCGCCAGATACTATCCAAGTCTCTCGGGTCACGCGTCGCTTCGACCAGACGCTCAGATATTTTTTTAAAAACCCGAAGAGCCTCGGTACCCCACGGACCTCGGGTCTCGACTCCAAGGGGAGCAAATGTATAGACTCTGTCGAGTCTTGCATATTTGCGCCTCTTGAGATCCTCGACCATTGATTTAAATGATTTCAATGATCTTTATTTTTACTTTACAGGGAGACAGTGGTGGTCCACTTCAAGTGAAAAACAAGAAGATAGTCTGCATGTACACTATTGTAGGTGTCACATCGTTCGGTCAAGCTTGCGGATGGATTGGCGTCCCTGGAATATACACCCGTGTATCCAACTACCTGCCTTGGATTGAAAGCATCGTGTGGCCTAATTAAACCGTAAACGACAAAAATCCATTATGGATTTTTCTGTTTAATAAGTTTAAAATAATGTTAAACGCTTATTCACAATAATAATCCTATCATTAATCAATTTTCGAGGACTTATTTATGTGTTCTGCTGGTCAATTTAAATGTATTCGAATCCCTTCATTTTACACTGTTTTCAAGTTTTGGGGGACAAATACTAAACCCACGGAAATATTTTTTACAGGATTATTGTTATACAATAGCGAAATAATTTATAAAATCGATCTACAACAATAATTGACGGAGAAATCGACGGACATACGTTCTGTTCTATTAGATAAGTCCTTAAATAAAAAATTCCATATCATATTGCAATGGAATTTTCTGTTTACATGTTTTTAATACGTTATAATCATATTTCAATAAATTATATAATAATAACTCTGTTTTATAATTAATTTTCATTTACTTTAAGTCATCTTACAAGCCTATAATAATACCCTGCAGGTCTGACTTAAATATTTAAGTCACTCGTTCGGACTATGTCCAGTAAAAACAGTATCCTGTTTAATAACACATATGGTTTAATGGAAGTGTTTTCACGTCATGCACACCGTTTTTGCTGGACTTTTTGCTTACGGGGAGCGGGGAGAGATGGAATTTTGAATTTTCTTAGGCGATCTATTAACCAATCGTTACTCTACCGCAAAAAATAGGATGTTAACTACTGTGTGTTAAGTGAACACACCTATGATTTTTGCGGTATCCAGTAAAAACCCAAATAATAGATTCAGGCGTTACTTTGCGGAAATTCATTATATAATAGCTATTAGGATAAAACAATATTTAGTAACAATTCCGCGCAAAATCATCTCTGATAAGCTCCAACCAAATGTAATCCGTGTGTACCGCCTGCCCTGGAAAGACCACACCAATTACAAAATGAAAAAAACAATTGATTGTCTGTAAAGTCGGTTTACTGACGATAGTTGAACGTGACAACGTCTTAAGAAAATACTGATGGAATGGTAGCATTTGATACTCGAACAAAACATGTAAATGTACTATAGTATAGCAGCTGTCCACGCAGACGCATCGCTCACTCAAGTAGGAGAGAGACGGATGTCGAGCGCTCTCGCTTGCACTTCAAGCCTTACATGGAACGCCTCAGAGCGAGGTAACGCCGCATGAGGAAACGCCGCATGACGTCATGTTTTTTCGTGCGTGCAGCCGGCTCTATCGAATTATAAGACGTTGTCACGTCAAAACCCGTTTTTGCAGAACTTCCGGAAAATTAGATAGGTGATACTTATACGGTACGTTTTCGTACAATGCCCCAAAATTAATAAATAGGCACATAAACTAAAGCCGAGAGCAATGGTTAGTCAACACTGCGTCTGACGATGACATACTGCTGTGCAAAAACAACAGCGAAAATGAATGGCGCTATAAAATCTAGGCTACGTTACACAGGGTGAGGAAGAATTTTGTTTTATTCTATAACTAGTTTCTGCTAGCGGCTTTGCACATGTTGTTTCTATGGGAACGTTCAAAGGTTACTTCTATCCCAAGGGAACAAAAGTTATACAATGTATTGTTTCAGGTGTAGCTACTACTGACTACCTACTTCTATCCAATTTCAGCCTTAACCGTTTAGTAGTTTCAGTTTGAATTATTAACAAACATAATGTACATACACCTATAAATCCATCCAGCCAAGCCATCCAAACAAGCCAAATAGTGTATTTCCCTACTTTAAACAAAGCTTGAGATTGAGACGGGAAGATTTGGATGAAAACCAAATGGGTAAAGGTAAATAAAAGGATTTCGAAAAAAGCCCTCACTTCGCGGCTGAAAAAAACCTTCTTTAATACCCAAAAAACACATAAGTAGGTACAAGGTACGTACACGTGGGTAGGTAGGTACATAATTTTAGGCAGATGACAACAACACAGACATATACTTGCTGGCCTCCCCAAATGAGCGTCGTAGCGTCTTATCTTCAGCAGCATCCAGCATCCGCCAGCAGTCTTTCGCAGATCAGATCTCTCGTCATCCCACCTGACCGGAGGGCGTCCTACGCCACGTTTGCCGAGTCGTAGTCTCCACTTAAGAACACGTTTAACCCGGCGGTTGTAGGTTCTTCGCGAGATATGGCCGGCCCACTGTCTCTTCAGCTTGCTAATACCTAGAGCTACGAGTACGTCAATAACTTTGGTCATCAATCGGTTATATTCTCTACGAATAGTTCTAGAAATGTGTAAAATAAATAAATGATTGATGTCGTGTAGTTCTTGAAAGGTATGAAATAAATGATAATTGATTATTATTATTGAATCCTTCATATCCTTCAGAAAAACTCCGCCCATGGCTCTTTCCATAGCTCGCTGAGCGACTTTCAACTGGTGGACCTCTGTAGGTAGGTACTACAAAATACCGAAAGTCGAAATACCGGAGAGTAGACTGTACTACGGAATACCGGAAGTCTAAATATCGGAGAACGCTATCCCGAAAGAACAGAAAACCGCAGAACGAAATACTGAAAGCACATGCGGCCGCTTAACGGAATAACATTTTATTCTGTGGCTGTGCCAATGATGTCCCAGATTGTCCCATTAATCCCAATCATGTCCCATGCCGCCAAAGATCTTTCTTCTTCTTTTATTTGTGGCTCTGCTCATGGTTTGACGCAATTCTGCCAATGTCAGTTTTCAATTGGACATTAGATTTAAAATTTGTAGAGGTTGAGTTTGTAAATAGAAAGAGAGAGAAAGAAATTTAATCTGAATCAAGTTCATTATTTACAAAAGCAAACATAAACAACCAAAGTAGCAACCAAAACAAAAATAAAAAGCTGAAAAGCTATTGAAAAAGCACTAAAATGAACTATCATCCTAAGTACCTATGTACGTACTCATAGGATCTTTGGCGGCATGTTCAACTATCAACTCAACCTTCAACTATCTTTGCATGTCGCTGACATTGACATAATGTATGAAAACTTCTGTCAAATTGTCAATGAAATGTCATGTTTATTATTATACCATGGAAATTAATTGCAATATAAATTAATTAAAATTTAATTGTTATTGAGAAGTTATAGAACATATGCCTTAGTTGCGCAATAATTTATTGTAATTCAATAAATTGTGTCTATAGTAGACCCTGTACTCATTCATAGAATCAAAGATCGTAAAAAAGACATTTCTAATTGATTTAACAAAAACTGATTACAATACCAGAGAACAGTTATTTTTTTAAACTATAGGAACTGCTGTATGACGACTTTATTAAGTGAGCGGGTAGTTTCATAATGTTTTTGCACCATGGCTGTTTCTGTAGAAACTTCTCACAATATGAAAACAAACGCCAAACTACTGCAGAACCAACTGTAGAACCATGTCACAGTAACAAACGCCAAAAGTGGTGTTTGTTACTATGACATGGTTCTACATATACACGCCAGTTGGAGTATTACCATTTAGGGCACCTATTTTAACGGCACCACATTTACGGCACCTATATTATTCCCAGTTAGGGCGCCCAAACAAAAGTAGTGTATAGTGATGGGGTTTTGATATAACTAACTGTAGAATAGAATAGAATTATTTATTCAGGTAAAAAACAACATTACATTTCGGTTAGAAGTGCCTTATAGCCTATAAATAAATAAAATAAATAAATATAAATAAATAATGCTGGACAATCCACACAACATCATCTTTATTTATTTATTTATAGCCTAACATAGGCTATAAATAAAGGGTTTAAAAACATAGGGTTTAACTCGACACAAAGTTCTCACCTGGCTCAATAGGAGGTATTAATAGGTATATTAATTGTAATACTTTGGTTGAGTACAACCTTTCCTTTTAAGCTACCTATTTTTAGAACAATTACAATAAAAAACTAGGACAATCCGATGAATATCGGGTGCCTGTTGAGGAATATAACTTTTAACAAAGCCAAGCCTTTTACAATGCTTGATACTAGATATAGGTATTCATACATCAATATAAAAGACAACCGTAGATATTTATGTAACTTTCGCAATATGATTTTGATATAAAATAAACGTAGGTACATAGTTTTCAAACTAGGTACTAGGTAGAAGCACTTACCTAGGTGTTTCTCTTTAACTGTGTGGTCTACATATAGATTATTTTATCTACCTATTATTTTATTCCATGGCTGTCCCAATGATGTCCCGGAACGTGCCATTAATCCCGTTTATGTCCCGTGCGGCTGACGTTGACGTATCGCGATGAAACGCGATGCGACGCGGAAAAACGGACGCGTTTGGGGAAAATAAATAAATTTCGGGAGTATACAGTGTGCAGCAAAAGTGGAGGATAAAGCTGTAATTCTACTAATCACACTAATATTATAAATGCGAAAGTTTGGATGGATAGATGGATGGATGTTTGTTATTTCTTCACGCCAAAACTACTGAACGGCTGTAATTTTGCATACAGATAATTCTAGGCCTGAAATAAAACATAGGCTACTTTTTATCCCATAAATTAGTTCCCATGGGATAGAAATCACCTTTAAACTTTTATAAAAACAACGCGTGCGAAGCCGCGGGCATAAACAAGTATTATTATAAAGCTGAAAATTTGTGAAATCTGAATTTTTGTTACCTAGGATCTCCAAAACTACTGAACAGATCAAGTTGAAATTTGACGTACGTTTAGAGCAAAGCTGAACTCAGATAATAGGGTACTTATTATATCGAAATATTACGAAATGTTATTATACCGGGCAGCAGCGCCCCTTGCAGAACGATTCTACCACCGAACTGCGATCCCCAACCCGCATGCCCAGCGTGGGGATTATGGGCATTAACCCCATGAGATAAAAGCCAACAAGGCGCTTATCAGGGGGAGGCCTGCGTCCAGCAGTGGACCAATACAGGCTGTTGAGGTTGAGGTTGAGGTATTATACCGAAAATACGCGGACAAAGCCGCGGGTAGAAGCTAGTGTGTCATAAAACGGTTCTTACTAAATGCTAGGGTAGGTTAGTATTAATAATTTGACGACCGAGATGTGGCGGATTGTGTGATTGATTCCCGTCGCGGGACTTATTTATGTTTGTATGATCTGCAATATTTAAAACACTAGTTTCGGATTTAGGTGTTGGTTGTCTGAGGTAACTATGTGTTATTTATTATTAGATGACTTTAAAAAAAATAGAATACCTTTTTGGCATCAGCTCTGCTCTCTCTGGGGTACCCTACCTCGTTATTGTGTGAAGAGGATAGGCATAGGATTTCGCGTTCACAGGAGCGGGACAGAGCAAAGCGGCGTAAGCCCAAAAATCAAGTTTTTAGTAGTTATTTGCTCCCCACAAACATTAGAATAGTTATTTGAAAAAAAGGCAACATATAAATGTTCTTTATACTTAGCTCAATTACTATGCTTAATCTCAAGATCGTATCATCTGTATTTATTGAGAAATTAGGGTTTTAGTAAAAAATTAGAGGTAATTTTGCGATTTTTTTCTATCGAGAAAATTTAATGGAATCGTGTTTTCGAAACATATGATCGATAGAATAAGTCCTGAACTTTACCATATATATTATTTCAAAGTTAAATATTCATTAGTTTGGAAGATATGGAGGTCCGACGGAGTTGAAAATAAGCAATTTGAGGGTAGGTACCCCCTTAATTTGGTGATAGCTAATGGTAATGAATGACAGTAGATTATATTTATCTATTGTGCTAATGATGCTACCCGAAACGTATGAGTAGCATTGTTTTTGTTTTGACGTGACAACGTCTTATAATTCGATAGAGCCGGCTGCACGCTCGAAAAAACATGACGTCATGCGGCGTTACCTCGCTCTGAGGCGTTCCATGTAAGGCTTGAAGAGCAAGCGAGAGCGCTCGACATCCGTCTCTCTCCTACTTGAGTGAGCGATGCGTCTGCGTGCGTGGACAGCTGCTATACTATAGTACATTTACATGTTTTGATCGAGTATCAAATGCTACCATTCCATCAGTATTTTCTTAAGACGTTGTCACGTTCAACTATCGTCAGTAAACCGACTTTACAGACAACCAATTTTTTATGTTTCAAAGGGGTACATTAAACTTTGTACTTACCTGCAATCGGTTTTGGAATCCAAGATATTTATGTGAACAGAGACATTTATGAATGATAATTTACCGAAAACTGAAAACAATAACAGAAATAACAGGTAAAAACTAGGTAGGTACCTAACCACTAAAACCAAATTTCGTACTTAAATAAAATAAAACATTAAGTGCGAGTCGGACTCGCGCACTGAGGGTTCCGTTTAGTTGTAAGACCTTGTTTCTTGCCAAATATTATGACTCTAGGTCAACATGAAGTAGCTACAGTGTATACTTTGGTCGAGGGAAGGAATCAAAACTTATTTTATGTAGTTAATAAACTACAAATTTGTGGTTTTCAGATTTTTTCCTTTATTTTTACTATAAGGCCTTGCTTCTTGCCAAATTTCGTAATTCTATGTCAACGGGAAGTACCCTATAGGTTTTGGTCCATGGCGAGCATTAAAAGTAATTTTTTTAGTGAATAAATTACAAATTTATGTTTTTCTGATTTTTCTCTTTACTTGTGCTATAAGACCTTGCTGCTCACCAAATTTCATAGTTCTAGGCCTACGGGAAGTACCTTATAGGTTTTGGGTGCATGTGATTCCCTTGGAAATTTCAAAATTTTCGGACATAAATGGCTGTAACTTTTGATTGCGTTGACTTTGAAGTTTTATTTATATCGCGGCTTCAAGAGGTTACGGACTTCAGTATTTGACGTTAATTTCAACTCGATACGTCCACGCGTTCCTGAGAAAAGAGGGTTGACAGACGGACAGACGGACAACAAAGTGATCCTATAAGGGTTCCTTTTTTCCTTTCGAGGTACGGAACCCTAAAAAACACAAATAAGGTTTGTAGTTAACCTGCTTCTGTAATGCTTCTGTAATGCTAATGAAACCTAAGTTTGTTTGTAGTGGATAATCTTCTGAATAAGAAAATATAGAAAAAAATCCTACACAAAGAAAAATTTATACCAACTAAATGAATCACTAAAGAATCACTAGGTACTAAAACTCGACATGTCACAATATTAATTAACTCCATAACAATACAAATATCATCAATAAACGAAAGGCAGTAAACTTACGTTCCTACACCCTTCTCGCTCTTACAAAGGCCCTTATTCGCAACTGGCTTCTGCTCGTGACTTCGCACATCTTTCCCTAAAATATAATCTCGCTTGCCCTGGGGAATAAAGTCGTAGCAAAATCTATTTTTGTCACTTGTCATATCTGTCTCATAGCTAAATTTTATAGAGATCCGTCCAGCCATTTGAAACGGTGCGATTTGTTTTTTTTTTTCAAAAAATAAATTGAAATCCGCGGAATTATTGCGTACTGGACAAAAAAATAACATTTTATAGAACTACCTCGGGATCATTTTTCAATAATCATCAAACTCGGTTTACAATCAATCGGCGAAAAGATCGAGTAACAAACATTATAAGATAAAAAAATACAACCGAATTGAGAACCTGGCACCTTATTAAATGTCGTCGGTAGAAAATACAGACATAAGTAATTTCTCAATATAATATTAGTGGAATATTTCCATACCAATAACCAGTAATTCATAACGCACTGTTCAATGAAAAATGAACTCTCCACCTCAAGCTTAAAGTTCAACAATTTGACAGTCCAAAACGCAGCGCGCCGCGTTATGTGTATGTTTTCTGAATAAGGGACGCTTGTGTGCGTGTGAGCCCTTTGTTGTAACACGAAACCCTGTGAAAGCATCTACGTTTGTGTGCGTGTACAGGTATTATGATTGGGGATCCCAGCTCGGGAAACTTCCCGACGGCTTGAGACTATATTTCCTGATAGTATGTTTTTTGTATGAATAGCAAATATAATTAGAAAATAATTTAAGTGTACCTAATTAGCTAGATATGAGAAAAAATATAATGTTTACTGGTCATTTAATTTGAATGAATTAATGGGTCAAGTTTTCGATTTTTGGAACTTTCTATAAAAATACGTATTGTTTAGTTACTGAGTTTTTAATTTACCATAAAACTAAATGTTATGGTAGTAACTGAGGTTTCGTTCAATAATCTTTTTACGGTAAATTACCATGATAATACAAATAATGCTGGAATATCCTCATAATTATCTAGCCCCAATATAGTCATTGGATTTTGCTTATATTTTTTTAATGCGGGTAAGCTTTGACAAACGTTGGAAAAATTAAAAATATTTCGAAACGATACTATTAAAAACTTAATGGGCATGTTATGCCGATATTGTGCCAACTCACTTAGAGTATGATATGGAGAGGGATGAATATTGATTGATCACTTCAAATGACCTTATAAATAAATATGAAACATCGCGCATGTTAAAAAAAAATTATAGATGTTTCAAATACTTGACTAGAATACACACAGACGACAGCTAAACTAGAAAATTTATAATATAATAATACAAGAATCTCTCAAACTCAAAGTATCATTCCAGAACTTAACAAAAACCTTCGATACCACGAACATAATAAAACACATTTCCCATAATCTGGGAGAAAGTCCTCGCGAGTTTCCAAATACCCCGCTGGCAACACAGAGGACAACGACTGGGTCCCACAAAAATTCCTCCGTAGTCCGCGTTCACCCTTCGTCGACGGCGCGCCCTGTGTCTGTGTTGCCAGTGCTATATCAATTTACTCAGTGTTTCAATTAAAATTGTTGCCATTATTGCGTGCTGTGTTTTTATTGTGCTATAATACTCTGTGAAATTATTGTTCGTGTTTTAAGGTGAGTCTAGTTCTGTATTTTAAAGAGATATTGCTAAAGATCAAGAGACTATTTAATTTCGTGTTTATTTCACCCGACATCGTCTTAAGTCGGGTTTGCGTTTGTTATTTACCTATTATAGGTAATAAGTAGTATTTTGTATTATCTATCGATTTCGTTATAATTTATTTTATAACTGTACAATTTAATACTGTATTTAATTATTTATGTACTGTATTTAATTTATTACTGTAGAGTATCTAGGAAATTGTATATTTTTCATTTTTTTCTTATACTCACCACTTTTTTGCTTTGAATGAAAAAATGCTTTCTTGACCATTTTACCTACAAAACTGACTTTGATTCGATGCAAAAAGCTACAAAATTAAAAGCTTCAACGCATTTTACTTTTAATTTCATAAAAGAAAATTCGAATCTCTCTTCCACTTCGAATTTGATTCAGAATAAATATTGTCTTATTAATACTGAATATTAGGATGTTAAGAATAATATTAAAAATGCAACAAAAATAACCTTATACGACAAAACCTAATTCGTCAATTCGCCAATTTGTTTACAGTGAAATCAAATATGCAAGTTATTTATTTATTTTATTTATTTATAAAATATATAGTTTAATAGATCGATAGAATATTATACTGTATTGCACAGACGTTGTACAATGTACATGGGCAAGCATAATGTCAGATAGCATTCTCTACCTTCTAACCTTTGGGTAGTGTGGACAACAATTTAGTATAGTGCTAGATTACAAAATTTACAGAAAAACAAGACAAATAAAAATAATAAGTACAGTTAACAATTCGTGTCTTTAACATTAACATAAATAAATACACATTAAACATTTTTTTTTATATTTCTTGTTCCTCTAACTTAATCAGAGACTTTTGCAATCTTATTATAAAATATAAACGTTTTTCAATTAATCTTATGTCTATTGTTTATATCTACATTATTATTTTCTAACTACTTTACATATGTATGCTATACTATATATTTTAATATATATATATAAAACATATTTTATCTATCTGTTTCTTAAAATTACTTTCTTCGCGATCTTAATACAATAATTTAGAAACTTGGGGCGCAGAAACTTGTCATTTAGTAAATTGGTGCATGTAATTTGTACATCCAGTTCGTTCTCAATAATAAACCTTTCGTGACCAAACACAGGGCAATCAAAAAGAATATGTTGCACGGTTTCTTCTGTGCCGGGTCACATTAAACATATTAAAATATATAAACACTAGTCACATTAGTAGTAGATACGAACACAATAAAATAAAATAACAATATATTTTTATAAATATACGATAGTACAAGAACAAACAAGTGTTTATTATTTAAAACAACCACAACTTCTTTGACAAAACCTACCTCGATCGTTCTAAATCTTAGTATTTTTATTCATAAAGAAAATTACGATCAAACAATAGAAATAAATTAGAACTAGTATTTACAATGGAAACAATTGAGCTAACTGCAGACTGTTGCAAAAAATCTACAGGTAGCTCATCTAATCCATATCAATACCAGTCGTCGCTGGCCGCATTGCCCCGCTGTATGGCAATGCTGATGCGCTGTGCCAGATACTCACCAGCTCTCGGGTCACGCGTCGCTTCGACCAGACGCTCAGATATTTTTATAATAATCTTAGTAAATCCAAACTTGTTTCAAATCAACATCTTTCCAATTAGCTTTGGCTAATTATTTTTCGTTCATTAAAATCAATAACCTGTTCTGTCAGCTAATTTAGCCGTTTAAAACTATAAGCCTACAAAAAACTTCATTAAACCTACGCAAAATAAAACAACAAATAGATAATTGCTTATCATAATAATGTTATTAATGTGAAAGTTTGTATGTATGTTTGATAGTCCTTCACGCTAGAATTTGATTGGATCCGGCTTGCAAAAATAGTATTTACTAGCACCCGGTCCCGGCTTTAAATAAATAAATAATGCTGGACAATTCACACAGCATTATCTAGCCCCAAGGTAAGCAGAGCTTGTGTTATGGGTACTAGATAACTGATATACTTAATAATATACGAGTACACAGATAGATATTTATAGGCTTTGCAACTGTGTTACTGAGGGATAATGTAGTATTCTAATAAAAACCACATATCATGCACATAACTAACCAATACAAACCAACATTGGTTTAAGAGTACAATATTTCCTAATCTATGTTTTCTTTTATATATAAATAAAGCTCTAAGATAAAAAAAGTACTGAAAGATTTTTTTGAAATCGGTCTAGTAGTTTTTGAGTTTATTCGTTACAAACATACAAATCTTTTCTCTTTACAATAATAGTGTAGATAGAATATGGATCAGTTGAGCTATCTGTAGATTTTTTACAACAGTCTGCAGGTAGCTCAATAGTTTCAATTATAAATAGGTACTAGTTTAAATTTATTTGTATTATTTGATTGTAATTTTGTTTGTGAATAAAGTATTACTAGTGAAGGTAGATAGAATTCGACCTGTAAAAATTCAAAGCATATAAAATTGTTCTAAACTAAGAAAATAGGTACAAAGCCACGAGCAGAAAATAAAGCAAAAATAGAGCTTTTTCGTAATTGACGATTTGATAACATGGAAACGATTATTTTGTGAGTTCAAATTTATTAAGCTACTTCTTAATTAGTGATTTGAATGTTGGGAAATAATTTTACTTAGCAAAACTTAGTATTTTTAGACCTGTCAATGACGTCACGAAAACATTTTTGTGGTCTGGTATTTTAACTTATTAGAAAAAAACCTGTACTTAAAGAAAAAAAAACTTTACATTTTTTTTTTATTTATTACTACTCAGCATGATAGACATGGCATGATGTATGGTAGTAAAAGGGTTCTTTTTGACTACGGACTACGGAACCTTAAAAGGGTTAGTAAGGGAAACCTTACACCTTATTAGTGAAGGGGCTTGGAGGAGTCAGTGTAAGATTTCATATCAGTTTTAAGGGGTAAGCAAAACTATACCAAATACTCAAGAGTCTTTATAGAGAGATTTCTATCCCATGGGAATTGATTTATGGGATAAAAAGTAGCGTATGTTTGATTCCAGGATTACAATTACTTGTTCGCAAAATTTCAGCCCGATCGCAAGGATCAGACAGAAAGTAGTTTTGGCGTGAAGAGGTAACAAACATCCATCCATCCAAACTTTCGCATTTATAATATTAACTAGCTGCGCCCCGCGGCTTCGCCCCCGTGGAAATTAATGTTTCCAACTTTATAAATTTTTTCTTCATAAGAACCTTCTCCTGACAATAACAAACACAACAAAAAAAATTAGCGAAATCGGTCCAGCCATTCACGCGTGATGCCGTGACCAAGGAAAACGGGTTTCATTTTTATATTTAAAGATGTGATGTCAAATACAAAAAAAATATTAAAATAATTTGAGGGTGACAAAGTTACACTAGATTTCTACGATGACAAGTGACATTTTCACACCAACCCAAAATTACATACTTTTAGAGCAAAGATGTAAAAAATTATAAATTTCCACATACACGATGGATTTCTAGAAAACTTTCAATTTCAAATACTTACTCCATCATGTGAAAGTCGAGGCTATCCAGCTCCTCGACAACACGGACATAGTGAAAAGGCTCAAAAGAACTAAACCTTTTGAGTTAGTGTAGTGATAGTACCCTACCTCGTTATTGTGTGAAGAGGATAGGCATAGGATTTCGCGTTCACAGGAGCGGGACAGAGCAAAGCGGCGTAAGCCCAAAAATCAAGTTTTTAGTAGTTATTTGCTCCCCACAAACATTAGAATAGTTAATTGAAAAAAAGGCAACATATAAAATGTTCTTTATACTTAGCTCAATTACTATGCTTAATCTCAAGATCGTATCATCTGTATTTATTGAGAAATTAGGGTTTTAGTAAAAAATTTGAGGTAACTTTGCGATTTTTTTCTATCGAGAAAATTTTATGGAATCGTGTTTTCGAAACATATGATCGATAGAATAAGTCCTGAACTTTACATATATAAATTTCAAAGTTAAATATTCAGTAGTTTGGAAGATATGGAGGTCCGACGGAGTTGAAAATAAGCAATTTGAGGGTAGGTACCCCCTTAAAGTGCATAAGTGCTATCACCCATTACTCAAACCTATGGCTAGATTGTAATGTTATTCTAGTGCATTTAAATATGTATGCTAGATTATAGTAAAAAAATTACTCCATTGACAGTTCATGTATTCGATTCCTGCGACCTAAAGATCTCTTATCCCATCAATTACGCTCAATGCGGGCACTCAAGATGAAATAAGTACCTACATCTTGAGCTCAATAATGTACCTATATTTAGACACGAACTGTTCAATAGGCATTAATGCATTAATAATATCTAAAGGATAACGAGCAGTCGATCGCGTCGTTCATCATCATCAACATCATGAGCCTATATTAGTCTACAGCTGGACATAGGCCTTCCCTAATGAGCGTCATAGCGCCCTGTTTTCAGCTTGCCGCATCCAGCATCTCCCTGCAGTCTTTCGCATCGTCATCCCACCTGGCCGGAGGGCGTCCCACGTTTGCCGAGTCGTGGTCACCACTCAAGAACACGTTTACCCCAGAGGTTGTCGGTTCTTCGCGAGATATGGCCGGCCCACTGCCACTTCAGCTTGCTAATTCTTTGAGCTATGTCGTTAACTTTGGTTCTCTGTCGGATGTATTCGTTACGAATCCTATCCTTCAGAGAGACTCCGAGCATAGCTCTTTCCATAGCTCGCTGAGCGACTTTGATGGCTGGTGGACCAGCCCTACCGTGAGTGTCCACGTCTCAGCTCCGTAGGTCATGACGGGTAGGATCGCGTCGTTCATTGGATAAGAAAACGCTCGCCACTGTGTCGGATGAGCAGGATAGTATCCTGCTCATCCGACACAGTGGGAACTTAAGTTATTGGCTTGTATCCTGTATCCTGAGGATACAGGATACAAGCCAATAACTTAAGTTCCCAGCTTCGTACGCGTTTTTTCGGGATAAAAAGTAGCCCATGTTTGATTCCAGGATCAAAATTACTAGGTAAAATTGCAGCCCGATCAGTTCAGTAGTTTTGGCGTAAAGAGGAACAAACATCCATCCATCCATATATCATAATAAATTATCGTAATAAATTATTTACTACTAGCTGCATTCTTACTACCCGTTGTCCTATCACCCGTTTTCACGTAGGAATGAAGCATTTTCCCGCGGTAAAAAGTAGCCAATGTTCATCAGGAATAATGTGGGATTCTAATGGTAAAAGAATTTTTCAAATCGGTCCAGTAGTTTCAAAGCCTATTCAGTACAAACAAATAAACAATCAAATCTTTCCTCTTTAAAATACTATATTAGTATTAGATATTAGTATTCGTATAGATTTAATAATAGAATACAATATAAGGTACACTACTTTTATCGTAAGCATCACTGGGCCTCATACTGAAATAGTTTAGGCAGAATATCAGCGCTTATCTTATCATGTCACTATATTTTATGAAAACTTGTTGTACACTCATAGAAATATCCATCGGTTCCCTAAAAATAGGGATAAACATAATTTTAATACCAGAAATAAACATAAGCTCGCTGTGCCCACAACTATGCTACACAAAATTAATGTATCTTTTAAAGGGCAATGTATACGCTTCTACAACAAAACTCCTAGTGAGTTGCAAAAATTATCAGTAAATAAATTCAAACAAATTGTCAAAATCTTACTGTGCAAAAAGGCTTACTATAAACTATCAGATTATCTAGAGGATAAAAAGCTTGGGACGGGTTTTGCTCCAACTCGAAAAATAACAACTATGTACTATAACAACAGGCCAAAGATTTCTTCGTCGCTTCTTTAGTCTACATACCGAAGCGACAGATATCAAAAATATTACTTTATTTCCAAGTCAGTGTTTAGTTTTATAATTTGACCTTTTATAAGTGTAGGTACATCTATTGTATTTATGGAAATAAAGAGTTTTTGATGTTTGATTTTGATCTATCAAAAATATTTTGCGTATTTTTCCTCGTAGTAGTAACCTTTGTTTTCAAAATGTTTACTTACATCGATCTAAGTAAAAAAGGGGAGATGAGATACTAGCTTCTCTAAAGTGGAAGGCTCGAATTATGTGTAATTAGGTCCACCTACCTCAGTCATTATGATGTCCTCCCAGCCGAATTTCGACCACGGCGGCCAATCTCATCGGAGACTAGCCGAATGCGCAGGACATATTATAGTGCACAAGTCTGTGCGCAAACAGAGGTGCACTCTCTCAGAGGTACCTCACTCCATAAACCGATGGGACGGCAAACCGACAGGACTGGGGAGAGGTCAAGCGCACGACAAACGGCTTAGCGTGCTTTCCAAGGCACGGGGGTGTAACACCGCCAACTTCCTGACTACGGGCTGCAACTGTGATTTTTTCTTGCTAGAAAAACCCCAATAACTACTATTGGCCTGACCCGGGATTTGAACCCAGGACCTCAAAATCAGCGGTTGAACAAACTGACCGCTAGACCAACGAGGCAGTCCCCGAGAGTACTTCAATCACAGTTGGACCGGCGTTCATGTTACACGTGCTTGTTACGACGTACTTTAGTGTGATTTATTGAATAAAAGACTACAGCAACGCTGTGTTAGATAGATAGATAGATAGAAAACACTTTATTATACCACACAAATACAGGAAACAATACAGAGAAAAGCTTATAAAAAAAGGAAGTATAAAGGGCGGCCTTATCGCTGAAAGCGATCTCTTCCAGGCAACCTTGGGCTGGACTGAGTTTGTGCTGTGTTTGTTCATTATTAATTATTGCACAAGATTGGAAATCTAACTGTGGCCGAGTATTTGCGTGTAGTTGTAACACGGGCCAGTTGTTGAGTAAGCGCTGGGAGAACGTACTATATCTACAGATTTTACTAAGATCTATGTTATATTATGACTATCCTACTAATATTATAAAGCCGAAAGTTAGTGAATTCTGAATTTTTGTTACCTAGGATCTCCAAAACTACTGAACAGATCAAGATGAAATTTGGCGTATGTTTAGAGCAAATCCTAACTTAGATAATACTGCTGGCTACTTATTATAGGTACCGAAATTGCGCGTGCGAAGCCGCGGGCAGAAGCTAGTATTATATAGATTATGGCGTATGTTTAGAGCAAAGCTTAACTTAGACATTAAGCTACTTATTATACCGATAATACGCATGCGAAGCCGCGGGTAGAAGTTAGTAATATTATACAGACGAAAGTTTGTGAAATCTGAATTTTTGTTACCTAGGATCTCCAAAACTACTGAACAGATCAAGATGAAATTTGGCGTATGTTTAGAGCAAAGCTTAACTTAGACAATACGCTACCAAATATACCGAAAATACGCGTGCGAAGCCGCGGGCGAAGCTAGTTATGTATAATAAAGACCATTTAGGATATTTTGAATCTATTCACTTCTAATATTTTATGAAACGTGACTCACAGTCACACACACATAAGTTACGATAGTTATTGAAGGATTAAAAATATCGGTATCGGACACCGACCGTCAAACGAAAGAGTTCTTTTGAAGTAAATAGAGCAACGAGTTCTATAGAATTCAATGAATTCGATGAATGCTGGACTGAAGTTAAGCCGATCGTTTCTGGGAGTTAGTTTTAATCTGATTTGAGTGGAATTCTTCCACTTGGACGAGTCCACGTGTTATGTTACATGGTATAAAAAGTTAAAAAGTTATTTTATCTACATATACAGGGTGCCACAAAAAGGGTGTACTGAGCCGAAAGGGTGATTCTGGACATCCAGAGGGTCAACATTTGGATTACGATTTTTTCTTCATTTTCGTATTTTTTACGTTGGGAATTATGTAGTTTTAATCTGATTTGATTGGAATTCTTCTACTTGGAAGAGTCCACGTGTTATGTTCCGTACGTGGTACAAAAAATTCAAAAGCTCTTGCTTAAACTTATTTTATCTACATAGACAGGGTGCCACAGAAAGGGTGTACTGAGCCGAAAGAGGTATAATTCTGGACATCCAAGGGTTCAACGATTTTTCTTCATACTCGTGTTTTTACTTATTTTCTTACATTATTTTCATTGTTTTTAAATTACAAAGGATTTGCATTGTTCTTTTGTAATGATTTCATGACAAAACACTGATTTTACTTGCAAAAACATTTGTGTAATATTTTGTAATGTTATACATAATAATGCAAGAAAGCGTGTAAAGAACACGAATAGGAAGAACAAAAACTAAATTTTTCGCAATTATAAAAAAAAAATGCAATTAAAAAAATCGTTACCCTAGTCCAAAATCATCTCATCTCCTTTCGGCCTTCAAGATTGGAAACTATCGCCTACTTTTTCATCATATTGCCAAAGTTGTCTGGTAGAAATCACTCTTGAGTGAGAAACACAACAATTGAATAAATAATAATAATAATAAATAATGCGGGACAATTCACACAGCATTATCTAGCCCCAAGCTGAGCAGAGCTTGTGTTATGGGTACTAGATAACTGATATACTTAATACAATACACTACATAGATAGATTTTTTTTATTATACATACAAAACATAAAACATCCAGAACGCCCTGGACAATTGTCTGCAGATCGTACAAACATTTGTCCCGAGGCGGGAATCGAACCCGCAACCTCCTGCGTCGCAGGCGGACCTTCGCCCGCTGCGCCACAGACGTCGTCGTCGCAGACATGCATCTTTATTCACAAAGAAAATTACAATCAACTAATAGAAATAAATAAGAACTAGTATTAACAATTGAAACAATTGAGCTAACTGCAGACTGTTGCAAACAGTCTACAGGTAGCTCAACTGATCCATATCAATACCAGTCGTCGCGTCCCCGCTACGCTGCATTGCCAGTTTTGGAGATCCTAGGTAACAAAAATTTCACATTTCACAAACTTTCGCATTTATTTATAATATAAACGTATAGGATAGGATAAATAGATAGATAGATAGACTTTTATTGAGTACACACACAAACAGCACAGGAAAAATAGAATTATATAATAATAATAATTTATATAATAATTAAATGACAACACAAGACGATTGACCAATATACAAAATATCGGTATTCAAAATATACATATGTTGAGAGTATGGCCAGTATGGCATGCAGATCTAAATTAACAAACAGTTATTAACAGTTATAACAGGCGCAAACATGCAGGTCTCGAGAGAGCCTACACATTTGCTCCCCTTGGAGTCGAGACCCTGGGTCCGTGGGGTACCGAGGCTTTTCGGGTTTTTTTTAACTTATCTGAGCGTCTGGTCGAAGCGACGCGTGACCCGAGAGCTGGTGAGTATCTGGCACAGCGCATCAGCATTGCCATACAGCGTGGCAATGCAGCCAGCGTCTTGGGGACGCTTCCTACTGGTATTGATATGGATCAGTTGAGCTACCGTTTGCAACAGTCTGCAGTTAGCTCAATTGTTTCAATTGTAAATACTAGAATAATTTCTTTGTGAATAAAGGCTATTGTCCCATTAAAAAATAAAACAAACAGTCATTTAGGTAAACTTCATGCAGAAGTTCTTTTCAAAACTAAAATCATTCGTATCCGAGATAGTGTAGTGAACAACATAATAATTAATGAGGTACCTACTTCCACCTCTATGGGTATTATTATAGGAAGAGATCCCAATAAAAATCTCACGCAACCATAAAATAAAATATCACCATTAAATATTAAATACCGTGGGAAAACAAACATTAAAGCATAAAATATAAATGATTCCGATAATTTCTTATCTTCAATCATAACCATAACTTGATAATTTAAGGTGGTGACGTGATAGATAACGATTTGAGGTTAATGTAACGTTAAATCCAGATTGTCAATATGACAAGATGATTTATGATTATGATTGATTTACTAAAGAGTTTTGGTTTTACGAGTACGTATGGATTTTGAAAATCAACAGAACACACATTACTTTCTTCCAAAATAGAAGCGAAGGAATCGAATTTCCTTAATTCGTTTTTGAATAGTGTAGAACTTCGTTATTACCTCGTTTATTTATTTACTAGCTGCGCCCCGCGGCTTCGCCCCCGTGGAAATTTATGTTTCCAACTTTCTTAATTTTTTCTTTCATAAGAACCTTCTCCTGACAATAACAAACACAACAAAGAAAGAATTAGCGAAATCGGTCCAGGCGTTGTTGAGTTATGCGCTTACCAACACATTTTGCGATTCATTAGATTTATTTAAAACTTTATTGCACTGAGGTACAAAGGGTGGGCTTAATGCCGAGGCATTTTCTACCTGCCAACCAAAAACACATGTTTTTACAGGGGGTTGGCGTGCTAATATATAATTTATTACATATAGATAACTAATTATTATTTATTATATATTATAACTATTTTATATAAATACATACATAACTAAAAAGAAAAAACCTACTAAAGCATAAGCATAGCATCAACTATCAACGAGAAAACATTCGTTGGTAAATATGGAGATCTATATGCCTCTCTATATGATCTATACGGCCATTCATGTTAGATATACCCATTTATTACATAATTAGCTTTAAGTTTCCTTTTTGTATAATATTGAAGTGTGCCTAAATGTAATGTGTTTTCTAGTAAAGATGTATTGTAACAGAAACGAACCCACAACCTCCTATATTATTTGATTTCTTAGAAATTACCCTGATTGCTTGCGCACTATTAAAACAAAAACCTTACGAAATTAAAATTCTTCCAGGACATACTATTGATAGTATGTCCTGGAAGAATTTTAATTTCGTAAAAATCGTTAGTTAACTAACGATTTTTTTTATTGACAAATTAACAATATTCCGCAACATTTTCAACGCATTAAAACCTAAAAAAAGTTTTAAAATTTTGGACTTTACTGCATTTGCCATCTGTTACCGTCCCGTCTAGACAGGAAGGAAGAAGAATCTAGAGAAAATCTGCTTCATATCGAGTTATTTTGCGAAAACGCTGACGTAGGAAATCAATTTAGCCTTTAGCTTCTGTCCGCGGCTTTGCTCGTGTAGTCCTTATTCGGATACAACTAAAAACTTTGGCGCTCCATTTCACTGACTTAATTATTACTTACCTAGTAGTTTTGGTTTGGTTTTTACATTTACTCAAATTATTAATACAATATTTTTTTTACATTGTAAATCTATACTAATATTATAAACAGGAAAGATTTGTTTGTTTGTTTGTATTGAATAGGCTCCGAAACTACTGGACCGATTTGAAAAATCCTTCACCGTTAGGAAGCTTACTTTTTAGAGGTTTTTTACCTAGGCTATATTTTATCCCGGAATTTCCATGGGAACGGGAACTACGCGGGTGAAACCACGAGGCGATCGTCTAGTTATTAATATTTTTTTTATATAATTTTTCTTATTGACTGCATGACTTGTAAATATTTGCTTATTGCAATAAAATGTCTTTCTGTTTATCTATCTGGTAGGAAGTTAGTTGTTATTTCAAAAAGCTTTTTATAAAGTTTGCAGTCATGAATCTACTGGTTTGATTCTAAAGATTATTTCGCAAAAAGGTTACCGTATTTCAGTATTTTAAGATACCTACCTGCCACTTGCGCAGGGCAGCGGTAAGGTACTTACTTAGTAACATTAATAATAACTTATCTACTTCCTTAATAACTAGGGAAAACTAAGGTCAGAGAACCAGTTTCATAAAGTGCCTTCATCGAAATCTATTTATTTTCAATAAAATAAACCTCATAAATGTATGAACAATAAAATAGAACACTAATATTAGAAATGCGAAAATTTGGATCGATAGATGGATGGATGGATGGATTTAAGTTCTACCTGTGACCCTGTGATGGATGGATAATGCTTGAGGTGACAATTCACGCCAAAACTACTGAACAGATCGGGCTGAAATTTTACATACAGCGAATTCTAATCCTGGAATCAAACATAGGCTTAACATACTTCTTATCCCATAAATCAGTTCCCATGGGATAGAAAACGTTTCCATAGAGACAACGCAAACCTGCATAGAAACTATTTCATAATAAACTAGCTGCGCCCCGTGGCTTCGCTCGCGTGGAAATTTATGTTTCCCACTTTCTTAATTTTTTCTTTGCTATAAACCTCACGGAGCCCGAGACCTTTCCAACGAATGCAAAACCGTGGAAATCGGTTTGTGCGTTCTGGAGTTATAACGTCAGGAAGGAAAACCCGACTTATTTTCATATAGTAGATTAAGATCTGTGAATAATACCTATCTACCTAGTACCTATAATAAATTCTAGTAATGACCTACAGTTAGTTCAAAATTTAACCATGTAAAGTTCGACAGGTAGGGGCGGATAGAAGCGAATTCATCCATTGTGGCGGTATACTCCGCCATTGTTTGAGATACTGCTGTACCAATACACCCCTAGATAGCGGCTAATTATACAGCGAGTAACTAGGGGCTAGGGATGTGGTGGGGTCGATGAAAACTATCGATGAACTGGTTTGCGTAAAACAGTAGGCCAATCACAGTGATTGTCACATCGTAATCAAATGCGTAAAGTATTTAAAACTCATTCCATAAAATTTTATAATAATAATTTACGCAATGTGATGACATTTTTGTTTATTCTAGCCTAGTCAACAACCCCTGTGTTTGGCCTTCTGGGAAATTCATACAGCTTCATCTCACCCCAAGCTAAGCAGAGAACTGGCTGACATAAAACTGTTGATTACAAATATTTCGCATCATGAGTTTTAGGTCTAGGTTTTGATTTGTTTTTTATAGATTTAAGGTTGTTAGAAGATTGAAAAGAGTGCATGATTGGAAAAAAGTCTACCGTTTTTGCCCTTCAGTATTACGTTATGGGCGAAAATAAATAAAAGAAGGTTGGTTGTAATTATTATATGTATTATGGGCGTAAATTAATTGATAGTTGATACTATACAAATGCTTTAGTAGGTTTATAGGTACTTATATAAGTTTAACCTATTCATAATTAGAGTTATCTGTAGGTAAAACTTATATTAGCACGCCAACCCCTGTACACACAAGGTTGGCACAATAACTTTTTATATATATTAAGTGAATTGTAGAAGTATTTCTTATTCGGTAAATATTGTTATTTTCTTTCATTTTTCTCTTTTGTGTCGTAGGTTTAAAATCAAAAGACTTAATTGAGTAAACTTTATCAATTATTTAAAATATATTCAGCTTCTAAAATATGATTTGATTTCTTAATGAAAACCTGATGGTTTTGACATAGGTAATTAAAATATAGGAATAAATAATTCACACATTTAAAAAAATATTGAGATTAAATACACCAATAAAATGGGAATCAAAGCAATTTGTGTCTAAATCGATGTTTATCGATAAATAGATACAAATTATAAAATCATTTGCATATTTTAATTCATTATTATCATAACGCAGGAGTTTATTACAAGGAATTCTAAAGTTGAATCAATATTTTAATTAAATGTCTTAAATTTGAATACGTAGTATGTTTTTATTTTATCAATAAATAAATTAGGCGCTCTTAAAATATCAGCCTAGATACTCAAAGTAAAAACCAAGCCAAACAGTAAAAGTTACATATACCTAGTTTCTCCTAGTGAGTTGCAAAAATTATCAGTAAATAAATTCAAACAAATTGTCAAAACCTTGCTGTGCAAAAAGGCTTACTATAAAATATCAGATTATCTAGAGGACAAAAAAGCTTGGGACGGGTTTTGCTCCAACTCGAAAAGTAACAAATAACAGGCTAAAGGTTTCTTCGTCGCTTCTTTACTTTAGTCTACATACCGAAGCGACAGAAATCAAAAAATATCACTTTATTTCCGTGTCAGTGTTTAGTTTTATATTTTGACCTTTTCTAAGTGTAGGTACATTTATTGTATTTATGGAAATAAAGAGTTTTTGATTTTGATTTGATTTTGATTTTGATTCTTTTTAGTAACATGTATTTAGAATAAAATCAAGTGACGTAGGAGTTGAAAATCTCTGGGACTTTCTACGGACTCTAGCACCGTTAGAAATTTTTTGGTATATTATTTGATTTTCTTTGAAATTACCCTGAGTGTGATGGCTTACGCACTATAATAAAAAAAACTTTAGTATATAAAAGAATTGTTATTTAGCAATCTTTTCGCCGTCACGAAATTCAAGAAATCAATCATATATTACCACAAAGACTTAAATATGTATGGCTCTTGGAAACATAAAACGTGATAAATGTTGAATATGCATTGTAAGTCCTAGGTTATTCTCAAAACCATGTCATATTTTATTCAACGCCATATCAATTCCGGTCGTTTTGCACCGCGCGTCTAAAATATCGATTTTCAATTACGCCCTGTCGCATCCCTAGCGCGGGAATGTATTCGCTGGGAGACGCTGATAACCTGCTCAAATAGTGATGCGCTTGCATTCAATCTGCATGATATTATCGAGTCACAGACGCAGACAGGGTGATTCGCTAGATAAGAGACAAAGTTTCTTACTGTGCTATTTTGCAGCTCTACTCTTGTTCTTGCGTTATAAATAAATAAATAATGCTGGACAATTTACACAACATCATCTAGTCCCAAGTTAAGCAGAGCTTGTGTTATGGATGGGTACTAGATAACAGATAAACTAAATACAATACACTACATAGATATATATTTTTTTATTATACATAGTAAACATCCAGAACACCCTGAACAAATATCTGCAGATCATACAAACATTTGTCCCGAGGCGGGAATCGAACCCGCTCCTGCGTCGCAGGCGGACCTTCGCCCACTGTTCCACGGAGGTCGTCGCGTCATGTTAATTAAAAGTGGCCAACTTGTTGGATTGTCACAGCAGTTCGTACATTCTTTTGTTATGCAAATTACAAAATTATAGCGGCAGTTTGTACACTGGCTACCGGGACAGTCATAGTAAAAAGTTTTTTCTCTACGAAAGAAACTAGTATTTTATAAAAAATGTCACCATCTATGGTATATAATTGATGGAACTATCAGCAGCAGTGTTTAAAAGTGCCATCAGCAAAATAGTCTGCTGTACCTATGCGCCTTTCGCTCGCTAGCTTTTTCTGAGCAAAATATTAAGTTTTACTTCATCCATGCTGTCATACCAGATGGGCCAGATTTTGGACTGCCGGAATGTCCTCTAATCCTTAATAAATAATCAGTTGGTTCTTAATGGGTTGTGCATTGGTTAACGATAACGAAAAATGTTTCCGTTCCCTTCCATACTTTTGGTGTCTTGCACACCCCTGCCGGATAGAGAGGAGCTACTTTTCGTGGTTTTACAGCTAATGAATAGTTTCATACGATCTCGATTACACGATACTACGATATCGTTTTCTAATGGTTTTTAGAGCTATTTTACGGAATAAGCCTCATTATTTTTTATACGCCTAAGCGAGATAGAAATTGTAATCTATCGAGCTCTCATAATCTTTTATCGTATTCATATTTTGCACTATCGTCCTCGTATGATGAGTCTAATTTGCACACTGAAAGTTCACTATAGTAGGTACAAGTAATTGTTCACGATTTTATTTCTTACAAACAAACCAAGAAATGCCATTCTAAGTCGTACAAAACCATTTTCGTTAACCTATAAAACAAACTTCCATTCATGTATTCTTTTAGAGCATGCATCTTTATATATATATAAAAATGAAACCCGTTTTCCTTGGTCACGGCATCACGTGTGAACGGCTGGACCGATTTCGCTAATTCTTTCTTTGTTGTGTTTGTTACTGTCAGGAGAAGGTTCTTATGAAAGAAAAAATTAAGAAAGTTGGAAACATAAATTTCCACGGGGCGAAGCCGCGGGGCGCAGCTAGTTATCAATATTTAACAGAAAACTTCTAAGACAAATATGAAAATGGGCTACTTGCCTAATTTTATAAGTAAAAATCAACAAACCTTATAGATATCGCAGATTTATAAACCTTTCTACTCGCGAAGCGAACTACCTCTACGAAAATGACATTATCCTTCTTCGTCTGTGTTTATTATTATTCTTCGGCCCATAGCAACAAGACACCCTGTAGCTACATCGAATGCTAACTAAGCTCGTAAGATGTAAGATGACACCGGTGCGGTGGTCGGATTACGAACTGTTTGTAAAATAGTTGATGCACCACACCACACCCTGTCTTGAATCGAGGAATTGTGAGTAGGTTTCGACTCAGGTTTTCTTACATACTGGTAGGAACTGAAGGTAGGTACTCTATGTATGTAGTGGATACCTAATAATAATCTTTATCTATTTAAAATTTTGACGTGACAACGTCTTATAATTCGATAGAGCCGGCTGCACGCACGAAAAAACATGATGTCATGCGGCGTTACCTAGCTATGACGTCATGCGGCGTTGCCTCGCTATGACGTCATGCGGCGTTACCTCGCTCTGAGGCGTTCCATGTAAGGCTTGAAGTGCAAGCGAGAGCGCTCGACATCCGTCTCTCTCCTACTTGAGTGAGCGATGCGTCTGCGTGGACAGCTGCTATACTATAGTACATTTACATGTTTTGATCGAGTATCAAATGCTACCATTCCATCAGTGTTTTCTTAAGACGTTGTCACGTTCAACTATCGTCAGTAAACCGACTTTACAGACAACCAATTTTTTTATAATTAAATGATATAATACATAGGATACACATAAAATTATATTAAGTAAGAAACAAATAGATAGCATAGAATAAACTAAATATAACTAAGTTAAGAAATGTAAATTTACTGGAAATAAAAGGCTTTTTTATTTTTATTTATTTTATTTTATATTAAGAAATAAAACGTCAAGTGCGAGTCGGACTCGCGCACTAAGGGTTCCGTTTAGTTGTAAGACCTTATTTCTTGCCAAATATCATGGTTCTAGGTCAACATGAAGTAGGTATTAGGTACCCTGTGTATTTTGGTTGAGGAAGAGAATCAGAAATGTTTTTTGTTACTTATCTACAAATTTAAGGTTTTCAGATTTTTCTCGTTATTTGTGCTATAAGACCTGCTCTGCTCACCAAATTTCATGATTCTAGTCTAGGTCTACGGAAAGTACCCTATAGGTTTTGTGTGCATGTGATTTCCTTGGAAATTTCAAAATATTCGGATATGAACGGCTGTAACTATTGAGTGCGTTGACTTAGAAGTTTTATTTATATCACGGCTTCAAGAGGTTACGGACTTGAGTATTTAACGTTAATTTCAACTCGATACGTCCATGCGTTCCTGAAAAAAGAGAATTGACAGACGGACAGACAGACAGACGGACAGCAAAGTGATACTTTAAGGGTTCCTTTTTTCCTTTTGAGGTATGGAACCCTAAAAAGAAAATTACAATCAATAGAAAAAACAAAATATAACTAGTATTTACTATTGAAACAATTGAGCTAACTGGCGACTGTTGCAAACAATCTAAAGGTAAATTCTTGGAATGTTATTTGATTTCTTAGAAATTACCCTGAGTGTGAGGACTTAGGTACTATAACACCAAAAATCTAAAGGTAGCTCAACTGATCCATATCAATACCAGTCGTCGCGTCCCCGCTACGCTGGCTGCATTGCCCCGCTGTATGGCAATGCTGATGCGCTGCGCCAGATACCCACCAGCTCTCGGGTCGCTTCGATCAGACGCCCATAATAATAGAATAAGTATGCTAATAGTGGTCATCGTAGTCGAATTTCGTGCGTTTGTGCGTTCTTAAAGCGCACAAGTCTTAGTGTGTGCATAAACACAGGTGCACTCTTTATTCCCTTACTCTCAAAGATCGATAGTATTCTGTATTGATTTTGTAGACCAGAAAAATTAGGTAATGTCGTCTCTGTCTTTTTATTTCCACTTATCCATTTATTTATTAGCTACTAGTTTCTATAATCAAAATAAACCTATACTTAATGTTAATCCAGGCCTAAAACTAATCTAATTCTAATTTATTAAGGCAAAATGGAAGCCGCCTGCAGTACCAAAATAGAAAATTCTTAAAAAACAAAAAATCCAAATTAAAAAAATGGTAAATATCTCCGAAGTAAGATCTCTCCATAATTAAAAAGGAAGTTCCTAATTTGAAATGCACCGCGCCCTCCGCCATCTTTTATAATAACTGTCAAAATACTTAATACCACTTTCGGGCATTATGCCTTTTTGTGGGCATAGAGTTTTTAATTTGGCATTTTGTGCGTTCCTAGTTAATGAAATAAGTTTATTATACAAATACTTAGGAAGTTGATTAAATGAAGGATAAAATCTAACGCACACTCTTATTATGTAGGTACGAAGGTTTTCTGATTAAATTATGCAGGCATAATTTTGGTTTCCAACTTTTTTCCATTTTTTTGTTACTGGTTAGCAAGGTCCCTTTTAATTACTGGCTTGCGATTCATTATTATTGCTATAAATTTTTATCAAGCGCTTTTTTAGTAGGTTTCTAGCTAATTTTTAGTTGCTAAAACTACCTGTCCGGGGTCCTATTCTGCTAAAGTATTCGCTTTACTATGGCAATGGTATCGTTAGAATGACACGTTTTGGTATTCAACCTTAGATGAATCTTGAGTTTTTTGAATCTAAGTATTTATGTGACGATTTCATTGCCATAGTAGCGATTGGTTAGTAGAATTGGGCCCTTTGGTTGTGTATGAAGCGTTCACCATAAAGGCGAAAGTTCCTTTATATCTCGAATTCCCTACTTGGAATAAAACGCCTCGTTTTGTAGATACGGTATTAAATTTTTACGAGTTCTCAATATGGTCGGCCATCTTTTATAGCTTTTATAATTCGTTTATTTAAGAAACAAACATTTATACATGTGAATCGTATGTTTATGATAATAATGTTGGGTAATGTTGGTAGGTGGCAAGTGTGAGGTAAGGTATTGATGACCTTATGTGGAGGGGATTGCTGTGGTTTTTGAATGAAGTCTTCTTGATGGTAGAGGAGGGCTAGTGACAAAATAGAGAATGATTTACAACACTGTTAGAGTTTCACGAGAAATACTTCGCGGTTCGTTAAAGATTTATCTAGTTTAATACATTGGCCGCAACAAAAAATAATTAGCCGAAAAGGAAAATATTTATTTCGACTCATAAGTACCTAGATACCCTAGCGCCCCCTACAGAACAATTCTATCACCGAACTGCGATCCCCAACCCGTATGCCCAGCGTGGGGATTATGGGCATTACCCCCATGAGATAAAAGCCAACAAGGCGCTTATCAGGGGGAGGCCTACGTCTAGCAGTGGACCAATACAGGCTGTTAAGGTGAGGTTGAGTGAGAAAAGTTTTCATACTTATTCCTACCTCTCAAGGAGAATTCGTCCCACGTTTGGACAGTTATAACTTTATTTTTAAACTTTTAGGGCTTATTATGGCTTGAAACCTATATGTCTATATGTCGTTCGATTGGGAATGAAATGAACTACAATTTGAAATGTCATTGTCAATGAAGACCGTGTCAGAAAAACAAGAAAACATTGTTTGTGTAGATTTCGCAAAGCGCCCCCTCTGATAACTGAATGTGAGCATTTTTTTCAAGCTAGTACCTGAGAAGTTCATTCTAAGTCTTGATATCTAAATAAAAACTTGTAACAACTTAGAAAAACTTAAACCTATACTCCAATTCAGAATCTTAGATAATTTATGTAAACAAAGAAATGTCATGATATGTCACTGTCATAATGACAAGTCAGGGGTAGAAATCATTTTTTACTATGGATCACTATTAGTAGTGATGGCGCGCGGTTTTGCTTGTGCGATACGAAAGATACCTTACTTGTGGATGCGGCATTGTCGCGGCCTCGTTTCCCTGTGACCGTAAGGAAATACAAATAAAACAATATAAATAAATACATATTTTTATTGCTTAAAAAATATTACCTTATTCTGACATCTCAGAATCTACGTTATATCATATCATCATATCCCTATCATAACACTACGTCCATCGCTCAGTGCATCGTGATTGATATGAGAGGTATTTATAAGTTCAATGTTGGTTAACTTGCGGAGCTATAACACATATAATTATTTATTATCCAGATCAGACTTTACCCTGTGGCCAATTTTTATATGTATTTTTGAATACATTCATCACCATACGTTTTTCTGTAGAACTCATAGATTTCTTCGGACGTTTTTTTTGTGGCGACAGATAGTCACTTGTTGACGATGTCGATGGACCCGGCATCTCCACCGTCGGCGGCGGCGGCGCGAGCGCGGGTTGAGGTTCCATGTTGTGTGACACAACAACAACAATACAAGCACAACAACAACAACAAGGTTTACCTAAAACATAACAAAAACTGATAACACTAGCAGACAACGATAATGTCAAAACGAAAACAAAACAAAAACTCAACAACGCACATATGCACACGAGCAGCAAAATAGGAACACATTCGACTTCGGCGGACGAGAGGCGAATGAAATTACAAATACATACAATGCAAACACGAAATAAAATGGCGTCTAATGACAAAATGCGAAAATTGTTTCGAACCTCTGTGATTTACGCCCATTTTACTCCGGTAATACCAGTGTCATAAAATATTTTCTGCTAATATTTCTTCATCATTTTATAACTTTGTTAAACAAATGAAATAAAATATAATATGTAGCACAAAACCCTTGCTATTTTCCATTCAATGGATAATGATTAGAAAATAAACCCTACCTTATGTATTTAGAAAAATTGAGTAATCTTCTATGAACTTCTATTTCGAAACATTTTGTTTGATATGGTATCACCATTGTTTACATAAATTATCTAAGATTCTGAATTGGACTATAGAGAAGTAAAGGCAAGCTCAACCATAATAAGAATCACACTAATATCATAAATGCGAAAGTTTGGATGGATGGATGGATGGATGTTTGTTACCTCTTCACGCCAAAACTGCTGAACGGATTGGCTGAAATTTTGTATACAGATAATTGTAATCCGGGAATCAAACATAGGCTACTTTTTATCCCATAAATCAGTTCCCATGGGATAGAAATCACCTTTTAACGTTTCCATAGAAACAACGCGTGCGAAGCCGCGGGCGGCAGATATACACATACAGGGTGGAATTTTGTAATGCCACCTGGAGGGAAAGTACTCTTAATACTGTAGATAGAAAATTATACTAAAAGAAAACATTCCTTTAATTTTGAAAAGAAAGAAAACTGCATTCAAAGATTTTCGGAAATTCGCTTGCCACACCCGGGAATCGAACCGACTGAAATCTGTAAAAATTACACCCTGTATTTTTATTGCATAGATCGGTCGGGTCAATTATAAGGATGAAATCTCTCTAACAAACTTAATAAATTAAATGAAAGGAAAACCATGAAATCTTAAATTATTTTAGTTATTTACAATAAAAGTCAACTAACTACTTATTAGTTGCTCAAAATGGGCTCCATTTTCTTGGATACACAAAATTCTTCTTATGTATTCATTTCTAGTAACTTTTAATAACGTGTTGTGGTGAATATTATAAATCGTATTCTGAACTTCAACTCTCAACTAGTTTACATTCACGTAAGATTTCATGTAAATTAGATTTTTTACATATCCCCACAAAAAAAAATCTAAAGGGGTGAGATCTGGTTATCTCGCAGGCCATCTGATTGTGCCGTTGGTACCAATCCAGGTATTAAAATGGTTATTAATGTAGGCAGTAGTGATTCTGCTGTTATGGGCTGGAGCACCATCTTGCTGTAGAATTATTTGGTTTCGCTCCGCCTCGGGGAAACCATTTAACTCATTTCTTAAGAGATCCAGTATTGTAAGATAGAAGAGTCCGCATTAGGTACAAACACGTGCAAATTTCAATCGTCTTATCTAAATATTAATTCGTCATTTTAATGGATAAATGACGTCAATGATAATTATTAATTACTGACACAAGTAAACAGATGGATCTTTAAGTTAAAGTGCTTAACTTGACCCATTCAATTTATAATTTAAGATTTCATGGTTTTCCTTTCATTTAATTTAATAAGTTTGTTAGAGAGATTTCATCCTTATTATTGACCCTAACGATCTATGCAATAAAATTACAGGGTGTAATTTTTACAGATTTCAGTCGGTTCGATTCCCGGGTGTGGCAAGCGAATTTTCGAAAATCTTTGAATGCAGTTTTCTTTCTTTTCAAAAATAAAGGAATGTTTTCTTTTAGTATAATTTTCTATCTACAGTATTAAGAGTACTTTCCCTCCAGGTGGCATTACAAAATTCCACCCTGTATATTATTCTATTATTCTCTATAAGTAAACCTTTTCGGGAGAAAAAAGGATTAGAAGTCTAGCCTCCTTGAATACCAAGCAGGTCCTAACCTACTCAATAAGCTTTCATCACATGTTTTAAAATAAAAAACATAAAGTATGCCACAAAAGAATGTCCAGTCGTATGGAGTCCATTTAAAAACCCATACCAATAGTGGAAAAAAAAGAAAAAACTGAGATGTCACACGGTGTTAATGCGTGTGTCACGTCGCTCTTATTGGCTCTCTGGTGATAGTGATGTGAATAACTATCGATAAAACTATTATGGTTAATAGCACTAAACTCACAATTCTAAGATAAATGCGAAAGATTAATGTTGATGTTGTTTTTTAATGCTTCACGCCAAAACTACTCAACGAATCGGGCTGTAATTTTGCCTGGATGTAGTTTTAGGCCTGGAATAAAATGTAGGACTTTTTATCCAGGAAAACGCGTGCGAAGCGAAGGGCGGAAGATAGTCACTGATAACGGGCTCTTCCGTAATTCCGTGATCATGGCACATTCAATTGTGTCAAAATTTTAGAAACGCATATCAAATTCATGCTAAATGTCCAGTAGGTACCTAATTAAACTTACACTTGACTTTACAATTGACAAATAATTTTTACAAGGCTTTTGCTTAATTGGTCGGTTTTGATGTTAAACTAGGTTAAATAGAAAGGACAGTAAAAATAAAAAATATTACAAACTTCAACTTTTTTATATGTTGTTTGCATACCCTTTGTTTTTATTGCGTTTTACGAGAAATGTACACTTTGGCTGTCTTACTCTATTACTATGTAACTTAAACTCTACTGGTAGCTGTAAAAAATACCAAGGTTGGAAGTTTAACAAAAACTTCGAAATCGGTTATAATATCTTGCTATCAAATAACCTTAAGTTGTTTTTTTTAACCTTTTTGCTTATGCTTTAAAACTATCGATAAAATCCTCCTTTACCCCCTCACTAGCACTACAAATATTGACGTATCGATCCCGCCGAGAGCGGCTAGGTCAACACTACTATGTCTCCGTGACGAAGCCTAATTTCGTTTTAGGGCCCTTGTTTCCATTCCCATAAGTGGCCTCATTTGGGACTGGATTTCTCTTCTGTTAAATGTGGTCACTCCGGCACAATATTAACCTATATTACCTACTTTTACTGCTATGCTTAGCTAGAGAGTTAAGGGGTTTTTCTTTCACACTTATTATAGAGAAATAATCTGGCAAGCTTGAAGAGGCTGGCCAGATAATTATTATAGATATTGTCTATGATAGTGCGTAGGTACTAGGTATGTTGTACATGTGACCGCGAAAGGGGTTTGTTTCGTTAAAGCAATTATTAGATTGTTTTATAAAAATAAATAATTAATATTTCTTCTTCGTTTATTTCTGGCAAAAACCCCATATCACGAAAGAAAAAACACATTGTTTCAAATAATAAACGAAAATAAACAAATAATATGTACACGGCACATAAAACTGCTTTTTTGAAAAAAAAAATCAAAAACCAACTTATGAATCTTTAATATTTACACTGTTTATTTTAATTTTTTAGCACGAATTTTAATCCCTCGGGAATAAACCGTCTAATAGACCATCTCGGGATCATTTTCTATAGAAATACCAAAGAATCATCAAAATCGTCCACAATTGAAGGACGAATCGGCAAACATACCTACACAAAAAAACATACATACAGTTGAGCATTTTAACCTCCATTTTTCGAAATTGGGTAAAATATAAAGTTTTCTGTTGTAACATCTGTAATTTTTAAAGTACAACTGATACACTTGTTCTCTTGCTTATTTATTGACAACATCATTATCGTAGACGGATACCATCGTTAACAAATCAAACATTTTTATCGACCACATAACGTCACTAGTGATCAAATATTGACGCTGATAGCTGTCACGTTAGATAACTGTCAACTTGGATTAGCGCCATGTTTTTTTGCGTTTCGTTTCGGTTCGTTAGTTTTGTATTCATCGAATCCTTTTTAAGGAGGTAGTAAAAAATATTGAATTTAATTTTGACTCTATCAAGAGATATCCATACCTACGATTAATAATAATGCAGTAATTTTGCCTATGTCTCTCGCTAGTATCACGACTGATCTGACATGGATATTGTAGGTACCTATCCCGTGAAAAGACAGGTTACTTTTTATCTAGGAAAACGTAAAAGACCAAAAGTTAAAAAAAATACTTTTACTACCTATTTAGCTTCGTAGATATATGGGGTTTTTACTTTTCAAAATGTTTTTTTTAAAAGATATTTGAAGTGTGAAAAGCCAAAAATTGATTCGCATGCTGCCTATTTTTGCGTTGTCACATACATTTTCCCGCGATACTAAACTCAGACCATAGACAAGGAAGATTTTCTCAATCTTTTCTATTAGTTAGCACCTGCATGCTAATAACATAAAATATGTTACTACTTTCATCAGAGCTGTAAACATAATATAACTTTCAATGTCTCACATAAATAATAACATCAACCCATCCAATTAAGATCATAAAGATAACAGATGCATGGACGTATTCAGGACAAACCAACAAGTTTGTGTATGATTTGAATAGATCAATAAAATAATAAATACATATTTAGAAAAACACTAGCAAAACGGAAATATAACAGTTCTACCATGCATCCAATAAGCGCAGAGAAACCTCTCATAGACCCACAAATATGAATTAAAATGAAATTGAAAACTAAAATAAGCGATTATATTAGTTATTATTTTAGTTTAAAGTATGCATAAAAGGAAGAAATGCGCGTACGCGAACAAAGCAAATCGACGTTTCCTATTCGTTTTCGTGCGTGAATGATTACGTAAGTAGCTTAAGAGTGGGTTTTGTCCGAAAACGAATGAGAAATATCGATTTTTGTATTCTGGATAAGCCCCTTATTACTTACTCTATAAATCTCGTACACTGGTCCAGCCCTTGTCAAAACACGTCCTAGAATACGTACCTGTCTAAAATCACATTACAAATAACATCAAAACGTATAATTAGTACAACATGAGTCCCAACGCCGAACCCTATGGCACCCCACTAGATAAATCACAAAAAATGCTGCTCCGAAAATTTATAACGCTATTTGATAAAAGGTGAACCATAAATTTATTATAATTGTCCATGGATAAAGCAGAAATAAATGAGGATTTAAAAAAATAAGGATAATAGTCTATGATCTATGAGGCCGGAAGCCTCTTTGGAATCCAATTTTAGCTTAATAGACTCATTTGTAAATATTAAAATGATATTAGGTCATTATTTCTCCGTTAATTCTTTTTGATGGTAGAGCCACAGTGATTAGAGTCAGATAAATAGGTACTTAATTTGAAAGAAAAATTGAATTGTGTTTATCAGTGTTAGTGGCGAGGTAGCTTGCTGGCTAATTTAGTTGGTTTTCATTCATTATGATAAATTTAATTGAACTTGCATAGGTACCGTTGGTAATTTCGGCTTCCTCTATAACATGCCATTTCTTCCGGTCTATAGATGGTTATTATAACGACTGTGCGAATGCACGTAGTGAGAACATTTCATAAAAAACTGAAACTATTGCTAAAAGCCCAAAAATGCGAATATGGGTACGCTTTACGTTACGGTTAGGTTAGATGGAAGTACTCCTATGTCCGGTCGTCCGAACTCGCTAGCATAGTCAGCTTAACACCGCCCAGAAGCGCAAAATCTTCCTGGGGTCTTCATCATCATCATCATCAGCCTATATTAGTCCACTGCTGGACATAGGCCTCCCCTAATGAGCGCCATAGCGCCCTGTCTTCAGCTTGCCGCATCTGGCCGGAGGGCGTCCTACACTACGTTTGCCGAGTCGTGGTCTCCACTCAAGAACTGGTTTACCCCACCTGGGGTCTTCATAGGCTTCGCAAAGTGACAACAAGCAGCAAGTTGAAGATTTCTGTCCGTTGTGCTGTTACTCCTTCGCATTCCAGGATTACGCGGGTAGTGTTGTTATTTAACCTTTAAATAAATAATAAATAAATAAATAATGCTGGACAATTCACACAGCGTTATCTAGCCCCAAGCTAAGCAGAGCTTGTGTTATGGGTACTAGATAACTGATATACTTAATACAATACACTAATAGATAGATATCTTTTTTATTATGCATACTTAGAAAACATCCAGAACACCCTGAACAAATATCTGCAGATCGTACAAACATTTGTCCCGAGGCAGAAATCGAATCTGCAACCTCCTGCATCGCAGGCGGACCTTCGCCCGCTGCGCCACAGAGGTCGTCATATGAACCCGATTATTTTTTTAATTTTTTAGTTCACAAAGCAGTTTACAATCAAAATACACTTTATAATATAGTTACAGTAGTGAATAGGCATGGAAGTTATAGCTACTTTTATTTCACTATCACGTCGCGAAGTTATTTTTTTCTGTCACGGTTATATCACGCGTGATAAATCACGGTCGTTATATTTCTTCAGTGATGATTATTATCACAGTGGGTGCATTTTTTCCGCCTGTTACATGTTGCAGTGATAGTGATATGATTCAGAACTTATTGCTTAGCTAATCGGCGATGTTTTTTTGACAATAAAACGTGTTTTCTTCAATGAACTTTCCCTCATACTTCGACAGGCTTGGGACTGTCAATGTTTAAGTAGTTATAAAACACTAGGACGAAAACTTTATTTCTGTATTAACAGACAATCTCAGGTGAGCTTAGTTTAAAATAACACGCGACTCAAAACGCGGCATCCACGTGGAGCAGCAACAAGTAAAGATTACAAGTGAGTGAAATGAAGTGAAACTCTCACAACGTGATGTCACTGGTATTATAAATTTCAAGTACCTACATGTACCTACATTAAATGAGCACCTTAACGTCTTTAAAATAAGACTCATTTTCATATGAAGTTTTTGTAACGGAGCGTTATTTATCTAAACAGTAAGCAATTTTTAAAAATACTTCGGATAAATTAAAGCCTAATGGTGTTGAGAATAAGATGCAATTTCACTTAAACGAATTCTCTCTTCTAGCTAGTGGCACGGTGTCGCTACAGTCGCTTTCGCTCAAATGCTGTAGCTTTGTCTCTTTCGCACGATAGAGTTCTGCGAATTGTAATGTAGCTTAGCCCGCGTGAAATATCACGCTCGCGTTATAAGTAACTCACGGTTTCGATGCATGTAACTGGTGTGGCACGTGATTTATGTTTTCACTAGTGATATAACCAGTGATGCGTGAAATCTTCCATGCCTAGTAGTGAACCAGATTGTAAACCTAGATGTAAACATAACAAGATTAGAAAAGGTGTTGGAGGTGTTGCAAACATAGCCAAACAATTTCCCTAAAAATGTACCTAAAACTTACTGTTATAAATATTATACATATTATTTAAAATAGAAAATACGGTTACAGCTCTATATAATATTATATAATATTATTGCTCAGTATGGTCAAAATATCTTTGCGTTTATTGAGGTTAGAGTTATATATATCTATTGCATTATTATTAGCTGCGATTTGGTCCTTAATGCGTTGTTTTTGCCCTCATAGTCAGCCTAACTCCGTCCAGAAGCGCAAAATCTTCCTGAGATCTTCACAGCTTTCGCGAAGTGACAACAAGCAGCAAGTTGAGGATTTCTGTCCGTGGTGCTCCTTCGTATTCCAGGATTACGTGGGCAGTGTTATTATTGGTGTTCGAACAATGGTGAAAGACGTGAGAAATCGCATCATGGAACAAAAATGGACCTGGGCAGGACACCTTGCACGGAGACAAGACGCCAGGTGGAGCAAGGCGTTTACTGAATGGCGCCCAAGAACTGGATACAGAAGCGTTGGACGTCCAGTGGCAAGATGGGCAGATGACATCTCTAATACCGCAGGGCGAACCTCTATGAGATTGGCGCAGGACCGTGTGGAGTGGCACAAAAGTTTGGAGACCTATACCCAGCAGTGGGTGAAGTCGGGTTGCTGATGATGATGATGATGTTATTATTTAACCTTTGTGTGATGTAAATCTACAGCCGTTTAGGTGGTCGGTGCAAAGCTGTGAAATTCTTGTGGTTTTCGGAAACCACAGTAAAGCTGGTCAATTCATATGTAAAAAATCAAATAGTGTGAGGTCTTATGCACTATAGTATCTAACAAAAATCTTAGAATTCATATGTACTTATTCAGATGCAGTGAGGTGGTATGTTGTATTGTATGTACCTACCACTCATACTTTTTCATGAAAATGAAAGTGAATGACCCAGTGGCTGCAAAAATAGCATGAGATTCACGAATACATCTGAATGTATCAGCTAGTAGCATTGATGTCAGTAAAATTCGGAAACATAGATCGTCCAAACATTTGTCCCGAGGCGGAAATCGAATCAGCAACCTCCTGCATCGCAGGCGGATCTTCGACCACTACGTTACAGAAGTTTTTCGGTTATTCTTCATAGACATTCTTCGTATCTACTACCTACCAACACATCGTCTTATACCATACTTGTTGTACCATATTCTAGTGTTTGTTCCAACTTGATTTCTTGCACGAAAGAGGCTAGCTACCCACAACACAGGTTATCCTAGGGTGGGAGCTAGCGCTATTTACAAATTGAATTAGCAATCGTAAAGTAAAGTTAAAAGGTAAATAAATTATGTAAATTGTAACCTAATTATAGGTATATAAATGTAACCTATTTATAGAAACTAGCTTAGCTATTATGTTTGAGAAATGTTACTTTAGGATATTAGGATTGTAATAATAAATACTTTTATCATCATCATCATCATCAGCCTATATTAGTCCACTGCTGGACATAGGCCTCCCCTAATGAGCGCCATAGCGCCCTGTCTTCAGCTTGCCGCATCCAGCATCTGCCTGCAGTCTTTCGCAGATCGTCATCCCACCTGGCCGGAGGGCGTCCTACACTACGTTTGCCGAGTCGTGGTCTCCACTCAAGAACACGTTTACCCCAGCGGTTGTCGGTTCTTCGCGAGATATGGCCGGCCCACTGCCACTTCAGCTTGCTAATACTTTTATACTTTTATCTAATTGGATTTTAAAGACTCAAGTGCTTTCAGTTGCCACATTTTCTCTCAATAAGTTAAAAATACCCTCCATCATAATTCTCTCGTCGCCGCGCTGCGTGCGCATGCAACGCTGACGGAGAAACGAGCTGCGTTTGTTCTCTGCTTCCGTTCGTTTCTTAAACGTTTTGAAATTACTTCTGTGACACAAGTTGTAGGTAGATGTTTACAAAACACTTACGAGCACGTCAGTGACTTTGCTCGCGTTTTTATAAATAAATAAATAACGCTGGACAATTCACACAGCATTATCTAGCCCCAAGCTAAGCAGAGCTTGTGTTATGGGTACTAGATAACTGATATACATAATACAATACACTACATAGATAGATATTTCTTATTATACATAGCAAACATCCAGAACGCCCTGGACAAATGTCTGCAGATCGTACAAACATTTGTCCCGAGGCGGGAATCGAACCCGCAACCTCCTGCGTCGCAGGCGGGCCTTCACCCGCTGCGCCACAGAGGTCGTCATTTAAATTTAGCCTTGAGAGAATTATTGAGGAGGTTAGGTTTTATCCCTCACAGGACAAACTTCTAAGAATTTAATTATTATTTAACAAAGAAAATTGCAATCAAAGAATTATAGAATCAATTGAATTAGCATTTACAATTGAGCTAACTGCGGACTGTTGCAAACAATCTACAGGTAGCTCAACTGATCCATATCAATACCAGTCGTCGCGTCCCCGCTACGCTGGCTGCATTACCCCGCTGTATCGCAATGCTGATGCGCTGCGCCAGATAATCCAGCTCTCGGGTCACGCGTCGCTTTGACCAGACGACGCTCAGATATTTTTTTTAAAATCCCACGGACCAAGGGTTTTGACTCCAAGGTTTTGAATTAACCTTAATAACTTAGTTCCTAAACTAATGTAAGCATACCTAAGTAATTTGAGTCGAAGAGAGAGTGAAAAAGAAAAATAAACCCTCTCATGTATAAACCTCTCTCAAAACTAAGCAATAGCTAAGAGTTGTTTGTTTCCGTATGAAACAATATCTATTCATTGAAACAATATCTCCAGCAAGGCAAATTACAAATTACTCAGCCATCTTGTTTCCACTTTCGTTTTCCATTCCCGGTTCTGCAAATGATATTAAGCCATAAACAAACTGATGTAAGCGAACTTCTGAATGTTTAAGGCGAATCTTTCATTTACCATCTCGAATGTATATGTGAATCGCAGAACAAGTGGCAAGTAGGTATGGGTTTGCACGTACCGAAGAAAAAAGTTTTCGTTTACTGTGAACTGTCAAAGTTGTATCAAATAAACTTGAGAGGTGTCAAGGGACACCCGGATGGAACGAAGTTTTTTCTTTCGATTAATTAGTGAAGGAATTGTAATCGTTGCGACACCACACTGTTCAATGCGAAATAGAAAGAAACGAAAATAACTGGCTTGCTTTCTATAAGAGAGAGAGAGAGAGAAAGAGAGACAGACAGAGAAACACGCGCATGCCGCACGGCTTACAACTATAGCAAAAAGTGTCGAAAGCAAAAAGTGTCGTTACAACTTTTGGTCTTAATTTTTTCCGTCCTTTCGCGCGATAACCGATAAGGAACATCGTTCCAATAAAATTGTACTGCTAAAACGCAACAAATCCCTCTAACTAAATCATTCGGAAACTACAATAAAATTGGTAGAAATGACAAATCTTGGCCACATGAGTCATGATGAGACAAATGTAGCCACATTAATGAGATAGTGTCAGGTTTACGACATTATGACAGCATTGTTATTGGACAGTATTGTATAGATATTGACAGTATTCTATTAGGTATACCAGTCACCCATAACACAAGCTCTGCGTAGCTTGGGGCTAGAGTATAATTAGTGTAATTGTCCAGCATTATGTATTCATTTCTTTAATATTTGACTAATAGGATGCTGCTAATAGGTAGGTTTATCGACTTCATTATCGCCGCGTACCTACTTAGCACGCAATTTACGCGCGGAAGCTGATTTCTGAAAAGCGGATTTCCCCTCTTTAAATAATTTCGTTTGACTAATCGGCTATACCCTACCCTACTTTCAATATTTTCCTTCCTACAATAACAAGATGTTCTACACGCTCCTCCTTAAGACATGCATACATCGCCTCCCACGCGTCACATAAACATTTCGATGCGTGCGCTTATGGCGGCCAACAAAGGAGCTGTTATCACTTATACGGTTTTTAGGTTTATTCATCATCATTGTCAGCTTTCTCTGAACAATTTACCTATGGATCAGTTGAGCTACGTCTAGGTTGCTTGCAGCAGTCTACACTTAGCTCAACTGTTTACGTAGGTCCGCCTGCGACGAAGGAAGTTGCGGGTTCGATTCCCGTCTCGGCACAAATGTTTGTAAGATCTACAGATTTTTGTTCAGGGTGGTCTGGATAATTTCTATGTATAATGAAATATATCTATGTAGTGTATTGTATTAAGTATATCAGTTATCTAGTACCCATAACACAAGCTCTGCTTAGCTTGGGGCTAGATAATGCTGTGGGAATTGTCCAGAGTTATTTATTATTTATTTAAAATTAATTATTTATTTTATCTAAAATTATAGGTAAGTATACCTACATAGGGGTTCAACTTCAACTTCTTGTTTGATGGCTCTGCACATAGGGGCTCATTTATTTGTATTTGAATGAGCTTCCAAACAACCTCCGTTATTTCTTCAAATCAAATCAAATCATTTATTTGCAGACAACGGGTTACAAGTTGGTATGCTTATTTTAAAATGTCCCTTGCGATGACTTACCAGCTAAACAGCTATGGTGTGCAAAATTATTTAATTATAGCAGCAAATCGGCATGCAGATCGGAAAATTAATGAAAATAATATCAAACCATTCAAACTTTTAGTATTACAGATAACATTGGTTCATAAAAATAACAAAAAGCAGAGCAATTAGCAAATTTCAATTAGGTACCTATTACAAATGTCATATAATAAAATTTTATGTCAAACTTAAAATAAAATCATGTTAGAGTCCAGAAAAATTCATTGATATGATAGTAGCATTTCTTCGAATGTGATACTTTATAGGCGTCGCACCTCTATCACACTAATATTATAAATGCGAAAGTTTGGATGGATAGATGGATGGATGTTTGTTGCCTCTTCACGCCAAAACTACTGAACGGATCAGGTTGAAATTTTGCATACTTACAGGTAAGTCTAACCCTGGAATCAAACATAGGCGACTTTTTATCCCATAAATCAGTTCCCATGGGATAGAAATAACCTCAAAACGTTTCCATAGGAACAACGCGTGCGAAGCCGCGGGCAGAAGCTAGTAGCAAATAAATAAATTAATAGGTAGCTCAGTTTCCCGGGCATGACCTCTTGTTATGTCTAGCTAAGGTACTGAAAATACATTAATATAAAGTATAGTACTACTAGTTTTACTATTGCAACGCTGCCAGTACGATAAAACCAGCTTTCCGAGATGTATGCAAAACCATGACCATGTTATAAATAGAAAAATAAATCGAGATTTATAATTCTTCCAAAAGAATTAACGGAACGGTTGAAATACGGACACGTGTATAACATTCGATATTCAGTTTGAATCAACTATTTTAATTGAAAATGAGCGATAAATTAGAAAATTAGTATTTTCAAACAGCTGAGCTATCTGGAGACCAACTATCAACTGATCCATATCAATAATAATCGGAAACGTTTGTCTCCAAGACGCTGACTGCAAGCAATGCCAGTTTTTATTTCTCGTATATTATAATTGACGCTTTACAATCACTGTAGGTATGTTAATCTATCTATGAAAATCAGTGAGTGATTCACTCATCCAATTTTCTGCGCTCACAAGTGCTTTTCAACGCGTACCTACCTAATTATTCTTCGCGTAAGTAGCGTCGAAAATTGTATGAGTGACTCACCCACTGATTGTCATAAATTAATTTACAGCTTGGTAGCGCTCCGGAACTTTATGGTATTGTTACACAAACTTTAAGCCAGGTTTACATTTTTATTGCAAGCCACGCGCCTTATGACGTAATCGTTTAAGTAAAATTTATGACCGCAGTATAAATCTGTCTGGCTGTCTGTCTGTCTGATATATCGCCTCAAATAGGGTGTTCCTAGTAATTTTCTACACTATCCTCTTGGTAGGATTATCGGAAGACAGACTCTCTATTATGGGACGGTCATTCTTACGGGATGCTTTATTACGAGACTTTTTGAGGTTTTTATTTTCAGAGGGTTTGAGTGGCATTCCTTGTTGTTTTTTTTATAAAATTATTTTTATTTCTACTTCAGCTCTTCTTGACTCAGTTTGCATCAGGTGGGATTTTGGTAAAACGAAGATCTATATTATAAAAAAAACTTGGCCATGGCTTTGGTTTGATGTAAGTACTTATTATATTATAACCATCCATATATGGTTGGTTATATATGGCTATTATAATATCATAAACTTGCGTAGCAATCAGAGTTTTATAGTAAATTAGAGTTTTCTGTTGTAGGATGAAAGTATCTGAGATTACTCATCACATCACACTACCTTTAATCATAAAGAAAATTACAATCAAATAATAGAAATTAATTAGAACTAGTATTTACAAATGAAACATTTGAGCTAATTGCAGACTGCTGCTAACAATCTACAAGTAGCTCAACTGATCCATATCAATAGCAGTCGTCGCGTCCCCGCTACGCTGGCTGCATTGCCCCGCTGTATGGCAATGCTGATGCGCTGCGCCAGATACTCACCAGCTCTCGGGTCACGCGTCGCTTCGACCAGACGCGAGAGATAATTTTTAAAAAACCCGAAGAGCCTCGGTACCCCACGGACCTAGGGTCTCGACTCTAAGAGGAGCAAATGTGTAGGCTCTGTCGAGACCTGCATATTTGCGCCTCTTGAGATCTCATCATACTTCTTCTTCTATAATATAAAAATGAATCGCAAAATGTGTTGGTAAGCGCATAACTCAACAACGCCTGGACCGATTTCGCTAATTCTTTCTTTGTTGTGTTTGTTATTGTCAGGAGAAGGTTCTTATGAAAGAAAAAATTAAGAAAGTTGGAAACATAAATTTCCACGGGGGCGAAGCCGCGGGGCGCAGCTAGTTATATTATAAATGCGAAAAGTTGTATGTATGAATGGATGGATTTTTGTACCTCTTCACGCCAAAACTACTGAACGGATCGAGCTGAAATTTTGCATACAGGTAATTCTAATCCTGCAAACAAACCAGGCTACTTTTAACCCCATAAATCAGTTCCCATGGGATAGAAAACCTTTCCGTAGAAACAACGCGTGCGAGGCCGCGGGCAAAAACTAGTTACAAATCACGCTTCACACTAATATTATTAATGCGAAAGTTTGGATGGATGGATGGATGTTTGTTACCTCTTCACGCCAAAACTACTAAATGGATCGGGCTGAAATGTTGCATACAAGTAATTATAATCCTGGAATCAAAGATAGGCTACTTTTTATCCCATAAATCAGTTTCCATGGGATAGAAAACATTTCCATAGAAACAACGCGTTCGAAGACAGAATCTAGTCTAGTCTGTCAGGCAGAAACGAGTTACAAATAAACTTATAAACATACAAAGAATTTTATTAGAAAACTTTTGAATGAGCCAGGGTACCGTGTACAAGGTGCCACAAAATGCATAAACTAAACCGAAAGGGATGCTTCCGGGCCCCAAGGAGGTAAACTTCTGTTCGAATATTTTTGTTATTCGCGGGTAATACAGAAATATAGAAATACAATTTATTGGTAAAATCAATTTACATGTCAGATTTTCTTAAAACTACTTGACACACATATTGTAAGTACTTACCTAGTTCATGTTCAAAAATTACTTTGTATACTCTGTAATGTTAGGTCTGGTTTAATAAACGAATTGAATTGAATTGAATTGAATTGTATACACAGATTAAATAAATTGAAATAAATGAGAAAATATATAAAGTACACACATACCTACGCGAGTTAGGTACCTAATAATTTTTTTCTACTATCACTTTTTTGTAAATCAACATAAATAGAATTCCAAAACAAGTAGATGATTTTTCAAAATCATTCACACTTCAGCTACAAAGAGATCGTCAAGAAATCCCTAAATACCTACAACTAACGTTTGACGGAAACCAAATCAACATTCTTACGGAAATAGTACTGACTGACAGACGGAAGCTCAGAATAACACTCCGGTGTAGTTGTTAATAAATGAGTTAATCTCGTTTAACTAAGATTATTCATTGGTGGAGTTTAATTCATCATATTTTTTTTTAAAGGTGCCCCTTTGTCCTTTGTTAAAATCACATTAAATCTTAATAGTAAGTGAAACACAAAAGCGTGCAGCATGTAGGTACCTACATGCTGCATGCTTTTGTGTTTCACACTTAAGGGACGCCGCAGCGTACACCAACTTATGGCTATTATATATTTTGTGTTGATTAAAACGAGTTGAGGAAAACACCAGTTAGATAAGAACTGGTTTCCAATCCCAATGATACTTATTTGATAGGTAGATAGATAGAAGATAGAAAATTCTTTATTGCACACTTATAGATAGAAACAATACAGCAAAACAGCTTAAAAACTAAGTGACAAGTGGCGGTCTTATCGCTCAAGAGCGATCTCTACCAGACAACCGTGGATGGATAGGATTATTGGATAGTATAAGGGGTTCTGTGTGCTCTTGAAGGTTTAATAAATAAATACTTTTAATATAATACTACGCTATTGATATGTTTCATTAAGAATCTGGCTAAAATTTGTGACAGATGAGAACTCTTAACTAGGTGAGTCACTAATTAGTACCTACTACCGTCACTATTTCACCACTCACTGGCTTCATTGTGACTACGCATAAAAAAATGAACTAAAGAGCGGCAAATATAGCATGTTTCACTTGATACACCTGTGATTATTTCAGTTCTGAGTCGACCGGCATCATAAATTTTTTGTGTCTACTTGACATTCCTAGCTGTACACCGAAATTTTGTAAACCTATAATTTTCCATGTGTTTCACCTTTGACACTAAAGATATTCTACTAATTCTTTTCTGTTATTATATTGGACCCTATTCAACTGATTTGGTTGACGTTGATTAATCTCTTAACTCAGACGTTTTTATTAATAACACGCTGATTGTTTGTTTTGGCAACGAATTATGGGCTTGAAATGGAAGGCGACGATATTTTATTATTTTTGAGGGTTTTAGGATAAAACGGAATCTTTAAAGTGTGGCGTTGATGGAAATACTTATTATTATAAATATCTACCACCTTTGTTCGAATTCTTTGGTTATCGGGTGTTTTTTTCTGTTTTAGAGTGAATTTAGATAAAACAGTTGTTAACGTTTTTAAACTTAAAGAAATATGATGACGCTTTCTTTGCCGAATTTCGGCAACGGCAGTCAGTCTCAAAGACGAGCCAGGTGCTCAGAACATTTATAGTGCACAAGTGTGCGAGCAAACACAGGTGCACTCTCAATTCTCTCACTCTCATAATCCGATGGGACGGTAGACCGGTACGACTGGGGAGAGGTCAGGCACAGGACCAACAGCTTAGAGTGCTTTCCGAAGCACGGAGGTGTAACATCGCCAACTTTCTGACTCCGGGTTGCTACAGAGAATTTAAAATAACCTATAACACCAATCTTGGCCCGACCCGGGATTTGAACCCACTGACATAAAGAAATAAAATAAATAATGTCATCAATAATAAACATAAAAGTTATCGTCATGTAGTTTTATCGTCAAAAATTATCTTCGCTTTTTATCGCATTACATGATTAGCGCCACAAAGACCCCATAAAAATTATTTTATTACTTGTTAATCGGAGAGGTTACAAATAATTAGGGGTCAGGTTATACCCCAAATAACTTTAATCTATATGTATTTGTGTTACCTGTTTAATATTATCGCAATAATGAAATGTGTACCTATATAAATTATTTTATAACTTGTTAGTCGGAGAGGTTACAGATAATTAGGGGTCAGATAATACCCCAAATAACCTTAATCTGTAGGTATGTATTTGTGTTACCTGTTTAATATTATCGTAATAATGAAATGTGTACCTATATAAATTATTTTATAACTTGTTAGTCGGAGAGGTCACAGATAATTAGGGGTCAGCTTATACCCCAAATAACTTTAATCAGTAGGTATGTATTTGTGTTACCTGTTTAATATTATCGCAATAATAAAATGTGTATTTAAATGAGTTTTGTATATAGGTGAATAAAAAAAGCATTCATAATTATGCGATCCAAGTTTGTAGAAAATTCACCAAACCTTTTACGAATATGCAACAAAGATCTCAGCAGATAAAGTGTTAAAACTAGTATGTTTGTTTGTTTGTTAATACGTGTTTACTAATCGCGTTAGCACGTACACAGCTTGTTCTCTTGGGAAAATGTATGTTTGTCTCTTTAGACGCAAAGAGGTGTGATGTTGTAATGAAAACTTTTTGTACATGTCATTTCCGTTCGTTTGACTGTCCTATATTGCGGATTATTCAACTTATTATTGTAGAAATGCAATAAATAATGCAAAATATAAACTACTGGTGGTTCCAATATATACCAAAGTAAAGGCATACATTATAAGTACAATAATATACAAATTGCTTTATTGAAAACCAACAGAAATACTTTACAAAAAAACTCTTCAATAGGTATCTTTGGATCATCTTCAAAACAAAAGTTAATTCTTTGGTATCATCTACACATGCGAGCTTTAAAATGGAATCGCTTTCATCGCGAGTTGATCAAAACAATTTTTTTACAATTTATGTACAATGAACTAGTATAGATTGTGGTATATCATTTGAAAGGTAATTTTGTTACCTTTCAAGTGATATCAAGAAGATTTAAAATTAATTAAATTGGCTACCTAAATTTTGGGAATTATTGCAATAGGTCGAAGTTGCATCTATCGGCTTCTATCGGCGCCGGAGCTGGATGAGCTGGATTTATCCCTCGTATCCGCTGTTTTAGCTCGTCCCACATATGCCAGATTGGGTTCAAGTCAGGAATAAAGGCTGGCCAGTCTAGTGTGGGAATGCCGACATGGAAGACGTCTGTCGGTACTGTCTAGTCACTGCTGCGGTGTGGCAGCGGACATTATCGTGCATTAAATCAAAATTTATCGTCGCCAATAAATCCTGCGTAAGGGAAAACATAACTTAACTCATAGTTCACTGCAAAGAAATTGTAAAAATTAGTCTTGAACAACCCTTGAAGCGATTCCAGTATAAAGCTCGCAAGTGTAGTAGTCTTGGTGTCTTTTAGTCATTCGTTGTTCATCTTCCATCGTAACCGGAAGGCCCAAAAATATTAAAAATCATATTAATAATATCCTTAACGAAGTAGGTACTTTATCTGTCTCACTTGTGGGCATAATTGGGTAATGTCAGTTGAAAATAGGGCTTGAAAGACAGACACAAGGCAGGGCCTCTGACTACACGCATCGAGAGACCGTTTCTACATGGTTTCTATGACTTTCTAGTACTTTCAGCTACGATGATTGAACCAGAATTCCACTTAGCTGATTCTTCCAGTTCCTTCTCTCTCCTCTCGTAGAATTGGTCTAACGCCAAACAATAGACGTTGGTGATCCGCATAGATAATAGGCGCATTGCAAGATAAGTAAGGAGTCGAATTATATCGCAAAAATGTTTGACTTCGACGGGACTTGAACCCGCGTCCTCCCCTCCCCTCCCCATTCTGCGATATAATTCGATTTCTTAGAAATTAGAAATTATCCAGAGTGCGAGGATTACGCACTATAATAACAAAACCATAAGTAAGGAGGTTGTACAGAACCCTTGTCAGTGTTAAAACATCTACGACATGCTTTTATTTCAGACACAAGATCCTTAGACAATTAGGTACATTTAAAGAATAAGTATATATATTGCAATCAATTAATAGAAATAAATTACAACTAGTATTTACAATTGAAACAATTCAGCTAACTGCAGACTGTTGCAAACAATTTACAGGTAGCTTAACTGATCCATATCAATACCAGTTGGAAGCGTCCCCAAGAAATATAAGAAATATTTCACGTCGAAACAAAACTAAAATCAATAAATAATTTATTTTACAATTTCTTGCTCAACCTCTGCATCTCCTTTAACTCTGAAGCCTTTGTGTTTCATACAAAATATAAATAATTTTGATAATAATGATAAAACATCTTAGTTTTCCTTCTACGCTATAAGCTATAATTTATCAAAAGCTCTAAAGTAGTTGGTGTTACGCCTAACCCTTCCTATTTGCATTTAATCTTTGGTGGGGGATGCCGCCACCCCATAGGGGTGCTACAAATTGCATTGTTTCATACGTGTTAAGTAGGTACATTCTGTAGAATTGGATAAACGATTGTGAGTGCAGTTGTTGGGAAAAGCTTGAAATGTAGGTGCTTTGTACTTTACCCCTTGACTTGATCTTGACCCCACTTGACCCCTACGAAAAAATATTGTTCAGCTACTTCTGGAAATAAAAAAACTGTGAAACTCAAGGATTATTATGTAAATAATCATTTTCATACTAATCTTAATCTCAAATATTAGTATGTAAATAATCATTTACATACTAATCTTTGACTGACAGATAGTTGTCTGGAAGAAATCGTTTGATGCGATTAGTCCCCTTTCCACTGAAGTTAAATAAGTAATATGTAATTTTGTAACTACAAAATTACCTTTATAGACAACTAGTTTATGCCCGCGGCTTCGTACGCGTTGCTTCTGTGGAAACGTTTAAAGGTTATTTCTATCCCATGGGAACCGATTAATGGGATAGAAAGTATGTACTATACCTATGCTTGATTCCAGGATGAGAATTACTTGTAAGCAAAATTTCAGCCCGATCTGTTCAGTAGTTTTTACGTGAAAGAGTAACAAACATCCATCCATCCATCCATACTTACAAAATTTCGCGTTTATAATATTAGTAGGATAATGTTTTTCCTAAGTAAGTTTTCCATAGTCCCTATTAGTAGCGACTTATTGACGACCTCTGTGGCGCGGTGGGCGAAGGTCTGCCTGCGACGCAGGAGGTTGCAGATTCGATTCCCGCCTCGGGACAAATATTTGTATATTATTATGTATATCAGTTATCTAGTACCCATAACACAAGCTCTGCTTACCTTGGGGCTAGATAATGCTGTGTGAATTGTCCAGCATTATTTATTTATTTTTATTTACTTATTGTGTAGACACAATATGATAAGTCGCTCATCAGAGGGGATCTATGTCCAGCAGTGGACTGGTAAAGGCGGTGTTGATGATGATGATGATGATGATGATGTTAGTCCTTGATAAAAGATTTTACGCTAGAAAAGTGGAAACCAATACGAGTGACGAATTAAAGATTAATGCATGAACATTCCTACAGAGAAATTGCACTATGGGGTAGGGTAACCAAACTTTGTCTTTTATAAACGGACGCGTTCAGATTCTAAAATTAAATTGAAAATGTTTAGGCCCAAATTAATTTAATTTAAATTAATTCGGTTAGCACAGTACCGTAGTGGATGGCACAAACTTCGGGAGGCCTATACCCAGCAGTGGGTAAAATCCGGCTGTGGATGATGATGATGATGAAATTAATTGAAGTACCTAAATGCAGTCACCTAATAACTACGAGTGGATACTACTTACCTACAATCCGATTTTTCAGCTACAAATAAAGTTTATCTGTATCACATCTCATCTAGTTATCTAGTGCCCTAAACCCAAACTTTGATAAACCTGAGCTTAGGTGGGGCTAGATGACGACATGTGAATTGTTCAAAATTTTGTATTTATTTAATTTATTTATTCTATGCTGAGACCATAGGCCATCATAACATATTATCGTGCCTAATAGGTACCTACATAAACATGCACGAAACTTTACCTAGAAAAAATAAAGATAGATCTAGATAACATCGTTCAACGCTATGGTAAACTAAACAATAATAAATTTAACTATTCACTGATATATTTAATTTCCTCGCGTTTATTTACCATTGATTTTATCAACGTCGACTTCACACGTCATTGGTTTACTCTGTTTTATTTCATCTCAATCAGTATGTTTATAGAAAGTCTACAATTTTTACAAATAAAACTAAACAATAAGAATTAAACTATTCACTGATATATTAAATTTTCTCGCGTTTATTTACCATTGATTTTATCAACGTCGACTTCACACGTCATTGATATAATCTGTTTTATTTCATTTCAATCAGTATGTTTATAGAAAGTCCGAGCACTTATTTATTTACCCGAATTTTGCAAAAAATTTGCATGCTTCTTCTCACGCTCTGCACTTACTCTGGGTATTTATTCAATAGACAGCCAAATTATTAGAAACAGGTACAGATACAAAATCAATCCAATATAGGTACACTGACTATAGGTCAACATTGATAAGATTGATTTGCGTTCGATAAACTTGCTGTGAGCTGTCTTCTTTTCTCAATTCATGGTCACCCTACCCACCCCTATCGACAAGGGTTCTATCGCAAGGGTCAGCGGTAAAATTAAGTGCACCCCCCGGCTCTACGCGCTTTCTGCATCAGAACTACTTAGTGAACAATTTAACGCATCAGTAGATTTTATAACGATTAAGTTTTTTCATTGACGACCTCTGTGGCGCAGCGGGCGAAGGTCCGCCTGTGGCGCAGGAGGTTGCGGGTTCGATTCCCGCCTCGGCACAAATGTTTGTACGACCTACAAATATTTGTTCCGGGTGTTCTGGTCGTTTCTCTGTATAATAAAAAATATCTATCTATGTAATGTATTCTATTATGTATATCAGTCATCTAGTACCCATAACACAAGCTCTGCTTAGCTTGGGGCTAGATGATGCTGTGTGGATTGTCCAGCATTATTTATTTATTTATTTATCACTAGCTGCGCACCGCGGCTTCGCCCCCGTGGAAATTTATGTTTCCAACTTTCTTAATTTTTTCTTTCATAAGAACCTTCTCCTGACAATAACAAACACAACAAAGAAAGAATTAGCGAAATCGGTCCAGGCGTTGTTGAGTTATGCGCTTACCAACACATTTTGCGATTCATTTTTATATTATAGATTGTTTTTATCTATTGGTTTGGAAGCGTAGTCAGAAGTTTGGATTTAAAAAATAAAAATATAAAAAAAATCCAGGATTTGAGTTACCTGTGAGTGAAATTTCAGCCCGATCCGTCCAGTAGTTTTGTCGTGAAGAGGTAACAGACAGCCATCCAAACATCCTTACACCCTAACTTTCACATTTACTTATAACATTACTAGCTTCTGCCCGCGGCTTCGCACGCGTTGTTTCGGTATAATAAGTAGCCTATTATCTAAGTTAAGCTTTGCATGCTCTGCACTCAATTATATCTGCGCTAAATTTAATCCGTAATAATTGGACCTTATTTGAGTATTCCCTTTTCGAGAAGCTAATACCCAAACTCCTGAACTTTACTTACATCTATGTGCACCATTACATTAACAGAAAAAAACAATAACAACTAGTATAAACACATATATATTTCTTAAAAATCTAAGCCGTCACCAGAAGGCAGAGTGCCCAGAATGCTAGCAGCATTGCCACGTTGAATGGCAATGCTAATTCGTTGACCGAAATAAAAGCCAGCATTCCGATCACCTGTGGACTCTATAAGAAGCCTATTATCTTCATAAATTGCGTGTGCCCCAGGACCCCAAGGACCAAGGGTTTCAACCCCAAACGACTCAAATAGGTAACCTCGGTCAAGGTTAGCGTATTTTCGCCGTTTAAGAGACTCCGCTGATGTTGCTGCAGAACCAGCCCTTACCGATGTCCCTGCAAGATGTGAAGGCGCTAGGGTATCTACACACGTGGCATCCCAAACTAAAGGCCGACCCATCTTCCATGGAATCAGAGTCATACCGTCAGGTCTTTTATTATAGTATATTATATTGTGATACCTAATAATTAATTAGAGTGAGCGAAGCCGGAGGTAGAAACTAGTAAGTAGGTAGGTAATATTTTATCTATTTTTAATCTACCGAGAGCTCCATCATCACAACCTAAAAACAATATCATATTCCATCGAAACTTAACAAAAAACTTTTCGTTTCGCCGAAACACAAAAAATGACGGTCAGAATGAAATTTGAAGCTAAATTTGTGTTTTTTTTCTTACATGTGGTTACATCAATCTTGCTGGCGCCCTCTGTTGGGAGTCTATTTTGACCCCGTAGGGCTTTTACTACCCTTTTCAGATTTTTTGTCATTTTTGGGGTGTATTTGACGGTTGACAGGTTAATTGTTTTTTTGCAAATAAATTTAATTATACGGAAACAATGGAAGACATTTAAAATCCTTTTCTTTTTCATTTGACGACCTCTGTGGCGAAGCGGGCGAAGGTCCGCCTTTGACGCAGGAGGTTGCGGGTTCGATTCCCGCCTCGGCACAAATGTTTGTACGATCTGCAGAAATTTGTCCAGGGCGTTTTGAAGGTTTTCTATGCTTATTAAAAAAAAACTATCTATGTAGTGTATTGTATTAAGTATATCAGTTATCTAGTACCCATAACACAAGCTCTGCTTAGCTTGGGGCTAGATAATGCTGTGGGAATTGTCCAGCATTATTTATTATTATTATTATTTGTAAAAAAACGCAGCTAAAAAGCGGAGAAAAAGTAACGCCTTTTGATACAAGTTTGAACCTGCAACTTTTAAGGCCTCCACAGTTCCACACACAGACGTCGGAGGCGTGGTGGAGGCGGAGGCGTGCGAGTTGTATCTCTGTATCATAATATGAAAGACTACCACGCGGATGCTAAGCGGTGCACGGCGGCCGTGGACTCGAGTCCAGGACCCGAGTCTTGGACTCGAGTCTAGAAATTCGAGTCAACATTCGAATACCAAAAAATAGAACTCTAGTACTTGTCTCGAATACCGGAATCGAGTCAGGATTCGAATACCGTTTAAACTGACTCGAGTCGACTCGATTCACCAAAACAGCGACTCGGCACATCACTAGAGAAAATAATATGAGTGATACACTCGCGAATATATTTGAATTTACTTGCAAATAATTTCAGTTAATTCTTTCGGCGATGAAAAACACCACATGGAAATGTTTTCTCGTGTATTAAGTTATTTTAATCCATACTTTAAACTAATAATGTCTCCTAGCCTAATTTCGACCACGGCGGCCAGTCTCATCGGAGACTAGCCAGATGCCCAGGACATATTATAGTGCACAAATCTGTGCAAACACAGGTGTATAATAATAATAGTATAGTATAGATTATCTCTCTCTATAGTGAGAAATAAAATTATTAAACCTGAATTGAAGAATCAGTCAAATATGAGAAAACTACAAACAAATAATAGAAAGAAATTAGAACTAGTATTTACAATTGAAACAATTGATCTAACTGCAGACTGTTGCAAACAATCTACAGGTAGCTCAACTGATCCATATCAATACCAGTCGTCGCGTCCCCGCTACGCTGGCTGCATTGCCACGCTGTATGGCAATGCTGATGCGCTGCGCCAGATACTCACCAGCTCTCGGGTCACGCGTCGCTCCGACCAGACGCGAGAGATAATCTATACAATACTAAGAATATTATAAAGAGGAAACATTTGATTGTTTGTTTGTATTGAATAGGCTCCGAAACTACTAGACCAATATGAAAAATTCTTTCACCGTTAGGAAGCTTACTTTTCAGGGAGTGACATAGGCTATATTTTACCCCGGAATTCCCACGGGAACGGGAACTACGCGGATGAAACCGCGAGGCGGTCGTCTAGTTTTTATAAACCCGAAGAGCCTTGGTACCCCACGGACCTAATACAAGATGAAATAAAGTCTATGATCAGTTCTCGTACAAAATGACCGGTGAGTTCAACGAACTCATTCAGGGAATGCTATCACGACTGTGTAGAAAAGGAGCTCGCAGTATGAAATGTTACGTTACTGAATACTAGTTTATTTCCGCTTCTTCGCACGCGTTGTTCTATAAACGTTTAAAGGTGAATTCTATCCCATGGGAACTGATTTATGGGATAAAAGGTTTAGATAGATATTTTTTATTATACATAGAACCAGAACGCCCTGGACAAATGTCTGCAGATCGTACAAACATTTGTCCCAGGCGGGATTCGAACCCGCAACCTCCTGCGTCGCAGGCGGACCTTCGCCCGCTGCGCCACAGAGGTCGTCAAATGAAATGAAATGAATGATGAAATGAAATGATAGTGTTTATTTGCATAAATATAGGTTAGCAATGATAGTCTAAAAAAATAGAGTATCACTATATTTGATTTGATAGTCGTGCAAATATCTTTAGTAGTTTAGACACATTGAAGTTTAGAGTTATTAATTAACATACTACATTGACTTTCCGGAGCCCTATTTATCGAGAAAAAACAAGTGTGTACCACTTTTCTGTACCCTAATGTTTTTATCCATAGGTTTTTATTTTAATCACGACCAAATTAGATGCCTCCTTATATTAGGTAGACGTCTCTAATCTTAGCTAAAATGTAATGCAAAGAATAAGGGTAGGTATAGCTATTTTAACTAAGTTGAGTTGTTTTAGATCTGTCAACCTAATTTTAGAGCTATCATCCTAATTTTAAACCTGTCAGTCTAATTTATCAATATAGAATAGCTTTTGTCTATTTGACATTCCTAAATCCTAATTTTATCTAATTTTAGCTAATTCTAAAACAACAGAATCGTCACCAAATGGTGTCGATTCTGTTGTTTGACCTACAAAATCCAACATAACTATAACCGCGTACAGACCAGCTCCTGCGCTAACTATGTAATCGAGGGGTGCATACAATGCTTTGGCCCATTCTTATTGGATTGAAGGTAGGTATCATAATAGAACGATTCTATGGGACACAAGCGGCATGGCGCGAGAGCCAGGAGGAATAGACAAGAGAGAGCACGAAGGAATAGACTACGATTATTATAGAGTGGTATCTCCTGAAAGTGTCATATCTATCTCATTGGACGACCTCTGAGGCGCAGCGGGCGAAGGTGCGCCTGCGACGCAGGAGGTTGCGGGTACGATTCCCGCCTCGGGACAAATGTTTGTACGATCTGCAGATATTTGTTCAGGGGTTCTGGATGTTTTTCTATGTATAATAAAAAATATCTATCTATGTAGTATACTGTATGTATATCAGTTATCTAGACCCATAACACAAGCTCTGCTTAGCTTAGGGCTAGATAATGCTGTGCGAATTGTCTAGCATTATTTATTTATTTATTTATTATGATTATTGGTATACGATGAGGTGCGCAAAGACACGCGTCTCCTGCTCTAGCTATGCAATATAGGGGTGCATGTGCATACAATGCACGGCCCCGTGGGACTTCTTATTGGATTAGAGGTAGGTAGTTGCCGGCGACTTTACTTGCTAAATTATGCAAGCGTTTATTAAACAGGGTTATTAGTAATTCACTGACACTGCGTGGACTTCAGGTTCGGCCCATCATCACGAACACGTTCGTGAAGACGCCCGGTATTAATTCTTTTTCTTCAATCACCTGTGATACAAAATGTAATAATAATAATAATAATATCGTCCCGATAGTCGTTTCGGTTAACGGCATAATAGCGAAGAGCCTCGATCAACATCTCAAGAGAGAGAGAGAGAGCTAGGAAGTTGGATCAAGGGCCAGATTCAAGAGGCGGTACTCCTGGACTCGGCGCGCATCGTCAGGAAGTTCCTCTCTCTGCAGCCCTAGTCACCGACCGCTTGAGCCTAGCTTCGCGGCCGGTGATTCACCGTGCCGATATATTTTTTACTGTAGTATAGTTTTATAATACTTTATTTTCTATAGTAAAAAACGTATTTTATAAACGAGATTTATGAATAAATGAGTGTTTATTAATAACTCTTTATTACAGACGCAATGATCCATATTTCAACTGCAGAACGTACAAAAATTATATATAATCTATACAAAATTACAAAAGTCCCATTACAATATATTGTTTTAGGTGGCAATATCCACCCACCGTCTAAATGTAATTGTATGATTAAGTCGTTCTGCCAGACTTCTGACAATCGAATTATCGCACGAGCCAACTCCGGACATAAAAGACGCAATCCTCTTCCGCTGAATAGCGTTGAAAGAGTCCACGCGGGCCTGTGTTAGCATTTCAGAAGCACTACAGAAGCGCTTCAAGCCCATCAGTTGCCTGAAAATGTTATTATAGGCCACACGTATTCTATCATGCGTCTTTTTGGTGTACTCGGTCCAGAGCTGACAGGTGTAAAATGTCTGGCAGAAAGACCTAAACAATGTCAGTTTCACGTCAGGCGACGACCTATAGAACTTTCTCGCGATCATGTTCCCTACGATACAGAGTGATCTACGCTGCCGTTCCACATCATCATCATCTTTAAAGTTAGATGTCACAATGTGGCCAAGGTACTTGAATTTCTCGACTATTTTTACATAATAACATGCTTGTCCGGAACCCAATGATAATTCATTGGGTTCCGGACAAGTAGGTAATCCTACTAAAGACCAATCACCAACTGTTAATTCCTGGCAGAGCCGTTTTTAATTACGTTTGAAATAAAGCTTCTCTATAGGACATTTTTTGTATAGAATCCCCCCTAATTTCCAATACTAACTTCTAATATGAAGACCTGGCATCTTCACAAACGGATTCGTGATGATGAGCAGAACAGTTCATGCATTGTCAGTGGATGATCCGTAACGATATAGCAACTTCAATGGAACTATTTATTTTTTTATTTTTGGAACGACGTTCCTTATCCTTCCTTATTATTATTAAAAAAATAAAAAAATGGTTGTCTGTAAAGTCGGTTTACTGACGATAGTGGAACGTGACAACGTCTTAAGAAAATACTGATGGAATGGTAGCATTTGATACTCGATCAAAACATGTTAATGTACTATAGTATAGCAGCTGTCCACGCAGACGCATCGCTCACTCAAGTAGGAGAGAGACGGATGTCGAGCGCTCTCGCTTGCACTTCAAGCCTTCCCCAATAGTCGTTCGTGTACATTAAGTGTACACGAACGAACTCGTATTTCGTGACGTGTACATGGAACGCCTCATAGCGAGGGAACGCCTCAGAGCGAGGGAACGCCTCAGAGCGAGGTAACGCCTTTTCGTGCGTGGCTCTATCGAATTATAAGACGTTGTCACGTCAAAAAAAATGTTTTATTTTTAAATTATGTTTAAGTAGAATTGTCTATATGGATCTCGTGTCTGGAATTAAAGAATATATTATTATTATTATTATCGCGCGTTGCGAAAGGGGGCAAGACGGAAAAAATTAAGACCAAAAGTTTTAACGACACTTTTTGCTATAGTTGTAAGCCGTGCGGCGTGCGCGTGTTTCTCTGTCTGTCTCTCTCTCTCTTATAGGAAGCAAGAAAGTTATTTTAGAAAGGAACTTCGTTCCATCCGTGTGTCCCTTGACACCTCTCAAGTTTTTATTATTTGATGGGTCTCTTAAAACTGAGTCTATTTGGTTCTGTAATTTTTTTTCCAAACTTATAGGCGGTCACTCAGTGAACTTCGCTAGTAATTTGGTCATATCTTCGTCAACTTTTGTCGTAGAACAATAACTTTTGCACTATGTGTTATGGATTTCTTAGTTCTATAAATCTGCATTCTCAACTAAAATCGTTACGGATCCTCATTACCAATAGCCCTATATACCACAAGACCTAGATAAAAACCCGTGTGTGACCAGAATGACACGGAACCTTGTCAAATTACATATTTAACATCAAATTGATCCTATACCATCCGCGCGTAGTCCAAATAGGCTGGGACCTTGTCAAATACAAAGAAAATTTATAAATGTCCGACTATAAGCTTCAGTAGTTTGTTATGACTGACGACAAGAGGCGATTGATAAAATAAAATAAAAAACAAACAATCTAAACTAGCTGTGATCGTATCAGCGCGGTCGGGTTGCGTGTACGCATGGATGGACAACCTTTGGCATTGCCAACGGAACTTAATAAATGAAAAATAAACGTAGGTACACCTCAAAATAAAATTAAAGAAAATACTTGAAAGATAGTAGAGAAAAACCATTCTAAAAATAAACGCCGATTCCACTAACCGTCATACAATCGGCGTTCATTTTTAGAATGGTTTATTTCTACTTACTTATACATTTTTAAAAAATTATCTGAGCATCTGGTCGAAGCGACGCGTGACCCGAGAGCTGGTGAGTATCTGGCGCAGCGCATCAGCATTGCCATACAGCGTGGCAATGCTGCCAGCGTAGCGGGGACGCAACGACTGGTATTGATATGGATCAGTTGAGCTACTGATAGATTGTTTGCAACAGTCTGCAGTTAGCTTAATTGTTTCAATTGTAAATACTAGTAGTAATTTATTTCTATTAGTTGATTGTAATTTTCTTTGTGAATGTCTTACTTCTTTTCAACTCAAACAATATGAGTTTATACAGGTTTCGTTTTAACCGTTTTTTCATTATACCATTGTGTTCTTCAATTTTTATGACTTAGGGACCGAAAAACGGTTGGTAAAACTTATCTTGATAGTAGATCATCCAACCTCAACCTCAACAGCCTGTATTGGTCCACTGCTGGGCGCAGGCCTCACCGGATACGCGCCTTATTGCAGTTCGGTGGTAGAATTGTTCAGCAGGAGGCGCTGCTGCCCGCTCCCGGTGGATATCCCTCAGTCGCCTCTTCCGACACCCGCGAGAAGAGTTGGGGTGGTGCTAATTCTAAGCCGGCACCACACCACTACTAGGCATAAGCCTAGCTGTGTGGTGCTGGCTGATAGCGAAGTTGTCCTTAAGCTAAGCAGTCCTATAGCAACTCAGGCAAACAGATAGTGAGGCCGAAAGATAAATGTAAATGACGTTTAGGCACGCGAGTTGTACCGCGTATAGGTATGAAAATACCTACTGTCAATAATAAAAATTGGTTGTCTGTAAAGTCGGTACTGTTTACTGACGATAGTTGAACGTGACAACGTCTTAAGAAAATACTGATGGAATGGTAGCATTTGATACTCGATCAAAACATGTAAATGTACTATAGTATAGCAGCTGTCCACGCAGACGCATCGCTCACTCAAGTAGGAGAGAGACGGATGTCGAGCGCTCTCGCCTGCACTTCAAGCCTTACATGGAACGCCTCAGAGCGAGGTAACGCCGCATGACCGAGGTAACGCCGCATGACGTCATGTTTTTTCGTGCGTGCAGCCGCCTCTATCGAATTATAAGACGTTGTCACGTCAATAATATTAACGCCTTTTATTTCCAGAACTAATTTACAATAAATTACTTAATTTAACTTATAACTTAACCACTAATTAGTTAGGTCCCTTTCGGGTATAGGCCTCCTCTAAGTTTTTCCAGTCTTGTCTACCCACCGACCCACCGACCTACTGTCAATACCTCTGTTGAAATGTTGCTTACCTCTGATCCGTTTAGATCAAGAGATGGCATGCGTTCTTCGTTAGTGGACTTGATCCAACGGATCTTACGAGAGATACAATGTAGAGAGGTTATTGCGTGTATGAAGATAGTTGGTGAGGTACTTTGTAATATCACCAAGATGTTAAGAGGGCACTGCACACCATTTTGTGAAAAGGAAAGGGATAGGATTTCGCGTTAATAGGAGCGGGACGGAGCATACGTTTTTTTAACGGCATCGGCGCAAAAACGGATGATGTTTTTGATTATATTCAAGAGATCCGACGGTATGACACTAGTCCCATGGGAGTTGGGGAGGCCCATTGTGTGGGACGCTACATGCGTCGACACACTTGCGCCTTCCCATCTTCCGAGGACATCCGTGAGGGCGGGTGCGGCGGCAGATTTGGCCGAAGATCAGAAGATTTTTAAACAAACAATCTTCAATCTATACTATACTTATATATATAAAGAGGAAAGATTTGATTGTTTGTTTGTATTGAATAGGTTCCGAAACTACTGGACCGATTTGAAAAATTCTTCACCGTTAGGAAGTTTACTTTTCAGGGAGTGACATAGGCCATATTTTATCCCGGAATTCCCACGGGAACGGGAACTACGCCGGTGAAACCGCGAGGCGATCGTCTAGTTTAGAAATAAAATTTAAGCTACATTTAATATCTCGTGCATAGAAAATTAGAAAAGTGCCAAAATTAAATACATTCGAATAGTTACCTAGGCATGTCAAAATATCCTTGTTTATTAAATATTCCATAACCGTATTTATGTATCAAAAACTTTTCCAGACTTCCTATAAACATGTAAACATTGTATTATATACTGTAATTCGTAATTAATACCTGCTTCTTGCTGGTTAATGGTGCTGGGTGGGTGAGAGTACAAGTAGGTATAGTCTAGACAAAAAATTAGGTTCAGCCTATTTAAACTACGTGCCAAATTATTTGACCTTTGTTCCGAATCATCTCATCTTCCACATTGGTGTAGCGGTAAATTAATTATGACTAAATTAAACTAACTTGTAACCGTGGTTCTACACTGTAATAACAAATTAGCCATTAACATTATAATAATTAAATAAATTAATAATGCTGGACAACTCACACAGCATTATCTAGCCCCAAGCTAAGCAGAACGTGTGTGATGGGTACTATAGACATAATACGACCTCTGTGGCGCAGCGGGCGAAGGTCCGCCTGCGACGCAGGAGGTTGCGGGTTCGATTCCCGCCTCGGGACAAATGTTTGTACGTTTTGCAGATATTTGTTCAGGGGTTCTGGATGTCTTTCTATGTATAATAAAAAATATCTATCTATGTAGTCTATTGTAATAAGTATATCAGTTATCTAGTTCCCATATCACAAGCTCTGCTTAACTTGGGGCTAGATAATGCTGTGTGAATTGTCCAGCATAAGTAATTTTTATTTATAATACAATATACTGATAACTGATATAGATAATTAAAATACGTTACATAGTATCTGGCGCAGCGCATCAGCATTGCCATACAGTGGGGCAATGCAGCCAGCGTAGCGGGGACGCGACGACTGGTATTGATATAGATCAGTTGAGCTACCTGTAGACTATTTGCAAGAGTCTGCAGTTACCTCAATTGTTTCAATTGTAAATCTAATATATAAAATTCTCGTGTCACAGTTTTCGTTGCCATACTCCTCCGAAACGGCATGACCGATTCTCATGAATTTTTGTGAGCATATTGAGTAGGTCTGAGAATCGGCCAACATCTATTTTTCATACCCCTAAGTGATAATTTTAAATTTCCACGCGGGAGTAGCCGCGGGGCGCAGCTAGTAATAAATAAATAAATAATGCTGGACAATTCACACAGTATTATCTAGCCCAAGCTAAGCAGAGCTTGTGTTATATATTATGTGTTGTGATATATAGTTAATGATTATATCGGGTATTTATCGCGTACCTTTTGTTTTATTTCCCCTACGTTTGTACCGCGTTACAGCGATCGTGGTCACGGGGCGACTGGATGTACTCGGAGTTACCGCCGAGAATTGACGGCAGTATCCACGACTACCCTCAATTCGTCTTCAGAATCAGGAATGTCCAAGTTCACATTACGACACACTACACTGACCGTGTCCGATTGCAGTACAGTCGGATCACGACGCACACACATATTAATCACAGGATTCCACGAGGAAGAGAGACGAAAACCATCTTCACGATTAAAATTCGGGTGTTTCTTGATCTCAATCGCCTCTCGAACCATCCTTTTGTAGTAGTGGCGTTCACGGGATAGAACTTTTGGGTCATGTAGCTCAATCCAGTGGTTACTTCCTGAGTCTAGCAGGTGTTCCGCTATCGCCGACTTGTTTGTTTGCCTATTTTTGACCGCTGCTATGTGCTCTTTCACCCTTTCGGCAATGGTTCGTTTAGTTTGCCCTATGTATGAGCGTCCACAGCTACAGTCAACCTTGTAGACGCCTGGCATTTGTAGAGGTATGACAATGTTGTGATATAGATAATAAAATACGTTATTATAGTATCTGGCGCAGTGCATCAGCATTGCCATACAGCGTGGCAATGCAGCCAGCGTAGCGGGGACGCGACGACTGGTATTGATAATGGATCAGTTGATCTACCTGTAGACTGTTTGCAACAGCCTGCAGTTAGCTCAATTGTTTCAATTGTAAATACTAGTATAATTTTGAATAAAGGCTTAAGTCAGTTTATTTATACCAGTATATACCAAATGACTGATTATACTACTAACAAAGGGTTGAAAGCCGCGGGCAGAAGATAGTGAATTAATAATTTATTAGAGAATCCAATCTCTGAGTATTTGGGTTAATCCTTTCATCTCCTCTATTATTGTACGATCACGTTCAAAATGACGGCGCTTTGTGCATATTTAATTAACTACGATCGATTATACAATTTTCTTAACTATATCACACTAATATTATGGTTAACTGCCTCAACCTCAACAGCCTGTGTGGGTCCACTGCTGGACGCAGGCTTCCCCCTGATAAGCGCCTTATTGGATTTTATCTCATGGGGGGTAGTGCCCATAATCCCCACGCTGGGTATGCGGATTGGGGATCGCCCGAATTCCATCGAATTTTTGCAGGTCTTACCTGTAATAAATAACCCATACTAACTGTTTTTCTTCACGATTAGGTATGTCGCTTTAATTTAGTAGTTTTTAAATACAAGGTGCAGCGGGCGAAGGTCCGCCTGCGACGCAGGAGGTTGCGGATTCGATTCCCGCCTCGGGACAAATGTTTGTACGATCTGCTGATATTTGTTCAGGGTGTTCTGGATGTTTTCTATGTTAAAAAAAAAATCTAGGTATCTATGCGTTAAGTACATATATCAGTTATCTAGTACCCATAACACAAGCTCTGCTTAGCTTGGGGCTAGATAACGCTGTGTAAATTATCCAGTATTATTAATAAAAAAAACCTTCCGAACCCCGAACATCGCCAACATTCGCCAACTAGAATTTTAATAAATATGCAATGACATGGCAAAAGGAACGCAACTCAAAGCTAATATAATCTTATGTCATGTCATTGACCTAAGTGACAATCGGCCATCCTAAACTAGAATTAAATAACCCAGTTAGTTAATCTGGTGATGCATCATAATCATGTCACCATTATCTGTGGGTGGAGATGTTAGAAATAGGAGTCAAGTGCGAGTCAGCATAGTGCTACGGGTTCCGTATGTAGTTTAAAATCTGGTGCTCTATCTGCTGAAGCTTATATACTGTTAATACCTTTATTCACAAAGAATTACAGGCAAATAATAGAAATAAATAAGAACTAGTATTTACAATTGAAACAACACAATTGAGCTAACTGCAGACTGTTGCAAAAAATCTACAGGTAGCTCAACTGATCCATAAACTGGTTAGTGTATACTTGGACAGTAGACAGAGCATGATGTTTCAAATTTCAGTAGTATTAACAGAAGGTACATAAACGAGGTTTTGACATTTCTCAATAAAGGTATGCCGTGTCGTTCTATTTAGAAATATCAGAATCGCTTCCAAGGCCGATTTTCAAAACCAAGCACCAAAAAACTTTTAGGATTTGCTCCAACTCGAAAAATGACAACTAACAGGCTAAAAGTTTCTTCGTCTCTTCTTTACTTTAGTTTACATACCTACCGAAGCGACAGAAATTAAAAATATCACTTTATTTCCGTGTCAGTGTTCAAGTTTTTTAAATTATTTTAACAATGTACCTACACTTAAAATATTTTACGAAATCGACCTTTTCTACTTAAAAACAATAAATTATTTCTATAAAATACAATAAATGTACACTTCTACATTTATTGTATTTTATAGAAATAAAGAGTTTTTGATTCTTGATTCTTAACAAAGCATCCGAACCAGGTTTTAATATAATTGAAAATGAGATGATCTGCCAGTATTTTATCCCTCAATCTTGACCAGTTAGTTCCAGGGAATACTCATTACTTTCACCTGTTTGGCTGTTTACAATAACAATTATTGTATTGTTCCGAGAGTTAGAAATAAACGAATAGAATTGAAAAACGACTGCCTCTATAATTCTCGTGGCTAACGCATGCGCGTGTTGTCTGTCGTTCTCAATTACTCTCCCCGCGGCAAATTATATCATACCAATTTGATAACCAACGCGATGGCTGAGCGAGCTCGTAGATCTGCCTAGGTATATGTGGGCATTCATAGTGACAAATATGTACAGAGGAGTTCATTGCTAGCTGACCTACTGTAACGTTTGAAGTCAATTTCAATGAATACAGAACTATTTTAGAATTGTAATCTTTCGGTAAAATGAAGATATCAAGCCGTTTTTTATGAAAACGTTACGTTTAAAGTCAGTTAACATGAATACAGAACTAGTTTGACGCATTCACTGCCCAGCCTTGGCTATGCGAGCTGCAGGGACGCGCCGTTTTATATAAAAACAACAAGAAAAGTACTTTATTGACAAAGAAAATTACAATCAAATATAATAAACAAATTAGAACGTTTGTACGTTATTTATTTTTGAGAATACAATAGAAACAATTGAGCCAACTGCAAATAGTTCCAAACAAACAATCTGCAGGTAGCTCAACAAATAAAATACGTTTGATACTCGTATTAAAACACCTAGAATCCAGTTTCAGTAGCTATTGATTGATTTCAAGTCAGCCGCATCTAGAAAATAAGCTTATAATAAGTCAAAAGCTCTAATTACTGAATCACCATTTTACATTTTATGAAGAACCATTTCAAACGCTCTATATTTTTTTTATTAAATCACGACACAATCAAAACCGATTTGTAAAAAAAATCGAATGTGTGAACTCTAACTATGAGGGTTAAAATGTGTTCAAGTGGTGAAGTGGCATTTTGACATGGTTTTTTAATATTACCAAGTGTGTTTCAAAGATGGGTTCCTTCGTTTTTTTAAGAGTATAATTTTTTTCATGGTTTTTTTCATGGAATTTATTAAGCTTCTCGCAATAAAATTAGCTAGGTACCACAATGACCTACATTTTCATAGACACTGTGAGTTTTTTTTTCGTTTTTAAAATCAGATTAAAAATCCATTTACAAAAACCGTTAAAAATATTCTTCAAGTAACCTTTTTAGTCAACATTTACTTATTTAAAAATGTTTCGTAACATTTTTATCAAGTTCGTCCGTCAAAACTTTTAAATTCGGAACTTCCTGGCCCAGATTCGTTTGATCCCTGATTTAAGATGAGCTCATGGCAGATAAGAGAAGTGATAAATATAAAAGGTGCATAATCTTCTAATGCGTGTAAGCTCAGCTGGTCTTTGGCATAGCGGAAATCTTATTTTTATGTTTACAAATAGCTCAACCAAACGTAAGATCCAGCAAAATCATTCGTTTCATTTGGTTTCTTACAATCTCAAACTCAAAGTGGTTTAGTTTCTTTAAAGTTAGACCTTACTGAACTCTTGGACACTTTATTTTTTTTTTTCGATTTTCTTTCAATGTCATGTTGATCGAAATTATAAAAAATCGAAGTTATGTAGCTCATCATGAGCATTCTAGAATTTTCTACATTTTAGAGCTCGGTTGGTCGACGGATGAAGTCATGTTTAGTTTTGCCTTAAACTCCCTTTATATAAACTTCGTATATTGCAATTCGTTTATTAAAAAAAAACCTATACCTAATGCAACCACTCACTGAAGGCTTCAGAACTTTTTACTTTTTCTTTTGTCATTAATTATCAAGAAAAACCAACCTCTTCTTGCTACTGTATCCAACAAAGAGTTTTTATTAGTTACAAGCTACTGTCTATGGTTTCTAAAACAAACAATACGCCTTTGTGAAAAGCGCAACTTCAAAACCAAGCAATAACTTTCTAAGACCACCTTGACCCACATTTTACAATAAGTAAAATATCAAAAGATTGACAGATCTTATACTTTAATTAAGGAGTCAGGTTTACGTGTCACTACAAAGGAACCCTACTGAGCTGCCACCGATTGATGAAATACTAGTGTTGTCCGGTGTCCGGCTTTTTGAGCCTTACGACTTTTTGAGCATTGCTTTGTTGCCGGTTGCTCTTTTGATCTATTAAGTCTAAATAAATAAGAAGAGGTTCTTAAAGCAATTCTATTTTTCTTTTGAGTGTATTTTGAAACTGGATATCTAAATTAGCCCCGGTGAACCGGCTATTCGGTTTACTAAACGACGCCATTTAATTACTTAAATGCCTAGACCGATTGTTGAACAGTCAACGATCAGCGAGTTGGCTGACCGAATGCTAGTCAGTAAAAAAACAAATCAAATTATTAAATCTCTTTAGAATATGGTTGTAAATGACAAAATATTTTACATGCAAAAAAAGGTGACGTACCTACATACAAGGGACCTACTTTACTAGGTAGACGATCTGTGTATGCCTAAAATCTATCCATCAACTTCAGTAGGTAAGGTACTTACCAATCAGCAAAACCATATATCAGTAGTTAGGTAGGTAAGTTATACTTATCCAACCTCATTATAATCTCCTCTATGGATACGATATATACCTATTTATGATGATGATGCCCTCCTAGCCGAAATTCGGCCACGGCGGCCAGTCTCAACGAAGACTAGCCAGGTGCACATGACATTACAGTGCACATGCACAAGTATGTGCGTAAACACAGGTGCACTCTCAATTCCCTCACTCTCATAATCCAATGGGACGGCAGACTGACACAACCGGAGAGAGGGAAACCGGGAGCAATAGCTTAACGTGCTTTCCGAAGCACAGAGGTGCAGCACCGCCAACTTTCTGACTTCGGGCAGCTACTGAGAATGTACCTATTTATACCCCGCGGCTTCATTTGCGTGGAAATTTGTGTTTCCAACTTTCTTAATTTTTTCTTTCCTAGAAACCTTTTTCTGACATTAACAAACACAACGAATAAAAGAATTAGCGGGAAAGGGAAACCAAGGGAACTAGGGATTAATTTTTTAATTATACATTTAAGTAACGAGATCATAATAAAATCGTATTACGATGAGTGACCGGAAAAATAACAAACCAAGGTATAAGTACTTTCCCAACCCTAAGCATAACAAAAGCGCGCGAGGTGTGAATTCTTGTTTGAAAATCGAACAATAGAGTTTGACAGCTCATTTCTTTTTTTTTCTAAACCAAAAGCGGCAAGGAGCTGGTTTGTTCTCTATTCAACTTTATTATTTTTGTATTTTGAATGGTGGAATGATTTGTGATTGTCACGCCTCGTCGGGCATTTTGTTTTAATTTGTTGAGTTCGAATTTTGAATGTTAAATTAACGTGAGAAAAATTATTACAGAAACAGGCATGTTGGCCGTTACCAGTACGTGCTTACGTTTTGGTTGAATTTTTAAAGGTATTAATAATTTTTGTGAGAAAGCAAAGAAATTTGAACTGAATAAATAAAAAGTCGTTACAATAATCTCAGTACCTCTAACTGTATGTCGGGGGGTCCAGAAACAGTCTCTACACTATGTAATTTTTTACACCTTGTAGACTAAATTACTATCTGCTTGCTACTACTTGCTACTTTAGGTAGGAGCCCTACCTACTTACTTAGGCATAAATACCTGTTTATCTACTAAATACCTAGAAAGCCCCTTTATACTTAAGTACTGAGGAAGGTAGGTACTTAAATAGGAATAAAAATTGACAAAACCAAATACAGTCTCTCAAAAAGGAAGTCAATAGTCAAGCCATGATTGCTTGATCCCATAAAGCCGTGATAAAAAACATGCTCTGCACTCAACTTAAGATAAGTACAAGCACTTAGAACTTATCATTTGCTGTAATGGACGACTGACGGTTGTAGAATTGCAGATGGTTCTATTTTTAAATATTTGAATTTTGAGTTGGTGTTTGTTTTACAAGATGGATGAAAGTATTCTGAATTTAAATTTTTGATGAACAACTTTAGTATTTAGGGACCACAGATTTTTAAGGTTTACAGTATTGCCAGTAGGTATTAAATTATGATGTCACCATAATTTAATACTGGCATATTATTTTAGGCATTTGATTCTAGAATCAATTAAGTTTTTATGAATTAAAAACAATAATAGCTCTAATTGATTTTTCAGCACCATTAATTCCGTAAATTTTATTTTCATTACTAATTTACTAACAAACAATTCTTTATACGCAACCAAACAACATTCCGCGGTAAATAAATTCATAGTCAGATATAATTTAACCTTTTGAGCACCACGCCACAAACACATTCCCGTGTCCTCTACGCCAAGGCACAAAGTAAATAAAAATACGCGCTGAGGGCCTGCAAGTGCTGGTCATGTATAGGTGACTGTGGAGTTCAAAAGGCTAATACCTATACAGTTTAACCCTCAAACACAAAGTTTTTAACTAATACTTCTTCATACGCAACCAAACAACATTCCTCAAAATAAATTAAATTCACAGTTAGACATAGTTCAAAATACAGTTTAACCCTCAAACATAAAGTTGTCAATGCGGTCATCGTAAAAATCAATTGTGAGGTCTTAAGTTCAGTTGATCAATTGACTTCGGAATTGAGTTATGGGTTCGATGCTCGGGTTAATTGGCCCTGATGTGTCTTTGTTGGTCTGTCGTGGTCGAAGAACTTGTCCTATTTAAGGCTTACTCAAAATATTAGAGGAGAACTAAAGTCATTAACGACGGGATATTTACCATGATTTGAGTTTTGAGCTTTCCAATATTTCGGCACAGTTTCATGCGCCATGATCACGGAATAACTGACGGCACTTAGCATTAGAGGAGAAGATGGTTATGTGGCCCCGATTTTGTTTTTGTAAAATTTGAAATAATAGTTATTTATATGAACATTGAAGGTAAAAAGATTCAACAATTATCAGTGTATTCGTGTCTGAGTTTCTATTAAATTAAATCCAATTAAATAAATAATAATGCTGGACAAGCCACACAGCATCATCTAGCCCCAAGCTTAGCAGAGCTTGTGTTATGGATAATATATGACACTACATACATAGATAGATATTTTTTAGATATATTTTTTTATTTTTCATAGAAAATTTTGCATAGTAAATATTATTTATCCAAGTGATCTACTTTCAGCTACTTTCTAAGACATGGAGCTTTTGACGTGACAACGTCTTATAATTCGATAGAGCCGGCTGCACGCACGAACAAACATGACGTCATGCGGCGTTACCTCGCTATGACGTCATGCGGCGTTACCTCGCTATGACGTCATGCGTCGTTACCTCGCTCTGAGGCGTTCCATGTAAGGCTTGAAGTGCAAGCGAGAGCGCTCGACATCCGTCTCTCTCCTACTTGAGTGAGCGATGCGTCTGCGTGGACAGCTGCTATACTATAGTACATTTACATGTTTTGATCGAGTATCAAATGCTACCATTCCATCAGTATTTTCTTAAGACGTTGTCACGTTCAACTATCGTCAGTAAACCGACTTTACAGACAATTTTTTTTTTTTTTCAATAAGGACATAATTATTGAAGGAGGCTAAAATACCTGCAGGGGCAGATATTATATGTATTTAGATTCCTTTTCGTATTTTATTTTAGTTTATGTTAGTTTTATATATAGGTTATTTATTATTATTATTATGTATAATGTTGTTCTGTCTTGAATGTACACATTATATATCCACACTAGTTTCATAAATTCTCTTTATATCCATAGGGATATAGCTTTTAGGGTTAAGCTCGCCTTTGTACATGTCCAGTATTTGCTAACTTTTATGTATGAATTAACTTGTGTGTGCAATGAAGAATTTAAGAAAGAAAATATTAATAGGTTTCTCCTGTTGTTCCCAGATACAGCCATGACCTAACCCCTGCGATGTCGCTCCGCGCGCTCCTGGCACTGCTCGTGCTGGCGTGCTGCGCGTTGCACGTCACGCGCGCGTGCCCGTGGGCCTGCGCGTGCCGCGGCGCGGTCGCGGACTGCGCGCATCGCACGCTGTTGCACGCGCCGAAACGCGTACCTCAGGATACCCACCGATTGTAAGTGTTTTAAGAGGGCACATTGCACGCTATTTTGTGAAAAGGTTAGGTATAGTATTTCGCGTTCATAGGAGCGGGACGGAGCATACGTTTTTGGAACGGCGTAAGCGCAAAAATGATGTTTTTGCTTATTTACAAGAAAACTACACATTATGAAGAAACTGTATTAAGGAACCAAAGAATTAGTAATAAGTAATAACCTACGAATATAAACGAAAATCTTTTTTATAGACCGCAGGGTTCCTGAGATCTCGATCAAATTAGGTGCAAAACCAGTGCACTTTCATGATTTTAAAATCGTAATATTTTTTGACGTGACAACGTCTTATAATTCGATAGAGCCGGCTGCACGCACGAAAAAACATGGCGTTACCTCATGCGGCGTTACCTCGCTCTGAGGCGTTCCATGTAAGGCTTGAAGTTTTGATCGAGTATCAAATGCTACCATTCTATCAGTATTTTCTTAAGACGTTGTCACGTTCAACTATCGTCAGTAAACCGACTTTACAGACAACCAATTTTTTTTTCGCTTTTCAAGTTAAAGGAACCAAAGAAAAATTCTATCCTTCAGAGAGACTCCGAGTATAGCTCTTTCCATATAATTCGTAACGAATACATCCGACAGAGAACCAAAGTACATAGCACAAAGAATTAGCAAGCTGAAGTGGCTGTGGGACGGCCATATCTCGCGAAGAACCGACAACCGCTGGGGTAAACGTGTTCTTGAGTGGAGACCACGACTCGGCAAACGTAGTGTAGGACGCACTCCGGCCAGGTGGGATGACGATCTGCGAAAGACTGCAGGCAGATGCTGGATGCGGCAAGCTGAAGACAGGGTGCTATGGCGCTCATTAGGAGAGGCCTATGTCCAGCAGTGGACTAAAATAGGCCGATGATTATGATGATGTAAGAAAAAATGTAGAATTTTATGTAGTTCGAGTTTTTTACCACGGGGATCCCGTGAGTACTTAGATCTAGGCCTGGTTTGACAACCAAACCCACTTTTCACCCCGTAGTTTTCGTCGCTATGGTGTAGATGGCGACGCTGATTATTGTTTCTAAATGTTGGTACCTAGACTAGATACCTTCGAAAAGTCACAGACAAAAGTCAAATAAGACAATTCCACACACTCCTTCTTTCATAAACAATCCTCGTCGCCATCCTTTTTATTTCGATTGTTTTGAAAAGGACGGAGTTTTTTAATTTGGTAAAATCGAATTAAAGGTCTCTCTCTTTTGACGCGACAACGTCTTATAATTCGATAGAGCCGGCTGCACGCACGAAAAAACATGACGTCATGCGGCGTTACCTCGTCATGCGGCGTTATCTCGCTCTGAGGCGTTTCATGTAAGGCTTGAAGTGCAAGCGAGAGCGCTCGACATCCGTCTCTCTCCTACTTGAGTGAGCGATGCGTCTGCGTTGTCACGTTCAACTATCGTCAGTAAACCGACTTAACAGACAACCAATTTTTTTTGCAGTGGGTAGGGTAATAATTAAATCATCATCGTCATCAGCCCATCCGAGCCAAACTACCCAGGAATTAGCGGCATGGCTTAACGTTACCTTACCATTAATATTGACTCATTTGCATCAAATCAATGAAATAAATAAATATGAAAAATGGGTGCCTCATGATTACTTTCAATTCATTATCTTCAACTGTAATTAGAAACCATTCGTCACCCTCCGTATTCGCCACACCTTGCTCCAACGGACTACCATTTTTTTCGTGATTTGGACAATTTTCTACGTGATAAAAAGTTTTATTCCCAGGAGGCAGTACAAAATGTTTTCACACAGTTTTTCGAATCTACATCACCAGAGTTCTATCGCAAAGGCACATATATTATAATACTATACTAGTAGCAAAGGCATAAAGGACCTTCCTGTTAGATGGCAGCAATGTATAGATAATAATTGTAATTATTTTGATTAAATAAATACCTATGAAAAAAGACGAATTTAAATTTCTCAGTAAAATCGGCAATTTCATACTTTTACCCCTAAAACATACCATACCTAATAAGTAAGAATATTGAAGCCACCCATACCATTAAACACGTTTCCTCCATGTTTCACCAACAGTTTCCGTGAATGTTCCATAACCGTCAATATTTATCAAAACCCACCCCATTTCTACATTCCACGACGTATTCCAAAGAACGCGTAAAGGAGTCAATTTCTATAGAGACCCCGCTCAATTTCACTAAATTATATCTATCACCCCCCCTAACATACACACAATAGCTAAGGTTGATGTCACCAGAAGGTTTACTACAAAAGTTTCGGGACTTTTCTTGGCTTTGACAATTTAAACCACAGGTTCTTGATAATAAGTAAACTTAATGATAGTACCAAATATACAGTAGGTATACCAAATGACAGTACTGTATGTCAATAAATTTATGAAAACTTGTTGTACCTACACCCATATAAATCGGTTCCCTAACGAACAAAATTTAAAATCGCCCCGACAGATTTTCTTGAAACATGGCTAAGAACACTCAGTATAAAATTATCTATGACACAAAATAACTAACGAAAATGGGTTCATCCGTTTGGGAGTTACGATACCTACCACAGACAGATACACAGACAGACACGTTAATCTTATAACACCTCTCTCTTTTTGCGTGGGGGGTTAAAAATAGCGATGAACATAATAATACCAGAAATAAACATAAACTCGCTGTGCCCACAACTAGGCTACACAATATAAATGTATCTTTTAAAGGGCAATGTATACGCGTCAACAACAAACTCCTAGTGAGTTGCAAAAAATATCAGTACTTAAATAAATTCAAACAAATTGTCAGAACCTTGCTGTGCAAAAAGGCTTACTATAAACTATCAGATCATCTAGACTAGAGGATAAAAAAGCTTGGAAAAATACCAAGTACCTAACTTACAGGCTAAAGGTTTCTTCATCACTTTATTTCCGTGTCAGTGTTTAGTTTTATAATTTGACGAACTCAGTTTTGCAGTGCCCTTCCAGGTGCATGTACCTAGCTAGTGATAAACCTATAACTAACCATTCACTTAGACCTAAGAATGAATGTGCATGCAAGCAAAAATAAATAAATAAATAATTTCTTCCAAGCGAACCTTCTGAACATCACCACTCACCATTTATTGCGGTCATACAACCCTCCGAACGTGAGAAAGGCTATAAAAATATATCTATTTTCGGTAAAATTGGAAGAAAATTGCAATTTCTCTTGGTTTATGGTGTACGTTATTAGGTTAGCGTTCTAGGTATTGGAAATTCAATTTTATTAAATCGAGCGACGGTTGAAAACAAATTGCTAGTGAATTTTGAAGCACCAACAAAGGAAACAGCAAATATTTATAAAATTGAATTTTGTGTAGGTTTTTGTACAAAACTAAGAATTATTTAGTTTCTGACTTCATTTATGCTAGTGGTTTTTAATAACAAATTTTATTAATTTAGATCAGGATTATAAAACTAGCTTCGTGCAACGTTTTGGTGATTGCTTATGAACTTTCATATATCGATACCTTAATTCGCAAAAGAATAACTCCTTTTCATAAAACTTTACTAAAAACTTTATTAAAAATATTCTGACAGACCAAAAACCAAAATCCCGTTGGAAATTATTGACCTTTTTATTTAAAAAGCCATTAAAAATTAATTTTTTGTTCCACGTATAAATTTAATGAGGGTTTTTGGAGTTGATATACTAAAATGGAACAAAAAATGGAGTCGTTCGTTTTTATTCAAAATTTTATAAGTACATAAAGTAGCATAAAAGTTAGAAAATTATTTTTTTTAAATTAGCATTAAATTTCCAAAACATTTACCACGTTAATTGTCATCAATCTTCATGCTTTACACAGTCTTTAAATAAAATATTAACTCTTTTATCAAAATAAAAAACTCTTGAGCATAGAGTAAAAACTCGCTGCTGTCTGCAGCAGAGGGATAGTGTCATTCAACAATTTGACAATTTGTGTAACCAAAAACCGATCCATGTGTGTTTTGACAGCTCGTAAATACAGTGCCCTCACTCACACATTCGTATGATTGAATGTTGCAAGTGAATAGCATTTTCCCTAAAAAATTGGGTAACTGAAGCAAAGTTCCCATTAAGAAAATACTTCATTGTTTTTATCACCTACCTTTTTTTTTGATATTACATTATTTCAATTTACTGAAGATGTCAATAGTTTATTGTCAAATAGAAAAAATCAAAAAAAAATCTATGAAAATCCATTTCCAACGTCTTGTTTTTTTTTTTTCTAAATTTTACGTAATCTCAGCCGGTACCTATGGTTACTATCATTCTACCTAGGTCAAACGACAAAAAGGTTTTACTCCAAGTCTGCAAAATAAGATCGGCTCCGATCATTTTCGGAACAATAATTTAAAATAGACGGTCAAGTGCGTGTTCGGCCACGTGCAGTGTAAGTAGTTGCACGGTTCATAGCCTATCTAAACCAACTTATTTACCTGTTTTACACATACCTACCAAAGTACATTTTTCAAGCTGATTAGGATGACTATTAGGTACCTACTCAACTAGTAAAGCATACTAAAGCTGTGTAGTTTTCCTTTTAAAATCACTCCACCTACTACTAGCATTTTTTTCACAAATAATAATGCCCAACTTAGACAAATTACAGCATTCTAGTACTAATAGTCTCTTTACTAAGCTGCGAATGGATCGACGAACGTGGTGAACTATAAGGGTTCCTTGTTGACTACGGAACCCTAAAAGAGAACATGTGCACGTGTAAGTATTGCTACAGCTATGGTGCTGGGATGGATTGCAATTTTAAATTTGAGTTTATTGAATTTGCTCCCTTTTGAGCCGCGAGAGGTCTAGGTGCGTACGTGCGGTATCAAGGTTTTCCGGAATTTTAAAAATATCTGAGCGTCTGGTCAAAGCGGCGGCGCGGGACCCGAGAGCTGGTGAGTATTTGGCGCAGCGCACCAGCATCGCCATACAGCGGGGCAATGCAACCAGCGTAACGGGGACGCGACGACTGGTACTGATATCGATAAGTTGAGCTGCTTCTAGATTGTTTGCTACAGGCTGCAGTTAGCTCAATTGTTTCAATTGTAAATACATACTAGTTCTAATTGTTTCCATTCATTGATTGTAATTTTCTTTGTAAAATAGTAATTTGAGTTTACATCTTGAATCTACTCAGAATATCGTCGAGTGGCTGAAAATTCTAAAACTGTGATATTCCGCGTAGTTTGATTCCTAAGTCCTAACTTGAGGGAATTCCACCCTCTCCTCTACTACATATTTTTATATACCTAAGTACTAAGTAACAAAACCTGGGTATTTTTTTCCCAGTGCATAGCAACATTTTCACGAAAATGGTGGACGAAATTTTTAAATTTATTTATGAGTTTTGATGACTGTTTTAGGCAAAATTAAAAACGGAATATTAGTACTTACCGGTGGAATGAGATATTTGCGGTATTATTTTTCCAGTTACTGGTGTTTAAACATCCTTGCACCGCACAACACATCATTTTTATATTTTTATGTGAGAGCTGCTTTCCGTCTCATTTGAAGTATTGTACTAACGGCTCAAAATAAAAATTGCGACGATCCGTCGCAATTTTTTAGACTTACCTCGTTTGTGTCAACTATCATTCTAAGTCTTCTTCTTCTAAGCTCTTGAGCATGCATTTGCTTCTGTGACGCCATACAAAATGGCGGATGCGTGGGAGTTATTTGTCGAAATTTAAAAGTTCTGTTTCAAGTATTTTTTTTTATATTGGTTTTTCTAATAGCGGTTTCTAACAAAACTGGGAATTGTTGAGATATTAGAGGTAAGTACCAAACAGTGTTATTCGAAGAAAAGTGGAGTTATTCGTTTTGCGAATTAAAGTATCGATATAACACAGCTGAAGCACAGTAACATTAAATATAAGTCACTTTTAGAAGCCAAACTATTTCTCTCTATTAACAATTGGCTACAAACCCTCTTCTACGACTCTACTGAAGAATTACTTCGAATACTATGTTGAAAGGCGCTTTTACTATTTCATGCTCGTTTTATTTTTGTGTTTTCATTTGTGTTTCTTTAAACCACATCTACATGAGATACTAGATTTATATATTTTTTTTATTTTATATGATTTAGTTAGGAAAATATGAACTTATTCTTCTTTTTATGTTCCTTAATACATTTTATTTTTCATCTCATTGTTAACAAGTACCTAGTCGGAAACTTCGTTAAGGTAAGTCAAATTACTGGTTTCCACGATACAGGCTTTGCCTAGACTAGTGTGGAGGCCGCACGAAAATTTCTATAATATTGTTATTACAGAAATACAGTAGATCGCCGATTATCCGAATTAATTGGGACCGGGGTCGATTCGGATAATCGGACATAAACTGGTAATAAAGAAAAACGCTTATCTTAGAACCGCTTAAAACAGCGATCCGCTGAGAGAGGGAGGAGTAGTAATTCAATGTTATTGAGTAGAAAAAAAAAACGTTCCAACGTTTCGTTCCACGGAAGTCGCGCGACGCAAAACATGTAGTGTCTTGCCTCTAGCTTTCAACCATAACAATAATAATTGAAATACATATATCTGGACTCTAACGAGTTCCAACTTGTTATCAACAAAACAAAACAAAAATTACTTGGTCTTAATTTTTTATATAACGCTTAGAACCGATTCGGATAATTTGCGATTCGGTTAATCGGCGTTCGGATAATCGGTGTTCTACTGTAAATATATTTTCCATTTCATTTCATCCACGGTTGTCTGGTAGAGAACGCTCTTGAGGGATAAGAACGCCACTTGTCACTTAGATATTAAGCTGTTGTTTTGTATCTATAAGTGTGTAATAAAGAATTTTCTGTCCATCAATAGAATAGGATAGAAGATTTTTATTGGTGACATAATGAAATCTATATATTATTATATAAAAGATAGTCGTGTTAGTTACACTATTTATAACTCAAGAACGGCTTTACCGATATGGCTGAAAATTGGTGAGAAGGTAGCTTAGAGCCAGGAGACGGACATAGGATACTATTTATTCCGTTCGACAGCATTCAAGTGTGACTTGACATGACATAACCTCAAAAATAGAATAGGATAGAAATAACATCAAAACGTTTCCATAGAAACAACGCGTGCGAAGCCGCGGGTAGAAGCTAGTTACGAATAAGTAACTAATAAAATTAAACTTAAATAAACACAAATAGGTCACCAGCTCAGCTTAGTGCTATGGCAAAAGGGCCATAGCAGCGCTGGTTTTCAGCGGTGCCGGGTGATAAGTGCAGCGCTACTCGCTACACCAATCTTACCTACAAACATAGCTCATAAATACCTTAACTCTAATTAAATTTAAGTTAAAGATAATAATACAGAACTACACATTTATACGACAGTTAGTTATAGATTCACTAACATTGTACATTTGAGCTCCTACCTTTAAGCGTGAGGATATTAAGGGGTACACTTCTACTTGTACTTTATTAAACGGGGAGCCTCGGGCGCGGTGTGATCGGAAGGGTGACCATGAAGTAATGACGATTGCCGAAAATTCGACTAAAACAATTCGACTAAAACACAATTCGACTAAAAACATTTCGACTAGTAACAATTTGACTGTCGACTAAAACAATTGGTATAAACAACAACAAATGGCTCTAGATGTCAACAAATGGCTCTAGGTGCAATTTATAGTCACAGAGCCGCCACGAATACCCCCCCCCCCCCCTCCGGTAAACGTGTTCTTGAGTGGAGACCACGACTTGGCAAACGTAGTGTAGGAAGCCCTCTGGCCAGGTGGAATGACGATCTACGAAAGACTGCAGGCAGATGCTGGATGCGGCAAGCTGAAGACAGGGCGCTATGGCGGGAGTTAGGGGAGGCCTATGTCCAGCAGTGGACTAATATAGGCTGATGATGATGATGATGCTCTTTCAAGAGTACTTGAGCGAGCATACTCGCAAGTAAGTTTTCATATACCGTGATTGGTGATAAATTAAATAACACACTGGCCTACTAGCAGTGGACTGTTAGAGGCTAGGGGCCTACACGGACAAAGAAAATCGAAGCCCTTCGGTAACCAACATCCCTTCTATGCCTATACTTCTTGTCCTATTACCACGTGAGTGAAACTGCGGGCAAAACTAGTTATTTTTATGCATGCAGCAATATAACATCATATAAAAAACTAAACTACAGTTTTTAAATCCTTTTGTTTCCAAAACATGACCGTGATGGAATTCCCAGATAGTTCCGTAGCATGGCCACCCTAACCGGAAGTTGTTGTCCGCCATTGAAGACCACTTCCGTTTCCCGCCAATATCGCTTAATATGTTTGGGCTGGAGATATTGAGCTACTTATTTATAAGGAGTGTGTTTGGGTTTCTTCACTATTTTCGTTCTACGCCGTCTCTGCTTATTTTGGGAATATTTGAGCTTTATTTCTTAGATCCGAGGGTTAAATATACGAAATTTTGAGCCTGAACTGCTTGAAGTTTGATTCCTAATACTTTTCACACTAATATTATAAATGCGAAAGTTTGGATGGATGGATGTTTGTTACCTCTTCACGCCAAAACTACAGAACAGATCGGGCTGAAATTTTGCATTCAGGTAATTCTAATCCTGGAATCAAGCATAGGCTTTTTACCCCATAAATCAGTTCCCATGGGATAGAAATCACTTTTAAAATTTCCATAGAAACAACGCGTGCGAAGCCGCGGGCAGAAACTAGTTGTCTATAAATCATATATTTTAAAACTTACCTACCCAGTGATATTCGACTTTACTCACTTTAGTCAAAATCGACTATTGAAAAACCTTCCCCTCTCCATACCTTTTACCCCCTTAGGGTACAAACGAAAATTTTGTTGGTTCAATGGGTGGGTACAAACCCGGTACAATCAAATAGAACCACAATACATGAACATCTCACACACAATGAACATGAATATCTCAAAGTGGTACTTTGAGATACTTAACGTAGGTGGTACTTAACGTAGGTGGGCATAAACATCTCAAAGTGAGTACTTTGAGATATTTATGTTTTTATGATTTTCATGTTGCCGTTCACAGAGCTGGATTATTTTTGCGTGCTATCAGTCAATAAGCGATCGCATAATTCTGACCTAATCATAAAAAAGCTATGACGTTTCTGATTTACTTTATTTATTCGCAACAAAATACATTTGAATGTTAAAAACATTAAAAAAAACTAAATAAAAGTAAATAAAATTACACCACAAAAATAGTTGAAACATAAACACAGATAATAAATTATATCAAAACACAAATTAGGTGGGTACACATAAAGAAAAGAAAATAAAAATAATACAACAATACAATACAAATAATCTTTATTGCACACCAAGATAGAGAAAAACAGAAGAAAATAGTACAACATACCTAACATTGATTTAAATTATAGGTAACTTTTATATAATATTGTAATGTTAAGAAAAAAAAACTCTTTATTTGTAGCATAAAACATGTAAGTATAATATAGGTAGGTAAATACATACTAAGGTTAGACAAGTAACTCAGACTGACACGCCTACACCATAAAAACTGCACTAACTTAAATTTTATACTCAAATTTTACTAAATAAATAATGACAAATAAATAAATAATGCTGGACAATTCACACATCATTATCTAGCCTCAAGCTAAGCAGAGCTTGTGTTATGGGTACTAGATAACTGATATAATAAAATAAAATAAAATAAAACAGCTTTTATTTCTCACACCTAAATACTAAAATACATATTATTCTCTCTCATATTATGTGAGTACCGCTTTCAACAGTGAAAGCCTCCTCCAGCTCCTTCCATCTTCCTCGATCTCTAGCTACTCTACTCCATGTCTTCCCTGCTATTTTTACGATGTCATCGTCCCATCGTTTTACGGGTCTTCCTTTTCTTCGTTTCTTGTTTACTGGGTACCAATTCATTATAGCTTTGGACCATCTCTCGTTTTGTATTCTCTGGATGAGATAACTGATATACATAATACAATACACTACATAGATAGATATTTTTTACCATACATAGAAAAACATCCAGAACCCCTGAACAAATGTCTGCAGATCGTACAAATATTTGTCCCGAGGCGGGAATCGAACCCGCAACATCCTGCGTCGCAGGCGTCCTTTCGTCTCTGTGTAAAAAATCTCGCATCAAGAATTAAGACCACACCTCCCGCAAAAGATCTCGCACTCAAAGACACCAAAATGATAAATGAAAACTTGTTAAAACCTCTCAACCGGAACTTCCGGCGTCTTTAAACTTATTGCAGACGAAGTTTCCCGCTAATATCAATTACGACCCTCCGAGGGAGGGTAATTACGTATTGAGGGTACTCAATGAGGCGTTGTAAAGCTTAGTTCTGTTTTATGTTTCTTTGAATTTTCCTTAAACAATATGGTTTAGGTAAAATATACGCAAATCAAGGATACAATCTGCAAATCAAGACTGAATTGGTTGCAAAGCTAGAATTGTTGTTATATTTTTAGGCTTAATTTTTTTAACCATCCCGGAGCTCTGGCGATTCCCCTAATGGCCTAAACTCACTGAAAATTATAGCTAGATACGAAAAAAAAACTCATCAACTCAACATAAGTTCTGATAACATGTAAACAGTTAATGTAATTGAATACGAACAAACACGACGATTTTGACGACCTCTGTGGCGCGGTGGGCGAAGGTCTACCTGCGACGCAGGAGGTTGCGGGTTCGATTCCCGCCTCGGGACAAATATTTGTACGATCTGCAGATATTTGTTCAGGGTGTTCTGGTCGTTTTCTGTGTATAATAAAAAATATCTATCCATGTACTCGTATATTATTATGTACTTATATCAGTTATCTAGTACCCATAACACAAGCTCTGCTTACCTTGGGGCTAGATAATGCTGTGTGAATTGTCCAGCATTATTTATTTATTATTTATAAGCTCTGATAACATCTAAACAGTTAATGTAATTGAATACGAACAAACAAAAACTGAGATGGAACCCGTCCTTATGCGTCGTCTGACTCTCCCTTGGCAGTTTCATTGTTAAGTAGACAGTAGATGATAAATTTCAAAAACGCTGAGTCTCTTTAAAACGAATAAACGCTTCTGTGATAAATGTTGTAGGGTGGGTCTTATCTTAATGTCTTTCTTTGAAATGAAGGAAAATATCTCAATTTTATTTTAGTTTCGTTCGCAAAGATTTCATTTTGTAATAGACTGGAAAGGTTTTATTTACTCGCCTGTGAAAAAGGAGCTGAGACAAAATGCTTTTTATTTTCTTTTTAGCCAAATTTGCAGCGTGTATATGTATTGTACAAGACAGACGCTCCTAGCTAAATTTAAGGCGTATAGTAGGGTGGATAGTGGCGCCACTACATATTTAATTTTATAATTACGTTATACAAAGGAATTATCAAGAAATCGGACCGCGCGTAGACGATATCTATCATAAGCTTTTTTTAAATGTATCTATAATAGTTTTTGAAATTTATCACCTTTTAAACCTTCCTTAGACTTCTACAAATATTTGCAAACTAAAATTAGCCAAATAGGTGGCTGGTGATTATCTGGCACAGCGTATCAGCATTGCCATACAGCGTGGCAATGCAGCCAGCGTCTTGGGGACGCTTCCGACTGGTGTTGATATGGATCAGTTGAGCTATCTGTAGACTGTTTGCAACAGTCGGCAGTTAGCTCAATTGTTTCAATTGTAAATACTAGTATAATTTTCTTTGTGAATAAATGTATTAGTAACCTTAAGGTGAAGTGAGTGCCAAATAGGTCCAGTCGTTCTGGAGTTTTTATGAGACTAAGTGTCAATAAATTTTTATATTAAGTATATCACACTAATATTATAAATGCGAAAGTTTGGATGTTTAGATGTATGGATGGACGGATGTTTGCTACCTCTTCACGCTAAAACGACTGAACAAATCGGTACTTGAAAAGCGCGTGCAAAAACGCGGGTAGGAGCTAGTATTTGACATAATTAATTACCTAAGTAGAATTGTAAATGGTTTATTATTGAAACTTTACCCACGTAGATACGAGAAGGTATAATCACTTTTGAATTTTACTGTTACCCTAATCAACTAAATTATTCAAATAGAAATGAGTCTTCAGTTCAGAGCATGAAAGTTAAATTTCAATTGAATACCGCTTCAGGTTTCACCACTATGAATCATAAAATAAAAGACAGAAAACCCAATTCAGTTAACAAAACACAGCTAATTTTTCCACTGATTTCTATCAAGAAACTTGTCAAGTGGAAATAGTCGGAAATGTCTAGTAATAAAGTTTAATTTTCAATTTGAGCTGACTATCCTTTGGCGGGCTTCCAAGGCTTCCGTACAGCGTAGTAAATATTTGAACAGTACTTCATTAGAAGGTAAAGGATCACAACACAAGTGTCTGAGCAGCAAGTTAGCGGACATTATCACCTCAATAATAATGCCACCTGCCACATTTTCATGGGCTCTACCTGAATATCAGCGTAGCATAAGGCTTAGCCGAATACTACCCATGCTGAGGTGATGATCCTTTTTACCCTACTTTTATGTCCTTTTTAGGGTTCCGTGCCTGAAAAAAAAAGGCATGATACGAGTGCTATTTAATATACGTGTACCTAAAGAATCTGTTTATTATGTATTTTATATCTGTCTATTATTATGTCTTAATTTTTCTCGCAGTTTTAGTCTATAAGTGATGATTTTAGTTTTAGATGGTTAAAATTCATATTTCCTTAATTTTATTTATTTGGTTTTGTAAGTAGCTGCAACACTTCCGCTTTTTTATAAATATTAATTAATTTGTAATTCCTCGGTCCCATAGGCCCCAGCAGAAAACCAGCGCAGGTTTTTAACGCCTGCATAAGCTGAGTTGGGACCATTTTGTAGCTAAAACTAAGTTTAATAGTAATAAGTATATTATACTGTCATTTTGTATTTTTTATTAGTTATGTAACGGTTTTTAATTTATATCTTAGCTGCAAATAAACGTTATCACTTTGTTGTCCGTCTGTCCGTTTGTCCGTCTGTCAAGCCCCTTGTCTCAGGAACGCGTGGACGTATCGAGTTGAAATTAACGTTAAATACCCAAATTCGTAACCTCTTGGAGCTGCGATATAAATAAAACTTTTAAGTCACTCAAAAGTCACAGCCATTTATTTTCGAATATTTTGAAATTTCTAATTTGCGGATTCGAGTCCTGTCTAGGAACAAATTTTTGTACGATGTGCATACGATATTTGTTCCAGATTTTCTGGGTGTTTTCTGTGTGCTTATAATTCATACGATTATAAATTTGAAAGAATTTCAGTCTCTCTGTCTGTCTGTCTGTTACCTTGTCACGCCTAATCTGCTAAGAGGATCTTAGTAAAATTTGGCAAGGATATTAGATGAAATATGTGTGCTAAGCCGAGGACCGAAGCTGGTAAAAATATATATGTATTTTCTTGAGAGATGACTCATATAAATAAAGATTAAGCGCATCAGCATTGCCATACAGCGTGGCAATTCAGTCAGCGTCTTGGGGACTTGATATTGATATGGATCAGTTGAGCTACCTGTAGATTGTTTGCAAAAGTCTGCAGTTAGATTAGTTGTTTCAATTGTAAATACTAGTGTAATTTTCTTTGTGAGTAAAGGCCATAAAAAATAAGATTAAGAAAGATTTTCATTACAAATAGATGAGCTACTACCCCGTTTCTACTATGTCCCAGGCTGCATTGCAGGTCGTTTGTCAGTAGAATTGAATTCCTTACATGCCGGTCCCTGGCGACCGGCGAGGAATTTTGAGGAGTCAACCTACCACAGACATGAAAAGGCTTTTTACTCGGGTTTCCAAGCTTGAAAGAAAAGAAAAATAAACTATGGGAAAAACCCATACGTTACATATTCATTCAATGGGTGATAATTTCACCCCTAGGAACACGGATATAATTAATGCATCACATAGCATAACTTATTTTTGGGTGGTTAAGTTTTAAGTTGGTAAAATTTTATCTCACTCAAACTTTGAAATGCAATTTACTCTAAATGACGAATGAATAATAGTATAATTATTCATTTATTCGGTTTTCACAGTAAGCCGACGTCACGTCACACTTTTTGTCGTATAAATTCTCTGAAAATCATAATTTACTATCAGGGATTTACTGTATAATATTAGGATAACACAATATTTAGTAACAAATCAGGAATTGTTACTAAAAATTGTTTTATCATAATATTATTTAATGGATCTCCGCAAAGGAACGCCTGAATCTATTATTTATTGTTAATTTACTGTACCTAATGGTTATATAATTTACTGTAATTGTTATAAAATTTACTGTTTATGACTACTATTTTAAGAACTATGGGGAAACCCATAGCTTACATTTTCAATGGGTGACGAGAATTAATCCTTTTGGCAGCATAAAAGGAATTATTGTCAAAACTTCGAGAATGAAATAAAATTCACCTGTTCATTACAACAACTCTAATGTTTGTACGATCTGCAGATATTTGTTCAGGGTGTTCTGAATGTTTTCTACGTATATTATAAATATTTATCTATGTAGTGTATTGTATTAAGTATAGCAGTTATCTAGTACCCATAACACAAGCTCTGCTTAGCTGCTTAGCTGGGGCTAGATGATTTATTTATTTATGTAAGTACTTCATACTAATGAACTACTTCATACTACTTCATACTAATAAAGTACTTCATAATAATGACTACCTATGAAGTACCTACATAAATAAATAAATTATTCAGTCTTTTTTTTCCTTTTTATGTGTTGTCCACACTAATATTATAATTGCGAAAGTTTAGATACATGGATGGATGGACAACAATGAATGTTTGTTACCTCTTCATGCCAAAATTACTGAACGGATCGAGTTGAAATTTTGCATATAGGTAGTTGTAGGCCTCGAAAAAACTTAAGCTATTTTTTTATTTCATAAATCAGTTCCCATGGGATTTAAAATAGATATAGATAACCTTCGAACAGAAAGTATTTTTGAAAGTTAGAAACTTTTTTTTCGTTAAATGTGTCTCTTGCTCTATTTCCTTAGTTTTCGTCGCCTAAAACTAAAAATATCGCCTAAAACTAAAAAAGGTAAAATCCCTCCCGTCAGAAACAACGAATAAAGTAGAAGGTGCCACAAATATTATTTTCTACATACTTAACGAAAAAAGCGGTCAGCTTGTTCAACCGCTGACTATGAGGTCCTGGGTTCGAATCTCAGTTCGGGCCAATAGTTATTAATTTTTTATTAAGAAAAATTCACAATAGCAGCCTGGTGTCCGGAAGTTGGCGAAGTTACACCCGTGCCTCGAAAAGCAAGTTAAGCCGTTGGTGCCGCGCCTGACCTCTCCCCGGTCGTGTCGATCTGTCGTCCCATCGGACTATGAGAGTGAGGGAATAGAGAGTGCAGCTGTGTTTGCACGCACACTTGTGCACTATAATATATCTGCCTAATCAATCTCCGATGAGACGCCGTGGTCGAAATTCGGCTAGGAGGACACATCTTGTTCAGCATAATTCCGAGTCTCTATTTATATTTTTCAAGTTTTATATCATAAAATAACACAAACTTAAACGGGTATTCATTACATAGTTGCCCTCAAAGCTTTTAAAGTTGCTTCAAAACTATTTAACTGCAATTTAAGAACTATCTAACTACCCTCAACTGCGAAGTTGATCCTACTTCTTGATTAATATTAGTCTGCTGTGGTACAGACGTGGTGGAAAAGGAAAGGACTAGTTTTATCTAAGCTGGTAAAACCGTTTTAATTTTCGGTTTACACTTATTTGAAGCGCTACCCCGAGCCAAATCAACGCCACCACCTATTGTAATCTTATATAAGTTAAACGAAGGAATTTTCAAAATCGATTTTGCTCATCATCGTGGCCAAAAAGAGCAACTTCGCATCTCTGCCTACACTATTCAAAATAAAACTTTTACAGAGGCATTAAAATTGGCTTATGATAACTATTGAAACATTTTGCAGTTTGTGATAAAATTATCACAAACTGTAAAATGTTTCAATAGTAATTACTTGTTCTAATTTATTTCTATTATTTGATTGTAATCTTCTTTGTGAATAACAATTTATAACTCGAAATAACTACGCAAAACCTGGCCCAGATTAGTACAAGATCGAGGTGAATGGCATAAACATAGAGAGGCCTATGCCCAGCAGTGGGTCGACAAGGGCTGATATGATGATGATGAAGAAATAACTAGGCCAAAACAGAACCAAAAAATAATAAGCCATCTAAAAATAGCACAAGCAGCACTTCCGTCCCCGCCTGTACAAGCGTTCCTTAAATTTGACTCCTAACTTTTAACGAGTTCTCGGCTCTCGGCTTCATTTGGAAAAGTTATTTTCTTGGGGAATGTTTATTTTACGTTTTCCTCATAATTAGTAATTAAGTAGGTACGGATGATTGATAATTTTATAAACATCACCTCACACTACACTTACCTCTGCATGCCAAAACTACTGAACGGATCAGGCTAAAATTTTGCGTACAGGTAATTCTAACCCTGGAATCAAACATAGGCGACTTTTTATCCCATAAATCAGTTGCCATGCGACAGAACACAGACGCGACAGACCTCAAAACGTTTCCATAGAAACAACGCGTGCGAAGCCGCGGGCAGTAGCTAGTTTTGAAATTAATTTTTCCGAAAAACTTAAAATGAAATGTACTTTATTTCTATAGGCTTATAACTACACTTGTAGCTTTAAAATGGAATCGCTTTCATCGCGAGTTGATCAAAACAATTTTTTTACAATTTATGTACAATGAACTATAGATTGTGGTATATCATTTGAAAGGTAATTTTGTTACCTTTCAAGTGATATCAAGAAGATTTAAATTTAATTAAATTGGCTACCTAAATTTTGGGAATTATTGCAATAGGTCGAAGTTGCATCTATCGGCTTCTATCGGCGCCGGAGCTGAATTAGCTGGATTTCTCCCTCGTATCCGCTGTTTTAGCTCGTCCCACATATGCCACTGGCCAGTCTAGTGTGGGAATGCCGACATGGAAGACGTCTGTCGGTACTGTCTAGTCACTGCTGCGGTGTGGCAGCGGACATTATCGTGCATTAAATCAAAATTTATCGTTGCCAATAAATCCTGCGTAAGGGAAAACATAACTTAACTCATAGTTCACTGCAAAGAAATTGTAAAAATTAGTCTTGAACCACCCTTGAAGCGATTCCAGTTCAAAGCTCGCAAGTGTAGTTGCGAACGCAAGAGTAGGTACCTATCAGTTGCGAACACAGACTAAAATTTCAAGTTGTTTTTCTTTATGGCGAGGATTCCCGGATTTCGGGATTTTTAACTGTCCGTACCTCAATAACTATAAGGCCTATAGTTTTGAAATTCATACATATTATAGTTGAGGATATTTCTAGTGCATCACTAGACAAAAACACGATTGGTGATATTTCACCCGATGGAAAAAAATTACAAAGTTACCTCTAAATGAAACTTTGAATGATCAGTGTGAATAGAAAAATGAATAAAATGACACAAAATGTATAAAAAAAACATTGCAAACGTTATTACGCAGTGCATCACTATAAAATATTTTTATATGCCACACAAATATTTTTCAAAACACCTAAATACCTACAAAATCGTGCTCGGCTGCCGGCGCACCGTCTTGCTCACTTACTCGCAATCATCGCATCTCGGGAATCCTCGCCTTAATCACTTCACAAAATAGCATTCTTCCGTGTTCAATATTTCATTCATGAACAAACCAAGTTTCAATACGCAACAAATGGATAATACTTACTCGCAAGAAGCAAAAGGAACAAAAATGGATAAATTCCATTATCCTGCGCAGGAGTCGATCCGCCCACGTGATGTTGTACTAGGTACAGTCGGGTGGAGAAATAGAAGAGAACAGGAGCAAGATTCCTTTGATAATGATCAAAATACCATCTCTACGACTACTCGACGATCTCTGTGGCGCAGCGGGCGAAGGTCTGCCTGCGACGCAGGAGGTTGCGGGTTCGATTCCCGCCTTGGGACAAATGTTTGTAAGATCTGCAGACATTTGTCCAGGGCGTTCTGGATGTTTTCTATGTATAATAAAAAATATCTGTCTATGTAGTGTATTGTAATAAGTATATGTTATTTATTTATTTATATTCCATAAATATATCTCCAATCTTTTGCGATATTATTTGATTTCTTAGAAATTAGAAATTAGCCTGAGTGCAAGGCTTACGCACTATAATAATAAAAACCTTACCATCTCTATATTTTTAACTAGCTGCGCTCCGCGGTTTCGCCTACGTGGTTATCATACTAATTTCCAGAAATTTACAGCACACCCTCTAGGTGAAGTTTTGAAAATACGTATATAAAAAATACGTAGGTGCTTCATTTTTTACTTTATAGTTTATTTAAACCGAGTTTTGAGTGAATCGAATCAAGAAGTAATAATTTTCCATAGAAACTTTACCACCCTTTTGAACCCCCTTCAGAGGTAAATTTTTGAAAATTAGATTAGGCTGTGTTATGCTAGAATCTAAACTATCTACATACGAAATTTCATCTAAATCGGTTTAGTAGTTACGGAGATACGTGGTAACAAACATTCAAACAAACTTTCACATTTATAATACTAGTTTCTGCCCGCGGCTTCGCACGCATAATTTCGGTATAGTAAGTATCTTATTATCTCAGCTACGCTATGTTCTAAATGTACGTCATCTTAATCTGTTCAGTAGTTTTGGAGATCCTAGGTAACAAAAATCACATTCCATAAACTTTTGGATTTATAATATTACGACGACCGATGTGGCGCGGCGGGCGAAGGTCCGCCTGCGACGCAGGTGGTTGCGGGTTCGATTCCCGCCTTGGCACAAATGTTTGTACATTTTATATGTTTGAAATATTTGCTGTTCTATTTGAGTATGAAATTCCGTAAATCATTAAAATCATTTCAATCAGTTTCTTTGTGTGAATACAGAATTCAGACGTTTAGCAGCGGAAAAAGTCAAGCGAGTGACTTATTGAGTAATATAAATTGATATAATGTACGTCGTTCTATAATTACGTGATGTTTTTTAACAACTTTTTTAATTCGGGAAAATTAAGCATCGTCATTAAAATGTCTGTGTGTCCGGTTTAGAATTAATGACATTACGTGATATCTCACTACAATTTGGGGATGAAACCTCGGAAGCATTATGTTCTCCTTTATACTACTTCACTTGTGTGCAATAAATTACATTCTATCTATCTAAGAAGCATTAGGTTCGCTTATAAACAACTTCATTACGGATGTAATGTTCATTGCGGGTTAACTACGAACCTTATTCATCATCATGTTCGTAATAAATTTGTCAAACTACGATAGTTTTCATACTCTATCTAAGAAGCATTATGTTCGCCTCTATACAACTTTTGTGCAATAAAGTATATTCTATCTATCTAAGAAGCATTATGTTCGCCTCTATACAACTTTTGTGCAATAAAGTATATTCTATCAATCTACGAAGCATTATGTTCACCTCTATACAACTTTTGTTCAATAAATTTTATTCTATCTATCTAAGAAGCATTATGTTTGCCTCTATACAACTTTTGTTCAATAAACTTTATTAAATCTATCTAAGAAGCATTACGTTCGCCTATACAACTTGTGTGTAAAATTTATCTTATTTATTTATATATTTATTTATTTAACACACAAAACACATTACAATGCCAGCTAAAATGAACAGCCAAAAAAATAGTTTTAAGCTTCATTGTAGCGTAAAAATATGTGTGTGCAGCTAAGTATAATTAATATTATTATTCGCACTAAATGGACTTACAAATTAAGTTAATCTATCTATCTAAGAAACACTATGTTCACATATATACAACTTTTGTGCAATAAAGTATATTATATCTATCTAAGAAGTTGACTGTACGAAGTTCAAGCAATTCCTATTATAATGTGCCTACCTAACCGCGGGCAGCGGGCAGTCCCGGATCAAAGAGGTAGGATAGGTAAAACCATCTAGGGACCAGAGAGGTGAGTCCATTTGATGTGAGTAGATTCAGATTCTTTATTGGCAACATAGTTACAGGTCGTACAAGTGGTACAAGTGTGTACCGCTTGTACCGCTTGTACAAGTGGTACATACTTGTCTTAAAATTACCTGATTACATTGAACCAAAAAATTCTGCTCTACTTTTATAATAAGCACGGCCAAAGAATAGAATAAGCTTCCTGCGTCTGTTTTCCCGCTAGAGTACAATCTTGGAGTCTTCAAGTAGGAGTCGTAAATAAGTTCCTTCTGGGAAAGCATGCTCCTTAGGCCACATCTTCACTTACTTTAAGTGAGTTGGTGGCCAAACGCTTGACCATTAGGTATCTATAAAAATAAAACATCAAGGGCGAGTGAGACTTGCGCACTAAGGGTTCCGTTTAATTGTAAGACCTTGTTTCTTGCCACATATGATAATTCTAGTTCACATGAAGTAGGTATCCTGTATATTTTGGTCGAGGGAGAGAATTAAAACTTATTTTTTTTGTTATATTACTACAAATTTACGTTTTTCAGATTTTTCTCGTTATTTGTGCTATATGACCTTGCTTCTTACCAAATTTTATGATTCTAGGTAAACGAGAAGTACCCTATAGGTTTTGGGTTAATGTGATTCTCTTGGAAATTTCAAAATTTTCGGACATAAACGGCTGTAACTTTTGAGTGCGTTGACTTAGAAGTTTAATTTATATCACGGCTTCAAGGGGTTACGGACTTGAGTATTTGACGTTAATTTCAACTTGATACGTCCACGCGTTCCTGAGAAAAGAGGGTTGACAGACGGACAGACAGACAGACGGACAACGAACTGATCCTATAATGGTTCCTTTTTGACGTGACAACGTCTTATAAATTGGTTTGCCGGGTGACACTTCAAGAAACTGCGTTACGCGTTACGCTCCGCTCACGTTATGCAGACATAAAAAGTGAAAGGAACTCAAAGTCGTTGTCACGTAAAACTTTCGCCCGTATACCGACTTTACAGGCAACCAATTTTTTTCTTTTGAGGTACGGAACCCTAAAAATGTGTAAGCCGCGTGTGGAAGCTAGCCTACGTAAATTGGTATGAATGAACTCGTTGTTTACGCAATTTATTATAGGATGTAACAATTAAATTATTATTGTGTTACATACGCGTATGGATGAAGTTAATATGACTCCGCCGTGGATGTTGTTATTTCATTTATTTCATACATAATTTATAGGTATGGTAGGTACCTACATGAGTATTTTATTATTCTAGCACTAAGTTGGTAGATTTTATAATTATGTACCCGGTCAGTATGTAGCAACTTGAGAAGATGGGGTACTGAAGTCAATTTAAATTATTTACATCTAAGTCTTATCATTAAGGCGAATAGTAGGGTGGATAGTGGCGCCACTACATATTTCATTTTATAATTACGTTATACAAAGGAATTATCAAAAAATCGGACCGCGCGTAGACGATATCTATCATAAGCTTTTTTTAAATGTATCTTTAATAGTTTTGTACTGTATTATTTAGGCAGATACTTGTTTCAAGAGTTTAGTTCCTATTGGTGGCCACCAAGCTCTCCAAACAAGGTTTTTGATTGAATGACACAAAACAAAACTATTACAGATACATTAAATAAAAGCTTGTGATAGGTATCGTCTACCAGCGGTCCGATTTTTTGATAATTCCTTTGTATAACTTAATGATTAAATTAAATATGTAGTGGCGCCACTATCACCCCTACTATTCGCCTTAAGAAATTCAATAAGTGTGAAATAATATTTATTTATAAGCTTTTTCTTTACTAGCTTCTGCCCGCGGCTTCGCAGGCGTATTTTAGGTACAATTTATAAGTGTAGGTATATAATAAGCTTATTATCTAAGCTAAGTTTTGTTCTAAATATACGCCAAATTTCATCTTGATCTGTTCAGTAGTTTTGGAGTTAGGTAACAAAAATTCACAATTCACAAACTTTAGGCTTTATTATATTAATAGGATTCGTTTATTAATATTAATAATAACAATGTTTTCCGAATTTCGACCACCGCGGCCAGTCTCATCGGAGACTAGCTAGATGCGCAGGATATACTATAGTGCACAAGTGTGTGCGCAAACTGCGCAAACACAGGTGCACTCTCTGTTCCCTCACTTTCATAATCCGATTGGTCGGCAGACCCACACGACTGGGGAGAAGTCAAGTGCAGGACCAACGGCTTCAGATTTTACAGAGTAATTAGGTAAAATTACACAGCCGTTGTTACTGTGGCTGTGTTTTACCCCCTTGCCTCGAAAAGCACGTTTAAAAGTCTGAGCTAATTAATCCAATACCGCTGTCTCGTTGGTCTAGCGGTCAGCTTGTTCAACCGCTGACTATGAGGTCCGGGTTTGAATCCCGGGTCGGGCCAATAGTGGTTATTGGGGTTTTTTAGCAAGAAAAAATTGCAGTAGCAGCCGGGAGTCAGAAAGTTGGCGGTGTTACACCCCGTGCCTCGAAAAGCAGGTTTCGACGTTGGTCCTGCGCCTGATCTCTCCCCGGAGGATTCGGTCTGTCGTCCCATTGGATTATGAGAATGAGGGAATAGAGAGTGCACCTGTGTTTGCGCACACACTTGTGCACTATAATATGTTGTCCTGCGCATCTGGCTGGTCTCCGATGAGACTGGCCGCTGTGGTCGAAATTCGGCTATGAGGACATTATTATATAGCACAAAAACATGCATTCAAATATAGGCTTTAACTCGTTACCTTTAGATACATTATACAGCGACAAAATGGCTTCCCACAAGCTTCAAACGAGTGGTCAGCGACCGAACTGTCTGTCATTTGATTCCGTCAATATAAAATTGGTTGTCTGTAAAGTCGGTTTACTGACGATAGTTGAACGTGATAACGTCTTAAGAAAATACTGATGGAATGGTAGCATTTGATACTCGATCAAAACATGTAAATGTACTATAGTATAGCAGCTGTCCACTCAGACGCATCGCTCACTCAAGTAGGAGAGAGACGGATGTCGAGCGCTCTCGCTTGCACTTCAAGCCTTACATGGAACGCCTCAGAGCGAGGTAACGCCGCATGACGTCATGTTTTTTCGGCTCTATCGAATTATAAGACGTTGTCACGTCAAAAATTCATCTAAACGTTACGGCGACGACGGTCAGTCTCAAAGGAAACTAGCCATGTGCACAGGTCATATTATAGTGCACGAGTGTGTGGGCAAACACAGTTGCACTAGTTGTAAAAGACCTGACGGTATGACTGATTCCATGGAAGATGGGTCAGCCTTTAGTTTGGGATGCCACGTGTGTAGATACCCTGGCGCCTTCACATTTTGCAGGGACATCGGTAAGGGCCGGTTCTGCAGCAACATTGCGAGTCTCTTAAACGTCGAAAATACGCTAACCTTGACCGAGGTTACCTATTTGAGCCGTTTGGGGTTGAAACCCTTGGTCCTTGGGGTCCTGGGGCACACGCAATTTATAAAGATCTTACCAAACTTCTTATAGAGTCCACAGGTGATCGGAATGCTGGCTTTTATTTCGGTCAACGAATTAGCATTGCCATTCAACGTGGGAGTGCTTCCCCGTTCAACCCACAATTTTTCTACCCAATATTATTTTTCCCCGTTCAACCCAAAACATATGCCCCGTTCTACCCAATCCAAAAATCTAAGTCACAGTGTATTCTAAACAGTACAGACATCGTAATATTTATAAAATCGAACTTGATGAAATTATTACAAACAGTAAGTTCAAATTTTGTACCTACAATATGGAGGTAGCTCTCTTCAAACGAACGAACTACGCATGTGATTAGGTGGACGTATTGTACAATAGATAATTCAATCAGCAAAAATGAAATGAATATGAAATGACTTGACGACCTCAGTGGCGCAGCGGGCGAAGGTCCGCCTGTGACGCAGGAGGTTGCGGGTTCGATTCCAAACATTGAAAATTAAAACCACTTAATACTAAAGAATGATACAAAGAGGTTATGAATGAAAAATGAAGTTACAATAAGTTGCTTAAATATAAGTACATGCATGAGTAACATATTATTGTAACAGAGAAATGGCCAAGCTCAGCTTAATGCTCCAGCATGTCGCCATGCTGTAGCGCTGATATTCTGCCAAGGCCAACGGAGACCTTGGCTTCTAATAAAAAAAAAATTAACACAATACATATCTATTTTAAACAACAACGGTAAGGACTACCATTGTTTTTCTTATATAAGTAAGTTAAATAAGTTATGTAGTGAGTGGGTAAGTTTATGCCTATCCTTTTCTTTTCATCATTAGGTCTCTTTCTACTCTTTTTATGTTACCTGTCGCTCCTGTCAGTAGTTCCTAGGCCTACTAATCTAAAGGTTCTCATTAAATATGGCGGAAAACAATTTAGTTTAAATAGTGAGACCAATTTGAATTTCTTACAGTCAAACCGTGGCGGACATAAAATATATTGGTGCAAAATGGACAAAATAAGTTTTATAAAAAAAGAGCAAACCAGTGCTGGAGATAATGTATAGCGAGCGGTGTGTGTGTATAAATGTAAACCAAATAAGTGTTTTCAAAGAAACTGTTCACGTTTGCGAGCGAGTCAATGAGCAGATACTCAAGTGTTACCTAATAAAAATAGACGAATGCGTGAGCGAAGCGGAAACACCAGCAGGGATCCCGATCTATCCCGAATTATGAATTATGAATGTTCGCAACAAAAGTCAATGCGTCAAGAAAACGAATTTTCGTAATCTTGAAGAAGTCGAAATCCCAAAAGACTATGAAGATTGCGTACTGTGCGACTATCAATCTGTAAAAGACTGATTAAAAGTAAAAATAATACTATTAGTATTTACTTTTTTTGTTTGCTGACCCATCTACTTCGGTGTTTCACTGTGTCATTTATTTGAATTTAAACAATAGAAATTTGGAATAAGTAGGTGTGGGTAGAACGGGTAACTAAAATCAAATGTTTTGGGTCGAACGGAGCAAAATACAATGCTGCTAGCATTCTGGGCACTCTGCCTTCTGGTGACGGCTTAGATTTTAAGAAATAGATATACATACTTGTATATACTAGTTGTTATTGTTTTATTCTGTTAATGTAATGTTCTATGTGCTAAATAAATGTAATGTAGATTCATTAGATAAGTAAATAAAGTTGCACTATGTATCCTTCAATCTCATAATCCGATGGGACTGCAGACCGACAGGACCGGGAAGAGGTCAAACGCAACACCAACGGTTTAACATGCTTTCCGAGGCTCAGGGTTGTAACCGACAACTTCCTGAATGTTCTGAAAATGTAAGTTTTGCATCTAGTAATATCCCTAAATCACGAACTTGATCAGTTTCATTGAGATTTACACCACATAGTTGATAAACCTGTTTTAAAGGATTTCTCTTACGTGTGAAAGAGACAAAGCAGCACTTACTAACATTTACATCGATACAATTTAATTTGTAATATTCCCCAAGCCTACAAAGATCATCCTGAAGTTTCAAACAATCCGAACTATTGTGATTTTTTTTTTCAGAGTCTGTCAATCATAAAAATCTCAGACTTGACGCACTAGTTCCAAATATACAATAAAATTAGTTTTATCACTTCCAAATGAACCCTTCCTACAACCAATAAAAACAAATTTTCCCTCCATTAAAAAGCCACTCCAAATCAAACGAAAGCTTATACATAATGTAATTATCACCAATTAATCGCCATAATACTCGAATAAAATAATCGACTGACGATTCAACTCGCTTCGAAAATCGATTATCGTCATTCGATTGCTCCAATCGCGCACCGATTATCAATACCGACAGTAATTGGTTCGTAATTATTGGATTAACAAACACGGTGGTCGTAGGAATGGGAAAATGTCGATGATCTCGGAGTATAGTGGTATGTGTACTCTTAAAGCGCTTTCAGCTCTTTGTGCGTGGTTTTGTTTTGCTAGTGTAACCAGCCACCTAGGGTCCCAGAGAATCCCTGCGTGATAAATTCAAAGATATAAACATAATGACAGTACCATGTCAATATATTTATGAAAACTTGTTGTACACTCACAGAAATATCAATCGAATAGCAACATACATAATATTAATACTAGAAATAAGAATAAACTCGCTGTGCCCACAACTAGGCTACACAAGATAAATACATCTTTTAAAGGGCAATGTATACGCTTCTACAACAAAACTCCAAGTGAGTTGCAAAAATTATCAATAAATAAATTCAAACAAATTTGTCAAACATATCCTTAGTCAAAAATAATATAAAAATATCAGATTATCTAGAGGATAAAAATAATATAAAAATATCAGATTATCTAGAGGATAAAAAATGCTTGGGACGAGTTTTGCTCCAGCTCGAAAAATAACAACTAACACGCTAAAGGTTTCTTTGTCGCTTCTTTACTTTAGTCTACATACCGAAGTGACAGAAATCAAAAATATCACTTTATTTCCGTGTCAATGTTTAGTTTTATAATTTGACCTTTTCTTAATGTACATTTATTGTATTTATGGAAATAAAGTGTTTTTGATTTGATTGATTTGATTTGATCCTAACTCAAATCCAGAAGCGCAGTATCTTCCTGGCATCTTAGCAGGCTTTGCAGACTGAACTTGGGTGAGGAGGACTCGGCGTCGAGGATTTTCTGTCGTTGCGCTGTTACTCCCTCGCATTGGACTAAGTGGGTAGCTGATTCTTCTTCGCTGATGAGGACTCGGAAAACGTAGTGTAGGACGCCCTTCGGTCAGTGGGATGATCTGCGAAAGACTGCAGGCAGATGCTGGTTGAGGAAAGCTGAAGACGTGCCCATTAGGTAAGACCTATGCCCAGCTCTGGACTAAGACAGGCTGATGATGATGAGACACTCCATGTAGAGAGAGCTGTCCAATTAAATATATTCTACCCTCGCCATTATATGCGTTTTATTTTCGTTCAAAAGCAGCCTATATCCGTTCTCGTACTATATATCTATTCGCCATTCATTGACACCCGATCAGTCGTAATGTTGTGACAGCTTAACAGACAATAGAATTTCTTTTGCATTTATAATTACTTTAGCACTAGTACATAAGCTTACCTAGGTATGTATAATAAATTATGAAGCTGAAATTAAAAAGGGCAAAAGTACTTGCTTAAAAACACAACTTCATAGCGTCGCTACAAAGTCACTGCCTCAGACTTTTCAGTAAAATAAGTAAACTATGTTATAAGATAGAAATAAAAAAGGGCATAGTATACCTACCTACATAAAAACGTAACTGCATAGCGTCGCAACAAAATCACTGCGTCTGAATTTTTAGTAAATAAGTCCCTAAATTATGAAAACGGGCAAAAGTACATATAAAATGCAACTTCTTAACGTCGCTACAAAGTCACAGCGTGAGACTTTTCAGTCCAAATGCAATCTGGTATAGAATCTTGTCAAAGTAAACAACGTAGGTAAATAATTCGCTGTGTCCATAGCGTGTTCGAATAAATTACAACATCAACATAACTCCCATTTTAAATGACCAGTAGCCGGCGTACTCTGTCATTTAAATTAAAATGTCAAGTGGCGCCGGCCTGGGGCCCTATTCTGCTAACCAATCGGCTAACTAGGTTTTTTTAGGTCCAAATCAGAATCAATCGTTTATTTGCAGAATACAATAATTACATGCCAGGATCTTAAAGCTATGTGATGATGACTAATGTATTCGACCCGCAAGCAACAACCATCCCTCCTCACCTCCTCAGCAGCCTATATTGGTCCACTGCTGAACGCAAGCCTCCCCCTGATAAGCGCCTTATTAGCTGTTATCTCTTGGGGGACAATGCCTATTATCCCCACGCTGGGCATGCGGGTTGGGGATCGCAGTTCGGTGGTAGAGTTGTCCTGCAGGGGGCGCTGCTGCCCGCTCCCGGTGGATATCCCTTAGTCGCCTGCGGGAAGTTGAGGTAGTGCAAATTCTAAGCCAGCACCACACAGCGGTGTAGTTTCTTTAATGAAAGGTGAAATGCCAAAAGTAGTACATTACTGTCGAAGTCTGCAATGGCTGGGTTGCTGGCCGCGATGATGATGGCCGAAAGCACAGCGTCGGTCGTAGCGCAGCTTAGCGCAGCGTAGCGCAGCGCAGCACAGCGTAGCGTAGCACAGGTCCCGGCCATCACAGAGCGGTCAGCATTTCAGCCTTGCAGAGGCTATTGCAGCCCTTGATGGACAAGCTGGGATAAAAAGTTTTGAGTAAACATAATCTATATAATTATACAATGTGTCCGGTCACCAGTGTTGGAGCCTTTGGGGGGGTGAAATACGGTAAATTTTATCGACAAATCACTATCCCTATTTTTTTTTCTCTCTCCATGATAAAATGGCAGCCATTTTGTTTTCTGTTGTCTCGAAGCACGGGTGCTTGTACTGATTAAGATATAGCTACCCATGTAGAGGTCTTAGGAAGACGATAGATGACTCATTTGATAGCCAATAATGTAGACAATAAAGCAATGTTAACATTGTTGCAATTTCTATTTTATAATAGAAGAAAAGAGAACTTATGAAACAAAAAAAAGTTTTACTTAACATTTCTTTTGAAATTATTAGCTTTTTCATAAAATCGAAACTGTTAAGCCACATGTTTTTTGTTTTTGAACGATAGTACAGAATGTGTGCTTCAAAATAAGTCTTGCATCTTAGCCCTAAGTAAGATAGACATAAGATAGACAAAATGGCAGCCATTTTATCATGGAGAGAGAAAAATAAAATAGGGATAGTGATTTGTCGATAAAATTTACCGTATTTCACCCCCCCAAAGTCTCCGACACCGGTGACCGGACACATTGTATAAAAGAAAGTCGTGTTAGTTACACTATTTATAACTCAAGAACGGCTTTACCGATATGGCTGAGAATTGGTGAGGAGGTAGCTTAGAGCTAGGAGACGGACATAGGATACTATTTATTCCGTTCGATAGCATTCAAGTGTGACTTGACATGACATAACCTCAAAAATAGAATAGGATAGAAATAACCTCAAAACGTTTCCATAGAAACAACGCGTGCGAAGCCGCGGGCAAAAGCTAGTTATTTCTAAAATCATATTTCCTTTGTTACAGAGAGCTACAGGGAAACAACATCACGATTATCTTCCAAAGCGACTTTCAGAACCTCAAGGAGCTGAGAACATTGTAAGTTGCAATTATTTTTAATATTTTTTTTATTTATTAAGTATCTGGGGCAGCGCATCAGCATTGCCATACAGCGGGGCAATGCAGCCAACGTATTGGGGACGCGACGACTGGTATGCTACCTCTAGGTTATTTGCAACAGTCTGCAGTTAGCCCCAATATTTCAAATTGTTTTTATTTGTTTCTATTATGTATAACAGTAATTTTCTTTGTTAGTAAATGTATTTTTTTGTTAGGTGATTCCCGGATATTTTAAAAAAGCCTGGTTGGATTATGTTGTGGGCTAGTAGAAGAATGAAGAAGAAGAAATGATGGTTGAAGAAGACAATAATGACAGAGAATAATTAATTAAAAGGGCATTTTGGTTCTTTGTTCAACTAATGAAGAGAAAATATTTAATTTATTTACATTTAATTACAAATTATAAAATGGTTTTTAACTCTTTACTAACGCGCAGCTTTACGGTACAAAAAAGGTCTTGATAAAACCAGATTACATTACATACATTGCAATTGAAATGAAAGATTTAGCTTTCATTTAAATTGCAATGTATGTAATTATTGTACGGGTGAAATATTGCAACTCAATTTTGAAGCTGATAGCTTCAACCGATTGAGCTGAAATTTTGTATTATACGTTTAGTTTAAATGATAATGCATTAAAAGCTTGTTTTTAAAAAAGGTTTTCAAAATATTAAAACTTATTTACGTTAATTTTCTGGTTTTTCTTCGTAACTCTGTCAAAAAACGTTTAACCGGGAGGCTTAGCAGTTCACAGTAAAGGACTTCTAGTATAGAATTTAGTAATAAAAATTAATTGAAACTATGTGGTATAAGTATTTCAAGAATCAACCTATGTTTATGAACCTATATAATTATACCTATAACCTTCTTTTTATTTTTCTTTAATAGGGCAATAGCCTTTATTCACAAAGAAAATTATACTAGTATTTACAATTGATCTAACTGCAGACTGTTGCAAACAGTCTACAGGTAGCTCAACTGATCCAAATCAATACCAGTCGGAAGCGTCCCCAAGACGCTGGCTGCATTGCCCCGCTGCTGTATGGCAATGCTGATGCGCTGGGCCAGATACTGACCAGCTCTCGGGTCACGCGTCACTTCGACCAGACGCTTAGATAATTTTTTAAAGAGCCTCGGTACCCCACGGACCTAGGGCCTCGACTCCAAGAGGAGCAAATGTGTAGACTCTGTCGAGACCTGCATATTTGCGCCACCTAAAACCTGTTTATTATATGCCGCTGAAATCGAAACAAAAAAAAAATGTTTACCTACTTTCTGTTTTTTCTTCCAGACAACTCTCCGAGAACCACATCCACACGATCGAGCGAGATGCCTTCTCGGAACTCACCGCTTTAGAACGACTGTAAGTAGAGTTTGTTTTCCTATTTTAATCTCAAATGCTCCAATCAAAACTTGACACTTGAGTGATAAGTCTAACGCAGTGACTTTGTAACGACGTTATGAATTTGCGTTATTTTTTTTTATATTTCCCATTTTCTTTTTGTATTTTTTACATTTTTTTCTGTCTTTGTTTTTTCCAGGAGACTTTCTTATATTTGCAATAAATCCTTTTGTCTCCCATAAAGTAATAATGACATGCTAAATGTCAATTTCCCAAAAAAAAAATTGGTAAAAGCAGTTCCTTTTTTAAGGTTCCTGAAAAATACGAGACATATTCGCAAGTTTCAACATCTTTTAAAAATTGGTACCTGTTCTTTTTCTCCCGAAAATAAAAAAAATAGCCCCCCAACCCTCCCTTAAAAATAAAAAAAAAATATAAAGAAACACTATTGATTCCAGGAAGTTGAGCAATAACCGCCTCGGCCACTTGTCAGATGGCTTGTTTGTCAGGTTGAGACATCTGCAGAGACTGTGAGTAGTTGGTACGAGGTCACCCAGTCATGTGCGACCCCTGCTACGCGTTTTGTTGACTTTGGATGCATCCCTTCCTCTTAAACATCAGTTTTTAGTATTTTTATGACATATCTTTTTCATTTGAATTTTTCTTAAATTTTTGGTGTACGATCACAGATTTCCTTTTACCATAGGGTCTTACGATTTTGATTACATTGAAAAAAGTTATTGCCATTTACATAAATAAAAGTCCAGGCTTTTAGTTAGGCTCTGAAAATGGCACGTATCTCATTTTTCACTCAAAAAGAGCAGACATCAAAACCAAATTTATAAGAACTGCTAAGAAAAATTGTTAAGGTAGCAATTTTTTTGGCGATTTCAGTGTTTTTTTTTATTTCTCTACAACTTGTAGCTATTGTTTTTAATGTAATTAACAATACAAAATTTGTTATTAATTATCATCTTTATAAAGCACCAAAGTCAACAAAACTGCAACAAAAACTAAGGTCCCCGGTGCCCCGTGCTTGGGTTCTCAATGTCTCTAATTTCGCTTCTCTACGCTTTCTGGTGTAACTGTGGGAAGGTGGGAACATGGTTCTTCTTCTGGGGCGTTTTTTTGATAATATATATATGTCAAAATAGTTCGGCCAGACCCAAAAGAGGGCGCTATGAATTTGGGACCGCCAAATTGATTTTTTTTCCTATCAAAGTGGTGAATAAAACCTATCAAAAAAAGTGTCGTTGCTTCTTTAGTAACGTCTTTGACAAAGCTTCTAATTTTTTTTTTATATATGAAATCCTATTTGCAAATATTTTTTTCTATCATACCTAAAATTTGTGTTTGGGAAACTCTTTACTATTATGGATTAAGAAAACTTCTTGCAGGGTCTCTTTGCTTTAGCCTACTTCTTCATCTAACCTCAGTTACTCAGAAAGTTTTTTTCTGCCCCGTCTGATTTAACCCCCCCCCCCCCCTTGACCAATCGCTGTATATTACCTCCCCCTACCTTTACCATCGCTGTGGTGCTAGGCAACCCCTTTATGGGCTTTTCATGGTGTGATTAGAGCTAATAACCGATTCCAAATACTTCAACAGATAAAAACTCACCTCATTGCAAGGTTAGCTCGCATAACATTCAGTCATGAGAAAGGCAAAAAGTTGTGCGAAGTAACTTTGAAAAGAGGTGTTTCTTGGTCTTGCTTTTGTATAAAACTCGTCTTTTTTTCCCTGTGCTAATCTAGAATTAGTTAGCTAAGTCTAAATTAAGACTTATTAAGTACATTAGCTAATATAAAACCTGAAACTTAGATCCCAATATTTTTAAGTTTCTATATTTTTCGGTTGAAAAATGAGTAAGTAGGTACCTAACAAGCTATACGTGACCCGAGAGCTGGTGAGTATCTGGCGCAGCGCATCAGCATTGCCATACAGCGGGGCAATGCAGCCAGCGTAGCGGGGACACGACGACTGGTATTGATATGGATCAGTTGAGCTACCTGTAGACTGTTTGCAACAGTCTGCAGTTCCTATGACGCGGTCAGTGACGAGCCACAAAACTGGAGTATTGTTGTTCGTGATGTGGTCATCACAATTAGTGTGATTGTAGCTTTAGACTGAAGTTCTCTACATTCGCTGTACGTATGACTGTCTACACTGCGTAGCTTTAGCTATATTTTGGGAACTATCCAGAAAAATTTTCCGCTTTTCGAATGTCTGCCTGTGACAGCCGTCGCTGGTTCGAGTCCCGCGTCGCAAAAAAACTGTTTTTTTTTTTTTATAAATGATGCTGGACAATTCACACAGCATTATCTAGCCCCAAGCTAAGCAGAGCTTGTGTTATGGGTACTAGATAACTGACATACATAATACAATACACTACATAGATAGATATTTTTTATTATACATAGAAAAACATCCAGAACCCCTGAACAAATATCTGCAGATCGTACAAACATTTGTCCCGAGGCGGGAATCGAACCCGACCTTCGCCCGCTGCGCCGCTGCGGTCGTCAGGTGTTGTGTCAGTTTAATTCAGATATTAATTTTCTTACATGTCAAACACATAAAATAACTTGACTAGCATCGATCAAAAATTTCCGGCCGGCCCCCCTTAGATGCACAATGCGCGCCCTGAAAACGTCAGTATCAAAAGGTATCCCATTTGGCATTTTGGGATACCTTTTCAACTAGTGTCATTTTAGCTCTCGGACCGAAAGCATGGTCAAGTGCTCGTATAAAAAATGCAATAATCGACCGACCAAGCAACAGAAAAAGGATGGAATTTCTTATTTTCAGTAAGTTTAAATGTAATTTTTACCTGTGTATTGTGATATGCGACAATTGAGCCTTTTAAACTTGAGAAATCAGCATTAAATATTGTTGTTGGGTTTGCCTATGTAAAAATATTTATTTTGTTCTAAGTTGATGAATGGAGCGGCTATTGTTTCTAATTTTTTATTTATTTAATAGTAGGTAAAATAAATAATGTGTTCATTATGGCGTAAGTTTAAAAGTATTTTATAAGATCCTAGTTGATTTGAAATAACTTTTTTTTTGGCCCATAGAAAAACTCTTACGAAGCCGCAGGCAGACACTAGTTCTTTTAAATTTAAAGTACCTGCCTGAAATTGTATTTTAGGTTTATTTCACTAGCTTTTGTTAACTTATTTATACTATTGTATGTCCGAAATGACCCTTTTGTTTGTTGACTGTTGCTTCGCTAATTTATAGTTGTATCAATAAATGATTCGTTATCTTTACCTAAATTCTGTTGATTTTATAATCCTTATAAAAATAAACAGTGAATAAATTATTTTTAGGTACCTTCCTACCCACTTACAAAATAAAATAAATTTAACTCCACTAATCTCTTGTTCCGCATGCAAAAAACTTGACAGGCTCTGCGCAAACTGTCTGCGTCAAAACAAAACGTGGACACTTTTGAGTGTCATTCTTGTAAGGTTCTAGGTATCTACGGGGGAGGCCGCATACTTGATCGATGTTGACTAGGTACAAAAAATGTGAAAACTAAGTACGTTATAATTGTCCTTGGTAATCTTACCAAGAGTATTTTAATATTATAAGGGCGATTGTGCACTACAAGGAATTTTACTGTCCGGCAGTCCGATTTTTTACGGTCCGATATGGCACGCCATATAATGTATATACTAGTTTGTGCACTATACGTAATTTTACCGTCCGATATTTTACTTTTCCCCATTCCGGAACGGTTTTTTACTAGTAGTAGTTTAACTGACGGAGAACTGAAAAGAGACTGAAAAGACGGAGCTAAACTGAGGCGTATCATCCGAGTAAAGACGGACAAGTGCACAAGCCAATCATCCGTTTTTTTCATGCCACTTCGGACCGTAAAAAATCGGACTGCCGGACAGTAACATTCCTTGTAGTGCACAATCGCCCTAAGTGTGAATCTATATCGGCGTCAACAAATTTGTCAACAAAGAAATCTCCGAAACTGTAGTATGCCCTGGCCGCTAGGTTCCTCTTCAGTTTGAAGCTTGTCGCTCTAATATTATGTCTCTAGCCCTATTAAACGTATGAAACCGATGTTATGTACTTAACATATTTTTTTTTAAGTATCTTAGAGCATAACAGAGTACCATAACAGATGCGCACAGATCTTACCCCATGTACATATCCGACGATCCTATCCATACCAGGTTGTCTGGCAGAGATCGCTCTTGAGCGATATGACCTCCAACTGTCACTTCACATCACATCACACTAATATTATAAATGCGAAAGTTTAGATGGATGTATAGATGGATGTATGTTTGTTACGTCTTCAAACTTACTTACTACTTCGAAAAAGTAACCTCTTCACGCCAAAACTACTGATCGGATCGGGCTGAAATTTTGCATACAGGTAATTCTAATCCTGGATTCAAACATAGGCTACTTTTTATCCCATAAATCAGTTCCCATGGGATAGAAATCACCTTTAAACGTTTCTATAGAAGCAACGCGTGCGAAGCCGCGGGCATAAAGTAGTTTATAATATTAGTGTGATGTGATTAGTGTGATTAAACTATGGCGTATTGGGAAAGAAAAAACTGGTTAAAAAATGAGCCGTGGGTCACTGGCGTCGAATGCGTTAAGCTATCTCGGACATGTGCAAGCAACTGCTGCAAGTGACAACTGCTGCAAATGATCATGATGGGGAAGATACAGAGTAAAAGAGCAGTTGGTCGGAGGAAGACCTTGGCTGCGCAACTTATGGCAATGGACTGGCATTAGGAAGACAGAAGACCTATTTAGGCTAGACCTAGATAAAGAAAAATTCAAGAGGATGACCGTCGACCTTCAGTAATGTAAAGGCAATATAAGAAGAAGCTTTAACCTCTCCCGTGGCAAAAGGCCATAATATGGCCTGTCAAATGAAACCGTTGTGTGGCAAGCGACCATATTATGGCCGATTTTCCGTTTTTTTTTGTTGTTTTTTGTTTCGTCGAATGTATGTTTTAGAGTCGACTTTTCAGCCATGTCAATGTCTTAAAAGTTGACTGACAGTGTCAAGCTGACGTTAAAACCATAAACTTACCAAGTTTAGAAGAATATTTAAAAAAATCGTTAATTTAAAATTGAAATCTAACACCCGCGCCATTTTTTTATAGTTTTTTCTGAATTAAAATTAATTTAAATGAAATGGCTTGGAAATGTGTTCTTTTTTGTGTTTAGTGTAATAATATAATGGTAAATCTCTAAAATAAAACTCAAACTGGACATAAAAACGGTAAAGTTTTCTTTTATGATTTATTTAAAAAATATTAAAATTTTACCATTTTTCCGCAATTATAATTTAATTTTAATCAACCTCATTAATTACGTTAACAACATCATAATGTTTCCATGCTGTTTTGTAGGAAATTTTATGGAGACTCCAAATATATATAGATGTTACGAGGTGTTAGTAGATAATAATCAAGAAATCAGCAAAGCTCTAAGCTACAGCCGTATTGCGGCGCTGTGCACACTGCTGTACGCTGTGGATTTAGCACAGCGTGCGCCACAGTGAGCCAGCGGCTTTAGACTGAAAGTACTCGACTCTATACGTATAAGTGCCTACTAAGTAGCTAAAGGTAGTCATACTTTCTGAACTATTCTGAAAGATTTTCCGCTTTGAGAGGCAGTCGCGCGTTCTAACACACTATAAAAAGCGTACACTTGCTGGCAAAGAAAATGGTGCCTCTAGAGTACAGCTCTTAGGTAACTAAGGATTAAGCCACGCGACACCTCTCGTCAAACGAACTAAATGTAACTTTAGTCTTTGAACAGGATTGGATAAACTTCAATGTTTCCCCTGTAGGTGGAGCTAACGGCGCTAGAGACCGTAGGAGCAGAGATTTTCGACTCCCACGTCACTTGACCTCGTGGTGTAGTTGGTTAGCCCATTCCTGCACTGAGGGAAGGATGCGGGTTCAAGTCCCGTCGAAGTCGAAAATTTGTGCGATATTATTTGATTTCTTAGAAATTGCCCTTAATGTGGGGTTACGCACTATAATAACAAAAAACCTTATAACTAAGGATTAGTACAAATTAATCCTTAGTTACCTAAATGCTGTGACAAAAACACCACATTTGCTCGCAAAAACAGTCCCAAAAACAATGTTGAGACTGTTTTTGCGAGCACATGTGAGTGTTTTTGTTTCTTAATTTTATTAACATAGAAGTTTCTGCCCTCTGCCCGTGTCGTGATAAAATTTAACTCATAAATTAAACTAAACTTTTGGTTCGGAGAACGAAGAAATAAAATGGTCAGGGAATATTTTAATACTAGCGACCCGCCCCGGCTTCGCACGGGTGCAATAAAATACTACTATTACTATTATTATACATATTATGATTTCTCAATCAAAGAGCAAAGAGTTTTCAATCAAAGAAATTAGACCGAACCACAGATCACTATATATGTACCAAGCTACGATCAAGGAGTATTATATACCCTGGGGAGCGATTTCTTCCGTCCACGGTACCAAGACCGAACCATAGACATGTTTATACTTAATTGACATGTTTACTTTGCAACGCCGTTACAATTTTTTTAGCAATTTATTCATTTTCATATTGAAACTACTCGATAATCCGAATTTTCCGCCTATAAGTTGTCGACTCGGATCGACTAATTTTTTACGCTCTTCAATTTGATGTGCATTTCGTTCGAGTCTACCGTAGACCGGTCCGAAATTATAAATATAGAAGCTAATTTTACAGTAAATAAATGAAATCATCTGGCATTATTTTGATAACGTAGGCCATATGATTTTCAGACTCAGATACTGAGATGAATAACCACTATTTGAACGGGCTGTACCGATTTTCATCAAATATGTCACAGTCACTCAATTCAAAACAATAAAAAACGTCATGTTGGGAGCTACTTTAGCAGAAACTGACAAACAAATACAAAGATGGACACATTAAACTCATAGAAGTCTTCATTTTCATCGAAGCTTATTTTATAAGAAATTTGAAAGAGTGCCAATTTTTATGTCCCGCAGTATACCAAACTTCCATTTACGTCCGCCCATGCGTACAGCTTTCTTCAGAACCGAGTCCTTTATACACTTGAGAGCTGAAGGCAATGTACACGCGCCTTAATGTTTAACGTTGAATTGACTTAGTGTAGAGGGGCCTTTATGTGAAGGTATTTGAAAAGAGCTTATTTTCTTTGAAAGGCAATTTTACCGAGAGAGAAAATTTTATATGTTTTCCTAGTTACCCCATTTACTTGTATTTTAAGGGTTCTAAATTTATTCTAAGATGAAAGGTACCATAATAAGCTATACATTCAATAGATTATGTCAATTAAAGTCAAGTAAAATTTATTTATGTGACACCTATGTATTATTAATAAATTAATGATTATTAATTATTATTTATTTATAAATTTTACTTTACTTTACTTTCATCATCATCATGATGAAAGTAAAGTAAAGAAAATTTATTTATTTGACACCAGTAAATGTACAATAATCTAAATAAATCCATAGACTCCCGAACTAGTAAATACTCTATTTCAGGAGTCGTGACTTCTCCCATGTAATAGTACATTAAGGCGCTACCCCGACCCAAATCAGCGCCCCCACCTATTTTACCTTATTATTCTGTTAAACGAAAGAATTTTAAAAAATCGATTGGCCAGTTTGTGCTTCTTATCATAAGCTTTTTTTTAATGCCCCTGTAAAAGTTTTATATTGTATACTTTATGCAGAGATGCAAAGTTGCTCTTTTTGCCCACCATGGTGGGAAAAAAGAGCAACTTTGCATCTCCTCCTACACTATACAAACAAAAACATTTATAGAGGTATTAAAATAAAGCTTATGATAGGAAGCACAAACTGGCCAATCGATTTTTTAAAATTCCTTCGTTTAACGGAATAATAAGGTAAAATAGGTGGTGGCGCTGATTTGAGTCGGGGTAGCGCCTTAAGGTACTAGTGTGTAACATTGGTGATTACCGCCGAGGCGCTATCGAGTCTTAAGAGAGCCGAGGACGGTAATCATCAATACACACGTGTATCATACGACGTTTTTCAACACACTTGTGAATAAAATAACAATAAAAACTCATTGCGATCGGTTACAGATTATAGGAATGAGGTTTTTTTTTATTTTCTGCGCATAGGGTTTGCGCCTATTCTGCCACGTACAAAATGGGGAATTTTAAGTTTTCTTTTATTACAGAGAAAACAAAAGTTATATTTGAGTGAAAATTTTATTTATTGAACAAGTACGCGTTAAAATTATCTATTTAAATAAAGTTTCATGAAATGAGCAAGCAATAGGAACATTAATTTATTTGTTCTATTGAACACGATCTTTTTTTTTGAATAAAATTTTTTAAGAACCACTCAACCAATAAAATTAAAAAAAAAATCTATAACTCACTAGTGAGTTAAAGCTATGAAAAAGTCACAGTTTGATTATGGGTGTCATTCTGTGGCTAATTGCGGTAATCATAGAGCCACTTCATGAGCTAGTGTGTTGGAAAATACAGATCAAGATGAAATTTACACAAAAATATTAGTAAAAAATACAAAGATAATGGAATGGAGAGGAATGGTCTATCTCTGCCACTCACTTCCGTGTTTCTTCCTTTTGTAATTTTTCGTTTGGCAATTGGAATTTTCTATCAAGTATGTTATTTTTAACGTTAGATCTGAGCCATAAATTTTGAGAAAAAAGTATGTTATTCGATAATGTATTAGGTACGTCCTCGCTTCTTTACTTTAGTCTAGATTTTGGTCAAATGAAGGTATTATATCGACAGCAAAAAAAAATCTACGTACCGAAGCGACAGATATCAAAACCGAAAAATTATTTTTATATTAAGGAAATTATTTCAAAATGTACCTCATTCGTAGTACGTTCTTAGAGAAATAAAATCGGAAGAGTTATAGAATAGAAGATTTTTATTTGTGACTTAATGAAATTACATATAACTAATCTTACTATATATAATTCTTCTGTGAGTGTGTATGTCACTGAACTTCTCTCAAACGACTGGACCGATTTTGATGAAATTTTTTGTGTGTGTTCAAGGGGATCTGGGAATGGTTTAGATTCACAATTTTGGCTGGATCGATTTTGATGAAATTTTTTGTGTGTGTTCAAGGGGATCTGGGAATGGTTGAGATTCACAATTTTGTCCGCTGGACAATGTTTTTTTAATTAACGCGTGCGAAGCCGCGGGCAGAATCTAGTCTATATATATAAAAATGGAACCCGTTTTCCTTAGTCACGGCATCACGCGTGAACGGCTTTACCGATTTCGCTAATTCTTTCTTTGTTGTGTTTGTTATTGTCAGGAGATGGTTCTTATGAAAGAAAAAATTAAGAAAGTTGGAAACATAAATTTCCACGGGGGCGAAGCCGCGGGGCACAGCTAGTAACTAATAAAATTAAACTTATTTAAACACAAAAAGGTCACCAGCTCAGCTTACTGCTGCTATGGCAAAAGGGCCATAGCAGCGCTGGTTTTCAGCGGTGCCGGGTGATATGTGCAGCACTACTCGCTACAACAATCTTACAAACATAGTTACTGGTACAATAAATAAGAAAATGGTTTCTAAGAAATCAAATAATATCAAAAAAAAAATCTACTTCGACGGGACATGAACCCGCGTCCTCCCCTCAGTACGGGGATGTGATCGAAAATTTTTGCGATATTATTTGATTTCTTAGAAATTACCCTTTGTGTGGGGTTACGCACTATAATAACAAAAAACCTAAGAAAATGGTTTTTCGTAAGCTGCCAGTGTATTACGCACCCCTTTCGCCGCTATCTTGAGAATTTAGTATCTAATATAATCAAATTACCAAAACTAGAGCGACAATATTACATCCTGAGAAGAATTCACATACACATATATCATGATTTGTCATCGTAGTATAGGCTAAGATTCGGCGTCTGCGCATTAGAGAGGGGAATCTATCGATTATTTGTAAAGAAAGGTATCGATGTATCGAATGTCAATATCGATGATTACATGATTAGATAGCAAGTATTCTCGTTGGCGATTTGACCTTTATTTCGTTTTAGTGATATATATTTAGTGATATGCTTTTGAAGTAAAAAAGTAAAGTAAAAATACGTTGATTTGTACCGATATACGGCATAAACAGAAGATGAAGGTGAAACAAAAATGGTCAACACTCAGCAGATGCTGTAGCAGGAGGAATCCTGCCACAGCTCTATGAAGGCCAAAAATCAAAATACATTTGCTGCGCATTAAGAGGTTTCGTATACCGTTTTTGTACCTCATTATGCCAAAACATTTTGGCGATTACCACTGTTCAGTGCAATTATGCCTCGCACATTGGATATTACATTTAGAACTGTGCAACAGCGAGTAATGAAATATTCGTAGAAAAATCAATTCTCAATCCTTCCGACTGGTGTTGATATGGATCAGTTGAGCTATCTGTAGACTGTTTGCAACAGTCGGCAGTTAGCTCAATTGTTTCAATTGTAAATACTAGTACTTATAATTTTCTTTGTGAATAAATGTCACCAGATTCTCAATCAGTCAAACTGTATTCAGTAACTGAATTGCTATAAGTAAAGGCCACTTACGGAAACTAGCACAACTCCTCGCTATACTCACACACCGCTGCCGCTGCGCCCCGCGCCCCGTCCCGCCCCGCCCCGCGCCGGTAGGTAGAACAATAAGTGCGCCGAGCTACGTACGTCACAACAACAACAACAACCGTAAACACAACCAACAACAAATATAAATAAGTTCCTACCCTCTACCATGGTTTGAGATTTGTTTTTAAAACATATAACTTACGCTCGCATTCTATACCTATTTAATTATATAATTAAAGATTATTATATTTGCATGTCACCTTAGCGATAATAAATCTTAATATTGTAATAATATGGCTTGGGCGCTAGCCATAAAGAAACTAGAAATAAGTAACCTTAAGTAATCTCATTATAGTAAACTGTGTAAGTTTTTTAATGAGAATAAATTCCTTATACCGACTCACAAATAAGTCAATCCTCGCTACAAAAGCACCCAAACAAATTCAATAATCCCTCCAAACAATCAAACATTCACAATACAAACCTACTTACCCAGTAGCACAAATAAATAAACCAGATTTAACATAACCACCTACGCATATACGAAATCGCGCAAATTTAACCTTCCTCACGTTTTCTATTCTATCGAATCGACAAACTATCGACACATTCTATCGACTAATCCCCTCACTAGAGGCGCGGTCACGTAGGTACGGGCTCCGTTCAATAAAAATGTCGCTTTGTATTATCTTTTATTAAGCTTCCGGTAGTAGGGTCTGGGTCCCGGACCACGTGGACCGTTGGTCCTTTAAGAATTCAATAAGAAAGGTTTAATCTGCCCGCTATCGGCTGGTCAATACAGAGGAACACGTGAGTGGTTACTCATATTGAAATAAATGCTATAATTTCTAATTTCTAAGAAATCAAATAATATCGCAAAAATTTTCGACTTCGACGGGACTTGAACACGCGTCCTCCCCTCAGTACGGAAATTAGAAATTATCCAGAGTGCGAGGCTTAAACGAAAACGTTAAAAAGTAAATAACAAAAACTTTTTTCAAAATTTTTCAAATCGTTCCAGTAGTTTCGGAGCCTATTCAATACAAACAAACAATCAAATCGTTCCTCTTTATAATATTAGTATAGATCTACTTTTTCTCTGAAAATAGCGCGTACAAAACCGCAGGCAACAGCTACTCATCACACTCAAGTAAATCGCCGAAATAGCCGCCAGCAATATTCCCACCTCCCCAAAAAAACTTAGCGCCATTTTCTTACAAAAAAGGCTTCATTGCAACAATATCACGAGGTATTTCCTTTAGCCCTTACCTTGCCGTACAAAGACGTCCCAGAGGAGTTCTAAAAGGGAACGTAGACTCCCTAAGGGCATGTAATGTGACGAACAAACAGTACGTTTTTATTATTTAGTAGGGACATTTTAATTTTCTGAAGAAAGGAGAGTGTTAGCTGTTAGGGTTGCCACTGATATTGAGAAATTTAGGGATTTAAGCAATCACACTAATATTATAAATGCGAAAGTTTGGATGGATGGATGGATGGATGGATGTTTGTTACCTCTTCACGCCAAAACTACTTAACGGATTGGGCTGAAATTTTGCATAATTAATCCTGGATCAAACATAGGCTACTTTTTATCGCATAAATCAGTTCCCATGGTATATAAATCACCTCTAAACGTTTATAGAAACAACGCGTGCGAAGCCGCGGGCATAAACTAGTTATAAATAATACTGGAGAATCCACACAGCATCATCTAGCCCCAAGCTAAACAGAGCTTGTGTTATGGGTACTAGATGACTGATAAACATAATATAATACATTACATAGATAAATATTTTTATTATACATAGAAACGACCAGAACACCCGGAACAAATATTTGTAGATCGTACACACATTAGTCCCGAGGCGGGAATCGAACCCGAAACCTCTTGCGCCGCAGGCGGACTTTCGCCCGCCGCGCCACCGAGGTCGTCGAAATATCCCGTTGTAAATGAGTGTAAGGTATCCATCCAAACATTCGCATTTAAAATATTAGTGTGATTTGATTAGTGCTATGACCTAAAATAAATAAATAAATATAAATAAAGAGGTGCGAGTTTAATTCTCATAACGAGAGACGCGAACTACGACAGCACACAGGTGTCATAGGTTCTATTAACCTTTCAATTCCAATTTCTAAGAATGCTGACACCCCTAACTGCAATACAATATGCATGCTCCCTGGAGAGCGAGTGAGACAGAAACAGCGCAAAGTGAGATAGACAACCTTGACAGAGACAGGAGCTGTACTCAGTCAGAGCATCATTCATGTGGGAACCAAAACTATCTAAACTGAAAAAGTCAATAGAATATTCAAAACATTGACATTATTTAGCAAACGTTTATCATTCTAAACATATAGACAGACTACATAGCGATTTTCACTCGTTTATGATCCGACATGAAATTTGATTTGAGTCCTATGACGTCACAACATGGCCGACAGCGTTTTCAGAGATCAAAATTAAAAATTAAAAAATCAATTTTGACGTGACAACGTCTTATAATTCGATAGAGCCGGCTGCACGCACGAAAAAACATGACGTCATGCGGCGTTACCTCGCTCTGAGTTGTCACGTTCAACTATCGTCAGTAAACCGACTTTACAGACAACCAATTTATTTAAATAAAAAATATGTAGCCATCCTACACTTTTAATATCGGAAATCTATAAATATTGGTTACTTATGTCAAATACTACAGAAAATATTTATTTGTTGCGCCAAATTTAAGATTTTATAAAGCCTTTTAGACCTGTGACTAAAAAGCAGGTTGAGAGTTTACTTCTCTTAACGAGCGAAGCGATCTACTTAGGTACACAGGTGTCATTAGTTCCATAAGTTTTCAATTCTAAGAATGTTGACACCCCTAACTGCAATACAATATGCATGCCATGCCTCCCTGGAGAGCGAGTGAGACAGAAACAGCGCAAAGTGAGATAGACAACCTTGACAGAGACAGGAGCTGTACAGTCAGCATCATTCATGTGGGGACCAAAACTATCTACTAAACTGAGAAGATAGATGGATATTTATTTATCGTTTCAAGGTTGTTACAATTTGTTAATAGCGTCTTAAATCCTAATAGGTTTATCTAGACACAAGAGTTCTCTACGTAGTACTTAATTATAATTTATATAAGCTAGCATCGGAAATTAATGCGGTAGGCAGCCACGCACACAAGCACAGTGACCTCGCTGTTCGCTGCATGGCTCGGGCCGCACACAGAAAGTCAATAGAATTTTCAAGAAATATTGAATACTAGTTTCTGCAACTTCGCATCTGTCGTTTCTATGGACACGTTTTGTAGTTATTTCTATCCCATGGGACCTAATTTTTGGGATAAAAAGTGGCCGATGTTTTATTCTAAGCTTCAAAAATTTCATCCCGCTCCGTTCTGTAGTTTTAGCTTGAAGCGCATACTAATAAACTTTTACATTACATTACACTAATATTATAAACAAGCTGCGCCCCGCGGCTTCGCCCCCGTGGAAATTTATGTTTCCAACTTTCTTAATTTTTTCTTTCATAAGAACCTTCTCCTGACAATAACAAACACAACAAAGAAAGAATTAGCGAAATCGGTCCAGGCGTTGTTGAGTTATGCGCTTACCAACACATTTTGCGATTCATTTTTATATTATAGAAGATAGATAAATGCGAAAGTTTGGATGTATGGATGGATGGATGTTTGTTACCTCTTCACGCCAAAACTACTGAACGGATCAGGCTGAAATGCATACAGGTAAGTCTAACCCTGGAATAAAACATAGGTAACTTTTTATCCCATAAATCATTTCCCATAGGATAGAAATAACCTCAAAACGTTTACATAGAAACAACGCGTGCGAAGCCGCGGGCAGAAGCTAGTTTATAATATGAGAGTGATTTTTAATGCGATGTCTTAAAAATAATTCCTAATTCCCTTAGAACTCAATAAATTCAGGGATTTTTCGCGGAAGAACAAAGGTTGTTTAATTTTTAAATTAAAACGCCATCTTTGAAGTCTGGAAAACTATTTTTTGACATTACGAAAAGTATACCTTATTGACGACCTCTGTGGCGCAGCGGGCAAAGGTCTGCCTGCGACGCAGGAGGTTGCGGGTTCGATACCCGCCTCGGGACAAATGTTTGTACGATCTGCAGACATTTGTTCAGGGCGTTCTGGGTGTTTTCTATGTATAATAAAAATACCTATCTATGTAGTGTATTGTATTATGTATATCAGTTATCTAGTACCCATAACACAAGCTCTGCTTCTTGTTCGTCTTCTCTCTTGGGGCTAGATAATGCTGTGTGAATTGTCAGGCGCTTATCAGGGGGAGGCCTGCGTCCAGCAGTGGACCAATACAGGCTGTTGAGGTATTTTGAAAATGGCTGAAATTTAGTTGCTCACATTCATTTAGCGCTGACTGTACTAGCGACACGGGCCATGCAAATTCTATGAAATCTGCATATCAATAGGAAACTGAAATTCTATTTGAGACACACTACTGGGGTTTGACGAAAATTCGAAGCGAATTTTTACCAACAGTATGGCCGACCAACTGTAGAGCACGCATTACGTTATTGTCGTTTTTGCAAGGTACTTCCCATTTTATAATGTTAGGTTAAAAAGAATATTTAGTAACAATTTTGTGCGGAATTGTTACTAAATATTGTTTTTATCCTAATATTATACAACTAGAAGATCGCCTCGCGGTTTCACCCGCGTAGTTCCCGTTCCCGTGGGAATTCCGGGATAAAATATAGCTTATGCCACTCCCTGAAAAGTAAGCTTCCTAACGGCGAAAAAATTTTTCAAATCGGTCCAGTAGTTTCGGAGCCTATTCAATACAAACAAACAAACAATCAAATCTTTCCTCTTTATAATATTATGTAGTATAGATTGTATATAACTCACATGCGTACTTAGGTACTTAAAATCAACGCAAAAAACCGCGAAGCCATACGGCAACAATAAAATCTCTACGCCAAAAGGATTCCTATGTTCGGGGTGAAATAAAAACTAACTGCTGGGGGAAATGGAGGAGTGGGGTGAAAATGGGTAAAAAATTACCTCCTAATCGTAGATGTCACGGAGACGAGGTGCCTTTGCTCTTTCAAACACCCCACCGTCTTTTGGACAAGCTTCTCGGAAGTGGAACGCTTAAATTAGGTCCAATTAGGTCCACCGACCTCAGTCATAACAGATCGGCAGATTACTGTAAAAACTATTGTGTTGTTGATTATTTATAAAAGGAAAACAATGCAACATAAACAGATCTACTTTATGTATTTAAAATACATGCATTTTAGTTCCACTAATTCTTATTTTGTATACATCCCTCAATTATAGAACAAAATGGACTCCAAAAAATTCCAGTTTTCTGGTTTTCTCTTGAGGGGGATTTGTCAAGGGGGAAAACTGGAATAACCCAATATATGATAGGTACCTCTAATAAATTATAATGAGACTTCTTAAAGATTTGCTGCTCTGTGGTTGTACATAATGTCAAACTTAGTTGTACATAATTTATAATGCAGTCGACGCACGAAATGCGACAAAAGGTTCAGCTATTTTTTTCGCCAGGTAGCAGAACGCACAAGATGCAACTTACTTAGTTGTTTACTCCAAAATATCGACGCAGGAAATGCAACTAATCCGCCCCGGCGTTCGTGTTTCGCGTGCCTATTATTGTCACGGTCACACATCGGTCTAGGTACGTCTTTCTATCTTTGTTGTTCATTAGGTAGATATAGTTTCTTGGTTATTTTCTGTCTTGTCTGTTTTATGGCCTTGAATCATAATTTAGGCACCACTTATTGTAACCAATGTATATTTAAACTGACATCTCCAAGTGTGCCTTATGCTCCTACGGCGAATAAATGAGTATGAGTATGAGTATTGCAAGAGATTGGAAATAACGTGTCTTTGCATTTAGTTGTAACACAACACAGGCCATTTAAATAAATAAATAAATAAATAATGCTGGACAATTCACACAGCATTATCTAGCCCCAAGCTAAGCAGAGCTTGTGTTATGGGTACTAAATAACTGATATACATAATACAATACACTACATAGATAGATATTTTTTATTATACATAGAAAACATCCAGAACGCCCTGGACAAATGTCTGCAGATCGTACAAACATTTGTCCCGAGGCGGGAATCGAACCCGCAACCTCCTGCGTCGCAGGCGGACCGTCGCCCGCTGAGCCACAGAGGTCGTCATTTGTTGAGTTAACGCTGGGAGAACGTAGCATTTTACTACAGAATTTTACGGAATTTTACTTAAGTACATGAGAACCGTGATTATTTAATAAAAATGTCCTCCTAGCCGAAATTCGACCACGGCGGTCAATCTCATCGGACACTAGCCAGATGCGCAGGACATATTATAGTGCACAAGTGTATGCGCAAACACAGGTGCACTCTCTATTCCCTCACTCTCATAATCAGATGGGAGGACAGATCGACACGACCGGGGACAGGTCAGGCGTAGGACCGACGGCTTAAGGGTCCGGCGACCGATGAATTTCCCATACAAACGTGACCAAAATGATTTGTAATTTGAGCATTATTTTCACCATGGTCTGCTATTATTTGTATTATAATACCTATTTATCTAGGTTCCTGCCACAATTTTATTTTGATACTACCTCTTTGAAATGAAATTAAACCGAATCGCATTTTTACATCAATGAATGAATGCTTTCTTAGTATTTGTCTAGATAAGTATTTTGAAAAAAGCTTGTCGCAGAAACCTAAATAAATACTATTCTAATACAAATAATAGCAAGCCATGGTGAAAATATTCTCAAATTACAAATCATTAAGTGGTAATACGTTTGTATGGGAAATTCATCCGTCGCCGGACCCTTGATGTGCTGAGGGAACCTTGATATACCGTGGCAATGAAGAGGAACAAAGCAATCGAAATTACAAACATTACGTAGGCATTTTACTATAAAAACGATCGTAGATTGACGAATTAATTACAGATATAAGTGGGTTTACTACATTGATGTAGAAAAGGGAAGATGGGTTACGTTCTCCCAGCGCGTACTCAACAACTGGCCTGTGTTACAACTACACGCAAACACATACGCTCACAGTTACATTTCCAGTCCTGTGCAATATAAAGAACAACAAAGATGGCAAGATGTACCTAAGACCGAAGTGAGACAGAGACAACTATATTAATCTCTGGTACGACCCCACTAGGTATAATAAAACAAATTCGGGATTTCCCCGAGTTACGGTAGGTACAATAGTAGAGTCGTTCCTTTAACCCACACCATCAATCTTGTCCCAACTGGTATGAGCGGACGAATCATAAAAATGTTATACGCTTCGTTAGTAATTTGAATTTTAGTACAGTCAACCAAAAAAGTTAGTAAAATAATAGGCAAGAGGTATATTTATTTTGTGTTTTGTACATAAATAATGTGAAATGAATACAAACGATAGAAAGGTTCCACATAGAGTTTGTGATTGTACTCGACGTATAAATTCAATAGAAACAAAGAGTGATGCGAGTTGTAGATTGAAAATAATATACCTATCATCTTTACGATTTGTCAACTCACACCAGTTGGGACAAAATTGATGGTACGAGTTGAAGAACGACTCGACTCGCAATAAGGCTATTGCTATCTCTGTTTACACACTGATGTTTCGTATATATCTATCCCTCTCTGCAAATGGCGAAAAAAGGCAGTAAATTAATCAAAAAACTAAATTCTTTGGTGTACTTACGCGTGAAAAGTGATGCCTTGGGCTTTGTTTTTGGTTTTTGAGCTATTTGTACACCTTGTAAACGAACACGAAGGCATTGCTTTAGTCTTTTAGTCAGTAAAACACAGTCAGTACGTCGTCGTAGCAAGCACGCGAATCACGTCCGCCCGCGCCGCCGGTCCTACTATGACTGCGGCGAGAGCACACAATTGGACTTCATTTGAGCCTGCCGGTTACGAGAAGCTAGTGCCTCATCTTCCCCTTTTCTACATCAATGGTTTACTACAAACCTAATTTGTATTGAAAGAATACTACATCACTATGTTTGCAAATTAACAAACAATAAAAAAAATACCTTCACCTTTTGGCCATGTCTATAAAATCCACGAATTTGATTTGCGTTCTAATTTCTAAACTCAAACCAATATTGCCCCCACTCATTAATCAACTTCCGGCCGCGGCGAGGGTACTTCCGGTGCCTCGTTGCCTCAGTCGACGTCTGAAGCTCTTCCGGGGCGGACGTGATTATGAAAGTCTTTGAAACTGTAAAAGCAGAACATCATGCACACGCCTCGCTTATCAAATGATGCTTATATTTCTGAACGCAAGTGTATTATGCCTACGGTTCTAAAACTTACGGATTGTGGATTCCAGAATCCAAGACATTTTTGACGTGACAACGTCTTATAATTCGATAGAGCCGGCTGCACGCACGAAAAAACATGACTCATGCGGCGTTACCTCGCTCTGAGGCGTTCCATGTAAGGCTTGAAGTGCAAGCGAGAGCGCTCGACATATCCGTCTCTCTTCTACTTGAGTGAGCGATGCGTCTGCGTGGACAGCTGCTATACTATAGTACATTTACATGTTTTGATTGAGTATCAAATGCTACCATTCCATCAGTATTTTCTTAAGACGTTGTCACGTTCAACTATCGTCAGTAAACCGACTTTACAGACAACCTATTTTTATTTGCATAAATTTGCATTATTTTTTTGCATAAATTTACCTCAGATGATAATCGTTCTTCTCAAATCACATCTCACTAACATAGTAAGGCATAGGGCGAAGGTCCGCCTGCGACGCTTTTCTATGTATAATAAAAAATATAATATCTATGTAGAGTATTCAAATCAAAAACTCTTTACTTCCTAAATACAATAAATGTACACTTAGAAAAGGTCAAATTATAAAACTAAACACTGACACGGAAATAAAATGATATTTTTTGATTTCTGTCGCTTCGGTATGTAGACTAAAGTAAAGAAGCGACGAAGAAACCTTTAGCCTGTTAGTTGTTATTTTTCGAGTTGGAGCAAAACCCGTCCCAAGCTTTTTTATCCTCTAGATAATCTGATATTTTATAGTAAGTCTTTTTGCACAGCAAGGTTTTGACAATTTGTTTGAATTTATTTACTGATAATTTTTGCAACTCACTTGGAGTTTTGTTGTAGAAGCGTATACATTGCCCTTTAAAAGATACATTAATTTTGTGTAGCCTAGTTGTGGGCACAGCGATCTTATGTTTGTTTCTGGTATTCAAATTATGTTTATCGCTATTTTTAGGGAACCGATTTATATTTTTATGAGTGTACAATAAGTTTTCATAAATATATAGACATGGTACTGTCATTATGATTATTTCTTTGAATTTACCACGCAGTGATTCTCTGGGACCCATAATATAGAATGCACGAACAGCCCTCTTCTGCAGCACAAATACGGTGTTAATATCTGCAGCGTTATATTAAGTATATCAGTTATCTAGTACCTATAACACAAGCTCTGCTTAGCTTGGGGCTAGATTATGATGCTGTGTGGATTGTCCAGCATTATTTATATTTATAGCAGTGGGATAAATTTGGCTAATAATAATAATAATAATAATAATAGTATAGATGCGAGAGTTTGGCTGAATAGATGGCGGGGTGTAGGTATTATCCCTGAAAACGCGTGCGAGCCGCAGGCAGTAGATAATTACTAGGTACCTCAAAGACAAAGGTGTTCAAACTAGGTTTTAAGCGAATTGGAAAAAAAGTTAGGGCTGTTATTCGTATGTCAGTTTTTTATGTATGTTCGTTGATTTCTCCGAGAATTGTGCTCTGATTTTGATGATTCTTTTGGTTTTATGCAGAAAATTATCAGTAAGTATTTATACCTACTTTTAACAATTAGATAGCTTTTAAGTAGGTACCTACTAGTTCACATTATTAAAGATTATTATATTAACTACTTAGAATCTTTAAACAAAAATGTGAATTAGGTAATATGTAAATTAAGCTTTTTTATTTTATTTCTTTACTAGCTGCGCCCCGCGGCTTCGCCCCCGTGGAAATTTATGTTTCCAACTTTCTTAATTTTTTCTTTCATAAGAACCTTCTCCTGACAATAACAAACACAACAAAGAAAGAATTAGCGAAATCGGTCCAGCCGTTCACGCGTGATGCCGTGACCAAGGAAAACGGGTTTCATTTTTATATATATAGATAGATTTTATGTAGAAAATTATCCCGGTGACTATCTATATAAATTTAATTCCCATGCGGGATTATCTACTATTTAACTCGCAAAACTTAAAAAAAAAGACGGTGAAAATATCAAGAAATTAGAAGTCTAGTTTTTCTTTTTTGTAGAAACATTATATATTCAGGCAAGACGTGCTTGAAAGAAATACGTGAAGTATAAAACATTCAAACGGCTGATACTACAAATAAACTTAAACTGAGTCACACATAAATGAATCATACACATAACCAAGCCAAGGACTATCGACCGCCTTTCAAATTAATATCTATTTTCGTAGACGTTTAAACAGTAACTTGCTGTTAATCTGTGGATTTAAGTAACTAAAGGTATCTACTATAGATAGATAGAATATACTTTATTGCACAAAAGTTGTACATGGGCAAACTTATTGCTAGATAGCATTCTCTACCTGCTAACCTTTGGGTAGTGTGAACAACAATTTTGTGCTAGAAAATAGAACAAAGAAAAATACAATTATTAAATCGTAACATTAACATAAATAAATACAGACATAAATATAATAAAATATACTACTCAAATAAATACTTAGGGTGAAAGCAAACGAGCGTAATTTTTTGAGTTGTGAGTCGCGTAAAATGAACTTTTGTATGAAAGGACTTTCATACAAAAGTTTGTCACTCAGAACTCAAAAAATTACACGTTCAATTATACATTCATACCAAATAAATAATACTTAGTCGTAGACATAGAATAGGTAATTGTTTTATTTTCTTGTAATTTTTGTTCATATTATTTTTAGTCTTCAAAACCTACTTAATGTTTACCTTAAGGGGGTACCCTACCTCGTTATTGTGTGAAGAGGATAGGCATAGGATTTCGCGTTCACAGGAGCGGGACAGAGCAAAGCGGCGTAAGCCCAAAAATCAAGTTTTTAGTAGTTATTTGCTCCCCACAAACATTAGAATAGTTAATTGAAAAAAAAAAGCAACATATAAAATGTTCTTTATACTTAGCTTAATTACTATGCTTAATCTCAAAATCGTATCATCTGTATTTATTGAGAAATTAGGGTTTAGGTAAAAAATTAGAGGTAACTTTGCGATTTTTTTCTATCGAGAAAATTTTATGGAATCGTGTTTTCGAAACATATGATCGATAGAATAAGTCCTGAACTTTACCATATATAAATTTCAAAGTTAAATATTCAGTAGTTTGGAAGATATGGAGGTCCGACGGAGTTGAAAATAAGCAATTTGAGGGTAGGTACCCCCTTAAGATTATGTATATTGTACCAACCTACTGTAGTTATATTTTAAAGAATAAATAAATGTTTATGTTATAATTACGCTCGTTTGCCTTCACCCTTAAGTGTAGATACATAAAATAATAAAATATATAACTTTCCGAATTATTCCTGGGAAAGAAAATGATAAAAGACTTATTCCAAGACTGTTCAATAAACGTGTGGCCTGGACGGCAAAGGTCATAAGGTAGCCCACCGTACAGTGGTCTGGCTGGTGTTGCAAGCTGCAGTCATTTTGAATGCCGTATATAGTCTTTGTATTTAGAGGATATATTAGATACTAGCTTCTTCCCACGGCTTCGCACGCGTTTTTTGGAATAAAAGTTACAGCCTATATGATTTTCCAGGCCCAGATTTTTATAGGTGTAAAATTTCAGCCCGATCCATTCGGTAATTTTGGCGTTCTACTTAGCTATGTAGGTAATGTATTGTATTAAGTACCTACTACCTATTTGACGACCTCTGTGGCGAAGCGGGCGAAGGTCCGACTGCGGCGCAGGAGGTTGCGGGTTCGATTTCCGCCTCGGGACAAATGTTTGTACGATCTGCAGATATTTGTTCAGGGTGTTCTGGATGTTTTCTATGTATAATAAAAAATATCTATCTATGTAGTGTATTATGTCTATCAGTTATCTAGTAGCCGTAACACAAGCTCTGCTTAGCTTGGGGCTAGATGATGATGTGTGGATTGTCCAGCATTATTTAATTATTTATTTATTTCCGTGTCAGTGTATGATTTTATAATTTTACCTTTTCTAAGTCTACATTTATTGTATTTATGGAAATAAAGAGTTTTTGATTTGATTTTCTTTGACTTTGTAGATTTTGACTCTTCCTGGGTTAGGAACATACCCTTAATAAAATAGATTAGGTATCTATCTACTTCTTATATGACATACTTACCTCCTTAATGAACAACCTACTTAGATACGGCGCCATAATTTCACTCTACATTCTCTATGACACAAATTCATTCTCTTTGACAGACGCTAATTTGACTAATGAGTCGAGAGTGCCGCGTAATTGCGCGGAAGTGTCGCCATCTTGTGTAACCACGAAATGGCGGCCGGAAGTACCTACGTTATTGATATTTAGTTAGAATTTAAACGGAGTTTGCTAACAATTTTCAACTGGTGATAAAGCGTCAACCAGTTTCGGAAAGAATATTTAGCAATGTGTATCTTTACTAGGTATATATTTATCTACATGAAACCATTGGGCACGCTTTTGGTCCTTCTGTATCTCAGCCCTCTGTATCTGCTTCGTGAATCGTGATTTCAGCTTAGTGCGATTTTTCATGTCTTGTGAAAAATTGATCTAAAAATGGAGTAAAACTTAATTCTCAGCTCTTATATCGGTGCAACCACTATCTGAACGAACTTGGCAAATTACATTTATGTTTTTGGTGGGACAAATATTTTCATCAATCTGTGCGTAGTCAGAATGGAAATACAACTTTTTCAAAGCAAATATCCAACCGCTTTTGTTTCAGTTCGAAATGGTCCCATCTCATTCTGCAGCGCAGAGCAGTTTCGTCACAAATAATATTTTCTGGAACTCTACGTAGCGTAACAACTACCTACCTACTTAAAGTTGGGTAAAACTGCTATTGTGGGAAGAGCTTTGCCTAGCTGAAGCTGGTTCACTCAAAAACTCGAATCGTGCTTTGTTTCGACTTAGATGCAGTGGACGTAATCAGGACAGGGGAAGAAGGGGCAGGCTACATCCTAACAAGCCTACACTTTCATAACTTTTTTATTTGGTCTTCTCCCGGCCGCGTCTTTAAGTATCTACGAAGAGAGAAGTAGAAAACTGAATTGTCTATGGTGCCTAGCAAACACTATTTTTTAACATCTGGGCAAATTAAACTGAACAAAACTAATAAAGAGACACTAAAAAGCTACGCTTCACAGATAGTTAAATACCTACTTAAGTATATCGTTTTTTTTGCTAGTCTGATTTGTGCCACTGCTGGGCAAGGACTTCCCCGAATCTTTCCACGCGGCGTGGTCACGCGCGATCTTCCACCAATCTCGGAGGAAAGCATTAAAGCATATTAAGTATTACCGATTATTAAGTATTTTAGAAAGAAAATTACAATCAAAAAATAGAAATAAATTAGAACAAGTATTTACAATTGAAACAATTGAGCTAACTGCAAACTGTTGCAAATATCTGCAGGTAGCTTAACGGATCCATATCAATACCAGTTGGAAGCGTCCTCGCTACGCTGCACTGACTGCATTGCCCCGGTGTATGGCAATGCTGACGCGCTGCGCCAGATACTCAATAAATAAAAAGAATTATTAAAAATCACCAGTCACCTCACCAGCTCTCGGGTCACGCGTCGCTTTGACCAGACACTCGGACATTTTATTAAAAACCCGAAGAGACTATGTCGAGACCCTACGGACCTAAGGCCTCGACTCCAAGGGGAGCAAAGCTTAGGGTCTGTCGAGACCTGCATATCTGCGCCTCTTGAGATCCTCGGTCAAATATGCCGCCGCACCCGCCCTCACGGATGTATTTTTGTCTTACAATCGCCGAAGCAAATCCGCCCTGCTCCTTATTACGTCCACATCCGTGCTATTGTTTCACCGCCATTTTGTTTTGAAGAGGGATTGCAAATGGCGGATTTGGGAAAGCTCTTGAAAGCTTTCTGTTGTTTAACGGAAAAACGAATTGAGCTCATTATTTTCTTAAACCGCTGAAAGGGTTTGTTGGAGGAATTAGGTTTTAGGCACTTTCCGTAAAAAGAAACGAAACTATATTATTTGTTTATAATCTATCTATTCCATAGATCTAAGTACCTAAAATTAAAAGCGGTACCAGAAGCGCTAACTCAACAAATGGCCTGTGTTGTGTTACAACTAAGCGCAAAGACAAGGTATTTCCAATCTTTTGCAATGTATCTACCTAATGAACAACAAAGATGGAAAGACGTAGGTACCTAGACCGAAGTGCGTCCGAAACAAAAATATGCACGCGAAACACGAACCGAAAGACTCGACGCCGAAATGAGAACTTTTTTTAGTTGTTTAAAAACACATTCACGTCATGATGTTAGTAGACACGTGCTAAAGAAAGTTCTAGACCACTAACTTAAAGGTTGTTTAAAATACCAAGCATCAAAGATATGGAACAATTTACCACCGCCATTGAGGATAAAAATGATTTCAAAAACATCGCCAGTTTAAAAAAGTTAAAATACTACTCTTGCGACAGACCCATATGGTAGAAACACCCTTTAAACTCTGAAATTACATACAAAAGTAACGTTAATAGACCATATTCAGACACACATACACACACACCCTCTCACACACACCCACTTACACACACACACATAAATACACCTTCGCATACACACACACAAACTAACACACACACACATACACACACAAATACACATACCATGCAGCACACAAACACTAACATGGTCCCCCGTTGCCCAGACTCTTATGAGACTGGTGCCTCGGGGGAAACCAACATTCAAACACGCATGCACAATATACCTACATTACACACCCATGAACATTCCCAAATACCTGAAAATTAGCTTTAGTAAAATGTTTATTATGATTGTGAAAACGCCATGCATTTAATTTAATTGTATCCATTAGATTGATCTATTTTTTATGTATATAATCCCGCTATCACTTTAACCTCTCGGTGACCAGCTATCCGAGAGGAGTAAATTGAAAAACAGCGCTGCTTGCATAATTATGCATTACAGCAAATGCTGAATTTACTCCTTTTGCCTTAATCTATTAGTTTTAATTACGTAGTATAAGTATAGTTTTATGTTGTGTTTTCTGTATTAAGGCAATAAATGATTTTCTATTCTATTCTATTCTATTCTAGCTTACATTGCAGCTCTCATAAAATAAAATAATGATTAAGTCTCCTGTAACAACTTACAGAGCTAACCTTGCCAAGATGCAGACATCCATTATTCAGTGCTTAGCTTGAATTTGGCACAGCCCTGGTATTAAAGGATAGCAAAGTATGGATCGCTCAGTCACTCAGCGAGCTATGGAAAGAGCTATGCTCGGAGTCTCTCTGAAGGATAGAATTCGTAACGAATACATCCGACAGAGAACCAAAGTTATCGACATAGCTCAAAGAATTAGCAAGCTGAAGTGGCAGTGGGCCGGCCATATCTCGTGAAGAACCGACAACCGCGCTGGGGTAAACGTGTTCTTGAGTGGAGACCACGACTCGGCAAACGTAGTGTAGGACGCCCTCCGGCCAGGTGGGATGACGATCTGCGAAAGACTGCAGGCAGATGCTGGATGCGGCAAGCTGAAGACAGGGCGCTATGGCGCTCATTAGGGGAGGCCTATGTCCAGCAGTGGACTAAATATAGGCTGATGATGATGATGATGAAAGTGTGGATCGCTACCTCAAGTCTCAAGTAGAAAAGGGCAGCGTCTATCAAAATTCTCCAACACGTTCGTCGTCCAAATTTCATGTTTTGTTTCGACCAATTGGTCATTCGTCGTTAGACCCATTCGGGGTAAAAAGCCGTACTTTTGTATGCCGTACATTTATGCGTGTTTCCTAAAGCATATTTATAATCGCTTCTTCCTCGTGCTCCTACTAAATTCTCCTACTGGTAGGAGCACCGGGACACTCATGTCCTGATGCTCCTACTGCAAAAGGAAATTGTAAAACGCTAAGTAGGAGCATCGAGACATACCTAACTAAAATAGATTTCCTTATAGGCATACTCTGATTCAAGTACAGGTCACTGAAGAGTCATTTGTGTCATCATATTATGGCTATGGGTGCAATTATACATACACACACCCTTTCAGTCACAGAGTCGCCACGAACCCGCTCCCCCCCCGCTTCGCGGGGGTTGGACGGGCTTCGTTAGGAGTAAGTTAATGTTGACCCCCCCCGCTTCGCGGGGGTGGGAGGCCTACAAGGGAAAACATTAGTGTTTAGGTATAAGTAGTTATTATTTGTTTATTAGTTGCTTAAAGTAGTTGACTGTTCAATATGTTATGTGATAGGAGCAGGAGGAATTAAATTTAGAATATTACATTATTCCCCGTGGTTTTTATGTTCAGTAGGAGCATCAGGACATGGGTGTCCCGGTGCTCCTACCAGTAGGAGAATTTAGTAGGAGCACGAGGAAGAAGCTTTTATAATACTTCCAAAGTGAAAACAAAACTGTTTTAGTTATCGCCAAAAACGTTATAAATAGTCCGTTTCGTTCCTTTACCGACGTGGACGACCTCTGTGGCGCAGCGGGCGAAGGTCTGCCTGCGACGCAGGAGGTTGCGGGTTCGATTCCCGCCTCGGGACAAATGTTTGTACGATCTGCAGACATTTGTTCAGGGCGTTCTGGATGTTTTCTATGTTTAATAAAAAATATCTATCTATGTAGTGTATTGTATTAAGTATATCAGTTATCTGAGAAATCAAATAATATCGCAAAAATTTTCGACTTCGACGGGACTTGAACCCGCGTCCTCCCCTCAGTACGGGGATGTGATAACCAACTACACCACGAAGTCAAGTGACGTGGGAGTCGAAAATCTCTGCGACTTCCTACGGTCTCTAGCGCCGTTAAGTAGTTAACGTAATTTTTGGAATTTCCTTTCTTCGACGTAGTAATAAGATAAAATATGTGACGGCGCTAGTGTTCGGGGAGGTAGAGCCGTTGTTCCTGGATCTGACCTCAGATTTAGATTGCAGATTCCAATAACTTTATTTCTTTAGGCTTACAATATAAGTAAAATTTTATACTTCTCCCCGTTCGTGTCGCTCTTCGGTTATTGTGTGTGTGTGTGTGTGTGTGATAATGATCAAACGAAGGTCTATTGACTATAAAAAAATTACAGCGAGAGAAGCGAGAGCGCATCTGTGTTTGCGTAGGTACACAATCGCGCGTAGATTACAGAGATGAAAATGTGTTATGTATGTAATTTTGTATATAGTAAAAACACGCTACAGTCACAGTATGTAGGTATGTAAGGTTGAATTCTTGAAACCTTGATTATGTAGTATTGAATAGGCTCCGAAACAGTCCATATATTTCAAATCGGTCCAGTAGGACGAATTTGAAATATTCTTTTACCATTAGAAACGCACATTATTCCTGATGAACATAGGCTACTTTTTACCGCGAGAAAATTCTTCATTCCTACGGGAAAACGAGTAATAGGATAACGGGTAGTAAGAATGCAGCTAGAGAAAAATAAATAACTTAATTATTTTGCAACTAGATAGATAGATAGATAGATAGATTTTTTATTGGGTACACACACAAACAGCACAGAAAAAGTAACAAAAGAATAGAACATATGAGTATTTAAGGTAGGTACACATAATTATTAAATAGGTAGGTAAGCAGGTAGGTAAGTACACAATTATTATAAATTAATGACACATGAATATTATTATAATGAATTATAGTAAAAGCTTAGCAACAATTTAAAATAGGCACCTACCCACTAATAGGTACTACACTCGCCATAGTAACAATGAGGGCAGGGCAGGTAGTCACCGCCCACCCAGGGCGGGGGCTACATGCCTATACGTTTCTGCGCTGCCGTGGTGAGCCCAAAAGGGTCAGTCTCAGCTTAATGCTGTTCTGCATCAGGATAGGTACAAAACAGCGCTGGTTTTCAGACTGGCCCATTTTGTGTGACACCAGGAGCCGAGACGAGAGGTATTGCTCTAAATAAATGATTTTTATGAGATTTTAGCCAATTCATAATGTCAGTGCCAACGCCAACCGAAAACCTTATGTCAACGTCAGAAGAAAAAGAGAGGTTATGTGCACATTATTTATACGTCGCCAAAAGTTTTGTTTACGTGGCAAAAACAAAGTATTTTAACGTTTCAAAAGCATTTATAACAGCAAAGAATGGCAATAGATTCACACTATACATGGTACCCTGATAAATGGAGAAAGATCTCGTCAAGTTAAAACCACAACTCGCACGTCAAGACCAAAACAAGTGAGTTGAGTTAACTAATTGTTTATTATTCTACAATTATTGTTTGATTTTTTTGCTGTCGATGCGGAAGGCAATGTGACGAACGTGCAATAATCAAAAATAATAATCAGAGGAATTTTTCAGAAAAATAGAATCATAGCGAATTTAAACAAGCTTTTCATGTCGAATTTACTTTCTGGCAAATGTACAACAACCCAATGTTTTCTAGAAACATTTTGATTAAAATCTATACTAACCTATCCTCTCGCAGCTGGCACATTAAAGTTTAATATTTAATAAGAGATCGCATGTGAAACGCGAACATTGCTTTACGACCCCGACGATTATTACTACATTTACAACCATCGGGTAACTCAGTAGGTAGGTAACCGCGAGGCGATCGTCTAAAGAGGAAAGATTTGATTGTTTGTTTGTTTGTTTGTATTGAATAGGCTCCGAAACCGTAATCCTCGTAATCCTCGCACTCTGGATAATTTCTAATTTTTAAGAAATCGAATTATATCGCAAAAATTTTCGACTTCGACGGGACTTGAACCCGCGTCCTCTTTTAAAATTATGTGCTTATTGCACATAATTTTAAGTATTAAATAATAAATAATAATGACTTTACCAACCTTAGCAACCATCTAACCAACCCATGACCACCTTCCAGAGACCTCAGCCGCAACGACCTGACCGCGATCAGCCGGAGGACCTTCCGCGGTCTCACCGCATTGCGGAGTCTCCACCTCGATGGAAACCAGCTCAAGTGCATCGACGAGAAAGCGCTGGAGCATCTGAAGAGCTTGGAAGCTCTGTAAGTATGGCTCATGATGGCTCTGCGTTATGATAGATAACGACTCATAGTGGTGACTGACTCATGATGGAATTCGGTGTGACCATGCTCTTAGATCTGAGTTTGAAGTCAATTTCTATTCATCATTATCATCATCAGCCCGTGTCAACAATAAATTTATAGTTCATGCATTAAATAAATAGTTTTGTTTCTCGCCATGGACCAAAACCTATAGGGTACTTCCCGTTGACGTAGAATCACAAAATTTGTCAAGAAGCAAGGTCTTATAGCACAAATAAAGGAAAAAATCCTAAAACCGTAAATTTGTAGTTAATCACCAAAAAACAATACTTTTGATTCTTGCTATAGACCTACAGGGTTCCTACTTCCCGTTGACCTAGAACCATGATAATTTGGGAAGACAAGATAAGTCTTACGGAACCCTTAGTGCGCGAGTCTGACTCGCACTTGACGTTTTATTTGATGACGTCACTGTTTGGTCCACTCTGTATATACTGTATCGTATTAAGGCGAATAGTAGAGGTGATAGTGGCGCCACTACATATTTAATTTAATCATTAAGTTATACAAAGGAATTATCAAAAAATCGGACCGCTGGTAGACGATACCTATCACAAGCTTTTATTTAATGTATCTGTAATAGTTTTGTTTTGTGTTATTCGATCAAAAACCTTGTTTGGAGAGCTTGGTGGCCACCAATAGGAACTAAACTCTTGAAACAAGTATGTATCTGCCTAAATAATACAGTACAAAACTATTAAAGATACATTTAAAAAAAGCATATAATAGATATCGTCTACGCGCGGTCCGATTTTTTGATAATTCCTTTGTATAACGTAATTATAAAATTAATCATGTAGTGGCGCCACTATCCACCCTACTATTCGCCTTAAATGCATTTAAACCTTCTTTCCAGCACACTAAACAATAACAACCTTACCTACCTGGCCTTGGAACCAGTCGCTGTCACTCGGCTAAGCACACTGCGTTTGTCTGACAACCCTATAGTATGCGACTGCCGCATGGCCAGGGTTGCCGCTGCCGTCAAGTCTGCTGGAATACAGGGAGTTGGAGCCAGGTAATCCTCTACCATTATGCAACAAATATTAACTAACAGGGTCGATCTTACAATATAATTTCAAGGATATATAGATAGAGGGTGTATTTGTACGACGACCTGCGGCGCAGGAGGTTGCGGGTTCGATTCCCGCCTTGGGACAAATATTTGTAAGATCTACAAATATTTGTTCCGGGTGTTCTGGTCGTTTCTACTTATATAAAATAAAATAAAATATATATTTATGTAATATATTATATCTAATATTATTATGTATATCAGTCATCTAGTACCCATAACACAAGCTCTGCTTAGCTTGGGGCTAGATGATGCTGTGTGGATTGTTCAGCATTATTTATTTATTTATTTTTTATTTGTAGCTAGGTATATATTAGGAACATAGGTATTGTCTATACTATAATATTATAAAGAGGAAAGATTTGATTGTTTGGTTGTACTGAATAGGCTCCGAAACTAGTGGACCGATTTGAAAAACTCTTTTACCGTTAGAAGGCCACTTTATTCCTGATAAATAGGCTACTTTTTACCGCGGGAAAATTACCAACTAAGGTTTGAGTACTAGAAAAGTCACAAAACGCAAAAAGCTTGAAATGAAAATGGTTTTCATGGGTTATTCCAGTTTTCCCCCTTGACAGATTCACCAAACAGTTGTGTAGACGGAAATAAAATTCCGTCCAGGTAACTGGTTGTCTCCGCGGAAGATAATTTTCCGTCGAGACAACTAGTTACCAAGCAGTTATGTAGACGAAAATAAAATTCCGCCCATGTAACTGGTTGTCCCCGCGGAAAATTTCTTCCGCGTAGACAACCAGTTGTCAAGTTTGGTTCTCTGGGCGGAACAAACCTTAAGGGGGAAAACTGACATGTAGCTTCATCGATTAAGGTACGTGCCCTACCGCCTCGTCCAAAAATTTCACTCTGTAGATATAGGGAGTAGGTACCTAGGGTCATTATAGCTGGTTTTTATTTAATTCCTTGTTTTTTTTGTCATTTGTAGGTGCCAGGCCCCAGCGGCATTGCGTGGGGCCCTTCTGACTGACTTGGAGGTCCATGAGCTAATCTGCAGCGGTAAGAACAAATCATTTGCTGACCTTGGCTTAGGGGTCTTTTTCACCAATGCCATTTTTTTCTCAACCAGATGCTGGTCCAGCATTTAATGACGCGACAGACGTTGCTCTGCTTAGCTTGGAGCTAGATGATGCTGTATGAATTGTCCAGCATTATTTATTATTTATTTATATCCAATTCCTATTGAAAAGAAACCAAACATGTTATGTTATCAGTTCAGCTACCTGTAACTGTACCTGTTTTTATTTAAACATTATAATTTTTAATTTAGTTTTATGTTAGTTTTCTGTGTTAAAAATAAATTATAATTAGGTAGTTAGAGTAATTGGCGATCGCCGTTCTAATTGATAAATAAATAAATGACTAAATAAATGACTAAATAAATGACTAAATAAATGACTAAATGACTGTAGATTGCTTGCAAAAGTCTGCAGTTAGCTCAATTGTTTCAATTGTAAATACTAGTTTTGGTTTATATTAAGAAAATTATTTAAGAAAATTACAATCAAATAATAGATTTGATTGTAATTTTCTTCGTCAATAAAGAGACTATTACTTTATCTGTTAATATTTTGCTCTAGGTCCAGTGATATCAACCCCGAGCGAGTGTTCCGCGGAGCCCCGCTGCCCCCCGCCCTGCCGCTGCACTCCTGAAGGCACCGTGGACTGCCGGGAGAAACTGCTGACAGAACTGCCAGCCACCATCCCGCATAGAGCTACGGAGATGTAAGTTATCCCACAAGAAGTCAGTTTTGTATTTGTATTTATTTATTCCATCGTAGGCAATGCTGATGCGCTGCGCCAGATACTCACCAGCTCTCGGGTCACGCGTCGCTTCGACCAGACGCTCAGATAGCAATATTAGTCCACTAATGGACGCAGGGTTCCAGGTCTACACTACCACATTTTACTAACTCTTTTCCTCTCTTTCCAGCCGCCTAGAACAGAACGAGATAACCGAAGTTGCCGCGGGTGCGTTCTCATCTGTCAAGAAGGTCGCACGGATAGATCTGTCAAACAACAAGATCGCGAAGTTAGCAGCAGATGCGTTCAGCGGACTTACGCATTTGACGTCACTGTAAGTTAGCGAAATCCCTTGTATAGAAGAAAGAAAAAAAATTATTTACCTTAAAAACTACTATACACAACTAGCTGCGCCCCGCGGCTTCGCTCGCGTGGAAATTTATGTTTCCCACTTTCTTAATTTTTTCTTTACTATAAACCTCACGGAGCCCGAGACCTTTCCTTCGAATGCAAAACCGTGGAAATCGGTTCGTGCGTTCTGGAGTTATAGCGTCAGGAAGGAAAACCCGACTTATTTTTATATAGTAGACTAGCTGCGCCCCGCGGCTACGCCCGCGTGGAAATTTAAAATTATCACTTAGGGGTATGAAAAATAGATGTTGGCCGATTCTCAGACCTACTCAATATGCTCACAAAATTTCATGAGAATCGGTCAAGCCGTTTCGGAGGAGTACGGGAACGAACATTGTGACACGAGAATTTTATAAGATTAACCTTCAGACTAAATCAATTTATACTACCAACAAAAAGAAAAGATTTGTTGTATAAAGTAATAATCTTCTGCCAGCGGCTTTGCACGAGTATTTTCGGTATAATAGGTAACCAATTTCCTAAGTTAGGCTTTGTTCTAAACGAACGCCAAATTTCATTTTGATCTTTTCAGTAGTTTTAAAGATCCTAGGTAACAAAAATTCAGATTTCACAAACGGCTTTATTATATTAGTAGGTCTAGCTTCTGCCCGCGGCTTCGCATGCGTATTATTGGTATAATAAGTAGCCTATTATCTAAGTTATATATGTTCTAAATGTACGCCAAATTTCATCTTGATCCGTTCAGTAGTTTTGAAGATCCTAGGTAACAAACAACTTTCGGCTTTATAATAGGTAGGATTCACCTTTTCCTGGCTAAGATATCTTTGAATTTATTTATACATTTTTTGAAACAGGAAGTTAAATTTAGTCACAAAGAAAATTATACTAGTATTTACAATTGAAACAATTGAGCTAACTGCCGACTGTTGCAAACAGTCTACAGATAGCTCAACTGATCCATATCAACACCAGTCGGAAGCGTCCCCAAGACGCTGGCTGCATTGCCACGCTGTATGGCAGTGCTGATACGCTGTGCCAGATATTCACCAGCTCTCGGGTCGGAAGAGAAAAAGGTCTTTGAATTTTAACTAAGCCAAAGAATAATATACCTACAGGGTGGATTTTTTGGACTCGGCAGTAAGGAGAAGTATCATAAACGGTGTTATTTGGGTTTCTTTTTTCTGTATGATGCATTATGCATTTTTAAATTAATTTTTATGTTGTGACATCTGATTTATTTTTAGTATTTTTATGATTTGATTTTATAAGTGATATTTTGATTTTTGTACTACCTAATTTATTAATTGTAAATATTTAGACACAAATTTATTTGTTTGAAAATTGGCATTTTACACAAAAACATTTTTTGATGCCAATCGATACTGTTTCTTATAAGGATCAAATAGTACTTCGGACCAACTGAGTTTGGGTTGCTCAAAATATCAGAAATCGCAAAAGACCATCATTAAAAAATCTTCTAAATTTCAGGGTTCTCTACGGAAACAAAATAAAGGATCTACCTTCCGGAATCTTCCATGGACTCGCATCCTTACAACTTCTGTGAGTTTATTTTTATATTTTGACAATACTTAGATGAAACGGTTTGTTCTGCCCAGACAACCAAACTTGACAACTGGTTGTCTACGTGGAAGAAATTTTCCGCGGGGACAACCAGTTACATGGGCGGAATTTTATTTCCATCAACACAACTGCTTGGTAACTAGTTATCTTGATGGAAGATTGCCTATTGTGAGTCTAATGTGTTTCTAAAATTCCCATTAATTTTACAGGTTGTTGAATTCAAACGAAATAACATGCGTAAGGAAAGACACATTTAAAGATTTGCAGAACTTGAAACTTCTGTAAGTATCTTCTCTTTTCTTTATATTATAAATGAATTGCTGTTCGTTTGTCTCCCTATTATGGGATTACATTACCCCCATGAGATAAAAGCCAACAAGGCGCTTATCAGGGGGAGGTCTGTGTCCAGCAGTGGACCAATACAGGCTGTTGAGGTTGAGGTTGTCTCCCTAAAACTCGAGAATGGCTGGACCGATTTCGCTAATTTTGGTCTTGAAATATTTTTGGAAGTTCAGGGAAGGTTTAAAAGGCGAGAGCGGTATGAAGTTCGCCAGGTCAGCTATAAGTAATTAAAATAATACTAATACACTCAATAATGTTAACATGAGATAAATGTAGCTTTCCTCCAGAACTTTCCACCCACGAATACCTACTAACTCATTCTGAAGTATTCCCATTTAGGCACCAATTTTATTCTCAGTTAAGTCTTGAAATATTTGTGGAAGATCAGGGAAGGTTTAACAAGTGTGAGCGGTACAAAGTTCTCCGGGCCAGCTATTAGTAAATAAAATAATACTAATACACTGGATAACTCAATAATGTTTACATGAGGTAAATGTAGCTTTCCTTCAGAACTTTCCACCCACGAATACCAACTCATTTTGAAGTATTCCCATTTAGGCACCGATTTTAAGGGCGCCATATTCACGGCACCTATTTTATTCTCAGTTAGGGCACCCTCAAAAAAGTAGTGTCTAGTGATGAGCTTTTGATATAACTAACTGTAAGGCTGAGCGCAGACTTGAGTCACGACAGTTTTAAGACAGACTATTGCTTTACAAAATGTATGAAGATGCAAGACAAAACAGTTTTGTTTCCGTTTTAAGGCAGACTTTCTATGTAAGGAAAGTTTGTCTTAAAACTGTCGTGACTCAAGTCTGCGCTCAGCCTAACTATTGCAATAAGATCTTGATATAAGATAATGTACTTAGTTTTAGAACTACGTACTAGTTAAAAGTACTTAAGATCCGTCGTTACTTTTCAAAGATGACAGTACCAGGTCAATATATTTATGAAAACTTATTGTACATGCATAAAAATATAAATCGGTTCCCTAAAAATAGCGACAAACATAATTTGAATACCAGAAACAAACATAAGCTCGCTGTGCCCACAACTAGGCTACACAAAATTAATGTATCTTTTAAAGGGCAATGTATACGCTTCTACAACAAAACTCCTAGTGAGTTGCAAAAATTATCAGTAAATAAATTCAAACAAATTGTCAAAACCTTAGTATAAAATATCAGATTATCTAGAGGATAAAAAGCTTGGGACGAGTTTTGCTCCAACTCGAAAAATAACAACTAACAGGCTAAAGGTTTCTTCGTCGCTTCTTTACTTTAGTCCACATACCGAAGCGACAGAAATGAAAAACTATCACATTATTTCCGTGTCAGTGTTTAGTTTTATAATTTGACCTTTACTAACTGTACATTTATTGTATTTATGCATCGATCAAGTATGCGGCCTCCGGAAATTTCTGATCGATGTATTTACGGAAATAAAAAGTTTTTGATTTTGATTTTGAAAGGTTCCTTCTATAAACATCCAGCGACAAGTGCTGCCAACTCATTTTTACCAGCGACACGAGGGCTCTTTTTCAAGAGTTTGTATGTCTTGGCGGACACTCTTTCTTGCCTCCAAGCATAATAACGGTTAAATCGATTTTGATAAATCATGAATCAAAATACTCGTCTGTTCTTTTATATGGTCATAGCTATATTTTTGTAGGTTTTTGCCTTTCCATTTTCCGAAAATCAGTGAAATAGCGAGGAGTTGGGTTTTTTTACACGTTTTGCTTTTTGATTTTTTCAGGTCCTTATACGACAACAATATTCGATCTCTACCTAATGGAAGCTTCGACGCCTTGACTGGAATTCAAACCTTGTAAGTAAAAAATCACACTTACCATCTTAGTTAAATATCAAATACTAGACGATCGCCTCGCGGTTTCACCCGCGTAGTTCCCGTTCCTGTGGGAATTTCGGGATAAAATATAGCCTATGTCACTCCCTGTAAAGTAAGCTTCCTAACGGTGAAAGGATTTTTCAAATCGGTCCAGTAGTTTCGGAGCCTATTCAATACAAACAAACAAACAATCAAATCTTTCCTCTTTTTAATATAAGTATAAATTAAAGCGCTTAATTTCCTTTAGACCTTACAAGTCACAACTCTCGGATACGACACAAATTTCTAATTACATGAAAAAAAATGTCCTCTTAGCCGAAGTTCGACCACGGCGGCTAGTCTCATCGGAGACTAGCCAGATGCGCTGGACATATCATAATGCACAAGTGTGTGTACAAACACAGGTGCAATCTTCTATTCCCTAACTCTCAAACTCCGATGGGACGGCAGACCGACACGACCGGGGAGAGGTCAAGCGCACCAACGGCTTAACGTGCTTTCCGAGGCACGGGGGTGTAACCACCAACTTCCTGACTCCGGGCTGCTTTTAAGAATCTTTCTTGCTAGAAAAACCCCAATAACAACCTATTGGCCGGACACGGGATTTGAACCCAGGACCTCATAATCAGCGGCTGAACAAGCTAACCGCTAGACCAACGAGGCAGTCAATTAATTACATGTGTAAAACTAGGAAACAAAGCAGATTAACGACTTTGTTTTTTTAACTTCAATCTTTTTAAGGTAATGTAAAGAAGTTAACAAGAAACCAGCGTCTTGGGGATGCTTCCGACTGGTATTGATATGGATAATTTGAGCTACCTGTAGATTGTTAACAGACTGCAGTTAGCTCAATTTTTTTAATTGAAAATACTAATTCTAACATATTGACGACCTCTGTGGCGCAGCGGGCGAAGGTCTGCCTGCGACGCAGGAGGTTGCGGGTTCGATTCCCGCCTCGGGACAAATGTTTGTACGATCTGCAGACATTTGTTCAGGGCGTTCTGGATATTTTCTATGTATAAAAAAAAATATCTATCTATGTAGCGTATTGTATTAAGTATATCAGTTATCTAGTACCCATAACACAAGCTCTGCTTAGCCTGGGGCTAGATAATGCTGTGTGAATTGTCCAGCATTATATATTTATTATTTGTATATTTATGTATATTATTCTATTGTAATTTTCTTTGTGAATATCTCTGAATATCTCTAATGTTTGTGAAACCTTTACCTTGGCTTTAAAAGCCATTTGAAACCTTCCACTATGCTCTCCGAATTCGTCGATAACTTGAACCGTATTCCACAGGCATTTAGGTCGCAATCCATTCGCCTGTGACTGCTCGCTTCGCTGGCTCGCAGCCTACCTACGAAAGAATCCGATTGAGACTTCAGGGGCCAAGTGCGAGTCACCCAAGAGGATGAGTAGAAAGAGGATCGACGCGCTGAGGGAAGAAAACTTTAAGTGCAAGCGTAAGTTAGACTAGGATTTTAAAGAATACCTAATAGAATAGAATAGAATTATTTATTCAGGTAAAAAACAACATTACATTTCGGTTAGAAGTGCCTTAAAGCCTATTTTAGGTTTAACTGGACACAGAGATTACATTTAATCCGATTTAATGAGTATTACATAGTTTATTCGCGACAATAACGGTAAAAAGGAGAAAATATGGGCTAATCAATACCTAAATTATATAATTACTAGATTCTGCCCGCGGCTTCGCACGCGTTGTTTCTATGGAAACGTTTTGAGGTTATTTCTATCCCATGGGAACTGATTAGACGAGAGAGGGTTAGACTTACCTGTATGCAAAGTTTCAGCCTGATCCGTACAGTAGTTTTGGCGTGAAGAGGTAACAAACATCCATCCATCCATCCAAACTTTCGCATTTATAATATTAATGTGATTAGTGTCTGAATTAAATACTGTCGTAGTTGTGAACTGTGAAAAATAAAGCAGAGTTCTTAGGTAAATTTTTACCTGTATAATAAAAGTTTATTGCTGAAAACTATCGGCGGTGACGACTGTCACAGCCTTTGAAAGAGTGCCACCGAAAATAGTAGCAGGTGAAGGCGCCAGCTTTCTTTAACTGACCTCTGCTTATCATTCTAGCGGGAGAAGAACCTGCAAACGCGTGCGGAGAAGCAGCATTCTGCCCGTCAGCGTGCACATGCGAGTACGGTGCGCGTGCTGTCAGCGTGCAATGCGCGCGCGCGTCGCTAGCGCAGGTGCCTAGGGACTTACCGCTCAACACGCTTGCGCTGTGAGTATTATCTTTTTGCACTAAAGATATTTTACAGCTCAAATAAGAAGTACCAGCCAACACATCAGATGAAACACTGCCAGGTAGATGCTTACAGCCGTACTACAAAAAAGTTAAGGTCGACTCACACATATCAGTGAAGCCACAGTTCCGTCAACGTGTTTGCTGTGTTCGGTATCAGTGCTACAGTGTTGCGTCAGTGATTCAATTCACACATGTCAGTACTCAGTTCACGGAGCTTCAGTGAAAACGTGTCCAATTCTATCAATCGCTCGTCCTCCATTTTTTTTTATTTATTTATTTATTAAAAAGGGCATCCAACATGAGTTCACACAACGCAAGTTAGTAACATTATTGTATGGTTCTTAAATCTATGTGACTCTTTAATATAGGACGCCTCAGCGTGCACAGTAACAGAATATCAACAAGTAACAGAATATCATTTTGTTTTTGATGCCGCGGCGTCCGTGATCCGACAAAAAATATCGTCGTCAACGAATACATCCGTGATTGCCGGTGTCGGCACTGACACTGAGAGCACTGTGTCGTCACTGACACTGACAAGTGGGGATGCGTTCATAGAGAATGTACCTATGAAAGAATATTTCGCACTGTGCCGGTAGGTACTGTGTCGGAACTGTGACTTCACTGATATGTGTGAATCGACCTTTAGACATCTGTTGAGCGCGTGTTTAACAAAAGCGTTACCACAAAACTACGTTTTACGACGGCTCACAATTAGACACGGCTTAGACATACTTTAAACGAGAGCTAAACTCTAGCCTGTCGAACTGTTTAGACCACTAGTAATAGTACTTCAATGGTTTAGACTATGTTTAGCTAAACGCTTGTTAAACCAGTGTTAACGTTGGTTTTTGTAGTACCTACCGCTATTAGCATCTAACCGGCAGACTGACTCAAGGGGGAAAACTGGAAAAACCCGTAATAATGACCTTTGTCCACAGAATAATGCCCGACAACGGTCTTGGACAGATCAAATCCGACGGCTTGTTCGGCCGTCTGCCGGACCTGACAAAACTGGACTTCAGGAACAATGGTTAGTAACTAAGTAAATAGATTCATCATTAACTAAGTAAATAGATTCATCATGGATCTAGTCGATCGAACGGGATTCATCCAAGATTTCGTGCGTCGTGATAATGTTGTCGAGATTCCGTGCATCGAGGTAACGTTTGTCAAGATTCCGTGCATCGAGTTAACGTTTCCCAAGATTCCGTGCATTGGACAAACGTTTGTCGAGATTCTGTGTGTCGAGCTAATTTTTATCAAGATTCCGTGCATCGAGCTAACGTTTGTTTATATTCCGTGCATCGGGCTAACACTTGTCGAGATTCCTTAGTTTGCTCGTAACCAATTATCATTCAAAGCTGGCGCGAGTTCGTCTTTGTATTGTTCTACCTAATTTGTATTCTTAACCGACCTTTAACCGACCGGAGGAGGTTCTTGTTGGGAGGTTTTGTTAGTTAGGTATGTTTTTCGATTTTTCCGTCAATTATAGACCGATTTTGATGATTCATTCGCTATTGTCTAATGCTTGAACTATCTTTATGAACAAATAAAATTACAATAAATAATAGTAACAAATTTGAACTAGTATTTACAATTGAAACTATTGAGCTAACTGCAGACTGTTGCAAATAATCCACAGGTAGCTTAACCGATCCATATCAATACCAGTCGTCGCGTCCCCGCTACGCTGGCTGCATTGCCCCTCTGTATGGCAATGCTGAATGAAACTTGCTTGTCTGTTTTAGGTATAACAGTTATAGAAGACAACGCTTTCGACGGCGCTGCAAACATCCAAGAACTACTGCTGGATGGGAATCTTCTAGAGGCAGTCACCGATAAGATGTTCTTCGGGTTGCATAGTTTGAGCGTTCTGTAAGTAAACTTCTTGAATGGAACCCTTCCGTGAATTAATACAACCCTCTTAGGGTAGTGAAGTTATAAAAAAAATTTTTTTTTGTGATTCCTGATTTTACTAGTTAATAAGCTAGCAGTTTTACAGACATTGTAAGCCTTTTGCTATAAACCCACGCTAAAACAATCTACGAATCAATTGTTGTTTTGGACAGATTTTTTACTACAAACAATATTAAGTAGATAGACAAAACAAAAATTGTTTCAAAATTTGTTTTAGCAAAGTAAGTACCTACCTACAATGTGCGAAAAACTTTTTATTGCTATCAAAATTACTTGTAGAATCTAGAAAATGGTAAAAACCCATTTTTTTCACGAGTGACCAACCACTTTCAATCGGATTTCAGATACCGAAATCCGAAAAGTTGTTTCCGTCGGTTTTTTCTACCGTAGGTACATAGGGATTAAGAATCCTTAGGTACCTAAGTAGCTATCGACAGAGACAAATGGAGTAGTCTGGAGGAGGCCTTCACCCTTTCATGAGGGGTTCTTGCATGAACTTGACTAATAGATTATTATTTTATTAAATTGTTAAATTAAATGAAGAATTAATATTGATACAGTATGACATTAATTAATCTTTAAATTAGAAAACATGTATTAGGCAATGGCAAGAAATAAAAGGCTATTTTATTTTATTTATTTATTTTATAGGTACCTAAGGATGCTTAATCCCTATGTTTACATAACAAATGTTTTTTCCAGGTCTCTAAATGGCAACAAGATAACCTGCATCACGCCAGCTGCGTTTGATCACCTCACTTTGCTGTCAACATTGTAAGTATGGAAGTTCTGACCATAAATCTTTTTTTTTTTATTTATTTATGTTACATATTATTAACTTATTTTATCTACAGCTAACATAATTCGGTTTGTCCGTCAGCCTCAGTCTCTATGGTACAATATAATTAATATTATAAATAGTTGGTACTATGTTTTATTATAGGGCAAATAGCCTTTATTCACAAACAAGATTACACAAGTATTTACAATTGAAACAATTGAGCTAACTGCAGACTGTTGCAAACAGTCTACAGGTAGCTCAACTAAATTTAATCTACTATGTAATGTACCTTCCTACATAAGTAGGTAGTTTAATACTGTAAACTCGTACATGAATAAAAACAAAATAAACACAGACAGAAATTTCACATCAGAAACTAGGTAGGTAAATGTTCCTTTATAGTTGCGTATGCATCTGGAAGCCAAGCAAATATTTCACCTTTTAAAATTTGTACACTCAGTTTATAATAGAAATAATAAAGTATTTATTTGTCTCTCACAATAGGTGCCTATATAACTATGGAACACTAAAGTACCTACCTAAGTATCTATATATAATAATATATATAAAAAAACACATTTATTCACAAAGAAAATTATACTAGTATTTACAATTGAAAAAATTGAGCTAACTGCCGACTGTTGCAAACAGTCTACAGATAGCTCAACTGATCCATATCAACACCAGTCGGAAGCGTCGTAAAAAAACTAAATATACAGTTATTGTTTTCATATAAATCGAGGGCATGTCTCCTTTCACTCTCATGGTTTCAGACTTGGCCATCACCACCCTCAAAAAACCACCCTGTATAAGTGTATAATCGACGTATAGTATACCGATTGGCAAAATGCGACTGCAAAATGCCTTCGGTATTATTATAATATTTATTAAGGTAATTAAGCCTAACTGCATTATTTCAGGAACCTCGACAATAACCCGCTCCACTGCTCTTGCCACCTGTCTTGGCTGGGCGGATGGCTGTCAGCCCGCGGGTTGGCTACCTCCGCCACCTGCCAGTCGCCGCCCGCCCTTCGCTCCCTACTCCTGAACCAGCTGGAGCCTAGCCACTACATCTGTTCACGTGAGTGTCTACCGAGCGCCGCTACTTCTGAAACTACGCTAATGCTGAAACAGGGACCTTTTTGGCCCCTTATGTAATTTTTATTGTAGGCGACCTCTAGGCGACAACGGCCGAACTACAAGGCTAATGTGTCAATAGAGGCGCTATCACCGATAAAACTGAAGTTAGTAAATACCTAACTATGCGCTTGAATGAGTGACCGCTAGATGTCACTAAGAAAGATGCAAAAAGTGACCATTCTTAGATCGCGCAAACGCTGGATTAAGTTACAATTGACCATATAGGAGTTTCCGACATCAACTGTCGGTCGAAAGACCACCGGGCTCAGTGGACCAGATGGGTCGGGCCCGGTTCAGAGGAGATCTCTCTTCTGTTTCTATTTGGGGGAAATCCACCTTTACCCCCAAACTGGAACAGAAGACTATTATTATTATTATTATTATATTAAATTTATTGCTTTTATTATTTGTGTGTGTATGTTTGGGCCAAATAAATGGATTTTCTTTCTTTCTTTTTTTCTACAATAATCCGCCCACACCTGTCCTGGGCGGATGGTTAGCCCGCTAGATGGCGTCCTCAGCCGCCCGCACTGTCCGCTCTAACCAGTCATATATTAAACTAGACGATCGCCGCGCGGTTTCACCCGCGTAGTTCCCGTTCCCGTGGGAATTCCGGGATAAAATATAGCCTATGTCACTCTCTGAAAAGTAAGCTTCCTAACAGTGAAATAATTTTTCAAATCAGTGCAGTAGTTTCGGAGCCTATTCAATACAAACAAACAATCAAATCTTTCCTCATTATCATCTTCTTAATATAAATAAATCACGTGTCACGTTGTTTGTCCGCGATGGACTCCTAAACTACATAACCGATTTTAAATTAAATTTGCACACCGTGTGCAGTTTATCTAACTTGAAAGATGAGGTAGCTTATTCAGGGAAGGTTTAAAAGGTGAGAGCGGTACGAAGTTCGCCGAGTCAGCTAGTAATACTGTTATAGATCTACTTTTTCAAACAATCAAATCTTTCCTCTTTATAATATTAGTATAGATTAAATGAACCTGCTTTTTTCATAGCTGAAGACATCGGCTGCCTAGCGGCAGACTATTGCCCGCAGGCGTGCTCGTGCACCGGCACGGTCGTGCGTTGCGCGCGCGCATCGCTTACCGCCCTACCTGCTAACATACCCAAGCAGACCACGGAACTGTGAGTACTTAACTACTTACATCACATTTTACAAAAGTATTGCAAGCCGGTACAAGACAGAGAACCAAAGTTATCGACATATCTCAAAGAATTAGCAAGCTGAAGTGGCAGTGGGCCGGCCATATCTCGCGAAGAACCGACAACCGCTGAGGTAAACGTGTTCTTGAGTGGAGACCACGACTCGGCAAACGTAGTGTAGGACGCCCTCCGGCCTGGTGGGATGACGATCTGCGAAAGACTGCAGGCAGATGCTGGATGCGGCAAGCTGAAGACAGGTCGCTATGGCGCTCATTAGGGGAGGCCTATGTCCAGCAGTGGACTAATATAGGCTGATGATGATGATGATGATTGCAAGCCGTACTGTTAGAAATGCATTGTTTCTTCAATTAACATGGATACAACACCTACCTACATGTAGGTAATTTGATGTTGATGCAATAAAATTTTACTAGAAAAAACTCTCGCTTGAAAACGGTGAAAAAATCGGGTTTTGCTCATATTTAGAATAATAGTTATTTGTTCAACAAGTGGGTTAAATAAAAATCATTGAACGTGCCGATATTAGCTTGGGGCTAGATGATGCTGTGTGGATTGTCCAGCATTATTTATTTATTAAATCCCGAGCTAGCGAAGCAGTCTAGAATAGAGTCACGAGCGTAGCGAGACGCTGGGGTAGCTAGAGATTTAAAAGGCACGAATGGAAAAATATTTGCCCTCGAGTTAAACATACAATATTTTTCACCATTACAGACGTACAATCTAATATTAGGTTGTAGAAAGGTTTAGCAGAAGTTTGAGATCTTTAATATGGGTCTCAGAGAATCTCTACATGATAAATTCAAAGAAATAAACATAATGACAGTACCTACCATGTCAATATATTTATGAAAACTTATTGCACACTCATAAAAATATAAAGAGTGATCGGAATGCTGGCTTTTATTTCGGTCAACGAATTAGCATTGCCATTCAACGTGGCAAAGCTGCTAGCATTCTGGGCACTCTGCCTTCTGGTGACGGCTTAGATTTTTAAGAAATAGATATACTTACTTGTATATACCAGTTGTTATTGTTTTATTCTGTTAATGTAATGTTCTATGTGCTAAATAAATATACTAAAGAGTTTTTGATTTTGATTTTTGATTTTCACCATAACTGAACCCTATTCCCAGGTACCTAGAATCCAACGAGATAACCAGCATCCTACCGGAGCAGATCCATCATCTAACTCAACTGACGCGGCTTGACATCTCCAACAACAAGATCACAGTGCTGGGGAACAACACTTTCGAGGGGTTAAGCAAATTGTCAACTCTGATCGTCAGTTATAACCGCCTTCGTTGTGTCCAGGTAAGACCTTAGAATTCAAGAATTTATCACACTAATATTATAAATGCTGCCCCGGACCGCGTCTCGGGCGAGACTGATTGCTTCTGAGCTTACGCACACTAAAACAATGTGTACATGCATTCACTATGACATACATAGCATAGCGGACTTCGTGAGATAGAATAACTGTACCTCTTCAGGTACCTCTTCAGGTTTTGGTCCCATAGGCCCCAGCAGAAAACCAGCGCAGGTTTTTAACGCCTGCATAAGCTGAGTTGGGATCATTTTGTAGTTAAAACTAAGTTTAATACTATTAAGTATATTATATTGTCATTTTGTAATTTTTATTAGTTATGTAACGTTTAACGAATTAGCATTGCCATTCAACGTGACAATGCTGCTAGCATTCTGGGCACTCTGCCTTCTGGTGACGGCTTAGATTTTTAAGAAATAGATATACTTACTTGTTTATAATAGTTGTTATTGTTTTATTCTGTTAATGTAATGTTCTAGCAGTAACTAATTTGAATGCTTACAAAAGGTCTCCAGTTTTTGTAACGTTTGGTTTGTGGTTTTTTATTTATGTCTTAGCTGCAAATAGGTAAACGTTTTTGAAATGATTTCACGCCAAAACTACTGAACGGATCGGGCTGAAATTAACCATACCTAAACCTAGTATAGTATTATAATGGTGTCTATTCAGATTTCACGAACTAGCCTAAACTAAACTAAATTTTAAAAATAGAACCATTTTAGTACGTGTGCTATTCAGATGATGCCATTTTAGTGCAAACTATACTAATTATAGTTTGACAGGACTAAACATGATTTTAGTTACTCAATTTAGTTTAGAAGCCGCTTTTCGTATTCTGTTGTACCACATAAGTGACAGATTTACACTAAATTCGACTATAAACAGTTTAGTTTAGAACACTGTAAAATTTTGCCTACTAAATATAGTTGGTATGGCGGCAGTTCATGTAATTTTGATTTTTTTAACATTTTTATAATATTTGAGAAAAACGCCGCCTAGCTTTGTAAGAAAGAGTGGTAAAAATTCAAAGAAATAATTAGATAAGCGCTATGACATAAAATCAAAGGTTTTGAAAGGCCAAGTTAGCAGGCAGGGCTCTTTCCCGCGCAAATGTTTTTCCGAAGCGCGAAATTCGTAAATTTATGTTCTATCCTATCTCAACAACAATGGAATAAGTGGTAGCGGCAATTGTTGGTGCAGAAGATAAGGATAAGGTAAGCAAGTTTTACCCAATAAGCAGTGAATTTTTGAATAGTGTAGGTAGGTAACCTAAAACTTTACCTACAACAAGCGGGTGTTTATTTTTGAACAGAAATTACGATGAAAGGCTAAGAAATATACCTAAGGTATTTTGCCAACCCCTTTGAAATCCCCGAAGCCAAGTTTGCAAAACTGTTTCAAGTTCTTAAATCTGGTGCTCTAATCATTATCAGGGCACTAGATGATCCAATATTAAACGAAGGAGGGATTCCAAAACAAATAAAGGTAGTAGGTAACCAAGTCAAATTCAGAGACGCAACTTTTGTCGTACCTAGGTACTTTCTGTAACAAAAGAAGGTATTTGGGTTCTGAATCACCTAGACTAGATAGGTTTTTAAGTAACATTATAAATAGTAGGTACCTACCTTAAAAAACCTGTAGGTAAGTACTTATATTAAATAAAAACCTACTTATCAATTTTCAGGTGTTGGCTGTGCTACAGTTTTTGGCCCAAGGAAGCTACCAGGCCGCTGTTGGTCAAGACAATTTGTTGGGTATAAGCCAGCCAACAGTAAGCAGATGTTTCGACGTAGTTACCAAAAGCATCGTGCAAAAACTCCGAGGCCCGTCTCATCAGATATTTTTTTATAAATTTAAGTTTTATGTATTAAGTGTTTAAGTTTTGAGGGACCTATAAAATACTTGCTTTGGCCCATGGCTTTGCACACGTTTCACAAGCTACCTAGATATACTCATGTGTTAGATTACTTATCAATAGCAATGTAGGAGTAATTTCCTTATGCATATATATGCAGTCTATAATACTGGCAGCGATTTTGAAATAAATTTATGATTCACTATGAATGTAAGCAGGTTAACTAAATACCTAGTTTGTGTTGAAAAGTAGGAAAATTAACTTATCGGTTTTCAAGCAAAACAATATTTATCAAAAATATCGCAGTTAGTTACAGAAACCAGGCATAATTAAAACACTAGTCTGTTTTTACATTTTATTTGGTATCATATTTACAGTACATTCTCCTCCTCTAGTTGAATAACTGGTGTAGGTGTAGCCAGTGCTCGAACAGCATCTGCCAATATTCTAGCAGCTTGTACAAATACGGCTGTTGGCATTAAGTGTCTCCACAAGCTGAGCGTTTGCTGATGGGCGGGGACAGGCAGATCTCTGCGTCCGGCGCCGGCGGCTCCGGATGGGCCCAGACGCTGGCGACCCAGGTTCTTGGACCTCTCCTTCGTCCAAAACCAACAGCTTAGCCACAGGTTATTCAACTGGGGAGACTGTTATTGTTTGCAAGCCCTAAAACAGAACATACACTTTAGTAGGTATATACCTAAAGGAAACCTACCTAGTACCTCGTAGAGCCAGAGTAGTATACATGCTCATTGCTCTGTATGGATATTTAAAGTAGCTTTCCCTGTACCTATACCTTATTTATACTTGCATTTTACTAACATTCCCTCAGGCATGAAAAGATAATAGACACAGATACAAAATTAAAATACCCACCTACTTAGTACCTATAGCTAGACGACGATAGGTATGTTACGGTAACTTACAGCTTCTAAGGCAGCGAAACCATGAACGGAGGCAGAGCCGACGATATCCAATATCTTGTCATCCAGGGCATTGATGGTTCGGCCGTCAGATGGTCCGCCTCCAGTTGCAGTTAACGCTTGACCAATCTCTCTGGCCTTCCTTTTTGTTTTGGCAACCATGATGCTACATATCTGTAAACATCCAAATATTTCAAAAACAATAGTACAAAAGCAATACTTTTATGAAGTAGGGTACCTATATTTTTACCTGGAGAAAAATCAGCGGGTACCTATTTACCTATCATTATATAGGTACTTAAGTAAATCATTATTATGGACTTACATGTTGCCACTATTCCGCGGACCTGCTGCAGCCATAGTGGTTCAACTGCACACTGAGCGAGACCCACATGTCTTTATACTGTTGAGAGGCTTGATTTCCTATAGGAAATAAAGAACGTCAGAAAATACATAGGTACTAGGAGTAATAAATATTGTAGCAGAGCTTAAATTGTTAGTTTACAGTCAGATCCAAAACCCTGTAACTACGTAGGTAGGTACGGGTTTTAGATGTAGGTATCTAAACTAATTTTACAAGGAAGGTAAATAAAATAACTACAATTATGTATGGTAAAAAAAAACGTAGGCAAATCATTTTATGCTTACCCCTTAACACCTCTTTATGCGCGTGGAGTCGCACCATGAGCAACTCGTGCTGCTTTTTATTAATGCGTTTTCGTTTCGATTGGTCCATTTTCCAAGATAAGTATTATTTTGTATACGTTGTATCACGGGAAATGCAAATTGCAAATTGAAAAACCAATTTTCTCGCAACCTAAACTTTCCGCGCTAAACGTGCATGCACACAGATAATAAAAGTCGGTCATTCCATTCATTCGAAAATGAAGTATTTCGTACGTCCATGATTCCAAAATCTCTGTCTGGCAACACCTTCAATTCAATTTAAAACGTCGATATCGAATTTAGGAGCTTATTAAGAGTCCGGCGGACCTCGATCGCAACTTCAATTCGAGGCGCGTGCAAAAATCGCCCCGAATATCGCTATCTCTGTTTAGTTGATGCAGGCGCGCGCGGGACGCGGTAGGTGTACTACATACATACGTGAACACAACCATCCATAGTGCCGTGCTTGTGCGTGTGCGTGAGTAGGTATACACCTCTGCTATCGAACGAAAGCGGCAGGTAGGTTAGATACTAGACTAGGTACTAAATTTGCCTACCTATTTCTTTAGGCATACTATTTGCGTTTCATACCTACATAGGTAGGTACCTTGGTACAGTTGGTACTTACATTTTGGGAAGTGCAAGTGTATTTTAAAAAAATCTACTTGAATGTTTAGTTTGATAACGCGTTTTTTTCTTCAAGTTTCTCTACAAGGCCTACCTACGTATTTCTCAAGAAATACTTAGGTACCTATGTAGAACCCAAATACCTATAGGTAATATCATTGGTACCTAGAACCTAACTAAACCGATCGATCAGGAAATACGTACTTAGGTACCTAGTATGTAAGCACCTACGTATACTCCAGCAAAATTCGATGTGACATTTTTGTAAACTAACCGAATTTGGATGGAGTGTAGGTAGGTTCGTCATACCTACGGTTCTGTTTCTGCAATACCTAGGATATAGGTACCTAAATTTAGGATTAAATACACGAGTAGGTATAGTGAATTTCTGACAAGAAAATAAAAGGCAAGGATATAGGTAAACGTAAACACTTTTTTGGTCATTGATATTGACACTTTCATTTATTTTAAAAAAACATTTGATTTTGACTTGACACATTTATTTACTTATCAAAAAAACAAATCAATTTACGATTTTGGTAAAGCCTTGTGGAGTAACCATATCGGCTAAACACTACGAAATTTGTTATGGTACCTACCTAGCTAGTCAAAAATATACCTAGGTAGTGTGAAAGATACTTATAAAACAAGTATGGATTGATGGATTGGTAGGTATGTGTTGATTAGGTAAGTAGGTACTTCTTTACGCGAAAACTTCTAAACATCTATATCCAAACTTTAAAAACATCTACCTACCTACATCCAAACTCAAAATATGAGTGTGATAAAATATACACAGGATGCCACGGAAAGGGTTTATTAAACCGAAAAGGGATAATTCTGGAATCCGAGAGATTCAACTTGTGAATAACGATTTTTTAAATTTCGAATATTTATAATTTATTTGTAAGTACCTACGTTTTGTATACCTAAGAATACACGTAAAAAACTATGAAAAAACGTCTAATGTTTTCCTGTTTACTTCCGTTACATTGATTATGGTTACCAACTGCAGCAATAGAAAAAATCGCAAAAAATCGGCAACGTTCCCAATTTTATTGGTCTGGCTGGTCCGCTATAGTCAGTTTGTATCAATCCAACCACCACAATAAAAAGCACAAAATATAACAAATAATCTGCGAGGTCACTTTGTCAACCAGTACAAAAAATTAGTAGACAACAAAATTTTCGCGTTTTGGTCTGGTCGTCGCTGATAACATTTGTTCCTTCTGACTATGATCCAAAGCTCAAAACCCGGCCCGCTTTAGGTCACTTTGCCAAATTTTCTAAAAAGTTGCCCAAAATCTAACAAAAACCAAAAATTATCGCAGCACGCTCTGCTTGCCTCTTATAAAATTCTGCTGTTTTGATAAGCTTCTGGTTTGCTCTAGTTCAGGACTCCTTCTCCGTTTCAGGCTAGTTTGCAACTGCAAAATATCTAATACCAAACAACTCACACGCACAACCAGATCATAAAAAATTTCGTTGATTCTATATGATGTCTGGTCTGTTGTTCGCATATTTGGTTGTTATTCGTGAAACTTTAAAATTGTTCTTCACACTAATATTACAAATGCGAAAGTTTGTATGGATAGATGGATGGATGGATGTTTGTTACGTCTTCACACCAAAACTACTGAACAGATTGAGCTAAAATTTTGCATTCGTGTAGCTCTAAGCCTGGAATCAAACATAGGCTACTATTTATCCCATAAATCAGTTCCCATGGGATAGAAATTACCTTTGAACGTTTCCATAGAAAGAAGCGTGCGAAGCCGCGGGCAGAAGCTAGTAGCTCATAATTTAGCTTCATGCTTCTAGCATAAGGGTCTTGCATGGACGCTACCTCACCAATTTCAAAAAAGGCTGCAGCTCATTCAGAGCTCGCTCCACTCGCTGTTATTTATTTTCTGAACCAGTTTGTGACAACCCGAAAAAGGGAAAAAAAATTCGGCTCGTTCCGCTCGCCGCTACATCTTTTTCGATGTCTTTTTTGTATTTCTAATTTTTTGTTAATCTCCTTTGCTCCGCTCGCCCCGATTTATATTCATAGCTTTATATCTACCACCGCAAACTTTTTAAAATTTTCGGGGCAGGTTTCGCTCACTTTATTTTGTCATAGGCTCTGGCTTACTTTTCCCCAAACATCAGATAAAATCTCCAACATTTTTGAGGCTCGTTTCGCTCGCCATTACTTATACTTCCTATTGTTGGGTTGGGAGTTGGGGGAAGGGATGTCATTTTTGCGGCCAATATGCAAAACACTGCATTTTGCGGCTCGCTCCGCTCGCCGATAGTATTTTGTCCTTCTCTGTATTTTGTCCTTCTCTGTATTTGGTCCAGTGTGTTTAACATCATTTTGCTAGGTTGTTACCCGAAAAAGTAACAAAAATTTCGGCGGCTCGCTCCGCTCGCCGTTACATTTTTTCCATGTCTTTTTTGTATTTTCAATTTTTTGTTGATGCCCTTGCTCCGCTCGCCCCTATTTATATTCATAGCTTTATATCTACTACCGCAAGTCTCTAAGATTTTCGGGGCTTGCTACGATCGCTATCATTTATTTTTTATAGATACCTATCAACAACAAAGTAAATGATGCGGGCGAGTGTAAGCAAGTAGACCTACTCTTGCTTACTTTTGCCCAAACTTCAGAAAACATCTCAAAAATTTCGAGGCTCGCTTCGCTTCATTCATAAAATAATTTAGGTAGGTACGTAGGTAGGTAGGTAAGTAAGTACCTACCTACTTACTGTGAGATACCTACCTACATCCCAACGTTCCGAGTCCATAATACCTATCATTAACCAAACCGTAAGTGAAAAATATCTAAGTCCGTAAACAAAGCCAAAGCACGCCAAAGTCGTAGTAGGTAGGTACATCTAGGTATGTAATGTACCTAAGGTAGGTTATTGTTTCCAAACAACAAGGCAAATCTCAATCCAAGTCAGTGGCACAGGTCTATAGAATAGTGAACAAACAAATACCTACCTACGCACGCACAGCACGTAGTAACTTGTCAGACACACTGATTTCTTACTAAATAATAATACCTAACCTAGCCTCTCCTACCATATTATTAGAACATATCAATGTTCTCCTACCCCTACGACGACCTCCGAAAGTCCCCGAGCGGTGGCGGCGCCCCGTGTAAATACACGTTGCATTAGTGTGTCTGTCCGAGCCACGAGCGATCACACAACCGAAGTGTCCCGTCCCCCGGCCCTGCACCCCGCCCCGTGCGTGCGCGATAGCATGATTGCCGTTTAAAATTTGGTATGAATTTCGCTGTGTTCTGTAATACCAAAAATGATGACTGAAAACTTCTTGTATTCTTCACAAAGTATTGTTATTCTGTAACTAGACAATATTACCTATGTTCCCAAACAAATAACACATAAGATATTGTTGTTTTTATTACGAAACAAATAGGAAGAAAACTGGCCAATTTTGTCTTAAAAATTGCAAAATGCGATTGGCTTTCATTTAATTTTCGGTAAGTATTTTGAAAAAAAAAACTATCCAGGAACCTAGATAAATACTATTTGAATACAAATAATACAATAATATAGTCGAAATATGCTTGAATTAGAAATAATTTTGGTATTACGTTTGTATGGACAAGTCGCCTTCCGCTGGCCTCTTAATTTTAGAACTGTACTAAAACGGTGTACAACTGAATAGAGTTTTGAAGGTTCTAAACTAAAATGGTAAAATTTTAGTATAGTATAGTTTAGTTTTGGGCTGATCCTGAATTGACACCAATATCTGTGCCTAAACCTTAAAACTTTAGATGGTTTGAGCAAGCTGTCAACACTTTTTGTCAAGTTTATTGTCAAGCAATATGTCATGGCAATGAAAAAACAAAAGTCCTTTGGTACACGGAAGAACCCGATGGTGGAGTTAGTATAGATTACTATATCTTTGTGTTCGAGTTAGACCAAATTTTTTTATGAGTCTTATGAATTGACAGGCCGGTTAAAAAATAGCCGTCAAAAGTTCCAAGGCTTCGAAAGTTTATTTTATTCTAACAAGGTAGAGGTTCTTTTTTATGGCACTTTTACCTTTTTATATATGTAGGTACGTTCGCACGATAATTTCAGCTAAGTCTAATATTTTTCAGAAACTTGGGTTTTCTGAATTACTAGGAATTCAAAAAAGTTTTCTTTTACTTTAAAATAATGCATTTTGTTTTATCAAGGAGATATTATAATGAAACGTCAAGTGCAAGTCGGACTCGTGCACTAGGGATTCCGTATAATTTTAAGACCTTGTTTCCTGCCAAAATGTATGATTCTAGGTCAATGGGAAGTACCCTATTGGTTTTGGTCCATGGCGAGAGTCAAACATTGTTTTTTTGTGAATAAATGAAAAATATACAGATTTTTCCGTTTACTTGTGCTGTATGACCTTGCTTCTTGCCAAATTTCATGATTCTAGGTCAACGGGAAGTACCCTATAGGTGTGCATGTTCTCTTGGAAATTTCAAAATATTTGGGCATCAGTGGCTGTAATTTTGATTGCTTTGATTTAGTAGTTTTATTAATAACGAGGCTCATAGAGGTTATGGAGTGACCTTTTCTAAGTGTACATTAAATAATGTATTTATGGAAATAAAGGGTTTCTGATTTTGATTTCTATTTTGTAGTTGAGTATTTTATGTTAATTTCAACTCGATCCTCCACGCGTTCCTGAGAAAAGGGGGTTGACAGACAGACAGATAGACAGACGGACAACAAAGTGATCCTATAAGGGTTCCTTTTTTCCTTTTGGGGTACGGAACCCTTGAAACAATGCGATCAATCAGTTTGGATGAATCAAACCAATCTTTACATTTCTGTCCTCAGCGCGACGCATTGAAGGGGCTAACTCAACTGAGAGTTCTGTCACTACACGGTAACAACATCTCACTGTTGGCCGATGGATTGTTCAGGGACCTGCTGTCTATTTCTCATGTGTGAGTATCTTGAATTTATTTTGTTAGATCTCAAAATATAAGAGCTGACAAGGCAAAATAAGGTTATGTTTTACAAATAATTGAACTTCGATTACACTAATTGGCAATGCAGTCAGCGTCTTGGAGACGCTTCCGACTGGTATTGATATGGATCAGTTGTGCTACCTGTAGATTACTTGCAACAGTCTGCAGTTAGCTCAATTGTTTCAATTGTAAATACTAGTTCTAATTTAATTTTTCTTGATTGTAATTTTCTTTGTAATTTTTATGATTACTTCGTTATGTGTGTCGTGTTCGATAAAATAATTTTCTCTCTTCTTTCTTTCTTAGGTACTTCCTCCCATCACACTTATTTCTTGTATTCGTTCTCAAATCATTCTTATGGTTTCCCACAGCGCTCTCGGTTCCAACCCTCTATTCTGCGACTGCTCAACCCGCTGGCTCTCCGAATGGGTGAAATCCGCGGGAGAATACGTCGAGGCCGGCATAGCTCGCTGCGCCGCGCCCGCGTCCATGCGCGACAAGCTTATACTCAGCACGCATTCTACAGCGTTCCAGTGCACAGGTACGAGACCAGAAACCAGGGCTCCTAGACCCCAGGGTACATGCATCACACTATCAGAACACGGCTCACTCCAACCTGGGTAAGGACAACAGGAGAATACGTCGAGGCAGGCATAGCTCGCTGCGCGACGCCTGCGTCCATGCGCGACAAGCTTATACTCAGCACGCATTCTATAGCGTTCCAGTGCACAGGTACGTGACCAGAAACCAGAGCTTCCTGACCCATGAACACATACGTCACAGTATCGAGACACAGCTCTGGCGTCCAATCCTCTGGTAAAGTGAGCTGGAGAATACGTCGAGGCAGGCATAGGTCGCTGCGCCGCGCCCGTGTCCATGCTGGACAAGTTTATACTTAGCACGCATTCTACAGCGTTCCAATGCACAGGTACGAGACCAGAAACCAGGGCTCCTAGACCCCAGGGTACATGCATCACACTATCAGAACACGGCTCATTCCAACCTGGGTAAGGACAACAGGAGAATACGTCGAGGCAGGCATAGGTCGCTGCGCCGCGCCCGCGTCCATGCGCGACAAGCTTATACTCAGCACGCATTCTACAGCGTTCCAGTGCACAGGTACGAGACCAGAAACTAGAGCTTCCAGACCTATAAACACATACGTCTCAGTATCGAGACACGGCTCTTGCGTCCAACCCCTATAGTGACGTAAGCGGGAGAATACGTCGAGTCAGACATAGCTCGCTGCACCGCGCCCGTGTCCATGCTGGACAAGCTTATACTCAGCACGCATTCTATAGCGTTTCAGTGCACAGGTACGCGACCAGAAACCAGAGCTTACAGACCCATGATTGCATACATCCCAGTATCGAGACATGGCTCTCGGTGAGGATAAAGGGAGAATACGTCTTTGCAGGCATAGATCGCTTAGCCGCTCCTGTGTCTATGTGCGACAACCTCAAAATATGTATACTCAGCACGCATTCTGCAGCGTTCCAGAGCATAAAAATCTATACAACAAGGGTTCCATTCACATGACTTTGGAAGTCATTCATGAACAAACACAGCTCAAACTCCATCACCGAAAACAAAATTACAAAACTTTCGATGCAGACTAGTACCCCCATCTGTGTTTGATGGTCTAAGAACGGAACACCCTGTTAAATAGTAGGATCTCTGCACCCTATTTTAAAGTAAAATAAAGTTGGTTGTTCTCGAATTTCTCTAACTTTTTTCTTTCCTCCATCAGAAAAACCACCAGCCGAAATAATATCAAAATGCGACCGCTGCTACAGCAACCCGTGTCTCAACGGTGGTCGCTGCTCGGGCGGTGGTGGTGGCGGATTCGAATGCTCTTGCGCACGCGGCTTCCACGGAGAAACTTGCCAGTATCAGATCGACGCTTGTTACGGCTCGCCGTGTGCCCATGGAGCTTGCCAGGTGTTGGAGGAAGGGAGATTCCAGTGAGTACACCTACCTAATCCCTACCTAAGACGACCGCCCGTGGCGGCCCCTTCCGCGGGACCTCATCCCCGCGGAACCCCCTTGATTGTCCTTGGGTTTATATAAAAATATATATATATATATAAGCCTAAAAGCTAAAAAATTTAGTAAAACAAATGCAGCCAAAAAAATATTAAAATAAATAAAAAAAAACATACTTGCTAAAAAGAGCAGTTTAGCTTAACCCAAGAACCGAGGGGTCGTCACCCCTCGAGTTGAAGCCTAAAGAGGCTAAGCCTCGAGGCCCCTCTCTGTGCCCCCACAAGGGTCGGAAAGATGTTCATCTCCTACCTAAGGAGTGCAGTTATTTAATAGCTTGTCTAACGAGCTCAAGGAATGTGCTAGCATAAGCATGTTTAAAACAGAATTTAAAAAATACATTTATAGCCTAACTTATACATAAAGGTATTATAGCGTACTAATATTAGCTTAAACATAATTTTTAAGAACTTTGTATCTCATTATAAGTGAACATTTTTAATTTTATGAGAATAAACTTCTTTAAACCGAATCTACCAATTCGGAGTGGATTGGTAGACTCACCGACTCATCTTGACGGAGAAATAGACGAACATACATGAAAAAAAAATTACATACATCCGCACATAAAGCCTCCTATTGTGAATATTTGGAGTCGGTTAAAAATATAATACTTCAATACAATACAATATTTACAAGTTCAATTTGTAAGTTCAAATGTACCTTCTATGGTAATGGTGTTAGTTAGTAGTAATTATAACTGTGACTTTATTTATTTGTTTAAGGGTATCCAACATGAGTTCACACAACGCAAGTTAGTAACAATTAATATGGTTCTTAAATCTGACTCTATATTAAAGGACGCCTCAGCGTGCACAGTAACAGCATATCAACAAATAACAATGTTCTTTTTTTAACTGGACGGACAAAGTAGCTACAAAAATAAAAGGCGACACACTAAATGCATATCTACTACAAAATACTGTCTCTTAGCTACAAATAAAGATGTTCTTATTCTTATTCAATACGGCTATTCTGTTCCCAGTTGTTCCTGTGAAGCGGGCTACACGGGCGTCCGTTGCGAGGTCAACATCGACGACTGTCTCTCAAGCACCTGTCAGAACAACGCAACCTGCGTCGATCACCTCGAGGGCTACACTTGTGTTTGCTCTCCTGGCTACATGGGTAAGTATCATTTGACTTCCAAAGAGCCAATCAATGCTAACATCTAAATCTGAAGAACACACATGAAAATTCGAACTACCGAATCCCACTTCGTTAGATCCCAAAGAAACACCCTATATTATGGTAGACAGCCTACATGGGTAAGTATCATTTGACTTCTAAAGAGCCATCATCTAAATCTGAAGAACACACATAAAAAATTCGAATTACCGAATCCCACTTCGTTAGATCCGAAAGAAACACCCTATATTATGGTAGACAGCCTACATGGGTAAGTATCATTTGACTTCTAAAGAGCCATCATCTAAATCTGAAGAACACACATGAAAATTCGAACTACCGAATCCCACTTCGTTAGATCCGAAAGAAACACCCTATATTATGGTAGACAGCCTACATGGGTAAGTATCATTTGACTTCTAAAGAGCCATCATCTAAATTTGAAGAACACCCTTGAAAATTGGAACTACCGAACCCCACTTCGTTAGATCCCAAAGAAACACCCTATATTATGCTAGACAGCCTCAACAAACAACCCCATTAGTTTCTACTGGAGACCAGTGGTAAACAAAACGTTTCCAACTGTTCCTGTTAAAAAACAATAAATACTGCACAGATTCACACAGCATCTTCTAGCCCCAAGCTTAGCAGACCTTGTGTTATGGTACTAGATAACTGATTTACTGAAAAACTATATACTATACCTACTTATAAAACACCCAGATCACCCAAAACAAATATCTTTTCTACATACAATACAGAACTTATCGTGTATAGCTGAAGTAATAGCTGTAATCGCTTTCCTTATAATCCTTTATAATGAGGAATTTTACCTTTTGATGATGGTACCTACTTACCACTTTAAAAATTTAACTTAAAAAAATCTTCCAGGCAAATACTGCGAGACGAAAATCCCGTTCTGCACCACAGAATTCAACCCCTGTGCGAACGGAGCAACATGCAACGACCACCAGAGCTACTACTCCTGCGCATGTCCCAGAGGGTACTCCGGTCAAAACTGCACTGTCAACGCGGATGACTGCATCAACCATATGTGCCAGGTTAGTTATTGGTCCTTCGAGTTTACTACTCATGCGGTTGTCCCAGAATACTTCGGTCAAAACTGCACTGAAAACGCGGATGACTGCATCAACCATATGTGCCAGGTTAGTTTATTGGTCCTTCGAGTTTACTACTCATGCGGTTGTCCCAGAATACTTCGGTCAAAACTGCACTGTCAACGCGGATGACTGCATCAACCGTATGTGCCAGGTTAGTTTATTGGTCCTTCGAGTTTACTACTCATGCGGTTGTCCCAGAATACTTCGGTCAAAACTGCACTGTCAACGCGGATGACTGCATCAACCATATGTGCCAGGTTAGTTTATTGGTCCTTCGAGTTTACTACTCATGCGGTTGTCCCAGAATACTCCGGTCAAAACTGCACTGTCAACGCGGATGACTGCATCAACCATATGTGCCAGGTACCATTGGTCCTCCGAGACGGATTCACAGGTAATTGGTCCTTCAGAGTCATTTGCAACGACTGCCGAAGCTACTACTCATGCGGTTGCCCCAGAATACTCCGGTCAAAACTGCACTGTCAACGCGGATGACTGCATCAACCATATGTGCCAGGTTAGTTTATTAGGAGTTTTGGCTCGAAGGACATAATTAGCACCACTCTTTCCTTCAAGCAGTATAGTTGGTCCATTATGCCGGATACACAATTGGTCCCAAGTCAAATCCTAAAACTGCCTCGTTGGTCTAGCGGTCAGCTTGTTCAACCGCTGATTATAAGGTCCTGAGTTCAAACCCCGGGTCGAGCCAATAGTAGCTATTAGGATTTTTCTAGCAAGAAAAAGTCACAGTAGCAGCCCGGAGTCAGGAAGTAGGCGTTGGAAGCAGCCGTCCCATAGGATTATGAGAGTGAGGGCATAGAGTGGACCTAGGCTGTGTTTCCGCACACACTTGTGCACTATAATATGTCCTGAACATCTGGCTAGTCTCCGATGAGACTGGCCGCCGTTTTCGAAATTCGGGTAGGAGCATATTAAATCCCAAAATCAATCAAAAAATTCCGCTTATGTAATCTAAGCAAGAACTACAGAATTACTGACTATTTCTACTTCACAGAACGGAGCAACCTGCGTAGATGGCCTAGACGAGTACAAATGCGCCTGCGCAAGTGGCTACGCCGGCCGGTACTGCGAGGCGGCACCGCACGCAGCGCTCGGCACCTCACCTTGTGCCCACCACGATTGTGTGCATGGCGTGTGCTATCTACCAGCGATGACACCCGCTCCGCAGATGGTAAGTAGAAAGGATTACGTATGCTGGTACATGCGACTACGTAGGTCAGTACAAGCAGATACGCCGGCCGAAACTTGCTCATCACGACTGCGTGCATGGCGTTTGCTATCTATCGGTGATGATGCCCGTTCCGCAGACGGTGTGTATGAGAGGCTACGTAAGTCAGAACAAGCGGATACGGAGGTCAGTACAAGCGGCTGCGTAGGCTGATACAAGCGGCTATATCGACTGATACTGCGAGGTCGCAGTGCTTGGTACATCACCGTGTGGGCATCACGACTGTGTGCATGTCCTGTACTTTCTACCCACGATGATGCCAGGATCGCAGATGTTTATTACTAGTGGCTACGTAGGTCAGTACAAGTGGCTACGTAGGTCAGTACAAGTGGCTACGTACGTTAGTACAAGCGGCTACATAAGCTAATGATTGCAGGGTGTGTGCTTTCTACACTCGATAACTCCCGGCAACATAACAAAAATTTCAAACACTCAAAGTTTGACGTTATACGTAACAAAATCTATAATTAGCCCACCAGGACAGTGGCTTATATCTAACCGTCTTGTAACTCAATTAAGCAATCTCCTACGGTATGCGACCGATATAATTTCCACTGTTCTTAAGTTTTTGCTTCGTGAAATGTCCAGCATGACATTTCAATTATGTTTATTTCTGTTTCAGGATGACATTATAATGGAGAGGTCAATGTTTTCGACGCCTCACGACTACCTTTGTAAATGCGCTCCTGGCTACTCAGGTATATTACTTTATATAATAAGTAGCTTTAGAATTTGACCAAACCTACAACTCAAAAAAGCCTCTGAATCGCTGGAGTAAAAGCAACTTAATCAACGGAAGTTTCAAAACATTTTACCAACTTAAAACCACAAACAGAGCATTAATAAGAAAGTGTAAAAAGAGAGTATTTATTCTTCTCATGGTCTTATTGATCTCAAGAGGCGTAAATATGCAGGTCTCGACAGAGCCTACACATTTGCTCCCCTTGGAGTCGAGACCCTAGGTCCGTGGGGTACCGAGGTTATTCGGGTTTTAAAAAAACTATCTGAGCGTCTGGTCGAAGCGACGCGTGACCCGAGAGCTGGTGAATATCTGGCACAGCGTATCAATGCGGCAATGCAGCCAGCGTCTAGGGGACGCTTCCGACTGGTGTTGTTATGGATCAGTTGAGCTATCTGTAGACTGTTTGTAACAGTCGGCAGTTAGCTCAATTGTTTCAATTGTAAATACTAGTATAATTTTCTTTCTCATGGTTAATAGCTCACTTCATCTCTCTAGTAACTCCAAACTGCCTGTCGCTATCAAACGTGCTCCTTCCATTAACTCATTCAAATCCCAACTCAAGTCCCATTTCCTATCTTCAGCTATTTAAGCTGTGCTTCCTTTCTTTCTGATTCGCCTTAACCTGTCACTTTTGATGTCAATGTAGCTTGATAATTGGTATATTATGTATGTATTTGTATTGTAATTGCCTATGTATATATTCCTGTATTATGTTTTTTTTTATATGCACTACCAACAATTTATTTCTTATATCTACTGTTAGTAATAAGGTTGCCTGGAAGAAATTGCTTTAAGCAATAAGGCCGCCCATTGTATGTTTTTATTTTATATAGTTATAAGTTATTTTATGTATTGTAAACAATAAAGTGTTCATTCATTCCCTCGCTTCGCTCGTGACAACTCTAGAATCCATTGCGTTGCACATATAAATTTTTATTTTTGTTTTTTTCTAATCTACTATTTTGTCTGCTTCCAGGACGCCTTTGCGAGTACCTCACTTCCCTGACGTTTAGCCACAACGACTCCCTGGTTGAGTTAGAACCTCTGAGGACCATGCCGCAGTCCAACGTCACTTTAGGTAAGCAATAATGCAAAATTTATCATGGGTAGTGTTTATTTATTTATTTATTAAATAGGAACGCCAACAGCGTATACGTAAAGCATTCTTATATTTAAATTATTTAAGCAGTAATATATACGCTAATAATAGGCAGACACAAGTGTTCTTATACAAATTCGGCAGAGCGTCCGCTCAGCAGTTCTGTCGGTTAACTTGGGCGTTTAATTTATGAAAGAAAACTTCCGTCAAATATAAAATAATATCAAATATCAAAGTGCTTTATTTCCTTCAGACCTTACAGGAATCTTGGATACGTCACAAAGTTTAAATTACATAAGTACTAGGAAATAAAGTGATCATTTAGATTTCTTGTTTGCTTCTATCATTTTAAGGTAAAGTAAAGTAGTGAAGCGTAGATAAAGAAGAGAACAAGAAACCTTTACCTTGTTAGTGTTAGTTTTCCAGCTGGAGCAAAACTCATCCCAAGATTTTACATCCTCTAGATAATCTGATATTTTGTAGTAAGTAAGCCTTTTTACAAAGGATATGTTTGACAATTTGTCCTGATGTACATACGTCGAAAAATCTTGCACCCCTTGACGGCTGAGCGGCATCTTAATGAAAAATGTAAATACTTCTTGCTGTACATTTTTCGCACCGCATCATAGACTTTTATCTTACAATTAAGGTAATATTTAAAAGCTCGCGCGATTGTCTTTGTTTTCCATATTGTCCACGCTGACGTCACAAATCCAGGGCTCTAGTATACGAAAAACAAATACGGACCGCAATTTCTTTTAAAAATTTACCTTAATCAAAACATACACACCTATTGTTATAGGTACCTACTCATATCTAAACAGAAAATAACCAACGCCGAAACAAATATTTCCGGACCCACAAATTGTCTCTTCAAGAGAATTGAACATAGTTACATGTTCCGAGTTTCAAACGGACCACTGGTCCACAGAGGTCGAAAATTAAATTTCATATTTCTCTGCCCCAGTGTTTTCGACCACGCAACACCACGGAGTCCTGATGTACTTCGGCGAGAACGAGCATCTGGCTGTAGAACTGTTCAACGGAAGGATCCGGATCAGCTACGATGTTGGGAATCATCCTACCTCCACCATGTACAGGTACGGAAATATCGAAATGCGCGTTGAAGTCTTCTGTTTGCTACGCGAGTTCAGCGTAAAGTAAAGTAAAAGTAAAAATGTGTTTATTTTGTAACCAATACATACATAGCACATACAAAGGATGAAGGTTAATACAAAAGTAACATAAAGGTCACAAAAATGGCCAACACTCAGCAGATGCTATGGCAGGATGTATCCAGCCATAGCGCTGGTCTTCCGTGGAGGCCAGAATGAAACACGTGAGTTGCGGAGTAACTCACACATAAAATATGAGTCGCGGAGTAACTCACACATAAAATAGGAAAATTAAAAGCGTAGCACGTGCTACGAAGCTGTACGACGGCATGAAAATTATAATTTTCGGAAGGCAGGGCTAGGGAGACAGACGTAAGTAAATTGAAAGTAGAGGAAGAGATTTTCTATTATTTCTACCATTTTTTTGGCGTGCGCTAATGATGATGCCATCCTAGCCGAATTTCGGCCACGGCGGCTAGTTTCAACGACGTCTGTTCAGGTGCACAGGGCATATTATAGTGTTCAAAAAATAATATTTGTATTATCAAATGAATACCTAACAGCTAGTTATCACACTAATAGTAAAAATGCGAAATGATATTTAAATCACTATTATAAATGCGAAAGTTTGGATGGATGCATAGATGGATGGATGTTTGTTACCTCTTCACGCCAAAACTACTGGCTGAAATTTTGCATACACGAACTCAAAAAATATTTAATTTATTTTTAAAAGTAAAAAAAAACAACTGAAAATAATAATAGTGAACTACAATAATTCAATAACAATAAAAAAGATAAACCTAAGTAAATTCTATAAGACCATCTAGGTAGGTAGGTACTGTTCAACACAGTATATCGTAATCAAAATATTCGCCGCTCGGCAAATACATTGATCGATGTAAATTTCAACAAAATCTATCAAATAAACAGCTATGACTATGATGTTATTCCAGCTTCGAGATGGTTTCCGACGGCGACTACCACAAGGCAGAGCTGATTGCCGTCAAGAAGAACTTCACTCTGAGAGTGGATGATGGCCCGGCGAGATCCATCATCAATGAAGGTTAATAACTATTCCTGATTATGAAAGAAACGTTTATGAGATTGCAGATTATCTGGGGTTGCAGCTTAAACAAGACCCGTCAAGTGCGAGTGTAACTCGCGCGCCGAGGGTTTCGAACGTTTGTCAACAAGGAGATATGTAGATAAGACAAGATAAGATAAGATAAACTTTATTTGTAGCTGTAAAATATAACATTAATATGTACTAAAACTAATTAAATTACTAACACCATTTAAACTACATATACATATGATAATACTCGCATATAAAATACCTTATAGCTACAAAATGGCGTTCGACTCAGCATAAGTTGTGATAGCTATAGGTTATAGCTACTACAACGCTGATCTTCCGTCGTTGTAGGTACTAAAGGTACCTACCGGTTAGAGACTTCGCAATTTAATGAAGACCTAAAACTAGTAGGTACCAACCTACATTTCAGATGGATCTCTCTGCATGCTTTGGTGGTAGGGGGTAGCGGTAAATTTTTCGATTTCTTTCAAAATATTTCAATTAGTATGAAACCTATAGAAATTTCAAAAACTGTTTTGAAATGAACAAACCAATACTTTTCATATATGATACCCCACTTGAATTTGTAGATCTCTTTTAAAATTTCGACATACATTTTTTTTAAATCCTTATTAGAGAGCTCAATCACACTGCGATTGTATCGCTCTTACTAATTAACAAAAAAGAATAATAAATACTTATAAAAACTAAACAAATTAAACTTACATCTACTAAACGATTAGGACCAATGATCCTATCCATCCACGGTTGTAGAGTGGTAGACGGTGGTAGAGATCGCTCTTGAGCGATAAGACCGCCACTTGTCACTTAGATTTTAAGGGGGTACCTACCCTCAAATTGCTTATTTTCAACTCCGTCGGACCTCCATATCTTCCAAACTACTGAATATTTAACTTTGAAATTTATATAATATGGTAAAGTTCAGGACTTATTCTATCGATCATTTGTTTCGAAAACACGCTTCCATAAAATTTTCTCGATAGAAAAAAATCGCAAAGTTACCTCTAATTTTTTACTAAAACCCTAATTTCTCAATAAATACAGATGATACGATCTTGAGATTAAGCATAGTAATTGAGCTAAGTATAAAGAACATTTTATATGTTGCCTTTTTTTCAATTAACTATTCTAATGTTTGTGGGGAGCAAATAACTACTAAAAACTTGATTTTTGGGCTTACGCCGCTTTGCTCTGTCCCGCTCCTGTGAACGCGAAATCCTATGCCTATCCTCTTCACACAATAACGAGGTAGGGTACCCCCTTAAGCTGTTTTGTAGTCTTGTTTCTATCTATAAGTGTGCACTAAAGAATTTTCTATATATCTATCTCAGGTAACAAGGAATTTCTGCGACTGGACCGGTCTATGTACCTCGGCGGGGTGCCAGAAGATGTGGCCAAGGAGGCCTTCTCCAAATGGCATCTTCGGAACATCACTAGTTTCAAAGGTAAGGAGGCCTTTTCAAGCGACATCGCAATAAATAAATAAAAATTAAAACAGATTGTTTTTTTTAGATACTTTAATAACTTTATTCAGAAAGAGAATTATACTAGTATTTACAATTGAAACAATTGAGCTAACTGCTGACTGTTGCAAACAGTCTACAGGTAGCTCAACTGATCCATATCAACACCAGTCGGAAGCGTCCCCAAGACGCTGGCTGCGTTGCCACGCTGTATGGCAATGCTGATGCGCTGTGCCAGATACTCACCAGCTCTCGGGTCACGCGTCGCAAATAGATTGTTATTATTTTTAGAAAATAAATTCGAAAAAAATTGGCATAAAGTCACGTGACCGTGAACACCAATCAGAAAGTGTGACGTCACTTCTTTCAAAACATAATTTTTGTGCAATCATTTGTGCATATTACTTAAGGGTCCGACGACGGATGAATTTCCCATACAAACGTAATACCAAAATGATTTGTAATTTGAGCATAATTTTCACCATCGTCTGCTATTATTTGTATTAAAATAGTATTTATCTAGGTTCCTGCCACAATTTTTTTTCAAAATACCTTTCTGAAATGTAATTAAACCGAATCGCATTTTTACATCAAAGAATGAATGTCGTTTCAGTATTTTTGTAGATAAGTATTTTGAAAAAAGCTTGTGGCAGGAACCTAAATAAATACTATTCTAATACAAATAATAGCAAACCATGGTGAAAATATTCTAAAATTACAAATCATTTTGATACTACGTTTGTATGGGAAATTCATCCGTCGCCGGACCCCTAAGATATGACTACATGTGAAAAAGGACCTTATAAAACCCCAACTTATAAAAACTATGATTTCTCCACAGGCTGCCTAAAAGAAGCCTGGATAAACCACAAACGCGTCGACTTCACAAACGCTGTCCGCGTCCAAAGGACTGGCGCGGGATGTGGTGAAGAGGAGCCCTCCGCGCCCCTCCTCCCGCCGCGTCCTGTCCAGGAGGACACTTCACATCACCAGGTACCTACCTACTTCCTAGATACGCAGTCTACTTACAGATACCTACGCTGAATCAGGGGGCAGCCCTCGCTTGGGAGTTTGGGAGCTAATCATCTCGTGTGTATACCAGCCGTGTAAAATAATACTGGCCGCATACAAAAGGACAAAAATACTGGCCGCACACAAAACAACAATATTACTGGCCGCACACAAAACAACAATAATACTGGCCGCATACAAAACAACAATAATACTGGCCGCATACAAAAGGACAAAAATACTGGCCGCACACAAAACAACAAAAATACTGGCCGCATACAAAACCACAAAAATACAGGTCGCAAAAAAATCTAAAATACTGGCCACTCACAAAAAAACAAAACGTATTCAAGGCGCTGCCTTGCCTTGCGTTTTGAAAAAAGAATACGTTTTAAAAATTACGTTAGCTAGTTTGTGATACCTTTTAATGCCTCTGTAATAGTTTTATTTTGTATAGTTTAGACAGAGATGCGGAACTATTTTCGCATCTCTGTCTAAACTATACACAGAGGCATTAAAAAAAGCTTATAATAGGTATCACAAAATGGCTAACGTAATTTTTGGTAATTCCTTTTTTAAACGTAATAATTAGATAAAATAGGTGGCGGCGTGTGAGGGGAGGCAGCGCCTTAAGTATGCGACAAACTTGGGGTCATACGAGAAGTTATACACGAGAACTGAAAAGTTTTAATCGGGCACAAGTCTGCGTTAAATTAGCTAGTACGAATACTGAGGAACCTACTCGAATCAACATCACTGACCGACTGGAGCCGAGTTCACCCGATTCAGCGTTACCGACCCGAACGTGACGGTTCTAGTCATTTTCGTTCCTTATTAAAAAAATATCTACGTAAAGGAGTTTTCACTTCAAAAAGGTAATCAAATGTACCATCTACCCATCCGTGCCCAAACTGGTACCCAAGGAACCAACGAACAATATACCATAGACTAGTTAGTATACTTCGTAATCTTAACATTTGTTTCGCAGGACCCATGTGTGCCCAACCCGTGCGCTCGCGGGGGCCGCTGCGTGCGCGAAGAGGGCTCCCCGTCCGACTACACGTGCCGCTGCGGGCCGGGCTCCGCGGGACCCCAGTGCGAGCTGCGGGCCTCGCTAGGTGAGCTCACTGAACATAATTCCACCGAATCAAGTAGCCTTTGCCTTTAGACTTTTGCCGTAGTATTTCCGATTTTTTGAATTTTAATTTCTCATAAAGATACCAAAACCATACATCTTTTTAACTAACTATTTTCCCAAGGATTGATTATTGATTGGTTATTATTTTTTGTTAATTAAATATGTTAGTATTTTCGCAATATTTTGAGCTTCGAAACTGATGCTGAAAGGGAAATCAACAAAACCTCTAACAAGTTATCTTGATAGAACGCGTACATACTGTACCTACCTATTAATCGAAATATTTTCTTAACTAACTATTTGAACAGCAATATTTCCTAAAATTATTAGTAATTAACATATACTGTAAGATAAGTGGTTCCTGATATTAACGGGTTTGAAAAGTACTGTACTGTCTTTGAGCCAAACTGCGCATGGAAGGCGTAAACGATCTCAACTCTCATTGCCTCTGTCTGTGTGTGTCGGCTTCGGCCCCAAGCAGGCTTAACAAAGGACCCAAGATCTCTTTACGACCCAAGACCATGGAAAACCAACAACAGTCGGTTCAGCGACTGTTGTTGTGGGTCTTCTCACAATTTCGATCTTTCGCTAGTAGCGTCGAGTCCTGGAGCTCAACCTCCGAGGAAGTGTCCTCGATTGATGAAATGGTTGTAGGCGACCTCTAGGCGACAACGGCCGAACTACAAGGCTAACGTGTCAATAGAGGCGCTATCACCGATAAAACTGAAGTTAGTAAAAAACCTAACTAAGCGCTTCAATGAGTGACCGCTAGATGTCGTTAAGAAAGATGCAAAAAGTGATCATTCCTAGATCGCGCAAACGCTGGATTCACTTACAACTGACCATATAGGAGTTTCCGACATCAACTGTCGGTCGAAAGACCACCGGGCTCCGTGGACCAGATGGGTCGGGCCCGGTTCAGAGGAGATCTCCCTCTGTTCCTATTTGGGGGAAATCCACCTTTACCCCCAAATGGTTATAGGCGAAGTGAAAACCGGAGGAGTTCGGTTTTCACTTCGCCTTATGGTGTGCGTTTCCAACCTCGTGGATTTTTTGTAATTGAAATTGAAAATTCATTTATTCAGACATAATATCATCTATTTTGTTAGTAACACAATTATAATTAAAGTTGAGAATGGTTACCGACCTTTTTAACCGCCGACGCAAAAAGAGGGGTGTTATAAGTTTGACGTGTCTGTCTGTGGTATCGTAGCTCCCAAAGGAATGAACCGATTTTCGTTTAGCTTTTTTTGTGTCATAGGTAATTTTATCCCGAGTGATCTTGCCATGTTTCATGAAAATCTGTTCAGCAAATAAACGTGGGCGGGTTTTTTAAAATTTTAATTTTGTCTTGTCTAAGTGTACATACATTTATTGTATTTATGGAAATAAAGAGTTTTTGATTTTGATTTTTTTTAGTACAATTACAAAACAAATAGGTACCTAAATCAATCAATAAAAATAATTGTTTCAATTATGATGTCATGTAGATATTAATATAGTTTTCGGGTCCTCCGACCCGTCGCTTTCTGCTGCCACTAGATTGATGAACTGGTCATAGGCGAAGTGAAAACCGGAGGAGCCCGGTTTTCGCTTCACCTGAGGTATGCGTTTTGGTTCTCAACCTTGTGGATTATTGTGTCCATCAGCCCCTCCGATCGTCTAAATATCTTGCGCAGCGCAGCACTTAAATACTCGTAGCTAGAAAGAGTTTGCCTTCTTTTTGAAAAGAAATAAAATTAATTTTATTTATCTATAGGTACTAATATATTATAAAGAGGAAAGATTTGATTGTTTGTTTGTTTGTTTGTATTGAATAGGCTCCGAAACTACTGGACCGATTTGAAAAATTCATTCACCGTTAGGAAGCTTACTTTTCAGGGAGTGACATAGGCTATATTTTATCCCGAAATTCCCTAGTGATCGTCTAGTTTCTCATAAACCACAATGAAGCCAAACATTGAAAATTAAAACCACTTAACTAAATAATTAAACAAAGGGGCAAATTAATAAAAAACTAAATTCCAATGAGTTTTTGGAGTGTAAGTGTAATTTTTTAGCAACACTAGCTGTATATAATTAACCTTATTTAGATATCTATTTGACATGTGTAAATAAAGTACGTACGAACTCAGTTTTGCAGTGCCCTTCCAAGGTGCATGTACCTAGCTAGTGACAACTTAACTAACCTTTCACTTAGACCTTAGATAAATAAATATTGATATTGTATTTATTTATATAAATGTATCGTGACTTTGCATATTATAAAGCGGATCATGGTTGTGCTCATTCTATTTTAATTTAAAACCCCTGTAACCCTGTTTCGCAAAATAAATGAATTTGAATTTATTAAGGTGGCGCCCCTATCGTCAGCCAGAGCAGACAACCGGCGCGCAAACCCGCCCTCAGCTACGTGCAAGCCTCACCAGGTAACTGTAAAGCCTCCACCACACAGCCGCGATTTTGAAGCGACTCTTTATCCCACCCGCCGCCGTCATACACTGTCTCCGGCTACCGCTCGCCCCCCGCAAAATCGCAAAACGCGGCTTCAAAATCGCGGCAGTGTGGCTTTAAACTGTAAATCTACACACCACATAATGGTCCATAGCATAAAAAAAAACTCAAAAATAAATCAAACCTCTACATAATTATTTAGCACATAGAACATTACATTAACAGAATAAAACAATAACAACTATTATAATACAAGTAAGTATGTATATCTATTTCTTAAAAATCTAAGCCGTCACCAGAAGGCAGAGTGCCCAGAATGCTAGCAGCATTGCCACGTTGAATGGCAATGCTAATTCGTTGACCGAAATAAAAGCCAGCATTCCGATCACCTGTGGACTCTATAAGAAGTTTGGAAAGATCTTTCTAAATTGCGTGTGCCCCAGGGCCCCAAGGACCAAGGGTTTCAACCCCAAATGGCTCAAATAGAAAAAAACCTCTACTATAATTTTTATTTTGAGCAGTAAAAAACATGAAATTGTATTGATATACCAAAATAATATACTTCTCTGATATCTTGTTTCTTCTGCCCTTTCTTTTATGGGTAAATCATTATTACCCAATATCATTTTAATTTTAGTTTTAAGTTAAGTTGAGTTAGATATGCAGACTTAAGGGTCCGGCGGAGGATGCATTTCCCATACAAACGTAGTACCAAATGATTTGTTATTTAAGAATATTTTCACCATGGTCTGCTATTATTTGTATTAAAATAGTTCAGAAAGGTATTTTGAAAAAAAATTGTAGGTTCCTGACACAATTTTTTTTCAAAATACCTTTCTGAAATGAAATTAAACCGAATCGTATTTTTACATCAAAGAATGAATGTTTTCTTAGTATTTTTCTAAATAAGTATTTTGAAAAACCTTGTGGCAGGAACCTAAATAAATACTATTCTAATACAAATACTAGCAAACCATGGTGAAAATATTCTTAAATTACAAATCATTTTGGTACTACGTTTGTATGGGAAATTCATCTTCCGCCGGACCCTTAAGTGGTTTGTCCTGTAAAGTTGTTTGAATAAATAAATTGAAATTGTTTTATGTGAATTAATGATTTATTACCTTATTATTGTATGAATTTTATGAATTATGAACTTTGTGACATGTTATGAATATAATAATCTGAATCCAAAGTCGGTTTGCTGCTGACAAGTTGACAATCACTGTCGGTTGCCTATAAAATTCATACACTGAAAGAAATGTATTCAATATTTTATTTCTTAGCAATAATATCACGAGTTTTATAAGAATTAATGTACGGATACCCATGTCGAACCAACTCGCCGGACGGCGCTAATAACAAGGTTGTTCACAAAGAAAATTACACTAGTACAACTAGTGCAATTGAAGCAACTGAGCTAACTGCAGACTGTTGCAAACAATCTACAGGTAGCAGTACTGAAGATTAAGATGTTAGTTGTACAAAACACGTAAATACCTACTTAATTACCTACATGTTACTGAGTTAAGCTACTTCAGAAAGAAAGAATGCAAGAAAATAATTTTATTGGTTTGTATACGAAACAAACAAGAAAATACAGAATAATATATCGTAAACCTAACCATAAAAAATATTAATTCTAACAATTACTCTGGAGTATTTGTCAGAATTAATTATCGTATATTAGTCTTAATTAATTCTAACAAATACCGTGGAGTATTTGTCAGAATTAATTATCAGGTGTACCAAGAAGGTGATACCTCAGCTTTATGTTGCTCCACAAAAGTTAAGTAACGCTGGTTTTCGGAAGGACTACAGGACTCAAAAATACTCAAAATTTCGCGTAGCCCGACAACAACACCCACTTGGATTAATTTTTTGTAAAATTTACTTCTAGGTACCATAATGTATATGTATTTTTGTACAGCGGCGCCGCCACCCCAGAAGCAAGCACCGCGGCCCCCTCAGCACCCCACCAACAAGCCACCCTCTGCTTGTAGAAAGGTAATAATCAACATCATCGTAATTATCCTGATAGTTGTTCAGGTAGGACACCTTATTAACAATACAATTCAAGAATGCTACACCACGAGGTCAAGTGAGGTAGGAGTCGAAAATCTTTGCGACTTTCTACGGACTCTAGCGCCGTTAGCTCCACCTACAGGAGAAACATTGAAGTTTATCCAATCCTGTTCAAAGACTAAAGTCGTTTAGTTCGTTTGACGAGAGGTGTCGCGTTGCTCTAAATCTAGTGTCCGTCAAGTTAGCAGCCCCGCCATGGAATTTCTTAAACAGTTAGATAGAGTTCTTAACATCCTGCTATGCAGGTATATTATCAGCTCCCAAGAGATTTCCACATAGGATGCCCTTTTTAACCCCCGACGCAAAAAGAGAGGGGTGTTATAAGTTTGACGTGTCTGTCTGTGTATCTGTGTATCTGTATGTGGTATCGTAGCTCCCAAACGGATGAACCGATTTTCGTTTAATTTTTTTTGTGTCATAGATAATTTTATCCCGAGTGTTCTTAGCCATGTTTCATGAAAATCTGTACTGCCAATAAACGGCGGGTTTTTTAAATTTTTAATTTTGTCTTGTTAATAAATAAGTAAATGTTAAAAAATTTGGCAACGTGGTAATCTGAAACAGACTCAAAACGTCAATCTAAAAATTTACACAGTGTACCTAAGCACCGCGAGGACGTCTGCGAGAAGTAGGTGCCTCTTTTAAGTGTTAATTTTATACCGACGTTTTCAGTATTTCAGTATTTTATTTATTGCATTCATACAATCAGGTCTTAAGGCGGTACCCTACCTCGTTATGGTGTGAAGAGGATAGGCATAGGATTTCGCGTTCACAGGAGCGGGACAGAGCAAAGCGGCGTAAGCCCAAAAATCAAGTTTTTAGTAGTTATTTGCTCCCCACAAACATTAGAATAGTTAATTGAAAAAAAGGCAACATATTAAATGTTCTTTATACTTAGCTACTATGCTTAATCTCAAGATCGTATCATCTGTGTTTATTGAGAAATTAGGGTTTTAGTAAAAAATTAGAGGTAACTTTACGATTTTTTTCTATCGAGAAAATTTTATGGAATCGTGTTTTCGAAACATATGATCGATAGAATAAGTCCTGAACTTTACCATATATAAATTTCAAAGTTAAATATTCAGTAGTTTGGAAGATATGGAGGTCCGACGGAGTTGAAAATAAGCAATTTGAGGGTAGGTACCCCCTTAATGATTAGGTGAGTTTAAGTTAAGTTCACAGTATGTTATGTACCCATTTAGGGTGTTGCAATGGAAAACTGGCAGGTTTCGTGCCTTTGTACTAAAGATGAACTTTGTGTTACCTTTACTAATTTATAATTTAATTTGCGAGTCGCTAAAAGAATCGTTGAAGAAGTCGTCAAGTTCGTAAAAACATTTTTATATGAGCATCTCTTTCAGTTTGCTTTCGAACATGTTATTTTTCTCGAGAGATTTTATGTTATCTGAGATTTTATTATAAACTAGTTTATGCCCGCGGCTTCGCACGCGTTGTTTCTATGGAAACGCTTAAAGGTAATTTCTATCCCATGGGAACTGACTTATGGGATAAAAAGTAGCCTATGTTTGATTCCAGAATTAGAATTACATGTCTGTAAAATTTCAGCCCGATCCGTTCAGTAGTTTTGGCGTGAAGAGGTAACAAACATCCATCCATCTATCCATCCAAACTTTCGCATTTATAATATTAGTGTGATTTGCGCGTCGCTAAAAGAATCGTTGAAGAAGTCGTCAAGTTCGTAAAAACATTTTTTTATGAGCATCTCTTTCAGTTTGCTTTCGAACATGTTATTTTTCTCGAGAGATTTTATTATAAATTTTTACCGCCATCGAGTTGGGGGAGAATCGGTAGATTTCACTTCCCTTCTGTATTTTTAACCCTTTCTTGCTATGCTAGGTGCCAGTCCGCGAGTACATATCAGCGGGCGCGTGCCGCTCGCGCCGTCCCGTGCGTACCGCTCGCTGCGCTCGTCACGCCTGCAGCATGCCGCACTGCTGCGTGCCCAAAAAGACTAAGAAGAGGAAGGTAAATACCTAGTAACCTTCTGTACATAGGCTACCCGCACAGTAGTTACACAAGCGAGTACATATCAGTGGCATGCCGCACTGCTGCGTGCCCAAGAAGACTAAGAAGAGGAAGGTAAATAGATAAATAATGCTGGACAATTCACAAAGCATTATCTAGCCCCAAGTTAAGCAGAGCTTGTGTTATGGGTACTTCTTCTTCTCATTCGTAGCGTTCTTGGCAGAACGCTCGTGGTCGTCATGACGAGTCTTTTGTTGTATGGGCTGATATTGCTCGCCTCACGATATATCGCCATCTCTCCCGGTCATTCTGGAACATTCATGCAGGGCACTTACGGCAGATTTTATCTGATCGGTCCATCTCATAGGCGATCTACCCCTCGGTCTTTTACCCTCCACCTTTCCCTGCACGACTAGCCTTTCAATGGAGTCATTGTCTCGCCTCGATACATGCCCGAAAAGGGCATGTATCGAGGCATGTATGGGTACTAGATAAAGATAACTGATATATTTAATACAATACACTACATAGATAGATATTTTTTATTATACATAGAAAACATCCAGAACACCCTAGACAAATGTCTGCAGATCGTGCAAACATTTGTCCCGAGGCGGGAATCGGACCCGCAACCTCCTGCGTCGCAGGCAGACCTTCGCCCGCTGCGCCACAGAGGTCGTCACAAAATATTCATATTCATATCATTTATTGTGATTTTATGCATACAGATGTTGTTCTTAGGTGTAGGTAGTCTTAGTGGGTACACAATGCATAAAAACCCTGCCAGGGCGCTACAATTAGGTAGGTATTTTGGGTTCGCTCTTGTTAGATTGATAACTTTGATACTTCATATTTATGGAATTAGATAATTTAGGAATGTCATTTTTAAAGAAAAAGTAACTATAAAATGTTCCTTTGTATTTGCAGATACGTCTAGAATGCGAGGACGGCACGCGACACACCACAGAGATAGAGATCGTGCGCAAATGCGGCTGCGGCAAAAAGTGTCCACGCCCATCCACGCCCTTCTTGCACTAACAGCCCCCCCCCCCCCCCCCACACACACACACGCAACGAAGCTCCCTTCTTAGGCTGAGCGCAGACTTGAGTCACGACAGTTTTAAGACAGACTTTCCTCACATAGAAAGTCTGTCTTAAAACGGAAACAAAACTGTTTTGTCTTGCATCTTCATACATTTTGTAAAGCAATAGTCTGTCTTAAAACTGTCGTGACTCAAGTCTGCGCTCAGCCTTAAGGCAGTTGTATGCCGCACACTAGCGCCGCCACCTACTTTTACTCATAATTACGTTAAACACAAGAATTTTCAAATATCCAATGTACAGTTTGTGATACCTATCTTAAGCTTGTTATTAATCCCTCTGAAATAGTTTAGTTTCGTATAATTTAGACCAGAGTTCGGTGGCCATTAAGAGCAACTTCGCTATTTTACATAAAAGAAATAAAAGAAAACTATTATTATGGGCATTAAGAAAGCTTATGATAGTAGGTATCATAAACTGTACTGACTTTTAAAAATTCCTTTGATTAACGTAATTATAAAAAGAAAAGACAGGGGCGCTAGTTTGAAGCACACAACCGCCTTAAGGCATAAACACATCTGCGGCAGTCCAAATCTTCTAGCTGTTTGCCGGAGTGTTGCCAGTCCGGACAGTTATACTAAGGCATATGTATTTCGGGCTTTAGGGTCGAAGCACAACGAGAGAAACTCGAAGCGTCAATCTGAAAATTTACATGGCATCTCTCGCCGGCCCAAATGCGTGCGTCTTTGACCGAAATGTTTTGATTACTTGTGAAGATTTGGAGATAGGGATATGTCATGTCGGTATGTTTTTTGATTGACGATTCGATTACCTATCTTTTCAGTGCGATGAACCATATGGCAAAGCCTGGATGACATTATCATTATCGATTTTTTTTTATCCAGGATCCGTTATCAATATAACAGACACCATTTCGTCACTATAGACGCTGTAAAATCCAAGACCATCATAGCCGTTTTCATGCGAATTCAATCATTACCAAAACTTAAATATCTTAAGTATTAAAACTTAAATTTCTTAAGTATTCATAATCTAAACAATATAATTAACGAATTTAAAATAAGCATGAATTTAACCAACTAGAGGCCTAGTAGTGACTCCCACTTTTTTACTAGTGTATTTTCGATATAAGGTCAACCGGGGCAAATGCGTCATATTTCTCGATCACTTCAAGTTATCGCCTCATTGTGATCAAATGTATGGCATTATCCACTTTTTGAAACTGTAGTCCAATATTATGGCTATTTCTGCACAAAGTTCAAGCAGCGATATCTTCGCCGGAGCTTTACAGATGTTTCAAATTGGCTATTTATTTTAAATTGGAATTTTAGATGCATTTGCCCCGCTTGGGGTAAATGCGTCTTTATTGAATTAAAACTTAATTGGTAAGCTTTTCATGATAATAACTAGGTATTACTTTTTGGTTCAAATTTCTTTGCAGAAGTATGATAGTTAAACTAGTCAAAAAGAATAATTGACGCATTTAGAGATAATTTAATAAAAATGGGGCAAATGCGCCTATATTTTGATAGACGCATTAGCCCCTTATCAAATGCAGATGCTGTCAACATTTTACTCGGGTGGCTCGCGCTTACTACCTATACTGTACTAGTAAATAGGTATTGTACCTGTTATACTCGTAGTTATATAGTTAATATGTTTATAGTTATTAGTTGTGACAGTTGTGAAAAAAAATCTGGATAGTAATATAAATCTTTATTAAAATTAAACGCGTGAGATTTTGATAGAACCGTAAAACAATACAGATTATAATAAAACACAAATTTGAAGGCTACACCGCATTTTTTTAAATTTAAGTTTAAGTATATTCAGACTTTTGTATATTTTCAAATAAAAATTTAACAAAATCGATATAAAAACCTCCATGGAGCCAGAAATTTTTTCTATATAATGTTCTATAAAAAAATTATAGATAATTATAATCTATATAATTAATTGTATTAAATATATTAGTCTAGATGACTGACCCATAACACAAGCTCTACTTAGATTAGGGCTAGATGAAGCGGTGTGGATTGTCCAGCATTATTAAATTAAATTACGGATTTATCTGATACATTGATATGAGCATTTAATTTTCGTATTAAAATGTGCCGACATAAAAAGGTTGATGATATATGTTTTGGGGGCAAATGCGTACCATAGTCGCAATTGCCCCATAACAGCAGACGCATTTACCCCACGAAATTAATCCTTACCTTATAAATGGAGACATTATTATTTCTTTAAGTAAAGCTTTTTCACTAAAAATAACTGTCTGTGTAGGTAGCCCATAGGCTATTCCTTACAATTCTTATTGAATAAAATCAGTTAATTGAAGAAAACTAATGATTACCATGGATTTAGTAACTCACCTCCCGCAGTCACAAGTTGTTCAGCCACGTGCAATTTTCAAAATGGCCAAATACTCGAATATGTGAACTGCAACGCCATCCGCACGAACTACATGTTCAGTATTTAGTTCAAACAAATGTAACAAGATGGCAGAAGTCAACGTATGTTGAACAGTTTTCGAATAAATACAAAAAGACGCATTTTCCCCATAGACGCATTTAGACTGGTTGACCTTACATTTTAGTAGGACAACACTGAAAATAATTACAATGTAGGTTTTACAAATATTACCATCTCTGTCAATAAAAATTTAGTTTTGTTTAATTTATCTATTAAAATTGTAGATTACAATATGTTTCTTTGTGAGTATTATAAATTTTGGAAGCCGTGGCAAATTTTCATAAAAAACAGACAACTTTCAATTGTAATGTTGCCATAAAAATCTAGACTATAAAATATTTCAGGTTCGGTATTATTAGTTTTTTATGTGTTCAGTGTAATTAACTTATTTATTATACTTATATAAGGTTAATTAGAAATAAAATAAGTATAATATTAGATTAAATATTTGCTGCCATGTACCTTGTTTCTTGCCTATAGAGTCTAGTTATTTTTCTTGTATTATTATATTGTAGTCTGTTTTTTTTACCTTTAATTAAAGTGTATTAAATATTTCCTCATAAAAAATAACCAATTGGGCATGACAGCAAGCAATAGGAACCTAGATTGAACAGAAATTGTAGATTACAAATATGTAGGTATCCTAGTCGGACTATAGGTAACTATTTGCTGCCCAAAATACATGTTTATGTAGGCTAAATATTTCACAATAGGTATGTTGCAAAAATATAAACAAAAAGGAAAACTCTATTTATAAAATAACTGCATGTCAACCTAGTTACTGGTCTAGTTTTTAGCTTATTATTTTATTACTATTGTAAATTATTATTAGTAATAAGTCTTTTGTATGATAAATATTATTTTAACTCTAAATATTAAGCATTCCGTATTTATTACAAAAATAATGTAGACTTTTTTAAACTGGTACTGTACAACGCAATTAACGACCTAATAATATTGAGTAGATTTATCAGTATTACAATTAATTATTCGATTGGGCAAATATGTGTTTATTTGTTTAAATAAATAAAATACTAGATGTAACCTCCGAAAATAGTAAAAAAACCTGATAAACATTTGCTAACACGTTAGGGTCAACGCACACTGAGAACGCAAGCGTCAAGCGTCAATCTTAAAATTGACAAAGCATATGTTCCAAATCGCACTCACTCACACTTTCCACCAATCAGCGCACGTCTATATTTCTCGATAGAAGTGTGCGAATTACGTTCGCTACATTGTGAAGGTGAGTTGAATATACGTAAATTTTTAGATTGACGCTTTGATGCGCTTGCTGTGTCTTGATTGTGTTAACCTCTGCAAATCACACAATACACTATATTTCTAATACTAACGTATATCGTGAAAAATTTGCCCAATTGTAGACTAAGGTATTAAGCTTTAAGTTTTTGCATAGTCACGGTCGTTTATTTTATTACACAAAACTAGTGAGACAGTCTAATTTACTCTGTTCTGAACACAAACTTTGCTAAAGAACTGGTCACGTTTACCACAGCGGTGGTTGGTTCTTTGGTCGTTTATTACACAAAACTAGTGAGACAGTCTAATTTACTCTGTTCTGAAGACAAACTTTACTAAAGAACTGGTCACGTTTACCACAGCGGTGGTTGGTTCTTTGGTCGTTTATTACACAAAACTAGTGAGACAGTCTAATTTACTCTGTTCTGAAGACAAACTTTACTAAAGAACTGGTCACGTTTACCACAGCGGTGGTTGGTTCTTTGGTCGTTTATTACACAAAACTAGTGAGACATTTGTCTAATTTACTCTGTTCTGAAGACAAACTTTACTAAAGAACTGGTCACGTTTACCACAGCGGTGGTTGGTTCTTTGCGTAAAGTCGGATTTTCCCACACTATGAGCAAATCATAAGCGTTACGATAAGGGTAACTTTATAAGTTGTAATTTCATGTGTTGTGCTTATGTCATTCATTGCCAATATCGCTATTGATATTATATAACATAATAATTTATTTAAATACCAAGAAAAAGTCCTCAAACTCACGACCGTGACTGTACCTAGATGTTGCTTAAGTGAGTGCCTATCGGCATAGCATGCGCTTTTAAAAATAAATTAACTGATATGAATTTTTATTTATTTGATGTATTAAATATGTTAGATATAAAAATATGTTTCATTTTCTACCTCACACCTAAAAAACCCATCAGCGAGTCACTCGTCATGACCAACGGAGCTGAGACGTGGACACTCACGGTAGGGCTGGGCTGGTCCACCAGTTCAAAGTCACTCAGCGAGCTAGAAAATGGATGGAAAGAGCTATGCTCGGAGTCTCTGTTTCGTTTCTGGATTAGTAACGAATAATAAATAATGCTGGAAAATTCACACAGCATCATCTAGCCCCAAGTTAAGCAGAGCTTGTGTTTTGGGTACTAGATAACTGATATACTTAATAGACATATTACATAGATATTTTTTCGACCGATTTGGCGCGGCGGGCGAAGGTCAGCCTGCGGCGCAGGAGGTTGCGGGTTCGATTCCCGCCTTGGGACAAATGTTAGTACGATCTACAAATATTTGTTCCGGGTGTTCTGGTCGTTTCTATGTATAATAAAAAAATATCTAAGTATCTACGTAATGTATTATAATCATTACCTATTTATATCAGTCATCTAATCTAATACCCATAACACAAGCTCTGCTTAGCTTGGGGCTAGATGATGCTGTGTGTATTGTCCAGCTTTATTTATTTATTTTTATTATGCATAGAAAATACCCAGAACACCCGGAACAAATATTTGCAAATCGTACAAATATTTGTCCCAAGGCGGGAATCGAACCCGCAACCTCCTGCGTCGCAGGCAGACCTTGCCCGCTGAGCCACATCGGTCGTCATTTGACAGAGAACCTAAGTTATCGACATAGCTCGAAGAACCTAGTGTCCTTGCTTACTTACTTACTGGCGTGGCGCAGTGACCCGAAGTGGATCTTGGCCTCCGACACTAGAGATCGCCAGTTGTCCCGATCCCTTGCCGAATCAGTCCAATCGACGGCACGAAGTTCATGCAGATCTTTCTCAACTTCGTCGCTCCAGCGGTACCTCGGTCGACCAATAGGAAAGGAAGATCTACCGAAAAATTCTGGGACCCACTCAGCGGGAAGATGGCAGCTGGAGACTCCGAAAAAATAAAGAAATAGAAGATCTAGTGTCCGAGCCGAACATCATAGGAGAAACCAAAGCCTCGAGACTCCGATGGCTCGGGCATGTCCGAATGGGGCAGCCAGCAGAGCGTACAGTCGGCTGCAAAAATATGTATACACTCCCAAGTTTTCAATTTGACAAGACAAGTAAGTTTATAGTAATTGTGATAATTTATGTACCGCATTCTGACAACTACGATGATTACTTTGTACTAAAAACGTGTGCGTGGCCTTTTATTTGAAAAGTTCCGAGTAAAATAAAAGTTAAACCTTGGAAGTGTATACATGTCTGCGCAGCTGACTGTACATGGGTCGCCCAAGTGACCTAGTGTCCTAAATAAATTCTAATTAGTCCGTCACTTAAATTATCAGAAATTGGATACGTATTCTTCTGTCGATGTAACAAAAAACAGGGGTGGAAAGTGATTCCATGGCCAAAAATACTGATTTTACTGACAATATCCCTTTAAAATACTGACCATTTACTGACTAAATCTCTAGAATACTGACGCCCGGTCGGTCAATTGGACATCGAAATACGAATGTTAGTTGCCAATTTCCACCCCTGTAGTTAGTTAAGTACCATGTTAATAATTTATCATGTGTGCTTTTGTTCTAAAGTGATAATTTATCCAAAAAAAAGAAGGATTTAGAGAATAAATTCATAATTATAGGTATGTTTATGGAACTACTACCTACAGAAAAGAAAAAGATATGTTATGAGATTTTTAAGGGACACCCACTCCAAAACAGCGTTCTTTTCATCTCAATCTACAGAAACCAGACCACTTTTGTGGGAACTAGCCCCTGATCCTCAAAATACTGACTTTACTGACCATTTTTCAAAAAAACTGACTTTTACTGACTTTACTGACCATTTTCCACCCCTGAAAAAATGATGGATATAGCAAAACCGCCTCATTGTAGTAGCTATAACCTATAGCTATCACAACTTATGCTGAGTCGAACGCCATTTTGTAGCTTTGAGGTATTTTATATGCGAGTATTATCATTATGTATTATGTAGTTTAAATGGTGTTAGTAATTTAATTAGTTTTAGTACATTTTAATGTTATATTTTACAGCTACAAATAAAGTTTATCTTATCTTATCATTGTTGCGCAGAACGTGAAGCAGTACCAACACCATCCTGAAGATTGTAGGCAGTAAGTTTGCTTCGCCCATCATGCAGTCTTTCAACAGCATCCTAACTCTTTAGACTTCTTACGTTGGGATTCTGTTGAACGGCTGCGCAACTCTTCTAAACTTTGTATCTTTATTTTATCTCTGATTTTTTGTAATGTTTTGTATGTTTGTTGTAATGTTATGTATATCCTTATGGACAAAATATGTCTGAATCAATAAACTTTTTATTTTATTTATATTTATAGCCAGTTAAAGTTCCGCTTGACGTCACATCTTGCGACACTTGTTAGCAAGGTGTGACGTCACTAGCCCCCTCAAACTTGACCCTGTTTATTTCCCTCCGATACAGTAGTTCAACTGAGTAGTTCAACTAGTTGTACAAATAATACACCACTGTATCATTAGTCCAACTACAAAAAATACAAGCAAATCCCCTGGGTTGTCCTTCCTTGAATCTTGAATTCTTATAATTATGGATTCGTGAAATTTTGACTGTTTATTATCAATTTTTTGTAATTTTTTGTTTGAATGACATAAGAAAAAGTGTCCAATATCTTCGAATAATCTAAGTGACGGACTAAATATAATACTTTTTTACCCAGGACACTACCCTTTTAGCAAGCTGAAGTGGCAGCGGGCCGGCCATATCTTGAGAACCGACAAGCGCTGGGGTAAGCGTGTTCTTGAATGGAGACCAAGACTGCAAACGCAGTGTAGGACACCCTCCGGCCAGGTGGGACGATCTGCAAAAGACTGCAGGCAGATGCTGATGCGGCAAGCTAAAGACAGGGCGCTATGGCGCTCATTAGGGGAGGCCTATGTCCAGCAGTGGACTAATATAGGCTGATAATGATGACCTACTAAACCTACCTGTCAGTTGATATTTGTTAGGTACCTATTTCTAAGTTGACATAAATAAAAGTCGTAAATTATTTTAAAATATATATTTCATTTGTACGCTGCGCGTCTTTTTCAACCGATTACATACAATACTTACATTTAATACACATTACATTATTAATATACTTGATTTGCTAAAGTTGCTTTGTAATATTATTATTTTCTTGTGAAGATCTTTCACAGATGGTGTGACTATGGTTTATCTCTAAAATCACATAAATAACTGTATATCATTAACCATGATTTATGTTGCCAAAGGTATTAATTCAAATTGCATACGCCCATTGAATAATATGCATGCGCCCATTGAATAATATGCATGCGCCATGATCACAGAATATCTGAAATTTATTTCATATGAAGTGACACCAACTTCAGATATTCTGTAATCATGACGCATGCATATTGTCATTCAATAGGCGCATGCAATTGTGCCTAAATATAGGAAAACTCATAACAACAAAAAACATGGTAAATTTTTAAGTGATTTTATTATTAAACATGAAATTTAAGTTTTATAATTTTTATGTTATCTTAGGCAACTTGTACATAGTTATATTTAATCAAACTAATGACGTAGTTACATCAAAAATATATGCTCTTAATATAGCGTACCCCTTTTACCATTAATGCCTAGAGGGACAAACTTGGGTCAAACCGAGGGAATACTAGGTAAGTACTATTCATAATATTTACAAATACAATACGAACGAAAACCGTGAAAAAAGTCGTTAACAAAGTTCGAAGTAGATATTTAAAATAAAATAAATCATTTTTTCGCAAAGTATCTGAGCGTCTGGTCGAAGCGACGCGTGACCCGAGAGCTGGTGAGTATCTGGCACAGCGACGCTTCCGACTGGTGTTGATATGGATCAATTGAGCTACCTGTAGACTGTTTGCAACAATCAGCAGTTAGCTCAATTGTTTCAGTTCATTTGTAAATACTAGTATAATTTTCTTTGTGAATAAAGATGTTTTTTCGCAGGAATTTAGTTACAATAAATATATTTTAAATGATAAATATGACTCCATTACATTCTGCCTCGTCAAGGCGTGCAAAATTCACTAATTCAATAAACTAACTTCGATGAGGAAATATGAATAATTTCGCGATTCGACAAATATTGCATAGAAAATGTGTGAAAACGCCGTAATTATTTCAGATAAGAAAAATAGAATTTTTGCATGAAAAATCGACACTTGATAAAATAAGATCAAAAAGTAAATTGGTTGTCTGTAAAGTCGGTTTACTGACGATAGTTGAACGTGACAACGTCTTAAGAAAAGAGCTAGGTAACGCCGCATGAGGTAACGCCGCATGACGTCATGTTTTTTCGTGCGTGCAGCCGGCTCTATCGAATTATAAGACGTTGTCACGTCAAAAAAATTATAATAGGGTAAATCGAGCTGAATAATTTTAGTTAACTGACGTCACGTTTTTTCGACGGGTTTCGTTCAGACTTCAGACCTGTTCTCACTTGTCGGGTGTCGGATCCGTATATTGATCGGATGTCGGCGACTCTGTTCACACTTTCGGAAAATGCTCTGCCACTGGAACATGCGATTACAACACGTGTCCGACATCCGACAAGTGGGAATAGACTGACTAGAAGGTAGTACTATTACACTAGAAGGTAGTTATATTTCTAAGAACAGGCATGTCCTGTATTTCTTGATACTCTTAAATGGTTATGAAAACTGGTTTCAGATATGGCTTAAAGACTACCGGAAAAAATTTAGCGACTCCTTTTATTTATAACAAATATTTTTGCAATGTTCATTATGGTTTCTATGCTTTGATTTGAAAACTGACTCGCATGCAACTGTGCGAAATTTTGGAAAATAGAAAAAAACACAAATCATGGTAAATCATCATCATTTTCGCCCTTTTCTCACTTAGGTGGGCATATCAGGTTTTTTTTCTTCAATTCTACAAATCATGGTAAATCCTGTTACATCGACTTTAGTGTCATGATCTACGAAGTAATAAAGCCATGAAGAATTGATTTTTTTAAGTTCATATTACAAAAAGAAATAGCAATAGACCTCCACTTCACATTGACTGCTCTATGTCCAGTCTATTGGCTGAAATAGTGATAGTGAGCAATAATTTTTTTTTGTTAAAAATAAAAAGTTCCACATAATTTATCGATTTACACAAGATATATCTATAAAAATACATTCTATTTACATTAAACTTTATAAACGTCTTATAATTAATATTAAAATAAAATAACTATACTATAATTACAATAACGGGAATATAATCCTAAACTCGATCAATATTTACAGAATTTGAATACTTTTTTTCGTATATAACTAAATTATTTGTTATAATTATAATATTGTTTAATATTACTGAGATAAAATGCCGCCGTTTACTAACTAACGTTTCGTATCGTAAACGTTACGAGACTTTATTTTTTTCGTTGCGATATTTATATCCGTGTATAGTAGTAGTATAGTATTATAGTAAGATATACATCGATTTTCGTTAAAACGTGATTTTAGCGTCGCCATTTTTTTCCCTTGAAATTTTTGCGTTTCACAAATAATTTTGATTAATATATAGATAGCAGAACAGCTTTGCACACATCGTAAGTAAGTTATTTATTTACTATTTAAGTCGGGGTACCTAAGTTGGGGTACCTATATCATGCACTTAATTGCGGGGGAGAAAAGTCTATATAAATCCATTTCCAACGCTCTGAATGGGAGAGAAAACTCTATGATGTCTAACGTGTGAAGTAACAACGGTGAGTTGTAGTTGCCATGATAACCAATGGTTGAAAACCATGATTGAATACAATGGTTGCTATCGGTTTACACAAACATAAAATAAACAAAAAGCACAACTTCTTTTTTTCCGACTATTTCTCGTTAAGTTTATGGCATCTTTAGAGTAAACTGGATCGCGCACGAACATATTTCATTCATTCAAAAGTACCCTGTAATCTCATGAGTTCATGACACTAGGGTTTTTTTCTTTGTGACATCTCAGAGTAGAAAAACGAGCCGAGTGAGAGGGGTTGAAAGTAGCAGTTGGTCCTTGTCTAGCACGTTGCAACATGGTGTAGGGTGTCCATGAAACAGTACGATGTCACAGGGCTTTTGAACAAAGATTCTGATAAACTTACTTCTGGAATATGTACTTTTTATAAAGGTGTCCAAATTATGCAGCAACATTACCGTAAGAATGTTAAAACTAACAAACACATGTTAGTTTTAACATTTTAAACACATGTTTTCAAATCTTTTGCGCACTATGAAAGTGGTACGTAATAATCACTCCGGAACCGTGGTCCTACTGCGAAGTCCCACCAAACACACACTTATATATACACACCCTTTCGTCACTGTAATAATGGCTAGCAGACAATGAATACTACTGCAACCTAGTAGAAACTTGATTATCAAGTTATGATAGTTTAATTAAGGTATCATTTTTCAAAAGAACAAGTTTCTATTACCAATAAATCACAGTTTCATTAATAGAATTAATAAAAAAAGTACACATGTATGGACATGCTACTAGAAAGAGATGAACTACTACTTTAGGACCTCTCACTCGGCTCGTTTTCATGAAAAACTACACAGTCCAGGTTAGGTATAGGTTCATGACGGAAATTTTAATACTTTTTTGTTAAATTCCAAATTGTTATTTTTACTCGTAGACGAGGTTTAACAGAACTATGTATTACTGTTCACAGATGCACTAAGTATCAATGCAGTTAATGTGCGTACAGACTGGTGGAACATAACATGAGATAGTCCTTTTATTGCATGTTCGCTGCAAGTGTGGACGCGGGCTCTCTATAAACGCATTCACTACGAACCTGGACGCATTCGCAGCCCCCTCCGAAATTCTGCTTCAGGACATCAGCAGTTTGTACGCACCACAGTAGAAGTACCGAGGTCATTGGTACAGGTCCGGTTCTAGCGTACGCACGCGTACACGTTGGCGGTAGTGGTACTCCTTTAGATAGGCGCGAAGCCGGGCCGGCAGCGGGAGTTGTTCTACACCTGTAAAAAAAGAATAAATTTTTCTTATTTATAAGAAACTAGCTGCGCCCCGCGGCTTCGCCCCCGTGGAAATTTATGTTTCCAACTTTCTTAATTTTTTCTTTCTTATGAACCTTCTCCTGACAATAACAAACACAACAAAGAAGGAATTAGCGAAATCGTTCCAGCCGTTCACGCGTGATGCCGTGACCAAGGAAAACGGGTTTCATTTTTATATATGTATATAGATCAAACATCGCAAAAATGTTGACGGGACTTGAACCCGCATCCTTCCCTCAGTACGGGAATGTGATAACTGATAACCAACTACACCACGAGGTCAAGTGACGTAGGAGTCGAAAATCTTTGCGACTTTCTACGGACTCTAGCGCCGTTAGCTCCACCTACAGGGGAAACATTGAAGTTTATCCAATCCTGTTCAAAGACTAAGGTTACGTTTATTTCGTTTGACGAGAGGTGTCGCGTTGCTCTAAATCTAAGGTTTTGTTATTATAGTGCGTAATCCTCGCACTCTGGATAATTTCTAATTTCTAAGAAATCGAATTATATCAGAAAAATTTTCGACTTCGTCGGGACTTGAACCCGCGTCCTCCCCTCAGTACGGGAATGTGATAACCAACTACACCACGAAGTCAAGTGACGTGGGAGTCCCAAATATTTTATTAGATATTTGTCCAAAATTTTTGCGATATAATTCGATTTCTTAGAAATTAGAAATCAAACATCGCAAAAATTTTCGACTTCGACGGGACTTGAACCCGCAGCCTTCCCTCAGTACGGGAATGTGATAACCAACTACACCACGAGGTCAAGTGACGTAAGAGTCGAAAATCTTTGCGAATTTCTACGGACTCTAGCGCCGTTAGCTCCACCTACAGGGGAAACATGAAGTTTATCCAATATACTATTCAAAGACTAAAGTTACGTTTAGTTTGTTTGACGAGAGTAATAATTTATTTATTTAGCTATCGTAGACGTGGTAGTAATTATCCAATGTAAAAGCTCGCCTCAGTGGAGCACATCATCATCATCATCATCATCATCATCAGCCTATATTAGTCCACTGCTGGACATAGGCCTCCCCTAACTCCCGCCATAGCGCCCTGTCTTCAGCTTGCCGCATCCAGCATCTGCCTGCAGTCTTTCGCAGATCGTCATCGCACCTGGCCGGAGGGCGTCCAAACTGCGTTTGCCGAGTCGTGGTCTGCACTCAAGAACACGTTTACCCCAGCGGTTGTCGGTTCTTCGCGAGATATGGCCGGCCCACTGCCACTTTAGCTTACCAATTCTTTGAGCTATGTCGATAACTTTGGTTCTCTGTCGGATGTATTCGTTGCGAATCCTATCCTTCAGAGAGACTTCGAGCATAGCTCTTTCCTTAGCTCGCTGAGCGACTTTGAACTGGTGGACAGCCCTACCGTGAGTGTCCACGTCTCAGCTCCGTAGGTCATGACGGGTAGGACGCACTGATTGAAAACTTGGAACACAAACAGGTTGACGAAATCTTATAGGCACAAACATGTGCTAGGACCTGCTGTCACACTATGTGACTGCCGTATGGCACATGGCCGACTTCCGGAGCATGTTATCACCGCACCCAGCTTAGCTTCCTTCACAAGACAAATTTTAAAAACCCGCCGATGTTTATGAAACATGGCTAAGAACTCTCGGGATAAAATTATCTATGATACTAAAAAACTAAACGAAAATCGGTTCATCCGTTTGGGAGCTACGATACCACAGACAGATACACAGACAGACACGTCAAACTCATAACACCCCTCTTTTGTCATAAAGAATAACGTGGATACTAGTTCTATTGTCAATATATCTATGGTAACTTGTTGTACACTCATAGAAACATAAGTCAGTTCCCGATAGCGATAAACATAATTTTAATACCAGAAATAAACATAAACTCGCTGTGGCCACAACTAGGCTACACAGAATAAATGTATCTTTTAAAGGGCAATATATACGCTTCTACAACAAAACTCCTAGTGAGCTGTCCAAAAATTATCAGTAAATAAATTCAAACAAATTGTCAAAACCTTGCTGTGCAAAAAGGCTTATATAAAATATCAGATTATCGAGAAGATAAAAAGCTTGGGACGGGTTTTGCTCCAACTCGAAAATTAACAAAGGCTAAAGGTTTCTTCGTCTCTTCTTTACTTTAGTCTACATACTGAAGCGACAGAAATCAAAATTATCACTTTATTTCCGTGTCAGTGTTTAGTTTTATAATTTGATCTTTTCTAAGTGTAAGTACATTTATTGTATTTATGGAAATAAAGAGTTTTTGATTTTTGATTGAAATTGCTATAACTTTGCTGATCCTCATTTCTAAGGTACCTACCATCATAAGACGTGGTAGAAACTATAGCCGCACTTGCAACTGCTGCAGTTCGGTAGTGGATCTCTTCTGCAGGGGGCGCTGCTATTCGCCCTCGGTGGATATCCCTCAGTCGCCTCTTACGACCCCGTGGAAGTTGGGGTGGTGCAATTTCTAAGGTACCTACCATCATAAGACGTGGTAGAAACTATAGCCGCACTTGCAACTGCTGCAGTTCGGTAGTGGATCTCTTCTGCAGGGGGCGCTGCTGTTCGCCCTCGGTGGATATCCCTCAGTCGCCTCTTACGACCCCGTGGAAGTTGGGGTGGTGCAATTTAAAAGTAAAGCTCGCTAGTACTCCGCTCGGTTCGCTCGGGCGATTCAGTGACGTCACACGCACCCGGGTAATTTGATGTTACCAGCAGTAACGGCGTAATGTATAATACTTAATATCTACGTAAGTAATGGTCCGATTTGGATAATTCAAAATGATATATCATTCTTCTATACTAATATTATAAAGAGGAAAGATTTGATTGTTTGTTTGTATTGAATAGGCTCCGAAACTACTGGACCGATTTGAAAAATTCTTTCACCGTTAGGAAGCTTACTTTTCAAGGAGTGACATAGGCTATATTTTATCGCGGAATTCCCACGGGAACGGGAACTACGCGGGTGAAACCGCGACGCGATCGTCTAGTATGTCATAAAGAATAACGTGGACGTAACGTAGTTCTATTGAAATTGCTATAACTTTGCTGATCCTCATTTCTAAGGTACCTACCATCATAAGACGTGGTAGAAACTATAGCGGCTCGCGCTAGTTGCTGCAGCGTGAAGGGTCGCGTCCGTGGTAGGGGAGCGGTCAGCATCGGCTCGAAAAACATCACGCACGCTGGGTCCTGGACAAAAACAATAAAATCACATCACACTAATATTATAAATGCGAAAGTTTGGATGGATAGATAGATAGATATAATAATTATAATTTATTCAGAAAAAAAACATTAGATAATAATAATAATAATAATGGTGGACAATTCACACAGCATTATCTAGCCTCAAGGTAAGCAGAGCTTGAGATAGGTTGGTTAGTAATGCCTTAAAGCAAGGCCGGCCAAACCCATGCACGCGGGCCACGGAGTGGCCAGCCAAAGCATTTGAATTTGCCCGCCAGTACCCCGACCGACCATCGCGCGCGCCCCCGCGCTGTGCGCGGCGGCGTCGGCGGCCGGCGATTCTATTGAAGATTTTCCAACATTGCGCGACATTGCTATTCAAATTTTAAGCAGATTTAGTTCCACCTATGTGTGTGAAAAAACATTTTCAAACCTATCATTCATTTAAAATAAATATCGCACATCACTCACTCCAAAACACATCTCTGATTTGATTATACTTTCAACATCAGATTTAAAACCTAATATCGACAAATTAGTATCTGGAAAACCTCTTCACAGATCACATTAAAAATTTCATTTAATTAAGTATGTTAATTCATTTCATGTAAAAATAAAGTAAATAAAGTATATTTTGTGTTTTTTATGTATGAATTTCGTTATGAATGAAGTTGTAGTGGTGGCCCGGGGCCGCACTGTCTGAGAATTTTTGCTCACCTGGAAAATCTATTGGCCAGCCTTGCCTTAAAGCCTATGTTAGGTTTGTCTAGGCAATGGGTTCTCATCTATTTTACTTAGGATTTCTTATCACTACTGTTAGTTAACATGTAATTTAACTTGCCTATATATACATTGTAGGCAAATCGATTAAGTATAAACATTCCTAGCTCTTATATAAACCATCTACAATGATAGCAGTCTTTAGCATGCATGCATTCACTTATGATGATGGATGGATGTATGTTTGTTACCTCTTCACGACAAAACTACTAAACGGATCGGGCTGAAATTTTGCATACAGGTAAGTCTAACCCTGGAATCAAACATCCTCTACCGCATAACCGCATAATAAAAAGTCGCCTGACTTTTTATTATGCGGTTATGCGGTAGAGGTGTTGCATCAGATGTGCGCAGAGCTCGCATTGGATTAGAACTTTCCTTAAGTGTAACTATAAAAAGCACTATAAAAGATTTTACCTTGTAATGCTCTATGAGCGAGGTGACAGTGTTGGCAGCAAACACGGCAGGGTCGTGCGAGTCGAAGCTGAACCGATGTTGGTAATGCTCTATACGCGCGTGTAGGGACCGTCCGTACTTCCGGAAGGAAACTGAGAATAGGTGTTCCTCTTGGGCTGAATCACGGAGGAGGAAAGTTCCTGGAATAAATAATAAAATATTATAAAGAGGAAAGATTTGATTGTTTGTTTGTTTGTATTGAATAGGCTCCGAAACTACTAATAGTAAATATAATATAAAAGAAATGTTTATAACATGTGCATCACTATCTACAATAAATTACCGGAAGAATTAAAAGAACTAAATGGAAATTTATTTAGGAATAAGATAAGAGGATGGCTACTTGAAAAGTGTTTTTATACGGTGAACGAATATTTGGAAATTTGAATTGTAACTAACATGACTAACACCCAGTTGCACAAAACTCTCCATTAACACGTCATTAGTTAAATGCGGCATTAGTTCCAATGAAATCTTTATTTTAATGATGTTGCACAAAGGCTTTCTCAGTAATATTAGTGGTCCATTAACTAAAGACGACTTTAAACAAAGCTGCCATTATGAAAAAACTAAAATAGTGATAATTGCGTTTCGTTATTAGATCTTTACGGTAAGCCCAGATTCTCGGTCTACGATCTTTACCAAATTTTGCTTAACAAAACCTCAAACAAAACAGAACAAAACGCACGCTAGTACGAGTTGTCATTGTCATGTCAACAGTCGCCCGTGTCAAATGTTACTTTATGTTTACTAACGGATGCCTTGTTTTGTGGCGAATTGCACGTGTTATTTTCTTTTATAAAATTTTTGTTACTTAACAAATAATGTCGGCAAAACAAATTATAAATCGAGAACGTGGAACAAATTATACTCCAGAAGAAAAAACAATGTTGACTAACCTTACACAGTGAGTAAATGCATACATGGTGGTAGTAAATAAATAGTTGGATATTTTTTGTATTTTTGTCATATTACAATGTTTTTATTGTTGCTCACGTCTTTGATCGTTGTGTTGTTATGGAATGTGTATGTATAGTTAATGTAATATCTGATCTGTGTGTATGTGAAAGTATAGATTTGTAAATATTTCAGCTCAAGACCTACAAGATACCAACAGTATTTTGGAAACTGCACCTTCAAGAGTTACTCCTCGCAGGAAACTTGCGAAGAATAATAGGTGCATAGTGTCCACTTCGGCATACAAATAATTTACTGGCCTTCTTATCTTTAACTTCATACTTATTAATGTATTTATTAAATTTTCGGTGGTTCAGAAGAAAATCGAAAAACCAAGTTCAGCAGAAGCCTTGAAAATCATTTCTTTTAAGAAAAAAATGTGAAAATGATGATAAGTTATACAAATAAATATTGTGGCGTTAAAAATTTATTCTGATTTTTACTTAGCCCTTAACGCATTCACTGCCCAGCCTTGGCGGTGCGACTCAGAGGGGAGCGCCGCCGCTACACAGATGAGGAGACTAACAAGTGCGTCTTGGGCCAAGAATGTGTTAGTTTAGTTTAGTAGGTATATCGCATTCACTGCACCACCTCTGCTTCCTGCACCGATATACACTCACCGGCACGGAAACTTGGCCACTCACAATTTTCGCTAAAAGTTTTGTTTTTTTAATTTTTGTTTTCTACCAATGATAGTCAGAGGTTCAAAAACAATTTACGGTATTCTTTATTGCCTTCAGAACTGTTTAAGGCCTCCAGATAACAAATAAAGCATGCCATATGAAAATACGAAAAATCAAACAAAAAGTAAGGAATTTTAACAAAACTTTAATTTGATTCAAGAAAGAAAGAAAAATCTTTTTCAGTTGTTTTTGTGCGAATTAATAGCGGGTGTTTCCTCCTCTAGCCCTGATGACTGCATCCGATCAGGCATGCTCTGAATTAAGTTTTTGACGTCTTCTTGCGGTATCGTTTCCCAAGCGGCCAGCGCTGCAACGCGGAGCTCATTTAGTGACTGTGGTGGATTGGAACCCGACTTGATCTTTCTTTTTAGCATGTCCCAGATGTGTTCTATCGGGTTTAAGTCCGGGCTACGAGCTGGCCACTGTAACTTCTGGATCCCAACCTCTTGAAGATACTCCTCGACGCAGCGAGCGACGTGGGGGCGAGCATTATCGTGCATTAACAAAAAATCGTCGTACCCAATAAACCCCGAATAGGGTAGAACATGATCCTGGAGAATTTCTTCGATGTATCGAGTAGCGTTTAACCGGTTGTCGACGACCACTAACTCGGTACGAGCCTCGGAACTCACTCCTCCCCAAACCATTATGGAGCGACCATGAAAACTCACTGTTTGTGTAGTGGTAATGGGTAGGTACCTTTCTCCTCTTTTTCTCCACACCCTTTCACGACCGTCTGGAGATCTTAAGGCAATACGGCACTCATCTGTGAAGAGAACTCTGGCCCATTGCTCGTGTGTCCAGTTTACATGTTCTTGGGCGAAACGAAGACGAGCTACTCGGTGCTGTCTGAGGAGTTCAGGGCCACGCGCTGGTCTACGAGCTTTTAAATTCACTTCCTTCATTCGTCTTCTCACCGTGCGCTCGCTCACATTAATGCCTCTGACGTTTTGGAGCCGCTGTCGTATCTCAACGGCTGTAAGGTAGCGGTTTCTCAAAATTTCCAAGACAATAAACCTGTCGTCCCGAGCTGATGTGCATCTTCTACCACCACTACCTGGTCGCCGGGTGTAGTTCCCTGTCGCTTGATATCGTTTCAGGGCATACTGCATGGAGGAACGTGGTACGTTTAACACAATAGCCACTTCATGCTGTGTCAGTCCCTGGTCGATCAATGCGACGGCTTGCGCGATCTGTTCTGCTGTTAGTGGCATTTTTTTTAGTGATACAGGTTATTTAGATAACCAATAACACACTCAAGATCCAAAAAAAGGATATCTTTCAGATAGAGATTTTTTAAACACACAAAATTAAAATCGTCTCACTCGCTGAAATGACCTGTTTCGACTAAATCTCAAAAAGTGGTGTCAAATTCAACTCAAACTTAATGAATTACCCTCTTAAACGTAAACTGATACTTTTTTTAGCTACCTTCATTACCTACATTCATCAGAAACACTTATATTTTTTGTTATCGAAAGTTTCGAGCTTGGCCAAGATTCCGTGCCGCTGAGTGTAGTTCAGATAGTGCACCCCCTCAACTAATTATCTTAAGATGTGTACAGTCCAAAGCTCCTGCAATACGTAGGAATCCTTTAATTTCATAAAAACCTTCTGCAACTCTACGAAGCTCTTCCCTGTCTGGCATTTGATATAAATAATGATGCGACAAACTGTTGATTTGTGTATATTGATTAGATCACCTAGCACTTGCTAGAAAGATCCTGTAGCAAAAGAACCTCAAACAAATCAAAAGCTGTGTCAGGTCATCAGTAGCTTTATTTCTTCGGGTCACTGGTTCTAAATTAAGAATGTTTGTAATTTGAAGAACTGCATCCTTAGAAGTTCTGTACCATACACGAAATTCCTCTCCATCGTGTTTTGAAAATAAATTGACACGATCTGGAATGTGGAGTCGTGTAAATTCTTATGTGTCAGACAATGATGAAAGACTTGATAAAGACGTATTTGGTCACAGAAATGCACTGAAACTCTGATGAAAATAATTAATTAGTGCTGTAATGGATGATTTTCGTCCCATGAAAGTTTTAAAGATGAACTGTCAAAAGTGATGGCTCATTAGGCGGTAATGGACGCTAATGTCGTTACGTGCAACGCAAAATCTATGTAAATGGCTGGTTTGACGTTTCATTACTTAAACATAATGGAACATTAAAATTTGGTAAAATTTTCGTTAGTGCAACCGTTTAAGGATAGATTAGTGTTTAAAGTCCCCATTAAAATTTAAAGATCGTTTCTGCAACTGGGTGTTTGTAATATAATTTAATATAATTACCTATATAATAATATGACTCGCATAATATTTGCACGCCTGCGTGCAGGCTGAATTCATTGACTAAACTAGTTATAAGACCTGACATATTGTATAATTTTGTATTCTTGCAAATAAACGATTTGATTTGATTTGATACTGGACCGATTTGAAAAATTCTTTCACCGTTAGAAAGCTTACTTTTCAGGGAGTGACATAGGCTATATTTTATCCCGGAATTCCCACGGGAACGGGAACTACGCGGGTGAAACCGCGAGGCGATCGTCTAGTAAATAATAATATGATGTTACTCAATTAGGATCCGTAATGTTATAGTAATTTCAATAGAACTAGTATCCACGTTCTCTCAAAACTGAGTCTATTTGTTGTGTATTTTTTTCCTTAACTTATACACTTGCGAGCTTTAAAATGGAATCGCTTTCATCGCGAGTTGATCAAAACAATTTTTTAACAATTTATGTAAAATGAACTATAGATTGTGGTATATCATTTGAAAGGTAATTTTGTTACCTTTCAAGTGATATCAAGAAGATTTAAAATTAATTAAATTGGCTACCTAAATTTTGGGAATTATTGCAATAGGTCGAAGTTGCATCTATCGGCTTCTATCGGCGCCGGAGCTGGATGAGCTGGATTTCTCCCTCGTATCCGCTGTTTTAGCTCGTCCCACATATGCCAGATTGGGTTCAAGTCAGGAATAAGGGCTGGCCAGTCTAGTGTGGGAATGCCGACATGGAAGACGTCTGTCGGTACTGTCTAGTCACTGCTGCGGTGTGGCAGCGGACATTATCGTGCATTAAATCAGAATTTATCGTCGCCAATAAATCCTGCGTAAGGGAAAACATAACTTAACTCATAGTTCACTGCAAAGAAATTGTAAAAATTAGTCTTGAACAACTCTTGAAGCGATTCCAGTTTAAAGCTCGCAAGTGTAGTTTCGGAGTAAATCACTAAAAACTGATATCTGCCTACGGTTAACGCGCGGGCTGAGCAAGTGACGTCACACACGCCCGCGGCGGTCGCTCAGTGAACTTCGCTAGTAATTTGGTCAGTGTTTGTCGTAGAACTAAAATTTTTGCACTGTGTGTTATGGATTTCTTAGCTCTATAAATCTGCATTCTCAACTAAAAACTTTACGGATCCTTATTGGCGAGGCGGAGGGAAGGATGCGGGTTCAAGTCCCGTCGAAGTCGAAAACTTTGGGATATTATTTGATTTTTTAGAAATTACCCTGAGCGTGATCTTACGCACTATAAATAAATAATAAATACATAATGCTGGACAATCCACACAACATCATCTAGTCCCAAGCTAAACAGAGCTTGTGTTATGGGTACTAGATAACTGTTATACTTAATACAATAAATACACTACATATGTATTATTATACATAGTAAACATCCAGAACACTTATATTCTAACCAAAACCATATTTTCAAGTTCCCCGGTCAGGTCAATATTTGTGTTATTAAGATTTTTAAATATTTCTTAATACTTTACCCGGTTCTGTGCGAAGAATATTTTATCCTTGTACAGTCAGCTGCACAGACATGTATACACTTACAAGGTTTAACTTGTAAGTGTATACAATTTTATTTACCTTACGAACTCCTCAACCCCAACAGCCTGAATTGGTCCACTACTGGACACATGCCTTCCCCTGATAAGCGCCTTATTGGCTTTTATCTCATGGGGGTAATGCCCATAATCTTGGAGATCGCAGTTCGGTGGTAGAATTGTTCTGCAGGGGGCGCTGCTGCCCGCCCCCAGTGGATATCCCTTAGTCGCCTCTTACGACACCCGCGGGAAGAGTTGGGGTGGTGCAAATTCTAAGCCGGCACCACACAGCCTTACGAACTACTACACAAAAATTAGGACGTGATTAATGCTGCGTAATTAGCATTTTGTGGGTAGCAGAGCTCAAGCTAGTAATGTAACTCGGTAATATACGAGTAACAAGGGAGATTTTTAGCAGCCCGGACTCAGGAAATTGGTGGTGTGACACCCCCGTGCCTCGATAAGCACGTAAATTCAAATTCAAATTCATTTATTAATTCAGACACAAAGATCCATAGATTAGAGTAGTATTAAATGTCACACAGATAATCAAACAATAATACAGTAATTATTAACAGAATTAATTTATATAATAAACTATAGTCAAATTCAGAATCTTAGATAATTTATGTAAACAACGGTGATACCATATCAAAAAAAATGTTTCGAAATAGAAGTTCATAGAAGATTACTCAATTTTTCTAAATACTTATGGTAGGGTTTATTTTCTAATCAATATCCATTGAATGGAAAATAGCAATGGTTTTGTGCTACATATTATATTTTATTTCATTTGTTTAACAAAGTTATAAAATGATGAAGAAATATTAGCAGAAAATATTTTATGACACTGGTATTACCGGAGTAAAATGGGCGTAAATCACAGAGGTTCGAAACAATTTTCGCATTTTGTCATTAGACGCCATTTTATTTCGTGTTTGCATTGTATGTATTTTATTAATAATGTAATTTCATTCGCCTCTCGTCCGCCGAAGTCGAATGTGTTCCTTTCTCGCTGCTCGTGTGCATATGTGCGTTGTTGAGTTTTTGTTTTGTTTTCGTTTTGACATTATCGTTGTCTGTTATTGTTATCAGTTTTTGTTATGTTTTAAACCTTGTTGTTGTTGTTGTGCTTGTATTGTTGTTGTTGTTGTTGTGTCACACAACATGGAACCTCAACCCGCGCTCGCGCCGCCGACGGCGGAGATGCCGGGTCCATCGACATCGTCCACAAGTAACTATCTGTCGCCACAAAAAAAACGTCCGAAGAAATCTATGAGTTCTAAAGAAAAACTTATGGTGATGAATGTATTCAAAAATACATATAATATATAAATTGGCCACAGGGTAAAGTCTGGTCTGGATAATTAATAATTATATGTATTATAGCTCCGCAAGTTAACCAACATTGAACTTATAAATACCTCTCATATCAATCACGATGGACGTAGTGTTATGATAGGGATATGATGATATGATATGACGTAGATTCTGAGATGTCAGAATAATGTAATATTTTTTAAGCAATAAAAATATGTAATTATTTAAATTGTTTTATTTGTATTTCCTTACGGTCACAGGGAAACGAGGCCGCGACAATGCCACATCCACAAGTAGGGTATCTTTCGTATCGCACAAACAAAACCGCGCGCCATCACTACTAATAGTGATCCATGGTAAAAAAATGATTTCTACCCCTGACTTGTCATTATGACAGTGACATATCATGACATTTCTTTGTTTACATAAATTATCTAAGATTCTGAATTGGACTATAGCTGCGTCCCGCGGCTTCGCCCCCGTGGAAATTTATGTTTCCAACTTTCTTAATTTTTTCTTTCATAAGAACCTTCTCCTGACAATAACAAACACAACAAAGAAAGAATTAGCGAAATCGGTCCAGCCGTTCACGCGTGATGCCGTGACCAAGGAAAACGGATTTCATTTTTATATATATAGATTTGTATAGCGGAGGGGTTGATCAGGCTTGACATCTAGTGCCTTTGCAGTTAACTGCAATGTCTATCAGCCAGAACCCCTATCAGGCTGTTGGTGCTGCCCAGTATCCTGCGTTTTATAGATGTTAAGCCGTTGGTCCTGCGTCCGACCTCTCCCGGTCGTATCGGCCATCCCATGGTAATATACGAGTAATAAGGGAGATTTTTCTAGCAAGAAAACTTTACAGTAGCAGCCCGGAGTCAGGAAATTGGCGGTGTTACACCCCGGTGCCTCAGAAAGTACGTTAAGCCGTTGGTCCTGCGTCTGACCTCTCCCGGTCGTATCGGCCGTCCCATCGGATATGAGAGTGAGGGAACAGAGAGTGATCTGTTTTTGCCCGCACACTTGTGCACTATAATATATCCTGCGCATCTGGCTAGTGTCCGTTGAGACTGGCCGCCGTGGCCGAAATTCGGCTAGGAGGACATTATCATCATCATTTTAAATTTAGTTACCTTCAGGTTTGTTATCGAGTAAACGCTCTGCCTCGTATCTGTCCATTTTGCCCCAGTAGTAGCAGCACGCTGTGATCTGTTGCAGGTCTGGTACTAGGCAATGGATGTAGTCCACCTGTGGGCAAAATGAGGATAAATAAACATAGGGATTACAGGAGGGAAACAAATATATTCCAGTCCGACCCAAGGTTGCCTGGAAGAGATCGCTCACAGCGATAATGCCGCCGCAGCTTTTTTTCTCTGTGTACCTGTCATTGTGTGGTATAATAAAAGTATTTTCTATCTATCTTTATTATGATGCCAGATACTTATATCTGACTTGTTATTTTTAGTTGCTATAATGCAAGTAATAGACGACCTCGGTGGCGCAGCGGGCGAAGGGCCGTCTGCGACGCAGGAGGTTGCGGGTTCGATTCCCGCCTCGGGACAAATGTTTGTACGATCTGCAGATATTTGTCTGGGGTGTTCTGGATGTTTTCTATGTATAATAAAAAATATCTATCTATGTAGTTTAGTTTAATGTATTAAGTATATCAGTTATCTAGTACCCATAACACAAGCTCTATTTAGCTTGGGGCAGGTAAGGCTGTATGAATTGTCCAGCATTATTTATTTATTTATGTATAATATAAAATATCTTATGATGTTTTCTATGTATAATAAAAAATATCTATCTATGTAGTTTAGTTTAATGTATTAATTATATCAGTTATCTAGTACCCATAACACAAGCTCTGTTTAGCTTGGGGCAGGTAAGGCTGTATGAATTGTCCAGCATTATTTATTTATTTATGTAATATACCAATAGTTGCACGCCTATTTAGGGCAAATTACATTGCTACACTATTATTTTTCTATTACATCTATTTAATTATTCTCTCAGCTGTCAGCCCCTGCGCTACACAACAGCAGACTTATGGCAGAGCTAGTAAACATTATTTTTATAGATAGATTATTTGCATCTTTAGACACACACATACAGACTACAGCCTAGTACACTAATACAAATAAACAATAATAATATACAGTTGACAATTAAAACAAACAATAGCATTATTAACATGTATAATCCACTCCGGAACCGTGGTCCCACTGCAATGTCCCACTGGTGGGACAAAACTTTTTCGTGGTCCCACCAAACACACACTTGACCGTTCAACATATGGCTCTGGGTGCAATTATATATATACACACCCTTTCAGTCACAGAGTCGCCACGAACCCGCCCCCACCCCCCGCTTCGCGGGGGTTGGACGGGCTTCGTTAGGAGGTGTGTGTTTGGTGGGACCACGAAAAAGTTTTCAACAAGTTTTCAAACATCGCAGTGGGACCACGGTTCCGTCACTGTATAATCGTAGGCAAACTGTCTATGTGTGCTGCAGCATGTCAAAAAGGCCATGTATTTTATCATGTATGTTCGTCGATTTCTCCGACAATAGAGGACATATTTCAAAAATTATTTAGCTAAATTGTGAAGGTAAATTAACCCGAGGTGGGATTTTATACTTCTATATTCTATTTATTATTACTGCACAAGATTGGAAACGTAACTGTGAGCGAGCGTTTGCGTGTAGCTGTAACACGGGCCAGTTGTTGAGTAAGCGCTGGTACCATATCTACAAATTTTACTTAGATCTATGGATAAAATATAGATATTTACCTGCGTGTGTACTTTCCCAGCGAGCGGCGCAGGCGCAGGCGGCGGCAGGGAGGGCGCTCGGAGCAGCAGTGCTCGAATCTCGCCGCCGCAAACCACCTGGAAAACAAATACATCAATAAATACTTACTAACCACTCACTTTGGGGTTGAAACCCTTGGTCCTTGGGATCCTGGGGCACACGCAATTTATAAAGATACTAGTTTCTGTCCTTTATGGAAACGTTTAAAGGTTATTTCTATCCCATGGGAACTGTTTAGTGGGATAAAAAGTAGCTTATGTTTGATTCCAGGCTTTGAGATACATCTATGCAAAAATTCAGCCCAATCGGGTCCGTAGTTATGGCGTGATGAGGTAAGAAACATCCATCTATCTATCTATCTTCCATCCATCTATCCATACAAACTTTCGCATCTATAATATTACTAGCTTCTGCCCGCGGCTTCGCACGCGTCCTTTCTATGGAAACGTTCAAAAGTAATTTCTATCCCATGGGAACTGATTTATGGGATAAAAAGTATGCCTATGTTTGATTCCAGGATTAGAGCTACACCGATGCAAAATTTTAGCTCAATCTGTTCAGTAGTTTTGGTGGGAAGAGGTAACAAACATCCATACATCTATCCATCCAAACTTTCGCATTTATAATATTAGTGTGATGTGATTTGATTACCTAACTTCTTATAGAGTCCACAGGTGATCGGAATGCTGGCTTTTATTTCGGTCAACGAATTAGCATTGCCATTCAACGTGGCAATGCTGCTAGCATTCTGGGCACTCTGCCTTCTGGTGACGGCTTAGATTTTTATGAAATATATATGTGTTTATACTAGTTGTGATTGTTTTATTCTGTTAATGTAATAATCATTTGAAATAAATAATTCTAATAGATTTCACGCAGTGTATGTATATGTGTATTTTTAAATAAATAAATACTGTAATGTTTACACAGCACTATCTTCTGGCCTTGGGGCCAAGGAAGCACAGATTCAGTAATATATAATTTTTGATAATCTACGAATCATTTTAATAGACTGCATTTACAATTGAAACAATTGAGCTAACTGCAGACTGTTGTAAGGGGGCGTCCATAAATTACGTGAGGTGTTTTTTTAAGTTTTCTGTCCCTCCCTCCCCCCCTGGTGAGATGTCGTGAGATTTTATTCAACCCCCTCCCCCATCCCCCAATCTCACGTGAGATTTTTCAAAATGTGAGTTTCTAACGTCGAAGTATGAATGAAATTATTTTCTTTCGACAATCTGGATTAAATGGACCAAAATAGTTTAATATTTTTTGTTTCAAAAAAATTGCGTGATATTTGCCGAGACCCCCCCTCTCTTCAACGTAAGATTACATGAGATTGGACTCGACCCCCTCCCCCCCTTAAACATCTCACGTAATTTATGGACGCCCCCTAAACATAGACTGCATGATGAAGATATAGCGAGACGTCAAACCTTGTGTCACCTTTTAGCAAGGTGTGACGTCACTAGCCCCCACTCCAAAACTTTCCGGTTTATTATTGTCATTTATTGTTTGATAGACAAAAGAAAAAATATGTGTCCAATATCTTCTGTTGTATGTTTAACTCGAGGGCAATGTTTTTCGTTTCGTGCCTTGTAAATCCCTTGCTACCTCAGCAGTCTACTTTAGAGCCACTCGCTACGCTCATGACTCTATTCAAGACCGCTTCGCTATCTCGGGATTTAAAATAGGCACGTTCAACAAAAAATCGTTTTGCCCACTTGTTGAACAAATAACTATTTTACCTAGAACTACTGGTAATTACCTGGAAATGCGGCGGCAGTCTAATCGACTCAGCCTGTTGTGAGGCGCTTTCCATCGCAGATTCACCTTCCGCTCTGAAAATATAATAATCATAATGAATATAATGCATTTTGACGTGACAACGTCTTATAATTCGATAGAGCCGACTGCACGCACGAAAAAACATGACTCATGCGGCGTTACCTCGCTCTGAGGCGTTCCATGTAAGGCTTGAAGTGCAAGCGAGAGCGCTCGACATCCGTCTCTCTCATACTTGAGTGAGCGATGCGTCTGCGTGGACAGCTGCTATACTATAGTACATTTACATGTTTTGATCGAGTATCAAATGCTACCATTCCATCAGTATTTTCTTAAGACGTTGTCACGTTCAACTATCGTCAGTAAACCGACTTTACAGACAACCAATTTTTTTTACCGTGGCCACTGCTCTGTAACATAACGCTTGTCGGGTAGTGGAATATAACAGGCCTTGTGACCAATTAGAACTGTTTGACGGGGTGACGAATAAAAAAAGTTTCACCATGTGACGAATAAGTACAGAACTAAGACGTATTAGAACTAAATTTACATATGACTGATTGAAACAAATTTTAATCTTTTTTGCGTTGTGACCAATTAGAATTTTTTTTGCTGTGACCAATTAATAAATAAATAAATAATGCTGGACAATTCACACAGCATTATCTAGCCCCAAGCTAAGCAGAGCTTGTGTTATGGGTACTAGATAACTGATATACTTAATGCAATACACTACATAGATAGATATTTTTTATTATACATAGAAAACATCCTGAACGCCCTGAACAAATGTCTGCAGATCGTACAAACAATTGTCCCGAGGCGGGAATCGAACCCGCAACCTCCTGCGTCGCAGGCAGATCTTCGCCCGCTGCGCCACAGAGGTCGTCATTAATGCCTAAATCATATTAATAACATGTCAAGAGACTCTCGCTAGGAAGTTGGATCAAGGCATTTTAGATTAAATAAGCGGTACTCTTGGACTCAGCGCATACCGTTGCTAAAATAATAATGTTCTACTATATAAAAATAAGTCGGGTTTTCCTTCCTGACGCTATAACTCCAGAACGCACGAACCGATTTCCACGGTCTTGCATTCGTTGGAAAGGTCTCGGGCTCCGTGAGGTTTATAGCAAAGAAAATTCAAGGCGTGCGAAGCCGTGGGGCGCAGCTAGTATTTGATAAAATAAATAAAGTTGTAACGTGTCCTTTATATACCTACCTACAGATTGGTGCTAGGCGTAACAGCAAATGGCTGTGTGGTGTCGGCTTAGAATTTACACCACCCCAACTCTTCCCGCGGGTGTCGTCAGCGACTAAGGGATATCCACCGGGGGCGGGCAGCAACGTCCCTGCAGAACAATTCTACCACCGAACTGCGATCTCCAACCCACTTGCTCAGCGTGGGGATTATGGGCATTACCCCCCATGAGATACGAGATAAAGCCAATAAGGCGCTTATCAGGGGGAGGCCTGCGTTCAGTAGTGGACCACTACAGGCTGTTGAGGTTGAGGTAACAGCAAAAGGGAACTATACAGGATTTGATTACTTACGGTCTGGGAGCTACAGAGAGCACATACACCTCCGCCCCATCGTGGCTATCACGATTCGTGTCATTTTCTGAAAAATAAACAATAATAAATAAAAATCTATATAAATAAAAGACAAAATTAAAATTTTAAAAAACCCGCCGACGTTTATTGGCTGAACAGATTTTCTTGAAACATGGCTAAGAACACTCGGGATAAAATTATCTATGACACAAAAAAAACTAAATCGGTTCATCTGTTTGCGAGCTACGATACCACAGACAGATACACAGACAGACACGTTAAACTTATAACACCCCTCTTTTTGCGTCGGGGGTTAAAAACAAAGTCGTGTTAGTTACACCATTTATAACTCGAGAACGGCTGGACCGAATTCAAAGATCTTTGATTTGTTGAATTGATTATGTAGGTACCTGAGTTGTTGACAATGGCGTCAAGTTCCCGCCTCAGGTCCCGCGCGCCTATCGTCAGAACTGCAGCCAACCTGAAGTAAAATAAAATAAATAAATAAATAATGCTGCACAATTCACACAGCATTATCTAGCCCCAAGCTAAGCAGAGCTTGTGTTATGGGTACTAGATAACTGATATACTTAATACAATACACTATAATAATAATAAACGTTTATTTCAGAAAAGTCTTAAAACTAACATAACATTGTTTTAGACTTAGTTACCCAGTCTTAGTTTCAACACCTCGCTCTAACTAAGTTCGAAACTTGTAATGTAGACGCAAGGGATCTCTACCTCGGCAATAGCTAACTTATCTTTTTATACAGTGCACGTTTTTTAGATACTTTTTAAACAAAGAAAAACATTAATAAAGAAAAAGAAAACACAGTTAAATAGAAAAAAAGAAAAAGGGAAACAAGATTTTAAGCAGTAGATGTTTAGGTTTCAATAGCTTTAACGTCTAAAATTCTACATTATATTAAAAGGTTCAGCCGGTGTTCATGTGAGTGTATGTGCACTGTGTGTATATGTGTGTGAGTGCGTGTGTGGCTGTGAGGGTGTGTTCGTTTATGTGTGTATGTATGTCATTATATGTGGCAATCATTTTTATTTCACTGTTTTTATCATATTCTCTGTTTTATAGTAATCTAGAGTTAGTAAATAGGTTTTAGTCTTAGCTTTACATTCAGCATAGCTTAAATCTCTTAACGATATTTGTTTACTGATGGTGTTATAAAGGAATGGGGCTAAGAAAGAGAAGTGTTTTTGTGCGAACGCAGTTTTACAGTTTACCGTTTTGTATGTTATGTCTTTCCGCCTCTTACTACATAGATAGATATTTTTTATTATAGATAGAAAACATCCAGAACGCCCTGGACAAATGTCTGCAGATCGTACAAACATTTGTCCCGAGGGGGGAATCGAACCCGCAACCTCCTGCGTCGCAGGCAGACCTTCGCCCGCTGCGCCACAGAGGTCGCCAATACATTTTTCTATGAAAATCTGTCATTAATAGTCAAAAATTCGTCTTTTGAAACTTGCTTATACAGGGCGTCCCAAACTTATGGGACATGAAGGGGAAGTACCTTAAATATCGTAGATAGGGTATTTTGCTGCAAGAAGACTTTATGTTACTTTTAAAAGTTAGTAATTCTGCATTCATGGATTTTCTAAAAAATACTTGCTTCGTCTGGGAATCGAACCGACTTAAATGTCAAAAAAAAATCATCCTACTTCTATGATGCCAATCGAAAGAATTTGAAAATGGAACAGTTTATGAGAGCGTTTGTTTGAATGCATACTTTTTGAAAAGAACTAATATTTTTAAATGTTGTTCTTAAATTTGAAAATGGAACAGTTTGTGCGAGCGTTTGTTTTTGGATTGATCTGTTTAGTCTGAATAATTCACTTACACAAGTTTTGTGTTAATTTATTGCGAGCATGGCATATCAAGTAAGTTTTGATCTAATGGAAGCATATTTTTTGAACGATAAAGATATCTCTAGAAGTTTGCGGTGGTATAGCGTAAAATATCCTGATAGACAAATACTTGATATTTTAATTTACTTTTCGGCTTTTCTGAAAACATCGGTGAGAGAAGGAGAACTTGAAATTGGAGTTTCGAAAAGTAAAATACACCGTGTATTAAAAAAACACGGTTTTAAGAGTTATGTTGAAGGACGATTGGTTCAAAAATTACTTCCAGGCGATACAGAAAGGAGAAAAAATTTCTGTCTTGATATCCAGGCACGCTTGCTCGAAGATCCAAATTTTTTGGATAATATTATTTGGACAGACAAATCTAACTTTAGCAATAACGGTATGTATAACCGCACCAATAATCGTATTTGGTCTAAAGAAAATCCGTTACGAGTCACTGAAACGAATAACCAAGTGCGTTTTTCACTCAACTGTTGGTGCGGACTTTTAAAAAACCGTGTTTTCTTAATCCACTTTTACCAAGGAACCTTGAACACAGAAAAGTATTTAGGAATACTTCAAATTTTAAGGGATGAGATAAGAAATCTTTCCGCTGAGGAGCAAGAAAACTTAATTTTCCAACAAGATGGAGCTCCGGCGGCTCATAATAGTCGGAGAGCAGCAGATTTTCTAAATGAATGTTTTCCTACATGGATTGGTACTAATGGACCTATTAGATGGCCGGCCAGATCCCCGGACCTTACACCATTAGATTTCTTCTTTTGGGGATACGTGAAAGATATGCTATACAAAAAGCGATACGAGAACGTGGGCGAGTTGCAAACAGAATTGATCCATATCACATCGAGTGTTCACCATAAAATGATAAGAAAATTAACAGGCAGCGAAATCATTAAAAGATTGGCGATTTGCGTAAGACAAGAGGGATCACATTTTGAGCATTTAATTAATTAATTTACAAAAATACTTACTTAATTGACTACGGCACTTTCATGTATGTTTTTAATTTGATTAAAATGATTAATTTAATGTTGTTCCTTTTTTAAAAAATACTATGTTACTTAAGCAAAGTTATTATTTTTTAGCTATTCTTTCGATTGGCATCATAGAAGTAGGATGATTTTTTTTTGACATTTAAGTCGGTTCGATTCCCAGACGAAGCAAGTATTTTTTAATCTATTTTTTTAATCTATGAATGTAGAATTACTAACTTTTAAAAGTAACATAAAGTCTTCTTTCAGCAAAATACCCTATCTACGATATTTAAGGTACTTCCCCTTCATGTCCCATAAGTTTGGGACGCCCTGTATATGAGTCTGAGCTGTGTGTCAGTCACTCTCTGTGGTGTCGGCTTAGAATTTGCACCACACCAACTCTTCCCGCGGCTGTCGTAAGAGGCGACTAAGGGATATCCACCGGGGGCGGGCAGCAGCGCCCCCTGCAGAACAATTTTACCCCCGAACTGCGATCCCCAATCCGCATGCAGCAGGGGATTATGGGCATTACCCTATGAGATATAAGCCAATAAGGCGCTTATCAGGGGGAGGCCTGCGTCCAGCAGTGGACCAATACAGGCTGTTGAGGTTGAGATCCACCATGAGTGTCGTGGGCACTGAGAGTGTTAACTGACCTGTCATCACTGACTCGCCTGTAGGCAGTGCAGACGCAGGCCTGCCTCCGCCAGCGACGACGGCGGCAAGCGCATTCTCGACCACTCCATCTGTACACGTAAAGATCATTTATTAATACAATACAATAACAAGAAAACATTAAAACTTTTAACCCCCCCCCCCCCCCCTCATTTAATTAACAGCTAAAAAGACAAAGAAATTGGCATTGTTTGTTCATCAAATAATTGCACAATTGAAAACAAAAATATGTATGTTCAATAAGATACTTATTTAATTTATTCTTAATTATTAAATTTTTAAATGTATGATATTGAGTTCTGTGATTCACTTCTACTTCATATCTTACTGATTTTATAAAAATTGTGTTTGTCCCAACTGTTAGAATGATTATGTTACGTGAATGTTTTGATAATTTGTTTCAATTGTTTTTCTACTCTTTTCCTGTGTTCTAAATTATTTTCTCCTTCATGAATTTGTTATTGTATTTGTGGAAATGAATGTGCGTGTTTCTAACGTTTGTGTGTTTGAGTGAATGAGTGCGTGTGTGTGTTTGAAGTCTTACGTAATATCAAAATATATGTGTTTTATTCCTCTGAAGGTAATTTAATGTTGTTGCATTTATTAGCAACAGGTTGCCATAGGTTTAAAAAAAAACAGCAGACTAGCACACTCTCTGGTCAAATGATCAGATGAGTTAACTAGTTTGCGACATATTAACCCCCCCCCCCCCCCCCCCATAGAATTTCATGAAACCTTACCATATACTTTCAATATCATTGAAGTAACACGGTATCAAATTTCGAATCGATCGGACATAAGGAAGTTAGTCAGATTCCCTCAACTAGAAAACACCTGATGATCTTCAAACGGCTGAACAGATTTTCATGAAACATGGCTAAGAACACTCGGGATAAAATTATCTATGATACAAAAAAAAACTAAACGAAAATCGGTTCATCCGTTTGGGAGCTACGATACCACAGACAGATACACAGACAGACACGTTAAACTTATAACACCCCTCTCTTCTTTATCATCGACCTCAGTGGCGCAGCGGGCGAAGGTCCGGAGGTTGTGGGTTCGATTCCCGCAGGACAAATGTTTGCACGATCTGCAGATATCATGCATATGCAGTTCAGGGTGTGATATTGGTTCTGGATGTTTTTTATGTATAGTAAAAAAATATCTATCTATGTAGTGTATTGTATTAAGTATATCAGTTATCTAGTTCCCATAACACAAGCTCTGCTTAGCTTGGGGCCAGATAATGCTGTCTGAATTGTCCAGCATTATTTATTTATTTATTATCATACCTTTCAGTGACGGCGCTCACATAACGGTGGACGCTACTGGGAGACTCGACGTAGCGGCGTCGCTCCCAAGCGCCACAACCGCACGTGCATTCACCGGCTGGAAATAAAACATTTAAATTATGTAGACACACACATTTACATAACACATTCAAAATAAAACATTTAGTCTTAAACTAATCAAACTAATAAGAACACTACAGTAGGTGCATTTAACAAACGATGTTAACAATAAAATTAATCAATGTGTGCTGCAGTAGCTAATGGGCCTAGGCTCAGCATAATGCCAACTGTTGTGAACAGAGGGCGCTGGTATTCTGCCTAGACCAAAACTAGAACAATCACAGGACCCTGCGATTACAAAATAATTTGAACAGAAAATCAAATATACTCGCTCAGTTATAATAATGGTGCCTTAGTAAGAAAATATGTGTATGTAAAAATTATATCCATGTAGTATTTTTTTGGACATGTATCGAGGCGAGACAATGACTCCATTGAAAGGCTAGTCGTGCAGGGAAAGGTGGAGGGTAAAATACCGAGGGGTAGATCGCCTATGAGATGGACCGATCAGATAAAATCTGTCGTAGTTGTCCCCCTGTATGAATGTTCCAGAATGACCACCAACAGGGAGAGATGGCGATATATCGTGAGGCGAGCAATATCAGCCCATACAACAAAAGACTCGTCACGACGACCACGAGCGTTCTGCTAAGAACGCTACGAATGAGAAGAAGTATGTTTTTTTGTTCCATTGGGCGTTTTATCATTTGCCGGCCCGGCTTTTCACCGGCAAGCATTTTGACGTGACAACGTCTTATAATTCGATAGAGCCGGCTGCACGCACGAAAAAACATGACGTCATGCGGCGTTACCTCGCTCTGAGGCGTTCCATGTAAGGCTTGAAATGCAAGCGAGAGCGCTCGACATCCGTCTCTCTCCTACTTGAGTGAGCGATGCGTCTGCGTGGACAGCTGCTATACTATAGTACATTTACATGTTTTGATCGAGTATCAAATGCTACCATTTCATCAGTATTTTCTTAAGACGTTGTCACGTTCAACTATCGTCAGTAAAAAGACTTTACAGACAACCAATTTTTTTTTCTGTTGTTTCTTTGTATTGCTGCCACACTAGGACCTGTCTGAAAACCAGCGCCGCTACTAGCTTCAGCTTGTTGCGGCATAATGCTGAGACAGGGACCTTTTTGGCCTATGTAACACACTGTCTAATTTGTATGTTTTCTTTTTTTGGAACGAAGTTCCTATGCGCGTTGTGAAAGGGGGCTAGACGGAAAAAATTGTAACGAAAATTGGAGCGACACTTTTTGCCACAGAACAAATATATTGCCACAGAAAAAATATATCCTAACATTTGTTGGAAAGTAAACACAATATTAAGTCAGTGTCAAAGTGTAGAACTGTCACTTTAGCGTTTATGATAGGCAGCTGTCATCGCGAATGACATTAGGTTTGCACAATAATTGATCATTCTATGTGTGAATGTGGTTTGGAAGATGGGACTGTGGACCACATTTTTTTAATTGCCCTAAACTTAGATTCTCATTGTATGAAGTCCTCACTCAAGATATCCCTCGTCCTACTTCTGTCAAATGCCTGTTATCTCTCTCCTCCTCCCCTCCTATTATACATTTATTATGTAAATTTGTAAAATCCAATAATATTAAGTTGTAAATAGCGTTATTAACTACTAACTTTGTACTGTCCGATTATGTGTTGTGTTGTCTGTGTTGTTTCAGATTCAACAAAACTGGTTGTTCAAAATTAATTTAATTTATATAAGACTCTCCCTCATTCTACCGGCTAAATTTCCCATTATTATCTGTACTTAAGTTTATGACACTCGTTACATGGACACTGGCAGAATTGTTGCTAACTAGCAAGCACAGCAAGCCATAAACAAAAGAAGAAGAAGAACCGCTCTCCCTCCGAACAATCTTATCAAAACTGCAAGAATAATATTTAGGCGATTACAAAGTCTTTACGCCCACTATTAATCGAAAGGAACTTCGTTCCATCCGGGTGTCCCTTGACACCTCTCAAGTTTTTTTTTTGTTTTTTTTTTCTCTATAATCCTGTGTTAATTATACGTATATATGATTGTAATGTGTTTTGTTACGTATAGTCCAAATAAATGTATTTTCTTTTCTTTTGAAGAATTAGCCAGCATTCTGGGCACTCTGCCTTCTGGTGACGGCTTAGATTTTTAAGAAATAGATATACCTACTTGTATATATTGTTATTGTTTTATTCTGTTAATGTACCTAATGTTCTATGTGCTAAATAAATATGTTAGTAGGTACACTTACTTTTCCGTGAATTCTGCTGCCCCATGATGGTAGGTTATTGAAGTTACAATGATTTGTTCGACCAGCGAACTATCATCTGAAACAAAACAAGATTCAATGATAATTAAAAAGAAGCATAATATTTTTTGGGATATTATTCGACAACCGCTGGGGTAAACGAGTTCTTGAGTGGAGACCACGACTCGGCAAACGTAGTGTAGGACGCCCTCCGGCCAGGTGGGATGACGATCTGCGAAAGACTGCAGGCAGATGCTGGATGCGGCAAGCTGAAGACAGGGCGCTATGGCGCTCATTAGGGGAGGCCTATGTCCAGCAGTGGACTAATATAGGCTGATGATGATGATGATGATGATTCGAAATAAAAAATGAATAAGTCAAAGCGATAATTTATGTACCTAATCCGTCCGTTTAGTTTGCTCTAAACGTACGCCAAATTACATCTTGATCTGTTCAGTAGTTTTGGAGATCCTAGGTAACAAAAATTCTGATTTCACTTTCGGCTTTATTATATTAGTAGGCTAACTTTATTCACAAAGAAAATTATACCAGTATTTACAATTGAAACAATTGAGCTAACTGCTGACTGTTGCAGTCTACAGGTAGCTCAACAATTCCACATCCCTCACTAAACTAAACAATTCACCCAATTGTACTAATTAAAGTGTATGACTCAGTAACATCAAGTAATTGGTCATAATACAACTGCTATTAGTAACAATGACCTCAATGTAAACTGTGAGACTAAGCCATATCTCAGATCATAATCATGATTCATACCAACAAAAGTGTCAATTCATTTGGCACAAAAACTAAGCTAAGAAATCAAATATTATCCCAGAAAAATTCACTTCCACAGAACTTAAATAAATAAATAATAAATAAATAAATAATGCTGGACAATTCACACAGCATTATCTAGCCCCAAGTTAAGCAGAGCTTGTGTTATGGGTACTAGATAACTGATATACATAATACAATACACTACATAGATAGATATATATATATATTTTTTTTTTATTAAGCCTGCATCCTTCCTATGAGTTCAAGCTCATAACAAGTACACAACCAACATAACAAGCTCTGCTTAGCTTGAGGCTAGATAATGCTGTGTGAATTGTCTAGCATTACTTACTCAGGGCTTACGCACTATAATATCAAAAAACCTTAAACTAGTTTTGACAGACACCATTATAATATATTTTAGCTGTATATTATACTAGACGATCGCCTCGCGGTTTCACCCGCGTAGTTCCCGTTTCCGTGGGAATTCCGGGATAAAATATAGCCTATGTCACTCCCTGAAAAGTAAGCTTCCTAACGGTGAAAGAATTTTTCAAATCAGTCCAGTAGGTTCGGAGCCTATTCAAGACAAACAAACAAACAATCAAATCTTTCCTCTATAATATTAGTATAGATAAATAAAACGTCAAGTGCGAGTCGGACTCGCGCACTAGTGGTTCTGTATAATATACCTTGTTTCTTGCCAAATATCATGATTCTAGGTCTACGGGAAGTAGGTACCCTATAGGTTTTATGTGCATTTTATTCCTTTGGAAATTTCAAAATATTTCAAAATATTCGGACATAAACATCTGTAACTTTTGATTGTGTTGACCTAGAAGTTTTATTTATAAGAGGCTTCAAATTTGATGTTACTTTCAACTCTATACCTCCACGCGTTCCTGAGAAAAGGGGGTTGACAGGCAGACAGATGGACAACAAAGTGATCCTATAAGGGTTCCTATTTCCTTTTGGGGTACGGAATGCTAAAAACAACGGAGCATCAATCAATCGGCGCACACTAAGCGAACCCCTATTTCAACACAGGGTCATGGGTCATAGGGACAGAACTGGATTTGACACCCTACCTTAAATAAATAATGCTGGACAATTCACACAGCATTATCCAGCCCCAAGCTAAGCAGAGCTTGTGTTATGGGTACTAGATAACTGATATACTTAATACAATACACTACATAGATAGATATTTTTTATTATACATAGAAAACATCCAGAACGCCCTGAACAAATGTCTGCAGATCGTACAAACAATTGTCCCGACGCGGGAAACGAACGCGCAACCTCCTGCGTCGCAGGCAGACCTTCGCCCGCTGCGCCACAGAGGTGGTCAAAAACTTAGCTTTAAGGCCTCCATGTTCATTGTTAAGTTTTGTTTTTGTGTTTCTGCCACTGCATTTTTTTGTATGGAAACTTTTATAGTTTATTTCTCTCCCATACAAACTGATTGTTATTGGTTCAAAAGTAGCTTTAAGTTTTATTCCAAGAGCTACACCTATGCAAAATTTCGGCCAGATTTGTTGAAAATTTTGGAGTGACGATGTAACTAACATCTCTGTCCAAACTTTTGCATTTATAAAATTAGTGTGATTATACCATTGACCCCCAACCCGCATGCCCAGCGTGGGGATTATGGGCACTACCCCCCCTTGAGATAAAAGCCAATAAGGTGTTTATCAGGGGGAGCCCTGCATCCAGCAGTGGACCAACACAGGCTGTTGAGGTTGAGGTAGAGGTATACCATTGAAATAAATGTTAAACTATCTTCTATCTATCATAGGCCATTCCAGTCTAGGATCACCCAGTACGGGGTTTAGGCCTTCGTTTCCTTCTGCCTCCTTGGTCCTTTACTTCCCACGTCCAAGTATGCCCTGGGATTTTATGTTTTTGTTTATATTTATTTATTCAGGGCACCGACTGAGAGGAATACAAATTAGAAAACAAAATACATTAAACTAGTGCTCTCTAAGATACAGGTAGCCACAACATGTGTATAGCAAGGTAACTCAACTAATAACTTTATATTTTTTCCAGACAGAGACCACTAGTCACCCTGTACTCGTAAACCTGTATGCAGGTAGTTATTCAAACCTACCTTACGATAAAATAACCTAGTGGCAGTGTGACTGGTACCTAAACTGTGTACTGGTGCTTTGGCTAATACACTCGCGTGCAACTGAATCGACTCAAGCCGACGTGTATTCGCATATAAATCTAATTTTTCGAGAAATGGCTTTTCCGATTTACCTACAACTTTTTTTTATTTGAAAACCTCATATTTTTTATATAAAATGACATCTACTCTATGGTCCTTACTTCAGTAGGTACAGTGAGTGGAGGTGTGGTCAAAATATGAGCGTATCACAATGAGCTCGCTGCGGTACCCGCTGGTTGAGAGACTAAATCGACTTGAAGGCTCAGGTGACCGATATTTCTTATCAGTAACTCATTAGACTGACCGCAGTTCGCCGTCGAACCTGGCTTCAATTTGCTCGAAAGCACCTTAGCTGACCTTTGAACAATGGAGGTCTGTCCTGTTTTGTGACGAGAGCAAAATATGTCTCCGTGATAACGGCAGAACAGGCCGAGTATAATGGCGTCTATGGGAACGGTTATCCCAATGCTGTTTTTCTGAGTCTACTTTTTGTGCACAAGTACGGCTTGAGTCGATTCAGTTGCACGTGAGTGTAGTTGTAGGTAATATTTGTGTTAGTTTAATTATGATAATGTTTATTTAGGTATAACTTCATGCCAAATGTGTGGCAACACGCTGTAACTGTCGACACTAGACAAACCTAATATGGTTTAAAGTGTCGTAGAAATAAGAATAGAATAAGTTTTTGTTTAATAAAGGAAATACAATACAAAACATTATGTTGTCTACCTTATAACCTGCTTATGTACTTCTACAATGATAATAAGTAGAAAAAACATTAACAATAAGTACCAATAAATAGAAGTCTAGGTAGACTGATATTATCAATGATGCCTTCTCTCATGCTGTCTTGCTCAACTAGGATTCAAACTGAGCAGGACAGCAATGACTTTATTGTCTATTCTAATAAAAAGCTACGCAGGATATAGGTAGGTACCTGTACTTAGCTTTTAAGCTTTTGGATGGGTTAAATTGACATAATTCCCACACACAGATAAATAAACTACTAACGTAAACCAGTCTCACAGGAAGGAGGTAATAGAGGAAGTCTCAGTGATTGAGAAGACCACCGAGAGATTCATTAAAAAACATGTTAAAAAAATTCTAAATTGAACATGGACAGGTCTTAACAAGTTCGATAACCTCATTTGACCTAAATTATGATTTGATGCTGCATTCTGTTTCGTAGTTTGTGTTTTATAATTAACAAAGAAATTAGTAGTTACTAAGCTCCAAAATAAACCTGAAGAAATAAATAAACAAAAATAATAACACATGAGTAACAGTGCATCCGCCATCTTTGATTGAATGCGTTCAGAAGTGCAATTTAAAATGAAAAAGAATTGTAAAAACTTACGTCTAAATTATTTAATCGTATTTTTCCATGATAAGTATTATTTCGTTTTCGAAGTTTAGTCAACAGTATCGATGCACCAGAACTTTGAAAGAGCTGCAATTTGTAGGGTTTCGAGACAACACTTGTTGTGACCCTGTGAATGTTCACTTGCAAGCAAAACACATTTGGAGTCGAATGCCTCCTCGTGGTCAATTAAGAATTAAAAGAAAAAACTAAAACTTGGTATAGAATTGTACTTCTTCCGAGAATAAAATAAATCGCGTTCAAAATACGCAGTACACCTGCAACCAGTCACACTGATGACATTTTGTTTATTTTACGTGATTTTACGTTCCGGTACGAGCACCGATGGACTAAAGTATCATCAGCTGATGAATTCCAAATGTTTTTTTAAAAAGGTGTTTAGTATAAAAAACAGTTGTTTAACATGGGCCATGAAGTTGAAAAAAATAATAAAATAAAATATGATTGCATGCACCTACGAATATCCGAGAGCTGTAAAATCTCTAAATTCGTCCACTAAGAAGTTCTGCGTTACTTGAAACGTATTTTATCCACTTGTTTGTAATTGTTGCCATGAGTGAAAATTTTGTTGTGACTCACAGCGTCATCTCTTAACGAGTAGCTAAACTACACCTCAATGTTTAGCCAACGGAAGTCATCATCAGTGGTCTTCAACATTCGACTCTACGTTGCTCTACGTTGTCAAATGCAGGCAGGAAACGAACTAGAGTTCTTTTTTCCGGTTTCTACGTCGAGAAAAGCTTTCCTCAAGTCATGTGCTGTCGCTCAGAGAGCCTTGTTGGCTTCTCAAGAGCTGTTCGTTAGCCTGTTGGCTGTTCTGGTCTTCTTGGGAGATGACTTCGGAGAGCTCCAGGAGCACCACCAGCCAACGGAAGTCTAGGTGGTATTTATCTATTGGTGACATTGTAACTATTGCATGTTCATAACTAGCGATAACTTCAAGATGGTCTGCAGTTACCAAACTTTACAACTAGATGTCACTTCACTACAATTAACTAATGATTTCTGTCTGAGACAGAAAAAAAACACTGGCCCGTTACATTATGTTATGACATAGGACGTAAGTATATTCTTTAGCCCCACTTGCGCCAGGCTAGGTTATCACGGTTAACTCAGAACTAAATACTACGAGTTATATTCGAATTATTTCTTGTACCACCAAGAGTTAGGAGTAACCTTGTGTTAAATATTGAAATTTTTAACCCACTGACGTTGAAGTTACTCATCTAACTCTGGGCTAGTAATGTCAAAAATATGAAAATTGCGATACCTACTAAAATCTTGGTTGAGTTTGTCATATCGGTTTTTTGTTTGCAGAACGGTTTAAGATTTTATAGTTGGCTTACAAAGCCAAACTTTATTCATAGAGCGTTATTATTACTTAGTACCTAGTACCTAGACTCCCTTTGTGATTGGTTTCAGTACAACCTTCTAACAATTAACACATCCAAGACGTGCTAGGTACACAATTTTTAAAGCTGAAAATAAAATACCTAATACCGCCGCACCAACCTCTAACAATAAGTGATATGGTTCTGAAAAAAAAATGTGTGAAAAGTACCTAGGGCTCCAATTGGACAGTGGTTTAACGTGGGGAACTAACATAGAAAATATACGATCCAAACTTTCGAAACTTATAGGATCACTACGTAACTTAGTCCGATGTATTCCCCGCAAAACTCGCTACACAATATACAACTCGCTTGTTAAACCGCATCTGCTATACCATAATGAAATCTGGGGTAACGCCGCCAAAACTAAACTAGCTGTCCTGCAAGTTCTACAAAATAAAATAATCAAACTACTTTTTAACTATTATTACCTTACACCTACTAGAACTATTTACGAAGATACAAATCTTATGACTATTAATTAATTTTAAATCTATAATTCATGCATTCTAATACGTAAAATCACCAAAAAATCGATTCATACTAACATATCGTTTTTAAAATCAAAGCAAGAGACAAAACGCAACACTCGCCGAGCTAGATAACTTGTTTTGCCCAAGGCTAGAACGAATTACGGCAAAAAAATGTTTACTTTTGAAGGAGCACAGCTTGTTTAATAAACTACCCGAAACATTAAAAAATGTAAGCACGTTTCATACCTACCTTTAAATCTGAACTTGCTAGTTTTGTAAAGGAAAATTGGCCAATTTTATAAGATTGTTTAATTCTAGCAAGTGTAGGTAGTACTTACCTAATATAAATTTTATGTAATGTGTATCTACCTTTTAATTTTTTTGTATTTAGCTTTTCAATTATGCAAAACTGTAATTACTACCTACAGACCGAACAACAAATTTAACTTTTATAGGTACCTAAATTGTTTACACTAAGCTAAATTACTATTCTCATGTAAGTGACTGTGTCTTTTTTGAGAATAAATATCTTTAAACCTTAAACCTTACCTATTTATCTTGCTGTGCCCTAGCCGGGTCCATATTTGAGACTGACTAATTTTAACTACTTTTGTACAATATGGTCGCAATAAAAATTTTGAATTTGAGAATTTGAATTTGAATTTGAGAATCATCTAATTTTTTTCGCAATCGTGTTTTCCTATTATGGAACCGAAGAAAAATGTTGAATTTTATGTAATTCAAGTATGTATTATGTAATTTTACCAATTATGCAATTTTTATGTAATTTTACCACGGGGTTCCCGTGAGTGCAGAGATCTAGGCTTAGTTTGACAAGCAAACCCTCTAGGTTCGACCCAGCTCTCCAAACAAGGTTTTTGATTGAATAACACAAAACAAAACTATTACAGATACCTACATTAAATAAAAGCTTGTGATAGGTATCGTCTACCAGCGGTCCGATTTTTTGATAATTCCTTTGTATAACTTAATGATTAAATTAAATATGTAGTGTCGCCATTATCACCCCTACTATTCGCCCTACCGAATGTATTCGATAATTAAGGGGGTACCTACCCTCAAATTGCTTATTTTCAACTCCGGACCTCCATATCTTCCAAACTACTGAATATTTAACTTTGAAATTTATATATGGTAAAGTTCAGGACTTATTCTATCGATCATTATGTTTCGAAAACACGATTCCATAAAATTTTCTCGATAGAAAAAAATCGCAAAGTTACCTCTAATTTTTTACTAAAACCCTGATTTCTCAATAAATACAGATGATACGATCTTGAGATTAAGCATAGTAATTGAGCTAAGTATAAAGAACATTTTATATGTTGCCTTTTTTTCAATTAACTATTCTAATGTTTGTGGGGAGCAAATAACTACTAAAAACTTGATTTTTGGCTTACGCCGCTTTGCTCTGTCCCGCTCCTGTGAACGCGAAATCCTATGCCTATCCTCTTCACACAATAACGAGGTAGGGTACCGCCTTAAGTAAAGAGTTTTTTTACGAGATGCATTTAGAAATAATTAAGATCACTGTTCTAGGATTGAACTCTCTCTGCATTATTCCAACATTTCAGCAGTAGGGTAGATAGCAAACGCTTTTACTTTCACCGGATACATTATATTACTACCTACGTACTTACGTAGTAATTAGGTTCTTTCATTAGCTTCTTTTGATTAGTTCTTTAGTTAGATTTTTGTTTAGCGTTCGTTTCATCAAAGAACCTCACCTCAACCTCAACAGCCTGTATTGGTCCACTGTTGGACTCAAGCCTTCCCCTGATAAGCGCCATATTAGCTTTATCATATAATGCCCATAATCCCCATGCTGGGCATGCGGATTGGGGATCGCAGTTCGCTGGTAGAATTGTTCTGCAGGGGCGCTGCTGCCCGCCCCCGTCGGATATCCCTTAGTCGCCTCTTACGACACCCGCGGGAAGAGTTGGGGTGGTGCTAATTCTATGCCGGCATCATACAGCAGCACAAAAGGCCGACAACTGGGTGTCTTTCTGGCAACTCTGAGCAGTGACAATCACGTGACAATCCAATGCAAACAAGCTACACACACAAGCTCTGCTTAGCTTAGGGCTAGCATATGATTTATGAATTGTTAAGCATTATCATAAAAGAATCACTCCACATAAACATACCTACCTACCACTTTACCAGACAATTAGTATTTGAATTTTCTTGTCTTCATGTGAAACCAGCTTTGATACCTAATCACATCACATCACACTTCACACTAGGTATTATTATAAATGGGAAAGTTTGGATGGATGGATGTATACCTACCTAGATGGATGTTTGTTACCTCTTCACGCCAAAACTACTGAACGGATCGGGCTGAAATTTTGTATACAGATAATTCTAATCCTGGAATCAAACATAGGCTTTTTTACTTTTTATCCCATAAATCAGTTCCCATGGGATAGAAATCACCTTTAAGCATTTCCATAGAAACAACGCGTGCGAAGCCGCGGGGTGCAGCTAGTTAACGCATTCACTGCCCAGCCTCGGCGGTGCGACCCGCAGCAGGGGCGCGTCGTCGCCGCCACACGAGGGTCGAGAGGCTCGTCTGCGTCTTGGGCCATGAACGGGTTAATAATAAAAGGCAGAAGCCTACCCGTATTTACAATTGAAACAATTGAGCTAACTGCAGACTGTTTCAAACAATCTAATAATCCTAATTAATTGTTTTCAAAAAACTAAAACTGACGACGAATCCCTTAGTTTTAAACTGTTTTTTAAGTTTTTCGAGCCAAATATTATCCCTCGGGATAATTTTTTTTATGGGACCGCCTTGAAATCCTCCTCTAGACAACTGCAAAAGAATCATCCAAATCGGTCTATAAATTTTGAAAAAATCGACGGACATAGAACTTCTTTTTATTTCCTTTATTACTGTATGTCCGATAGGACAAACTGTTGAACAATAAAATTTAAAAGTAGGTAGATCTTAAGACCATCTATGTACAAAATTTTGAACTAGGTATTAATGTTTCATAATCTAATCCCTACCACTTATTTCAAAGTCTGTTTAAAAACGGGAAAAGTCACGCATGAACACTAGTCTACGTTATGAGCACTTGATTTATGATGCTGAATGATAAATTCGTTTCTACAGATTCCTAATGCCGCAAACCTGTTTATGATCTGCACAACCAGTTACCTATTTCATAGTTATCGAGCCATTATGCAAGTACAAATATTATTCTATCGGCTGCTTGCGTCCTGTCATGTTGTTGTTTTTATTTTTAATATTCAGCTGTGCTCATGGAAACCTTGATAAACCAGAAGGTAAGACTTAATTATGACGTTATAAAATTTATCTGAATAAGTATTTACTGTCTGCAGTTAGCTCTATTGTAGGTAAATATCTACTAGTTCTACTTAAATTTACCCTGAAAACTTTCGTAGTTTTACGTATTAATATAAATGTAAGTAGAATGTAATGTAGGATTGATTCGTAACGAATACATCCGACAGAGAACCAAAGTTAGGTATCGACTATTCTTTTGGCTTCTTTTCGCTAATTCTGGGGCCTTCAATCGATGGGGTAAACGTGTTCTTGAGTGGAGACCGCGACTAGGTAAACGTAATGTAGGACGCCCTCCAGCCAGGTGGGATGACGATCTGCGAAAGACTGCAGGCAGATGCTGGATGCGGCAAGCTGAGGACAGGGCGCTATGGCGCTCATTAGGGGAGGCCTATGTCCAGCTGTGGACTAATATAGATTGATGATGATGAATGTAATCGGGTTAACTACGAACCTAGTTTGTGGAGGAACACCAACGTTTTATCCCTTAACGAGGGACTTCATCAGGGTGAGTGCGGTTCGCCTCGCGCGTTCCGTGCGCGCACTTTTTTAACCGCCGACCACGGAAATGGAAGTTAGAGTGGAAGGACGTGCCCCCGACGACGCACACAGAAATCACAAAGTAAAACATGGAACATTATCCTAGCCAGTTTTACGTAAAGCATGAATCGTCAACAGGTAACGTAGTATGGGTACATTCCCTTAGTTATCTATGTAGGTATGCATGCATGTTTCCAGGCACCCCCTGCACATGGGAGCGCGCAGAAGGCAAGTGCCTGCAGGCACGACACTGCCTCTCCTTCGCGGTGGAGAAGGCCAAAACGAATCAAACGTTGTTCTCTGGGAAACAGCCTCCGGTAAGCCAAGTGTAGGGTGAGTCTGTTCCCTGGGAAACAGCCTCCGGTAGGCCAAGTGTAGGGTGAGTCTGTTCCCTCGGAAACAGCCTCCGGTGAGCCAATTTTGGGGTGAGTCAGTTCCCTGGGAAACAGCCTCGGGTAAGCCAAGTGTAGGGTGAGTCTGTTCCCTCGGAAACAGCCTCCGGTGACCCAAGTGTAGGGTGAGTCTGTTCCCTGGAAAACAGCCTCCGGTGACCCAAGTGTAAGGCGAGTCTGTTCCCTCGGAAACAGCCTCCGGTAGGCCAAGTGTAGGGTGAGTCTGTTCCCTGGGAAACAGCCTCCGGTAAGCCAAGTGTAGGGTGAGTCTGTTCCCTCGGAAACAGCCTCCGGTGAGCCAAGTGTAGGGTGAATCTGTTCCCTGGGAAACAGCCTCCAGTGAGCCAAGTGTAGGGTGAATCTGTTCCCTGGGAAGCAGACTCTGTAAAGTAAAGTAAAATTATATTTATTGCATTAAATAGATGTATGTTTATACATACCATATCTGTTTGCAACAGTCTGCAGTTAGCTCAATTGTTTCAATTGTAAATACTAATGTTATTTTTTTTTGTGAATAAAGGCTATTTGATCTATAATTCAATAATATTGAATCCAGGTTTTGCACGCCACAACGGTAGAAATACATTGTATCTTAGGTATAATTATATAATATTGACACAATGTATTTCTACCGTTACATTAGTATTTACAATTGAAAGAATTGAGCTAACTGCAGACTGTTGCAAACAGTCTACAAGTAGCTCAACTGATAGATATATAATAATAAATTAATTTAAAGATAGAAAACTAAATAATTACTCATTCAAATACGAGTATAATCGAAAATTTAAATAAAAAACTAGAGATTTGTCATTTTACTTATATCTAAAAAAATGTTTGTCCGTCATGAAACTCTGGTCGTCTGGTGAGCCAAGTGTAGACAATGCCTCTCCTTCCCGATGGAGAAGACCAGTGGGTTCTCTGACGTTGGTCCCTGGGAAACAGTGCGGAAAATAAACAAACTTTTAAACGCGATAGCTCTAAATGCTGTGTGGCTTTTTATGAATGCAGGTTGGTAGGTTTTTAATTGATTTTGCGTACATAGAAGTAGGTAAGTACATACATACCCTTGATGAAATAGGTAGGTAAGCATTTATTTATTTATTTATTTATTTATTCACAGATTTGCTCTTTTCAAGGCACGGAGCCAGTAATTTGCTGTGTGTCTTGTGATAACCTTGGGTGAGTTACAACCATTTATTTACTGGCTAATCTGAATTTATGATTTAAGTAGGTACCTACCTCATGGTAGAGGTATGTACTATCTAGGTACCTACTTTTATACAGGCTAGAGATGAAACGGATAGCAGTTTCGCCGGATACCGGATATTCGGCCAACCTTGAAGCCGGATATTCGGCTGTCGAATATATGGCGGAACGTTGCCGTTTGGTGCATAGCGAACGATCAGGTCGATTAGATAGATAGACATACTTTAATTGTACCACACAAAGACATAACAATACAGAAATGAATGCTAAGAGTAGACGAAGTACAAAGGCGGCCTTATCGCTATGAGCGATCTCTTCCAAGCAACCTTGGGATGTACTGGACATGTAAATTGTAAATAAATAAATAATGCTGGGCAATTCACACAGCATTATCTAGCCCCAAGCTAAGCAGAGCTTGTGTTATGGGTACTAGATAACTGATATACTTAATACAATACACTACATAGATAGATATTTTTTATATATCATAGAAAACATCCAGATCGCCCTGGACAAATGTCTGCAGATCGTACAAACATTTGTCCCGAGGCGGGAATCGAACCCGCAACCTCCTGCGTCGCAGGCAGACCTTCGCCCGCTACGCCACAGAGGTCGTCAAATAAAGAAGCAATTGTTAACCAGATTAAAGAAACTGACTTTTCGCACATATTTTAGATGCAAAACCAGGAGTTAGCCGCAATTTAACGAAGTTCTTCATCTAGAAGCAATTACATCTTTTATAAAACACACAAAAATGGTTAACATTCCCTTTAAAAATTTAATAAAACCCTGGATTGCTCCTGGTCGTAGGTGCATAATAAGATAGACAAAAATCAATTATAGCGTACCTAACCGTTTGGGTAAACGTAATTTTTTGGCATTTTTGGGCCATTTCTGAAAATGGTACGTGTGGTTATTACTCGATTCCCCCGATCGGCGATCGTTCGCGCGCAACTTAGTAGTAGTAAACAATACTAGCCAGGTTCCACGTGAAGAATGACTAACACGATAACCATGTGAGCTTGATTTTTATCTTAACTCAGTGCAAATTTTTCACTATAGTGATCCTTATTCTTGGTGGGCAGCTAATGCCAAATAATACCCAAATTTAACAAAGTTTGCTAAAATCTATCTTTTTGCATCGTGCAGCAGTGGGTACAGCGAAAGACTTTTCTGAAGCTGGCCTTATTTACAAAGACAAGCGAAACAGCTTGCTACCTCTTAATGAAGAGAAAATAGTATTCATTCACCATAATTTGCCCTTAGTACTAATATTCTAAGTTGTAGAATCATTGTGTGAGTGTTAGTTTCGCTTAAGGCGCTACCCCGACCCAAATCAGCGCCACCACCTATTTTATCTTATTATTCTGTTAAAAGAAGGAATTTTCAAAAATCGATTGGCCGGTTTGTTATAACTATCATAAGCTTTCTTTAATGCCTCTGTTAAAGTTTTATTATATAAGTAGTGGCACTGATTCGCCACAATCAGTAATTAGTGACTGTATTTCAAAAGTGATACTAACTAAATAAAGCAATTCGTTACCTTAAAATACTTATATGTTATTTAAATATCAGTATTCGGCCTGATCGCCTCTAGTTATCCGATATTCGGGCCGCCGGATAATCCGGATACCAGATATCCGTTCCATCTCTATTACGGGTGCCAAGAAACATGTTAGTTACTAAGCCGAAAGGGTGATTCTGGGCTTCTAAGGGATCAACTTTTGTGCCTACTACGATTTTTTTAATTTCGAACATTTTTTTAAATTAAAAAACACGAATATGAAGAAAGAGGCTTTCCATCTTCATATTTGTGTTTTTTTACGCGTATTCGTCCATAATTATTATTGTAAATGAATAAATTTCAATGGATCTTTAATTTTTCGGTAATTATTTAAAAACATAACTCATGTTTTTAATAAAAACATGAGAATTTTTTTTTTTAATTATTTTATAATGTTATAAAACACAGATGAAAATAAAATCGTAATTTTTACAAAAAATAGTTAGAAAAGTCTTCGATCTTCAAAAAAACTTAACTATTACAAGTTGATCCTTCCGGGTCCAGAATCACTCTCTTTCAGCTGTACCTATAGCTCCAAACTCGACACCAGAAAGAAAATTGTGGATTTTTGTGTTTTGACTTGATTAAGTGCCTACAAAAATTATTTATTCAGAATAGCGAGAGAGTGCCAAATAGGTACCTACTTATACTTTATATATTTCACTGTTACAGAACCGATATAAAAGATTTACATAAAAATAAACACTTTATCAGTGGACGGAAATATGAAGAACGTAAGTTTTAATAATCTATTAGCTTCTGCCCGCGGCTTCGCACGCGCTTTTCAAGTCCCTAGCCTATGTTCGTCCCGGAGATATTAGTTACCTCCCTATCATTATATTTGCACATGAAAACACAGATTATAAGAGCTGTAATATACTATTAAGCTATAGTGTCATTTTTACCATAAGATGCCCTTTTTTAAATACTTGAAATGTACAAACTAAAAATTTGATACCCCACTTGATTTTGTAGGTCTCTTATAGTCTCTTTTAAAATTTTTACATCTCAATTTGTATGGAAAATGTTCATATTATTCATTTTTCATTTTTTTTCTTAAAATCTGTACAGGCGCACGAAATGTAGGTATTATTATTTTAAATTTCAAGTTGATGGCTGCGGTACCTAGTTGCTGAGTTAGGAGGGAAAAAAGGACAGACAAAGCGAGACCATAAGGGTTTCGAAACCGATTTTCGAAACCCTAAAAATGTAACAATATTAAAGAACATATCAAAATCTACAAAAACTTCGCAAGACCATTTTATTTGGATACGGATCAATACAGAAGTATAGATAACATGGTCTGATTTAGGCATTTCTATCAACTTGGATACTAGTTGGACATAATAATGTCCAACTAGTATCAATATAACTGCTTTTTATAGTTATGTCAATATAACTGCTTTTTTACATTTTCAAGTTGATAGAAATGCCTAAATCTGACCATGTTATCTATACCTTTGTATTAATCGGTATCCAAATAAATCATTTCGTATTCAAGACTACTTCAATACCTGTAGCCCTTTTTTGAATTATTCAAATCGGACATTCCATTCAAATGATATTACGAATTTAAAAAATCTATCTAAACAAAATACTAATAGAACGCCGTCATGATAGAGTATGTGTGACGGAGTCAGGGGGAACCGGTGCAGTTTCCAGACTTTATTACTATCTAAGCGGTTCACTCTACAATAAAATCAACCGAATAATAGCGATCTACCCACTCACACAGTACAAATGCAAGCTGAAAACTGCATCCTGGCTCCAATCACTCTCCTATGGACAAACAGAGGATCTATTAACCACTCTTAGGTGATTTAAATATACATACAGACACACACACACACAAACACACCCTCACACACACACAAACACACGCATCTTGGAAGCTCCTGTTAACCGGACTCTTAAGAGACCGGTGTCCTCAGGAGCACCCTGTGCTCAAACACCACACACACACACACACAAACACACACACACACGCGCGCGCGCGCGCACTCTGTGCTACAAGCCTTAGATAGATATTATTAAACTTTACCTAACCCTCTTTAATTTAATACCTACTCTTTAGATTTTTCTTTATTTAATAACTTTTATATTTAACTTCTTTAGAAAATAAGTCGACTTGAATATAAACCTAGTACCTAAAGTTCATGGAACTAACTTACCCTAATCCATAGATTTATATCGTTATCTATGCCCTAATCCCGGAGGTGGGCGTTGCGATCTGCGACACAGTATTTTACTTCTGCAGGTCGCATCGCTGCCTATTATTTTTTGTTAAATCCTTAAATGTGTTCCAAAATAAAGACTTTTTACTTTTACTTTACTTTACTATAGAAAAATAAACGCCGTCGCGCTGTGGCCGGTGCGCAGCGAGGGAGGTGGATAAAAATGTAAATGTCCTGTATAAAGATACATTTACTATACGTTTAATCCAAAATGTTTATAAAATTAATGTCTACCCGTGCAAGCCGGGATAGGCCGCTAGTCTTAAATAAACTGTTGTTTATTTTTTCCTGCTTCAGAATGTCTCCTCTACGAACACTTGCTACCCTACGAATGCAGTGAAATCACTAGAACAATCGTAGACAGGCTCAATCTGTACGGTTTTCGAGATAACACTCCCAGGCTGAGTCAGTTCGGGAAATTCAACGAAACTCGCAAGTGTTACGAGTATGAGGCGTATGACTTGCCGGGTTCAGGGGCTGGGGGGGCTGGGGGGGAAGATGCGAAGAGGGGAGACTTTCCTCATATGGTGAGTATTTTTCTTCGTAGGAAGTCAGTGACGCTGTCATGGCCATCTGCGGTCAACAGCATTTTGGTCCTTTCGAAAATTTATCGTAGTTATGACCGATAAGCATACGTAACTTACAAAAAAACAACTGATTCGTACGTCCTCTGCTGAACGTGCCCAAGCAAGAGGTCATTATCACCACATGTATTTTTTATTTCCTAAGGTTCCGTACCCAAAGGGTGAAAACGGAACGCTCAGTTGCCTCAGTTACTAAGCCTCCACTGTCCGTTCGTCTGTTAGAGGACTCTATTTCATGAACCGTAAGAGGTAGACCGTTGAAATTTTAGAGAATCTGTAGGTTTTTCTATTGCCTGTAGCAACATTTAATAAAATAAATATCGAAATTCAAGCTTCTATACAAAAATCGTAATTTTTGGTTAATTTTGCTCATTGTTTGTCAAAGCTGTACATCTTGAAACACAGTTGGTTAACACATAAAACTTTTCATAAATATGTAACAATTCAACTAGAATAACAACAAATACTAAAAATATAATAGAAGTGATTTCAAGGGGTCGCCAATCTAGTTAAAATTTTATATTGTTTGAAAAAGGTGCCCGATTTTTACGGTACGAAACCCTTTGTGTGCGAATCGACTCACACTTGGTGGTTTACTTAATTTTAGTGATCGCAATAGCGGTGTTTGAAAATATACTTAAGGAAGCTGCTGTACCTATTTATTTAAGAAAACGAACTACTTCTTAAAACTTTTAAATCCATCACGGTTACTAACACTAAAGTCATTTACAACGGGATTATTGGAAAGCTCGAAACTCAAATCATGGTAAATATCCCGCTGTAAATGACTCTAGAACTACTACCTACTTATTTTAGAATTTTAACTACCTGTATTTAGTTATTTTTATTTACTTACTGTAGATTTTTTTTATATCGGATAGGTACCTATTTGTTTGATAAACATAGCTATAATTTGATTAATTGCGAAAACAAAAATTATACGTTATCTTCCGCGGTGTAAATCGAACCTGTGGCCTTTTTCTACCGGACAGTGGTAGATACCTAATTTCTATCAATTATGTAAAATGAACGTTGAGTTTTTGAAAGTATACTATTCAATGAAATTGATCCTGACCGCGGCTCGCTGCGCTCCCCACACGCAACTGTGTGTTTTCCAGGCTCTCCTCGGGTTCGGTTCGGCGAGGTTTTAGACTCAGTGCAGTGGCAGTATTGTGGCTCGCTGATAAGCGAACGACAATCTTGACCGCGGATCACTGCGCCTCCCAACCGCAACTGTAAAACTAGTGTGTTTTCCAGGCTCTCCTCGGGTTCGGCGAGGTGCTAGACTCAGTGCAGTGGTTGTGTGGCGGCTCGCTGATTAGCGAACGACACATCTTGACCGCGGCTCACTGCGCTTCCCACCCGCAACTGTAAGTGCCCTTGTCAAATTCCAGCCGTGTTCAAGCAATGAAGAATCACCCCCTTTCGGCTTACCCTTTCCGTGGTACCCTGTATTATAATCAATTGCTGTTCGTTAGTCTCGATAAAACTTAAAAACCGGCTTGACCGATTCGAATTTTTGTTTTGTTTAGATTGCTCTAATACATACAGGGTTGGTTCAAAAGAAACAAGACCCGTCAAGTGCGAGTATAACTCGCGCGCCGAGGGTTTCGAACGTTTGTGAACAAGTAGGTATGTACTAAAGGTACCGGTTAGAAACTCCGAAATTTAATGAAGACCTAAAACTAGTAGGTACCAACCTACATTTCAGATGGATCTCTCTGCATGCTTCGGTGATAGGGTGTAGCGGTAAATTTTTCGACTTTTTTCAAGATATTTCGAAAAGTATTGAACCAGCAGAAATTTCAAAAACTGTTTTGAAATGTACAAACCGATACCTTTCATATGATACCCCACTCATTGGGGTAACCCCCCTTTTTGAAAATTATCCTCCCTCTTTTTGACCATTTTTCAAAAAGGTTTCATTTTACAGACTTCTCTATATTTTTCCTGTAAAATATAGATCTATATCTACAAACGCTCCATACATTTTGAATGGATCGCTCTGCAAACTTCGGAGATAGAGGGGGGGGAACGGGTAAATTTTCGACTTTTTTCAATATATTTCAAAAAGTATGTAACCTACAGAAATTTGAAAAACGGTTTCAAAATGTACAAATCCATACCTTTTATATGACATCCCATTCAGTGGGGTAGCCCCCCCTTTTGAAAATTATCCCCCCCTTTTTTGACCATTTTTCAAAAAGTGTTTGTTTTTCAGACTTCTCTATATTTTTCCTGTAAAATATAGATTTATATCTACAAACGCTCCATACATTTTGAATGGATCGCTCTGCAAACTTCGGAGATAAGGGGGGGGAATGGGTATTTTTTCGACTATTTTCAAAATATTTCAAAAAGTATGAAACCTACCGAAATTTTAAAAACTGTTTTGAAGTGTACAAACCGATACCTTTCATATGATACCCAATTCGGTGGGGTAGCCTCCCCTTTTGAAAATAATTCCCCCCTTTTTTTACCATTTTTCAAAAAGTGTTCGTTTTTCAGACTTCTCTATATTTTTCCTGTAAAATATAGATCTATATCTACAAACGCTCCATACATTTTAAATGGATCGGTCTGCAAACTTCGGAGATAGGGGGGGGGGGAGCGGGTATTTGTTCGACTATTTTCAAAATATTTCAAAAAGTATGAAACCAACAAAAATTTCAAAAACTGTTTTGAAATGTACAAACCAATACCTTTCATATGATACCCAACTCATTGGGGTTACCCCCCTTTTTGAAAATTATCCCCCCTCTTTTTGACAATTTTTCAAAAACGGTTCATTTTACAGACTTTTCTATATTTTTCCTGTAAAATATAAATCTATATCTACAAACGCTCCATACATTTTGAATAAATCGCTCTGCAAACTTCGGAGATAGGGGGGGGAATGGGTATTTTTCGACTATTTTCAAAATATTTCAAAAAGTATGAAACCTACAGATATTTCAAAAACTATTTTGAAATGTACAAACTAATACCTTTCATTTGATACCCCACTTGAATCTGTAGGTCTCTTTTAAAATTTTGACATCTCAATTTGTATGGAAAATGTTCATTTCATTTTTCATTTTTTTTCATTTTTTTTTCTTAAAATCTGTACAGGCGCACGAAATGTATTATTATTTTAAACTTCAAGTTGATAGCTGCTGTAGTTGCTGAGTTATTAAGGAGGGAAAAAAGGACAGACAAAGCGAGACCATAAGGGTTTCGAAACCGATCTTCGAAACCCTAAAAATAGGAATTTTTTTGGTGATACGAAGTTCCCGGGGTCCTTACATTAAAGAAAGATCGCGTACGGTTCCGATTTTTTTATATTCCAATGTAATACGTTATTTTCCCTCCAGTGGTCCAGCTACTTACGTAGCCCTCGGCATGCTGAAGCGATCCGACCCCCCGCACTACTGGAAGCGATACAAGGTCCGCACCTTCTACAACCACGAGGGATATACCCCGCCGCACAAGTACCATGATATCGCTATTATAGAGACTCTGTTACCGTGAGTGAACAAAATTTGCCCTCATTGAGAGTATAGAGGTCGTCCAATTATTAGTATTGATGTGGGAAACGGCGGCGTTACAGGGCGAAGTCTAACGTGTTACACACAGCGAGCGTTCGTGCAATCGGTACCTACGGGTAAAGATGGCGCTCGCAAGAACAAACGACACGGTTGACGCTTCATACTCGCTGCAAATGGTACATTACATTATGCCCCGTAACACCTCTCAGTACCCTCATATGTCGATGAAAATTGACATCTATCATGATCGTATCAACTCATTTTATGTTATAAAACGGACCTCAATCGTAGACGTATCAACGAATGTTTTGTTTTTAAATGGAAATCAATCATAGACGTATCACGGCAATCCGCATGTTATGTTATGTTATTAAATGGAAATCAATCATAGACGTATCAACGAATGTTATGTTATAAAACCAGTGGCGTAGCGTGCCTTGGCGGGGCTCCGTATAAAAATTGATTGAAACGTTACACACGAATACATTTCGTTACTCGCATTTTTCGTACTTACGAATGATAGATGATTTCTAGGTTATGTTTTTGTATTGAAAACTATTTGTTCCGAAACTGGTCATGAGTGACTTGAATGAAAATACCTAAGTATATAAGTATATTATTTTTGGCTCTAAATTTTCAAATCACACTAAAATATTGTAAACTCAACAACTGATGGTTGAGCAAGCATAAAATTCAAGATATTTATTTCTTGTATTGAAAACAAAAAAAAATTATACTTAATAAAAACCGATAATTTTCCGAGTAGACCAAATGTATGTTATTGAACAAATCATGTGATATAATCGAAAAACAATACACGCGGCATAGACAACTAGTCTTGTGGCTCACAGAATATCCGCGTTAGCCGATGTAGGGTGCTGCTAAGCCAACTTTTGAACGCACGCTTTACGCGTGAAAAAAAGAAATTGCTCTTTTGACTTTTGTCATATCTGAAATAAAAAAAAATTGGGAAGTTTTTATTAATTTTTGCTTACGCACGTCGGGGGCCCCGTATAATTGATACGGCGGTAGCTACGCCCCTGTATAAAACGGACCTCAATCGTAGACGTATCACCGCATGTTATGTTATAAAATGGACATCAATCATATGTAGGTAGACGTATCACCGCATGTTATGTTATAAAATGGACATCCTTCATAGACGTATCAACGAATGTTATGTTATCGTAGGGTGAACCTAACAAGCGGCGTGTACCCAGCCTGCCTGACTCACAAGTTCTCCTTCCAAGGCGACGAGGTGGCGTACGCGACGGGCTGGGGGTCTCTCGGACCCGGGAAGGAGGAAGCTGATGTTATGCAGAAGGTATTCTATGTTATCGTAGGGTGAACCTAACAAGCGGCGTGTACCCAGCCTGCCTGACTCACAAGTTCTCCTTCCAAGGCGACGAGGTGGCGTACGCGACGGGCTGGGGGTCTCTCGGACCCGGGAAGGAGGAAGCTGATGTTATGCAGAAGGTATTCTATGTTATCGTAGGGTGAACCTAACAAGCGGCGTGTACCCAGCCTGCCTGACTCACAAGTTCTCCTTCCAAGGCGACGAGGTGGCGTACGCGACGGGCTGGGGGTCTCTCGGACCCGGGAAGGAGGAAGCTGATGTTATGCAGAAGGTATTCTATGTTATCGTAGGGTGAACCTAACAAGCGGCGTGTACCCAGCCTGCCTGACTCACAAGTTCTGCTTCCATCCAATCTCCCGATTTGTACTTAGATCGAGGGTGATACCCTTTTTTACTTAGATCGATGGTGTGTAAGGCTTTTTCTGTCTGTCAGGTGACTGTCAGCAAATTCACAGAAGCTGAATGCAGTAGTCAGTACCCGCCGCACCGCCTCCTGAGGCACGGGTACAACCACACCACGCAGATGTGTTACGGAGGCCGCGAGGAAGTACGGGACACTTGCAAGGTACCTATAATAACCTAATTTGTATGAGATACCTTAGATACAAAGGTACCAAAATATATAGGTGTAGTAAGTATATCCAATGTCATACTAAATGTCATCACAGAGCAAATGTTGACAAATGTAACTTTTACGAAACGTTGAATATACATAGTATGTACCAAAATAAATATATATAGGTATAGTTCCGTTAAACGTAGGTATATGTATTTCAGAACAAAGGTTCAGATACATTTTATTGATTAGAATTTAGTAGGTACCTACATTCACCATTAAAGTTGCGTTAACTTTATAATGCGGTTTACAAAATCAAATCAGGGGGCCCTCCTTGAAAAAGGAAAATCGAAAATCGGTTAGGTACATGGAAATTCATGGAATGTAACCTTAGGCCGCTTGCTTAAGAAAGCGTTTCCACGAAGCTTAATCGACGGACACAAACGAATCAGACTCTTCAATTCCGTTCTCCCAATGCCCTGCCTTGGATGATGAAGAAAGCCATTTCATTTCTGTTTCAGGGCGACAGCGGCGGGCCACTACAGAAGCGGGATAGAGACGCGAGCTACTGCCAATACGCTATAATAGGGGTTACTTCGTCTGGCCCTGCATGTGGTATAGCGGGGCAGGCGGGGTTGTACACGCGAGTTTCATACTACTTACCCTGGATTGAGGGTATTGTTTGGCCTAAAACATAGTTTAAACTTTCACCATCACACTAATAGGTATTATAAATGCCAAAGATAGGATGTGTATGGATGTTTGTCAGGTACCTCTTGAAGATCAGGTAGGTATTGAAGAAATAGTGCTAATAATCAATAATCAATAATCATTTATTTCATATGTTTCTAGAACTATACGTCACTTTATGCATAGGTTAGTGCCTACGTATGTAGGTACTACCATAATAACAATTAAATTAATATATAATACCATAATAACAATTAAATTAATAAACTTATATCACATTGAATACCTAAGTACCCTAAGTACTTATACATCAATAGGTAATGCGTCACTTTTACAGGCTAGGAACTCCTCGTAGCTGTAAAAGCTGTTGTCAGTGAGCCAATGCTTTAGCTTGCCTTTAAATGATGTCAGGCTTGTTGCGTTAGTTACAGTTTTTGGAAGACTGTTGTAGACTGTCGGTCCCATTATGCGCGTTAACTTTCCCGACTTCGCGAGAGTACGAGGCAGGGTGGTGAGCTTGTCCGCTCGCCGAGTATTATACGTGTGTCTGTCGCTATTTTTATTGAAAAATTTTAAGTTACATCTCACATATACCGCTACCTGGAGGATTACAATACACGGAAGGGTGAGTATTTCGAGCTCTTTAAAGTATGGTTTTGCGGATACGTCCTGCGGAATCTTCACTATTGCACGTATGGCGCGCTTCTGCATGCGAAAGGCGCGCTGCCAGTCGGCAGCGCGCCCCCAAAGTTCGGCGCCGTACTGCAATAGTGAGTGGACAGTCGCAAAGTAACAGGAGCGTACCACGTGCCTTGGCAGGAATCTCGCTAAGCGGCTTAGCGCGTAGCACGCACCACCAAGCTTTCCGCACACTTTATCTATGTGAGACTCCCACGTGAGGCTCCTATCAAGCTCAAAACCCAAGAAAGAGGTCATAACTACCTGTTCGATAGGCGTCCCACCGGCTACGACTGATAGGTCACGAGGAGGACGTCCGGACAGGCAGACGTGCATGAAGTGCGTCTTCAATGTGTTTAAGACAAGCCCATTTGCTTCGAACCACTCGGCAAGCCTGGACGCGGTAAGGTTCAGTTTAAGCTCTAGAGCGTCTGTTGTTACACCAGAGACGACAGCAACCACATCGTCCGCATACATGAATACCTCCGCAGTGCTCACGGCCTCTGGAAGATCATTAAGCAGCATTGAAAACAAGATATTACTGACTGCAGATCCCTGAGCTACCCCCATTGTCGTGGTGAGAGGACAGGATCTAATGTTCCCATTTTCTCCCACTACTACCTGCGATCTCGATCTCAGCATGCTGGATAGTAGTGTGAGCGCAGTACCTCGCACTCCGTAGTGTTCCAGCTTGGCCTCGAGCACCGCGTGATCGGCTACGTCAAACGCTTTCGAGAGGTCGCAGCAGAGTAGAGCTACTTGCTGTTTCCTCTCCCTAGCCTCCAGGACGCTTTGTATTACCCCTCGAGCCAACGAAGTAGTCGATCGTCCTTCACGGTACGCGTACTGCCTGTCCGACAGTGCATCAGTTTCAACTATGTATGTTGTTAGCCGCGAGCTTATACCGTTCTCCATGACTTTTGCAATTGCAGGTATAATGGACACCGGTCTATATGAGTCCATGCTGGTCCTACTACCCTTTCCCTTGTAAATCGGTGTAATCTTGCTTAACTTAAGGCACGTTGGGAAAGTCCCAGCGCGCAGGCACTCGTTGAAAAGGCTAGCCAAGATCGGTGCCAGCGGAACGGCCGCCATTGCCATTAGTTTCATTGAGATGCCATACGCATCTTTAGAGGGCTTCGGAGGTATCAGTTTCATAATGATATGATGTACTTCACCTGCTGTAAACGGCACAAAACGTAGCGAGCGGTCGGCTGGCGGGCGCGCCGAGTGTAAGGCAGCCTGCACGCTAGGCATGTCAGCCGCGGGTGCTCCGCACGCCGAGGCTGCGCCTATATACCTAGCATTCATCTCATCCACAGCCTGTTGCTTCGACTGAAAGATTATGCCATCGGAATTAGTAATAATGCCCGTAAACTCAATAGTACATGCATTATATTTTCCCCTCTCAGAATTTACAACCTGCCACATCGATTTACACATGTTTTTACTTTTTAGTATTATATCCGAATTTATAGAATAGTATTCACGTTTCCTACATCCAATCAAATCATTATATGTTATATTTAAGTCATTCAATAGTATTTGTATGGGATCATTTTTATTAAATTTATTACACATGTCAGTTAAATTAAATAGTAATACCCTAAAGTCATTAATTTCATCCGTAACCCACGATGAAGTAGTCGAATAGTTGGCTTTTTTTAGTGGAAAGCAAATGTCAAGCTGATTTATAAGTACATTTACAATAGACAAGGCAAAGGATTCTAGTGATTGCCTGCGCTGCATAATCAATTCCCAGTCTATACTCAACAAAGCTGAAATAAAGTTATTTCTGTTCATGGCTGAAAAATCCCTAACTAGCTTCGATTCCTTATTTGACCCACTTTTGCCACAGTAAATCTTAGCGCGGACCGCTAAGTGGTCGCTAAGGTTTGTGGTTACTGGAGATGTTGTCACAGTCTCCGTTGGTAGATTGGTATACAGATGATCAAGACAAGTTGATGTGAACTGTGTTATTCTAGTTGGGAAGTCAACGGCATTGTACATGCCATGGGACGACAGCATATCAGACAGTCGCTTCCTGTCACAGCTAAATTGGTCTAAATAATTAATATTGAAATCCCCCACTATTACGCAATCTAGGCCTAAAGCATTGATCCTCCTCAACAATACTTCTAAGTGAGGGAAGAACTCGTTAGCACTTACAAGATTTGTCCTATATACGCATATTATTGTAAAATTAAAATCTAATAAATTTATTGCACAAATCTCGCAGTACTGTTCCACTGAGAGCTTACACAAGTCACTATTTTCTGTACATTTAACAGTATCTTTCACGAATATACAGGATCCACCGTGACAGATATTTTTTCTACAAAAATAAGATGCTAATTTATAACCAGCTAAAGTCACACATTTCATTTTTGTTATGTTAAGCCAATGCTCAGTTAATGCAATTACTTCACACTTTAACGAACTCGACAGTAACACTTCCAATTTCGGAGTCTTTTTATCAATAGACGCTATGTTTTGTAGACATACCGTTATTCCTAGCTCGTTCCTTGTGCATACTTTATGAGGCGCCGTCTCCGCGCAGGCGCTCGGCCCGACTGGCGGCAGCGCAGCTCGAAGCGGCGGCCGCGGCTCCCGTGGACAGGTCCCCCCGCGGGGCGCGGGGGCGAACGAGAAACCAGTCTGATAGCTTCACTCCCGGTGGCCACGATCTCGGCGAGCTGAGTGTTTCATACAAACTCTCGGGGAAACCGATGACAAACGAAGCATGCGTGTCGGTTTTTATTGTTCTCCGTTGAACCGTATACTGGTCACAGATTTCAATAGAGTTAATGTACTTTAGTACATTTGCTTCAGTAGTTTCTGGTTTTAAGGACCAAGCCTGTAGATACCTTACTCGTTCTATTGTTTGTAAATCGGCGTTTTGATTGCCAGTCCCTGTCACAATCTTGCGTTTTTTTGGATAGCGTTTATGGATGACGGTCTTCCATTGACCATCTCCGTCATCACTTACATTCTCGACTGGCTTGCCGATCGTTGAATTGTCATAGGTGTCCGTTGCCACTTGTTTAGTAGCCACACCTCGCATCTCTTTCTGCACAGAGCGTGTGACGTCAGAAACAGATATTGATGGAGAAGAGCTTACTGATGACTGCTTATTGTTAGAGCCTTTAGCAGTCTTTGCGGCAGCAGCATTCAATCTAGCTTGTCTCATAGGTCTTGCCTGGGTGATGTTTACTGGAACAGCTGGTGCGTCGACCTTAGTCAGCTGAGATATCGAGGTACCCGCAACAGCTGACTTGAGTTTTATGATGGACTCACTCTGTGTCGTAATTATCGCATTTTGCTCCAATAATTTGCACTCCAAATCACAGATTGTAAGGTCTGCTACGTACTTTTGTAGCTCGCGCACTGCAGTTTCAGTGGCTTTTTGAGCCATTTTCGAATTTTAATAAGCGTAAAATACGGGACCGTAATTGTGCACGGAGGGCAAGACTACCCTCACTCGCTAAAATTCGCATACAGGTAGGTAATTATAATCCTGGAATCAAACATAGTTTTTATAGATAGTAATAACTCTACCTACCTATATATTTAATTATAGCACGTGCAGACGTCCTAGATTAAGATATATTGCCATACCCTACCTGACAGGGTACATTAATACTTACTAGGTATATGTAATATTTTTGTTTCGCAATAAAAGTACTGAATACTGAATACATAATGTTTATGTTGCAATCAAGTTTCAATCTAGCTTTAAGTAACCTCATAATTATGAAAGTGATTGTGATGTGTTTTGTACGTTAAATAAATAAACGGAGCGGGCTGAGCCTTTGCTTACAGGTAGTTCTCGAATAAGACATAGGCAACTTTTTTTTTCCCAAAAATCAGTTCCAAAGGGATATAAAAATAACCATTAAACGTTTCCAATCAATCAACGCCCGCGGACCCGCTTGCCGAAACTAGTTTTTATTTTTACATAGATTCGATTGTTGAAGGCCGTTGACCGGAGGTAAAAGGAAAAATATCTAAGTCGAGTCGACCTTAATTTTAAAGGTTATCCTAAATCTACCGATAGATATTTTTTAACGTCCATTAATGGATGGAAACATTATGTCGAAACGACACTACCCCAAAATATCCACCTATTCCACTAAGTTCAACTATAAGTTCAACCGTTGAACTAATTGCACCAAAAAATTCCAGTTCTTTCAACTTTGTTATTTTTTTTCACAGCGAATCGAACCCGCGACCTGATAGCCTGTTCACTGCCAAGCTTCGATGCAACCCGGAGTTCGGCCATAAGGAAACACCCCGCGTTACTGCTCCCCCTAGAACTAACTTTAACAGCATATAAGGCCGATTTACACTTCATTAAGTACAGTAGCGAGTTAAGAAATTCAGTTATGAATGGTCTGTTGCGTGACGATGGTAAGAGCACAGATTAGATGGTAAGAGGCCCGACGACAGTATGACACTAGTCCCATGGGAGTTGGGGAGGCCCATTGTGTGGGATGCTACATGCGTCGACACACTAGCGCCTTCCCGTCTTCCGAGGACATCCGTGAGGGCGGGTGCGGCGGCAGATTTGGCTGAAGATCTCAAGAGGCGCAAATATGCAGGTCTCGACAGAGCCTACACATTTGCTCCCCTTGGAGTCGAGACCCTAGGTCCGTGGGGTACCGAGGCTCTTTCAGGTTTTTAAAAAATTATCGGAGCGTCTGGTCGAAGCGACGCGTGACCCGAGAGTTGGTGAGTATCTGGCACAGCGCATCAGCATTGCCATACAGCGCGTGGCAATGGCAATGCAGCCAGCGTCTTGGGGACGCTTTAGTCTGGTATTGATATGGATCAGTTGAGCTACCTGTAGACTACAACGGTACTGCAACGGTCTGCAGGTTAGCTTAATTGTTTCAATTGTAAATACTAGTATAATTTTCTTTGTGAATAAAGGCTATATTTATAATTAAGTCAGTTAAATAGTAAACAGTAAGTAGGAAGTAGCGTCCAAACGGGGTTTAGTCCAGCAGTCAAAAGTTGCGGTTCCGAGAAGGAGACCGACTAGTCTACGCGACTGCATAACGGTTGTTTTACTCGACTTCCTCCGAAAACGTTGTTTTAATCCAGAAAATGGACGTTAAATTGTTTAACGAAACGTGCATAATAATATAGGGTAGGTGCACCCCTTCGCCGACCAGCCCCTCTTGTCGGCCATTGCGGTGTAGGCACTTATTAAATTTATTTTATTAGAAGTGTCGATTACAATTTCCAAACGAAATCAAGTTCAACGCCTATTCAAATAGTTACACTCTTATCTAGTAACCTTGTCAAGCGCGTAAACGCACCCTGTAATTAAAAAAAAAAAGTTAAATTTTGCAGTTGCGACGGAACTGTCAGCTTGTCGGATTTTTAACAAAAAAAATAGTGGCGCGTGTTTCAGTGGAAGACAAGTATGTCAAGTTTTATCGATGTACCCATTGTCATGTGTTGTTTTTCCACTATGGGAATACTTATTTTACGTATTAAGATACGAATATTTATGTTTTTGTATTGAATTACTTAAAAATTGGGGTGGCCGGTTAATGGAACTTGAAACTCACATAAAATTTACATTTCGGCCGGGGGGGCCGAAAGAGAGTACGAATGGACTCAGAATACTGTGGTCTTATTCTGTTACTTATCACGATGTTATTAGAGTATATTTGCATCGTGTTGACTAATGTCGACCAAAGGAATCTAAATTTCCCTTTTCGGCCCCCATTTTACTGTTATTCATACGAAATTTTGTCATCGGTTTATGTGCGGCCGAAAATGGCATCATGCTTAGAATTGTGGTTTCGTTTTCGGCCAGATTTAATTTGTTCGTATAAATGAGGTGGCCGGACGTTAAAACTAGTTTTCCTTTTCGGCCAAATCGCATTAGATAAGATATATTTTGTAAAAATTGGACACTTTTGTAATGGAGAAGAATAAATTAACTTAGAAAAAAAGTTATATTGAGAACCTGGCTAAGAAGTGAGATGGGTCTTTAATTTTTGAAGAAGGTCTTATCGTATCGTCCTTAAATAATAGAACAACTAAGCTCCCGAAGCATGCCTTTGAAGTTTTCCAGCAATGAGGGACGGAATTTAAGGGAATCTGTACCTCCTGTACAACGAGCAAGGTAAGCAGAGCTTGTATCATGGACAGATACTGGTAACTGGCAGTAAGTCGGTATAGTGGCGTTTCAGGGTGGCTCTAGAATCACGATCGTCACGTTGGGTTAAGGACAAGGAGCATTGGCAGCATATAAACGGTCATAGAAGTCTTTTGTCTCAGCATTGATCTCGGTTCTGCCATCGTGCGTTTTAAGATTCGTCAGGTTCCTAACCAAGCTGCTGAGTGAATACTTTGGACCCTCGGTTTCGCTCTATTGCCTTTTTTAAAGCGTGTGTTGGAGCTCCGAAGGCGTCGCGCGTCGTACCATCTTCGGATTCCGCTTTTTAAGGTCTGACCTCTGACGAAGTTGCTTGGGTGGTTTCTCGTCTTTTTGTCACTGGCCCAAGAGTCTCTTCTGAGTGCCAGTGCACTGCTTTTGGCAGCTATTAATACCTTCGTTTATCAGCGTTTTGACCAGATTGTGTAGGGTCTTGTGAGTTCGTCAGCGTCTTCGGTCTTTCAAGGCATAAACCTATCTTGAAACAGCTTTTGGAAATTCTCGGTGCCCACCATTATTTGGATTCGATAATGTCAAAGTTTGGACATCTTTTGTTCAAGCAGATTGATGTTTAGAGCATCGAATCAGTCGGTGACCAGATCTGGTACTGAACCTGTTGATAACTAAGACATCTCTGAATTCATGCCGAATAAAATTGAGACATCAAGTCTGCTTCGACCATAGGCTCCGATAAAATTTATGAAAGCCTCGGCATCCCACGTATTCAGGGTCATGACATGAGTCATGACTCCAAAGGAAGCAAATTCTGACAATTCCTGTCAATACCTGCATATTGTGCCCTGAGACTGTTACGAACGCTTTGTGAGACATACGCAGCGGCCCATGGACTCAGGTATAATTTAAAAAAGAGTGAATTTCTTCTATTCAAAGCAGGTACGAAGAGCTACTCTGTACCTCCGTTTTCGCTTTCCGGTACTCCTCTCAGTTGGGTAAAAAATTTAAATACCTGGGTCACTGAGGATGTATCAGATAATGTGGATGTTGAAAGGAAGCGTAGGGAGTTGTCGGTGAGGTGTAATATGGTGGCTGGCAGATTCGTACGTTGCACAACGCCAGTTAAAAAACTTTCTTTAAGGCGTCTTGTACTTTTTTCTACACGTGCAGCCTGTGGACCAGATATACACAAAAAGCCTACAATGCCTTACGCGTTCAATACAATTCGGCTTCAGGAGTTGGGGCTGCTGCGGTACTGTAGCGCATCAGGGATGTTCGCAGACGCGCACGTTGATGGGTTCCACGCAATCATGCGCAAGTGGGTCTCATCCCTAGTAGGCAGCATGCGCTGCAGCTCCAATAGCCTGCTGGTCGTCGTGGCGCACGACCTCCGCTCCAGTATCATGGGCCACTAGATGATGATGCTGAAACCGGTATCATCGCTGGTGGCTCAATGATCTGTCTAGGCCGTCGGCGACAGTGCTAGGCTTTATTTTATTTGATTTGATTGTGTGTTGTCGCAAGTAGCGACCCGCAACCATCATGTGCGATGTTCCGTGCGTGATAATGTCGTTAAGGCTGGCAGGGTGAGATATCCGACCGGCGGCCCTAGTACACAATAATCCGTGATTACCATGCTATTCAACAGCATTACCGTATTGACATTGATGAGACGCGCAACATTTTACATCTAACCAAACACATATTGCGATAAGAAGTGTTGCAGGATCTTATAATGTGCCAGTATTATATGAAGGAAGCTCTTGCTATCAATATCCTGACTCCTATTTGGACCGGCCAGGAGACGGGCACGATCTGCAGAAATGGATCACGTTTGTAACAGATGATTCCGTGCGATCTGCAGAGCTGGAGCACGTTTGTAAAATCAAATCAAGTTAATAATGTTAAATAAAATTCATGTTTGAGTGTTGATCATGTTGATTCTAAAATATAATATCTCTGTGACATTTTTTCTGATGAAAAAACACGAAAACTATGCCAGTATTTTAGAATTATGTTCCATAAAAACCCTTAAAATTAGCGGCCGAAATTGGGTTCAGGTCCGGTCGAATACTGAATTTTGTGGCCGAAAACTGAAGTTTTACTCATTTTCGACTATTTCTTTTTTTATAAAATAACTATGAAGCTTAACTATAAAAATCCTCTAATATTTAAAACTCAAATATCTAGACTACCGACTAATATCACTTTGAACTATGCCGACAGAGTGCCAATATTTTTTCTGAGGCCTCAAAGTTGGAACTTCGCTAAATGGTCGATAACTAGTGCAACGACCCTACTAGTAGTTCTACGAACAGTAGACCTCGCGAGCACTAACTTTTTTTCAACAATGAATTTACCTAGGTACCTACCTACCTACCTGGGTACCATGTCTTTCGGCGGTAACTCGCTTGCAAATCGCCATGCCAGTGTGAAATAGCACGGAGCAATAGTGTTATGTTATCGTATCACTTATCATATCAGAATAAGCACCAGTTTATAGATACTACGGTACCTAGGCCTACCTATAATAGTGGTGCTAAACTTGTCATAAGTAGGTATTAAATGTAATTATCGGTGACTCTTCCTTTTTGACGCGTATAGCGTGGAAGCTATAAGTGTGGTAAATACTTACTGCGCAAATATCCCTGAATCAATGGCAGCATCGTCCGAAATATATTAGATACTAGCTGCGCCCCGCGGCTTCGCCCCCGTGGAAATTTATGTTTCCAACTTTCTTAATTTTTTCTTTCATAAGAACCTTCTCCTGACAATTAGCAAACACAACAAAGAAAGAATTAGCGAAATCGGTCCAGGCGTTGTTGAGTTATGCGCTTACCAACACATTTTGCGATTCATTTTTATATTATAGATTATATTGGTGTCCTAGGGCGTCCATCGAATTTTAACATGTCGGACCCACAGATTTTCCATGTTAAAACTTTGACAATACCTATGAATTGTTAAGCATTATCATAAAAGAATCACTCCACATAAACATACCTACCTACCACTTTACCAGACAATTTGTATTTGAATTTTCTTGTCTTCATGTGAAACCAGCTTTGATACCTAATCACATCACATCACACTAATATTATAAATGCGAAAGTTTGGATGGATGGATGTATACCTAGATGGATGTTTGTTACCTCTTCACGCCAAAACTACTGAACGGATCGGGCTGACATTTTGTATACAGATAATTCTAATCCTGGAATCAAACATAGGCTACTTTTTATCCCATAAATCAGTTCCCATGGGAAAGAAATCACCTTTAAGGCGAAGTGAGATCGTGGTTGCGCAGCTATGCAACGAGCGAGCGCCCCGCAATTGTGGTACCTAGGTTAGTGTCGTCTTTACTTGTTACCTGTGACGCCGCCAGCCCAACAATGTCAGGTGCGGGATTAGGACTGACAAGAGTTCTGTAAAAATATACATAGTAGATAGTAAAATTATGTAGATAGATAGATAGTTTTTTTTTTGTATGTTGTATGTTTTTGTATGTAAGTAGATACCTAGCTATTTCACAAATAGGTACTTACCTACCTTTCTACCTACTGAATAACTAATGAGGGAAAAATGTTCAAACGATTAGGTAGGTAGATACATATTTTATTTAGAACGATCTAAATAAAATATGTAAGTATCTACCTATGTAATCTATGTAGATAGGTACTTATTAGTTGTAAGATGATCAATAAAAAACTTACTTACCTGTTCAAGTTCATCAATTTGAGTTTCTTGAGCTTCAATCGCGAATATTTTCTTGTTTTATTACACTTTTTATTGCCCATTTTTCTGTCTCGTACAATATTAGTTGCGTAGGCGGCAGCGGGGGGGCAAGGGGTCGCAAAAGTTGTACACGGGTGCTCTCGACGAGGCGCTGCGGCCGACTGATGGAAGGCGAGAGCCGCATTATGGCCGGCCCGCGCGCAATTTCAATAGTAGTTATTTTTAAATGTGTTTTTGCTACAAAATTATGTTCTTTCGCAAAAATGTAAAACCATAATCCTCTAAAGTATATATTAGGGAACACGTAGACGAAGTTTCATTGAAAAATGTTAAATAACCAGCAAATGAAACTGGTTCTTCCGTAGAAGTACCACTGTACAAATTAAGATTTAGAGGTAACTTTGCGATTTTTTTCTATCGAGTCAAGTTTAGTCAATCGTGTTTCGACTCCCATAAGTCCCTAACGCGAATCCTAAACTTTTTATTGTCATCAAAAACAAATTAAAAAATTGATGTTTTTTGGCCTTAAAATTGATTTTCCGTGGAGTCAAAACGTGGGTTTTGGGACTCACTTCACCTTAAGCATTTCCATAGAAACAACGCGTGCGAAGCCGCGGGGTGCAGCTAGTTAATAATAAAAGGCAGAAGCCTTTAGTCACAAAGAAAATTATACTAGTATTTACAATTGAAACAATTGAGCTAACTGCAGACTGTTGCAAACAATCTAATAATCCTAATTAAATGTTTTCAAAAAACTAAAACTGACGACGAATCCCTTAGTTTTAAACTGTTTTATAAGTTTTTCGGGCCAAATATTATCCCTCGGGATTATTTTTTTTATGGGACCGCCTTGGAATCCTCCTCTAGACAACTGCAAAAGAATCATCCAAATCGGTCTATAAATGTCGAAAAAATCGACGGACATAGAACTTCTTTTTATTTCCTTTATTACTGTATGTCCGATAGGACAAACTGTTGAACAATAAAATTTAAAAGTAGGTAGATCTTAAGACCATCTATGTACAAAATTTTGAACTAGGTATTAATGTTTCTTATTCTAATCCCTACCACTTATTTCAAAGTCTGTTTAAAAACGGGGAAAGTCACGCGTCTACGTTATGAGCACTTGACTTATGATGCTGAATGATAAATTAGTTTCTACAGATTCCTAATGCCGCAAACCTGTTTATGATCTGCACAACCAGTTACCTATTTCATAGTTATCGAGCTATTAAGCAAGTACAAATATTATTCTGTCGGCTGCTTGCGTCCTGTCATGTTGTTGTTTTTATTTTTAATCTTCAGCTGTGCTCATGGAAACCTTGATAAACCAGAAGGTAAGACTTAATTGTGACGTTATAAAATTTATCTGAATAAGTATTTACTGTCTGCAGTTAGCTCTATTGTAGGTAAATACTAGTTCTACTTAAATTTACTATGAAAACTTTCGTAGTTTTACGTATTAATATAAATGTAAGTAGAATGTAATGTAGGATTGATTCGTAACGAATACATCCGACAGAGAACCAAAGTTAGGTATCGACTATTCTTTTGGCTTCTTTTCGCTAATTCTGGGGCCTTCAATCGATGGGGTAAACGTGTTCTTGAGTGGAGACCGCGACTAGGTAAACGTAGTGTAGGACACCCTCCAGCCAGGTGGGATGACGACCTGCGAAAGACTGCAGGCAGATGCTGGATGCGGCAAGCTCAGGACAGGGCGCTATGGCGCTCATTAGGGGAGGCCTATGTCCAGCTGTGGACTTATATAGATTGATGATGATGAATGTAATCGGGTTAACTACGAACCTAGTTTGTGGAGGAACACCAACGTTTTATCCCTTAACGAGGGACTTCATCAGGGTGAGTGCGGTTCGCCTCGCCCGTTCCGTGCGCGCACTTTTTTAACCCCCGACGCAAAAACAGAGAGGTGTTATAAGTTTAACGTGTCTGTCTGTGTATAAGCGTATCTACGCTGTCTGTGGTGTCGTAGCTCCCAAACGGGATGAACCGATTTTCGTTTAGTTTTTTTGTGTCATAAATAATTTATCCCGAGTATTCTTAGCCATGTTTCATGAAAATATATCGGGGGGGCTTAAATTTTTTTTTTTTTTCTTGTGTTAAGATTTTGTGTTAAGATTTTGTGTTAAGTTTCTACTCGTTCCTAACTTTTAATAAGCCTTGTGAATTTATCTTATAAGATTATGTGTTCTAATTGGATTTCATTGAAAAAGTGTATCTCTATTGCGAGTTAAAATATAATTTAAGAACTGTGTTTTGCATCGGTGGTTAAAAACATCTTCTAAGATACCAAGAAAGAATCACACAGAAATCACAAAGTAAAACATGGAACATTATTCCAGCCAGATTTACGTAAAGCATGAATCGTCAACAGGTAACGTAGTAAGGGTACATTCCTGTGGTACATTCCCTTAGTTACCTATGTAGGTATGCATGCATGTTTCCAGGCACCCCCTGCACATGGGAGCGCGCAGAAGGCAAGTGCCTGCAGGCACGACACTGCCTCTCCTTCGCGGTGGAGAAGGCCAAAAAGAATCAAACGTTGTTCTCTGGGAAACAACCTCCGGTAAGCCAAGTGTAGGGTGAGTCTGTTCCTCGGGAAACAGCCTCCGGTAAGCCAAGTGTAGGGTGAGTCTGTTCCCTCGGAAACAGCCTCCGGTGAGCCAAGTTTGGGGTGAGTCTGTTCCCTGGGAAACAGCCTCCGGTGACCCAAGTGTAGGGTGAGTCTGTTCCCTGGGAAACAGCTTCCGGTGACCCAAGTGTAGGGTGAGTCTGTTCTCTCGGAAACAGCCTCCGGTAGGCCATGTGTAGGGTGAGTCTGTTCCCTGGGAAACAGCCTCCGATGACCCAAGTCTAGGGTGAGTCTGTTCCCTGGGAAACAGCCTCCGGTGACCCAAGTGTAGGGTGAGTCTGTTCTCTCGGATACAGCCTCCGGTAGGCCAAGTGTAGGGTGAGTCTGTTCCCTGGGAAACAGCCTCCGGTGAGCCAAGTGTAGGGTGAATCTGTTCCCCGGGAAACAGCCTCCGGTAAGCCAAGTGTAGGGTGAGTCTGTTCCCTGGGAAACAGCCTCCGGTAGGCCAAGTGTAGGGTGAGTCTGTTCCCCGGGAAACAGCCTCCGGTAAGCCAAGTGTAGGGTGAGTCTGTTCCCTCGGAAACAGCCTCCGGTGACCAAAGTGTAGGGTGAGTATGTTCCTTCGGAAACAGCCTCCGGAAAGCCAAGTGTAGGGTGAGTCTGTTCCCTCGGAAACTGCCTCCGGTGAGCCAAGTGTAGGGTGAATCTGTTCCCCGGGAAACAGCCTCCGGTAAGCCAAGTGTAGGGTGGGTCTGTTCCCTCGGAAACAGCCTCCGGTGAGCCAAGTGTAGGGTGAATCTGTTCCCTGGGGAACAGTCTCCGGTGACCCAAGTTTAGGGTGAATCTGTTCCCTGGGAAGCAGCCTCTGTAAAGTTATATTTTTTGCATCAAATACAGGTAAATTAGGTAAGTACATACTAGGTTATGTATGTTTATTTATGACACAATGTATTTCTACCGTTGTGGCGTGTAAAATCTGGATTAAATATTATTGAATTATTATAGATTAATTTATTTATAGATAGAAAACTGAATAATTACTTATTCTTATAAAATCGAAAATTTAAATAAAAAACTAGAGATTTGTCATTTTACTTAAATCTAAAAAAAATATTTGTCATGCATGACACTCTGGTGATCCAAGTGTAGACAATGCCTCTCCTTCCCGATGGAGAAGACCAGTGGGTTCTCTGACGTTGGTCCCTGGGAAACAGTGCGGAAAATAAACGAACTTTTATTTTAAACGCGATAGCTCTAAATGCTGTTTGGCTTTTTATGAATGCGGGTAGGGGAGGTAGGTAGGTCTTTAAATGATTTTGCGTACATAGAAGTAGGTACATACAGGTACATACCCTTAATCAAATAGGTAGGTAAGCATGTAATTTTTTATATTTATTCACAGATTTGCTCTTTTCAAGGCACGGAGCCAGTAATTTGCTGTGTGTCTTGTGATAACCTTGGGTGAGTTACAACCATTTATTTACTGGCTAATCTGCATTTATGATGTAACTAGGTACCTACCTCATGGTAGAGGTACGTACTATCTAGGTACCTACTTTTATACAGGCTAGAGATGAAACGGATAGCAGTTTCGCCGGATACCGGATATTCGGCCAACCTTGAAGCTGGATATTCGGCCGCCGAATACACGGCGGAACGTTGCCGCATTGCATAGCAAGAAGCAGCTTGCATAGGCGGCGCGCGAACGATCAGGTCGACTCGGTTCACCCGATCGGCGATCGTTCGCGCGCAACTTAGTAGTAGTAAACAATACTAGCCAGGTTCCACGTGAAGAATGACTAACACGATAACATGTGAGCTTGATTTTTATCTTAACTAACTAAAAGAAAGGAAATTCCAAAAATTACGTTGGGCAATTTGTGATACCTATCATAAGCAATTTTTTAATTCCTCTATAATTTTTTTAGTTTGTATAGTGTAGGCAGAGATGCAAAGTTGCTCGTTTTTGCCACCATGGTGGCCAAAATCAGCAACTTCGCAACTCTGCTTAAAGTATACAAAATAAAAAAATTACAGATGCATTAAAAAAAGCTTATGATAGGATTCACAAATTGCCCAACGCAATTTTTGGAATTTCCTTTCTTCGACGTAATAATAAGATGAAATATGTGGCGGCGCTAGTGTTCGGGGAGGAGGAGCCTTAAGGCGCTACCCCGACCCAAATGAGCGCCACCACCTATTTTATCTTATTATTCTGAAAGAAGGAATTTTCAAAAATCGATTGGCCAGTTTGTTATAACTATCATAAGCTTTCCTTAATGCCTCTGTTAAAATTTTATTATATATGTAGTGGCACTGATTTGCCACAATCAGTAATTAATTAGTGATTGTATTTCATATGTGATACTAACTAAATAAAGCAATTCGTTACCTTAAAATACTTATATGTTTTTTAAATATCAGTATTCGCTGATCGCCTCTAGTTATCCGATATTCGGGCCGCCGGATAATCCGGATACCAGATATCCGTTCCATCTCTATTACGGGTCCCAAGAAACATGTTAGTTACTAAGCCGAAAGAGTGATTCTGGGCTTCCAAGGGATCAACTTTTGTGCCTACTACGATTTTGTTAATTTCGAATATTTTTTAAAATTAAAAAACACGAATATGAAGAAAGAGGCTTTCTTTCTTCATATTTGTGTTTTTTTACGCGTATTCGTCCATAATTATTAATAATATTGAAAGTTATTCATATACAATAATATTTTTTTATTTTTTTTTATTTCTTGTTCCTCTAACTTAATCAGAGACTTTACAATATTGTAAATGAATAAATTTCAATGGATCTTTAATTTTTCTGTAATTATTTAAAAACATAACTCTGTTTTTAATAAAAACACAAGGAAAATAATTTTTTTATTATATTATAATGTTATAAAACACGGATATGAAGAAAATAAAATCGTAATTTTTACAAAAAATATTACAAGTTGATCCTTCCGGGTCCAGAATCACCCTCTTTCAGCTGTATAGCTCCAAACCCGACACCAGAAAGAAAATTATGGATTTTTGTGTTTTGACTTGATTAAGTGCCTACAAAAATTATTTATTCAGAATAGCGAGAGAGTGCCAAATAGGTACCTACTTATACTTTATATATTTCACTGTTACAGAACCGATATAAAAGATTTACATCAAAATAAACACTTTATCAGAGGACGGAAATATGAAGAACGTAAGTTTTTATGACTGCTTCTGCCCGCGGCTTCGCACGCGCTTTTCAAGTACCTAAGCTATGTTCGTCCCGGAGATATTAGTTACCTCCCTATCATTATATTTGCACATGAAAACACAGATTATAAGAGCTGTAATGTACTATTAAGCTGTAGTGTTATTTTCACCTTAAGATGCCCTTTTTTAAATACTTGAAATGTACAAACTAAAAATTGGATACCCCACTTGATTTTGTAGGTCTCTTATAGTCTCTTTTAAAATTTTTACATCTCAATTTGTATGGAAAATGTTCATATTATTCATTTTTCATTTTTTTTCTTAAAATCTGTACAGGCGCACGAAATGTAGGTATTATTATTTTAAATTTATAGTTGATGGCTGCGGTACCTAGTTGCTGAGTTAGGAGGGAAAAAAGGACAGACAAAGCGAGACCATAAGGGTTTCGAAACCGATTTTCGAAACCCTAAAAATGTAACAATATTAAAGAACATATCAAAATCTACAAAAACTTCGCAAGACCATTTTATTTGGATACGGATCAATACAGAAGTATAGATAACATGGTCTCATTTAGGCATTTCTATCAACTTGGATACTAGTTGGACATTATTATGTCCAACTATTGTAGTTATGTCAATATAACTGCTTTTTTACATTTTCAAGTTGATAGAAATGCCTAAATCAGACCATGTTATCTATACCTTTGTATTAATCCGTATCCAAATACATCATTTCCTATTCAAGACTACTTCAATACCTGTAGCCCCTTTTTGAATTATTCAAATCGGACATTCCATTCAAATGATATTACGAATTTAAAAAAATCTATCCAAACGAAATACTAATAGAAAAATAAACGACGTCGCGCTGTGGCCGGTGCGTAGCGAGGGAGGTGGATAAAAATGTAAATGTCCTGTATAAAGATTTACTATAATCCCAAAATGTTTATAAAATTAATGTCTACCCGTGCAAGCCGGGATAGGCCGCTAGTCTTAAATAAACTGTTGTTTATTTTTTCCTGCTTCAGAATGTCTCCTCTACGAACACTTGCTACCCTACGAATGCAGTGAAATGACTAGAACAGTCTATGACATTCTCAATCTGGACGGTTTTCGAGATAACACTCCCAGGCTGAGTCGGTTCGGGAAATTCAACGAAACTCGCAAGTGTTACGAGTATGAGGAGTATGGCGTGTCGTTTGGAGGGGCTGGGGGGGAAGATGCGAAGAGGGGAGACTTTCCTCATATGGTGGGTATTTTTCTTCGTAGGAAGTCAGTGACGCTGTCATGGCCATCTGCGGTCAACAGCATTTTGGTCCTTTCGAAAATTTATCGTAGTTATGACCGATAAGCATACGTAACTTACAAAAAAACAACTGATTCGTACGTCCTCTGCTGAACGTGCTGAACGTGCCCAAACAAGAGGTCATTATCACCACATGTATTTTTTATTTCCTAAGGTTCCGCACCCAAAGGGTGCAAACGGAACGCTCTGTTACTAAGCCTCCACTGTCCGTTCGTCTGCCCGTTCGTCTGTTAGGGGACTCTATTTCATGAACCGTAAGAGGTAGACCGTTGAAATTTTTAGCGAATCTGTAGGTATTTCTCTTGCCTGTAGCAACATTTAATAAAATAAATATCAAAAATCAAGCTTCCATACAAAAATCGTAATTTGTGGCTATTTTTGCTCTTTGTTTGTCAAAGCTGTACATCTTGAAACACAGTTGGTTAACACATAAAACTTTTCATAAATAAGTAACAATTCAACAAGAATAACAACAAATACTAAAAATATAATAGAAGTGATTTCAAGGGGTCGCCAATCTAGTTAAAATTTTATATTGTTTGAAAAAGGTGCCCGATTTTTACGGTACGAAACCCTATGTGTGCGAGTCGACTCACACTTGGTGGTTTACTTAATTTTAGTGATCGCAATAGCGGAGTTTGAAAATATACTTAAGGAAGCTGCTGTACCTATTTATTTAAGAAAACGAACTACTACTTAAAACTTTTAAATCCATCACGGTTACTAACACTAAAGTCATTTACAACGGGATTATTGGAAAGGTCAAAACTCAAATCATGGTAAATATCCCGTTGTAAATGACTCTAGAACTACTACCTACTTATTTTAGAATTTTTACTACCTGTATTTATTTATTTTTATTTACTTACTGTAGATTTTTTTTTATATCGGATGGGTACCTACCTATTTGTTTGATAAACATAGCTATGATTTGATTAATTGCGAAAACAAAAATTATACGTTATCTTCCGCGGTGGAAATCGAACCTGTGGTCTTTTTCTACCGGACAGTGGTAGATACCTAATTTCTATCAATTGTTTTGAAATGAACGTTGAGTTGAAAGTATACTATTCAATGAAATTGATCCTGACCGCGGCTCGCTGCGCTCCCCACACGCAACTGTGTGTTTTCCAGGCTCTCCTCGGGTTCGGCGAGGTTTTTGACTCAGTGCAGTGGCAGTATTGTGGCTCGCTGATAAGCGAACGACAATCTTGACCGCGGCTCACTGCGCTTCCCAACCGCAACTGTAAATCTAGTGTGTTTTCCAGGCTCTCCTCGGGTTCGGCGAGGTGCTAGACTCAGTGCAGTGGTTGTGTGGCGGCTCGCTGATTAGCGAACGACACATCTTGACCGCGGCTCACTGCGCTTCCCACCCGCAACTGTAAGTGCCCTTGTCAAATTCCAGCCGTGTTCAAGCAATGAAGAATCACCCCCTTTCGGCCCTTTCCGTGGTACCCTGTATTATAATCAATTGCTGTTCGTTAGTCTCGATAAAACTTAAAAAACGGCTTTACCGATTCGAATTTTTGTTTTGTTTAAGTTGCTCAAATACATACAGGGTTGGTTCAAAAGAAAAAATAGGGATTTTTTTTGGTGATACGAAGTTCCCGGGGTCCTTACATTAAAGAAAGATCGCGTACGGTTCCGATTTTTTAATATTCCAATGTAATACGTTATTTTCCCTCCAGGGGTCCAGTTACCTACGTAGCCCTCGGCATGCTGAAGCGATCCGATCCCCCGCACTACTGGAAGCGATACAAGGTCCGCACCTTCTACAACCACGAGGGATATACCCCGCCGCACAAGTACCATGATATCGCTATTATAGAGACTCTGTTACCGTGAGTGAACAAAATTTGCCCTCATTGAGAGTATAGAGGTCGTCCAATTATTAGTATTGATGTGGGAAACGGCGGCGTTACAGGGCGTAGTCTAACGTGTTACACACAGCGAGCGTTCGTGCAATCGGTACCTACGGGTAAAAATGGCGCTCGCAAGAATGGTACATTATGCCCCGTAACACCTCTCAGTACCCTGAGATGTCGATGATAATTGACATCTATCATAAACGTATCAACTCATTTTATGTTATAAAACGGACCTCAATCGTAGACGTATCAACGAAGGTTTCGTTATTAAATGGAAATCAATCATAGACGTACCAACGAATGTTATGTTATAAAACGGACCTCAATCGTAGACGTATCAACGAATGTTTGGTTATTAAATGGAAATCAATCATAGACGTATCACCGCATGTTATGTTATCTATTAAATGGAAATCAATCATAGACGTATCAACGAATGTTATGTTATAAAACGGACCTCAATCGTAGACGTATCAACGAATGTTTTGTTATTAAATGGAAATCAATCATATGTAGACGTATCACCGCATGTTATGTTATAAAATGGACATCCATCATAGACGTATCAACGAATGTTATGTTATCGTAGGGTGAACCTAACAAGCGGTGTGTACCCAGCCTGCCTGACTCACAAGTTCTCCTTCCGAGGCGACGAGGTGGCGTACGCGACGGGCTGGGGGTCTCTCGGACCCGGGAAGGAGGAAGCTGATGTTATGCAAAAGGTATTCTATGTTATCGTAGGGTGAACCTAACAAGCAGCGTGTACCCAGCCTGCCTGACTTATAAGTTCTCCTTCCAAGGCGACGAGGTGGCGTACGCGACGGGCTGGAGGTCTCTCGGACCCGGGAAGGCGGATGCTGATGTTATGCAGAAGGTATTCTATGTTATCGTAGGGTGAACCTAGCAAGCGGCGTGTACCCAGCCTGCCCGACTCACAAGTTCTCCTTCCGAGGCGACGAGGTAGCGTACGCGACGGGCTGGAGGTCTCTCGGACCCGGGAAGGCGGATGCTGGTGTTATGCAGAAGGTATTCTATGTTATCGTAGGGTGAACCTAGCAAGCGGCGTGTACCCAGCCTGCCTGACTCACAAGTTCTGCTTCCATCCAATCTCCCGATTTGTACTTAGATCGAGGGTGATACCCTTTTTTACTTAGATCGATGGTGTGTAAGGCTTTTTCTGTCTGTCAGGTGACTGTCAGCAAATTCACAGAAGCTGAATGCAGTAGTCAGTACCCGCCGCACCGCCTCCTGAGGCACGGGTACAACCACACCACGCAGATGTGTTACGGAGGCCGCGAGGAGGTGCGGGACACTTGCAAGGTACCTAATTATCTAATTTTGTATGAGTTACCTTAGATACCAAGGTACCAAAATTTATAGGTGTAGTAGTTAGCTGTGTGGTGACGGCTTAGAATTTGCACCACCCCAACTCTTCCCGCGGGTGTCGTAAGAGGCGACTAAGGGATATCCACCGGGGGCGGGCAGCAGCGCCCCCTGCAAAACATTCTACCACCGAACTGCGATTCCCAACCCGCATGCCCAGCGTGGGGATTATGGGCATTACCCCCCATGAGATAAAAGTCAATAAGGCGTTTATCAGGGGTAGGCCTATGTCCAGCAGTGGACCAACACAGGCTGTTGAGGTTGAGGTTGAAGTATAACCAGGGCCGTCTTAAACTAGGCTGGGGCCCTTGGGCACACAAGAATTCGCGGCCCCTTTGGAAATTAAAAAAGCGAATTATATACATTTACTAAGTACCTATGACCATTTATTATAGGTAATCAAAATATAGTATGATATAATGTCATTAACCTCTCAAGTGGCACGCCCCGCGCCCCGCTACCGCCGTTGTGTGGCAGGTACTTCCGCAAAAATCCGCGGAAATGCATCACAATGCATTATTTCGCTGATTTCTTGATTATTATCTACTAACACCTCGTAACTAACACGTCTCTAAATATTTGGATTCTCCATAAAATTTCCTACAAAACAGCGTGGAAACATTCTGATGTTGTTTAACGTAATTAATGAGGTTGATTAAAACTAAATTATAATTGCGGAAAAATTTTAAAATTTTAATATTAAAAAAAAAATCTTAATTTTTTTTTACCGTTTTTATGTCCAGTTTGAGTTTTATTTTAGAGATTTACCATCATATTATTACACTAAAGACAAAAAAGAACACATTTCCAAGCCATTTAATTTAAATTAATTTTAATTCAGATAAAACGATAAAAAGATGGCGCAGGTGTCAGATTTCAATTTTAAATATACGATTTTTTTTTAATTTCTTCTACACTTGGTTAGTTTATGGTTTTAACGTCAGCTTGACACTGTCAGTCAACTTTTAAGACATGGCTGAAAGTTGACTCTAAGTACATAAATTCGACGAAACAAAAAACAACAAAAAAAAATCGGAAAATCGGCCATAATATGGTCGCAGCTTGACTTTAGAATCCCGAGTGATTGCGTAAGTGATCGCTAGATGGTGTACTTAGTAAATTAGGTAGGATGCGTTCGGAAATATTATTAATTAGTACAGTAGGAATAGGCGCAGTCATCGATATAATGGCGTAGTAGGTAAATACCTTCTGTTAAGATTACTGATCTGTGAAAAAAGTGTAATGTGCCCGACAAAAATGTTTTGAGAATAAATGTGTAAGAGAAATTGTCGATCCTTCGGGGGCCCCTGAGAATGGGGGCCCTGGGCACGGGCCCCGTGTGCCCTTATGGTAAAGACGGTATTGAGTATAACCAATGTCATATTATTATGTCATCATCACAAAACAGAGCAAATGTTGACAAATGTAACTTTTATGAAACGTTGAATATAAATAGTATGTACCAAAATAAATATATATAGGTATAGTTACGTTAAACGTAGTATAGTATTTCAGAACAAAGGTTCAGATACATTTTATTGATATGAGTTTAGTACCGACATTCATCATTAAAGTTGCGTTAACGTTAGAATGCGGTTCACAAAATAAAATCAGGGGGTCCTACTTGAAAAAGGAAAATCGAAAATCGGTTAGGTACATGGAATGTAACCTAAAGCTTTGGTCTGGTGATCATGACGCACAACGCTGCGGTATGCGGTATGCGCTGCCGGACACTCAATCATATGAAAAACGTCGAGAATGTTCTCTTTTTCCGTCGCAGTATGCGTCAGCGGCGAGGGGCAAACGCGGTGAAGTGGGGAGGTGTACTCCCGCACAGCGCGGCGTCATTCTCGTTTCAACGCTGCGGTGTGCGGGTGTGCGTCACGGGTTGACAATATACCTGGGTAGCTGCGGCAAACTGTTGATTTTGCCCACCTCTCCGCAGGGACGGTAAATGCTGCGTCGTGACGCTGCGTTGGGGCGCATACCGCAGCGTTGTGCGTCATGATCACCAGACCAAAGCTTTAGGCCGCTTGCTTAAGAAATCGTTTCCACGAAGCTTATTCGACGGACACAAACGAATTAGACTTTTCAATTCCGTTCTCCTACGGGCCCTGAGCGTTGCTAGCAGTCGAATATTTTAGATACCTACCTACATTTTAGCACATTCAATGCCCAGCCTCTGATGATGAAGAAAGCCATTCCATTTCTGTTTCAGGGCGACAGCGGCGGGCCACTTCAGAAGCGGGATAGAGACGCGAGCTACTGCCAATACGCTATAATAGGGGTTACTTCGTCTGGCCCTGCATGTGGTATAGCGGGGCAGGCGGGGTTGTACACGCGAGTTTCATACTACTTACCCTGGATTGAGGGTATTGTTTGGCCTAAAACATAGTTTCAACTTTCACCATCACACTAATAGGTATTATAAATGCCAAAGATAGGATGTGTATGGATGTTTGTCAGGTACCTCTTGAAGATCAGGTAGGTATTGAAGAAATAGTGCTAAAATTCGCATACAGGTAGGTAATTATAATCCTGGAATCAAACATAGTTTTTATAGATAGTAATAACTCTACCTACCTATATATTTAATTATAGCACGTACAGACGTCCTAGATTAAGATATATTGCCATACCCTACCTGACAGGGTACATTAATACTTACTAGGTATATGTAATATTTTTGTTTCGCAATAAAAGTACTGAATACTGAATACATAATGTTTATGTTGCAATCAAGTTTCAATCTAGCTTTAAGTAACCTCATAATTATGAAAGTGATTGTGATGTGTTTTGTACGTTAAATAAATAAATAAATAAACGGATCGGGTCGAGCCTTTGCATACAGGTAGTTCTCGAATAAGACATAGGCAACTTATTTTTTCCCAAAAATCAGTTCCAAAGGGATATAAAAATAACCATTAAACGTTTCCAATCAATCAACGCCCGCAGACCCGCTTGCCGAAACTAGTTTTTACATAGATTCGATTGTTGAAGGCCGTTGACCGGAGGTAAAAGGAAAAATAATCTAAGTCGAGTCGACCTTAATTTTAAAGATTATCCTAAATCTACCGATAGATATTTTTTAACGTCCATTAATGGATGGAAACATTATGTCGAAACGACACTACCCCAAAATATCACAGGGAATCGAACCCGCGACCTGATAGCCTGTTCACTGCCAAGCTTCGATGCAACCCGGAGTTCGGCCATAAGGAAACACCCCGCGTTACTGCTCCCCCTAGAACTAACTTTAACAGCCTATAAGGCCGATTTACAGTAGCGAGTTAAGAAATTAGTTATGAATGGTCTGTTGCGTTAATTTTATTTTAAATAGGTACCTATCTATAACTTTAAATATATTTTGTTTCAGACCCACTGAAATTATTTTGCACAATTTTTTATTTTGTTCTATTATTAATGTTAAATTACCCTCCAATCATCTAATCTATCAGTAATATTAGTGACCACAGAACAAATATATCCGCGAGTTAAGAAATTAGTTATGAATGGTCTGTTGCGTTAATTTTATTTTAAATAGGTACCTATCTATAACTTTAAATATATTTTGTTTCAGACCCACTGAAATTATTTTGCACAATTTTTTATTTTGTTCTATTATTAATGTTAAATTACCCTCCAATCATCTAATCTATCAGTAATATTAGTGACCACAGAACAAATATATCCTAACGGATTAGTGACCATGTCAAAAACCTTTTACTTTAGATACCTGTAGATTGTTTGCAACAGTCTGCAGTTAGATCAATTGTTTCAATTGTAAATAGGTTCTAATTTATTTCTATTGTTTACTTTATAAACACATTGAATAACCATTTTGTGTATAGGTACGACACAATGACACATGTTGGCTCACATCAGCCCATGCAAAGTTTACGAGGCGAAGTCAAATCTATTGTGTGCGTGCTTATGACGTTCATTATCTACTTAAAAATAAATCAGGTTTATGGCAAAAGTCATCATAAATAAAATCAATCCAAAATAAAATTTACTGAGGAAGGGGTCTCAAATCCATAGGTTTACTTTATATTATAACGGAATAATCTGCGTTTTTTTCGCTAACTGGCAGCTGTTTTCTGCAGATTTCTCATAGAATAGTAGGGGTGATAGTGGCGCCACTACATATTTAATTTTATAATTACGATATACAAAGGAATTATCAAAAAATCGGACCGCGCGTAGACGATATCCATCATAAGCTTTTTTTAAATGTATCTTTAATAGTTTTGTACTGTATTACTTAGGCAGATACTAGTTTCAAGAGTTTAGTTCCTATTGGTGGCCACCAAGCTCTCCAAACAAGGTTTTTGATTGAATAACACAAAACAAAACTATTACAGATACATTAAATAAAAGCTTGTGATAGGTATCGTCTACCAGCGGTCCGATTTTTTGATAATTCCTTTGTATAACTTAATGATTAAATCAAATATGTAGTCGCGCCACTATCACCCCTACTATTCGCCTTAAAAATAAATCAGGTTTATGGCAAAAGTCATCAAATCCAAAATAAAATTTACTGAGGAAGGGGTCTCAAATCCATAGGTACTTTATATTATAACGGAATAATCTGCGTTTTTTTCGCTAACTCGCAGCTGTTTTCTGCAGATTTCTCTTAAGAATTAGGTAAATTCACTTACAGAGACACTTATGACAATAAGAATTAAAAATTTGTTGGGCTAATCGTACAGAAGTATAAAAGCTTCGAAAATTATTAACTGCCGGTAGTTAGAAATAACGTTAACTTTTAACAACTCGAATTCCAGAACAATAGACTGGTTAGCAAGCAACATGGATTAAACGTTACTAGAAGGTGCTAGAAGTGACAAATTTTGTTTCAGTAGTTTTTTCATAAGTTGTTTAGTTTTTGTTTACACCTATCGAGTATCGGTATTTATACCTATCGAGTTTTTGTTTACACGAAAACTAAACAACTTATGAAAAAACTGCTTCAAGGAAACAAATACTAATTAAATTTATTTTATTTTCTTTGTACCTACACCGTAATTTTTTGTACATGCGTTTACGCCGCCGCGCCGTTCGAAAAACGTATGCTCTGTCCCGCTCCTGTGAACACGAAATTCTATGCCTATCCCTTTCCCACAATAATGGCGCGAAATGCGCCCTCTTATTGGCAATATCAATAATAATTCATTTCTGACTTTTGTGTTCTTAAAACTTTAGGAGTGAAAATAAAGTCTTTTAAATATTTCACTCTATTTTAATAACGTCTAACGTTTAAATAATTGACTTAAATAAAACATAAAGTAAAACTTAAGTACTTACTTATAATATTTTCAAACATAACAATTCTGTACTCTTATTTTTTACCTATATTTTTAATATAAAATTGCACAGCAGAAATTCATTTAGAAATTGATTATATTAAAAATTACAACAATTTTCGGTCGATTAACAGTAAGTACAGTATTTCATTTAATATTCCATACGGTACCTATTATAAGCCTATATTGTTAATAAAAGAGACCACTTGGACAATTTAATTGATTTCGCGAATTATTAACATGATCACGTTCTAAAATATCTTCAGAACAAAAAACTTTATTTGCTACCTCAACTAAAAAGTAGGTTATAAAAGTTATATCGGATATTTATAGTATAATATTTTTTTTATGTTAAGACGACAGCTTTCAACTGTGTGACAGAATCGGGGCCACGGTAAGTACAATCAGAAATTTTCAGCAAACCATGCATCCTTATTTTTATATACAGAAAGTAGATAAATAGTAATGGGACAACGAGAAACATTTCTCCCTCGTGGTCCCATTAATAGGACAAAATTATGGGACCACGAAAAAACAGCGAATTAAAGTACGCGATAAATACCCGTTACAACCTAAACATGTTAACAAATCGCAGAAAAAGAAACCTTGATCAAAAAATTGGTTGTCTGTAAAGTCGGTTTACTGACGATAGTTGAACGTGACAACGCAGACGCATCGCTCACTCAAGTAGGAGAGAGACGGATGTCGAGCGCTCTCGCTTGCACTTCAAGCCTTACATGGAGCGCCTCAGAGCGAGGTAACGCCGCATGACGTCATGTTTTTTCGTGCGCGCAGCCGGCTCTATCGAATTATAAGACGTTGTCACGTCAAAACGCGAAATTATCGCGCCAAAACATCATCACCTTTCACCATATCCGCTTTAAGTTCATATTCTGCTAAGGTAACCCCATGGTTGGATAACATATGACTTTTCATACTACATTTCTGAACGAAAGCCATAGCACAAATCGCGCATTTAAATCGCCTATCATTATTGTGAATTCTCATATGCTCTCTCAAAGTTTTCTTCCTTGCATATGCTTTCAAGCACACTGTACATTTATATACTCTTTCACCATTATGTTTTATCATATGCTCGTCCAAACTCTGCTTTATAAAAAACCCTTGACCGCACACCGGGCAGATATGGTTTCTTTCCATAAGGTGTACCTTTTTTATATGAGAAGTTAATTTAGACTTTAGAATAAATGATTTATCACATATGTTACAGCGGTAAGATGCTGCGACGGTGTTATGCGCTGTATACATGTGTCTATTACGTTGATAATAGCTGTTAAACGACTGTTCACAATGTGGACAATTGGTTGTGTATCTAGCGTTAGTGTTATGTGTATATTTTTCATGGCACATCTTTCTAACTCTAGTAGTAAAAATCTTCTCACAAAAAGCACACTTGAACGAACCAACTTCATGTGTACGTTGATGGTTTCTTAATCTATGCTTATTTATAAATCCTAGATCACAAATTTCACATATACAGTTCCTATAGTGCCCGTTCATATGTTGCAGTAACATTTTAAAAGTCTCAAAGGTAGAATGACAAAGCGCACAGTTTAAGATATCATTAGATGTTAATTTAAACTCTAAAACGTAATCATTAACGTCTGGATAAAACTTGATATCATGTTCTTTGATTAAATGTTGTTTTAGCGTCGATATTAGATCGAAATTCGCTTGGCAGATGTTGCATTTCAGATCTGATATATCAACTTTGTATGATAAATTATTTCTGTCCATTTTCTTATGATCTGTTATGTCTGTGTCTTTATGTGTTGCTTCTATATGATTTCGGAGCTCTTGCGGGTTGGTATATGTGTCTTTGCAGTAAGCGCATACGATTCCAGAGAGGGTTTTGTTCGAAAACGGCGTGCAGTTGGAGTATTTGATGATATTTTCGATGTTGGTCTTGTGTTTAAGGTTCTCTGTGACTCGGAGAACGCTGAGGCCTTGTGGTTGGATGATATTGTCCAGTTTCGCGAACGTTCGGAGGGAGATTTTGATGGGCTTCGTCTTTTTGTGTTTCTTTTCTGAAAAGATAAGAATAAAACGTTAAGTGCAGGTAGTACTCGCGCACTAAGGGTTCCGTTTAATTGTAAGGCCTTGTTTCTTGCCAAATATCATGATTCTAGGTCAACATTACCGTCAAAAATTAAGATTTTTCTCGTTATTTGTGCTATATGACATGACCTTGCTTCTTACCAAATTTAGATAGATAGAAAATTCTTTATTGCACACTTACAGATAGAAACAATACTACAAAACAGCTTAAAAACTAAGTGACAAGTGGCGGTCTTATCGCTCAAGAGCGATCTCTACCAGACAACCGTGGATGGATAGGATCATTGGATAGTACTAGGGGATCTGGGTTTTATGATTCTACGTCATTATTTTATGATTCTACTCATTTTATGATTCTACGTCAACGGAAGGTACCGGAAAGTAATAGTTTCGGTTTCGCATACCTAATTACTATTGGGGATGCTTCCGACTGGTATTGATATGGATCAATTGAGCTACCTGTAGATTGTTTGTAACAGTCTGCAGTTAGCTCAATTGTTTCAATATGTAAATACTAGTTCAAATTATATTTATATTATTTCATTGTTATTTTCTTTGTAAATATTAATTACTTCTATGCGGTAATTGGACGCTAATACTCGAACCGGAACCAACCCACACTCATGTCAAAATTGAGTTAAGTACACAGAAAGCTTTCAAAATACACCTTATAGCTACCCTGTAAAGATCAAAGTGATCTGGCAATTTTGACTGAACAAAACATTTCTAACCCACACATCAACAGTTGTATAAAAAATTAATAAGATCCATGCTTCATGGTAACCCAATAATCTAAAAAAACTAGAAATTTTATTTCTTTTAAAAAGAACAAAGCCACATGGTCCCCTGTGAAAATATTGTTCGACTACTTTTTGTGGGTTGGTTCTTAAAAAAAACGCTGTCTTTACCTCTTACACAAAATAAATATTGCTAAAAAAGAGTGAAATGTTACAATATATAACAATATATGAGAGCTTATTTCAATAAAGGGGTATATAAGGTAGTAGATAAGAAAAAGGACTTGTGGAAGTCCAAAAAATATAAAGAAAAATATGATTGACCCACTTTGGCCAGACAGAAAACCTGTCCTTGAAGTTAAGATAATCGACCTCAAAAGCTGCTACACCTGATTCCCCAAGACTCACACGACTTTTACGTGAGGTTTGTTGAAAATGATGCCATAGCAGACGATTTGGAAGGTTTTTCAGGTTACCCTGATTTTGAAATATAGGAATACTAGGTTAAGAATGTTTGTAAGCCACAAAAAAATATCTTTTGTGGCATTTTTTTGTGTTTGTATTTATTCAAATTAAGGTACTTTTTCGATATACTATAAATGAAATTCATGAGAGATATAATAGAATTTTTGAAGTGAAAACTTCTTTAGCGGCGCTGAGCACTTTTTTTGTATGGGTAAAAACTTTCAAACTCGCGTCAGGGTCACGTGATGCTGATCGAAAAAGCGTAAGATCGAGGGGAAGGGAGAGGAACTAGTATCTCCCACTCTTTCTACCGTGCCTGAGTGTGCTGCTCTGTTTAGGCGGCACAGGGCGCTTGCGCGAATTGAAGTGAAAACTTCTTTAGCGGCGCTGAGCACTTTTTTCACTTCTGCGGCACTCCCGGAGTGCTACCTTTTTTATATTTTAACTACTATAATATGAAAATGTTCATTAAGTTCATAAGTGTGGGTTGGTTCCACACAAAATTAGTTTTATAAAAAAAAACCTGTTAAAGTTGATGTTTTTCTCCGAAATAATATCGATAAATGTAGAACTCAGTATGTTGTACAAAACTGTAAACAAACTTTGTACAAAATAGCAATCAGTTTTTTTCTTCGCACAATTTAGACTAAAATGCCTTTATCTCAAAACTATCATTGTGTGGGTTGGTTCCGGTTCGAGTATTAGTGGCCAATTATTATCTACTAGCTTTTATAAGAACCTTCTTCTGACAATAACAAACACAACAAAAAAGAATTAGCGCAATTGGTCCAACCGTTCACGCGTGATGCCGTGACCAAGGGAATTAGAGATTAATTTTCCTCCTAATATTATAAACCCGAAAGTTTGTGAAATCTGAATTTTTGGTACCTAGGATCTCCAAAACTACTGAACAGATCAAGATGAAATTTGGCGTACGTTTAGAGCAAATCCTAACTTAGATAATACTGCTGGCTACTTATTACAGGTACCGAAATTGCGCGTGCGAAGCCGCGGGCAGAATCTAGTATTATATAGATTAGATTTTTAGCCCGCTGTTTAGCATACGCACCGGATTACCTCTATGTGATAATTATTATTTAAATGAATTGTGTAATTAATATAAGAAAAATTAATATTGTATTGTAAAAAGTCTAACAGTCATCTAGTACCCATAACACAAGCTCTGGTTAGCTTGGGGCTGGATGAAGCTGTGTGGATTGTCCAGCATTATTTATTTATTACTAGCTTCTGTTCGCGGTTTCGCACGCGTTGTTTCTATGGAAACGTTTTGAGGTTATTTCTATCCCATGGGAACTGATTTATGGAATAAAAAGTCGCCTATATTTGATTCCAGGGTTAGACTTACCTGTATGCAAAATTTCAGACTGATCCGTTCAGTAGTTTTGGCGTGAAGAGGTAACAAACATCCATCCATCCAAATTTAGTGATTATTAAAAAAAATTGCTTACCACTTTTCTTATCAATATCATGTTTCTTCTTCTTCTTGCGTTTGACGCTGAGGGAGTTGAGAGCTAGCAGCTCGGCCAGTTTCTTGTTGTCTTCATCACTAGGCAGGCCTTCGAAGTCCGATAGCTCCTCTTTGAGATCTGAATCTAGAAATAATATTAATTGTAATAACTAAATACATCATCACATACATAACACAATTATTAATTATCGCGATTTGTTAATATAATAAACTAGACGATCGCCTCGCGGTTTCACCCGCGTAGTTCCCGTTCCCTTGGGAATTCCGGGATAAAATATAGCCTATGTCACTCCCTGAAAAGTAAGCTTCCTAATGGTGAAAGAATTTTTCTAATCGGTCCAGTAGTTTCGGAGCCTATTTATTAGTATAGATACTCAAACTTATATATTTATTTACCGTAGGAGCACAAGGCACAATTGGTTAAGTCAATAGGAATAACTAATAAGACAAGTTAAATCATTATAGTAACACAAAACAAAGAAATTAATATCTATAGGTATCTGCTGTAAATGGGCATTGCCAATAATCAAATTAAACAAATACCTTTAAAAATTAATTACTAGAGCTGCTGTAAAAGGGCATTGTCAAAATTAAGATTCCAGATAAAAATATAAAGAACTAGCTGCGCCCCGCGGCTTCGCCCCCGTGGAAATTAATGTTTCTAACTTTATTAATTTTTTCTTTCATAAGAACAGTTTAAAGTTATTACCTTTCAATAAATACGTTAATACCTTCTGACAATAACAAACACAACAAAAAAAGAATTAGCGAAATCGGTCCAGCCATTCACGCGTGATGCCGTGACCAAGGAAAACGGGTTTCATTTTTATATATAGATAGATGATAGATGATGAAATGATTTCATACAGTATTTATTGCATACCTTTTGTTATTTTATCGCGTACCTTTTGTTACATTTTAATTGTCTTAGTATGAAGAAGTACGTTGGGGAGGGTTGATGTGCCAGGATGATGATCATGAAGATGATGATGGCCTCCTAGGAAGAATCTTCTCTGGAATCGGCCACGGTGGCCAGGATATATTATAGTACCCAAGTGTGTCCACAAACATAGGTGCACTCTATTCCCTATACTCTCTAATTCTAATTTTAAGTGGGGGAACTGAGATCTGCATGGGCATCTCGCACGTGAGCGTACTGTGCATTATCCCTCTGCCTAAGGCCCAAACCAGCCCGGCTCCTTGAAGTACTGGAGCAGAACTTTTGGCTCCCTCACTCTCATAAACCAATAGGACGGCAGACCAAAATGACTGGGGAGAGGTCAGGTGCAGGACTAACCACTTAGTGTATGCCGTTCTAGTATGTAAATAAGTATGTTCTAGAGAACATCAACATCTATGTGTACACAGGTGTTTCACCTTATTATATTATATATTATTCTTACCTAAAAAGTAGACTCCATTGTCCAAATCATAATCAATTTCTTCCTTTATCGCAGGTTTGGACTCATCTGCAAAAATTTAATTGGAAGTGAGTTATATCTATAATAACTATTATGTTAGTTGTTTTCATCTATGTACTGTCTTATAAACAAGGTACTTAGGTACTTATTAGAAAGTATGAGAGAGTTAGGTAGTTATGTAAAATATCCGAACATTGTCAAAAACCCAGTAGCGTCAACCCTACTGGTTCTGTATAGTGAGTAAGAGAGTAGTGAGTGAGTTATAATGTCAAAAAAGTATTATTTGACTAAGGTTTTGTTATTATAGTGCGTAACCCCACCCTCAGGGTATTTCTAAGAAATCAAATAATAACGCAAAATTTTTGACTTCGTTGGGACTTGAACCCGCATCCTTCCCTCAGTTACTTTAGTCTTTGAACAGGATTGGATAAACTTCAATGTTTCCCCTGTTGGTGGAGCTAACGGTGCTAGAGTCCGTAGAAAGTCGCAAAGATTTGAACTTCTACGTCACTTGACCTCGTGGTGTAGTTAGTTAGCACATCCCCATACTGAGGGAAGGAAGCAGGTTCAAGTCCCGTCTAAGTTGGAATTTTTTGTGATATTATTTGATTTTTTAGAAATTATTTGACTGAATGCCTAGCAATATTTGTTTTGAATGATATGACTAGACAATTTATTTATGGATGCCTATGTAGTATAAGAAAACATTAAACTGAATAAGAATTAATATAGTTTACCTTTAACGGATTCCATAATTTTCTTAAAATCTTTCTGACATTGCTGAATCTGTTTCTTGAAGTCTGTTGCATCTCGGAGGCGAGTGATGCACACCTCACAGATACCGCTATCATTTTCATTATTTTTCAGCTGAAAAATATATAAATTCAGAATAATTTTATTGAAAATACGTGAATCAGAGGTCGTGGTCAGAGCGACCTGACAAAATAATAATATAGTAAAGCAATACAGAGATAAGCATAAGGCTGTGATGGTCTAGAACTGTAAAGGGAATAAAATAGAAGGCATTTTACGTGAATTTCAAAGCATTCCTTCAGCATATCGGCATAAATTTCAGTTTTTCCGAAAACAGTGTATTTTGACTTCAGTTGTTTATCCGGGGGCCTTGTCAAGCAACACTGGCATTGGGGATGCAAGGACATAACACCTTTTATGTTATCTACAACTTTTAACAGATTCTAATTGGAATTTCCTTGTATTTACAAAGAAATGCTGAAAAGAAAACTTGAAGTCTTGAAACGAAATGTTCGAGGAAACGTCAACAAAAATCTGTCAAAAAAACTTCCCGAAATCGCCACCATAAACGGATGGGGCTAGCCGTAGGCGCTAGCCAATTTTTAACTATGTTCTGCTACTTGACGCTAGATGACGCTCACCTAAACTTTTTGTGATGTTTGGTTTGCCTACTGCCGGATGTGGATGATGAAGCTTTGCTGCCATAAAAATAAAACAGAACAGACTAACAAATTGACTCAATCAAAGAAATAAAATGGCGTCGCGGCTTTTCGGCAACGTCTTTGCGTTGCGGCTTTTCTCGTTTAAATAAGCCAACGAGATACATTTTCGTGTAAATGTTGTGAACGCTATCTGTAATTATGGAAGGTTCAACGATAGACAGTATGTGTCGGTGCTGTGCGGCTGAAGGGATCTTCAAAGATATAAAAACGTCGTACCATTGGATGGGCGAGGAAGAGGTGTATGGAGACATGTTGAGAGAATGCTTCGATGTAAAGGTAAGCCGTCCAATGCCTGGTAATGATAATAAAAAACAACAGTTATTCACGGAAAACAACAAACGTGATCGAGTTGTGGAAACTGAGCTTGCTTTATCAATTATTTCAATAATTTCACGAGACGCAAATCGTCGATCGATAATTTCGGATTCCTCATCTCGCGACCTCTAGAAAATGCTTAGCAAGTCTCAACTTCTCGTCGCAAGTATAGGTGTAGTGTACATAAGTTTCATGTGTTAGGTACTGAAGGCTTGCTCCATCTCATTGTTTGGGAAAGAATTGTGTTTTTATGTCCCATAAATTATGATGTCGCTGGGAATTTGAAGCATCATGTAGCTGCAAAGTAAGGAGAGCTTGCTTGTGTTATGGGCGGCAAAAACAAGGAACAGTAATATTGAATTTGGAAATAAACTTTGTTCTAGAATCCTAAATACATAGTTCTTAGCCGATCTCGAAAAAAGGAAGTTTTAATTCAGCTGTACCTAAATATGTTTTTTTTAGTGCAACTTTAACTTGCACTGTTTTTGCTGCGCGTGTGCAATTAAGTGATGTTGAAGATTTGTTTATAGTCTACAAGGTAACAGCACCTTGTTGTTCTTAGTTATTATAGTCCACATATGCTTAGTTTTCATTTGTAAATGTTTTCTTTTAAATACCTATTGCCATACAGCGTGGCAATGCAGCCAGCGTCTTGGGGACGCTTCCGACTGGTGTTGATATGGATCAGTTGAGCTATCTGTAGACTGTTTGCAACAGTCAGCAGTTAGCTCAATTGTTTCAATTGTAAATACTAGTATAATTTTCTTTGTGAATAAAGATTTTTTCTAATTTATTCCTATCTAGAACTGAGTACAATAATTTAGTCTCGATACTTAATTCAAGAAGACAGGTTTTTATCACAGTTGTTTCCAACTGCTGCTTAGCACACATAGTTTCTATGAAATCGTTTATAGTTATTTCTATCCCATATAAATTGATTTATGAGATAAATAAGATGTATTTTATTCCGGGTCTAGAACTACACCTACCTATCCAAAATTTTATTTATTTATTATAGACGAGCAGCCTGTGGTTGATGTGTCTATATCACACAGTGTTCAATTAAGTCATTGCGTCGCTTTTTTTAGTTTGTTTTTGTCGTCTTTAACCAGTTGTCAAGTTTATTCTTGAAGGTGATTTTGGCCCAATCCATTCAGTAGTTTTAGCGTGAACAACCTGATCCCCAACCCGCATGCGTGGGGACTATGGACATTACCCCAAATTGACCAAAGGGCCATTTTTGAAGTGTCTCAATTAGATTCTATAGTGCTAATCCACTAAAATTTTTATTCAATTGTTATGTGCCATACAACTGCATTTAACTTTTGCATTTTCAAATTTCGCGCGTAATTTGACGAAAACGCTGGACGCAGTGGACGCCATATTGCTCTGTGGTCATGACGTCAGTTAGCTGTGTAAACAAATGCAGTGATATTTTATATGACATAGATTAAAGCCCGATTCGCACATATCAGTGAAGTCACAGTTTAGTATCAGTGAATCTCAAATTCGGTACAGAATATTGTCGGTCCGTCATCGATCCGTGAATATTCTGTACCAAATTTGAGATTCACTGATACTGAACTGTGACTTCACTGATATGTGCGAATCGGGCTTAAAGGTACGCTGATAGTTGACAGTTCTAAGTTTGCGTCATGACGTCAGTTAGCTGTGTAAACAAATGCAGTGATTTTTTATATGACATTGATTAAAGGGACGCTGATAGTTGACAGTTCTAAGTTTGCCGTATGACGTAATAAGGCGCAACGCACACAGAAGGCGGCGAGGCGAGGGTAAGGCGCAGACACGCCGCTCCTCGCCCCCCGCCACGTCGCCCGCAGATGGGATACCGGTAAGGCGGCGTGGCGGGGGGCGAGGAGCGGCGTGTCTGCGCCTTACCCTCGCCTCGCCGCCTTCTGTGTGCGTTGCGCCTAACATGGCAACTACTATTTAATGGTGTTATGATTATGAAACAGATTCAAAAGCTGAAACCTGTGAATTGAATTTTAAAATTTACTTATTATTTTTATTATTATATTGATTTTTTATCATATAAAGTACCCTATGAGTATAATATTGTTTTTTTATCATATAAAGTACCCAATTAGTATAGGCTGTTGAGGTAAGGTGAGTTTTTTTGATCATCATCAACAAATCAACAATGTTTATAGGTACTCGCATGATGAAAATCAGTGGAGCCGTGTTAACATTAAATAAATAATGCTGGACAATTCACACAGCATTATCTAGCCCCAAGCTAAGCAGAGCTTTTGTTATGCAGGGGTGGAAAATGGTCAGTAAAGTCAGTAAAAGTCAGTTTTTTTGGCTAAGGTCAGTAAAAGTCAGTATTTTGAAAAATAGTCAGTAAAGTCAGTATTTTGAGGATCAGGGGCTACGTTCCCACAAAAGTGGTCTGGTTTCTGTAGATTGAGATGAAAAGAACGCTGTTTTGGAGTCCCTTAAAAATCTCATAACATATCTTTTTATTTTCGGTAGGTAGTAGTGCCATAAACATACCTATAATTATGAATTTATTCTCTAAATCCTTCTTTTTTTTGGATATACACTATCACTTTAGAACAAAAGCACACATCATAAATTATTAACATGGTACTTAACTAACTACAGGGGTGGAAAATGGCAACTAACATTCGTATTTCGATGTCCAATTGACCGACCGGGCGTCAGTATTCTAGAGATTTGGTCAGTTAATGGGGTGGGTAATTTTAGAGGGATATTATCAGTAAAATCAGTATTTTTGGCCATGAAATCACTTTCCACCCCTGGTTATGGGTACTAGATAACTGATATACTTAATACAATACACTACATATATATATCTTTATTATACATAGAAAACATCCAGAACGCCCTGGACAAATGTCTGCAGATCGAACAAACATTTGTCTCGAAGCGGGAATCGAACCCGCAACCTCCTGCGTCGTAGGCAGACCTTCGCCCGCTGCGCCAGAGGTCGTCCAACATTGTGACTTTGTGATTAATGATGATTAGACCAGGACCAATAAAAGTACAGGGTGTAATTTTTACAGATTTTAGTCAGTTCGATTCCCGGGTGTGACAAGGGAATTTTCGAAAATCTTTGATGCAGTTTTCTTTCTTTTCAAAAATAAAGGAATGTTTTCATTGAGTAAAATTTTATATCTTCAGTATTGAGAGTACTTTCCCTTCAGGTGGCATTACAAAATTCCACCCTATACTCTTCTCGACCACCAAAGACTTTTTGTTCCTGAAACATTTCCATATTATTTACAATCCAGCGGATCCTGCATTATCAATCCCTTGTTCTCGCGATTGGATTCCCTTATGTCCCAAGCCTTATATTATGCTTGAGGCTATATGTTGTGTGAATTGTCCAGCATTATTTATTACTAGCTTCTGCCCGCGACTTCGCACGCGTTGTTTCTATGGAAACGTTAGGAGGTTATTTCTATCCCATGGGAACTGAATGGGTTATAAAGTAGCCTATGTTTGATTCCAGGATTAGAATTACCTGTGTGCAAAATTTCAGGCCGATCCGTTCAGTAGTTTTGGCGTGAAGAGGTTACAAACATCCATCCATACATCTATCTATCCAAACTTTCGCATTTATATTATTAGTGTGATAGTGTGATGTGATTGATGATGGTAGGTACTGATATTCATTTGTAATCTCTGTTACAAAGTAAAAATCATAAGGCTTCTACTCCCGGCTTCGCTCGCGCTTATCAAGTCTATTGTAGCCTATGCCCGTCACCGAATTATCGGTTAAGGGGGTACCCTACCTCGTTATTGTGTGAAGAGGATAGGCATAGGATTTCGCGTTCACAGGAGCGGGACAGAGCAAAGCGGCGTAAGCCCAAAAATCAAGTTTTTAGTAGTTATTTGCTCCCCACAAACATTAGAATAGTTAATTGAAAAAAAGGCAACATATAAAATGTTCTTTATACTTAGCTCAATTACTATGCTTAATCTCAAGATCGTATCATCTGTATTTGTTGAGAAATTAGGGTTATAGTAAAAAATTAGAGGTAACTTTGCGATTTTTTTCTATCGAGAAAATTTTATGGAATCGTGTTTTCGAAACATATGATCGATAGAATAAGTCCTGAACTTTACCATATATAAATTTCAAAGTTAAATATTCAGTAGTTTGGAAGATATGGAGGTCCGACGTAGTTGAAAATAAGCAATTTGACCCTCAAATTGCTTATTTTCAGGTACCCCCTTAAGTATGGTCGGTTTGTTTACAAACATTCCCATACATCGAGTTTGGCACTATACTCCGTTCTAGAATCCAAGATATTTTATGTCAACTATGACATTTATTAATGACTAGACGATCGCCTCGCGGTTTCACCCGCGTAGTTCCCGTTCCCGTGGGAATTCCGGGATAAAATGTCACTATGTCACTCCCTGAAAAATAAGCTTCTGAACGGTGAAAGAATTTTTCAAATCGGTCCAGTAGTTTCGGAGCATATTCAATACATAGATATACGATAGATATTTTTTATATATATATACGATAGATATTTTTTATTATACATAGAAAACATCCAGAACGCCCTGGACAAATGTCTGCAGATCGTACAAACATTTGTCCCGAGCCGGGAATCGAACCCGCAACCTCCTGCGTCGCAGGCGGACCTTCGCCCGCTGCGCCACTGAGGTCGTTTGAACCTATAAACCTTTGGATTTAAGTTTAAAACATATTGTAAGCAGCGTGTATTACAGTCCCAAGGGTAAAAATAATTGGACGAAAATCTGTAGGGTACTTCCCGTTGACCTAGAACCTAAAAATTTGGCAAGCAAGATCATACAGCACAAATAAAGGGAAAATCTGAAAACCGTAAATTTGTAGTTTATTCTTAAAAAATTGATTCTCGCAATGGACCAAAACCTATAGGGTACTTCTTGTTTACGAATTTAGATAGAGAGATTTAGATTTAATTTAATTAGAATCATGTAATTTGGCAAGAAGCAAGGACAAGAAAAAGAAAAAAGTAAAAGAACATAGTTACTTCCCATTGAATCACAAAATTTGGCAAAAAGCAAGGTTTTATAGTTATACTGAACCCTCTGTGCGCGAGTCCAACTTGCACTTTGTCCTTTTCAACCGACGAATAACGGAGGAGGTTCTCGCGAGTCGACGCGTATAATTATATTTTTTATGTATGACCACGCATAACTTTTTAGAGTAATCCGATTTCGATAGTTCTTTTTTTATTGGAAAGGGTATATATACCCCGAAGTTGGTCCCATTTCAATTTGGAATAAAAAATCCAACCCTAAGGGTAGGAAAACGGGATGATTGATTGTTCACTCACTGATTGTAATGTATGACACGCATAACTTTTTACAGAGTAATCCGATTTCGATAATTCTTTTTTTATTGGATAGGGATGGCCCTAATGCGCCCGCCACATTATGCTCCTCGTCATGCTCTTCGCGCTGCCGCATCGCTGCCGCGATGTTGCCCTGTCTGTCCACACACTGCTCTACTCGCGCAATTAATCGCTACGCGCCGCACTTGTCTATTCGTCGTTGCTACACAATGGACGTTGAAACTGTGGTGGCAGCGAGTGCGTGTATTTGTAGTATAGCTAATTATATCAATGTTATGCTACAAAGCAATATACATCTCAAATAAAAAATAATAATATAATAAATATACGTGCGTCTCGCGTGAGCGCTCGGCACGAACTGCGGCCGCGTGAGTATGTGGACAGTCACTCGCGCTCGTATTGCCGGTCCTTTGACTCGCGGTCCAAAAACCGACAAAATAGGGAGCGATGGGCAGGACGAGGAGCATGACGAGTAACGTTGCCACACTACGTCTCTGCCTACTTTCCTCGCTATTCCCACGCCACTCGTCGAGTGTGTGGCAGGCCCATAAAGTTGGTCATCTATAAATTTGGAGTCGGTTCACAGTTTTTTAAAACACGCAAATTATATTTTTATTTATTTTCATTGTTTGTATACAGCTGGCAACCGCGGAAGAAGGCGGTATCTGCGAAGTTTGCATCACCCAGCTCCGGAACGCGGCCAACTTCAAGAAGCAAGTCCTGCACACTGAAAAGAAGTTCAAGCGACACTTGGAGACTCGTCGTTTCAAACGTAAGCTATTTATTATTATTACTATATTATTATTTATTATTATTATTATTTATTATTATTATTTATTATTATTGACACCCTGATTGCGTCATCTACACGTCGACGCCGTAATCACAATGTGTTATTAATTAAGTTTTTTTATATTTTATGTATGTTAGTTTTAAGGTATACATATATTAGGTACTATGGACCGTAGAATAAGTTAAATAAGATCTATAACTTTTCTATAGTCTGAAATAAATGAATTATTATTATTAATGTTACTAGCTTCTGCCTGCGGCTTCGCACACGTATTTTCGGTATAATAAGTAGCCTATCATCTAAGTTAGGCTTTGCTCTGAACGTACGCCAAATTTCATCTTGATCTGTTAAGTAGTTTTAGAGAATAGGTAACAAAAATTTCAGATTTCACAAACTTTCGGATATATAATACTAGTTTATGCCCGCGTCTTCGCACACGTGTTTCTATGGAAACGTTTAAAGGTGATTTCTATCCTATGGGAACTGATTTATGGGATAAAAAGTAGCCTATTTTTACTCCAGGCCTAGAATTATCTGTATGCAAAATTTCAGCCCGATCCGTTCAGTAGTTTTGGCGTGAAGAGGTAACAAACATCCATCCATCTATACATCCATCCAAACTTTCGCATTTATAATATTAGTGTGATTTATACCGAGTTTTGAGTGAATAATAATTTTCCACAGAAACCTTACCATCCTTTTTAACCCCGTCAGAGGTTAATTTTTGAAAATTAGATTCCTATGTGTTATTTTAGAACCTAAACTATAATACACTTGCGAGCTTTAAACTGTAATCGCTTCAAGGGTTGTTCAAGACTAATTTTTACAATTTCTTTGCAGTGAACTATGAGTTAAGTTATGTTTTCCCTTACGCAGGATTTATTGGCGACGATAAATTTTGATTTAATGCACGATAATGTCCGCTGCCACACCGCAGCAGTGACTAGACAGTACCGACAGACGTCTTCCATGTCGGCATTCCCACACTAGACTGGCCAGCCCTTATTCCTGACTTGAACCCAATCTGGCATATGTGGGACGAGCTAAAACAGCGGATACGAGGGAGAAATCCAGCTACGGCGCCGATAGATGCAACTTCGACCTATTGCAATAATTCCCAAAATTTAGGTAGCCAAATTAATTAATTTTAAATCTTTTTGATATCACTTGAAAGGTAACAAAATTACCTTTCAAATGATATACCACAATCTATAGTTCAATTTACATAAATTGTAAAAAAATTGTTTTGATCAACTCGCGATGAAAGCGATTCCATTTTAAAGCTCGCAAGTGTAGAACCAAAACTATCTACACACCAAATTTCATCTAAATCGGTTACGTAGTTACGGCGATACATGATAACAAACATTCACACAAACTTTCGCCTTAATAATATTAGCAGTATAGGATAATTAGATGTAATAGATTCACAGCTTCGACTTCAATATAAATAATAAATAAATAATGCAGGACAATTCACACAGCATTATCTAGCCCCAAGCTAAGCAGAGCTTGTGTACTAGATAACTGATATCACACTAATATTATAAATGTGAAAGCTTGGATGGATGGATGTTTGTTACCTCTTCACGCCAAAACTACTGAACGGATCAGGCTGAAATTTTGCATACAGGTAAGTCTAACCCTGGAATCAAACATAGGCGACTTTTTATCCCATAAATCAGTTCCCATGGGATAGAAATAACCTCAAAACATTTCCATAGCAACAATGTGTGCGAAGCCGCGGGCAGAAGCTAGTAATTAATACAATACACTATATAGATAGATATTTTTTATTATACATAGAAAATATCCAGAACACCCTGAACAAATATCTGCAATTTATAATTTACCCGTCCTTTTGTCCAGCTACCGAGGTGAAGGAAGAAGATGGCAATTCTTCAGACGACATCGACCGCGGCGACGATTCTGAAGAAGACGAAGATTATGTGCCTGGTATGTAATAATATCTTCCTAGCCGAATTTCGACCACAGCAGCCAGTCTCACTCATAGAGCAAATACAGAGAGGAGATGTTCTAATTAGATTTCCCTAAGAAACAACGCGTGACACTTTGCGGGATGAGGGGGTGTTAGATCCCGCCCACTTTTTTGTTTTCCATCTACCGGTGAGAAGCAAAACTGCTCGCTTCGTTCTGTGTTGATGTTACTACGTAGTTTAACTACCTCACACTAGATGTCACTAAGTGTAGGATGTAACAGGGACGTTCTCAGAATTTTCGTATCATTACCAATTGTGTAAACAGGTACCTAATACTTGCCTAAATCAAAAGTCGCGTGATGCGAATGAAGCTTGATACTTAACATAAGTATTTTGATATGGTCAAGTAATATTAATTTCAGAGGCAGAACAAATAATAAACAAATTAAGTATATCGAACTAAATTTTATTTACAAACACAGTTAAGTAGGAACGTAGGAATACGTGCAGTGCTATTTGCACGGAGCGCCGTGTACCGAAAACATACTTTCAATAATGTAGATAGAATATTGAATTTAAAGCAGGCTTTATTTTTATTTCCTGCGTATTAAATATTTTATTAAAAGTACTTTCCATTGACGAAGCATAGCCGTGGGACACTCGGTAAAATAATTGGATTCTAATTACGACCCTGTCTTTTTGTTCAATTCATGGTTGATGTTCATAGATGACGATAGATGGCGGCATGTTTACTAAATGATTATAAATTAATAAAAATAATATTTAGGCAACTAAAAAGTCTTTAGGAATGTCAGTAGAACTAATTTCCGTACGTATGATTATTAAAATATATTAATACTGCTCTACTCGCCTATTTATTTTAAGCTCCCATGACACTTGGTGTCGCCATCTATTGTCAAGTAGAAGTATATTTGGAGACGCCGATACGATGAGAGATTTTTCTAGAACTTTTCTTAAATCCGCATAAAATTACTTACACATGAAATGTGATGCCATTCATAGCATCAGAACCTCTGTCCGAGTAGTTTTTACAAGTTAAAACACAACACTTCATCCTTTTCTACTTAGTTACATGAAAATTACACGAAATTCCACCGTTCACAAAGTTGTGCACAGGACGAACGACGACAGTACACTGACTAAGGCCACGCCCACTGTGATGACGTCAGGACCTAGTTGAGAATCACAGTGCACAGTTGCTTAGGCCCCCTCCTCTCTGTATCTGCTCTATGAGTCTCACCAGAGACTAGCCAGATGCGCAGGACATAATTATAGTGCATAAGTGTGTACGCAAACACAGCTGCACTCTCTATTCCTTCACTCTCGTAAAAGGCACGAAACCTGCCAGTTTTCCATTGCAACACCCTAAATGGGTACATACTGTGAACTTAACTTAAACTCACCTAATCACTAAGACCGGATTGTATGAATGCAATAAATAAAATACTGAAATCCGATGGGACGGCAGACCGACACGACCGTGAAGAGGTCAAGCGCAGGACCAACGGCTTAACGTGCTTTCCGAGGCACGGTATGTACTTCTCCTGCGAATGGCTTCGTTACACGCATCGAGCACTTACGGCTTCAAGAAGTTATGGACTTGAGTATTTGACGTTAATTTTAACTCGATACGTTCACGCGTTCCCGAGAAAAGAGGGTTGACAGACGGACAGAAAGACAGACAGACGGACAACAAAGTGATCCTATAAAGGTTCCTTTTTTCCTTTTGAGGTACGGACGGAACCCTAAAATGGATGGATGAAAGAATGTAAATGAATAAACCACAAATCAACCATTCCATACCTACCAACAAATACCGTCGCATACTATACTTAAGATTAGTTATGTTACTTTGACATAATTATCTGTTAATATTAGTTGGAGAAGCCACTGGCTCCTGAAACACAGTTTTATAACTAGTTCAGGAGCCTATGGACTCATAATGTCTGTTACATTTACTATTATGTCAATAAATAAAAATTTTACTTTTACTTTACTATACTTGTACCATATAGTAAACACTAGAATAATATGGTGTTCTAGTAACACAAGAATGTGGTGGAACAAACGTTCCAACTTGATTTCTTGCACGAAAGAGGCTAACTACCCACAACACAGGTTATCCTAGGGTAGGAGCCAGCGCTATTTACAAATTGAATTAGCAATTGTAAAGTAAAATTAATTAAGTAAATTGTAATCTATTTAACCGCGCCATTTTGTGAAAAGGACAGACAATTTCGCGTTCATAGGAGCGGGACGGAGCATACGTTTTTGGAACGGCGTAAGCGCTTATCTACAAGAAAACTAACAACTTATACAGAAACTGTATTATGGAACTAAAGAATATAGGTAACCAATAAATGACCTACTAACCAAAACAAAATCTTTTCTATAGACCGCAGGGTTCCTGAGATCTCGACCAAATTAGGTACAAAACAGTGCACTTTCATGATTTTTTATCCTTATTTTTTTCGCAATCTTTTTCCAATTAAGGAATCGAAGAAAAAATGTTAAATTTTATGTAATTCTAGTTTTACCACGGGGATTCCGTGAGTACTAAGATCTAGGCCCAGTTTGACAAGCAAACCCGCTAGGTTCGCCCCTATAGGAACTATAATCAGTTTTAACGAATTTATTTTACTCAAAAGAACAATGTTCACTTAAATGAGTACATACAATATAACCTTACTTACTATCTTAATTTATCATTATTACATTATAGAAGTTTACTAATAACTTTCGTAGCAGGTTTCACCTTAATGGTTGGTACCGTTACCCTAACTTAAAAGATATAATCATAAATATATTGTTTTAGTCTTTTTTTAAATAAGTGCATTGATAAACAGTTCTTTATGGTGTCAGGTAAGTTGTTGTATAACTGTGCGCCTTCATATAGAATGTTTCTTTTTCCATAATTTGTTTGTGGATTTCTTAGTGCTAACTTATTTCTTTTTCTCAAATTGTAAGTGTAGGTTTTTTTTGTAAGTGTATTTTTTTAGTTAATATTTTCTTAACAAGGATGCAGGTTAAGTAACTATAATAGTTGTTTGATATTAAAAATGTCGGTTTGTTTGTAAATAGTACATGTGCTAGTCAGGTAGTCATATTTGTAAAGAACTTTAATTAATTTGTTTTGTGATATTTGTAATGTTTTTAGATTCTATAATTAATCTATCTATTATGTTTGAGAAGTGTTACTTTAGGATATTAGCATTGTAATTATAAAAATAATAATGCTGGACAATTCACACAGCATCATCAACGAAAGTACAATTAATTGGATCCATCTTTGACACCTAGTGGGCCACTAGTAAAAATTTAATTTCGTTGTTGTTATTTATATTCTACACTAATGAACAAGAACAAAATTAGTAATTTTAAAAAACCCCGACAGATTTTGACCTAGCGGGTTTGGTTTCTAACTAGGCCTATCTCAATACTCACGGGATCCCCGTAGTAAAAAAATTGGTTGTCTGTAAAGTCGGTTTACTGACGATAGTTGAACGTGACAACTCAGAGCGAGGTAACGCCGCATGACGAGGTAACGCCGCATGACGAGGTAACGCCGCATGACGAGGTAACGCCGCATGACGTCATGTTTTTTTGTGCGTGCAGCCGGCTCTATCGGATTATAATACGTTGACGTTGTCACGTCAAAAACTCGAATTGCATAAAATTTAACATTTTTCTTTGGTTCCTTAAAATTGAAAACACGATTGCGAAAAACATTACGACAATAAAATCATGAAAATGCACTGATTCGCACATAATTTGGTCGAGATCTCAGGAACCCTGCGGTCTATATATAAGATTTTTGTTTTGATGCGTAGGTTATTAAGTGCTAATTCTTTGGTTCCTTAATACAGTTTCTTCATATGTTGTGTAGTTTTCTCGCAAATAAGCAAAGACATCATTTTTGCGCTTACGCAGTTCCAAAAACGTATGCTCTATCCCGCTCCTATGAACGCAAAATCTAGGCCAAAATGGCGCGCAATGCGGCCTCTTAACGACAGTATGTAGGCTATTTCACCTTGATCAGCACAAGCTGAGCAGAGATTTCTTGCTTGCGAATAATTTCAGTTTAACTTCTACATAATAAAGAACATGACAATTTTCGTGCCTTATTTGCCAAGCTAAGTATTTTTACAAATAGTGTTCTCTTTGTTATCCGACTACAAAAACGGAGAAGATGTTCGGCTGTATGTATGTTTTTTTAGTATGCATGTTCGTCGATGTTCCGCAATTTTGGACTGATTTGGAAAATTCTTTCGCTATAAAACTTTTCCCGTGCATCATTGTTATTAAAACGAAACGCTGGTAACGATAGCTTTTAACATTTTTTTTTTTAATACACCGCGGAGCTTTATCTAGACAACGATTGGGAATAGGTAAAAAGTGTATGGAACTGATAGAACTAAAGTTGTAGATCATTTTACCATCTTTCATTGTGTAGTACAAGAAAATTTTCTATGACGCATCGTTTACGAGATTGAGTACAGTAAAAGATAGGTATTGATTTAATAATTTTATTTCCAGATTTTGAAATCAAAACTGAAACGACCGAAGAGTCAAAATCCCGTAAACGTGCCGCGAAAGCTACCACATCTCGGGCTAAGAAATCGAAAAATGATGCAGACGATAAAAGTAAGTGAATAGTTTTTTTTATAAGTGGCATAGCGGTGTGTGCACGCGGCTTTGCGATAAGCATCCTTTTGTTCATCGCAATTAGGGACTTTTTCAACTGAAATAATTTTCAGGAGTGAATAGGTATCTTCTAGACCTTCGTTATACATCGTCAGTCACATCGTCACTTAGCATCAGGTGAGATTGTGGCCAAACGAAGATCTGACGACAAAAAAATAAGTTTTTTTTTATAAAATTCGCGAGGACAATGCAAACAACGACTATTCATATAAGGAAACAGACAAAAGAAAACTAACTACAAAAAAATCTGATGATATGCAGGCCACAATGGAGAAGTCGCTAAAATTCAGCTAAATCGACACAATAATGAACACAGCAAAAAGCTAATACCTAAAGGAAAAAAAATTATAGACATAAAGAAAGTTACAATTCTACTGATGGTTAAGTGAGTCGACGTGAGTCTATATGACGCACATGCCCGTTTTCCGTCTCCGCCTTCGTTTTACTGCCTACATTCAGGCGGTGAATGGTTAATAGAAAAACAAGAATATAATTTGAAACGCAAAAGTTACATATGTAGACAAGAGCATCAGAACCTAATGACAAAAAGGCTGTATGAAAGGCCGGGTATCACGAAATCGACACTGCTGCAGGAGTAACAACCAACGCTATTTGCCGTCAGAGATTTCGAAGGGAAAAACCTATGAAATCAATTTATATTCGTATCTTAAGCTAAGATAGCAAACTAAGCAAGGCGGAGGCCTTACGATTAAGGTGGCATCAAAATACAAAAAAATAGAATGATATTTCGGGGTTCGACGAGAAAAACTTATGAGGTCAACTTTAAAATCATATCTAAAGCTAAGATAGCAAACTAAGCAAGACGGAGGCCTTACGATTATAAAGGCCTCAAAATACAAAAAAAAACTAATATTTTTACCAAAGATTTCCACGAGAAAGACCTATGAGGTCTATTTTAAAATCGTATCTAAAGCTAAGATGGCAAACTAAGCAAGACGGGAGGCCTTATGATTAAAGAGTCGTCAAAATCCAAAAAAATCGGGGTTGCCAAAGATTTCGACTAGAAAAACCTATGAGATCAATTTTAAGATCGTATCTCAAGCTAAGATAGCAAACTAAGCAAGGCAGAGGCCTTGTGATTTAAGAGGCATCAAAATACAAAAATTAACAACACCAATAAAATTTCGTGGTGACCATTTGGAACAACCAGCTTACGATGAACCTCGATGATGTCTGGATGTCCTACATAATCATACATATAAAAGAAATTAAATGTTTCTTAGAAATTACCCTGAAATTAATAATAACAAAAACCTTAATAAATAACGGCATCAATTATTTAGGTTCATGGAAAACGTTGTTCCAATATGAACCGTAAACATTAAAATCCACTTCAATTATAAACATAATTACGCAAAATAAAAGACAAAACAGTAAAAAAAATTGTACAGTTTTGTCAACATTTGATGATTTGATTTGTAATTTAGTTGATGATTCTGTACTCATAGCTCGCTTTCGCACACTAATATGCCACTAGGAAGGTTATGGGAAAAGCTGCCAATGTTAGATCATTTTATTAAAATGCCCCATAGGTAAAAAATATACTAGGAAGTAATAATTCCATCCAGAAATTTGTGGATTCGATTTCCACAATTAGAAGTTAGTTTGTACGACGCGAGGAAGAGGATGTCTGTGCAAATATGTATTTTTTATACGAATTTTACTCGTAATATTTCCTATTTAAGGTTGTCCGTTTCGTGTTGGCGCAAGATTTAAATTTGTAATAGAAAATCGAGACAAATTACTTTTAGATCGCAGATTTTTACCACAAACAAATTTGAACCTCGCGCCAACACAAATAGATTGTTCGATATTGTCACTGTCATTCTTAGAAGTCTTAATGCAATGCAACCAAGCACAGATAAACTTATTTACATTACAATACGCGTTTTGAAAAACCTCACGTTAGATTATGGGAGGGGTAAAATCTCACGACATCTCGCCAAGGGAAGAGGGGGTCGAAAAATCGCCTCACTTAATTTATGGATGCCTATCACGGCCGCAATCACGGTGTAGTAAGTGTAGTTTCTTATTGACATTACGGCTCAAGCGTTAGCAGTTGAAACGTGTGAAACAATCTGCACTGTTTGCCATAAAAGATCCGCACCGCACTGTCGGCAATGCCAGCGAGGATTCTTGAAGGCAACTTTTCCGTTTAGTGCAAATGACGTCATTCGGATTGCCGATCAGTGGGTTCAGACGCATAGTACCAGAAACGCAAATTACGAGGACTATAATTTTTTACTTAATTTACCTTCTACGTAAATTACCTGAATTCCATCACGCAAATGGCCAGGATGCTAAATTCCTACTTGAGGGGGGGGGGGGGGGGGGTTTGTGGCGACTCTGTGACTGAAAGGGTGTGTATATGTATAACTGCACCCAGAGTCATAACGTTAACACATATCCCACCCCCGCGGTATGCGTATCTGGTAATTTGCGATCCATTTCTGGCCATCCGCGTATAAGGTAATTTGCGTTTCTGGTACTATGCGTCTGAACGGATCAGTGGACGTATTTGTCAGTTGATTGTCCGATACCGGCCTGAGTACGCGCAACCTAACGTTTCAACTGCTAACGCTTGAGACGTAATGTCAATAAGTCACTTACCAGACCGTGATCGCGTCCCTGATCTGTCTTCGAGTGATATTTTTTTTTATGTAAGTTAGTAAAAGCTAAATGTACTTAAAATTTCGAAAAATCCCTGGGATTTGAGACCTTTAATTACTTCCCAAGCAGGTAGTTAATATTCAAAATTAATCAACATCCTGCTAGGTCCGCTTATTCAATTAAAATTGAAATTTCAAATCAACATATTTTATAGAAAATCTGGCAGCTTTTTTGATCACCTTCCATTACTTTGTTGTATTATCTTGTTTAGTCAATAGGTGAACATTTTTGCATAGATATTTGTATTAAATTATTTGCTGGTATTTATTGATACTGATAACTAATTCGGGTTAGAATAAAATGGCTTTGCAAGGTAAGTGGTAATGATAACTGTTGCTAAGGTTTCGTAAAAGCATTTAATACTAAGTGCCATACAACAAAATTTGCAAAAAGTTGCAAGGCGAACTAGAATAAGACTAGTGGAGGACCGTGGTGGACCTATGAATTTAAAAACCTAATAATAAACAAGTAATACTCGGCTGTAGAAGCCGTGTGGTGCCGGCTTAGAATTTGCACCACCTACTCTTCTCGCTGGTATCGTAAGAGGCGACTCAGGGATATCCACCGGGGGGCGGGCAGCAGCTCCTACAGAACAATTCTTCCACCGAACTGCGATGCTGACGAACCTGCATGCCCTGCGTGGGGTTCATTACCCTACCGCATATGAGATTAAAGCAAATAAGACGCCTGTCAGGGGGAGGCCAGTGCCCAGTAGTGGACCAATACAGGCTGTTGAGGTGAGGTGATGTGCAGGAGATGCCGGGTGGTGGATGAGTATGATGGTAATAATAAGAAAGCTCATCTAAGGCTTATCATTCCTGCATCATGATGATCGCGCAGATTTAGGTTTATAAAGCTATGATGGTTTACTAGACACATCGAGCACATACACAATAGAGAGGAAATGTCATTTATTTTGTTTAGACAACAATTCCGCCAAATCACTGCGGCGACCGCTGCGCTCCGATTGGCCGACTCAAAGTCAAGCATGACACACCAATTGGGCAAGCATAATATTTTTATCGATACCGATAGTCAATGTTAAACAAAACTATGAGCATCGTGAAAATTATTTACCTCAACGATAGTAAATTTATAATTTTTTTAAAGCAAACCTATCATATACCTACTTAATAATGATAGGTACTTGAAATAGAAAAAATAAAGATACCGATTAAAATATGCCCAAAGTATTTTATAAAACTTACACTGATCAACAATAACTCAATCAAATTGATACACTGATCAACAATAACTCAATCAAATTGATTCATTTTAATTGTAGGTACTTCTTGTTAGATCGGGAGTATTGATACATAATAATTTTATTATATCAGCACAACACAAGTATGATAGACATTTATAAGTGACAAATCACTGATCAGTTTCGGGATTCGAAAGACCAAATTCCCTCTCTATTGGGTATGTGCTCGATGCCTAGACACTATCAGCTTTACTACAAAAAAGTTAGACATCTGTTGAGCGCGTGTTTAGCAAAAGCGTTACCACAAAACTGTGTTTTACGACGGTTTATAGTTAGACACGGCTTAGACATCGTTTAAACGAGAGTTAAACTCTTGTTAAACTCATGTCTCACTGTTTAGACACTGTTTAGCTAAACGCTTGTTAGACCAGTGTTTACGTTGGTTTTTGTAGTACCCCTGTATGACGCCTAGGTTTGGTTAAAAGCTGTAGAAAAGATAGAAAACAAGGCAGAACGATTCGTAAAGTTAAAAAAACCTGTTATTTAGATCTGGAAGTAAATTTATGCAAAATTTCAGCTCAATCCGTTCAATAGTTTTGGCGTTCTCTTGACCAAATTCAATCCAAATTTTACCACCTTTCATATTCATATTATGAGTTGAATTGTAATTTGTGTGATGAATAGAAGAAGGGATGACTTTGCCTATCTGTTTGATCAGAAAAACTCTTTAGATAGTTAGATATATAACACCAAACACAGCTGCATTATTATCTGTTATACCTAGATTCTAGAATGTATGTCCTGCTACAAACATACTTACAATGCTTCGATAGCCAAATCTTAACTAAAATAATAGTGATGAGGGAGAGGCTTACATTCAGATGTAAGATTCAGTTGATTTCAGGAGCATCCAGTCTACAAAAGCCATTTTCTAACCCAAAATCTGGAGTTACCCCAAAAGGGGTAATTACCTCCAATAGGTAAAAAACTCCAACGTATATCTATGCAAATTTGTTTTATGTAGTGCATGTGCATTTTGAACCATATTATGTATATGAAACTTTGAACTATCGCGTGAATTCTTCCTTGAAGTTACTATTTAGTAACTGAATTTTATCGTGAACTCTATCGAATGAATTCTACATAAAAGTTACTATTTGTAGCTGAATTTTATCTTGAACTCTATTGAATGAATCGACATAGTTACGCATTGATCGCATCTGAATCTGACAATGATTGAACTCTATCGAATGAATTCTAAATAAAAGTTACTTGATTGAACTCTTCTCTCAAATTTGTCATATTTTGTTACTATACCACAAATATTATAATACTATATAATACACTATACCAACCATGAAATTAATTTCAAATGAATTCTGTCTTTATCGTGCTATTGCAACTGGATTTAGTCAAGTTTGACTTCTGGTGAATGAATCTTATCTATTTGTAACTGAACTGTACGAGCACGTACATTGTGCATTGCCCTAATTAATGCCAACCGCGCATTTACGCCAGTCATCAATTTTAGCAATACTTTTTATTATATTCAGTTCGAGATCACCTGTCAATCGACACACGCGTCTCACTATCATTTCATTGGTAACTACAGTTTATCGTTAAATGTATCAGTTAAAATTATCTCTTGGTTTTTCTGATATATCCAGATTAGTTACTATACGTGGTGTACGGACCGTACATGAACTAAGTCATGTTTGAACTCTGTCCGATGCCGGCCTGTGAACGCGCACTCTAACGTTTCAACTGCTAACGCTTCAGCCGTTATGCCAATAGGTAACTACACTTACTACACCGTGATCGCGGCCCTGAAGTTGATGGTTTAGCCACCTCAAAGCTTTTTGAATCCGCATGGACCAGTGTAGAAAAATATTTATGACCAGAGAAAGTTGTAGTGGAAATTTTGGCACTTCTCTTTACCGGAAAGTAGTACCGTGGCGCGATTGTGTCGCAGTTAGAAAAGCATGACGAGTTAATAATCTATTGAAACCGTTTGATAACCTCTCAGTAAATTTAGGTTACCGTACGCATTTATTACTTTCACTACATACCTAGGATTAAAATAAGATACCCTCAAAATTTTACACTTACGTTCCTAGAACTTTTGGTGCGGGCGCTATTTATCTACGATTGGATAGGAAGATTCCCTAACAACCTGAAAGCACTAATAAAGTCTACTAATGCACTCAAGCACTACCGGACGGGACTAACAAGGAAACAAACCGCACGCTAAGAAGCTATCTATACGAAGAAGCGAAGAATAATAGACCGTTTCTGTTATAGGAACGCTGGACCCGCCTAAAACCAAGAGAAAGAAAAAGAAATCCGACATTAGCGCCACACCGGAGCGAGTCGAACACAGAGTGAACTTAACTGCTATCCTACAGTTCTCCAACGCAGTACCCTTTAGGGACAAAACAGCTCGGGGCTTCTCTTGCCTCTACTGCTCTAAATACTTCATCTCTATCCAAGATCTTAGAGATCACGCAGCCCAACAATCAGAAAAAGACAAACTAAACACTATCCTTGACTACAAACTCAGCTACAATCCTATTAAACTCGATATAACCAACCTACAATGCAATGTCTGTAGGCTACCAATGGCAGATCTGAACGATCTCAAGCACCATCTCGTCAAAGTCCACAAGAAGACAATTCACAAAGATATCAAAGACATCATTCTACCCTTTCGCTTGGAAAACGGTCAGAGTTTCCGCTGCGTTGTATGCTCACTAGAACACATATCTTTCAAGAACCTATACCACCATATGAGCAGTCATTACAGCAACTACTGCTGCAATAAATGCGGTATAGGGTATATAACAATAGCGGCATTGCGAAAGCACGGTAAAACACACGCCCAAGGAACCTTCCCTTGCAAATTCTGCACGAAAACGTTCACAACAGGAATCAAGAAGAAAAACCACGAAAAGGGGGTACACACAAACAGCGGATGGTTTAGGAACAAATGCTCACACTGTCCTTTAGTGTTCGCGAGCTACTACGAAAGAAACGAGCATCTAGTTCAATACCATAACGCAAAACCCATCATCCATCCTTGCAACGCTTGCAATAAGGTCTACAAAAAGAGATATGAACTCAACAGGCATATCAGACATCATCATTTACAACAGAGAAGCTTCCTTTGCGATCTTTGCAACACAGAGTTCTTCTCCAAACGTGGTCTTGCCGATCATATCCTTAGGCACACGGGGGGAGAGGTGGCTAGTTGCGACGTGTGTGGAAAAACCTTCTCCCGCGCTAGAACTCTACGAGAGCATATGAAAATTCACGAGAACGATACGCGTTATCAGTGCGAGGTTTGCAAGAAGACGTTTGTGCAGAAGACCAGTTTGAAGAGTCATTTAAGGCTGCATCAGGACGACTTGGATATATTCAAGGAGTTTGATGACGTTAAGCATTTGATTGATAATAGAGAGATGACGCTCAAGGAAATCGCGGCGGAGAGTAAAAAGAAGGCATTGGCTGAGAAGCAGCTGCCTCAGTTTGTGAATTTGTGAAGCTTATTAGACATGAAACGTGGCGAGTGTTCCATTTTCGGGTACAGTTGTTCTATCTCACGAAGTCCGTTGGGCTATGTATGTCATAGTGAATGCATGTACACATTGTTTTAGTGTGCGTAAGCTCAGAAGCAATCAGTCTCGCCCGAGACGCGGTCCGGGTCACTAGTGCTCATGGTATTCACGACAGATTTTGGTAGCGAGTACCGTCAGCATGACAACTAAGCGCAAAGTCACTACTACAACCAGGGCTAAACGGACTTCGTAAGATAGAACAACTATATCTTGGTCGTACAAGAGCTGATTTCACACTGGTGTCAATTCGGATCTAGCCAAACAAAATGCTGATGCGCTGCGCCAGATACTCACCAGCTCTCGGGTCACGCGTCGCTTCGACCAGACGCTCAGATAATGTAATAGTTAGTTATTAGTTTAGGCTTCATGTGAATGGACACCACTGTCAAGACTAAATAACGAAAAAAATAACGTCAAGACAAAAAAAATTGGTTGTCTGTAAAGTCGGTTTACTGACGATAGTTGAACGTGACAACGTCTTAAGAAAATACTGATGGAATGGTAGCATTTGATACTCGATCAAAACATGTAAATGTACTATAGTATAGCAGCTGTCCACGCAGACGCATCGCTCACTCAAGTAGGAGAGAGACGGATGTCGAGCGCTCTCGCTTGCACTTCAAGCCTTACATGGAACGCCTCAGGGCGAGGTAACGCCGCATGACGTCATGTTTTTTCGTGCGTGCAGCCGGCTCTATCGAATTATAAGCCGTTGTCACGTCAAAAGAAAACTTGCACTGCCACTTTAGGAGACCTAAAGTGGCAGTTTTGTTATCTTTGTAATCCTTCGGTGTCTTTCTGAGCTAATTTCCGTTTATTTATCTTCGTTATTGAACGCCATAATTAATAGGGTGTAGGATCTCTTAAAATATTAACTGCCAGGTATATTTTCTAACGTTTGATGTATATTTTTATTTAAATGTCATAAAATAAGTAAACTGAAACTATCTGATAGACTGCAATGTTATCCAAGATCTTTATTTAGATGAACGAAGTAGAAATTTAAGGAACTGGGTGGGAATAGTAATTAAGAGAGATTGAATTACAATAGAAACTTGTATAAACACTGACCTGAATTCTAACATAAAAAATATTTTTTTAGATACACTGTAATTTTAGATTTGTAATTAAATTGTACATATGGAAATAAAATATTTTACACTATCTAGTTCGTGATAGAAAATCCTATGAAAAGATCACTTATTTTTTACTAGATATAATTTATGTAGGTACCTGCAAAAACCGCCGAAAAAAGTTCAATTTTTCAATAGCATACCTACAAGTTATCTGAGTGAACATTTTCAGGATTTTAGCCACCTATTTTAAGTTTTATTTTGGCTTCGTTACATGGACATTGTCAAAAGTATTTTATATTGAAAATAAAATCTAAAGCCGTGAATAATTTTCAAATGAATCATGCTTCAAGCTTATATAATAACAACCAAATAATTTTTAATAAAATAGAACATATTTGATTAATATTGACCACTTGATTTACGTTGTAATATTAGTATCTGAAAGGGTTATCGGTAGTGTCAGTATATTACCAATAACCCTGATTCTATATGAACAATACTTATGCTCTTATGGTACGAATAATTCGTGTCGCCATAGTGTAAAGGACTATTTCATATATACATATATATACAGGGTGTCCCATAATGAGTGGATAATCTTGAAACGGCTTGTGCGGGGGCCCAAGGCCAATCCGAAACATTTTTTTGTTTTTTTTTATCTTGACCCGTTCGGAAAATATTTAACTTATTGTAAATTTGGAAAAAATTGTACCTTTGTTCACATTTTTAGACTTGGTGCCTACAATTTTTTTATTTTTTTTATTTTTGTATTTGGAATATATTAAGAAAATATAGCGTAATTGAACACCGTTTGAATAATTTTGGTAACTAGGAGCAGTAATTTTCAAGACAGTATTAAAGTGGAAAATTGAAATTTTTCATTTAATTTTACTAAGTTTAAGCATCTGTGGTTTAAAAAAAAGGTATGAAAACCTAAGAAGCCATGTACATAAAAAACATGTCCATTTCAAGAGGATTCTTAAATGATAAAAAACTACGAAATATTATAGAATGAAACACTGAGATATCGCCACTTTTGTGTAAAAAGGGGCCATTCATACTAGAAATAAAATTGAACCATCACACATTAATAAAACATCTTTACGCCACTCTCGTTCTGAAACGGTAACTTTTCTGCTTAAAAACACAGAAAATCTATTTTTTCTTAAACATGCTTCTTATATTCAAAGAAATAAATAATAATCTAGCCGAAAGTAAAGAGAGCAATTGAAGAAGATGCAACCGTATCAACAAGAGATATTCAGCGACAAAGAGGTATACCCAAGTCAACAGTTCACAGGATTTTAAGGAGAAATCAATTTCATCCCTATCATGTTACTCGCGTTCAGACTCTGCAGCCGAGGGATTACCCAGCAAGAGTTACTTTTTGCCGAGACATGTTAGGCAAAATCGAAAGGGATCCTGAGTTTTTTGCGAAAATTCTCTGGAGTGATGAATCCTCTTGCAAAAGAGACGGCTACTTAAACCTGCACAACTTACATAGTTGGCAGATAACTAACCCGCATTTAATGCGCGAAGAAAGGTCCCAGTACCAATTTAAAATAAATTATTGGTCTGGGATTTTAAATGGAAAAATCATCGGTCCATTCGAGCTACCGGGAAATCTAAATGGATCCAGCTACTTGGATTTTCTAACCAACAACCTACCTGGGTTGTTAGAAGAAGTGCCACTAGCCACACGGCATAGAATGTGGCTACAGAATGACGGGTGTCCGGCACACTACGCCGTACAGGTACGGCCATATTTTTTTATTTAGACGAAGCGTATCCAAACAGATGGATCGGGCGTGCTGGCGCAATCCAGTGGCCAGCGCGGTCGCCGGACTTGAATCCATTGGATTTCTTTTACTGGGGCAACTTGAAGGAACTGGTGTACAAAAAACCCATTTCCTCAATAGAGGAACTTCGACGTCGAGTTCAAAACGCTGCGGACAAAATTAACGAACGCAACTACGGAAGTTTGCTAAAAAAATCCTTTATTACAAGATGCAGAGCATGCATCAGAGAAGCAGGACACCAGTTCGAACATCTACTGTAATAAAAAAAATATAAAATTATTTACAATTATGTTGGTTTAATTTTATTTTTAGTTCGCAATTGTAAAAAAAGCAGTTATCTTGTACCCATAACACTAACTCCTTTTACTTTCGGCTACATTATTATTTGTTTATTTACGTGTTTTCCGTGTGCGAAGCATACTTTTCACCGTTTTACAACGAGAGTGGCGAAAAGATATTTTATTAATGTGTGATGATTCAATTTTATTTCTAGTATGAATGGCCCCTTTTTACACAAAAGTGGCGATATCTCAGTGTTTCATTCTATAATATTTCGTAGTTTTTTATCATTTAAGAATCCTCTTGAAATGGACATGTTTTTTATGTACATGGCTTCTTAGGTTTTCATACCTTTTTTTTAAGCCACAGATGCTTAAACTTAGTAAAATTAAATGAAAAATTTCAATTTTCCACTTTAATACTGTCTTGAAAATTACTGCTCCTAGTTACCAAAATTATTCAAACGGTGTTCAATTACGCTATATTTTCTTAATATATTCCAAATACAAAAATAAAAAAAATAAAAAATTTGTAGGCACCAAGTCTAAAAATGTGAACAAAGGTACAATATTTTCCAAATTTACAAAAATTTAAATATTTTCCGAACGGTTCAAGATAAAAAAAAAACAAAAAATGTTTCGGATTGGCCTTGGGCCCCCGCACAAGCCGTTTCAAGATTATCCACTCATTATGGGACACCCTGTATATTTTATGGACTATAACCATAACGCCATTATGTTCCATTTCACTTAGCAATAACAAAATCGATTTTTCTGGGAACGCTCCCAGAAAATTAGATTTTGTTTCATTTCACGCATTATAAATTGATTATGATCCAAAATGATTAGTCCTAATCCTAATTCAATTTATAATAAGTGAAAAAAAGTGATATGATATCTGTTCTTATGATACACTTCCTAGGTAAAATGGATTTATAGTTTTAATTTAAAGTTAAAAAAACACTTTAACTTAGTCGCTTCCTGGATTTACAATAGTCTGTTTAATTTGTGTCGGAAATAAATGATTTTATTAGAAACGTAATATTTAGTTTTATTTATTGTTCAGGTAAATTATAACACAAAAGCGACGTGTTTGCGACGCCTTTCTTATTTCAATCAACATAGAATAGTCCCAAACCTACCTATAAATAAAATATGTATTGTGAGAAAATTGATTTTGAAAAAAACTATCGAATCTAGCATACTAATTATGAGGTATGTTTAGAGACTTTTAATCAAATCCGATGTCCAAATTGTATTTTAGAAATATCCACAGTGACATCTTTGCCTATTCTCATTTCATTGGTTAGGTGTCTTAGGTGTCTATCATTATTTACAAAATATAAAAATCGCGTAATATAAGTTGCTTCGTAGAAATATTCGGTTACCTATACGATAAGGAGAACGAAAGTGATATAAAAGATCGCGTGTGAAAGTACTATTTTTCTTTTATAGGCGATCGCAGAGCGAGTAAAAACCGAAAGCTGACAATAACCTTAAAGAGAGAGCGAGAGGATAAATTGCATAAAGCAGAATTAAAACAGGGCTTTAAACTGCGGGAGGGAAAGAGTCGGAAAGAAGAAAAGAGTCTACCAGAGATGAAGAAGCATTGTCACAATCTGACGACGATACTCAACTGTTCGAACGCAACGCCATTCAAAGACAGGAACGATGCTGGATACATTTGCGCGTACTGCTACGAATCGTACCCCGATCCTGTGATCCTTCGAGCCCACACGCACTCCGACCACCAAGACGAAAAGAGGACGTACAAGGCCGGATCAGCCCTCAACAACTTCATCGCCTATCTAGACATCGTCGATCTGAAATGCACGCTGTGTGACTCACCCAAACCGGATCTCAAAACCTTGATCGAGCATTTGGTCGCGGTGCATCAGAAGGAGTACTACCTCGGGGAGACGGATTACTTCGTCCCCTTTAAACTCACAGAAGAAATACAGATCAACTGCTGCTTGTGCGACGAGCCGTACTTTAACATGAAACTGCTTATGCAGCATATGAATATCCACTACAGAAACTTTATCTGTACGATTTGCGGGGCTGGTTTCGTCAACAGTTTCAGGCTTTTAAGGCATGAGACGACGCATGAAAAGAAGAAATCTAGCTTCCCTTGCAAACAATGCGGTGCTGTGTTCTCCGCTGATTCTAAACGGAAGGCTCACATCAACGAGGATCACAAAGGTATAGCTGGAGATAGCGTTTGCAGAATCTGCAAAGCCCGCTTCAAGAACTACTACCAGAAAACTAGACACATGGTCCAAGTGCATAACGCTGAGGGGGTTAAATGTGAGGTCTGCGAAAAGACGTTCAATCTCAAATCCAACCTCATCTCCCACATGAGGAACGTGCACCTGAAAGAACGCCCATACGAATGCTCCGTTTGCAGCATGGGCTTCTTTATTAAAAGGCAGATGCTGTACCATTACATGGCGACGCATACCAATGAGAGGAATTTCAAATGTGATGTGTGCGGGAAGGCGTATGCGACGCAGTGTAGTAAGAGGAAGCATATGAAGAAGAATCATGGTATAGTACCGGGTAAATAAATAATACGGGACAGAGTGTTCCGACGCTAGGAGGCGACGGAAGACTTCTCACAAATTGCGAGGAGTGAAAAGAGAAAGAGGTATTCGCCCTGTAGTGGGACAGTAACGGCTTATAAAAATAATAATGGTGTGATTCTTTAAAAGGTTGAAGACATCCCAATCCGCCGTGGATCTACAACACTGAAAACCACGTCCAGTATTCGCGTAAAGAACAGAACAGAGATAGAAACAAGCGTTCACAAAAAGAAATCTACACTAGCTACAATACACACACCCAACAGTAAAATTACATTTGCCAAGGGTGATTCGTCCAGGAAGGACCTTCTCGTATTCACGAGTAGTATTGAGGCGTCGTCCATCACAATAGGGTTCGAAACAAAACCTCATTAGATCAATGCTATGTGTCGGTTTTAAAAGTATGTGAAAGTATTTTTTTTAGTTGAGTATTATGTTTATGATTACAATATGGATGTAATTTTATTTATCGTGAAAAAGATGTACTTATTATGATTATACTAATAACGGAATTAGTTGTTTCATTTTTAAGTAAGTTTAATAATACTCGAGCCTTTCCTTACCACTGTTTTATTAAAACTGTAGATTATGATTGAGATACGACTATTATACATTCAGATAAAGTATTCCCATAAATATCTAGTTTTCTTGCACTACGGTAGCAAAATACTTGTGACGGCCTTGACGCGGTTTCTGTGGCTTGGCTGCAATAGCATACCTAAATATTATGATATTAAGGCAAACGAACAACGACAAAGCATGGCAAATACTTAAGTACCTATGCTTAGTATACTTGAGCATGTTGCACGACCGTGATGCAGCATTTGAGTATGTATTTTATGTATGTAATTGATATCCGCATTATGAATCTCATTATGAATCTGCTAGTATTCCATTGACTTGGTGTATAAAATTAATTCATCTTTTGTAGGTCTCGCTTCTAAAAGTCGTGGAGCAAAACGCACAGTAAGTACTAAATTTAATCGGAACGATAAATCAGAAAATAAACCTGATGCGAAAGGTGGCAATAACACGAATGGTTCCAAACAATACAAAAATAAAGCGTGTGAAAATGTCGATGAGAATGGTCCTGAAAGGGCTAAGAGAATTGAAAACAAGTACAGGTCTAGAAAAGATGATGTAGGTGGTGATAAAAAGGACAGGTCCGAAAGCAGGAAAAATTATGAGCGAGAGAGTGTGATTGTTGTTAATAAAGAAAGCAAAAAAAAATCAGTACATGGCGATGTGATCGTAGTCAATGGCGATAAAAAACAAAGGTCTGTGAGCAATAAAAAATCTACGAGCGACGGACGACACGACGCCATTCAAACTCTCGATGATTTATTTACACCTGATCCTACGAATAAAAATAGCAAGAAAAGGTCTAGACATGATGATGACGATAATAATAATCAGGTTCTGGAAAATAAACGTTCTAAAAACGATCAAAATAACGTTGATAAAAAGTCTAAAGGCAAGGAGAGGTCTAAGAAAGATCCAGATGTTGAGAAAAATTCTGCAAGCAAGGAAAGATCTACGAAAGATCCAAATATTGTCGAGCATAGGTCTAAAAGTAAGGACAGATCTAAGAAAGATTCTAATAATGTTGAGAATAGGTCTAAAAGCAGGGAAAGATCCAGGAGCCGGGGTCCAGTAGCTGAGAATAAGATAAAGTTTTTCAGACCTTTTCTTGATGAAAATGAGGAAGACTATGACAAGAAGAAAGAGAGATCCAAAAGTAGAGAAAGATCCAAAAGTAGAGAAAGGTCTGATAAAAGTGTGTCTGGAGAATCTTCATCATCTTATGGCAAGAATAAAAGTGAGAGCAAGAATAGACCGAAAGAACGTAGTAATAAAGCTAATGAAGTCAAAACTAAGAAGACAACAAAGAAAGATGTTGATACGGTTACATTAATGACACGACAGAAAAGAGTCAGAACAAAAGATTTACTGTTGGAGTTACAACCAACTGAGCTCGATAAACATCAGCACAATGTACGTACGATACTACTGAATTCTAACGCAACTCCCATACAAAACCATGACGAAACTGGCTTCACGTGCGGCTTCTGCGTCTCACAATACCATTCAGCCGCTGACCTTAAAATACACACGCTAGATGACCATGATGATGACTACATCGAGAGATTTATGGTTGGAGCTAAAATGTATTCCTATGTCGTCAAATTGGACATAACCTCACTCCGCTGCATTATGTGCACTCGAAAAATATTTACTCTAGAAAACCTCATTGAACATCTAGAGACCAAACACAACAAAATGTTTCACAAGGATATAAAAAATCACATCCTCCCTTTCAAATTCCAAAGCGATATATTTACCTGCGTTATTTGCGATCGCAAATTTGATCGTTTCAAACAGATGCAGCATCACATGAGCGTCCACTACAAGAACTATCTCTGCGACGAATGCAACTCACCTTTCATCAACAAAGCTACCCTTCGAACTCATTTATACAGACATACATATGCGGTATTTAAATGCGATTTCTGCGAAAAATCCTTCGATACAAAGGTCAAGTGTACCACTCACGAGATCTGTGTACACATGAAAGGCCACAGCCGCCACAAATGCACCTACTGCATGCAAACGTTCGTGAGATACAAAGAGAAACTTAAACACATGGTTGAAGTTCACGGTCACAAGCAACGCACAATAAAATGCAATATTTGCAACAAGAATTTCACCGGCAAGGAGAAGTTACAGAAGCACAGGAGAAGATACCATCTATTGGAGCGCAACTACGAGTGCGACCAGTGTGACAGCCGTTTCTTCGATAACTACGATCTGAAGCGTCACAAACGCACCCACGAGAATTCGACGCGGTTTGAATGCACGATCTGCGATAAGACGTTCACCAGACGTGATAATATGTTGGATCACGTGCGACTACACACTCAGGAGTTTAGGAAGATGACGTGTGAAAAGTGCGGGTTGAATTATCCGAGTATGTCCCGTCTCAAAACTCATATGAGCAGGTCGCATAAGGATCCTGAGGTAGCCAAAGCAAAAAAAAAAGAGACAACTAAGAAGTAAATGTCCAGCGGGGCTTGCTAGCACATACATAGACAACGATTTTGTCAAGAAAGAAGATAAAAATGTCATGCAATATGTAAAATCTTGGAAATAAATAAATAAATAATGCTGGACAATTCACACAGCATTATCTAGCCCCAAGCTAAGCAGAGCTTGAGTTATCTTGAGTTATGTATGAGTACCAGATAACTGATAGACATAATACAATACACTACATAGATAGATATTTTTTATTATACACATATATGTACATAAAAAACATTTGTCCCGAGGCGGGAATCGAAGCCGCAATCTCCTGCGTCGTCGCAGGCGGACCTTCGCCCGCTGCGCCACAGAGGTCGTCTGTCGTCGAATGACGTACCAATTTAGGTAGATATTGTATTGTATGACATTATTCCCTATCCTTGCGGAGACTAAACCTTGTCTAGGGTGCTCTAGCGACTCTTAACATTTATTTCTTGGTCGATATAACCCACGGCTAGATAAAGCCCCATATGTCGCCCTTACCAGCCTCTATTTTGTGCTTTTAGCATAACACGGAGTTACCTAGTTTTATAAAGTTTTAAGAATTGCTGTATTCAAGTTTTAAGAATTGCTGTATTCCAATCCACTATTTCAGGCATTGTATGACGTTTTCTCTATTTATACATAGGTTTATTGCATAGACGTTGCTTTTGGTGTTAAATGTTAGTTCAAGGGCCTAAACTGTGTCCAGATGTGTTAGTAACGTTAGATACGTAAGTTTTATAGTGGTTAGAAGAGCCGTAAATCCTAATCGAGACGCGCAGGCGTCTTCGGAAAGAAACGGTCGACGCAATCGAAGTGTGTATTATTTTCATGAACCATTTGGTGAACCATCAATCACTAGGAATTTTGCATGTCTAGTAGAATCCGTAAATAGAGGAAGAATACTCTATTATCGGTGTAGCCACTAACTGAGCGAACTTGGCGTAGTTTTCACATAAATATTTTTGGTAGGATTTAGAGCGAAAACCCACCTACGCGACAGAGGTCGCGCGCTGTTGATGCGCGTGTGATTTTTGTTCACGTTTTTGATACACGACAACACGCGGCAGGTCATGCGCGCGCGACATGCAGCGCTAATGGGTTTTGGCACTTAGGTTTAGCTAGACACTAGGGTTTCAGCTTTTCCTCGCCCACAGAAAAGCTGAAACGAAGCTGTCAATCGCCAAAAGTCCTGCTCCGGTACTTCAAGGAGCTGGGCTGGTTAGGGCCTGGTTAGGCAGGGGGACAATGCACAATACACTCCAAAGCGAGATGTCAGTGCAGATCCCAGTTCCCCCACTTAGAATTAGAATTAGACACTAGGGTTATCTAAAAATAGCAATTAAGATAATTTATAAAAAACCATCGGACAATAAGGTAGACATCAGCTCAAATTATTATTCAAAATAATCGGATCCCATCGCTAAATAGCAGGCATTCTTTCGCTTTTAAACAGCAGCATGCGTTCTGTTTTTCTCGCATATGAATATTATTTTATTCCCAAGCGAATAATAAGTATTTGTCCCACAAAATTAAAAACAGTGAACAATTAAGGGGTTCGAGGTTTGTTTTTAACCCCGACGCAAAAAGACAGGGGTGTTATAAGTTTAACGTGTCTGTCTGTGTATCTGTCTGTGGTATCGTAGCTCCCAAATGGATGAACCATGATAGACTTTCGTTTGTAGTCAATCTCACCTGTTTGAAGGAAAGTGACGATGTGTGCGACGGTGGTGATTGTTATTTATTTGGTTCTGCATTGAAATGATGTTAGCTAAGTTCTGCATTGAAATGATGTTAGCTAATAAATTGTGAAGGTAATGTTTGTTAGGATTTAGACTGAAAGTAAAAGAAAAGTACTGGACGGAATGTGATGAAGTTTTGCGAAGACGAAATACGAATATGAAAAGACAGTTAGGTAAGTATTTAAGCTATATTTTACTCGCGTTGTAACGTGCTAAGACATGTTTAGATTTACACTTTGAAACTATTTATATATTTAGGCTATTGATAAACTGGCCAAGTGCGAGTAGGATTTGCACACTAAAGGTTCCGTACCACATTTAAACATAATTGTATAAGTAAAACTATTTGTCTCTGATTGTGTCTGATTACAAAAAGAGGCCTAAAGATTCGTCCTTATTGGCTAACGATCGCGCGATGCCAGATACCAGATCTCATTAGGACTCTAAAAATAAATGTGTATGTTTAATCTTGCCGCCCCACGACATCGTATCGTTCGCTCGTAAGATCGACGCCAATTAGGATGCAGCCGCCTAAAGGCCTACGCAGACCGGGACGGCATGGCAAGGGATTTTAATTTTTACTAATGGACATTCAACCGTACTGTTACAGAAAACGACATAAATTGCTATGCTTTAAAATGATGCCGTGGCATTGAAAGGGATTTTATCGCACGGCACACCACTGGCTCCCGTGGCGGGATGCCGTGGCATACTGCGGTAGGCAACGGCATGCCACGGACTCCGGCGCTCGTAGTGATATACTGCGGGGTGCGGCACGCCGTGGCATGCCGTGGCAAAGTGCTGGAATGCCACGGTATCTAAGCGGCCAGTGTGCGCTGACTCACGGCAAAATCCCTTGCCATGCCGTCCCGGTCTGCGATAGGCCTTAAGACAAATAAATGGCTCGGAGGTAGCTACAGGGTTTTATTGCCACCCTTTGGGTACGGAACCGTAATAAGAAGATTTAGTTTATTTTAGCATAGCCTATATATTATTTTCTTGCTTTGCTCACAACGCTAAATCAAAATGGCGAAAACAGAATTTTCGAATAATATGTCGATCGAATTTTGTAATACGGGCCTCTGAGACCCTTATAATTTTTATAAATTATATCTGGATTTAATCTAAAATTCAATAAGTGTGTCTCTTTATAAGATTAACTATTTGTCTATTTAAAAAATTATTTAGATATGATCTCTTAGTGCTGGAATATCCCCAAAAAATTAGAGGCTCTAGGCCTAAAAATTATTATTATAATAGTTTTTCTTATTTCTATGATCTGGGTTCGTTAAGAGCCCTAATTCCACTAAATTAATCGCTGCACCAAAACAGTCTTAAAATTACACGCTTTGGCATTTTACCTTCGATGAAACTGCACGAAAGAGCAACGCGTGTCAAAAGTTCCAACTAGTTCGGGGGACAGTGAGCAACCAGAGCTGTCCGACTCACTGACAGTGGCCTAATCCAACTACTACATACAGTTAGCTACAACTAGCTAACTCATAGGTAGCCTAAGATACAGGGTTCCTTCAATTATGGTCGTCTGGAAGAAATCTCTGCAAGGGATAAGACCGCCAATTGCAGGATATATTATTATTATTACATTATATCAGTCTCTCCGTGGCAATAGCCACGCAATGATGTCAATTATGTTGTTCTAGGATTCCTAACTTAAATTTTACGATTTCCAAATTATCTAAGTTAGTTTGACCTAAAATTATGGTATTCCATGTACAGATCCTAAAATTACCTAAAAATACCACAAAAATCATATTTCACTCTTTTCAAATGAATCTGCACGTTTTCACTAGAATAAATTTTAATCACGACCAAATTAGATAATAAATAAATAATGCTGGACAATTCACACAACATCATCTAGTCCCAAGCGACGCAGAGCTTGGAATGCCTGCTAAAATTAAGTAGACGTCTCGAATTATAGCTAAAATGCAATGCAAAGAATAGGATTTTAACTATTTAACTAAGTTGAGTTGTTTTAGATCTGTCAACCTAATTTTAAACCTGACAGTCTAATTTTTGAAACATAGAAAAGCTTTCGTCTATTTGACATTCCTACATCCTAATTTTAGCTAATTCTAAAACAACAGAATCGACACGCAATATCTAGCTTAAGTTTTTTTCATCTATGGACGATTCTGCGACTATAGTACCATTGTCATTGTAATGTAATTGGTTAGCAGAATGGCCCCGTTCCTATGGAAAGCATAATATGATGATGTGACAGTACAGAATGCCTTTAGGTGTTAGTGATCACTATACGTATTATTATTTGTAATCAGTATTTTAATAAGTTTGCATTTAAGAAGTATTATCATTTTTAATAGATCTAATCCATCGATCGTATGTACTCTTTTGATATTTGTGACTAGTGTGATTTTATCATTGGTGTTCTATAATAAATTATAACATAGGTTTTGTGACCTATACTAAAATAAGGGTAGTTTTACATTTTATATCACATTTAAGATTAATTAAATCCAAATATAATTTGGATTTAATCTAAATTTCAATAAGTGTGATTAAATATTTGTGTATTCAAATAATAATTTTATAGGATCTCTTAGCGCTGGAATAGTCCCAAAAAAGTTGAGGCCTAAAAATCATTATTATAATAGTTTTTCTTATTTCTATGATCTGGGATCATTAAGATACCCGGGCCCTAATTCGACTAAATTAATAACAATGATCTCAAAATTACACGCTTTGGCATTTTACCTTTGATGGAACTGCAGATAGAGCAATTGCGTGTCAAAAGGATCGAGGCTGAAACCATTGCTGCGTTCCGTTGATAGACAAAACCGATTTGAGTGCTCACAAAGCGGTCCGTTAATCCGATATTGCGTCTACAGTTGTTAACGAAACGTCATAGATGACGTCATAACTGGCGCCATCTTTGCACTCACTACGTTCACGCTACCGAGCATGGTCGCTGTGAACGATCTGTCAAGTTGTCATATGATTATACAAATTGACATAAGAAATTGTCAAAATCACCATAAACTTGAGGTTATGTTTACAGAGCGATGTGAGCGCGTCTATAGCCGTTCCGTTGAACATATCCCGATATCTGTCAATATCGCGCTCAAAGGCATCGGAACGACTTTGAGCGCTGTTAGCGCTGAAATCGATTATTTTTATTTAAGGAACGCAGCACATTATATCAGTCTCTCCGTGGCAATAGCCACACGCAATATGTAGCTTAAGTTTTTTTCATCTATGGACGATTCTGCGACTATAGTACCATTATCATTGTAATGTAATTGGTTAGCAGAATGGCCCCGTTCCTATGGAAAGCATAATATGATGATGTGACAGTACAGAATGCCTTTAGGCGTTAGTGATCACTATACGTATTATTATATGTAATCAGTATTTTAATAAGTTTGCATTTAAGAAGTATTATCATTTTTAATAGATCTAATCCATCGATCGTATGTACTCTTTTGAAATTTGTGACTAGTGTGATTTTATCTTTGGTGTTCTATAATAAATTATAACATAGGTTTTGTGACCTGTACTAAAATAAGGGTAGTTTTACATTTTATATCACATTTTAAGATTAAGATAAAAGTTTAAGGTACTTAAATCATTCCAGTCGACAGACATTAGGGAGCGTCCATTAATTAAGTGAGGCGTTTAGGGGCACGAGCCAAATCTCACCCAACTTTACGTAAGGGGAATTTTTCCAGTTCGTTTCGTGTTGGTGCGTGATTCGAATTTTTAATAGAAAATCGTCTACGATTTGAGGATAATTACTTTTCAGTTAACTTTATTCCTTGTAGAACGCAGAAAAAAGAAATAAAATAATAAAAACTACAGATAAATGTGAATCTCGCGCCAACACGAAACGAACAATAGATTTTGTCACTGTGGTTCTATTATTATTATTATTAGACGTCTTAAATGCAATGCAATCAAGCACAAAGACATAAATTGGGGAGGGATCGAGCAAAATCTCACGACATCTCGCCAAGGGGAGAGGGAACGAAAAATCGCCTCACGAAATTTGTGGATGCGTGTTAAAACACCCTTAAGGGTTAAGAGTGTAACACTACCGTATTCATAAAGAAATAAGAAATCGTACCTACCCACAAAATATTCAGTACCTTTAAACAATAGGGTATATATGCATGCGGCGTCAGAAAGCTAATAATTTTTTTACTTATTCTCTAATCTGTTTATTTATTTTTGTATTTTTTGATGTTTTTATTCTGAAATTCATTGATTGAAAAGTTGATATTTTATATCTCAATCGCAATATTTCTAAACGCAGCCATTGTCAAGATCAAACATGACGTCACACTTCACATTTTGCATTGTCATTCATGAGGCTTTGGCGGGATATCTTTTTGTATTATTTCGTGGTTGTCTAGCGTTTTGTGTATTTTGGTTTTCATCATTTGTTTGTATCATTTTATTTTGATAGAAAAAATAACAAAGAAACAGAAGTGCCTTGAGTTTAAAATGTGAAGTGTGACGTCACAGAACAAGGGCCAGTCACCCGAAACTGAGTGCAGTTTTACTTTTTGTTTTTTACATTAATAATTAATAATAATAATAGATTTTGTGGGTATTATAATTTTGTTTCGGTAATGTATTAACCTAAATAATCGATAATTAAAATAAAAAATGTTTGCATATACCCTATTGATGTGTAGTTTGTAAACACTTATTGGAAATAAATAAATGTACCTATTTCTTCAACCAACCATGCGTTTTAATTGTAAATCCCATTAAGAATATTATAACTTTATCTAGAGAAATTCTTGAGAAAATATAGGTAACATGCTTACATTTATAATGATTTCGTCAAACTACGTTAGTTTTTATAGTTTAGGTAAGTCAGTTTTTAGTCTTTTTAATACAAAATCTCACACTCTTTAACTAAAACCATGAGAAAAAGCTAGGCATCCGCTATATAAACTATCAGTACAAATATTTTCAGATAATCAAGAAGACGCGACAGGAAAACCAAAATTCAGCAAACCTGATCCAGAAGAAATGGAAATGCAGAAACACAATGTTAAACAGATAGTACTGTACTCGAACGCGACCCCATTATCGCGACATACAGACTTAGGCTACGGGTGCGCTTTTTGCCCCGAATACTATCAAAAACCTTCCGATCTAAAGAAACATACACTAGATTACCACGATATAAACACTAGAGCTACCTATATGAGTAAACCACGCTTTGGATCAGGAAGCTACGTGGTCAAACTCGACGTAACAAACCTTAAATGTATTCTATGCAAACAAGATATCGAATACGTAGATGTTAAGGAACATCTTGAGAAACATGGAAAATATATTCACGACCTTTCTAAGAGCTACACAGTACCTTTCAAATTTGATGACGATATTCTCAAGTGTATGTTCTGTAATGAAGTTTTCAGATCATTCAAAACACTACAAATGCATATGAACGAGCATTATAAGAACTATGAGTGTCCTGTCTGTGGTGTAGGGTTTATAAACCAACTGATGGTCAAAACTCATTACAAAAACTCGCATAAAATTGGAGTTTTCGCTTGCAGCTGCGGAGGACTTTTCGATACCATCAATAAGAAGAAATTGCACGAGCTGCATGCTCACAGTAAACATAAATACAAATGCGGATACTGCGATCAGTTATTTAAATCGTCTGATAAGAAACGCATGCATTTAAACACCGTACATAATGTAAATTTCCCATCAATTCAGTGCAACTTATGTGATAAACATTTTACAAAACAAAGTCATCTTGCCATCCACGTAAAAAAAGATCACAATAAGGAGACGCGGTTTGCATGCTCTTACTGCAAGAAGGCTTTCTTCTACAAATCCCAACTGGACTTACATATGATCAAACACTTGCAGACGAAAGATTTCAAGTGTGAAATTTGCAGCAAAGACTTTGCAAGAATGAAAGCCTTGAAAGAGCATGTAAAGATACATGTTGGAGTTTTTGAATATCGGTGCAGGCATTGCGAAGCGAGCTTTGTTCAAAAAGCTACGTTAAAGAAGCATTTGATTAGGAAGCATAATGAGGTGTTTGATTAAGGGCGGCCCATTATTTTATACCACCATCGCAGTCGTGTAGCAAGAGTCTGCATATCTGATAGGGTTTCTTTTGTTAGGTACTGTACTGATTATTTCATGAGGCGATAATGTCGAGCTAGTTATTTTTCTCGTTCGTATGAGATGAATATGGTGATTTCAAGTAGAGCAGGATAGCGTTCCTAAACGGCAAATTAATATTTAAGCTTTTATCTGTATATGTACGACTGCTTATATTGTATTAAATTGATTTGATGTTAATATTACGATCGGTGAAATAAATAGAGTAATGTAACAAAATCTTTTTGACTTGATTCTAAACTGCGAAATGCCCATCGTTGTAGCTGTTATTTGTTCCTTTATTACTTAATATAACTCAATGCAACATCTAGTTTCAATATTGACGATTGACTTTGTCGATACTTATGACATACTTTACTAAATACTAACCTACTCTTCATTTGGACTGAATGTAAAATTTTAAGCAAGTAGGTCTTATTAAATAAAGGACGTGACTTAACATTAAAACCTTTAAATTTCAATAGGGTTAGTACATTACTTAACATACATAACTTAATCTAAATTTAATAAAATTGACACGCGTTATGAGTGTTACCTAACGGTGGTTAATATTTTATTTTCTTTGTAGGTATCCTCACAGACTACAAACCCATAAAACTGGAAGTTGAATGGGATTTTGAAACAAGCTTGGAAATTACAAGTATTAAAGAAGAGAGTTCATCTTCAGATGATAAAAAGAAAAGAGGAAAACGCGGGAAGAAGAGAAAAGTCGATAACTTCAGACCGCTTAAGATTAAACCACCCGCAAAAGCTGAGGTTTTAGACGTGGAAAAGCATAGATACAACGTTCGGACGATATTACAATACTCCAATGCAACGCCGATTAGAGCGCACTACGCAGGGAACGGATACGCTTGCTGCTTCTGCAAACAGTACTTCCACAAAGCATCGGAACTCAAGGAGCACACGCTCCAATCTCACGACGAACAAACCAAAAAGAAATATATGCAGAAGGCTTTCCTATTCAAGCTATTTGTCAAACTAGATATCACATTACTGCGTTGTACAGTTTGCTCAGCTGATATTACATTTGATACTCTCGAACAACTCATAGAACATTTGAACTTGGCACACCAAAAAGGAATACATACGGATATTAAGAATCAAATCATGTGTTTTAAGTTAGATGAGGAAGTTTTTCGGTGTTTCATATGTTCAGTTGAATATCACAGCTTCAAAAATTTACTTGAACATGCACATTCGCACTATAGGAACTTTATATGCGAGACATGCGACGCCGGCTTTATAAACAGACTTAAATTATACGGACACGTCTATAACAAGCATAAAGGCGCAGGTGCCCATAAATGCAACACTTGCGCGAAAATTTTCGATACCCCCATAAAATTAAAAACCCACGAAAGAATACATTTAGGTACAGTTCTCTATAAATGCCACGAATGCAACGACAAGTTCACCAAGAAGAAAGAGAAGAGAGATCACATGATAAACGTACACGGAGCTAAATTCGCCAGGATCAAATGCACAGCTTGCGACAAGCTGTTCATAAGTAAAGCCTCGCTCAGTGTCCACGTAAACAGAGACCACTTGATGGATAGGCGACACCAGTGCGAACTTTGCGAAAAGACCTTCTTCACGTCATCGTTCTTGAGAGATCACATGGTATCTCACTCTAGGGTTAGAGAGATCCAATGCGATGAATGTCCGAAAACGTTTGCGAGGAAGAAAGCGTTACGTGAGCATATGAAGTCTCACACTGGTGATCGTAGGTTCAAGTGCACATTCTGCGACATGGCTTTCCTGCAGAAGTGTAGCTTGAAAGGGCACTTGAGAAGTCGTCACGATGCAGAACTGCCATGAGAATTATTTGATAGGTAATATACACTTCAACAAAGTTTTGACTCTGTAATGTTCTGATTTTATACCGGCTTGAATCATATTGATAAAATTATGAAATCAATGATTAGAGACTTCTTTAATAGTACCTACAGAACCTCTTGAAGTTGACGGTTTTAAAAACAAACCTGGACAAAGGACTTGTAGAATTAACATTAGACACCGTTTTAAAGTTGCTTTAGCTATTGCATGTTCACAATAACATAATATCCGGATTCATAAAAAATTAAATTAGATTACTAGTTATATATTATTGTAATACGTGATTTTCTTTGTAGGTATCATCGTCAGAGACCACAAAGCAATCAAATCGGAGGTAGGAAACTCTTGGGGTGTTACTATTGTTAAAGTAAAAGGTCGTAATACTGAAAATCCCGTAATTGACGTTACTAAAGTAAAGACTAATAAAAAATCTAAAAAAAAAGAAAGGAAATCAGAAGAAATTAAAGTGCAATCAAAGAAATTTAATATCGAACAAGTATCTGTTTGTCAGAAACCCTTTGATCTATCTGCTGATAACAAACCTAATGCATCCAAAACAGCAACATCCACAGCTGCTTTAAAAATCAAAATTAACCCACCACCCGATATAATTATAAAACAAATTAAACCTAAAACCGACGAAACGAAACCTAAAGAGGCCAAATTAAAACCGCAAAAGAAAAAAGAACCCCTAACAATCGACGCACCAATCCAAAGAATAAAAATAGTGCCTCCACCAGACATGGACTTTATGATGGAGCTAGACAAGCACAGATTCAACATACGCGCCGTTATGCAATACTCAAACGCAACCCCAATAAGAAACCACGTTAAAAGCGGTTTCGTTTGCTGCTTCTGCGACGCTCACTTCCCCAAACCAGCAGACCTAAAAATTCACACTATCCAAACCCATACAGACGATGAAAGCAAAGACAAGTTCTTTCGAAAGAAAGCAGTCTTATACTCATTTATGGTAAAACTAGATATAACGCATCTAGTATGCAATATCTGCCAAATTGCTATCGAAACGCTCGAGCAGCTTATATCCCACCTCAACAGTATCCACAAGAAAAACCTACACACCGATATAAAGAACCACATTGTCTGCTTCAAATTCGACTGCGATATGATGAAATGTCTCGTTTGCGCTCAAGAATTTAACAGCTTCAAATTGCTATCTGAACACATGAACCAGCATTATACAAACTTCGTTTGCGATGAGTGCGGTGCTGGGTTTATTAACAGGAGGCAGTTGCTCCTACACTCTGATAAACATAAAGTTGGGGAACACAAATGTGGCTCTTGTGATAAAGTATTTCAATCTCTGAAGAGGATGAAGACCCATGAACGTGTCACACACGTGTATAACTCGGGTTTAGGCACGCACGGCTTTAGATGCCACCTTTGTAACGAAAAGTTTAGGAATAAAAAGACGAAGGTGGATCACATGATGCAACTTCATGGAATTCAGTAATTTAATGTATCGGCTTTATCATCACATCACAGCTCTTATATCACCCTCTGGATATTGGGCTCCTTATTTTGGCCAGCTGCCTCTGTCTTGTGTCCATGTCCTCAACTCGACGTGCTTTCTGTAATTTAGGCAATTTTATGAACATATCTACGCTCACGTGGAACTTAGATATAAAATATCCTCCGCCTATAGCACTCAGGCATAATGGCAATACATACATGCCTATCTGATCTATCAGTCAAATATTTTTTTCACAATCGGAAAACATAAAAACAAAATAAAGTAGGTAAGTAAGTAAAAGTAAAATAAGTAAATAGTACGAGTAAATTCAACATCTCGAAACAAACTTACAAATTGAATCTCTTATAGAGTTATCTCTTAAAATAAGCTCTGCTATGTTTTGAACTTCTTCAAATCAAAATTATCACAAACCCTTTACTTATTGTTACCTTCTCAGACTTCATAATTTTGTTAAGTTACCTAGTTATAAGATTAGTATTACTATACAATAAGAAATCACATTTTATAATCTCATCAAAACGTACTTATATTCTTAGATAATTTCAATACTTATAAGATCTACTTATTACTCCAAAATGTTTATATAGTTTTTATGTACAGTAAATATTGTTTTAAATAAAATCATTGACAAAGTACTTGTTGTTTTCATCAATATTTTTACTGGCACTATAAATAAATAGTTATAAGTGACCGGCATGAGTCGTGAGCACAAACTGACACCTACGCAGTAGTTAATTTTTGAAGCCATGGGGGCGGGGCGGGTTGTCATTCGGCTACTGTACACTTTCGTGCAATTTTATCGACTTACGTTTTGGATGTTAAAATAGTAGCTTAATTTTGTTATTTCGTATTTGTTAAGTGTTTTTGTTTTAATATAGTTTTCAACACACTTGCACATAAAGTGGCTCTATGGTCACCGCAATTAGGCACAGAATGACACTCATAATCAAACTGTGACTTTTTCATTGCTATAACTCACTAGTGAGTTATACCACCCAGACCTCAATCCCATTGAAATAGCATGGGCTACAATAAAAGGCTATGTCGGCAGTAAGAATGTGACCTGGAACGTTAGCCACTTAACGGGTCTTGTTAAGGAAAAAGTTAATTTAATGGCAGCTAATGAATGGACAAAATTTTGTCAAAAAGTGAAGGAAAATGAGAAGGAGTATATAAAAAACGATCACATAGTGGATGCAATGACAGAATAATTTATAATTCACGTTGGTGACGATGACTCCGAGACCAATTCGGAGGATGGGGACAGTGACGATGTTGAGCAGATGAATGAGCCAGTGGCCTCTACCAGCACCAACTCAGCGTCTAGTTTTATGGAAGGCATATTACCTATTCCTCCAGATTGAGGCGAATTTAAATAATTTGAAAAATAAAGAAAAACAGTTATAAGTACTCAGATTATAATTCTTTTATTGAGATTATTATATTTTATTTTACATTACTCTACCAAAGTAAAATTTCAAGTACTCTACGACTGTACCTATCAATCATTTTGGTAAAAAACGGTTCCAATAAATTTGGCCAAAAGTGTACATGCGCGAGCTCCCGTCATCTGTGCTCACGACTCGTGCCGCTTATTATACTTAGTGAGCTTTAGAATTAGGTAGAGATCATTACTGAAATTGAAGTACATGATGTGTTCCTAGCCGAATTTTATACACAGCGACAGCGGCGGCCATTTTCAACGAAGACTAGCCTGGTGCGCAGGACATATTATTATAGTGCCCTAGTGTGTGTGCAAACACATGTGCACTCTTTATACTCTCTATACTCATAATATCCGATGGGACGGCTGACCGACACGACCGGGGAGAGGTCAGGCGCAGGACCAATGGCTTAACTTGCTTCCCTAAGCACGGTATACATAACCTCTGATGTAAATAGGTAATTGAACATATTTGCGTTAACAAGCTATTATGTAGATTAATAAAAAAAATAAACTCGCATGATGGTAATATCCTATTGTAAATGACTTTAGGATTAATAAAATATTAAGTTTCTTAGAACATTTAACTCGCAAACTGTAAATAGATGGTAATGAAAACTTTATTTTCTTTGTAGGTAAGAACGCGAGTGACGTCAAACCCGTTAAACAAGAACTAACGTCTAGTTCTTGGAAAGTAACTATCGTTAAAGTCGACGAATCACCGACAGTTCAAAAACTACCCAAGACAATGATACAAAAACCTGACGTAACAACCATCAACGGAATGAAATTTGGGGGCATGAAGAAATCTATTTCTTTTGTTAAGAAAGCTAAACCAGTACAAGTGCAAGAAACTTCTGAACTTGACAAACAGAGGTTTAACATTCGGACTATATTGCAGTTTTCCAATGCAACGCCAATACGAACGCATTCAATATCAACCGGCTACGGCTGCTGTTTTTGCAAAAAATACTTCCATAAAGCTTCCGACCTCAAAACTCACACTAAAAACCACGACGCAGAAGCCAAAACCAAATTCATGAAAGGAGCCACATTATTTACATTCCTGGTGAAACTAGACGTAACTGAATTATCCTGCAACATTTGCAAAGTATCCATGGATAACATAGAAGAACTGATGGAACATCTAAATAATACACACGATAAAGGACTGCATACTGAATTAAAAAAATACGTAGTCAGTTTTAAACTTCCCACCGATGATGTCATGAAATGTCATATATGTGACGCGGAATTTAAAAGCTTCAGGGTATTACAGGAACATATGAAAAATCACTCTACTAATTTCATTTGTGACGAGTGTGGAGTTGGATTTATAAATCTGGGACAGCTGCGGCACCATTCTGATAACGTACACATTATATCTGAGTACAAATGCGAGAAATGTAACCAAATGTTTCCGACGTCGAAAAAGAAGTATTTTCATGAGCGCGCTGCGCATTCTGAGTTTAAGAGGAGGTACGCTGTTATATGACATAATGATAAGGCTTTAAGATAGGTACCATTCGAGCAAATCGCAGAAGTACGAAACTAATTTTGGCTGTGAAAGCTTTCATTTATAATTTAATTTCTCTCTCGTTCGTTTTTAAACTTCAATTTGAACCTTTTCACTGCAAATGTGCAATTATGCGTTGTTGAAGTTTTTGTTTTTAAGGATGACCTTGCTGTACCTTTGTGTTTTCTGTTATTGGTTTACGTTTTTGTTACGTTTTCATTCATAAATCAATATGTTGGATTCTAGAACAGAGTGCGATACCTCTTGGTTTGACAAATTAATTTTTGAGTTACGGGACTCCTATGAACTAAAACATTACGACAACGCCCCTGCTATGATGTTCATTACATGTTCATCAACATAGTTTGTAAATAGGTGTAATATCAAGTTTGGAGAATTGCTTGAATTATCAAAACTTGCTCAAAAAAATTGTAGTGTCTGTTAAACACAATCTCACATATTATACTGTTATTGCTTGAATCCCAATAGATTAATGATAACCTCTTATTTTCTTTGTAGGTATCGTCTTCATTGACAACAAAACGATAAAAAAAGAAGTAATTGAATCGGGACATTCTGAAGTTGAGCCAAAAGTTGAAGATTTGTGCGTTACCCAAGTAAAACCCGTCAGAAAATCGCGGAAGACAGAAATCAGAAAGAAAGAATCTTCCATTAGAAGAACTAAATTAAAATCAATACCAATTTATGCTGCGGCTATAAAGGGTATAAAAATTAAACCACCGTCAGAGCCACGTCTTCCGTCTCACAGTGTCAAAATAGAACCGGCAATGGAAAGTCCCCCAGAGCAGATGGAGATTGAAAAACAGAGACATAACATTCGAACAATACTGTTAAACTCTAACGCCACGCCAATCAGAAAGCACTTCGTCGGTAGCGGATACAACTGCTGTTTCTGCATGGCAAGTTACCCAATTCCGGCTGACTTGAAAGCGCATACAATAAACGAACACGACAAACAAACTAAAAACAAATTCATGAAAAATATACGTTTATATTCTTACATAGTCAAACTAGATATCACTTCACTTAGCTGTAATATTTGCAATAAAACTCTAGATACGATAGACCAACTGATCGACCACCTAAATAGCTTACATCAGAAGGGAATACACACAGATGTTAAAAGCTACTACGCCTGCTTTAAATTCGATGGCGAAGAGACGAAATGTCATATCTGCTCAGCTGTATTTCGTAGCTTCAAACTTTTACAGGAGCACATGAACAAGCATTGCATGAATTTTATATGTGACGAGTGCGGTGTCGGCTGTATCAATCGAGGGCAGTTGAAATTGCATTCGGCAGTGCACGAATCGGGCGCATACAGTTGCAGTACCTGCGAAAAGGTTTTCAAATCTCTCGCCAACTTACAATCGCACACGCGACAAACGCATTCGGCGATACCAGTTAACAAATGTCACCTGTGCGATGGCAGATTCAAAACGAACAGAAACAAACGAAACCACCTGACACAAGTTCACGGGATGGTCTTCCCCGATCTTGCATGCGACGCTTGCAACCGCACTTTCAAAACTGTGAACTCCCTTTCTGTTCACAAGAAGAAGGATCATTTGATGGAGCGTCGTTACAAATGTGAGTTTTGCGACCGAAAGTTCTTCACGTCGAGCATGTTGAAAGATCACGCGATAACGCATACGGGTGTAAGGGACTATAAGTGTAATATTTGCTCGAAGACATATTCGAGGAGGCACGGGCTAAGGGAGCACATGAGATCACACACCGGTGACCGACGATTCAAGTGCTCTTACTGCGGCATGGCATTCCTGCAAAAATGCAGTCTAAAAGGACACTTGCGCAGTCGACACGATGCTGTACTACAATAGATAATAATAATAATTGCCAATGCTCTGACAACTTAAGTTTTCTTCCATCGATAGTAAATAAGCCTATAAGTACTTAAGTTTTCTTAAGTTTAACTTAAGTTTTCTTCCATCGATAATAAATAAGCCTATACTCTGATAACTTGAGTTTTCTTGCATCATCAACATTTACTTAACCTAAGCCTGACTTTGACCACTGCTGTGTGTACATTATTATTATAATCCTTCTAACTTTTTTGCCGCTACTTGCGTTCCTGCTTTGGTATCAAATCCTTATTCTGTAATTTCTTGTCCGATCCATTCAGCCTGGTAAGGCATAATCCTCTTCAAGCTTTAATTCCATTCCTCAGTCAAGAGCAGCCTTTAAATCTTGAGCATAATTTGTCAAAAAACTAGTACTTACCAAAAAATCTGGTTGCTTGCCTGAGTAATATAATCAGCTGTTTAATAAATAAATAATCATAAAAGCAAAAATTGTTACTGTTGGTTGAACTTAGTCGATGTTTACGTATATTTATACTAGCTTCTGCCCGCGGCTTCGCAAGACTTTTGAAAATTAATATTACACCTATGTACAATATTTATCACATCACACTAATATTATAAATGATGGATGTATAGATGGATGGATGTTTGTTACTTCTTCACGCCAAAACTACTGAATGGATCGGGCTGAAATTTTGCATAGGTACAGATAATTCTAGGCCTGGAATAAAACATAGGCTACTTTTTATCCCATATATCAGTTCCCGTGGGATAGAAATCACCTTTAAACGTTTCCATAGAAACAACGCGTGCGAAGCCGTGGGCAGAAGCTACCTAGTAAGTAATTAATAATTCTGTACTGCTCAAAATTGGTACAAGTAGAACATTTACCTGGAAAATTAATGGCAAAGGCGAGCATAACCCTATAAAGAGTCCTCTTCCAGCAAACCTTATTGGGAGAGTGAGACAAAGTGGGTAGGTACATGTGCTTAAACAAAGGATACAAGATTTAATTTTAACCTACGTATTGAATAGACTACTACATAATATTATAATACAATACATAAAATACTATAACTTAACAAGTACCTACTAAAATTATATGCACATATAAATTAAATAAAGACATAAAATACAACAGAATCATAAAGATTATAAGCCCCGCAAGTTGATATTGCGATTGGCGGCCATCTTGGTGACGTAGTCGACGTCGCACCGTCAGCACAATAGATAAATATACAGTAATCCGACTCCATACTAGACCGCCTGAAATTCCCTTGTTTTTTCCTACCAACTTATTTTGCGGTCTAAATGTATTCTACATTAATTACATTAAGACCTAATTTTGGTACGGAACCCTGTGCGAAGTCGACACGCAATTGGCCTTCGCTTTCTCGCTCAACTGTAGGTATAAAGTTCAAAGAGACGGCTGAGTCATTCTACTGTATATTTATCTACTGTGTCTGTACTTTTTTGCGACGGATGACGTCACGCAGCTGTTATTGTGACAAGGTTCCATCGAAATATCAACTTTCGGGGCTTATAATCAATCATAGAAGGTTCTTTGACTTTACGCTTGAAAATGAAGAGTGAGGGGCTAGCACGAATATCGTGTGGGAGGAGTTCCATAACCTAATCGAGTCGACAGTAAAAGAGCCACCGTAGCGGCTGGATGAGTGAACCGGAAATTTAAGGACGAGGGACTAAGTTGATCTACATGGTCTATCACGAGGGGTAAAAAAACTCAAAACGCTCACGGAGGTAAGAAGGGGAGACAGGATGGTTCAGAATGTTATAAGGAAGAGAACGTGCAGATCACGCCGGCGACGGATTGGAAGCCATTTTAACTGATCTCTGAACATTGAGACGTGATCGTATTTACGCAAACCGAAAATAAACCGGATGCATAAATTTTGAAGACGTTCTAATTTGTTGAGAATTCTCTTCGTGGCGTCAAGGTAAAAAGCGTCAGCATAATCTAATAGGGGAAGAAGGAGTGATTGGGCTAAAGTGATTTTGGTTTGTAATGGAAGGACCTTCTGATAACGTAAGTGCATGAAATGAGTATGGTTGTAACACATTTAATTTGATAAAAATCCACCATCATTTCGAACTGTGAGGCACTTTTTCTCTTCTCGGTACCTACTTTTGTTTGTAAACACTTCGCGCAGAGATTGAGTGAGTGCGAGCGAGTCGGAACCATCGTAACACGAATAAATTTGGGCTGCATTAGATTTCATTGAAATAAGTAAGTCAGGCGACTTTTTACATTTGTCGGATTGTCGTACCATATTATCACCTATTTTCTGTCTCTATTAATCTGCATTATTTAAAAAGAGATGAAAATATGCAATTTGAAGTGAGCAACGTTTGCTAAAGCCAACATAACAACGCAAAACTACACAAGGTGTAGTTGTCACTATAGCGTTAGTAGTAAGCGCCAACGCAGCTCATGGTACCATCAAAAAAGCTAACTATACTAAGAAATCAAATAATATCGCAAAAATTTTCGACTTCGACGAGACTTGAACCCGCATCCTTCCTTCAGTACAGGAATGTGCTAACCAACTACACCACGAGGTCAAGTGACGTGGGAGTCGAAAATCTCTGCGACTTCCTACGGTCTCTAGCGCCGTTAGCTCCACCTACAGGGGAAACATTGAAGTTTATCCAATCCTGTTCAAAGACTAAAGTTACATTTAGTTCGTTTGACGAGAGGTGTCGCGTAGCTTAATTCTAAGGTTTTTTGTTATTATAGTGCGTAACCCCACACTAAGGGTAATTTCTAAGAAATCAAATAATATCTCAAAAATTTTCGACTTCGACGGGACTTGAACCCGCATCCTTCCTTCAGTACAGGAATGTGCTAACCAACTACACCACGAGGTCAAGTGACGTGGGAGTCGAAAATCTTTGCGACTTCCTACGGTCTCTAGCGCCGTTAGCTCCACCTTCAGGGGAAACATTGAAGCTTATCCAATCCTGTTCAAAGACTAAACTATACTATCTGCGTATTTACGTAATACTGTAGTAACGTCTGGCGATCTAACTGTGACACACACTGAAAAGTACCAGGAACTATAGAACTCACCTGCATGCGAACTCTAATTTGTTTATGCTCTGCTGGAAGATCCTCTGCTAACTTCACAGACACGTCCCAACGTTCAAGATGGTCGGGTCGGTCGTCGTCTTCGCGACATGCACGTCGTGGCTAAAGCCGCGCGCGATTTTAATTTTTGTGTATAATAAAATAATTGGAAATGCCGTATCTACCGGTGTGGCTTTGGCTTGTGTTGGTTGAGTTAGAGAGTAAAATACTCGTGTTTTTGGGCTTACGTAAGTAGTTAGTGTTTTCGTAATACGAACCATACACCTTGTTCTAAGTAGGTATACCTTGTTTGCCCTTTGCCACTATACAAAGTACGTAGCTAGACCCAGCCAAAGGGGTCATGACCCCCCATGACCCCCCCTCCCCCGGATCCGCGCTTGTGTGCACTCTGCTTATTAGTCATTCACGATTGTTACGTAACACACTGAGTATTATAATATCTGTGACACTGCTATCAAACGATAACAGTCGTGAATGAAAAACACGTTGGACCGAAACCTAAATTGCTTTACCAAACATTATGAATGATTTTCGACAGTACCAGTATATCGGATAACATTTAAATAGTTCATTAGTTAGAAAATTGTATCAATACTCAGAAACATGCATAAATATCCTAATTATTTCAGCTAGAAACATAACATAAATATTATCGACACTATCACGAGCCATACTTCGAAGAACTTCTGTCAAAACTGTCTGACGCGGCAGATAATTATTTTGTCATGTTGTCTAACCTGCGCGAATGTCGTCGTTGACCAAAATACTTTAAAAGTCTGATATATACATTATCGGTGGCTCACTAAAGTAAACATAGGTAAAGTAACATTCGTGAAAAGAAATGGCGACATTTGCATTTTAATCAATATGTACGTTACATAAGTATTAATAGCGATTCAATTCACAACATATGTTAGTTTAAAAAACCCAAATTGAATGTTATGTTAATATTCTAGTTCTTATTACGAAAAACTTAAAGGCAAAGTGCAAGGCGACACGACAACTTTCCTCCAAGTTATAAAATCGTTCTAAATAAATATGTATTTTCATCTTAAACTATGCTTTCTTAAGGTGTTTATGGGTTTTGTTTAATTAATTGATAGTTTTAAAATAAAAAAAATATATAAAAATGAAACCCGTTTTCCTTGGTCACGGCATCACGCGTGAACGGCTGGACCGATTTCGCTAATTCTTTCTTTGTTATGTTTGTTATTGTCAGGAGAAGGTTCTTATGAAAGAAAAAATTAAGAAAGTTGGAAACATAAATTTCCACGGGGGCGAAGCCGCGGGGCGCAGCTAGTTATAAATAAATCAAGATGTCCTTACCTAGAATTTTACATTATATTTAAATCAACTCAAAGGAGACACTCAGAAAACGTGTTAGGTACAATTTTTTTTTGCCTTACCCCAGTAGTTTTGGAGATCCTAGGTAACAAAAATTCAGATTTCACAAACTTTCGGCTTTATAATATTAGTAGGATGAGAAGCGAAGATGAACGAATGCGTGTAGGAATAATCATGAAGTATATAAGCGTACTACAAAATGAGTCTGCGATTTTAATGAGAATTTTCTTTATAGGTATCGCCTACAGAGAACTCAAAAGTAAAGCAAAAGTAAGTGATTTTGAAGACACCGAAGACGTTAGGCGTAAAGTAGAGGAGATATTTTGTGATATCCCAGTTAGACCACGAACCAGGCATGGTCCGAAAAACCCCCTAATACGTAAAACTAATATTAGACATCTTCGACAACGTGTACCGATTCTAGCTAATCCTCCGTCAGAGATAGGTCGTCTTTCTCGCAGTGTTAAAATAAAAGTAGCCGTAGAAAATGACCCAGAGCTGTCGGAGATTGTGAAACAGCGATATAACATACGAACAATATTGCTAAACTCGAACGCGACCCCAATAAGAAAGCACTGCGGCGGCAGCGGATACAACTGCTGTTTCTGCAAATCCAGTTTCCCTATACCGGCTGACCTCAAAGCACATACAATAAACGAACACGACCACCAAACTAAAAACAAATTTATGAAAAATACACGCTTAAATTGTTACTTTGTGAAACTCGACATCACTGGCCTTAGCTGTAACATTTGTAATGTAATTTTAGACGATGTAGACGAACTCATCGGCCATCTGAACACCGTACACGAGAAAGAATTACACACTGATATAAAAAGTTACATCGCCTCCTTCAAATTCAACGGTGAGGAGACAAAATGTCACATGTGCGGAGCCGAATATCATAACTTCAAAGTTTTACTGGAACACATGAACAAACATTCCACGAACTTCTTTTGTGATGATTGTGGAGCTAGCTACATTAATATCAGAAAACTCAAGGTTCATTCCAAAACTCACACATCTGGGACATATAAATGCACATCATGCGAGAAAGTTTACACATCCAACGTCAACCTGCAGACGCACATTCGACGAAGTCATACCGGTATACTCGCCTATAAGTGCTACCTTTGCGAGGATCGATTCAAAGGCAAACACGCCAAAAGGAATCACTTAATAGAAACTCATGGAATCGCATTCGCCGATATAGAATGCGATGCATGTGAGAGAAAATTCAAAACCCAAAACGCGCTTCACGTGCACACAAAGAGAGATCACTTGATGGAAAGGCGGCACAAGTGCAATCTTTGCGAGCTGACGTTTTTCTCATCATCGGTTTTGAAGAAACATAAAATAGTGCACACCGGGCAGAGGGATTTCAAATGCGATGTTTGCTCGAAGTTGCTTATGAGAAAGTACGCCCTTACGGAGCATATGCGGTCGCACACCGACGACCGACGGTTCAAGTGCTCTTACTGCGACATGGCATTCCTGCAGAAGTGCAGTCTGAAAGGGCACTTGCTCAAGTGGCACGATACTATACTAGAATAGATAGTAATAAAGTAGGATTTCATTCGGAGAAGTAAACATTTGTGACATCATCATGCATGTGCAATGCAACCTGACTTCATCATTTGATGAGCAATATGCCGCCCAAGTCTTAGTGCCGCATCCTACAGTGTTAGCTTCTAATTATTTAATTGTGCCTTAGTCTTATTTTTACTTATTCTATCACATTCACTTCGTTTGTCTGATCCATTATCCTGAGTTTGTCATAATCTGTTTCCACTATTGTGTATCCCTGGCCGCGTGACTCTGGACCATCAAGGGACGAAAAATTTACACTGTAGGAGCAGCTATCTAGATGGCACTCCGTTTAAAGGTTCGGTTACTATTAATATAACAGCCTTTTAACGATAAAAAAAGCAATAACGTAATTGTTTCGCGCACTCATACATAATATAGATGCTTTGCACTTCATAATAATTACTCAGTTACCCATGTGATGAGAGTATACGAATCCTTGTAAAATACTTAATTACTTAAGCAGTAAAATTTCACGATAGTACCTATTTATATATTTATATTGTACTGCAGTTAGAAACGGCCAGTGTAGTGTTGTTTGGAGTATTTATGTTCCAAAGTACCTACTGTGAACTTGGCCATTCCTGAATCTGAAGATGAGTTGAGGGAGTTATGAAAACTGCCATCAATTCTCGGCCGTGACTACGATTTCATCAGTCTTCTTGTGACCACGATCGCTGCAATGCGATGGAAACGTAGCGAAAGAAAACGCACGTTACTTGATACTTTTTCACTAAGTAGGCAAATTATACAAATTAGTAACCGTTACTAAAACCAAGTCAGCTATTTTAATCAGTGCTTTCTTTATAGGTGTGGCCTACAGAGAACTCAAAATTAAAACAGAAGTAAGTGAATCTGAAGACACTGAAGATGTTAAACCTAAAGTTGAGGAGATATTTTGCAATGTCCCAGTCAAACCACCAGCCAGCCAACGTCCAAAAACTACCGGAATAAGGGAGAATCTGGCTATTCGAGTAACACCCATAAAAATAAATCCTCCTTCAAAGATAAGTTTGCCTCCAGGTAGCATTAAAATCAAACCAGCCGTTGAAAATGACTCGGAGCGGACGGAAAACGAGAAACAGCGATATAACATTAGAACAATATTGATAAACTCTAACGCGACACCTATAAGAAAGCACTACGCTGACAGCGGTTACTACTGCTGTTTCTGCAAAGCAATATTCCCTATACCAGCCGACCTTAAAGCGCACACAATAAATGAACACGACCACCAAACTATAAACAAATTTATGAAAAGGATCCGGTTATCTCATTTCATTGTCAAACTCGACATCACTGGGCTTCGCTGTAACATTTGTAAAGCATTTCTAGATAATGTAAACGAACTCATGGGCCATCTCAACAGCGTGCATAAGAAAGGATTACACACGGATGTAAAAAGTTACTTCGCCTGCTTCAAATTCAAAGACAAGGAGACAAAATGTCACATTTGCTCAGCCAAGTATCGTAACTTCAGAGTTTTACAAGAACACATGAACAAACATTCCAAGAACTTCATTTGTGATGAGTGTGGAGAGAGCTACATTAATTTGGGTCAACTCAAATGTCATTTAATATCTCATGCATCTGGGACATTTAAATGCAAAACATGCGAAAAAGTTTACAAATCCAACCTCAACCTACAGATGCACATTCGACAAATTCATTCCGGTATACCCATGTACAAGTGCAACCTCTGCGAGAATCGATTCAAAACTAAACTAACCAAGAGAAATCACATGATAAAAGTTCATGGAACCGTGTTCGCCGATTTGGAGTGCCAGGCATGCAATAAAACATTCAAAAGCCTAGACGCGCTTTGCTTGCACAAGAGGAGAGATCATTTGATGGAAAGGCGGCACAAGTGCAATATTTGCGAACGTACGTTCTTTACAGCGCCGCAATTGAAGAATCATGAGATAACACATACTGGGCAAAGGGATTTCAAATGCGATGTTTGCTCGAAGTTGTTTTCTAGGAAGTACGCCCTTACGGAGCACATGAGGTCGCACACCGGAGACCGACGGTTCAAGTGCTCCTACTGCGGCATGGCATTCCTGCAGAAATGCAGTCTGAAAGGACATTTGCGCACTCGACACGATGCAGAACTACAGTAAACTTATAAAATGAATATTCCGAGATATTTTTCCTGTACGGCCGAACTTCATCCCCTACTGGCCTCCCAAGTTTTTGTGCATTTTCGTACTACGGCCTTGAGTCTTTAATTTTCATTTATTTATTTATTAAAAAGGAACGCCAACAGCGTAATAAACGTTCTATTAATATATTATATACTAGACGATGCCCTCGCAGGTTTCACCCGCGTAGTTCCCTCCCTAAAAAGTAAGCTTCCGAACGGTGAAATAATTTTTCAAATCGGTCCAGTAGTTTCGGAGCCTATTCAATTCAAACAAACAATCAAATCTTTCCTCTTTATAATATTAGTATACATAGGTACTGTACCAAAGCAGTTAGCTCAATTGCTTCAATTGTAAATACTAGTTCTAATTTATTTATATTATTTTTCTTTGTGATTTAAGATAATGTTTCTGTACTAAATTAAATCAATGGTATAATATTTTTTTTTCCTTTTTTCCCCTATCCCTAAAATAGGGTGATTTCACCCGTCAACCACCTAATTGAACAGGGAATCTAAGCTTTCATAAAAATGGTCTCGAGCTGATGACATAATAATGGTGTGGTGTGGTGACGCATTAACTCCACTTAACCTTATTCTAGTGGAGAAACGTTAGCAACAATGAGCAACTGAAGTAAGTTTGGAGGAAAACTAGAGGCGTCCCGAATTCAAATTGAGATTAAGTCGCCGTTCAGCGAGCGCCAAGTCAGCGATTTTAATAAGTGCTTTCTTTATAGGTGTGGCCTACAAAGAACCCGAAATTAAAACAGAAGTAAGTGAACCTGAAGACATTGAAGATGTTAAGCCCAAAGTTGCGATATTTTGCAATATCCCAGTCAATCCACCAGCCAGGCAACGTCCAAAAACTACTAAAGGACAGTGTAAGATGAAACAAAGATCTATTGTAGTTACACATATAAAAACGAATCCTCCTCCAAAGACAAGCCCGCCCTGTAGTAGTATTAAAATAAAACCAGCCATAGAAAATGGCCTAGGGTTAACGGAACTCGAGAAACAGCGATATAAAATTCTAACAATTTTCCAAAATTCCAACGCAACACCGATAAAAAAGCACTGCGTCGATAGCGGATATTACTGCTGTTTCTGTAAAGCAAGCTTTACAATACCGGCTGACCTCAAAACGCATACAATTAACGAACACGACGACCAAGCTAAAAACAAATTCATGAAAAAGATATTCCTATTTACCATACTAAAACTCGATATCACTGGGCTTAGCTGTAACATCTGTAATGACACTTTAGATAACGTAGACGAACTCATCGGCCATCTAAACACCGTACACCAGAAAGGATTACACACTGATGTAAAAAGTTACATCGCCTCCTTCAAATTCAATGGCGAGGAAACAAAATGTCACATATGCGGAGCCGAGTATCGTAACTTCAAAGTTTTACTAGAACACATGAACAAACATTCCAAAAACTTCATTTGTGATGAGTGTGGAGTCGGCTACATCAATTTGGGTCAACTTAAGACTCATTCGATAACTCACGCGTCTGGGACATTTAAATGCATAACCTGCGAAAAAGTTTTCAAATCCAACCTCAACCTGCAGATGCACATTCGACAAATTCATTCCGGCAAACCCGTCTACAAGTGCAACCATTGCGATGATCGATTTAAAACGATACAAACCAAAAGGAAGCACTTGGTAGAAGCACACGGAATCGTTTTCGCTGATTCAGAATGCAATTCATGCAATAGATCGTTCAAAACTCTACACGGGCTTCGTTTGCACAAGAGGAGAGATCACTTGATGGAAAGGCGGCACATGTGCAATATTTGCGAGCGGACGTTCTTCTCCGCGACGGGATTGAAGAATCATGGGAAAACTCATACGGGGCAGAAGGATTTTAAATGCGATGTTTGCTCGAAGATGTTTTCGAGGAAATACGCCCTAACAGAGCATATGCGGTCGCACACTGGCGACCGACGGTTCAAGTGCTCTTACTGCGGCATGGCGTTCCTGCAGAAGTGCAGTCTGAAAGGACATTTACGCACTCGACACGATGCAGAACCACAATAGATTGTTCAGAGAACTAATCATATACTGTATTATCAAATTATCATGTACAGCCGGATCTTTGAGTAATACGCCTCCCAAGTTTGAGCTCAACCTACGATTTGGCGCTACTCGTAAATATTATTTTGCATACTCTGTCACTTCGTCTAGCTGATCCGCACACTTGTACCTATACCTGGTAGAGGCCAATGATTCTTGACCATTATTGGTCGAAAAACTGATAGTGGCACTCTCTTGATATAAGTTCGCTCACGATAATTATTAGACACATTTTTCAGAGAATAAGAAAACCCACATATCTAGTTTTTTGAATTTTGTATTAAGTTCTTTGTTTTCCGTGCTCGTAACGGATACTCTGCGTCTTGTAGGTAACATTATTTATTTTCCCGTGAGCAGTATAAAGATAAACGAATGCTTGGAACATAATAAAAAATTAGAAAGGGTAGGGAGGTTATAATAATCTCAGTAAATATTATATTTATTGTTCTGCTGTCGGGCACGGTCGTTGTAGTGGTGTGGTACTACGCCTGTCGGATGTGTGGGGTCGCCATTCTAGACAAAAGTGATAGCTGTGGAACCACATTGTGGTTACGCCACAGACAGCGGTCGGCGACATCCCTCCGAGCCAAACAAAAGCAAACTCATGATTTCTCTGAATTTTTGTGTACGAAGCCCTATGTTTTACTAGTTTTCTTTGAACCGGATGAAAAAACCTAAAAAAACAAAGCATTACATAGCTCATTCAACGTTGCCTCACTGAGGCGATCCACAGACGAAACGCGGAATTAGTGAAATTGAGATTATGTAGGTACCTAATGGATGAATTGAGAGAAGTTAAAACTACCATCAATTCTCGCCAATCCACGTATATCAATTCCGAACAGATCAGCCGTTCCTTGGCCACGGTGGCTGCAACGCAATTGCATCGCAGGGAAATAAAACCAACAAGGTACGCGATAAATTTTCTTTTTTCTGGATAGGTAGAATTGGTGGATGGGTTACTACAACAAAGTAAGATGTTTTAATAAGTGCTTTCTTTATAGGTATGGCCTACAATGAACTCAAAATTAAAACAGAAGTAAGTGAATCAGAAGACTCTGAAGATGTCAAGCCAAAAATAGAAGAGATATTTTTGAATATCCCAGCTAACCCACCAACCAGGCAACGTTCAAAAACTACTACTGCTCGACGTAAGATAAAACAACCACCCATTCTACGGACACCATTAAAAAGTAATCCTTCAAAGAAAAGTCCGCTTTATGGTGGTATTAAAATAAAAACAGCCGCAGGTAATGCTTCGGAGCTAAATGAGGTTGAAAAACAGCGATATAACATTCGAACAATTTTGATAAACTCAAACGCGACACCGATTAAGAATTACTACGTCGCCAGCGGTTACCACTGCGCTTTCTGTAAAGCAACCTTCCCAGTACCGGCTGACCTCAAAGCGCATACAATAAATGAACACGGCGACCAAACTAAAAACAGTTTCGTGAAAAATATAATCTTATTTTCTTACATAGTTAAACTTGACATCACTGGGCTTAGCTGTAATATCTGTCATGCAATTTTAGACAGTGTAGAGGAACTCATGCCCCATCTAAACAGCGTACACCAGAAAGGATTACACACTGATGTAAAAAGTTACATCGCCTCCTTCAAATTCAAAGGCGAGGAAACAAAATGTCACATATGCGGAGCCGAGTATCGTAACTTCAAAGTTTTACAAGATCATATGAACAAACACTCAATAAACTTCATTTGTGATGAGTGTGGAGTCGGCTGCATTAATTTGAATCAACTTAGGAATCATTCCATAAGTCACGCATCTGGGACATTTAAATGCTCAACCTGCGAAAACGTTTACAAAACCGACCTAAAACTAAAGAGGCACATTCGACAAAAACATTCCGGTAAACCCAAATACAAGTGCAACCATTGCGAGGATCGATTCAAAAGTAATTGTACCAAAAGAAATCACTTGATAGAAGCACATGGAATCGTATTCGCCGATTCAGTATGCAATTCATGCAATAGAACGTTCAAATCCCTACACGGGCTTCGCTTGCACAAGAGGAGAGATCACTTGATGGAAAGGCAGCACAAGTGCAATATTTGCGAGCGTACGTTCTTCTCCGCGACGGGATTGAAGAATCATGAAATAACGCACACGGGGCAGAGGGATTTCCAATGTGATGTTTGCTCGAAGGTGTTTTCAAGGAGATACGCCATTACGGAGCATATGCGGTCGCACACCGGCGACCGACGGTTCAAGTGCTCCTACTGCGGCATGGCGTTTCTGCATAAGTGCAGCCTGAAAGGACACTTGCGCACTCGACACAATGCTGAACTAGAATAGTTAGATGGTAATAAAATTAGATTTATTCGGAGAATTTCACATTTTCCTGTATCATTATGATGTACGTACATTCGGACTTCGTCCCCTATACTGGTTAATAGGCCTCCCAAGTTTTTGTGTGTCTTATCGTGCAGCCTCGTGTCTCTATTTTCCTGTTCCCGTTCCGTTCGTTCCTTTTGCTGTAGTTTGGCATAATCATTTTCTGAAAGACTGCATGTTCGTACAGAAAACTACTAACCTACAAAATTGTAGGTACCTACCTAACTACAGCAAATATGTAGTACATGTAGAACATCGTATTGGATGTAGGTATGTACATGTCATGTACATACCTACATCCAATACCATGTTTTTTTGCGCTGTCCTACACAATATTTTTCTAATAACGCTTTCGGAGCATTTCTATAAATAATTACCTACCTGCTTCTCCTGTAAATAAATAAGTGACATTGAATAATGGATAATTTTCTAAAAGATACTAGGTACTTTTCAAAAGTGGAGCTGGTTTACTACTTTTATTGTATGTCATATCCCAAAACAGTTAAATTCTAATCCCCTAAATAAGCCCCAAATCCACCACCTACACCAACATCTAAGCCAAGGTAATATTATCCTATAAGTAATCCGACTTCATACAAACGGGCGAAACGCGAGCTATACCTACGCGCCTCGATCTCAGCATGCGCTCAGCATGCAGACAGTCGCGGCTGTGCCGCAGTGACGAACGGATGGTGTGATGTTTTTTTAACAATAACCGCGCGATTTTTTCTCTAAAAATAAGTTCAGGTACATATTTAATAAAGTAGCTGCAGGTATAATAATAATGGTATAACCAAGTAAAAGATATTCCTTTTTCTCCAAAAAAATCTCCTAAAATTTAATAATAATAAAGCATTTTGTAGGTACGTCTCAGTCGAGGCGCAAATATTTTTCGGTCGCAAATTTATAAGACCGATTTGTTATTCAAACATAAACAGGTTTTTTAATTAAATCTACCAATCAAAAAACAACACGCATTTTTATTGAACACTTCCCATTCAGTTCACAAAGTATTTTATTTGTTTATATAAAAAAGTACCTTCCTATATTTACAATCACAAAACTAAATGGAAATACAAAGTAGGCAAATGTAATTAAAATGGTGGAGGCGGGCAGCCCTATCGCATGTTTACCTACCGCGCGGCTGTAGGCATTTATTTCAAAGATACGGCCGAGTCCAAATCAGTGTTGCCAGATCGAATTTGACAAAATCAGTAGAAAGTCACGTAAAAAATCAGTAGCTTGAAGAAAAAATTCGGTAGATTTTGAAAAAACTACAAATTTCTAGCTTTTGACACGAAAAATGTGTGGTAGGTATCTGTAAGGTTTTTTGTAAAATCTTTGATTTGATTTTGATTCATATTTTTTGTATGTTTGTCCAGTGTGTGTGTTTCACTTTTCAATGATGGCATTCATCAAAGTACCTAAGTTGCAAAGTAAAATATTCATGGCTTTCGAATTTCAAAAAATTAGTTTTTTAAGTAGGTTTGTAATAAACTTTTTACATTGATATGAAAACATTGATCAAAGCAACTCATCAGCTTGGAATTCGCCGAGATTTGTTCATTTCCAAGGGGATAAGGTTTTTTGGGGTAAGTAACTTGGTAGTGTACAATGGTGTTCCGTTGTTCCTTTCAAGAAAAACAAACTATGTTCATCACAGAAAGAGGGATGCTAGGTGTCTATTTTTTTTAAATTTCAATTGAAATTTTAAAATTTCAATAAAACCTGTTCAGTGCCCTTGGAAATGAACAAATCTCGCCATAAACCAAGCTGACTCGAGAATCGTATGAACACGCGAGGCCTTGAATCTCTCTCAGGAAAAGCTGGTTGATTTCTCAAATTTTACAAAATAAATCAGTGGTTCTTCAAAAATCAAGCAGATCTACTCGTAGGAAGTGTAATAAATAATCCATCTACAAGATCTACCTACTGCTAAATCAGTAGATCTAGATGGAAAAGTTTATCGAAGAACGAACGGACCGACCAATCAATTCGAAAAAGATGAACACACAACAGATGTTTACAGGAAGTGAAAGAAACGAACGAACAAAACAAACTCTTCAATTTCATTCATATTTTGTCAGTATTGTGACGAACCGGATTGGTGAAAATTTCATTGGCTTGTGAAGTGACACTGACAAGTGACAGCTTACATAATAGACACGGAGCCATTGGCACTCGGGAAAAATCAGGTAGATTTCACGAAATTTTAGAAATAAATCAGTAGATCAGTAGACGGTTCAAAAAGCAGGTAGATCTACTGCTAAATCAGTAGATCTGGCAACGCTGGTCCAAATACTGTTGGATAATATTACCGTGTCTAAGCTTTATAAAATGTTTCTCGAACTGATGAAATAGGTAATAATGGTAACACATTAACTCACTCAACTGTATTCGAGTGGAGAAAAGTTTCACACAATGAGCAACTCAAGTAAGTTTGGAGAAAAACTAGAGACATCCTCAGCCCGATTCAAGTTGAGATTAAGTCGTCGCTATGATTAAAAATGAGAGTGTAAGTAAGCGGTTTTAATAAGTGCTTCATATATAGGTGTGGCCTACAAAGAACCCGAAATTAAAACAAAAGTAAGTGAATCTGAAGACATTGAAGATATTAAGCCTAAAGTTGAGGAGATATTTGCCAATATCCCAGTCAACCCACCAGCCATTTAAAATAAAAACAAGCACCAATTGTAGTTACACCAAATAAAACGAATCCTCAAAGACAAGTCTGCCCTCTTATAGTATTTAAATAAAACCAACCAAAGAAAATAGCCCAGGGCTGACGGAACTCGTGAAAAGCGATTTAAAATTCTATAAATTTTGCTAAATTTCAACGCGACACCTAGTAAAACTCGACATCACCGGGCTTATCTGTAACATCTGTAATCACATTTTAGATAACGTAGACGAACTCGTCAGCCATCTGAACACCGTACCTACACCAGAAAGGATTACACACTGGGGCAGAAGGATTTCAAATATGTTTGCTTGAAGATGTTTTCGAGGAAGAATTACGCCCTTACGGAGCACATGCGGTCGCACACCGACGACCTACGAGACGGCCCAAGTACTGCGGCATGGCGTTCCTGCATAAGTGCATCCTGAAAGAACACTTGCGCACTCTACGCGATGCTCAACTACAATAGACAACGCAAGAAGTTTTGCCTTATGTTAAGGTTAACTGATGATAACGCTGTGTGTGAGTAATGCAATAGCCGGAGTGCTTATCCGGATTCCATAGAATTACGCAAGTCTTGTGTTTGGTCGTTTTTTTTACAGGGAGAGGTTTTTCGTGCATACCTACGTATGTGGTTGTCTGGGTCAGAAGCCAGAACTATGTCACTACAACTACGCCATGTCCACGTCAGACCTATGATGTGGTTGTCAGAAGCGATCTTGATGATTGAGGTTTCAAGACACTTACATGAATTTCTTAAATACATTTCGTGAAATATTGCCCGTAATTTTGCGAAACAGATAAGGACCGAGTCGGGTTTATAGAGTTTTTATTTAATTACGTGTTTGTGAACGGAAAAAGGTCTTTATCTGCAGAAACCGATAACACGAAGATCTCTTCTTAAGTCGATGAACACATTATAAACTTCAAAATATCAGAAGATCAAGACTTTAATTAGTATTTTGTTTTCTTTAAAGGTATCGTCAACGGTCTCAAAGTTACTGGACTAGATCCGTCTAAGGTAACTATGATACATGAAACAACTATAGTCAAAATATCTAAGCAAGCCGATAAACCCCAAGTAAAAGAAGATAAATTTTGTCTAGATGCGATACCTGAATCAATTATAACTGCAGTACCAGGCATGAAGCAACTAACCAAGAAGATTCATGAAACAAATGTAGACAGAATCCCTAAACCGACCTGTAAGCCTCAAGTAAAGAAAAATTTCCCAGTACTAGATCGAGATGATAGAGGAAACAAATCAGAAAATTTTAAATTCAGCTCCATAGAGCTTGATAAAAACAGATTTAACATAAGGACCATATTGGAATGCTCAAACGCTACTCCCATACAAACTCACTATGTTGGCAGTGGATTTATCTGTTGCTTCTGCAAAGCTCACTTCATCAAAGCGACAGATCTCAAAAATCATACACTCGAGCAACACGACAAAACAAAGACCGAATTCATGCAAACTGCTACTTTATATACTTTCTCAGTCAAACTTGACATCACAAAGCTAAAATGCAACATGTGTGACATCGCATTGGATCATTTGGAACAACTACTGTTACATCTCAACAACTCTCATCAGAAAGGATTACATACAGATATAAAAAGTCATATAGTTTCCTTCAAATTTGATGCAGATGGTTTTAAATGCCACATCTGCTCATTAGAATACAACAGTTTTAAACATTTGCAGGCACACATGAATCACCATTTCTCTAACTATATCTGCGATGCTTGTGGCGCAGGGTTTATCAATCGAAGCTCGCTCAATGTGCACGTAGACACACACAGCAATGGCGCTCATAAATGCGATGTTTGTGCAAAAATCTTTAAATCTATAAGGAAGCTTAAAGCTCACAAACGAGCAATGCACTTGGCACCGTCGGAAAAGTACAAATGCTACCATTGTGGTGAAAAATTCAAGGATATAAATGAAAAGAAAAAACACATGACGGAAATTCACAGGACTGAGTTCTCTGAGCTGAAATGTGGCGCTTGTAATGCGACTTTTAGATCTCATGTTACGCTATACGATCATAAGAAGAAATATCACTCGATGAGGAGTTTCCCGTGTAACCTGTGTAACAGCGTGTTTTATAGGCCGAATAAGTTGAAAAGACATGAATTAACGCATAAGAAAAAGGCTCGGAAACAAGTGTGATAGCGTGCGCTTGTTAAAATATAGATCTTGACAAAATCTAAATCCAAATTTTATACAATCTCATAAAAAGCTTACCGTGATCCTTAATCCTTAAATAATATTGTTTTCATTTACCTAAAAGATTCTGATACGTTGATTTACTACAAAAATCCTTTCCTACCTAATCAATTGTTTGAATGCTCGATATAATTATAACAAATGCCTACTCAAACCACCAAATAGCGTTTATAATAAGTACTTTATTTTCTTTGTAGGTGTCGTCAAGAAAGTAACAGGACTTGCCATCTTGAAGAAACCTTTGACAGTTAACGAACTCAAAATGAAAGATATCCCAATTGAAGGTTGGGACCCGACTGGCCTAAGAAACAAAACAGATGCAACAAAAGATGAGCTTGATAAACACCTATTTAATATGAAGACAATTTTAAAATACTCAAACGCTACTCCCATTCGAACCCACTACGTTGGCAGTGGATATATCTGTTGTTTCTGCAAAGAAAGCTTCAACAAAGCGGCTGATCTCAAAACTCACACACTGCTCGATCACGACGCTCATGCAAAGAGCGGTTTTATGCAAAAAACTCCTCTGTTCCGTTTCACTGTAAAACTTGACATTACCAAGCTACAATGCCTGATTTGTGCTATCGCATTGAATGATTTGGATCAACTAATAGATCACCTGAATAATAATCATCAGAAAGGATTGCATACCGATATAAAAAGTCATATAGTATCGTTCAAATTTGATGACGATGCTCTAAAATGCCACATCTGCTCTGTAGACTTTAATAGTTTCAAGCATTTGCAAGCGCACATGAATAAGCATTTCTCAAACTATATATGCGACGTTTGCGGGACTGGATTCATCAATCTAAGTCAAGTCACGATACATAAAGACGCACATGCGGATGGCACTCACAAATGTAGTAATTGTGATAAAGTCTTTAAATCAGGTAACAAACTGAAAGCTCACATTCGCTTAACACACCTTGCAGCATCTGAAAAGTACAAATGTTTCTACTGCGGCGAAAAGTTCAAAAACAGGAACATTAAGAAACAACACATGATACAGACACATGGGGTCGAATATTCTGATTTTAAATGCAACGCTTGTGATAGGACTTTCAAAGGTTCCAAAAGTCTTCACAATCATAAGAGAAAGGATCATTCGATGAAGAGGTATCCGTGTGGTCTCTGTGAAAGCGTGTTCTGTAGGGCTGATAGGTTGAAAAGGCATCAGTTGATTCATTCAGGGGTAAGGGCATTCAAGTGTGGTGTGTGCGCTAAATCTTTTGCAAGGAAATGTACGCTTAAAGATCATTTACGTACACATGCTGATAAATCACCATAAATATTAAGAATGGTTTATTATAGGGAGACCCTATAACTTTAATAAAATAAACCGAGTAAGTCCGTATCCTCGCACACGGAGGGTTTCGTCCCATCGTTCCAACCTATTTCTCAAACGAAACTCTAATCAACTACTGTTTGGATACCCCCTTAAACTTTCCACTTGATTTTATTTTTAGTATTTGTTGGTATTCAAGTTGAACTGTTACTTATAGAAGGTTTCATGTGTCACCTATTATGGTTCAAGAGTTACAGCCTCGACAAACTTAGAGCAAAAATAGCCAAAAGAATCTTGTTTTTTGTATGGGCCCCTTTAATTTTAATAGTTATTTTATTTTTAGTATTTGCTGTTATAGCGGCAAGAGACACATTCTGTGGAAGTTTAAACTGTCTTAAGGTCAGTACTCACATACGGTATTACTCGATAGTTTTACTCGAAGTCGAGTAAAAATCAACGTGTGGACCGCAAAACTCACAGCTCGAAGGCTCGCACCCTGTGAGTTTTGCGGTCCACACGTTGATTTTTACTCGACTTCGAGTAATACCGTATGTGAGTACTGAGCTTATCTCTTACGGTTCATGAGATAGAACCGTCTGAGGCTCTGACAGACGGACAGACAGCGGAGGCTTAGTAATAGGGTTTCGTTTGCACCCTTCGGGACGAAACCCTAAAAATGAAAAACTGGTGATATTTAGATATTTGTTAAGAAACTAGAGAATGATATTTATTTAAAAACTAGAGATAGAATCTTCACTAAGTTCTTAAATTTTTTCTTCTATTGCCATTTTAGAATTATATCGTTCAAAAGAATGTACTTTTGCAAATTATATGGAATTTAGAGCTGCTAACTAGCCGCAACCGCAAGCGATCTGCAATCTATTATGAATAACGTTTTTGGTAACAATGCGCTAGTGAGCCTCTAGTCAAGGTAATATTATCCTATAAGTAATCCGACTTCATACAAACGGGCGAAACGCGAGCTATACCTACGCGCCTCGATCTCGGCATGCGCTCAGCATGCAGTAGGCTGTGCCGCAGTGACGAACGGATGGTGTGATGTTTTTTTAACAATAACCGCGCGATTTTTTCTCTAAAAATAAGTTCAGGTACATATTTAATAAAGTAGCTGCAGGTATCTATAACCAAGTAAAAGATATTCCTTTTTCTCCAAAAAAATCTCCTAAAATTTAATAATAAAGCATTTTGTAGGTACGTCTCAGTCGACGCGCAAATATTTTTCGGTCGCAAATTTATAAGACCGATTTGTTATTCAAACATAAACAGGTTTTTTAATTAAATCTACCAATCAAAAAACAACACGCATTTTTATTGAACACTTCCCATTCAATTCACAAAGTATTTTATTTGTTTATATAAAAGAAGTACCTTCCTATATTTACAATCACAAAACTAAATGGAAACACAAAGTAGGCAAATGTAATTAAAATGGTGGAGGCGGGCAGCCCTATCGCATGTTTACCTACCGCGCGGCTGTAGGCATTTATTTCAAAGATACGGCCGAGTCCAAATACTGTTGGATAATATTACCGTGCTCTAGTGGTTCGCGAATTCATAGAAAAATTTGCAATCGTTGGTTTATCTTAGGGAACATTTTATGTAACTCAATTAGGGGTTGCATTATCCGTAAAATTTTCGTATCCGGATAATTCGGATAATAGTGAGCCTTACTATTCGGATATTTCGGATAATTCGGATAATTGAAAAATATACATAAAAATTAAATTAAATCAAGGAAAATGGGTGTTTAAAGTATAAGCATTTATTAATTTATAGGTATTCAAAAAACGTTACATTAAAGTTCTAATAAAATATAAATAGAATTCGAAAACTGAACAACATAGAGATTTAAAAAACTCTTTACTGTATGTTTGTTAGAAGCATCTTAGAATGTGCATCACAGATTTGGAACCCTCGTTATGATGTTAATAAGAAAATAATCGAGCGCATTCAAATTAAGTTTATGAAGTACCTTTGTTTCCGTTTAAGAATTCCATACAGTTCAGCCAATTACCTCGATTTATGTAAGCAATTTCACATTCTCCCTCTTTCCAAGCGGCGTGAGATCGCCGACTTATCTTTTATACTTAAAATCACATCGAATAATATTAACTGTCCCAATTTGCTTCAAAAAATTAACCTTAACGTTCCCTGCAAACCTATCAGATTTAACCCCCCTATCTACGTTCCCCATGCTGGCATTAACTACCGACAAAATTCCTTCTCGTGGCGAGCGAGTAATAATTTTAACAAATTAAGTAAGCAATTTGACCTGGATTTATTCTGCACAAGTATCAGCTCGGCCAGGCGGCGGCTCAGCGGAGAGTTTTTTGGTGCCAATGATGATGATAAATATTAAGTCTAAGTTTTTTTTAATGTAGATCCTAATCAAACTATGTTTTTAGAGATGATGCATGTTGACTAGTCACATCATGTTCATAGTCTTTTTCATTGTACTATTCCAGCACTATCAGTGAAAACCTTCAATAAGCTTTCTGGTACTTATTAATTTGTAATTCTGTTAATTTTTAAACCTTTGGTTTTCCCCTAAATAAATAAATAAAATTAAAAATAAGAGTATCGATCAATAGGTTGAAAAACTAAAATTTCTATCATATAAAAACAGTTTACTTCTTTCCATCGAACTTATTTTTTAACATAAATACGAATCCTTCCTCCGTAACGTAACGTAAATCCACTTCCTGTTTTATTAGGTACTTTAAAATGATTTAAACAAAGAACCAGAACCAACACAGTCACGAGATCAAACTTACGAATGTACACACAGTTATGTTACAGTAGTGTGTGTGGGGTAGCTGTGCTGCGTGCGCGGAGATCGGTCTGTGTCGGCGTCGTCGAATCACTGACCAACCAGTGTTAACGCTAGTGATGCGTTTGCGCGCTACCGCTAGTGTAGGTCTTGCTTGTTTATAGCTTCAGATTCAGAAACACGCACGAATTAATACATGTATATTTTTAACAACACAAAGTATTGTATGCATTAAATATAACATTTCTAAAATGCTGGATGCGGTGTAGTGTTGTGTCGTGAATTAGAAAAATCAACTGTAGGTACCTATCCGTATTATTCGTATTATCCGGATAAAGGAGCTCCCATTATCCGGAAATGAAAATTAGCGGATAACCGGATAATTCGGATATCCGGATATCCGAATTGCAATCCCTAAACTCAATGCTAAACCTGCGCTAGCGATTTATTAAACATAAGGCCGAAAGACTACTTCTTTACTTTCCTACTTCTTTCAGTTGTTTGGTTCTATTTTATGCCTGGTCATCCCATAAAAATCTGTTACCGAGGAAATACTAGATATTTTTCCCGAAAATCTTAAAAAACATATTTTTGTAGAATCATCGACTAGCTACAACAATTCTGATAATGCACGTGAACATTTAATACTATTTACCGGAATTTATAGTTTTCTAAAAAACGCCAAATTACTTATTGTAAAGTTAAAGACCATACATACAACCTACTTGTTTCAGTTGTTGTTTTTATTTTATGTCTATTGTCAATATTCTTTAACGGTGTTGTTTATGAATGAATGAAAACTTTATTGTATTAGTAATTAACATAAATGAAAGTCTAATGTAGATAAAAAGAAGTGTACAGTTAGTGTTAGTGAATTTGAATTTCCAATTGCTTGTTAATGACCTTTTGGCGCTTTGTATATCACCCTATACCTACATACATTTTGGTCAAATTCTGATGATGCTCACAGATCATTGTTAAGTTATGTACCTACATTAGAAAAAGTAAATTTATTGTCTTTAAATAAGATAAAGATATCATACATAATATAAGAAAAATTTGTGAAAAAAGTTGGTCTCAAATATATGAAAATATGGAAATAAAAAAATTGTTTCATTGCATCTCATTTCGAACATAACAAGTGATCAATTATATACTTACTTAAAATACCCGTACCTATCTATCGACGTGTAGGGTCGACATCTGCCTTCAAATGAAATTATTGAAGTTTATAAAAGGTTAGTAGGATTGAAAATCGTCTTTATTTTCACCAGAGATACCTAAAACGTACGGATTTTAACAAATTGTTTTCTTTTCTTTATAGGTCGCCCGAGACTTAGGACAATCACCATATCTAAGATAAAACGAGAGCCACGGGAAGAGGGCCCGAAAATAGAACTAGTAAAGACCAGCAATGTTCTGTTCCGAAAACTTCAAGATAATCTAGAAGAGATACTCAAAAACTCTAACGCAACACTTATACGACGCGTTAACGGCCTAGATTACATCTGTGCGTACTGTGACTTCGGAGATAGGAAACCTGCTGCTCTGAAAAAACACACGCTGGCAACTCACTGCGGTGAAGCCATAGATAACAAAAGAAAATCTGCCCGCGAGCTCTTAGTCAAACTCGATATAACATCTCTAAACTGCAACATATGTTGCCAAGACATAGACACAGTTGAAAAGCTGCTTACACACTTACAAAGCGAGCACGCCATTAAAATACACACGGATATCAAAAATCAAATCATCCCCTTCAAATTCGGCAAAGGTCCTCTTACTTGCTTCATCTGCAACGTCACCTTCCCTTCGTTCAAAGTTCTTCAAGAACATGTTAATGTACACTACGGTAACTACATCTGTCTTGAATGTGGCTCTGGGTTTGTTAACACCAACAGGCTTAAGAAACACCAACAGAACCATGTGACAGGATGTTTCAGCTGCGCTCATTGCTCCAAAGAGTTCACGACACACGTTGCTGTGAAAAACCACGAGAAACAAGTACACGGGAAGCTGTTGCCTTTAAAATGCTGGCATTGCAACGAGAGGTTCAGTTACAATCAAGCGAAAGAAAAGCATATGGCTGATGTGCATAACGTTGAATTTCCCCCGGCTAAGTGTGAGACTTGCGATAAGATTTTCCCTCATAGAAGCGCGTTGAGGGCGCATACCAAGCGAGTTCATCTTTTGGATCGTCGCTTCGACTGTCCTCAGTGTGATATGAAGTTTCATACGAGCAGGGAGGTTAAAAATCATATGCTAAAGCATACTGGAGATCGGCATTTTGAATGCGAAATCTGTCTCAAGCGATTTTTACGAAAGACAGCTTTGACAGAGCACATGAGGATACATAACAATGAACGGAGGTTCAAGTGTGAACATTGCGGGATGACTTTCGTGCAGAAATGCAGCTGGAAAGGGCATATGCAGAGCAAGCATGGAGATGTTGCTTAGACATACGTTTTCTACGTTAGAATAATAATATATCACAAATTACAATTTCTAAAATATTATAATTACAACGTACATAATATTTGTGCACATATTTACATAGCATAGGATTTAAGATACAAATTGATGACGATTATTTTGGTTGCATAAGCAAATACAAACTTGGTAACTTGTGTAATTTGCTTTGTGAATAAAGGTTTCTACTAACTAAAAAAAGCTTGGGTACTGTAGTTAAAATTATGTAGGTAGGTAGGTATAAAGTTTAAAATAGGTAAAATTCTTAAGTGAATAGCTGCATATCCGTTATAGGCTACGATTTAAACATAGGTATACTGTATGTAATTATTAAGTAGGTACAAGATCCGCTAATAGTTAGAAGACTCTAAAAATATTGGAAATCTAACGCCTTTTTCGGAGCCCAAACTTTTTATCTGAAGCGGTATTTAAGGAATAAATTCCTTCAATCAACCGTTGAAGTATCCTACTATCGTAATAAAAGTGTATTTCTTCTGTGTGCTTGCATGCTTGGATTCTGCTCTTCGGAAGAGGGTTAGTAATAGATTTTGAGTTAAAATGCTTTATAATATGAACTGTGACTTGCCCACTAACAACAACTTTGCAATTTATTTAATCTACCTGTCTCCGATTGGTCCTATACTTGACAAATTGTTGCAGATGTCCTGAGCAGCAGCGAAGATGAAACCCCCTTAGCCGCAACGAGAAGCATATCCCTCATTAGAAAGCTCAACTTCTCTTCATTCATCTCTATACCCCCCGCTGGTATCCCCGATAAACCCCAAAAGAAGAAAAAACTCCAAAAAGCCCCGCAAAAAGTACAAAAACAGAAAATATCTGAAGTAATCGAAGAAAAACCAGAAGTTGTCGAGCTTCCTAAACGTAAAAGCACGAAACGTAAGGCCGAGATGAGGACAAAGATCCCCAACCCTACCCCCAAAACAAGACTCACAGAGATGGACTGGCATCTAGACAACATAAGGACCATCCTGAACTGCTCGAACGCAACGCCCATCCACGCGAAAGAAGACGACGGGCACTCCTGTAGCTACTGCTTCCAAACCTTCGCCAAACTCAGCGAACTGAAGAAACATTGCTTCTCAAACCACAAGAAAGGGAAACCAGACTTCCTGAAAATGCGTCCAGGGAAAATCCTGTCCAAGCACATCGTCTACTTAGACATAACAGCTTTGAAATGCAGAATCTGCCGCGCTGATATAGATAGTCTTGAGATGTTGATGGTGCATCTACAAAACGCTCATGAGGAGACTATGCATCTAGTGATCAAGAACCAGGTAGGTAATTTTGTAACAATTTCAGTGCATTATATCCAAGTTCAGATTCGGCGCGTCAATGCGCAGTCGAACCGCTAAAGCGAGTCACTGAATGGATTAACACCAATGTCCATCTCCATTTTTAAGTAGCCGTAGAGCAGTGGCACGTGAATCTTGGCAGTAAACGCGGACTTGTGATACTTAGGTTATTGTATAGTTTTTAACTCCCTATGAATAAGAAAGGTGTTATAAGCTTGCCGTGGGTATATTTGTGTATGTCTGTCTGTGGCATTGCAGTTCCAAAACGGATTCACCGATTAAGTTTAGTTTTCTTTATTTTAAAGCTCAGTTCCTCAAGATAATTCTTATGTTTGATGAGCAGCATTTTAGCTCCAATGCAAAATAATAATTAAGAGAATAATAATTGCCGTGAAGGGTTTCGAATTTTTGTAAAAGTAACTTAGTTACCTGTAAGATTAATAAAAATATTACCAACTAGCTTCTGGACGCGGCTTCGCAAGCACTTTTCTGGATTAAAAAGCTGATCAGCTGATCTGACGGTTAAAAAATGTTCTCGCTCAAAATACCGTCTACCTTTCATCACAGTAGATAATAAGATCTGGCTGCACGGATCTTAGACGGTCGCAGACGTTTAAGTGTGAAAAAGTAACAGACAGATAATAATATAGTTTAATAGTACATAGTACCTATTATAAAAGCGAATTAAGTTCGCTTTTTAACCAACGAAAAACGGAGGTTCTCAAGTCGACGCTTTTTTATTTATGACCACGCATAACTTCTTACAGAGTAGTCCGATTTAGATAATTCTTTTATTGTACTATGGATCTCTCTATTTTCTTTCTAGATAATGCCCCTCCGGGTGGTAGACGAGCGTCTTCGCTGCGCTGTTTGCGCGGTCGATGTGCCTTTCGACGCGGTGGCCGATCACATGAGTCAGCATTATAGGAACTACGTCTGCGAATTCTGCGACGCCAGCTTCGTTATACGCTGCAAGATGTTGGACCATAAGAAGAGCGTCCATGATGTTTGAGTCAGCTGTGTCCCGAAGTACCTCTCTAACATTAACCTTATCGTATTGGACAATGGCGGGCTTTATATTTTCGTTGTGTGTCTAGAATTAAGAAGAAAACGCGTGAAAAGGACCTTAAGTACAACAAGAAAAAGCACCTCATGAGTCAGGATTATAGGAACTACGTCTGCAAATTCGGCGACGCCAGCTTCGTTATACGCTGCAAGATGTTGGACCATAAGAAGAGCGTCCATGATGTTTGAGTCAGCATTGTAGGAACTACGTCTGCGAATTCTGCGACGCCAGCTTCGTTATACGCTGCAAGATGTTGGACCATAAGAAGAGCGTCCATGATGTTTGAGTCAGCTGTGTCCCGAAGTACCTCTCTAACATTAACCTTATCGTATCGGACAATGGCGGGCTTTCTATTTTCGTTGTGTATCTAGAATTAGAAGAAAACGCGTGAAAAGGGACCTTAAGTACACCAGAAAAAGCACCTCATGCATCAGCATTATAGGAACTACGTCTGCAAATTCTGCGACGCCAGCTTCGTTATACCTACGCTGCAAGATGTTGGACCATAAGAAGAGCGTCCATGATGTTTGAGTCAGCATTATAGGAACTACGTCTGCGAATTCTGCGACGCCAGCTTCGTTATACGCTGCAAGATGTTGGACCATAAGAAGAGCGTCCATGATGTTTGAGTCAGCATTATAGGAACTACGTCTGCGAATTCTGCGACGCCAGCTTCGTTATACGCTGCAAGATGTTGGACCATTAGAAGAGCGTCCATGATGTTTGAGTCAGCATTGTAGGAACTACGTCTGCAAATTCGGCGACGCCAGCTTCGTTATACGCTGCAAGATGTTGGACCATAAGAAGAGCGTCCATGATGTTGGAGTCAGCATTATAGGAACTACGTCTGCAAATTCTGCGACGCCAGCTTCGTTATACGCTGCAAGATGTTGGACCATAAGAAGAGTGTCTGATGTTTGAGTCAACATTATAGGAACTACGTCTGCGAATTCTGCGACGCCAGCTTCGTTATACGCTGCAAGATGTTGGACCATAAGAAGAGCGTCCATGATGTTTGAGTCAGCTGTGTCCCGAAGTACCTCTCTAACCTTATCGTATTAGACAATGGCGGGCTTTATATTTTCGTTGTGTGTCTAGAATTAAGAAGAAAACGCGTGAAAAGGACCTTAAGTATAACAAGAAAAAGCACCTCATGAGTCAGGATTATAGGAACTACGTCTGCAAATTCGGCGACGCCAGCTTCGTTATACGCTGCAAGATGTTGGACCATAAGAAGAGCGTCCATGATGTTTGAGTCAGCATTGTAGGAACTACGTCTGCGAATTCTGCGACGCCAGCTTCGTTATACGCTGCAAGATGTTGGACCATAAGAAGAGCGTCTAGATCTTTGAGTCAGCTGTGTGATATACAACTACTTACACCATTAAGAGTCTACATTACAGGAATATACTAATCAATTGATTTAGTCGGCCGCTCTAGCCGGGGTTGGCAAAATATACGATTTTTTACCGCTCTCCCCAATCAGCCGTCTTCTCCGTAATCACTGTAATCAGACCTATCTTACCCATGTCATCTTTCAGAATCATCACCATCTTTTACTTGGTCTTCCTATGTCCTCAAGTCCTTGTATACCTCCACATTCATACTTAGCACTCTTCTCGCCACATGACATTCTACTTTTCGCATGCCCTTATCAAAGGACTTTTTTTACAGTCGACAGACCTTCGTTTGACCAAAGATTTAAATCGTTGGATAGGCCCTTTCCGTATTGAGACCGCGCCATGTTGTTGCCATACGAAATTAGATCTAGCTCGCTCATTTAGAATCAGTGTGTTTTGTGGTAGTTTTTTCACAAAAGTTTGTGCTATATGATAGCACAATTAATGGTAAGTAATAATAACAGTTATGTTTATTGGCAAAACTATTTTATACTATTTTTAACTCATACATGAAAATATGAATAGGTACTCATAGTGTGCGGGCGTCGGCATTTTATTAGCGCACGCATTCAAAGACAAGACAATGCAGCACGCGCACGCATTCAACGACAGTTTTTGGTGTCAGGGCGTATCTAACGCTTTAGGTAAATCTTTGCGTTTGACACCACACCGAAATCTCACCTCGTAAAAACTGGCTCATTCATTACCTTTTCCTTCATAGGCGCGACTTTTAGATCACGGTTCATCGTTTCGTGTTGCGTCAGATTCGACTTTTTTCGCCGCGACCGTGACCCACCTCTAAGGATATTCCAGCACAATGTCCAGCACAAATTCTGTTCTATCCTCGTCTAGGGAGAGGATTTAAAAACAAATATGAAATTTTGTCGTTCACGCGTTTTAACGATTTCCAATATTCTTACAGTAGGTTTTTCGGTTACATATTATAATAACTAAACATAATCAAACTATTTTTGAAACAACTACAGTCAAAAGACCTACTGTTTAAAATACCTTCAGATCGTTTCACAGAATTTCGTTATAAGTACCTAATGAACGATATCCATAAAGGAGAATTCGCCTATGGTTTATTCACCTACGGTTTGAACAACTTCAATTGAGTAACCTAAGATTTATTGAAATAACGGACGACTCACCTAGTGATCTAAAGCCCCAGAGCACCCAGAGCCCGAAAATCAGCGCTGCGGCGACGGCGACGCGCAGTATTGACAAACCGTAGGCGAGTCGCCCATTACTTAGGTATTTCATACATAAATTAAATAAATAAATAAATACATAGTTCAAACATCCAATATCTTAAAAAAACAGATTGATCGTTCGTTAGTGCGGTTAATTTTAGTTGAATAAAAATCAAGTAAGTTAAACAGTAGGTACCTAGGTACTTGAGTCGTCCAATATGCGTTATGTTTTGAACATAATATGTCAATCGACCGAAGTCACTTATTTAGTTTAGGTATCTATGTAAAAGTAAAGATATTTATTTTTGCTCACAAGAGCAAAAAGTAAGATATATTTTGCAGTGCCCCGGGCTCATGTTGGTAGCTGTAATTTATTTTTAAGATCTTTGTACAATATGAAAGCAATAAAACACTTGAAACTGGTAGTTATCTCGAAAATTGTTAGAATAGGTTTAGTTAAATAATATGTAACCGGTTTTACGTGTTCTACCTACTTATACCTTTTTTTCAATGTAGGTATCTAGTGTATAATTAGAATTTAAGTTTCTTACACTTTTTGGGAAGTAGGTAGTTATGCTCGCTTGGCATTCTACTTTGCCTAATAATTGTTATGCTACGGCTCCACTTGCGTCCTAACGCGTTAATTAGGGGGTTAAGCAGATGTGGCCGAGGCTTTAACGTGTTCATTTAATAACGGCATTACTAGTAGTCAAGGTGCATTTTTAGCGACTTAATTTACGCGTTAAGGCGCTAACCCGACCAAATCAGCGCCACCACCTATTTTATTTAATTATTCTGTTCAACGAAGGAAATTTAAAAAATCGATTGGCCAGTTTGTGCTTCCTAGCATAGGCTTTTTTTTAATGTCCCTGTAAAAGTTTTATTTTGAATATTAAATTTATATAACGCAAGGCGCCCCGCTACACGCAGCGTCGAGCAAACTTTTATTAAAATAATCTTAACTACAATACATATACAAGCGAACATAATCTAACTTAATTTCTCTAGGATTTCTGTCGTGCACAGAACATTAACACTAATGGGCCTGCCACACACTCGACGAGTGGCATGGGAAGTAGCGAGGAAAGTAGGCAGAGACGTAGTGTGGCAACGTTACTCGTCATGCCACTCTTCATGCTCCTCGTCCTGCCCATCGCTCCCTATTTTGTCGGTTTTTGGACCGCGAGTCAAAGGACCGGCAATACGAGCGCGAGTGACTGTCCACATACTCGCGCGGCCGCAGTTCGTGCCGAGCGCTCACGCGAGACGCACGTCTTTGTTTTCGGTTTATATTAATATATTAGGTACTTCCATCGTTCTATTGCGATGAATAGATGTCATCCACCATCTCCGTTGGCGAGGACGCCGACGACGTCGACGATGTATATTGCTTTGTAGCATAACAATGATTGGGCGAAGGTCTGCCTGCGACGCAGGAGGTTGCGGGTTCGATTCCCGCCTCGGGACAAATGTTTGTACGATCTGCAGACATTTGTCCAGGGCGTTCTGGATGTTTTCTATGTATAATAAAAAAATATCTATATATGTAGTGTATTGTATTATGTATATCAGTTATCTAGTACCCATAACACAAGCTCTGCTTAGCTTGGGGCTAGATAATGCTGTGTGAATTGTCCAGCATTATTTATTTATTTATTGATATAATGAGCTATACTACAAATACACGCACTCGCTGCCACCACAGTTTCAACGTCCATTGTGTAGCAACGACGAATAGACAAGTGCGGCGCGTAGCGATTAATTGCGCGAGTAGAGCAGTGTGTGGACAGACAGGGCAACATCGCGGCAGCGATGCGGCAGCGCGAGGAGCATGACGAGGAGCATAGTGTGGCGGGCGCATAACGTCAACGCTAACGCTGGTGGAGCCGTAGCATTAGGTAGAGAAAATCAACTAAGTTTTATAAAAGATTCACTAGTTTAAGATATTGTAATGGCACTTATATTTTTTGTCCTAAATTTATATGGTAAGTACCATCTAAGTACTTATCATCAATGTCTTAGAATAATAAAAATCATTGATATTTTTTTTCGGTTTTGATATGAACAGTAGGTACCACCTACCTACCTAAATCCTACCTTTTTTTTATTCGAGGAGGAAATTCATTAACGAATAAACTGGTCTGGGGAGACCAGAATTATGTGGGACTCGACGCCCTGAGAAGGACGTAATACCCACTAAAACCTCTCCGGTGTCTCTCTCTCGCCATTTTCGCCCAACCGCGGGAACATTTAAAACATCCGCGGCCCGACTGGCGTCCCCTCTTCCTCCTATATTTGGCCGGCGAGCCCACCACACCACACACTCGCCGACCCTATTCTTCCGTCACTTTTTCTCCCCCCGATTAGGACACAGACCATCGAGCGACCCAATAGAGAGGAAATGTCATTTATTTTGTTTAGACAACAATTCCGCCAAATCACTGCTGCGACCGCTGCGCTCCGATTGGCCGACTCAAAGTCAAGCATCACACCCCAGTTGGGCAAGCAAATATTTTTATCGATATCGATAGTTATGGTTAAACAAAACTATGAGAATCGCGAAAATTATTTACCTCAACGATAGTGAATTTATAATTTTTTTAAAGCAAACAAATCAAATACGTAACTACTAGTGTGGCATTGTTATATTTGATTGGAATTTAATTACAAATTTCTGTATTGTCTCTATGTGAAATATATACACATACAATTTACATACAATAAGTTTTTGATGCCATAATAATGATACTCGAAATAGAAAAAAAAACAGATACATTTTTATACCGATTAAATAATATGCCCGGAGTATTTTATAAAACTTACACTGATCAACGATAACTCAATCAAATTGATACATTCTCATTAGGTACTTCTAGTTAGATCGAGAGTATCGATAGGTACATAATTTATTATATCAGCACCACACTAGTACCTAGGTATGATAGACATTTATAAGTGACAAATCACTGATGAGTTTCGAAACTCGAACGACCATATTTCCTCTCTATTGGGTACCTATGTGCTCGATGTTGCGGGGTGACTTTCGTGCAGAAATGCAGCTGGAAAGGGCATATGCAGAGCTAGCATGCTTAGACATACGTTTTCTACGTTAGAATAATAATATATTACAAATTACAATTTGTAAACACAGACCTTCATCCTACCTGGATATTTGCTTTTAAAAAAGTTCTACTTTCGACGAAACATGCCCATGGATCAATTGGTAATTGTTTGTAGATCACTGCAGGAGAGCGGGTTTAAATCCTGTCTGAGGTAAAACTTTGAAGAGAATTTCATGTAAAATGTTAGGTTATCACTGTTATCAGTTATCATTATCACCAAAGATTTAAATTGTTAGGTAGGCCATTTCCGTATTGAGACCGCGCCCGCGCTTTTTGTGCTGTGTTTTTCACAAAAGTTCGTGCAACGCGATTAGTACGGTTTAATTGTAAAAAAAAACTATTTAATTACTAATTCGTGTGCGTGCGTCGGCATTTATTTAACGCGCGCATTCAAAGACAATACCACAGTTTTTGATGTAAGAGCGTTTCTAACGATTTCAATCTTTGCTTATCATTTATTGGTTAGGCACATAAATCAAAATCAAAAACTCTTTGTTTCCATAAATACAATAAATGTACACTTAGAAAAGGTCAAATTATAAAACTAAACACTGACACGGAAATAAAGTGATATTTTTTAATTTCTGTCGCTTCGGTATGTAGACTAAAGTAAAGAAGCGACGAAGAAACCTTTAGCCTGTTAGTTGTTATTTTTCGAGTTGGAGCAAAACCCGTCCCAAGCTTTTTTATCCTCTAGATAATCTGATATTTTATAGTACCTAAGCCTTTTTGCACAGCAAGGTTTTGACAATTTGTTTGAATTTATTTACTTACTGATAATTTTTGCAACTCACTAGGAGTTTTGTTGTAGAAGCGTATACATTGCCCCTTAAAAGATAGGTAGGTACATTAATTTTGTGTAGCCTAGTTGTGGGGACTGCTACATATCTGCTAATCAATTCAGATGCACCTACCTATTCGTGAGTGTATCACTCATACTAAATTTTTGCCTATCATTGGCTGCATTTTGATCACGATTAAAAAACAAAAGAATATTAACCAATTCGTAGCGTAAATACTATGAATGATAAAGATGAATGATCTGATCACGAATACATCTGAATAGGCCACCAGATTTTAACCTACATAGGTACATCAAAGAATGTAGATAGGTCATCGATCTAAATAAACAATGGGAGATGAGATGAAGTTCCTTCTCGAAGCTAGCTTCTCGAAAGTGGAAGGCTCAATTAGGTGCAATTAGGTCCACCCACCTCAGTCACAGTCGGACCGGCGGCGTTCGTGCTACGCGTGCTTGCTACCACTACCACGTACTTTAGTGTGATTTATTGACTTAAGGCTCCTCTTCCCCGAACACTAGCGCCGCCACATATTTTATCTTATTATTACGTCGAAGAAAGGAAATTCCAAAAATTATGTTGGGCAATTTGTGAATCCTATCATAAGCTTTTTTTAATGCATCTGTAATTTATTGTATGCAAGTATATGCAATAATGTAAGCAAAGTTGCGAAGTTGCTGTTTTTGGCCACCATGGTGGCAAAAAAGAGCAACTTCGCATTTCTGCCTACACTATACAAACTAAAAAATTTATAGAGGCATTAAAAAAATGCTTATGATAGGTATCACAAATTGCCCAACGTAATTTTTGGAATTTCCTTTCTTCGACGTAATAATAAGATAAAATATGTGGCGGCGCTAGTGTTCGGGGAAGAAGAGCCTTAAAGACGACAGCAGTGCTGTCGTGTTTGTTCATTATAATTAGATAAGTACTTATTGCACAAGATTGGAGTACTACCTACCTAACTGTGAGCGAGTGTTTGCGTGTGTAGTTTTAACAGAGGCCAGTTGTTGTATAAGCGGTGGGAGAACGCACCAATTATCTACAGATTTCACTTAGATCTATGAGATAGGTACTTTATTTATGTAACGAACGAGTATGCAAATGGTACGTATTTTTATCTATCTACATTATTATTAATATTTTTCCATAAACAAAGATCAAATAACAACTCTTTTTTTCAGCTCTGATCATGCCTGTAAAAACGAAAATAAAGAAGAGGAACATAATAATGATAAACCCAAAAGAGGATAGAATCAAACTGGTCACGAAGAGATACGACGAGCTAAGCAAGCATCAGGTTAGTAAGAAAGTAGGTAGGATTATGACCTGTCTATGTCCTAATCGGGGGAAGGCAATCGGCAATCGATATCGATAAAAGTAGGTACCTATATGCTTGCCCAACTGGGGTATGATGCTTGACTTTGGGTCGGCCAATCGGAGCGCAGCGGTCGCAGTAGTGACAAGGTAATAATTATTATCCTATAAGTAATCCGACTTCATACAAACGGGCGAAACGCGAGCTATACCTACGCGCCTCGATCTCAGCATGCGCTCGGCATGCAGTCGCGGCTGTGCCGCAGTGACGAACGGATAGTGTGATGTTTTTTTAACAATAACCGCGCGATTTTTTCTTTAAAAATAAGTTCAGGTACATATACAGGGTGGAATTTTGTAATGCTACCTGGAGGGAAAGTACTCTTAATACTGTAGATAGAAAATTTTACTCAAAGAAAACATTCCTTTAATTTTGAAAAGAAAGAAAACTGCATTCAAAGATTTTCGAAAATTTGCTTGCCACACCCGGGAATCGAACCGACTAAAATCTGTAAAAATTACACCCTGTATCTTTATTGCATAGATCGTTAGGGTCAATTATAAGGATGAAATCTCTCTAACAAACTTAATAAATTAAATGAAAGGAAAACCATGAAATCTTAAATTATTTTATTTATTTACAATAAAAAGTCAACTAACTACTAATTAGTTGCACAAAATGGGCTCCATTTTCTTGGATACACAAATTTATTCTTCTAATGAATTCATTTCTAGTAACTTTTAATAACGTGTTGTGGTGAAGATTAAAAATCGTATTCTGAACTTCAACTCTCAACTGGTTTACATTCGCATAAGATTTCATGTAAATTTGATTTTTTACATATCCCACAAAAAAAATCTAAAGGGGTGAGATCTGGTGATCTCGCAGGCCATCTGATTGTGCCGTTGGTACCAATCCAGGTATTAAAATGGTTATGATTCTGCTGTTATGGGCTGGAGCACCATCTTGCTGTAGAATTATTTGGTTTCGCTCTGCCTCGGGGAAACCATTTAACTAATTTCTTAAGAGATCCAGTATTTTAAGATAGAAGAGTCTGCATTAGGTACAAACACGTGCAAATTTCAATCGTCTTATCTAAATATTAATTCGTCATTTTAATGGATTATTAATTACTGACACAAGTAAACAGATGGATCTTTAAGTTAAAGTGCTTAACTTGAACCATTCAATTTATAATTTAAGATTTCATGGTTTTCCTTTCATTTAATTTATTAAGTTTTTTAGAGAGATTTCATCCTTATTATTGACCCTAACGATCTATGCAATAAAAGTACAGGGTGTAATTTTTACAGATTTTAGTCGGTTCGATTCCCGGGTGTGGCAAGCGAATTTTCGAAAATCTTTGAATGCAGTTTTCTTTCTTTTCAAAAATAAAGGAATGTTTTCTTTTAGTACAATTTTCTATCTACAGTATTAAGAGTACTTTCCCTCCAGGTGGCATTACAAAATTCCACCTTGTATAATAAAGTAGCTGCAGGTATCTATAACCAAGTAAAAGATATTCCTTTTTCTCCAAAAAAATCTCCTAAAATTTAATAATAAAGCATTTTGTAGGTACGTCTCAGTCGAGGCGCAAATATTTTTCGGTCGCAAATTTATAAGACCGATTTGTTATTCAAACATAAACAGGTTTTTTAATTAAATCTACCAATCAAAAAACAACACGCATTTTTATTGAACACTTCCCATTCAGTTCACAAAGTATTTTATTTGTTTATATAAAAAATTTCCTTCCTATATTTACAATCACAAAACTAAATGGAAACACAAAGTAGGCAAATGTAATTAAAATGGTGGAGGCGGGCAGCCCTATCGCATGTTTACCTACCGCGCGGCTGTAGGTATTTATTTCAAAGATACGGCCGAGTGATTTGGCGGAATTGTTGTCTAAACAAAATAAATGACATTTCCTCTCTATTGGGTCCCTCGATGGTCTGTGTCCTAATCGGGGGGAGAAAAAGTGACGGAAGAATGGGGTCGGCGAGGGTGTGGAGTGGTGGGCTCGCCGGCCATGGATAGGAGGAAGAGGGGACGCCAGTCGGGCCGCGGTAGGTTTTCAAATTCAAATTTTTTATTGCGACCATATTGTACACAAGTTATTAAAGTTAATCAGTCTCAAATATGGACCCGGCTAGGGCGGTTTTAAACGTTCCCGTGGTTTTGCGAAAATGGCGAGAGAGGAAACCGGAGAGGTTTTAGTGGGTACGATACGAACGTCCTTCTCGGGGCTTCGAGTCCCACATAATTCTGGTCCCCCAGACCGGTTTATTCGTTAACTAATTTCGTCGCCGAATAGAAAAAAGGTAGGTAGGTAGGTATAACCTTATTTATTCCTTTGATTCCAATCAATATCGTAAATTCCTTATCAGCACATAGCGTTCACTGCTTAATAATTATGCCTCCCGCAATCAAGGAGGTTTCGTCATCTGCTTAATAATTATGCCTCCCACAATCAAGGAGGTTTCGTCATGATCACCACGCCGCCTGCCAAGCGTTGTTGGTGATCGGTGATTCTGGGATAAAAAGTGCTAGTCTATGTCTGTCCCGGGATACCATTTACTACCCTGCCAAATTTCATTGAGATCCGCCGCATAAGCGTGAAAAGGTAATAGACAGATTGTAGAAAGACAGAGTTACTTTCAAATTTATGATAATACCTCTAAGTATGGATGGATTACGAGTTTAGTCTGACCAGGCGCGGTGACGGGGGTCCCCCCCCCCCCAACATCATAGTTTAGGTACCTTATGTTTTGTTCCGCGCAAAGGCAACGTTACCTACCTATTTTGAGTGGTCTGACTGGTGCGCTATAGTCAGTTTGTATTAATCCAACTACCACCTTAAAAAGCACAATAATGTAACAAATAATCTGCGAGGTCACTTGTCAACCAGCGCAAAAATTTAGTTGCGAAAAATGCGGCCCCACCAGCACCCACCCAAAGACCCGCCCAAAGACTTGGCCTGCGACCGCGCCTGAGTCACCCAATAATTCCACTCTACAAAGACTCTACTACCAGTAGTCGATATTCGACTTAATGAACGTATTTGCTAACTAGATAAGCAATTAAAAACTCATCTTATTTCAGACTAACATAAGAACCATACTACTCTGCACGAACGCAACACCCATCCGCAAATACGGTGGCGTTGGGTACATGTGCTGTTTCTGTGATAAAGAGTACCCTGAGCCGAGCCTGCTGAAGAGTCACACCAGAGGAGTGAGTATGTGTCTTATTGTGGAGGAATAACAAATATGGCCGCGTTGGGTACATGTGCTGTTTTTGTGATAGAGAGTACCTACCTACCCTGAGCAGAGTCTGCTGGAGAGTCACATCAGAGAAGTGAGTATGTGTCTTATTGTCGAGGAATAACTAATAATGGCGGCGTTGGGTACATGTGCTGTTTCTGTGATAAAGAGTACCCTGAGCCGAGTCTGCTGAAGAGTCACACCAGAGGAGTGAGTGTGTGTCTTATTGTGGAGGAATAACTAATATGGCGGCGTTGGGTACATGTGCTGCTTCTATGATAGAGAGTACCCTGAGCCGAGTCTGCTGAAGACTCACACCAGAGGAGTGAGTATGTGTCTTATTGAGCAGGAATAACAAATATGGCGGCGTTGGGTACATGTGCTCTGTGATAGTAAGTACCCTGAGCCGAGCTGCTGCAAATGCGCAAAAGTTCGTATCTGCTATCTAAATTACTTGTAGAATCTAAAAAATAGTAAAAACCCAGTTTTTTTCTCGCCACCTTCCTCTTTATAAATATTTTTTCTTTCCAGTCGCACGACAAATCCCTCCTATCAACATATACGGCCGCATCATCAATGGCAAACTTCGTGGTGAAACTAGACATAACCGACCTACACTGCACTCTCTGCGCCTCCCCATTGCCATCCGTCGATGCCGCGGCCGACCACCTGGTCGCGGCGCATTCCCAACCTTATTACAAGGCGCTGAAGAGCCATGTGCTGCCGTTTAGGTTCACGGAGGGCTTTCGGTGTGTTTTGTGTGGTATGCAGTTTAGTAATTTTAAGGTGAGCTTTAAGTTAAGTACAATACAATACAATTACACTTTATTGCACACGTTTTAGGTACTTACCCACCTAGTTTTAAAGTGAGGCGAAAAAAAAATAGAAAAGATGTTACAGACCTCCAAGCTTTTGCATATTACGATTTTTAGCCCTTACTGTCCCACTGCTGGGCAAAGGGCGCTGTTTTGATATTAAGCTTTCGTTTAATGTTACACAGTGACGCTGTACCAGTCTTTCTGTTGACTAGGTATATTTCATTGACGACCTCTGTAGCGCAATGGGCGAAGGTCTGCCTGCGTCGCAGGAGGTTGCGGGTTCGATTCCCGCCTAGGGACAAATGTTTGTACGATCTGCAGACATTTGTCCAGGGCGTTCTGGATGTTTTCTATATATAACTAGCTGCGCCCCGCGGCTTCGCCCCCGTGGAAATTTATGTTTTTTCTTTCATAAGAACCTTCTCCTGACAATAACAAACACAACAAAGAAAGAATTAGCGAAATCGGTCCAGCCGTTCACGCGTGATGCCGTGACCAAGGAAAACGGGTTTCATTTTCTATACTAATATTATAAAGAGGAAAGGTTTGATTTTTTGTTTGTTTGTTTGTTTGTATGAATTGAATAGGCTCCGAAACTACTGGACCGATTTGAAAAATTCTTTCACCGTTAGGAAGCTTACTTTTCAGGGAGTGACATAGGCTATATTTTATCCCGGAATTCCCACGGGAACGGGAACTACGCGGGTGAAACCGCGAGGCGATCGTCTAGTTATATATATAGATAAAAAAATATGTATCTATGTAGTGTATTGTATTAAGTATATCAGTTATCTAGTACCCATAACACAAGCTCTGCTTAGCTTGGGGCTGGATAATGCTGTGTGAATTGTCCAGCATTATTTATTATTTATTTATTATTGATCCAAGTAAAATTCTGCTGTATTCTGTTCAATTTGACGAGACGATTGTATACCTGTATACTGTGTACCTACATAATTTATAGACTTCTATTTTCTGTCCGCGACTTCGCACGCGTTGATTTCGAGATCAAATATAGCATAGAAGCTACAGATATTAGACCTATGTAAAATTTCAACCCGATTCGTTAAAGGTCGTAGCACACGTATCAACTCGGAAAGGGATCGTAACCGTATCGCCTTTCGCGTCGTCGTCAAACAGTCGTCAACCTAACGTAAGCACGAAACCAAAGCGGATGAGAAGCTCCGATACGTCGACTCGGCTATGGCTAGGCGACGCCGCGCTTACGGCTTGCCAACCGCTGGTAGACGGCTAGTTTCGGCAACGCAGACCGCGGGAGGGGCGTGGACGAAGAGACGTAAGCTAGAGTACGGAGAACCGTAAGCTAGGGTACGGAGAACCGTAAGCTAGGGTACGGAGAACCGTAAGCTAGGGTACGGAGAACCGTAAGCTAGGGTACGGAGAGCCGTAAGCTAAGGTACGGAGAACCGTAAGCTAGGGTACGGAGAACCGTAAGCTAGGGTACGGAGAACCGTAAGCTAGGGTACGGAGAGCCGTAAGCTAGGGTACGGAGAACCGTAAGCTAGGGTACGGAGAACCGTAAGCTAGGGTACGGAGAACCGTAAGCTAGGGTACGGAGAACCGTAAGCTAGGGTACGGAGAACCGTAAGCTAGGGTACGGAGAACCGTAAGCTAGGGTACGGAGAACCGTAAGCTAGGGTACGGAGAGACGTAAGCTAGGGTATGGAGAACCGTAAGCTAGGGTACGGAGAGCCGTAAGCTAGGGTACGGAGAACCGTAAGCTAGGGTACGGAGAGACGTAAGCTAGGGTACGGAGAACCGTAAGCTAGGGTACGGAGAGCCGTAAGCTAGGGTACGGAGAACCGTAAGCTAGGATACGGAGAACCGTAAGCTAGGGTACGGAGAACCGTAAGCTAGGGTACGGAGAACCGTAAGCGCGGAAACGTTTACGTTACGATTCCGATTAGTGTGCGTTGCAGTAGGGAGTTTGGTTTTATTGGTCCATGATATAACTAATACCTACCTACTGAACGGCTCGGCTTGATACGTTGACGATCGCTTTCCGGGTTGATACGTGTGCTACGACCTTAAATCGTGTCTACCTTTAGCTTTGGCGTGCCATACATCAATTCCATTCACCCAAACATTCGCCTTTTTAATATGCGTTTTGTGTCTTTCAAGCTTTAGAATAATTAAGAGTTGATATGATACCTAACGTCTATATTTCCCAGGTCCTACTAGAGCACATGAACGTACATTTCCGCAACCACGTGTGCGAGACTTGCGGTAAAGGATACGTCAACAAAGTCCAATTCCAAACGCACACCTACCGCCACAAGACGGGCCGGTTCGCATGCAGCGTCTGTGCTAAAGTCTTCGATACGCAGGTATTGTTTATGATTTACTTAGTTTTTAAGTCAAAGGCAAAGGAAACGTCGACTAAGTGCAGTTCCAAACGCACACCTACCGCCACAAGACGGGCCGGTTCACATGCAGCGTCTGTGCTAAAGTCTTCGATACGCAGGTATTGTTCATAATGAACTTAGTTTTCAAGGCAAAGGCAAAGGAAACGTCGACTAAGTCAAGGTAATATTATCCTATAAGTAATCCGACTTCATACAAACGGGCGAAACGCGAGCTATACCTACGCGCCTCGATCTCGGCATGCGCTCAGCATGCAAACAGTCGCGGCTGTGCCGCAGTGACGAACGGATGGTGTGATGTTTTTTAACAATAACCGCGCGATTTTTTCTCTAAAAATAAGTTCAGGTACATATTTAATAAAGTAGCTGCAGGTATCTATAACCAAGTAAAAGATATTACTTTTTCTCCAAAAAAATCTCCTAAAATTTAATAATAAAGCATTTTGTAGGTACGTCTCAGTCGAGGCGCAAATATTTTTCGGTCGCAAATTTATAAGACCGATTTGTTATTCAAACATAAACAGGTTTTTTAATTAAATCTACCAATCAAAAAACAACACGCATTTTTATTGAACACTTCCCATTCAATTCACAAAGTATTTTATTTGTTTATATAAAAAAAGTACCTTCCTATATTTACAATCACAAAACTAAATGGAAACACAAAGTAGGCAAATGTAATTAAAATGGTGGAGGCGGGCAGCCCTATCGCATGTTTACCTACCGCGCGGCTGTAGGCATTTATTTCAAAGATACGGCCGAGTCCAAATACTGTTGGATAATATTACCGTGACTAAGTGCAGTTCCAAACGCACACCTACCGCCACAAGACTGGACAGTTCGCATGCAGCGTCTGTGCTAAAGTCTTCGATACGCAGGTATTGTTTATGATTTACTTAGTATTTAAGGCAAAGGTAAAGGAAACGTCGACTAAGTGCAGTTCCAAACGCACACCTACCGCCACAAGACTGGACAGTTCGCATGCAGCGTCTGTGCTAAAGTTATCGATACGCAGGTATTGTTTATGATTTACTTAGTTTTTAAGGCAAAGGTAAAGGAAACGTCGACTAAGTGCAGTTCCAAACGCACACCTACCGCCACAAGACTGGACAGTTCGCATGCAGCGTCTGTGCTAAAGTTATCGATACGCAGGTATTCTTTATGATTTACTTAGTTTTTAAGGCAAAGGTAAAGGAAACGTCGACTAAGTGCAGTTCCAAACGCACACCTACCGCCACAAGACTGGACAGTTCGCATGCAGCGTCTGTGCTAAAGTTATCGATACGCAGGTATTGTTTATAATATACTTAAGTTTTTAAGGCAAAGGTAAAGGAAACGTCGACTAAGTGCAGTTCCAAACGCACACCTACCGCCACAAGACTGGACAGTTCGCATGCAGCGTCTGTGCTAAAGTTATCGATACGCAGGTATTGTTTATGATTTACTTAGTTTTTAAGGCAAAGGTAAAGGAAACGTCGACTAAGTGCAGTTCCAAACGCACACCTACCGCCACAAGACTGGACAGTTCGCATGCAGCGTCTGTGCTAAAGTTATCGATACGCAGGTATTGTTTATATTATACTTAAGTTTTTAAGGCAAAGGCAAAGGAAACGTCAACTAAGTGCAGTTCCAAACGCACACCTACCGCCACAAGACTGGACAGTTCGCATGCAGCGTCTGTGCTAAAGTCTTCGATACGCAGGTATTGTTTATGATTTACTTAGTTTTTAAGGCAAAGGCAAAGGAAACGTCAACTAAATGCAGTTCCAAACGCGCACCTACGGCAACAAGACTGGACAGTTCGCATGCAGCGTCGGTGCTAAAGTCTTCGATACGCAGGTATTGTTTATGATTTACTTAGTTTTTAAGGCAAAGGCAAAGGAAACGTCAACTAAATGCAGTTCCAAACGCACACCTACGGCAACAAGACTGGACAGTTCGCATGCAGCGTCGGTGCTAAAGTCTTCGATACGCAGGTATTGCTTATGATTTACTTAGTTTTTAAGGCAAAGGCAAAGGAAACGTCAACTAAATGCAGTTCCAAACGCGCACCTACGGCAACAAGACTGGACAGTTCGCATGCAGCGTCGGTGCTAAAGTCTTCGATACGCAGGTATTGTTTATGATTTACTTAGTTTTTAAGGCAAAGGCAAAGGAAACGTCAACTAAATGCAGTTCCAAACGCACACCTACCGCCACAAGACTGGACAGTTCACATGCAGCGTCAGTGCTAAAGTCTTCGATACGCAGGTATTGTTTATGATTTACTTAGTTTTTAAGGCAAAGGCAAAGGAAACGTCAACTAAGTGCAGTTCCAAACGCACACCTACCGCCACAAGTCTGGACAGTTCGCATGCAGCGTCTGTGCTAAAGTCTTCGATACCCAGGTTTGTTTGTTGTTTGTAATTGTTTATAATATAGGTACTTAGTTTTTAAGGCAAAGGCAAAAGTAAAAGTATATTTATTGCAATTACATGTAGGTAAAAAGATGGTATATACAGTGAATGAGTAGCAATGTTATGAGCCCTTTTTGGGGCGTGCAATTGTCTTATTAATTTACATGCGATCTATATATATAAAAATGAAACCCGTTTTCCTTGGTCACGGCATCACGCGGGAACGGCTGGACCGATTTCCCTAATTCTTTATTTGTTGTGTTTGTTATTGTCAGGAGAAAGTTCTTATGAAAGAAAAAATTAAGAAAAGTTGGAAACATACATTTCCACGGGGGCGAAGCTGCGGGGCGCAGCTAGTAATTAATATAAAAGATACTATAACTAATAAACCAAAATTAATGTTAATAAATTGAATTAATAAAGTTGATATACATAGAATTGACATAAATTTAGCAAAAAATAGCAGAGGAAACGTCAACAAAGTGCAGTTCCAAACGCACACCTACCGCCACAAGACTGACTGGTTCACATGCAGCGTCTGTACTAGAGTCTTCGATAAGCAGGTATTGTTTATAATTTACTTAGTTTATAAGGCAAAGGCAAAGGAAACGTCAATAAAGTGCAGTTCCAAACGCACACCACGCTCAGAGCGTCCAGCATCTTAAAGAATCGGACTATCCAGGAACAATTGCTTTCTGTGTAATGATGCTGCTGAGATCTCAGGAAGGACCAGACCTTTTCCACAAGATTCTGTGGGCTAACGAGTCTCGATTTGAAATCTTCGACTAATAATGATTTAAGGCGAATAGTAGGGTGAATAGTGGCGCCACTACATATTTAATTTTATAATTACGTTATACAAAGGAATTATCAAAAAATCGTACCGCGCGTAGACGATATCTATCATAAGCTTTTTTAAAAATATCTTTAATAGTTTTGAACTGTATTATTTAGGCAGATACTTGTTTCAAGAGTTTAGTTCCTATTGGTGGCTACCAAGCTCTCCTGGCGACTTTGGCACTGAGACCGTCAAGCAACAACGACAGAGTCCTGCCAGTGATGTTGCCTCTCTGAGCTCCCTGCGTAAAGTGAAGCCTTGTTCGCAACACCCCCACTTATATAGTCACGAATGGCGTGACACAGCACGTGTTCAGTGTTGCCACCCTTGTCTGTGTTGCCACTACCGCTGCTCGTATTACCCAATCAACAATGTATTTTTTATTACAGACAAGGGTGGCAACACTGAACACGTGCTGTGTCACGCCATTCGTGACTATATAAGTGGGGGTGTTGCGAACAAGGCTTCACTTTACGCAGGGAGCTCAGAGAAGCAACATCACTGGCAGGACTCTGTCGTTGTTGCTTGACGGTCTCAGTGCCAAAGTCGAGTATTGTTATAGCGTCCTGATGATGTCTCGTGGAGAGACGAAACTAGTCGACTTATTTTTGATGAGTTTTTCATTTTGTAATTAGTGTGGTCTTTTCTTTCACAAATTAAGTTATATTCGGGCTTAAAGGTTAGGAAGGTAATTTACTTAGGCAATTTTATATTACATAAGTCTGTTGTTTACTTTCTCTAATTATAAGTAGGTCCAATTTAATGAGGTAGGAAGGTAATTTACTTAGGCAATTTTATATTACCAACATAAGTCTGTTGTTTAACTTCTCTAAATGTAAGTAGGATCTATTTAAGGAGGTAGGAAGGTAATTTACTTAGGTAATTATTTATTACATAAGCTGTTGTTTACTTTCTCTAAATTTTAAGTAGGATCAATTTAAGGAGGTAGGAAGGTAATTTACTTAGGCAATTTTATATTACATAAGTCTATTGTTTACTTTCTCTAAATTTTAAGTAGGATGAATTTAAGGAGGTAGGTAGGTAATTTAATTAGGTTATTTTATATTACATAAGTCTGTTGTTCACATTCTCTAAATTCTAAGTAGGATCAATTTAAGGAGGTAGGTAGGTAATTTAATTAGGTTATTTTATACTACATAAGTCTATTGATTACCTTCTCTAATTTTAAGTAGGATCAATTTGTGGGAGGGCGGGCGGTACACACGGATTACATTTTGTAGGATCTTATCAGATAAGGTTTTGCGCGGAATTGTTACTAAATATTGTTTTATCATAATATTATACAATGGATTTCCGCAAAGTAACGCCTGAATCTATTATTTAAGTAAGTTTTGGTAAAATATATTTTCTTTCTTCTTTCTTTCAGGTCAAGTGCCGTGAGCATAAAAGAGCTACGCACGTGTTGAAAAACACAAGGAGCAAGTGTGGGTGAGTATGTCCTCAACAACCAACCCGCCAACAACAGTCCGGCCAACAACTGTCTGGCCAACCCGTCGTTTGTAGATATTGTATGAGCGCAGGGCATGACATTCACCAATGTATTAAGAGACGCATTAATAATTCCCGTAGAGGGGTGCATTACACCCAGCCTCAAGTCGAGTCACCGCCCGAGTCCCCTGTACCAGTCGCCGATTTAGAAGGTCACCAAGATTTAAACTAAATTGCCGGGTAACGCCTCCGTGCCAGCGTATATCCGACAGAAAGTTATGAGGCACAATTAATGAAAAAGTAAATAAATCTAAGGCTGTAAATAATCAATCCATCAACATCAGCTTATGTTAGTCCACTGCTGGACATAGGCCTCCCCAAATGAGCGCCATAACGCCCTGTCTTCAGCTTGCCGCATCCAGCATCTGCCTGCAGTCTTTCACAGATCGTCATCCCACCTGGCCGGAGGGCGTCCTACACTACGTTTGCTCCTATCCCGGGGACGGATATAGGCTAGTTGAAAAGCGCGTACGAAGCCGCGGGCAACAGATAGTAGGTATACCTAAAGGTTCATCCTCACCTCAACGGCCTGTATTGGTCCACTACTGGACGCAGGCCTCCCCCTGATAAGCGTCTTATTGGCTTTTATCTCATGGGGGTAATGCTTATAATCCCCACGCTGGGCATGCGGGTTGGGGATCGCAGTTAGTTGATAGAATTGTTCTGCAGGAGGCGCTGCTGCCCGCCCTCGGTGGATATCCCTTAGTCGCCTCTTACGACACCCGCGGGAAGAGTTGGGGTGGTGCAAATTCTAAGCTGGCACCACACAGCTAATGACAACCTCTGTGGCGCAGCGGGCGAAGGTCTGCCTGCGACGCAGGAGGTTGCGGGTTCGATTCCCGCCTCGGGACAAATGTTTGTACGATCTGTACATTTGTCCAGGGCGTTCTGGATGTTTTCTATGTATAATAAAAAATATCTATCTATGTAGTGTATTGTTTTATGTATATCAGTTATCTAGTACCCATAACACAAGGTCTGCTTAGCTTGGGGCTAGATAATGCTGTGTGAATTGTCCAGCATTAAATAATAAAATAAAAAATAATGCTGGACAATTCACACAACATTATCTAGCCCCAAGGTAAGCAGAGCTTGTGTTATGGGTACTAGATAACTGATATACATAATAATATACGAGTACATAGATAGATATTTTTTATTATACCTACATAGAAAACGACCAGAACACCCTGAACAAATATCTGCAGATCGTACAAATATTTGTCCCGAGGCGGGAATCGAACCCGCAACCTCCTGCGTCGTAGGCGGACCTTCGCCCACCGCGCCACAGAGGTCGTCAAAAGCATTTAAAAAAAAAAAACAAAAAAAAAATACCTACCTCCATAAATCTAAATCTCAAATACTGCAAAACATTTAATCTCGCGCCAACGTCAATATGAATAATGTCTTCTCTTCCCAGATACTGCGGCGAACGTTTCAAAGACTACACAAAGAAACGAGAGCACGAGGTCCTAACACACGGCGCGACGGGCATCTTGCTCCAGTGTCAGGCCTGCGATAGAACCTTTAGCAACCAGCGCTCTTTGTCTGTTCACACCAAGACTTTTCATCTGATGGTGCGAACTGTGTCCGTTAAGTCGAAATTATCGTCCGTCTAAAGAATCTCTTGGGACGGACGATAATTTCGACTTACTGTTCGTACGTGAACATCGGCGTTTTGCTACAGTATCTTTTAGTATTTTAATAAAAACCTAAGTACTGTACAGTTTGTTTAGTTTTATGTACGTGTGAATTGATCCTTGATCTTGAATACCCAGAAGTACACGATAACGCTGAAAATGAAATTATTTGGATTTCGCGCAATATGCGAGTAATTTCTCAAAAGCGCCATCTATTGTCGAGTAGCTGTTGCCACTGAAAAAAAAAACTACAGTTCAACTTCTTTTATAATGGCCGCCGCTTGCTTTTCACTACGACTCTGCCAGTCGAGTCGTGAGAACTGACGACTCTGTCTGGTGTCGTAAACTTAAAAAAATAATAAGTTATTTTTGTGCCCAGTAAAACTGAGAATTTTATGTACCTATACAGCGTTGCCACCTTGGTGATTTTAACACTAGATTTAGTGGATTTTTGGAGTATGTTAGTGATATTCTGAAGAAAAAATCACAAAAAAAAATCTGATGATTTTTAGTGATATTTATCGAATCTCTAAAAATTTTTGGTCCCTCAACATTTACTTACTCCTAACGAAGCCCGCCCAACCCCCGCGAAGGGGGGAGGGGGTTCGTGGCGACTGCAAGGGTGTGTATATTGTAAAACTGCAGCCAGAGTCATAATATCAAGGTCAAAGATTGACCTTTGCCTCAAAACTCAATAATATATCTTTCGGTCATCGACCCTAGCAAAAACTAACGTTTTCCCAAAAAAAGGTCAGTGACCTTGAGGTCAAAGGTCAATGACCTAAAAAAATGATTCTTCCTTGTGTCCCGTAAACTCCACAGCGACCGAAGTATTTCTTAGTTATTTCGCATTTACTATGGACGTGCCAGTAAAAAAAAAAAAGACTTATTCACAAAAATATCGACAAGAATGGGGAACCTAAGAAATCAAGATGTGGTTACGGCCTGTAGCAAACGATACTACAAAAGCCTTTTGTACTTTTTATCAAAAATAAATATTTACAAGAATTGGCGACAATAAGAAACACAGAGTTATAAAAAAAACACAAAAATAAATATCTATCTAGCTTACACCCAGTTGCACAAAACTCTCCATTAACACGTCATTAGTTAAATGCGGCATTAGTTCTAATGAAATCATTATTTTAATGATGTTGCACAAAAGCTTTCGCAGTAACATTAGTGGTCCATTAACTAAAGACGACTTTAAACAAACCTGCCATTATGAAAAAACAAAAATAGTGATAATTGCGTTTCGTTATTAGATCTTTACGGTAAGCCCAGATTCTCGGTCTGCGATCTTTACCAATTTTGCTTAACAAAACGCACGCTAGTACGAGTTGTCATTGTCATGTCAACAGTCGCCCGTGTCAAATTGAATGGTTGTCTGTTACTTTATGTTTGTTTACTAACGGATGCCTTGTTTTGTGGCAAATTGCGCGTGATAATTTCTTTTTACCAAATTTTTGTTACTTAACAAAAAATGTCGGCAAAACCAATTATAAAACGAGAACTTGGAACAAATTATACTCCAGAAGAAAAAACAATGTTGACTAACCTTACACAGTGAGTAAATGCATAGTAAATAAATAGTTGGATATTTTTTGTATTTTTGTCATATTACAATGTTTTTATATTGTTGCTCACGTCTTTGATGGTTGTGTTGTTATGGAATGTGTATATATAGATAATGTAATATCTGGTCTGTGTGTATGTGAAAGTAAAGATTTGTAAATATTTCAGCTCAAGACCTACAAGATATCAACAGTATTTTGGAAACTCCACCTACAAGAGTTACTCCTCGGAGGAAACTTGCGAAGAATAATAGGTGCATAGTGTCCACTTCGGCATACAAATAATTTACTGGCCTTCTTATCTTCATACTTATTAATGTATTAATTAAATTTTCAGTGGTTTAGAAGAAAATCGAAAAACCAAGTTCAGCAGAAGCCTTGAAAATCATTTATTATAAGTTATACAAATAAATATTGTGGCGTTAAAAATTTATTCTGATTTTTACTTAGCCCTAACGCATTCACTGCCCAGCTTTGGCGGTGCGACTCACAGGGGAGCGCCGCCGCTACACGGATGAGGAGACTAACAAGTGCGTCTTGGGCCAAGAATGTGTTAGTTTAGTTTAGTAGGTATATCGCATACACTGCACCGCCTCTGCTTCCTGCACCGAAACAGTTCAGATAGTGCACCCCCTCAACTAATTATTTTAAGATGTGTACAGTCCAAAGCTCCTGCAACACGTAGGAATCCTTTAATTTCATAAAAACCTTCTGCAACTCTACGAAGCTCTTCCCTGTCTGGCATTTTGATATAAATAATGATGCGACAAGTGTATATTGATTAGATCACCTAGCACTTGCTAGAAAGATCCTGTAGCAAAGAACCTCAAACAAATCAAAAGCTGTGTCAGGTCATCAGTAGCTTTATTTCTTCAGGTCACTGGTTCTAAATTAAGAACGTTTGTAATTTGAAGAACTGCATCCTTAGAAATTCTGTACCATACACGAAATTCCTCTCCATCGTGTTTTGAAAATAAATTGACACGATCTGGAATGTGGAGTCGTGAAACTTCTTCTGTGTCAGACAATGATGAAAGACTTAACAAAGACGTATTTGGTCACAGAAATGCACTGAAACACTGATGAAAATAATTAATTAGTGCTGTAATGGATGATTTTCGTCCCATTAAAGTTTTAAAGATGAACTGTCAAAAGTGATGGCTCATTAGATGCTAATGTCGTTACGTGCAACGCAAACTCTATGTAAATGGCTGGTTTGACGTTTCATTACTTAAACATAATGGAACATTAAAATTTGGTAAAATTTTCGTTAGTGCAACCGTTTAAGGAAAGATTAGTGTTTAAAGTCCCCATTAAAATTTAAAGATCGTTTCTGCAACTGGGTGTTAGTGTCAAAAAATTTGCTATTTGATATCAGTATGTTGTTTTTTTGATTCTTATTTTCACAAATACATTATTTTGTAGAACCCAGCGTGTAATTTCATTTTAAATTATTCAGTGAATTCTAGTGATTTTTTTTTCCAAAATATCCCGAAATCTAGTGATTTTTTTTTCTGCAAGGTGGCAGCACTGTGTATTACCGTCACGTGAAAATAGCCATCAATGTTTTTGGCTTGGTTGTTGCGTTTTGTAAACAAAACAAACATTTACGCCGCATGTTATCTGCGCTCGCCTCGCTCTTTCTTTATTCTGTTGAACGTCTAAACGTAAAGCCGAAACCATGAGGAACGTGGAGATAAAAGCTAAAATAAGAGACTTCAAAAATATTTGCAAAATCGCTGAAGAACTTAGTGGCGGTCCTCCGACTATAATAAATCAGGATGATACCTTTTACACCGTGAACGAAGGCCGGCTGAAGATGCGATTCTATGCCGACGAGGCAGCCACACTCGTGAGATACGATAAAGATGACCAAGACGGTCCTAAGTTGTGCAATTACGAACTTCTTCAATTCTCAGCCGAAGAAGCCGGGAAAGCGAAACTTCTCGACGACATGTTACAGAAATGCTTGGGCACGAGAGGACGTGTTGTGAAAGAACGGTACCTAGATACTTACTTTTCAAAATTCCATTTTTCTCAATTCCTTTCTTATAAAAATCACATGATGCTTGCTATCTCTTCACGCAAAAACTATGGAACGGATCAGGCCAAAATTTTGCACAGGTTGTAGTTATAGATCTGGATGCTACAGGCTACTATTTATCCCAGAAAAATGTGTGTTAAGAATGGGCAGAACCTAGTAAGTTAAAAAATGAGCTAGATAATTAATTTTGTAATTTGTTTCAGCAAACTTTACATGGTTGGTCAAACTAGAGTCCACATAGACACGGTGAAAGAGCTTGGATCTTTCATGGAATTGGAGGTGGTGCTCCGACCAGAACAAACTCTTGAAGAGGGTCAACAAATTGCCAAAGATCTTCAAACAAAGCTAGGAGTTTTTGATGAAGACTTGATTGAATGTGCCTATGTAGATTTGTTAGAGAAAAAGACTAGTTGATGCTTTTGAATTTATTTGTTACCTTATTTTAAATACCTGTGGACTCTCACTGCAAAGCAAAGCTTCTCTTCCTGTCTCCATTTGGTGTGTGTAAAATGTCAAAATAAAAGATATGTTTGCTTATTTTATTTATTAGTCAACCTTCCTATTAATGTAGTGATCTCCCAGAATGTAAGGTTCTGTTTCTTATTATTACAAATTTCATTATGAATAAAATAGTTATGATTTATTACAAGGTTTATTAGGAAAATATAAAACTGGTAGGTACCTACTGGTTATTATAGTTTAAACATTTTATTTTAGTAGGTACCTACAGTCAGCAAAGTGTTGACCAGGTGACAACTCCAAAACTTTGTATATACACAAAGCAACAGAAATCGCTAAACCATTCCTAAAGTTGCTAAATGGTAAATAAAAACGGGAAATCCAGTAGTAAAAGAATAACCACCTTTATCAAAATCTTTATTTACAGACAACAAAAGTCCACAGAAAACATATAATTACAGACAACATACATTACAAGAAAAAAATTCAAATAAAACTAAATCTATGTAACTTATAACTAATTTTACAATAATTATCTTTAACTATATCTTCTAATCGATTAATTTTTAATTCTTGCTTTGTTAACACCACATAGCCCTAAGAAAGGACCCCAAGTGATGATGTAAGTATCTCTAGAAGACACCTATACACCTCTTAGACTAGGTAGATACTACTGCTCTTAATCTCTAACTTCAGGGTGGTGCTTCGTCATGTGATATTTCAGACTGGCTCTCTGCACAAACGCCTTCTCGCACACATTACAAACCTTCCTTTTATCCCCCGTGTGAATTCTCTCATGAAAATTCAAAGTGTTCCTTCTCAAAAACGACTTGTTACAATATTTACAATGATGCTCCTTAACAGTGGAATGTTTTATAGCATGCCTCTTCATTTTTCTGTCGCTAAAACAAAAATAATTACAATCTACACAAGTTCGCTGCACCCCGAGCATGTGGAAATCATTCTTATGTTTGGTTAGTGCCTTTTTCGTTCGATATGTAGACCAATCACAGGCATTACATTTTATTCTGTCATCTATTGAATGTTCTGCTAGTTTGTGTTTGGTAAACGCTGCGAGGCCATGGAAGGTTTTGTCGCAGTGAGGACAGTTGTGCCGGGGTAGTTTTAAATGCGTATACATAACGTGATAACGCATTTTCGAGTATTGCTTAAACAGTTTCTCGCAAAGAGTACATTTGTATGAGTTTTCAACGCGTTCGAAGTGTGACGGTGAGAGTTTATATTTGAAATTATTTTCTAACTTTTTCTTGGCAAAAATTGAATGTTGTTTTTTTACATGATGCTGGATATAGCGTTCTCCGTACAGTTTATCACAGCGAGGACATTTGAGTAATTTTCCAACGCGTTCGTAGTCGGACAGTGACATTTGTAACACTGCAACAAAAGGCAGAGATTACGATATTATTATTGGTACTGCGCCTAACCTCTCCCCGGTCGGTCTGCCGCTGCCGTACCATTGGATTATGAGAGTGAGGGAATAGAGAGTGCACCTGTGTGTGTGACACACACTTGTGCACTATAATAATGTCCTGCGCACCTGGCTAGTCTTCGTTGAGACTGGCCGCCGTGGCCGAAATTCGGCTAGGACATTATCATCATCATCAGTGTGATTACGATCTTGGTATTGGCAAATGTGACTATACCTATGGGATAATAAATAATGTTGGACAATACACACAGCATCATCTAGCCCCAAGTTGCTTATTGATAAAGGCAGGTATAAGATTTAAATAATTTATTTATTCACGTTAACAAAAAATTATACTTGGGTCTTACTGTTAACCAAATTAAAATAGGTAGTCTTCTCCAAGTATAATCAGACCCGTTGACCACGAATTGTAACAATATAACTGATATACCTACGTTACCTACTCTATTAGCTTGGGGCTTGATAATGCTGTGTGGTGCCAGCTTAGAATTTGCACCACCCCAACTCTTCCCGCGGGTGTCGTAAGAGGCGACTAAGGGATATCCACCGGGGGCGGGCAGCAGCGCCCCTGCAGAACAATTCTACCACCGAACTGCGATCCCCAACCCAACGTGGGGATTATGGGCATTACCCCCATAAGCTTTAAGTCAATAAGGCGCTTATCAGGGGGAGGCCTGCGTCCAGCAGTGGACCAATATAGAGGGGGGTCAAATGCTGTGTGAAATTGTCCAACATTATTTATTATTTTATTAACAAAGAAAATTACAGTCAAATAATCGAAACAAATTAGTCTTTACAATTGAGCTAGCTTGAGGCTAGATGATGCTGTGTGGATTGTTCAGCATTATATTTAACTGCAGACTGTTGCAAACAATCTACAGGTAGCTCAACTGATCCATATCAATACCAGTCGTCGCGTCCCCGCTACGCTGGCTGCATTGCCACGCTGTATGGCAATGCTGATGCGCTGCGCCAGATACTCACCAGCTCTCGGGTCACGCGACGCTTCGACCAGACGCTCAGATAATTTTTTTTAAACCTGAAGAGGCTCGGTACCCTACGGACCTCGGGTCTCGACTCCAAAGGGAGCAAAAATCTGTCGAGACCTACAATAATGTATGATAAATAGTGTAGCGTATTTGTAAAGTGTATTTTGTGGACCGAAAAAATCGGTAATACGTAGCCTTCATACCACTTGGATAAGTACTTACATTTCTTTGGGGCGGACTTGTCACAGCGCACTCGTGTCAATTCCTCTATCGGTGCTTGAAGATCAGCATCAGCATCTACAAGTAGAAACATTAAATTGAAATCAGATAAAACCAGCAAGTGCGAGTCGCTTAGCGCACGGAGGGTTCCGTACCATCGTACAGGAACGGGAGAACGTACCATATCTTAGATCTATAAATAAAAAATAAAATAAAATAAAAATTGTTTATTTCAAGTACATGACTCATACATAAGATTACATTTAAAATACACAATAATATTTATTATTATTGTGTATTTTAAATGTAATCTTATACAATATAATGAAAAACTAATATAAATGTGAAGTTAATAAAATCAGATAAAATATAAAATAAGAATACATAATGTAACAGACAGTAGACTAAAATGCGGACACGAGGGATCATCAGTGACCGGGGCACCGCCCCTTAAAAGGGGCCAAATCTATGCATTGGAGAGATAAATTGAATTGAATTCTGTATCATACTTACTTAAGTTTAAGTTGGCGGTGTCTGGTTTAACATCGACTGTTATTTGGGAATCATCCGCTGAAACAATAGATTTTTTTTCATAAATTATGTTTGTATACATTTTATTTATTATTTATTTATTTATTTTCCAAAAACGGCACGCGGGTGACGGTCCGCCTGCGACGCAGGAGGTTGTGGGTTCGATTCCTCGGGACAATTTTTATTTATTTTATTTATTTTTTTTATTTTTTTTTGGTTTATCGCACCTTGCTAACTCTCAGTACTTGCACAGACAGAATTATAAATGACTAGCTTCTGCCCGCGGCTTCGCACGCGTATTTTCGGTATAATAAGTAGCCTATTATAGTTAGGCTTTGCTCTAAACGTACGCGAAATTACATCTTGATCTGTTCAGTAGTTTTGGAGGTTACAAAAATTCAGATTTTACAAACTTTCGACTTTATAATTTTAGTAGGAGGTAAAGTAGGATAGGTACTAATCACACTAATATTATAAATTCGAAAGTTTGGATGGATGTATAGATGGATGGATGTTTGTTACCTCTTCACGCCAAAACTACTGAACGGATCGGGCTGAAATTTTGCATATAGGTAATTCTAATCCTGGAATCAAACATAGGCTACTTTTTATCCCATAAATCAGTTCGCATGGGATAGAAATAACCTTAAAACGTGTCCATAGAAACGACGCGTGCCAACGCGCGGGCAGAATATTGTACATAAATGTTTGTACGATCTGCAGATATTTATTTCGAGTGTTCTGGATGTTTTATAAATAGTATAAAAAATATATATCTATGCTAGATGATGCTGTGCGAATTGTCCAGTATAGATTGGGAAAGAGCAATTTTTTTGAACCTTGGGACTATATTACGTCGCTTACAATATGTTTAAAATTTAAATCCAAAGGCTTATGTTTTCTTTACCAAACAAATAAATAAATAAATAATGCTGGACAATTCACACAGCATCATCTAGCCCCAAGCTAAGCAGAGCTTGTGTTATGGGTACTAGATGACTGATATACATAATATAATACATTACATAGATAGATGTTTTTTATTATACATAGAAACGTTCAGAACACCCGGAACAAATATTTGTAGATCGTATAAACATTAGTCCCGAGGCGGGAATCGAACCCGCAACCTCCTGCGCCGCAGACGGACCTTCGCCCGCCGCGCCACAGAGGTCGTATATTTAGGTATTTCCCTTATTTTTTGTATAACATGTGCGTGGCTCTGAATAAATTATTTACTGTTAAAATTATTTTCATTCTATTTATTATTTATCCACATTATTACAGTAGGTGTGTATTAGGTACTACTAACCTTCGTTAAATATTTCCACTTCTTTTTTGATGAGTTCTTCGTTGACAAGCACTGAAAATATAGACAAAAAATCAATTAGGTATCGTCTGAGCGTCTGGTCGAAGCGACGCGTGACCCGAGAGCTGGTGAGTATCTGGCGCATCGCATCAGCATTGCCATACAGCGGGGCAATGCAGCCAGCGTAGCGGGGACGCGACGACTGGTATCGAGATATGGATCAGTTAAGCTACCTGTAGATTGTTTGCAACAGTCTGCAGTGAGCTCAATTGTCTGAAATGTAAATACTAGTTCTAATTTATTTCTGTTATTCTTTGTGAATAAAGGTACGTTTATGAGGTATCTGTGCTTGAGACTGTCTATTATCATACCACCAATTTTTGTAACTTATTTTGATTGAATCAGTGTTGATGATTCTTTTTAGATTTTGCCTTTTGTGACTATTTCGAAATTATACTTATAACTATTTACGAACGTGTGTTCGACTTTTTTCATTATTCCAAGATAGTTCAGTATTGTTCAAAAATAGTGAAAAACTCATATTGCTTTATAACCGTTTATTGACACGAAAAACTGTTTAATACTCGTTTAAATTGTATTCTTTACATAAAACTTTCAAAAACTTAGCAAAAACTATTAAACAAAAGCAGAAAACGGTTTTTCGACGATCTGAAAAAAAGTAATAATTTGACTTAGCACTGTCTTGTTCTAGGGAAGCTATAAAGTAAAACGATGTAGAAGCTTTTCTCAAAAAGGACATAGGTTACTTTCTATAGATAGAGGAATTGTATAATAATATCCTACTTACATTATAAAGCCGAAAGTTTGTGAAATCTGATTTTTTGTTACCTAGGATTTCCAAAACTACTGAACAGATCTAGATGAAATTTGGCGTACCTACGTTTAAAGCAAAGCCTAACTTAGATAATAGGCTGCTTATTATCC